>OX123186.2:53369789-54790299 GCA_944739405.2 Euclidia mi | reverse complement strand
GAAAATCCCTTCGGATCTCCGACTCTTGGGGGAAATAAGAGCCGGAGTATGTGGTGTTTCCACTAAAAACCACCTCGACTGCCGCCATGTACCCGTGTGTCGGAGGGTGGGGCATCACCTAAGCACTCGTCGCCACCCTCCGACCGGCATTGGCTCGCCAGATGGTCAGGCGGGCCCCGAACAAAACCCCCTCGGCGACGGATTAAGGTGTTGGACTCCGCCGCCAAAACGCCCAGCGGCCGCAGAGGATAGGGAGGACGGCAACGCAACACCGCATCTCCTCTTCCTCTGCGGCCCCACCGCGACACATCGAATGGTGCGCCCCCATTTGGTCGCGGGAGATAGGGCGCGCGGCAACGCAACACCGACACGCCTCTCCTCCCGCGACCGCACCCGACTGCGAGGGACAGACAGAACTGTCCCCCGCACCCGCACCGTTGGACGCATCCTGCGCAGGCCCCTCCAAGCCCACGCGGAGCGTCCCCTCTTGGATCCCTCTTAGCTTCACCGCGGGTGACCAATCCGCGGTTACTGAGCCCCTCCACCACGACAAGGTGGAGATCCCACGGGGGGGAGCAGTAAACAGGCTAATACTTTGTTGGTTTCAAAGAATTAACAAATACTAAGTTTTTATTCATAATATAATAATAAAAATAAAAATTTATTCATTTACCAAACAAATTACAGATAAAAACACAGATATGTAATAATCGATTTTAAACTTTCGCGATTTGTATCATCATATCAGCCAAACGACGTCCACTGCTGGACATAGGCCTTCCCCAAGGTTCTCCACACAGACCGGTCTTGAGCCGCCCGCATCCAACCGCCTCCCGCGATCTTCACGAGATCGTCGGTCCATCTTGCGGGGGGCCTACCTCTGCTGCGTTGTCCGGTACGTGGCCGCCACTCCAGAACCTTTCTGCCCCAACGGCCATCGGTTCTTCGAGCTATGTGCCCTGCCCACAGCCACTTCAGCTTGGCTATCCGGAGAGCTATGTCGGCGACTTTGGTTCTACTGCGGATCTCCTCATTTCTGATTCGATCTCGCAGGGAAACTCCAAGCATAGCTCTCTCCATCACCCTCTGAGTGACCTTGAGCCTTCTGATAAGGCCCATAGTGAGCGACCACGTTTCTGATCCGTAAGTCATCACTGGCAACACACACTGGTCAAAGACTTTCGTCTTGAGACACTGCGGGATATCGGACGAGAAGATATGTCGTAGCTTCCCGAACGCTGCCCAACCGAGTTGGATTCGACGATTGACCTCCTTCTCGAAGTTGGACCTACCTAATTGGACTACTTGTCCCAGGTAGATATACTTCCCACCGTGTATCCTCACGTTGTCGTCGTGGTGGGCTTGCGTGTCTCAATGACCTTTGGAGCTATGCCGGTAGAGCTACTCATGCCGGAAAGGTCCAAAGCGAGAGGCCGGACGAAGAAGGATACGAGACGGAGTTCAAAGAGAACTGCCGTGGAGAGAGTGAGCCATCCGAGTAATTGGGTGGTTCGCTTTTCACTTCTTGTCGTCTACAAGGAGTGAAGTTGGGTAAGTTTAGGTTAGCGGAGGAGTCGCTCCCGAGAGCCCCCTACCTGCGCTCTGCAGCTGCAGAGTGCACGACTAGGGAGCGAGGTGGGGTAGACTGCGGGCCGTTTTACAGTCCGCGGTTTAGAGGTCTCCACTCGTCATCGGTCACTGCGACGTACGCGCGTACGTCGCAGTGACCGATGTGGGGAAGACCGTGGGTTGCTCCTCAACCTGCGGTCTAGGGGCATCCGTGGCGAGGTGTTGTGAGCCACGGTGTCGGGTGATGGGTAGGTTTAGTTAGTTTTTAAGACTGGGAAAAAAAATTGAAAAAAAAATTAAAAGAAAAGAAATAATAAAAAATAATAAAAAAAAAAACAAATAAAATCAAAAATAAAAAAACAAATGGAGGTTAGTTTAGTTTACCGAACAGCGGGCGGTATATCCTGCTCTACAGGCATTCGCGGGCCTCGGAAGGCTTAAATACCCTGCCACTAAAGAGCGGCCTCATCACCGTGGGGAAGTGATGGGTGTATTACCCAATTATCCTAATGAAATGTCAGAGGAAAATGATTGTGTTTTGTCGTGCGCCCCGGTTGACGCCCGGCGCTCGCAGGTATCCGGGCCTGCGAGTGGTAAATTAGTGACCGATGGATGCGCAGGGGTAGGCGACCAGGCCCCTGTAGCGGATATGGCTACTGGAAGCGATGCTATGTCATGCGACCCGGTTGACACCCGGCGCTTGCGGGTATCCGGGCCTGCAAGTGTTAAATTGGTGACCGACGGATGCGCAGGGGTAGGCGACCAGGCCCCTGTAGCGGATATGGATACTGGAAGTGGTGGAAATCGGTCACGTGGGACGTCTTCCGTTAGGAAACGTCCAGGGTGCCAGACCTCAGATGAGGAAGGCCTGCCGGCCCCCAAGTTGCCGACTTTGAGGAGGGGTCGGCAGGCATCGAGAGGGGCGAGTGCCACGCAGCCGCGGAGGGATAAGCACGGACAGTACGTGCGCTCCAATACCTCGGCGGCTAGTGAAGCAGAGAGTGACATGGGGGTGACTACGGAAGACCCTGGCGATGGCGTTGAAAGCTGTGCCTCGCTGGGGAGCTCAAAGGCGGAGCTCAACGCCGCCAAGAGAGAGCAGCGCAAAGCCGTCGCGGCCGACGAAGTGTCGGAAATGGCCCGACGCGCTCGCGAGCGAAGAGCTGCTCTGGCGGCGGAAGGGGGAGAGCCATCTGCGGTGGCCTTGAGTCAACTGGCTCTGGATGGGGTGGACTTAGTCCTAAAGGTTGCCACAAAGTCTGGCAGCCTGAAAGGCACGTTCATCCGAGGCTTAAAAGAGGCTGCCGCGGATATCAGGGAGGCGGTTGGTATCCTCCTCAACAGGACGGCCTCTGACGAGGTCGCTAAGTTACAGGAGGAAAACAGCCGCTTCGAAATGACCTTGAGGACCTCCGGCGGCAAGTCGCTGCACTAAGCGAGCACCAGCAGCGACGCACGTCCACTGATGCCGCTCCTGTAGTGGCTCCGACTCCAGCACCGCGACCGGCAAGCCCTCGTACCAACGAAGAGGTCGAGCGCATTGTCCAGACCTGCATGCTCCGGTGCGGGAGCATGGTTGCTGCTGATATGATGATACAAATCGCGAAAGTTTAAAATCGATTATTACATATCTGTGTTTTTATCTATAATTTGTTTGGTAAATGAATAAATTTTTATTATTATTATTATATTATGAATTAAAACTTAGTATTTCTTAATTCTTTGAAACCAACAAAGTATTAGCCTGTTTACTGCTCCCCCCCGTGGGATCTCCACCTTGTCGTGGTGGGGGGGCTCAGTAACCGTGGATTGGTCACCCGCGGTGAAGCTAAGAGGGATCCAGGAGGGGACGCTCCGCGTGGGCTTGGAGGGGCCTGCGCAGGATGCGTCCAACGGTGCGGGTGCGGGGGACAGTTCTGTCTGTCCCTCGCAGTCGGGTGCGGTCGCGGGAGGAGAGGCGTGTCGGTGTTGCGTTGCCGCGCGCCCTATCTCCCGCGACCAAATGGGGGCGCACCATTCGATGCGTCGCGGTGGGGCCGCAGAGGAAGAGGAGATGCGGTGTTGCGTTGCCGTCCTCCCTATCCTCTGCGGCCGCTGGGCGTTTTGGCGGTGGAGTCCAACACCTTAATCCGTCGCCGAGGAGGTTTTGTTCGGGGCCCGCCTGACCATCTGGCGGGCCAATGCCCGTCGGAGGGTGGCGACGAGTGCTTAGGTGATGCCCCACCCTCCGACACACGGGTACATGGCGGCAGTCGAGGTGGTTTTTAGTGGAAACACCACATACTCCGGCTCTTATTTCCCCCAAGAGTCGGAGATCCGAAGGGATTTTCCACCTCGTAAAACAAAAAAAAAAAAAAAAAGACTGTTTACTGCTGGTGCAAGCAAGTGGCAGGTATTTACTGCCCAACAAATTCAATTATATTGTTACACACAAAACAAGTTATAACTCACAAAAAATTAATTAGTTGAATATTCAAATTAATTAACTAATTACTTGCAACAGACAGACTGGCTGTGTTATTTGAGACATACAATAGTAGTAGTAAGTGTTACCTAACAATATTATCAACACATTATAACAACCAAGGTTTATCAATGTAAGGTCAAGTTTGGTTGTTATAATGTTTCAAACTCAATTATGCAATTAACCATTAACTAAATTAATTGATACATATAACTGTTATGTATCCAAACAAACTGACTTATTAATACTAACAACAACAAATTATTGCTAGATTTCAACAATACAAGTCAAACAATTACTGATTGAGGTTATGTATGACAATGTGCTTCAATTCATGTAGGTCAAAAATATTATGTATTTTATGCAAAACTGACCTGAGAACACCACAACACTATTAACAAATGAGATATATAGCTCATACAATACCAATCTGAGTTTAGATACAATCAACGGCTAGATACAACAGCGGTGAGATAATCAACCGAGCTCTGATACCAACGATTATGTTTAGAGTCCGGGCTAAAATTGGGTAAGGTTGCAGAGGTCAGTAGTCGATTAATTCATCCAGTCTTAGCCCAGGGCAAAGGTTTAAACACTATTATTGCGATTGCACAGCGATGAATTCAAATTACATGCAAATTTGCTTACCAAATCTTCACTGATGTTCTTGAGTGGACCTATAAGATTAAACTCATAATTTTGGCCACAATAACAAGCAAATCGTTATAGTTACCAGTCCAATGATCAGGGTTTTCTTCAACGAAGTCGTCGGGCATCAAACACGTGCACGGATTCACACAAGTTTTACAATGTTCGATATGTTATAAGTTTATAACTTATCTTTTATCACAAATAAACCGATGCCGGCTGACCAATTAGCGGCAATTCACTAGGGTTTAGTTTTACAACCAAATACAAGATCAAAAACGCGCTCACAAAACGGAATCTTCCAGAGCGAACAGGCAGAGGTTTTTTCGCTGACCGCGGGAAACGACAATGAACGAATGGATTGACAGTTCATAGTGTGACCATAGTCAGAAATTTTCAATAGACGAAGTAACACGCAACTAAACTGATATAATCGATTTGACTTTACATAAATAATATTTCTATTTCAAACAGTAACTGTCGTGCCTGCAGTATAATAGGGTAGTTTCCAGGGTCAAAATAATTACATTTTATTTAGTCCGTATTTTAGATTATAAAAAAATATTGGACACGTATTTTTCTTTTTTCGATTAAATAAAAAATAACAAAGATATAGCCCATTAAAGTTACGTGTGACGTCATCTAGTGCGAAAAAATGCAACACGGCGTGACGTTATACGTAACTTTAATGAGCTATATCTCGGTCATTTTTGGTTTAATTTACAAATAAAAAAATACGTATCGCTTATTTTTGAATAATCTAAAGGACGGACTTATACATTTTTTTTTGTCAACTAGCCTATTGAATGTCGGTCCCGGTCGTAGCGCACAATCTGTTAAATAAGCAATGTCCATATATTCTCGTAACCGTGTCTCATACCTTCCAATGCACATACAAAGTAAAGATATAAAGTGCCCCGGCGTTGATGGCGTCGAAAGTATAAAACGCAGATAGCCGCTCCACTGAACGATCGCTGTTGCACTGAACAGAATTTTATTGGCCTCTTTATTTCTAGAACAAGAAACGGAACGCCGCGTCGCCGTCTGCTCAATTTGTTTTCCTACTCCAACCCTCTTCATAATGATACAGTTAAAATTTTTTTTTGTTTCGCCACGCCTATCTCCACACAAGAGATACTGTGCTTTAAATTTTTACTAGTTTAATTTTTATGTAAGACCTGTTAGATACATAATGTGAAGGCGTAAAACAAACCCAAAACAATCGAGAGCCTTGTTGAGAATGCAGATTTGGTTTTTAAAGTAGGTACTTTTGTAACCATTTGAACGGTACTTGCAGCGAAACAAAGAATACCGACCTGTTCAACTTTGAAAACTATTTCGATAATAACACGTTGCCAGCGCCACCGACCGCCGACCGGCGCGGCGTAAGTTACTGCTGCATGCAATTATATTTAAATATTTATTCGCCGTCGCATTATTTACAAGAAAGTAGCCAATTAGAAAAACTAAAGACTAGTGCAGGACTTAATAGTACGGTACGAGTATTATTTATTATCTTTGTTGAAGCAAGTCCCGTGGTTTATATTTCCATAAAATGGCAATAAAGGACTGCACATTCCGAGGTGAACATTGTAACGGAATCCTATGGACCCCAGGCTGATTAAAATTTTAGTTTTCTTAATAACTGGGTTTAGATGCCAGCCAAGCAATTTGTTGCCAGGGTTCCCGCGCCCCTACGCCCGCGCAGGAACTATGGAATTCGTCCCTTCCTCTATATTCCTCTACTGACAGCATTTACCAAGCGTAAACGCTTATAATTGAATGAAAGTGGTCATCAAAATACTAAAGACAGCGATACATTAGTATTGGTTTGTCATCACAAAATCACTCTCCATATATTCATGCTTCACATATTGGTACTTGAGTACAAGGCAGCGTATCTCAGAGACGGCAGCTCCAGGGAGACGGAGAACATGATCCAGGTATATTAGTCATATAGTATTATCGGCGCCGAGTATTTCAGCGATATCCAGTGTATAGTATTGAACGTACAGTAACAGTCTCAGAACTGATGTCACAAAACGCCTCCTTGCCGCAAGTCACAACGTTGAAGCCCATACAAACATAGTCAATTAAAACATATTAAGCCATCGCGCATAGTTTGCGGGGAAGCTCTCGTTACAATCGCCGCTAGGTTAGCCGCATTAGGTCTTACTGCTACCGCGTGACCGACAGGTGGCTCTTCTTTCGCTCTTTAAAACCTTGTCAGCTGCTATGTACTGGCCTGTACGCAGGTTTAGACAGCGATTGTGAAAGTCCTGCATTCTACCACCTGATCGCAAATACGGAGACTCCCATCATACATCGCTCGTCTTTACATCCATCATCAACAAGGTATGAACCACTACTAATGGTACACGCGGTTATTGATAATATAACTATGTACAATATCTCATAGAGAACTTTATATTTTAGTCAGCCTGGTATACATTTTTGGCGGTAGGTGCCGAAAAAGTTAACACAACATTGCGAGTTTATAAATTCAATTTATTTTTAATTATCAGTATTTTTTACATTTTACTTCATAAAAATAGTTCATAATAGTCCCTGTTACCATAATATATATTGAGCTGTGTTGATGACACCTAATAATTGAGTGTTACTACTCACCACCTGCCAGCTGTACATATCACTCATCACTAAACGCATTGTGACTTGAATAAACCACTATGTCTCAACTACAAGACATTGAGTCCGCACAAAGAAGCCTAGAAGAGAGTTTTATGAAGAGGATGGAAGCTCTTGAAGCGCAGTTACACAGTGGTGGCTCGTCCAAAGACACTGTAGCACGGGTGGCCGAGGAGTTCCGGAGTTTCCGTGAGCTGGTCTTCAACATGCTGGGCTTACTTCGTCAGCAAATACAGGAATGTCAAAAGCAGCTTGACATTGTGGAGACAAGACACCGACATAAGGACCTCCTCTTTTTAGGTGTGCCCGAGGCCGAGAATGAGAACTGTGTCGCCACCATCCTGGGTATTATGCACAATAAAATGGAGCTGAAGGACATTGCTGCCACTGACATCCGCAGTTGCCACCGAATCGGCGCTCTCAAAAAAGAAAGCAAGCGTCCTATACTAGTTCGGTTCGCCAGAGTGGACGTTAGATCTTCTGCATGGCGTGCCATGACTGCTTTGAAGGGGTCGTCGGTTTCAGTAAGGGAATTCCTTACGAAAGCACGTCAGGCTGTATTTGGGAGGGCCCGGATACATTTTGGCTTGAGAAATTGCTGGACCCAAGATGGCAATATCGTCATAAAAGCGTCGGATGGTAGTCGCCACAAGATAGTTGCAGAGAACGAGCTCAGTGGGCTGATGCAGAGGTATCCCAAAGCTTCGAGCAGCACTTCATCAGAGACCAGGAGCGGTGCGGGGCACCCTGCATCTTCTGGCGCACCCGGGAACGCCAAGTACTTGCCGCGTAAATAGTATTTTCTGTACATATTTATGTTTTCGCTTCTCTGTTATCCTTGTGTTTACCGTTTATTAACATCATTACTTATTCCTCAACGCACCCTCAATTATTTTTATGTTAGTCTTGTTTACAAAAAGTTTTACTTTAATATTTTGACAGTTATCAACTTTACGATGACATTTGTATTGACATAAGAGAATGCGTTCGGAAACGCGCTAAAAATGTCTTTAAAATTGCCTAGTGTCATTTGCGTTTTGTTTCTACACTTCGTTTTTATTATGTTTTGTGTATGAGTCTGCTGGCAGGTGGTGCAGCAATAAAGGACAGCATATAAGCGTATGCGTGCTCTTTTCCATATAGTAGGTTTATAAACTAGTTTATTTGCATATTAGTTATATATCTATTTATATATATATATATATATATTTTTACTATCTATTTTTATTATTTATTTAATATTATTTTTATTATATGTTATCTGATGATGATTCTTTCCTTTCAGCTCATGAATCCATTAGTTCCTCAAGTAACGATAGTTTTTGTTCAACTACAGAGTCTCTTAGTGACCTTGTCAGGCGTACATTTGATCAACCTACATCGAAGTTCTTGAATGTCTGTCATATCAATGCGCAGAGTGTACCTAGTCACTACAGTGACTTGTATGACACTTTCAGTAATGCTAACGTTCATGCCATTCTGATTTCAGAGAGCTGGCTGAAACCTCATCTTCTTTCTACCACCTACCCCCTCCCTGGTTACGTTCTTATTCGTAATGACAGGGTAGACAGGAGAGGCGGTGGTGTGGCTATATATCTTCGCAGCTCGCTACCTTTCAAAATTCTTCTGTCTTCTCCACCTAATTATTCTGCTTCTGCGGAGTATCTTTTTCTCGAGGTTTCAGTCAATGGAGCCAAAACCCTCCTTGGTGTCGTTTATTGTCCTCCCACTGTTAATTATTTCTCCAGTCTCGAATCGATTCTGGAATCTTTAGGGTCTGAATACGCACATCATATCATCATGGGAGATTTCAACACTGACCTCGCCCTCGATTCCCCACGTTCCCTTCGACTCCTAAAATTAATTGAGTCTGCCAGTTTTCACACTCTTCCTCTTAGCCCTACTCACCACAATATTGAAGGTGTGGACACTTGGCTAGACTTAATTATTACCTCAGACCCCTCCCTAGTCCATTCCCATGGCCAATTCCCTGCTCCCGGTTTTTCTCACCATGATCTCCTCTTCCTTTCCTATAACCTTAAACCACCTAAACCCCGTCCTAAGGTACTGCACTTGCGTTGTTTTGGAGGTATAGATCGTGACTGTTTGGAAAAGGATGCCTCTGAACTCAATTGGAATCAGGTGACGGCGGCTACCACTGTGGATGAGAAGGTAGATACGTTTAATAATATAGTCCTGAATTTATTCAACAAACATGCCCCCGTCAGGAAAATAAAAATAAAACGTCCTCCGGCTCCATGGATGACTAGAGGTATACAGATGGCAATGAGGCGCAGGGATCGAGCATTTCGGCAGTTCCGACGGGATCGGTCTGACGAAAACTGGAACTTCTTCAAGGCTGCAAGAAATCGGTGTAACCAGATGGTGCGGAACGCTAAACGCCGCCATATTCTAGACAACATAAATTCCTCATCCCCTGCCAATATCTGGAAGTTCCTCGGGACTCTAGGTATTGGCAAGCAACGTCACACAGATTTTCAGATGACGGTTGGTTTGGAGGATTTAAACCAACATTTCTCCTCTACTATTCAATTGGATCTCCAAACCAGACGTCGTACTATTGATTATGTGGCTGGCCTGCCTCGGCCTGACACAACTCCCTTTAGTTTTTCTCCAGTGACACCGAGTGAGATCAAGAAGATTGTCCTTTCCATCAAGTCCAACGCGGTGGGATACGATGGCATTAGCCGTCGTATGATCACCCTTATCCTTGATCACCTCACCTTTCCTATATCCCACATCGTCAACTTTTCACTAGCCAATTGTACCTTCCCTTCCTTGTGGCGCAAAGCATTTGTAATCCCATTGCCTAAAATCCAGAGTCCTTCTCTCCCAAAACACTATCGTCCTATCTCTATACTTCCCTTCCTATCCAAAGTGCTAGAAGCTAGTGTGCATAAGCAACTATCCAGTTTTGTACATCAAAACAAGCTTTTGAGTCCTTTGCAATCTGGCTTCAGACCTAGCTATAGCACTACCTCCGCCCTCCTTAAAGTGACTGGCGATATTAGGGCGGGTATGGAGGAGACGAAGGTCACTGTGTTGGCCTTGGTTGACTTCTCGAACGCCTTTAATACCGTTAGTCACGACATCCTTCTGTCAATCCTTTCCCATCTTCTGATCTCGCCTGGTTCACTGGAATGGTTCTCAACGTATCTTCAGGGACGACAGCAGGCGGTCCGCGTTGATGAAATTTCATCAAGTTGGCGTGATCTTAGCTCTGGTGTCCCTCAAGGTGGCATACTCTCTCCTTTACTTTTCTCTATTTTTATTAACCTCTTGACCCTTAGACTTCAATGTTCGTATCATCTTTACGCCGACGACTTGCAGTTGTACTCCCAGGCGAGAGTGGATAACGTGGCTTTGGCGATAGCAGAGGTGAACAGAGATTTGGACACTATTTTGGCATGGTCTAAAGATTTCGGCCTTGATGTCAATCCTGCCAAATGTCAAGCCATAATCGTAGGCAGTCAGTGCATGATACGCAGACTAGACTTAACAACCCTGCCTCCGGTTACGTTTAATGGGCTAATAATTCCGTTTAGTCCTGTCGTCAAAGACCTAGGATTGCATATTGATTCCACTCTCGACTGGCAAGCCCAGGTTACTAGTGTTAGTCAGAGAGTCACCGGTACTCTCCGCGCCTTATATCGCCTTAAGAATTTTCTGCCTCCCAAAACCAAGACAATGCTTGTGCAGACCTTAATCTTTCCCTTAATCGACTATGGTGATATGTGCTATTATGACCTGAATGCAGAACATCTCAACAAATATGACCGACTTCTAAATAACTGCATTCGATTCATTTATAATCTTCGCAAGTATGATCACGTATCTGCTTTCCGTTCTGAACTCAAGTGGTTACCCATACGTCAACGCCGGAGTTTGCGTGCTCTTACTACTCTCTTTTCTATTCTTACCGTCCCTTCTCCTCCTGATTACCTAAAAACATACTTTCAATATCTCTCTTCTACTCATGAAAGGGAACTTCGTTCTTCTCACAATTTACTTCTTGCTTGTCCTACTCACACTTCTGGTTTTGTCAATTCCTCCTTCATAGTTCAAGCTGTACTGCTTTGGAATAGGCTCCCTCCTGAAGTCAGAATGTCCACCAACCGTTATGCATTCAAAATGAAAGTCCGAGAGCTCCTATTTAGTAGATTGAGGGAATCAGCACATCATTCGCATCAGTTATAGTATATTATATATATGTGTATATATATTATATAATTATGTATTTATATATGTATAGTACTTATATAGATATCTATGATATGTATTTATTATATATACTCATATGTTGCAGTATTTATCTGACTACTATATGTATATATATAATTATGTATTATCTAAATTAGGTATCTGGTTTATATAATATGTTTCTTTTATCATTATTCGACTTTCTACACTGCTTCGAATGCACCTACCACATTTGTTTCTGCACCACCTAAAGGTCGACTGTTAGAGAATGCCTAATGGCATTAAGTCCACCCATGTACACTTTAGTGCATAAAGATTAAATAAATATATATATGGTGTGATATAGACATAGATACACAACAGAGTTATTAATGTTATACAGTTCATGCAATAAATTACAGTAAAGTGAATAACAGACACTCACCGGACTATTAGCTGCGTCACTGCCAAACTTACCCCTTGCCCTGTGCTGATCACCTTCTCTTGAAGCCGCTCGCCTTGTTCTTCGATATCACTAAGCACTAATTATCGACCAACACCGAACCTCTTACGCGCTAGGCCAGGTCCGATCTCTCTCGCGCCAAAAGACCAACTGTCTGAAACACCACGCTAGAGCGTTCCCGAGCTCTGCCCTCTTCCGCGTCCTAAAACTGACTGTCTAAACCACCACGCTAGAGCGTTCCCGTGATCTGCCCTCTTTCGCGTCCCAACCTTGCCTGTCCCATCCAACACCCCCACTACCACGTCACGCTGTCCTGGGACCCGACTGGCCCCGCCTCCTAAGATCCGACCGTCCAGTCAAACACAACCAACGCAACGCCTCTCGAATCCTTACTACCTGACAAGGTCCTTTTCTTATCGTTGATCCCTTTTTTTATGATCCTCAACTACACCGCATGTGAACACTACAGTGCCAATATTTTCTCACATTTCATGGCTATTTCTTTACTTATATGCCTGTCACATAACTCTTATAAATTTGTCAGCCTCTTAGAATTTATGAGTTTACTAATTGCAGAACGTTGGCGCCATCGTAGCCATAAGACAAACACATGTGGAAACAAGTATGCGGCCTAAGGACTAAATATTATTAATTAATTTGGTGTAGCCAGCAACACCATTACATTCCCCCCTCTGAAAATCAGACGCGTAGACTAAGTCATAGCGTATGAGCTTTCACTAATAGGTCTACATATAAAACTTAAATTATTATATACAGGATCAATATTTTTTTTTGTTTTATTTTTTTTTTTGTTTTTTTTTTCTTTTTTTTTTCCCATGCCTACGTACAACTTAAAACTATCTACAGAAAGAAGGAAGGACATCCCTATTGCCACGGGACCATGCGTCCAATATAATTCGCCTAATTTGCCTTTAAATTTGTGTAATACCTTTCGAGGTGTATGGCGTTATAAATGCCCTTTATCGCCCCGTCATTAGGATTCACTAACAAATAAGCGTTTGCGTGGGGAATCCCGCCAACTGTGTACGGACCGTCGTACAGTAATGAGAATTTTTTCGATATCTTGTCTGACCTATCTGATCTGTTGTGCCTCCTAACCTTCACAAGGTCTCCTATGTGATACGTCGCCAGGTGATGAGACTTGTTATATTGTTCACTTCTTATCAGCGCTGCCTTCCGCAGGTTTATTCTCACTTCCTCCCGCACCGTGTCTAAATCAATATTACCTACGCCCACTCTGCTATTTGGTGTATATCTATCTAATCTCAACCGCGGACGTTCTCCAGTAAGGACCTCACAAGGTGTGTATCCGGTACTGATATGCACCGTGTTGTTATAACAGATCTTAATGTTTTCTAGTATTGCCACCCAGCTGCGATGTGATTTATGACAGTAGGTCCTTAGCAACCGCCCCAATTCCATATTCACACGCTCCGTACTATTTGGTCTAGGGTTCCTAACAGTAGTGTGATAAATACGTATACCCATTCGTCCCAGTTCCCCATACCAACGCCTAGATGTAAATTGAGTTCCATTATCTGACACTATGGCTTTTATAGGTACTACTTTCGCATATTTTCTAACCCCGCTAATTGCTGATAAAGTAGTGGCTTCCCTAGCTGGATGTAGATGAACATATTTACTAAAAGAGTCTTGGAGTACCAGTATATACCGCATACCATATTGGCCGGAGGGCAATGGACCATACCAATCAACCATTACTATTTCGCCGACATCACTAGCTATTACCGGATTACAAGGCCCCACGGTATGTTTGTTCACCTGTTTGGATTTCTGGCAGAGCTCACAGCACCGTAGTAAATTCTTAACAGCTTTCGTCAAATTATGTATGTAAAATCGATCCTGTATCAATCGCTTAATCCTCACCATGCCAAAATGACCTGCCTCTTCGTGTATTGCCTGTATTATGTCACTACAAAGTGACTTGGGTACTACCACCGTCTCTCTATTGGAGCCTGGTGGAATAAACACGAGTAACTCATTCTTTAGTTTAAATAGCCCGCTGCGGCTGTCAATTTTATCAAGACGTTCTTTGTTAAGCTTATTTACAAGTTTACATATCTCAGGATCCTCACGTTGTAGCTGCACAATGTTCTCTAATTTTTTTGCGACATCCTTGGTCTTATTGGTGGTAAACATAGCTATCTCCGGACACAACTTTCGCACTTCTTGTACGGTTTCTACTCCTTTGGCATATCTAGATAATATATCAGGCACTATATTGTCCCTGCCCTTAATGTACTCGACTGTATAATTGAATTGTTGAAGGTACAAGATCCACCGCGTAACTCTCGCGCTGTACAAATTCCAGTTGTTAATGAATGACAAGCTTTTGTGGTCAGTCCTTATGATCGTGCGGGAGCCCCTAAGATACGTCTCGAACTTCTTTAAACTGTAGATGATCGCCCACAATTCTTGTTCCGATACGGTCCACCCCTGTTCGGGTCGCGTCAAACCTTTACTACAGAACCCCACGATCCTATCGTATCCTTCCTCGTCTAGCTGATACAAACAGCCCGCTACCCCTACCTTGCTGCTATCGGTCTGTAGGTAATATGGTCTGCTTGGGTCAGGATGAACTAATACCATGTAATCTAGGAATGCCATCTTTATTTGATTGAATTGTTCATTTTCTTTACTAGTCCACTTCCAAATTTTATTCTTTTGAAGTAGTTCACAAAGGGGCGCGGTGAGGTAACTATATTTGGCTACAAAACGCCTGTAGTAATTAACCAAGCCTAAGAAAGCCCTAAGTTGTTTCACCGAACGTGGTACTGGAAACTCCCTAATGGCCGATAATTTATCTGGGTCCATTTTTATCCCCTCCGAAGACACGATATGCCCTAACAACTTAACTTCCGTCTTCAAGAACTGGCATTTCTGTAGTCCACACGTCATTCCAGCTTTTCCAAGAAGCTCTAGCACCAGATTCAAGTGATCTAAGTGGACGTTGAAATCACTCACTTTAGTAAACACGACCAGATCATCTAGATAGTTAACACAGAATTGCCGTACTTCTGCTCCGAGAATAGTGTCCATAGCGCGTGAAAAACTTCCTACCGATGTCTTCAAGCCTTGTGGCAGTACTAAATATGTATAACTTTTCCCCATGAATGAAAATCCCGTGTATTTCGTTGAATCCGGATGTAAGGGAATTTGAAAGTAAGCGTTGTTAAGATCTATTAAGGTAATAAACTTAACCTCGTTAAATGACTGTAGAATATCAGATACTAATGGTGGAGTTTCTATCTCGCCCACCATTTTTTTGTTCAGTTCTCTGGCATCTAACAGGATGCGCACGGACCCATCCTTTTTCAATGTACAAGTTAGAGGGCTACAATATGGTGTTCCTTCTCTCTTTATGATTCCTAAGTTTTCCATTTCTTTCAGCTTTTCTTCTACCCTAGCCCTATAAGCAAACGGTAAGGGATATGATCTTTTCACAAAGGGTTCTTCATCTCGCATTTTAATAACGTGCTCATATTTATTGGTACGTCCCGGGTGCGCAGAGAATACTAGCCTATTTTTTATTAAGATTTGTTTCAAGCCGCCCAATGGTATATCCGTGCTCTCTTGTAAATTATTAACTAGGTTATCAATAACCTCTGCCGAGACACCGTCAGGCCGAACAGGTCTTACGACAACATTATGTATTTGCTTGTGGGTAACACTAGCACGGGGCACATCTATGTTACAAATAATGTTCGGTTGAACCGCAATTGGCTCTCCTAAGGTCACAACCTTGTCAATACCCAAATGAACAAACCTTAACATTCTTTCGGGCCCGAAAAGTATACTAGCCTGTCTTTGCTCTAACCAGTCGATACCCAATATAATTTCCCTAATCAAATTCTTTAAGATCAAGCACGGGGTTTCGATGACTACGTCTCCTATTTTTAATGGTATCAAAGCCGCTCTATTAACTTGCTTACTTTTAGCTAAAGTTGCTCCCTGAACTTGAATAGGCGTGACCGGCATAACTGGTATTTCTAGCTCTCGGTTTAGTGTCACATATGTAGCTTCAGCGACGCATGTAACTTGACTGCCTGTATCTATTAAACACTTGAACGACTTGTCACCTATCGTAACACTCATCTCTAAAAGTCGTGAACCCGTGCCATCGTTTTCAGTGAAATCTTCGTCTTCAAAAATTGATAAGACTAAGCGTTCATCACCTTGAGATATAGTATCATCACGAGCATAACCTTCACCATAATGATTATCCTCACCAAAACTATCTATGTAGATGTGATTACCTCGACTATTCAACATTTGACACACATACATTTCTAGTACTTGTTGGATGGAATTATCCAAGTCGCTTCCAAACCCTTTGGTAATTGCCTTAACCGGATACAGTCTGCCATTCTCTATTTTACCTAGTCCCTTACCTGGTAGCCAACGACATCCAACCATATACTTATAAGCAAATTCATAGGGACTCGGCCTAATTCTCTTTGCCCTAGTTTGTACTATTGTTGATCGCATAGGGCTATTCCGATCAACGTAACCTAGTTTCCCTGATTTTCTTGTACTTGGGCGTCATCTTGAGTATTCTCTAGCTCCGAGCCCTTCACAAAACTGATTGCGTTTATTTGGCTAACCTTTTCGGCCCTATTACCGCCCGCTTTATACGCATAGTCACTGTTTACCTTATCCACGCGTTCGCCACGAACTTTCTCAAACCTCGCGTACCTGCCTGATGATGGCCCGCTTCCATTAAAGCTCCTACCTACTTGTTGGGTTGGGCGTGGCTGTTGCTTTCTAACATTCCGCTCTATCCTTCTAATAAACTGCAAACCGCTCTTAATATTACCCAACCCTTGACATGCAAACCAAGATGTTTGCACGTGCTCCGGATAGTGACGCATTATTTGATTAACCGTGTCCTCCTCATCAACCTGCGAGCGCAAATATTTTACTAGCTCGACCATCTCCGCATAATATTCTTCCATTGACTTACCGCCATTTGGATTCCAAGTCGAGTCGTATAATCGTCTCCTAACTTTTTCCTGGTCCCTACTTCCCCAAAACGCATCTAAAAAGTCCTTACTGAAGTCATCGAAGGTTTTCCAGTTATCGCTATCTAATCCGATAATTGTTCGAGCTGGCCCTGTTATACACCCTAGGGCAATATCTAAGGCGTTATCGCCAGCGTTGATGCATTTGATATAGCTCTTTAATTGCTTTAAAAATCTAATAGGGTTCGCAGAACCCCCACTAAAAGTGGGCTTCTCCGGGGCCGCGCCCAATAAATAAACTGGGTTCAAATTGTTCTTTACCGAATCTAGCCTATGCACAACGCCGGGCGTCTCTACAGACGATCCTGCGCTACTAGCAATTTCTACGACCGACCTATTAGACACAAGTTCCTCCATCTTACTAAGCATGTCCTCCATTCTCTCTGTCATACTATTCGATGCCCCTTGTCCGTCGTTCATACTATTTATATTGGCAGAACGGTTACGTAACCGTTTGCCCCCTACGGCAACTCGGGTAACTCTCTTCTTCTGTTTATCCATGGTCACAGAAAAAAGGATGTATATAAATACCTTGTATATCCTTCGCTTTGAGTTTACCGTTCGTAGCTCGGTGTACCGCCTGGTCACTGAAGCGTTGTTCCGTAGGCAACTTGCTCAACAGCTTGTCGCCACGATGTTCCCAGGTTCGGTTGTCGCCACCACCGCCCGCTGCTACGTAGACACGTCGCTCGACAGGTCGCCTTGCTTAACCACCCGCGATTTGATTACTGCTGCCTCCACGCTGGAATAGTCCGCACATCACCAATTACTACCTATATTTTATTTATTTGCTTCACAGCTATGACCTAATTTTATAACAACCATCTAGTGTAAAGTCTCATTCGCGGTTACATAACTAATAATAGGCTGTTTCTTTCCATATAACCAACTACTAACTTAATCGCGGCGCGAACCGACCCCATCTTACAGACGGCGAAATGACTTACAAAGCCATTCAGTTCCTTAAAACAATGCGGCACATGTGCAGTCATATCTTAACAAAGTAGCCGATCTTGGCCCTTGGACAAAGCGCATCAATAATACAAAAGAACTATGGCTCCTTTCACGATGGGAATCGAACCCATCCTAAGAAAAACGGCGTAAATGACTTTCTAAAGCCATTCAGTTCCTTAAACAATGCGCCACATGCGCAATCATATCTTAACAAAGTAGCCCATCCTGTCCTTTTCACGTGCGCGTTGGCGCGTTCGGACAAAGCACATCAATAATACAAAAGAACAATAGTTCCTTTCTAGCCTTCTTTCTTTTAAGTAATAAACATCTAAAATGTGTTTCCCTTTTTTGTTTTATCCCTTATTTTTTCACACGCTGGCATTTGGAAACAAAACGTGCCAGATGTCGGCTTATTGCATTGCCTTTCTAGTTTGAGAAACAATTTTAAAACAAAACATTTTAAAATAATGGTCACTAAACCCAGCTCCAGACAATAATAACAACAATTAACAAAATAGTTTCGTGTTCAACAATAGTGTGCATTCTTTTTATGTTTGGGAATCGAACCCAAAATATTTAAAATCACATTGTGCGACTTCTATAAAGCCGACGCCGATCATTAGGTACATGAGTATAATATCCGCCGACTTTCACCAATGCTCAGGAATCGAACCTAGAGCTTTTACAAAGTATACCAAAATGCTGCAGTGGGCTAATATTACCCTAATCTACTTGCTAACACGTTAGGAAACTAAATTTTCTGATATATGACCTAAGAATAATCCTTTTCTCAATTATAGCTCGTGTACACTTCATTATTAAAACCCCTATGCATTCTGTAAGAATCTCAACTCAACCAATGTAATAAACTAATAGACGCTTGTCCAAAGAACGCGTATGCATAAGATAGATATTATTACTAGATTTCGTAATTTAATACGTTTGTTGACACCATTTTGAAATATCGTAGCAACAGGAATTGAACCCGCTATTTCAGTAAGTTTTTAGAAACCATTTTAATATATCGTAACAACAGGAATCGAACCCGCTATCTCAGTAAGTTTGTTGAAAACATTTTAAAACATCGTAGCAACAGGAGTCGAACCTGTTGTGTAATAAATTCCTGTCCCGCAACTCCAACAAAATATTATACATTATTTATCCTTAAATAATGCCCTCTTTTTATATACAGTTATCGAATACGCTATTAATAATACGGCGACTAGTTTGTTGACGTTGCACATCAATATAGTTATCGTCACAGACATTACTCAGGAGTCTAACCTGATTTAACTACACCTAGGTGTTCCACGGAATATAATGGTGTGCATTATATATTTATCTCAAGCCATGTTAATGTCCTACACCAGATATCCTATAAATATAATCTATATAATATAAAATCCTTCTCTTTCCTTATCCAAAATTAGTTCTAACCATCGCTAGTCTGCATCACGAATCGGACTCAAACAGCGAACCTGATACGCAAGTGCTTGTAACCAATAATATGCTTATTATCGAGAGTCGAACTCGATATATTCAAACGTTAAGCATTTTCTGTAGCCAATAATATAACCACTGTCGAGACTCGAACTCGACATACAGTATAAATGGTGCGCATGAACTTTTATATTGTGGTCAATAATATGTTTACTCTCGAGATACGGCAATGAGAACCGCATTGCCATTAAAATAAATAACACGTGCGAGAGTGTGGCATTTAGGTGCAACATCGCCCCCCTCGGACTATTAAATATTATGATAATTGCCGTGACTTAAATATTATTTCGTCTTTCTGAAATGAACATGATCGTCTATCGATTATTAAATAACAAGTTGTGCTCAATTAGATCGATATTTTCCTACGTTGTGTATTGTTATTTCTCTACGTTGTGTTTGTATTTTTCTACGTTGTGTTTGTGTAGTAACTTTTTAGTTCTTCCTCGTTGTTCTGATGTGAATCAGAACATTTTATGACGAGGATCCTGGTCACGGCACCAAATGTAACGGAATCCTATGGACCCCAGGCTGATTAAAATTTTAGTTTTCTTAATAACTGGGTTTAGATGCCAGCCAAGCAATTTGTTGCCAGGGTTCCCGCGCCCCTACGCCCGCGCAGGAACTATGGAATTCGTCCCTTCCTCTATATTCCTCTACTGACAGCATTTACCAAGCGTAAACGCTTATAATTGAATGAAAGTGGTCATCAAAATACTAAAGACAGCGATACATTAGTATTGGTTTGTCATCACAAAATCACTCTCCATATATTCATGCTTCACATATTGGTACTTGAGTACAAGGCAGCGTATCTCAGAGACGGCAGCTCCAGGGAGACGGAGAACATGATCCAGGTATATTAGTCATATAGTATTATCGGCGCCGAGTATTTCAGCGATATCCAGTGTATAGTATTGAACGTACAGTAACAGTCTCAGAACTGATGTCACAAAACGCCTCCTTGCCGCAAGTCACAACGTTGAAGCCCATACAAACATAGTCAATTAAAACATATTAAGCCATCGCGCATAGTTTGCGGGGAAGCTCTCGTTACAATCGCCGCTAGGTTAGCCGCATTAGGTCTTACTGCTACCGCGTGACCGACAGGTGGCTCTTCTTTCGCTCTTTAAAACCTTGTCAGCTGCTATGTACTGGCCTGTACGCAGGTTTAGACAGCGATTGTGAAAGTCCTGCATTCTACCACCTGATCGCAAATACGGAGACTCCCATCATACATCGCTCGTCTTTACATCCATCATCAACAAGGTACGAACCACTACTAATGGTACACGCGGTTATTGATAATATAACTATGTACAATATCTCATAGAGAACTTTATATTTTAGTCAGCCTGGTATATATATATATGGTGTGATATAGACATAGATACACAACAGAGTTATTAATGTTATACAGTTCATGCAATAAATTACAGTAAAGTGAATAACAGACACTCACCGGACTATTAGCTGCGTCACTGCCAAACTTACCCCTTGCCCTGTGCTGATCACCTTCTCTTGAAGCCGCTCGCCTTGTTCTTCGATATCACTAAGCACTAATTATCGACCAACACCGAACCTCTTACGCGCTAGGCCAGGTCCGATCTCTCTCGCGCCAAAAGACCAACTGTCTGAAACACCACGCTAGAGCGTTCCCGAGCTCTGCCCTCTTCCGCGTCCTAAAACTGACTGTCTAAACCACCACGCTAGAGCGTTCCCGTGATCTGCCCTCTTTCGCGTCCCAACCTTGCCTGTCCCATCCAACACCCCCACTACCACGTCACGCTGTCCTGGGACCCGACTGGCCCCGCCTCCTAAGATCCGACCGTCCAGTCAAACACAACCAACGCAACGCCTCTCGAATCCTTACTACCTGACAAGGTCCTTTTCTTATCGTTGATCCCTTTTTTTATGATCCTCAACTACACCGCATGTGAACACTACAGTGCCAATATTTTCTCACATTTCATTGCTATTTCTTTACTTATATGCCTGTCACATAACTCTTATAAATTTGTCAGCCTCTTAGAATTTATGAGTTTACTAATTGCAGAACGTTGGCGCCATCGTAGCGATAAGACAAACACATGTGGAAACAAGTATGCGGCCTAAGGACTAAATATTATTAATTAATTTGGAGTAGCCAGCAACACCATTACAACATAAATAGCAGGTGCGGACAGAATATGTCATATTTACCGTTTCTTACATTTCACAAGAATTCTCACGTTATTTAGTAAAGTTGTATTCGTGCAAGTAGAGGAAATCGTTTTGAATACCTGACAAACATTTTATGTTCACTAATTGGTTTAATGGGCGCAAGCCCGTGCAGTTCAACTCATCTTTAGCATCACTGAGCTGCACTGACTTCTACTCCCTGCACCTGAGTCCGGTGCAGGGAGTGGCGAATGGTCTCAGGCGTAGCGCAGGTTGTGAAGATCCCTAAGGCAAGGATGGTGGACTATCCTTCCCGAGGTTGCCGCCCGTTTTTGGTCCAGTTCCTTCAGAAATGGATGCAACCAAAACCTCCAGCCGAAACACAATAACAGGCACTTCACACACGCACACATACATACATGCACGCACACATCCACACTCAGAGACACATCTCTTCACCGCGCCCCCTCGTGGTCGGGTGGGCGCGGGCTCGTAGTAAAAAGTCACGGGTAAGAGTAGCTGACCACCTGCGCTAGGACCTGCGCAGTTGAGCACCGTACGCGGGGATGACGGAGTCCTGGGGGGTTGAGCCGAGCGGCGCTGGCGGTAATGTGACCGTGAGGCAATACGCCCTCTTTGGTCCCGATTTCACGCTAAACGGTAGCCCCCGCTGTGAGCCGCAGCAGGGGAAATGGCCATCGTGTCCCGTCAGAGGGCCACAGGCTAGGGACGTGGGGTCCACATCAGCAGTTGGAATTTATTTCGGCTGTTGATGTGGTGGGTGAAGGCTATACTGAAGGCGCAAGCGAGGGAAGACGGATGGAGTTGGTAACTCGGCTCCGACCTTTGACCCGAGCGGGCGCCCGCTGTCGTGCTGTACACCAGCCTTGCGTTCCTATATCCCTCTGGTAATCCTAACGTCCGGTATGACGTTCCCTGTTGCGGGCTCCATGGAGGGTGGGAAGCCAGAGGGATGAAGTCTTTAAGTAAACGTATGGATACCGATATCCCTTTTGTTCCTGAACAAGCCACTGCTGCTGCCGGTGCTGCTTCCACTAAAGCAACTGAGCAGGCTGCCTTCGCAGGTCCCAGCAATGTGACCAGTGCGCAGCCCACAATCAGCAGTGAGGGGTGCAAGAAGGCCGGAGGCAGTACGGGGAAGCCGCCTGCCGCCAAGCGGCGGGCTGGTCACCCTGGACGACAACC
Source organism: Euclidia mi (assembly GCA_944739405.2). Classification (NCBI taxonomy): domain Eukaryota; kingdom Metazoa; phylum Arthropoda; class Insecta; order Lepidoptera; family Erebidae; genus Euclidia; species Euclidia mi. The sequence goes on along the minus strand of OX123186.2, from coordinate 54,767,426 downwards.
AGCCACAGCACCACCGAGCAACACGGCAGGTAAAACTGCAGGAAACAAGGACAGAGGTGAGGCCAAACGTGCTCTCAACGAGACCAGTTCGCCTCGGGGAGACCACAAGAAGCCCCGCCTCGACTCCTCCAGGACGACAGTAGGTAAGTCCTACGCACAGGCCTCCAAGGCGGCCCTGGGTGTTGCAGTAACATGCAAACGCACAGGGAACTTGCCGAAGGAGTTGGTGGATCAGGTACTCCGGGAGCTCCAAAGGAAGATCCTGAGTGACGCCTGGTCGACCAAAACCCCCAAACGCCCCGCTCCAGCATTCACCGGGAAACCCGTGCACGCGGACGGGGTCCTCAAACTTTGGTGCGCCGACGAGTACCTGGCTGACGGAGGCAATCTCTCTCCTGGTCCCACCACCGGGCTTCGAACTGGAGGTCAGGGGCCAGGAAGAGACCCCGAAGAGAGTGCCGTGCGGCATTGTCGTACCCGACGAACAGGGGGTCTTGGACGACGTGCGCGACGTGGGTCGCGCTCTGGAGTTCCAGAACTCCTGGTTGGAGGTTGACAAATGGTCGATGCTGCACTCCGCAAGGCAGTCAGGTGGGTGGTTCCTGGTGGTGGGCGTCCCAGAGGAACAGGTCGCGATCCTGTTGAAGAACGAGCGCCGCCTCGCGTTGGGGGTGGGTGCCGTCTACGTCAGGTTCCGGGACCCTTCAGGTAAGTTTGTCGACCATCCTCCGGACGACAACTCCACACGAGTCAAGCAGTACTCAAACACCAAGCCAGGGTGCGACGCAGAACCCGGCCCGTCAGAGCCGGCCGCGTCTGACTCGGCGGCTGGCCCGTCAGCCGAGGGTAACTCGGAAGATGAGAGCCTGCTCCTGAGCCCGGTGCGGCGGGACGAGCGACGGGGTGGAGGCTGGCGACATCCTGGCCTAACGCAGCTGACGGTCGGGGAGGTGGGGACATCATCCAAAGATGAACCCTCTGCCTAGTAACGTCAGCTGCCTTCAAATCTACCTCCATCACAGCCAAACGGCCATTGCGCAACTGCGCAAATGGATGGAGGTCCAACAATCAGCCATCGTGCTCATCCAGGAACCTTGGTGTTTGAAATAGAATTAGTTTTTATTATAAGTCAAATCGATTAGATCGATTGAGTAACATTTTGTTTAGTCTATTGAAAATTTCTGACAATGGTCACACTGAACTGTCACTTCTGTTCCCGCCTTGAAAAATTAACACGCCGGTCTTGGGCTGTCTCGCGTGGAGTAGTGTAATAAATTGATCGCCTTTTTGAAAGCACATCAACCAGCTTCGCGAATTTGTATTGTGAATTCTTATAAACTGCCGCCTTTGGTTTGCCCGGCAAAGTTGAGTTGAACATTGACATTTGCAAAACTGTAATTGTGAATCCTGTGAACGTGCCTCGTGCCCCTGGTATCCTGAAGACAACAAGTTTGGAGGAACAGCTAAGTGGATAATTCATTCAATCTATCGTGGCCACCTTAGGTTTGTTTGTTTTTCCCTAACTTAGTTCCACTCCTGGCATCAGTAAGAGTTGGTAAGACATTTTATTAATATTAGGTGTAGTTAGGATTATAATTCATCGCTGTGCAACGCAGTGCATTGTGTCTGGATCCTTGTCTATCGTGGTCAGGTAGATGTATTACAGCTTCCACTGCGCACCTTGAAAATATCTGCCTGCCTGCGGTAATTCTAGACATAATTTTTGGTGCAGAGCGCTGTTGTAACTTAGCCGTTGCATTACTGAGTACAAACCTCAGATTGGTATAAGCTTGTATCTTATCACCTTGTAGACAATATTGTAGTGTTTGTCAGGTCAGTTTTTGCCTAAAATACATATTATTTATTTTATTGTTGTGTATATATTTGTTTGTCGTAAGTTGACCTACATAACTTGAAACACATTGTCATACATAACCTCAATCAGTAATTGTTGATTTGTATTGTTGAAATCTAACTTAAATTTGTTGTTGCATTAATAAGTCAGGTTGTTTGGATACATAACAGCTGTATGTATCAATAAATTTAGTAAATTTAGTTTATCTCATAATTATATTAAGTTTGAATCATTACTTATAACAACCAAACTTTTGATAAAACTTTGTTTGTTATATTATATAGATAATATTGCTAGGTAACACATATTCTGTGCTTACTTACTATTGTATATCTCAAATAACACAGCCAGTCTGTCTGTTGCAAATAATTCATTAATTAATTTGAAGTTTCAACTTTTAATTTGTTATAAGTTACAACTTTGATAACTTTTGTGTTTGTTTCAATATATTGAAACTATTAATTTTGTTGGACAGTAGATACCTGTCACTTGCCTGCACTTGCAGTAAACAGGCTAATACTTTATTGGTTTCAAAGAATTATGAAAAATTAAGTTTTGCTTGTTAATATTATTTAACGCTTGTCCGGGCTCTTTTGAATTTTGATTATGTCAGCTATCAAGGACTTGCGTGCGGCTGCTGGTGCTATTGCATCAGATTTGCGCTGGTTTGCCTCGGCCAGTGCTTTAGTGAACCGGCCTGATCGCCAGCAGGCCTTACTTCAAGGTACGAGAGGATCGATGATCGCCTGGCAAGTGTGGAACAGCAGTTCCGCACTTTCAGCGCTTGCTGTCTCGAAGTGTCAGTCACTGATTTCACTGCTGACCAGCGAATTAAGGTCAGCAAAGACTATGCCCAGGTCTTAGACCTGTATGATGCTGTCTCCAATAGTGCAAGACAACTAGTTGCCGATAGGGAAGGGCAACCTGGCCTGAAGCAGGAGCTTCCTAGGTCACCACCGGGGCTGGTGAGTAGGCTACCTACCTTAGACCTCCCCCATTTTGATGGCTGCCTAGGAAGCTACCTGGGCTTCGTTAATTTGTTTGACAGCCTGGTCAATGATAGGGCTGACCTTCGGCCGGCACAAAAGTTGGCCTATTTGATGTCGGTTCTGGATGGGGAGGCCAAGGGCCTCATCCAGCATCTGCCCGTGTCTGACGAGGCGTACCAGACGGCGCGGGACCTAATCACCCGTAGGTACCATAATAAGCGTGGCCTCGCCGACACGCACATCGAGCAGATTTTGGGTTTGCCGACGCTCACCCGGGTCTCTGGGTTGCGCACCCAACTTTTGAACCCGCTTTTGGTGGCCATCAACGCACTTAAGTCCCTTGACCTGCCCGTGGACCAATGGTCCTATCTATTGGTGCACATTGTGCTGAAAAAGCTGCCTGCCGACCTGAGGTCGCGTTTTGAACAGCGCTTTGGTGGGTATAGCGCGACCCATCTGCCCCCCTTTGCTGACCTGGAGAGGTTCCTGGAGGATGAGTGCCGGGTCTTGGACAACTCCGGTGGTGACACGCCGGCTAAGACGCAGCCGCCCAAGGTCAAGGAGCAGGCTCGCGTTCACACCCGAGCCAATGTTGACCGGCGCCCTCCTCGCTTTGCGGTCACGCAGAGCCCAGCGGAGTGCTCCTACTGCAAGGTCACGGGGCACAGAACGGCCAGTTGTAGGGCATTCTTGGACCTGCATGTCGCCTCTCGTAGGCGCATCGCGAATGCCCGCCGCCTTTGCTTCTCTTGTTTGGGGTCCCACTACCAGCGAGACTGCCCAAACTCTCGCCCCTGTCCTCACTGTGGAGGACAGCATTTGGACATTCTCTGTATGAATGCCAGAGAGGTTGGCCGCTTGTCCAACCAGCCGACGCCGCGCACGGGCGGGTGTTTTGAAGGTGGCAGCCGAGGCTCACCGGCACGCAGCCGAGAGTCGCCTCGCTTGATTGATCGCCGCTCGCCCCGCTTGGAGAACCGTAGCGTGCGCACGCCTCCTCTCTCTCGCGCACCTGAATGTGCTGTTCAGCGTCACCAGCACCATGACTGCTGCCCCAGGTATTCCCCTCCTTTGGCGGAGCGTCCCCGCCTTGACTCGCGCCCACCTCGTTTTGGGCGGGTGCGTCATTATGACCCCCCACAGATGGTGCGCGGATCAAGTCATCGCGCCTTTGAGGACTTCAAGCCGCACCCTCGTTTTGACTTACCTGGTCCTGGCCAACGGTTGCCGCCCAGGCAACAATAGGTCATTGACCCCTGCTCTATAACGCCAACCTCCCCCATTGAGACCGTTATCCTACCAACGGTTGCTGTTAGGGTCTGGGGACCCACGGGGACCTCTGTTGTTGTCCGTGCTATATTGGACACAGGTTCACAAGGTTGCATTGTTTCCACTTATTTGGTAGGGCAGGTTAAATTAAATATGGGCTCCTTTCAAAATTGTATACGGGGCATAGGGGACGTAGCCTCTAATGTTGAAGGGCAAGTTAAGGTTTTGTTTGGCCCTGTTGAATCTTCACACCCGAGGATTAGAACCTCGGCTATTGTACTGAAGAATATTTTGGGTATGCACCCACAGAAGCAGCTACCTGCTGCTGTGGTGAATTTGACATCGGGATTGGAACTGGCAGACCCCAAATTTGACACACCGGGACAAATCGACTTGTTGATTGGCTCTGATGTCCTAGGTGGAATTTTGATTGGTGGGAAACGGGTCTTGGTGCCAAATGGTTTGACTGCCATCCCGACCATATTTGGATTTGCTTTGATGAGACCTGTACCTAGGGACCCCCCTCCACCCGAACTTGATAATTTGTTGGCTGTAGGCTCTGCTCTCTCTGATGCAGTTCAGAGGTTTTGGGAGGTAGAGGAGCCTCCTCAAGCTGCTCGTTTGAATTCAGAACATGAGGAGTGCGAGCTGTTCTTCCAGAACAACACTGGTCGACTCCATTCTGGTCGCCTCACTACGAAGCTACCTTTTCTGTCTGTTCGGCCTCCGCTTGGTGAGTCACGACCTTTAGCCGAAAAAAGATTGTTAGCTATGGAGCGTCGCATGGGCCGTGATCCGGAGCTCAGACAGAAGTACATTGAGTTCATGAGGGAATATGAACAATTGGGACACATGTCAGTGTCAAATTTGGATTGGCGTTCGGTGGAGCATTACTTTCTCCCGCATCATGCGGTATTGAAGCCATCGACTGGCAAGCTGCGCACAGTATTTGATGATTCTGCGCAGACTTCTACGGGCGTATCCTTGAACCAGTGCTTGCATTCTGGTCCCAAGTTGGTCAAGGACCTTTGTGACGTCATCACCAGCTTCCGACAACATCAGGTTGTCTTTGTAGCCGATATAAAAATGATGTTCAGGCAGACGATTATCCACCCTGATGACCGTCGCTTCCAGCTGATCCTTTGGAGAGAGTCTCCTCGTGATCCCATGGTCGTCTACGAGCTCAACACTAATACGTACGGGTTAAGGTCAAGCCCCTACTTGCCAATACGTTCTCTTTGGGAGCTCGCAGACCGCGAGGGCCTACATTTCCCACGAGCCTCTGCCATCTTGAAGGACGATATTTACGTCGATGACTTTTGCTCGGGCGCCTCCACAGCGGACGAGGCGATCCTCCTGCGGGACGAATTGATAGGTGTTTTGGCCTCCGCTGGTTATGAGTTGCGCAAATGGATTTCCAACTCACCAGCGCTTTTGGAAGGCTTACCCGAGGATCATCAGCAGGATCCACATTTGTTTGAGATTGTTGACAACCCCGCCATGATGACTGTTCTCGGCGTCCAGTACAGACCAGTCCAAGACATCTTTACGTATAACGTAGACTTGAAATTGCCTTGTTCTTGGACTAAACGTCTCGTATTGTTTACTTTTTTTTGGCTGGCAACACTGTAAACGTCAGACGTAAAATTACGTAGCTCTGTAATTTTAAAAGTTTTATTTTATTTTAAATGAATATTAAATGCTTAAATATCATTTATGTTATCATACTGTGCATAAAATTGTGAAAGACATTGAGTTTGGTGTTTGAAACCTCGATACGAACAGTTTTTGGCGGACAGATCTACTACCAGGTGTCAACGGACGGATTTGAAATCATCCTTAAACCCGGGGAGTATCTTACTTATTAACTTACACTCCTCATCACACATTTACTCGGCTCACACCAACGTGAGCTTCGTCCATCACACACTGGCACAGTTTCTGTCTCCTTTTGCTTGACAAGACGTGGAAGCAAAATCGAAGACTGAACAAACGCCCCATACAAACACCTACTACACTTACACTTCACATTTATTTAAGTGTTTATATCTTTAACAAGGCCCCTATATATAATATCTTTACAAGTAATATAATATAAAAATTGATACAAATTAGTAAATTTGCCAAGATTATATTTTTCATTTACTACCTACATATTTTGCCTAATTAATTAAAAATTGAATAACACCTTTACTTTCAATAATAATTTTCCTTTTCTGTTATTTGTCTACTGTCCTTCTAGCTATAAATATTTATTTAAATAAATATATTTATTTATTTATCTAAATCTATAAACTCCTACTCATTACTGACTTATCTCTTTTCTGACATCTTGTTTATCTTTCTGTCCATAGGTGTTTGGCGTATCCTTGGCTATGAGCCATTCCACAATGAGCACTATGATGACCCGGAAGGCCACAGCGAAGGATCTAGAGAACAAGCTGAGAATATACACCTACTGAAGGAGCGTGCAGACTGTGAAGAGGACATCAGGATTGTCAACGATAGGGTTTCCAACCTGAAGGCTCAGCTCGCAGAACTGCATATTGAGTATATGGACACACTGGCCCAGCGAGATAGGTTACAGGAGGAAATACATTTATTGACCGCTAGCAATGATAGCCATTCATGGTCTATGAGTCGCATTAGGGAACTTGAATGCTGTTTAGAACAATCTATAATAAATATTAAATCCCTAGAACAGACTGTTGAGGAATTAAACAGTAGAAAAACTCGGAACCTTTATACAGAGTTTGTAGGTACTAGCTTAGGTCACAGATCTACTAAACCATTTAAATTAAACACAAGTGGCCTGAAACGACATAGAAAATATAATAAACTAAACAAACACATTAGGAAACTAATCTTTAGCCTTAAACAATACAAGAAAAATAAAGTAACATCCCAGCAATATAAAGTTTTAGTTTCTGAGCGTTCAGAATTGTTATTAGACTAAGAAAAGTACAACACAGAGTTGATAAATAGTAAAATGCTGTATGATCAACATACTAGGGATCTCAAAGGTCCAATTACCTCTTTACAGTCTCAAATAGATAGGATGAACACCCAATATCAAAATGAGGTTCAGGATTATATTAGGAAATATAATGAGATAGCTCAGGTAGGTAGGCAAAATCTTGAGTATGTGAAAGCTTTGACAAACACCAATACTTGCCTAAATAGCATAAAATCAACCATACCCACTTGTGAGTCTCAGAATATTTTTGATATTGACAAAAGTTATTATTTAGCAAATAATACAACAGATAGGTCTTCCTTAGGTAGGAATGGCACAAATAAAGTTTATATGTTCTCTGATAGGTTAGGTTTAGGCTTAGGTAGTTTAATAAATTGTGAATTGAAACAACACAATATTATTAATTATTGCTATCCAGAGTCTTCTTTTTCACATCTAATTGATAAATTAAATACAACAATATTTGATAGGGAGTCCACAATAATTATTTCATACGGTGATAGTCAAATGGTGACTAAAAAAGATATAATTAATTTAACAGAAGTTATGTTATCGCTTCACAGAACATATGATTGCAAACTTATTAGTATGACTTTGCCTTATGCTTATAGTTTAAATGCTATGATGAATAGACATATTCATGAACATAACTTGATGTTATACAATTTGACATGGCAATATAAGGATTTTATTTTATTTTTTGACATCAATAATTTTATTAATAATTTTACATTGACCAAAGATACTATGTATCTGCCACTATTTTATAAAAGACAAGTTGCTAAATTATTAGCATATAATATACAAAATGACACAGGTACATGTAGGGTATCCAAGAATTTAGTTTCTGTAAATAGTTCCTATCCTTATAATTCTTCTATTGAGAATACTGACACAAGTTCTTTAAACTTAAGAACAGGACAAAGGGTAGACATATTGAACTGACTGTAGCACATCAAAACATACAAGGTCTATCTGGCAAGGATTTAGAATTAGGTTTATATTTAGAAAATCATAGTATTAAAGTTATGTGCATTACGGAACACTGGCTTAAAGAATACCAGATTAAATTCATAAATAACACACAATACACAGTACACAGTGCCTTCTCTAGGAAACAAGCTATTCATGGTGGATCATTGATTATTGTTTCAAACAGTTTAACATGTAAAGAACGGAAAGACATAGCTAGCTTGTCTATAGAACGCACGGTGGAACTGTCATGCATTGAGCTTGAGCAGCATATTATTATATGTGTATATCGTCCTCCATTAAGTGACTTTAATTTGTTTGAATCTGTTATGGAAGATGCAATTAGTAAAATTAGGAGCAATAAGAAAGGGATTATAGTTTGTGGTGATTTTAATGTTAACATTCTTGAAAATTCAATAATGACTTGTAGATTTTTAAAACTTTTTAGATCATTTAATTTGAAAAATTTATTTCTTGAACCAACTAGAATCACAGCAACATCTTTCACCTGTCTTGATAACATATTTAGTAATTGTATTGTTTCAGATAGAGTAGTTACTTCTGAATTAACTTCGGATCACTGTGGTCAATTAGCTAGGTTTCCATATTACAATGATAGCATCGTACAGAGAGTGTTGGTTAGGCCATTACCTAGGCATAAGTTTAATGAATTCCGGAATAAAGTATTGATTGGAATGAATACTATGAATCCTGACTTAATAGAAATAGATTCTCCAAATAAGAATTTTGACAATTTATTTAATATAGTTAATAAAACGTTTCAGAATACTTTTAAGACTAAGGAGAAAGTAATTAAGGAATCTCGAGCTTTTAATGAGTGGGCTACTGCGGGTATTTACAAAAGCAGAGCAAAAATGTATGAGTTGTATGGTATGAAAAAATACAATTCTGATTTAAACTTCACTGAGTATGTTAGGAATTATTCTAAAATATTTAAAAGAGTGTGCAATACAGCTAAAGCTATATATATTCGTTAGGAATAAAATTAAACAATCTTCGAATAAAGTTAAGGCAACCTGGCGAGCTATTAATGAAACAACAAGTAAGACAACATTAAGAAGTAATAGTTTTAGTCTTCTTGATAATGATAAATTAATTCATAATGACGAAGAAGTCGCACACACATTTAATAACTTTTTTGCTAGCATACCACTTACTACTACTAGAGAATTAAAATCATCAGCTATAGTCGCAGAAAACCTATTAGAGTCTAGTGTAGGAAAATGTGAAGTAATATTTTAATTTCATAGTATTAGTTCTACCGATATTATAAATACTTTTAAGTCTTTAGAGTCTAAAAATACAGGTGATCTCTGGGGCATTTCTGTTAAGGTTTTGACAAGTATAATTGATGTAGTGGCTCCTTATTTAAGCAACTTATTCAATAAGTGTATTAAATCTGGCAGTTTTCCAGATCTTATGAAACATAGTAGAATAATACCTCTGTTCAAATCCGGCAATAAGACTGATCCTAGTAATTATAGGCCAATATCGATACTACCTGCTTTTAGTAAGATTTTTGAAAAGATCATACTCAAGCAACTACTAAGACATTTTAATCAAAACAGCCTCCTTCATGGTGAGCAATATGGTTTTACCAAGGGTCTTTCGACAACAGATGCAGGAGTAGCGTTACTCAAACATATCTACAGTGCTTGGGAGAATTCCCAAAATGCTGTTGGTGTGTTCTGCGACCTTTCGAAAGCATTCGATTGTGTCTGCCATGAGACGCTCTTGTGCAAGCTTAGACATTACGGCGTCCAGACTAAAGCATTGGATGTCATTAAGTCGTACTTAAGTGACAGGATCCAATGTGTTGAAATAAATGGCTCAAAATCCAGTGGCTTACCTGTTGATTTAGGAGTGCCACAGGGCAGCATCCTAGGGCCTTTCTTGTTTCTTGTTTACATAAACGATTTACCTTTTTACTTGAGAAACATTTGTGACGTTGTACTGTTTGCTGACGATACTTCTTTGATATTTAAAGAAGATAGAAATAAGGAACACTTTAACGAAATAAACAGTGCACTCATTCAAGTGACTAAATGGTTTAATGTAAACAATCTAGTACTGAACGCCAAAAAAACAAAATGTGTTAAGTTTGCTCTGCCTAATGTCAGAAACCTTGGTCCTAACATAGTTTTAAATGACGATGTACTCGAAACAACTGAATCCACATTATTTCTAGGATTAACACTTGATTCGAAGTTACAGTGGGGTGCGCATGTTACATATCTCTCAGGGAAACTTAGCTCAGCTGCTTATGCCGTTAAGAAGGTTCGTAGGTTGACCGATGTCGATACGGCTAGATTGGTTTATTTTAGTTATTTTCATAGTGTTATGTCATATGGCATATTGTTATGGGGTAGAGCTGCTGATATCCAAAATATTTTTATATTGCAGAAACGGGCAGTTAGGGCCATTTACCAGTTAAAGACAAGAGTCTCACTTAAAGAAAAATTTAAAACTATTGGTATTCTTACTGTAGCGTCACAATATATTTATGCCAGTGTTATGCAAGTAAGACTAAACATAAATTCTTATAAAATGAATAGTGACAGACACAATATCAATACTAGAAATAGACATAAAGTATGTGTTCCGTATTTTCGTTTGCACAAAACGCATAGCTCTTTTATTGGGCTCAGTATTCGCATATACAATAAATTACCAACTTATATTTTAGACTTGCCATTAAGTTCGTTTCAGGCAGAAGTTAAAAAGAATCTTATAAATAAGGCATATTACAGTTTGAAGGATTATTTTGATGACAGGAGCGCTTGGAAGTAGTTGTTCGCTTTTGACTAGGTCAATAATTAGTAGTTTTATTTTATAGTAATTATTTAATTAGTTAATTACGATATTCTCATTTCATACTATATTTTACATTCATGTTCCACACTTTCATTATAACTTTGCGGATTTGTTAAATGTGGGTAACTCGTGGTCATGGGCCAACTAATAGGATGTCGATTGCTTTGGTTTCATAATACCGTTACTTTCTGCTTCATTCACTTCTAGTTCTAGTTCATAGTTCTGACCATGTTCGCGAGTTGCCTACATTAAAAAGACGTAAGTGGATGCTCCTGTTTCACCATATTTACTTTGGGAGGCTTACCATATGAACATCATTTACTGCTTGAGTATGATATCAATAGCTACTAAAAATTTTACTAGTAGATGTCTACAATGTGAAACAGTTGCAGCTCCTTACAAAAATAAAATGTACCACCATTATATTTGTTTGAAAAGAGTGGCCATGAGTTTTATTACCCGTTCTTTCTCGTGGTTCTACCTATTGCATTGCGAACGTGGCAGTAAATGTAAATGTAGAATCATTAAGTAACGTAATTAACTTAAATTTTGACGTTCATAAGCGTCACTTTGTGGCCTAGATGAATAAATGATTTTGATTTTGATTTTGATTTACTGTCGCCAGAACCTTTGATCCAAACGGTTGGATTTGTCCTATCATATTTTGGGCAAAATGCTTCTTGCAGAAGCTTTGGACAGCAGGATTGACTTGGGACGAACTTCTACACGGCACTCTTGTTGAGGAATGGACCTCTTTTGTATCCTCACTTCCTGCCGTCAACGAGATCTCCTTGCCTCGTCTCATCCTTCCTCCCGGGAAGTACAAGGCCACCCTTCACGGGTTTTGTGATGCCTCGGAGCGTGGTCACGCGGCCGTGGTGTACTTGCGCACAGTTAGTGCCTCAGGTCAGGTGAGGGTTTCCCAGATCATGGCGAAGAGCAAGGTAGCACCCCTTCGGACAACTTTGACCATTCCGAAATTGGAGCTCTCGGGAGCAGCACTACTTGTACGCTTATTGAACCACGTGTCTAACTCTTTGGGTAAAAGCGTTTGCATTAATGGGACCTACGCCTTGACAGACAGCCAAATTGTTCTTTGTTGGTTGAAGGCTTCTGTCCACACCTTGGAGGTATTTGTCGCTAATGGCGTTTCCCAAATCCAGAAATCCGAAGTCAAACTTGTTTGGAGACACGTGCCAGGTGAGCTCAACCCCGCTGATTGTGCCTCGCGCGGATGCTTGACGCCTAGTTTAATAGGTCATTCGCTGTGGTGGGGTCCGGAATGGTTGAGTCGACCAGAAACTGATTGGCCTCGAACGCCAGTTTTGAATACTTCTAATTTGCTGGGTCTACGAACACTCGCTCTTGAAAAGGTGGAGTGCGCCTTCGACCCCGATTTTTTGTTGAATCGTTACAGCTCCCTCGACAAGTTGTTAGGTGTCACTGCTTGGATAAAGCGTTTTGTTTTTAATTTTAGGCACCCACAACAGAAACGACTGACACCGTTTCTCTCACCACAGGAACGACAGGAGTCTCTCACCTTTTGGGTTCGTTCTGTGCAATTGGCGCATTTTGAGAAGGACATTGCTATCCTTAAATCAGGGAGATCGAAATTATCGGGAGCTGTATCTAAATTGAACCCCTTTTTGGACGATACGGGTCTCTTGCGCGTTGGAGGGCGTCTCAAGAACGCCAACCTCCCTTACGGAGCACGTCACCCCCTTTTGTTACCTAAGGACGGTCATTTGGTACGCTTGTTGGTAACTGACCGTCACCTTAAAAATGCTGGTTGTAATGCGCTCTTGGCCATTTTGCAACGCGAATTTTGGATCTTGTCTGCCCGAAGAATTATTCGGAGTGTAGTCTTTCGCTGCATTCCTTGCTATAAGCTCAAGGCTTCTACCATGCAGACTTACCGGAGACTTACCGGCAGATCGCGTAACTGAGAGCAGGACATTTGACGGTGTTGGCACGGACTTCGCTGGTCCCTTCTTGGTGAAAACGTCGACACTTCGAAACAGCAAGACTGTTAAGGCCTACTTGTGTGTTTTTGTTTGTCTTTCCACAAAGGCCGTACATTTAGAACTGGTCTCCTCGGTTACGACCGAGGCGTTTGTAGCCACATTTGACAGATTTGTATCCCGCAGAGGGCTGCCTTCCTTGATCCGCTCTGACTGCGGTACTAACTTCAAGGGCACCTATAATTATTTGAATGATGTTGTTAATTTCCTTGAAACCAACAAGGCTGATATAGGTGATAGGCTTGCCCGACGTGGGATAAATTGGTTGTTTTCCCCACCAAATTGTCCACACTGGGGTGGTATTTTTGAGGCCGCTGTAAAATCGGCCAAAACACACTTGCGCAGGACAATCGGTGAATCTGTCCTTACATTTGAGGAACTCGCAACTGTGTTTTGTAAGATTGAGGCCGTTTTGAACTCTAGGCCATTGTGCCCGATCTCCTCAGATCCGAATGATTTGGAGGCCCTTATGCCGGGCCATTTTTTGATTGGTCGCCCACTTGTCGCCTTGCCTGAGTACCCCTATATTGATACGAGACCTGGTCGTCTCTCGCGTTTTGAATTGGTACGCCAGATTACTCAGAGCTTTTGGAAACGCTGGAATTTGGAATATTTGCACATACTCCAGCAACGCGTTAAGTGGACCGACAAGACCGATCCACCCAAGATTGGTGACCTCGTTTTGATCAAGGAGGCTAACCTTCCGCCACTCAGATGGCGCAGGGGGCGCATCCTTCGTTTGATAACTGGGGCTGATGGAGTTCCCCGATTTGCTGAGGTCTTGGTGGACGGTTCGATTCTGAGGAGAGCGGTTGCAACATTGTCACGTCTACCAACTTGTTAGCGGACCGGTAGGCCGGTCCGGGGCGGGTGGATGTTTGAAATAGAATTAGTTTTTATTATAAGTCAAATCGATTAGATCGATTGAGTAACATTTTGTTTAGTCTATTGAAAATTTCTGACAATGGTCACACTGAACTGTCACTTTCGTACCCGCCTTGAAAAATTAACACGCCGGTCTTGGGCTGTCTCGCGTGGAATATTGTAATAAATTGATCGCCTTTTTGAAAGCACATAAACCAGCGTCGCGAATTTGTATTGTGAATTCTTATAAACTGCCGCCTTTGGTTTGCCCGGCAAAGTTGAGTTGAACATTGACATTTGCAAAACTGTAATTGTGAATCCTGTGAACGTGCCTCGTGCCCCTGGTATCCTGAAGACAACAAGTTTGGAGGAACAGCTAAGTGGATAATTCATTCAATCTATCGTGGCCACCTTAGGTTTGTTTGTTTTTCCCTAACTTAGTTCCACTCCTGGCATCAGTAAGAGTTGGTAAGACATTTTATTAATATTAGGTGTAGTTAGGATTATAATTCATCGCTGTGCAACGCAGTGCATTGTGTCTGGATCCTTGTCTATCGTGCTCAGGTAGATGTATTACAGCTTCCACTGCGCACGTTGAAAATACCTGCCTGCCTGCGGTAATTCTAGACACTTGGATAAGGGGTGGCCTCATCAGAGGCCTCTCCAGCCTGGGAGGTAAGATTTATTTTTCAACTGACCACACACAAGAACCTGCATACTGACAACTAAAAACATCAGAGCCCAAGTTTTAACGGAGTTCTGTTCCAGAGACATCACAGCGATACAAACTGAAATAACACAGCAGCCAAGGAGCATAGCGGTTGTTTTCGCATCGGTCTACATACCCGAGGCCAAAGACCCGCCTCCGTTCGACCTCACGCGTCTGGTTAACCAGTGCGAGAGAACCAAAACGGAGGTCGTAATAGGAACGGACTCCAATGCCCACCACCAAATGTGGGACATGAACTGCAATAACAACAGAGGTAAATCACTGGTTGAATACCTATTCACCACTAATCTTACCCTATTAAACACAAGTACGGAGCCCACCTTCATCACAAGACGTAGTCAGACAATTATCGACTTAACTCTCGCAACAGAAGGAGCGGCTGAACGCATCAAGGAATGGCACGTCTCGAAAGAGACATCGTGCTCAGACCACAGATGGATCAGCTACTCTATGGAAGTCGTTATACAACCCACACAGCCACGCAGGAAACCACACAACACTGACAAAGCAAAGTATATCCAATTACTTAAAGAGAAACTTACCCTTACTGCTACGCCAACGGTACTGGGGCGCTGAGCTTGAACGCAAGCGAAAGAAGGTAAGAAGGGCTCTTAACAGGGCAATGAACACAAGCGCGGACGTAGATTGGGACGCTTATAAAGCGGCCAAATCAAGCTACAAGAAATGCCTCAGATTCAGACCATCAGAGCACCATGGCATGGCGAAAATTCTGTGGGAGCATTGAATCTTGCCAACAAGCAAACCGGGTAAGGAAACTACTGGCTCAGCAACCGATGGTTGCACCGGGTACTCTCTGTAAACCGGATAACACATACACCACATCGGAGGAGGAGACAAGACGCATCCTACTAGAAACACACTTCCCAGGCTGCGTCCTCACCCCGATAATAACGTGGCACGATACACCAACAGTGGCGACCGAACACGAGTGGAGACACGCAAACACCGTGGTCACAGAAGAAAAACTCCGATGGGCCATCGATAGCTTCCATCCCTTCAAAACAGCCGGACTGGACGGCATCTTCCCAGATTTATTACAATGGGGGGGTGAACCTGTCCGCAAATGACTTCTGGCAATTATGAGGGCTAGCCTGGCCCTTAGATATGTACCGAAGAATTGGAGGGAAGTCAAACTAATTTTCGTACCAAAACCAGGCAAAACAGGCTACGCCAATGCAAAGTCCTTCAGACCAATAAGCCTGACCTCCTTCATGCTTAAAGCCATGAAGGAGGTCAGGCTATGCGAGAGGGAATTTTATTTTTCTTTATTTACGGAGCTTAGTCCATTTATATATATATATAAATGGACTAAGCTCCGTAATATATATATATACATATGACTATGTCGCTCCATCATAGCTACATTTTAATATTATACATTATGTATAAACTTATAATATAATTTATATAGTCCTCTAGCTTCGTTTGACATTGGGTTAGTCAGAATGCTATTGCATAACCCTACCTCACAATGTCTTAGGCCTCGATTCGAAGTTGCTCGTTACGGACACATTCCGTCAAAATATGTTGTACGTCTTCTACCAATGCACATAATTCACATTTCGGAGATGGTGCTATTCCCATAAGGAACTTGAACTTCTTTGACGGAATGTGACCGGACCGCAACCTCATAGCTGTTACACAGTTTTGTCTGCTCAATGTACAGTTATTAATCCAAGGAATGGTTAGTGGTTCTGGCTGAATGGTTTTGTACCAGATACCGCGTTCTACTGACCTTTGGTCAAAATATTCGCGCCATGTTATGTAGCAAAATTTCTTAACTATATATAAGCAGTCCGAAAAATAGGGTGAGATTGTGAGAGAGTTACCCTGGGAGCAGGCTTGTTTGGCAAGTGAATCCGCCTTTTCGTTACCGGCTATACCAATGTGGGAGGGAATCCACTGAAGTCTTATCGACTTGCAGTTTTTTTCTAGCTCTAAAATTTGATTAATTATTGTATACGCTAGCGGAGTGCCTCGAAAAGTCGAGGTACACCGAGCTATATGTTGGAGAGCACTTTTGGAGTCGGTTAAAATGACGAATATTTCATAACTTATGGATCGAACATACGACAAAGCCTCACTGATAGCTATAATTGAAATTAAACTACAGTTTACGGATTTTATCGCGTTGTATTGGTTTCACTTAGTTATTACATTTGAAACTAAAGATCTAGAAACTATATTTTTAATTTATTACTAGCCGACGTTTCGAATTCTTTACAGAATTCATGTTCACGGCAGACTGAGGTGATATTTGTCTTTTTCTTGAATGTATAAGTTATCTCAAAGTACCCGAACATTTTTCAACTACTGGTGTTACTATTTACGCAGAATGAGCTCACAGTGTCCTTAGGTCTTCTGGTGACTTTGTCCTTCTTGGGTTTCATTAGCCTTATGACAGGGTCCCAAGCTGGAGGAACATTCCAACCATCTTCCCTATTGAAATTAGGGTGTTTTTTAATTTCAATAGCCTCTCGTATCATCCTTGGAAGAAAACGATGTTCTTTTGCGAGTATCTGTGGTTCATCAAATCGCAGGTAGTGGTTGGGTCCTTGTTCCACATGTTCACACACAGCAGACTTTGTTGAGCGTTTATGTTTTATGTCAGCTATATGTTCTTTGAGTCGAATGCCTATGCTTCTCTTGGTTTGTCCAATGTATGAGAGCCCACATTCACAGTCCATTTTGTAGATACGCTCAGCTCTCAGCTCGTCCAGCTCAGCGTCCAGGTGTTTCTTGTCACAGATCCCGCGGGCTCTCTGAAACAGAGACATTCCTACAGTAGCTAACTGTTTAGGATGGTGCTGAGATTCACCGTTTAAGTACCTATTTGTATGGGTCTTTTTCCTACACACAGTATGGCTTAAGGAGTTGTTTTTATTCCTGATGACAAGTACATCTAAGAAAGCTAAAGACTTGTTTGCCTCTAATTCCATTGCGAATTGTATTTGGTTATAAATAGAATTAAGATGGTTTAGGAAAGCATTAACACTGTCTGTTGGTAAAATTGTGCAAGTGTCATCTACATACCGCTTGTAGAACCTCGGTGTGATGGTGGCAGTCTGCAGGGCTCGCGCCTCGAAGTCCTCCATGAAGAGAGGACTTCGAGGCGCGAGCCCTGCAGACTGCCTGAGCTTCAACATGTCAGGCAAGTTCTGCAAGACAACAAGCTCCGACCGCCGCGCCACTGTCACAGATCCCAGAAGAAAGAAAAACCAGCCACAGTAGAAAGACAACCTGCTGTCCTCCCATACATCAAGGGCGTGACCGACAAAATTGGCTACATCTTGAAGCGAGCTTCTATCAAAACTTACTACAAGCCGCCAACGAAGATCAGTCAATTATTACCATCTGTCAAGTGTCAGTTACCCTTGCAAGAGGCCGGTGTCTACAAAATGGACTGTGAATGTGGGCTCTCATACATTGGACAAACCAAGAGAAGCATAGGCATTCGACTCAAAGAACATATAGCTGACATAAAACATAAACGCTCAACAAAGTCTGCTGTGTGTGAACATGTGGAACAAGGACCCAACCACTACCTGCGATTTGATGAACCACAGATACTCGCAAAAGAACATCGTTTTCTTCCAAGGATGATACGAGAGGCTATTGAAATTAAAAAACACCCTAATTTCAATAGGGAAGATGGTTGGAATGTTCCTCCAGCTTGGGACCCTGTCATAAGGCTAATGAAACCCAAGAAGGACAAAGTCACCAGAAGACCTAAGGACACTGTGAGCTCATTCTGCGTAAATAGTAACACCAGTAGTTGAAAAATGTTCGGGTACTTTGAGATAACTTATACATTCAAGAAAAAGACAAATATCACCTCAGTCTGCCGTGAACATGAATTCTGTAAAGAATTCGAAACGTCGGCTAGTAATAAATTAAAAATATAGTTTCTAGATCTTTAGTTTCAAATGTAATAACTTAGTGAAACCAATACAACGCGATAAAATCCGTAAACTGTAGTTTAATTTCAATGTGTAACATTCGCGTAAACCCAAGAAGATACTATGATAGCTATAAGTTCCGCATACATGATTGATACATTAGGCGAAATTTTAGAAGTCGCAAACGTCTCCTGTTGGGGATCAAAAAAAGCTGCTCCAATCTCACCCTTTTCTTTGGACCCGTCTGTAAATATCTGATAGGAATTAAGATATAGTGAATTTAAATATGTAGAACAAAGATTTATTATAACATTAGGTTGATGCTGTTTCTTGGGTTTGGCTATAGTGTCAATGTCACTTTTAATATTTTTTGAAATGTCAATATAACTCATCCATATACAGTTAGTAAACATTTCTAAATTTTGACTACAGTGAATCTGAACATCTTTTAAGTGTTCGTGCATTAAGATTAAAATTGGTTTGTTTTTTCTACTCCATGAACAAATTAAATTAAATATAGTGTCTAATAAGTTATTAATTATAATATTACTCGATAACGATTTGCTTTTAAGTAAGAATTTATCCGCCAAATAGCACCTACGTACGTGTAACGGTGGAATGCTGAGTTCACTGCCCATCACGTGAATGGGAGTTGATTTAATGAAGCCGCCAATTATGCGCATCGCCTGATTTTGTACTTTATCTAATTTATATAAATGACATTGACTACTATCACCATATAAGAAGCAAGCATAATCCAAACGGCTTCTCAATAGACTAAAATACATTTTTCTCAAATGTTTGGGATGAACACCCCAATTTGATCCTGCCAAAAATTTGAGAATACCTAAAAATTTTGAAGCTTTTTCATAAATATGTTTTGCCCATCTTAGTGAAGAGTCGAGCCAAAATCCTAGATATTTAACATTGTCGACTGTTTGTAAAACTGAATCATTTATTTTAATATTAATATTTTGGTAATTACGACCCTTTTTAAATATACATATTTTAGTTTTGGAAGGTGAAATCTCAAGGCCTATTTCAGCCAATTTCATTGCCATACCATTCACTGCTAACTGTAATTGGTCGCAGCATTAAATAGATTTTTATTCACACAACCAATCACAAAATCATCAGCAAACTGGGATATGTAAATGTTATCGGAGCTCATTAATCGACATATATCTATAGTGGCTACGTTAAACAGCAAGGGAGGTAGCGGGTCACCCTGCGCAAGTCCACGTATTTATTTTATTTGAAGTTTGCCGCCTCGAAGGAACTGCCAGAGATAGCTGCACATTTGTTTGCCGACTCCAAAGTTATCCAACTCTGCTAATAGTTGATTGATGTCTTTGTTGTTGTATGTGTTATCTACATCGAGAAAACAGCCAACCGTAACGCAGTTACGACAAAAACTTGATTGGATCCTAGTAACCAGGCGGCTCAAATTGTCAAGGCATGACCTGCATTTCCTAAAGCCAAACGTATCGCTCGAAAACATATATTTTTTTTCGAAATGCCATTCTATTCGTTTCTGTAAAACTGTGTGAAAAATTTTGCAAAGGCATGACATTAACGCAATAGGTCTTAAGGCTGCGATTGAGTTGGGGTCTCTTCCACGTTTCAGGATAGGAACAATTCTGATGTGGCGCCACTGATTTGGGACAAAACTAGTGGAAAGAAAAGTATTGTAGCGACCCGAATCCGCTACCATACAGATCATCGCAAAAGTCATTATATTGGGCCTTGTAAAATCACGCCACAATTATGACTAGACCACCGGCGACGATTAGGCTGCGCCCCCAAGAAAAGGGTCAGCTACCTGCTAGCTACCTGCTATTGTCGACCGGCGCCTGCGCAACATGGCCGCCGCAGATCTTTTGTTTAATTGTGTACGCCCCTCGATCAAAAGTGTCAAGCGCGAAACTTTATTATAAAAGTGCCAGGCGTGATCGTTAATTATTATTAATTATGTTTACCTATAAATACTCGTGTCATAAGTAAATAAATTCATTACGCATTCGTCTTCTGCCTTTGCTTTCTTTTCCTCACACGCTTCACCTTCTATCTCAACACTTAAACACGTACATATATTGTAAGTGACCACAATCACTTCACTGGTGACCCCGACGTGATACAAGATGGAAGATCAAGGAAAAGACCTCGTATTAGGAGAAACCTTCCGCGTTGGAGTTAGGGTACCTCCCTTCAACCCAAATGACCCGGAGCTGTGGTTCGCCCAAACGGAAGGCCAGTTTGTTCTAGCAAACATGAGCGCCGACATCACGAAATTCTACTATGTGCTGTCGCAGTTGGACGCACAACATGCAACAGAGGTGCGCGACCTGTCTGTCCTCTAAAGACAGAAATAATACGGCGTCTGTCAGCTTCAAAGGAACGCAAAATAAAACGGTTCACGTAAGAAGAGAATATCTCTCACCGGCAACGCAGAATCCAGCCGCCACGCAGCAACTCCCCGACTCACCGTGGGACACTCACTACGCAGCAACCTCGCAGCATCTCCCCGACTCACTGTGGGACACTCACTGCGCAGCACCTTCGCAACCTCTCCCCGACTCACCGTGGGACCATTGCGAAGCCACTATCCCGACTCACTGGGATAGCTCACCGCGCACCGCACTTAGACCCGACTCACTGGGCCTACTAGCGGCACACAGTTCCGACTCACTGGAACTAGCGGCACCTACTCTCCTGCCTCTGAAGCTGACATAGACATCACAACTCTGGCTGCTAGACTACGTGCTCACGTCAGTAAACTCACGCCGCTACCTACGTCATGGCACAGCAGTTCCAGTAGAACATTTTACGTGCCTAAGGACCTGCCAACAGCAACACATGTCTTCGTTCGTCAGGGTCCGGCAAGAAGACCACTTGAAGCACCGTACTCAGGTCCCTACAAGGTTTTACACCGCGATCAGAAGACCTTTGACGTGGACATCCGGGGTAAAACGCAACGCATCTCACTAGATCGCCTAAAGCCAGCCTACATCGCCAGAGAAACACCGCAGACAACTCCGCAAAAGACGGCCGAAGACCAAGACCAAATTAGAAGGACAAGGAGTGGCCGTAAAGTGAGATTCCCGGATTACTATCGCCCGTAACGACGGGCTCAAGAGGGGGCAGTTGTAGCGACCCGAATCCGCTACCATACAGATCATCGCAAAAGTCATTATATTGGGCCTTGTAAAATCACGCCACAATTATGACTAGACCACCGGCGACGATTAGGCCGCGCCCCCAAGAAAAGGGTCAGCTACCTGCTAGCTACCTGCTATTGTCGACCGGCGCCTGCGCAACATGGCCGCCGCAGATCTTTTGTTTAATTGTGTACGCCCCTCGATCAAAAGTGTCAAGCGCGAAACTTTATTATAAAAGTGCCAGGCGTGATCGTTAATTATTATTAATTATGTTTACCTATAAATACTCGTGTCATATGTAAATAAATTCATTACGCATTCGTCTTCTGCCTTTGCTTTCTTTTCCTCACACGCTTCACCTTCTATCTCAACACTTAAACACGTACATATATTGTAAGTGACCACAATCACTTCAGTATTATATAATTTAACCAAATATGTTTTAGCGTTATCGGGGAGATTTTTAATCATACTGAACGAGATTTCGTCACAACCGGGGGCAATATCTTTAGATTTTATACTTTTATTAATTTCTGGGAGAGTAATTTCTGTAGCTAAAATAACATTTTGGGACGAAAATATCGGGTCATCTTGGGAAACGTAATCAGGAGTGAGACTGTATAAAAGACCCATTACTTTATCCGGATCCAAGTAATTTTTATTTGATTTATTTCCCTTTATCCATTTCATTTTATTCCACAAGACACTGACAGACGTGCTCGCATCTACTGATGAGCAGAACTTTTGCCACCTTTGTCTTTTAGCCTATCTAATAAGCCTTTAGGAAATACTAATTTTGTTTTTAAGCGCGATGTAGTTTGATGGTGTTGGGTTTCTTCTGAACGTAGCCAGTGCAAGGCGACGATTTGCGACTGACCTTGAAAGTTCCGGATTCCAGTAAGGTTTCGAATGGAATTTGTTGAAAGGGACTGTATTATTATATTTTACATAAGGAATATTTTTTCTGAAGCATCATGTAATAATAGATTGACGAAAGTGTTGTATGCCATTTGAGGGTTATCCGTTGATGGAAAATTGAGACAATCAAATCTCTCCTTAAGATACGACCGATATTGATGCCAGTCAGCCTTCTTAAAATTCCTTCTTTTTTGATGCTGTATTTCTGTACTAAGCGAAGTAGAGATTTTTATAACTAAGTGGTCACTACCCAATGATTTGTTAGTGACTCGCCAATCAAAGCTTAAAGCCATGTCAGACGATATGACCGATAAATCAGGCACCGATTGTCTCAAGATACCATCAACAAGCTGAAATCGAGTAGGTGTACCATCATTTAAAATCATGTAGTGGAAATCTAGTATCGAGTCTAAGATTTGCGAACCCCTAGTGTCAGTTTTGTGAGACCAATTTGAATGATGGCCATTTACGTCTCCCAAGATGGCCGATTTCCTCCTAGCGACAGAAAATAAATAATCCCAAGTATGATTATTTGTAATAATGTTTGGTGGACAGTAAACACCTATAACATGTTCTAACTGGCTACAATTAAACAGTTTGACATGGATAATTTCCAAGGCCAAGTTTCTGTCAGGTATCTCGACAAATTGAGCTTGAGTTGAAGTGTGTACTAATACGGCTACTCCTCCATAAGAGGAGTCCCTATCCTGACGAAAAATGTGGTAATTATTTATATTAAAATGAGTATCTGGTTCAAGCCAGGTCTCACTTACCACAGCGATGTGCTTGGATGCGTTGCGTTGCGTTGGAGCGTTGGATTAATAACTGTTCAAATTCAAATAACAATAACTTAGGCTTAATACTGCGAGCATTCCATTGTATAATATTCAGCTTTGTTATTTTATTATTAACTTTATCCATTAGGCGACACAAACAAACTCATGATTGTAGCAGTATCAGGTATTAGGTTCCGGAAAAATGTATCTCGCCAATCTGTGATTATCTTTAACCAAGCTTTAAATTTTATAATCAATTCTTGTTTAGCGCTATTTATTATATATTTTAGGTTCTGCCATAAGTCCTTAATTGAAGGCTTGCTGTGATCATTATTGCTGACAGGAGCAGAAGAGGAGGTGTCGACATTGCAAAATTCTAATGATTCAGTTTGGAGATTATCGGCTGATTCTTCTGAGTTTGTAACGGGCATATCAGCTGTGACGTTGTTTGACAGGCGAATTGGAATCTTTTTCTTCTTCTTCTTCTTCTTGTGTGTTTTTTGAGGAATAGTATTTTGGGAAACATTGGCTTGGCTCGACTCTTTCCACATGGACGTTACAGCGTGCAGTAACGTGTCGCGATCTTGTCCACCAATGATATTCGTACTGCTACTGAGGGGCGCGTTACATGAGCTCGTGTTTTGTAGCTCTGGTTCGGTGTCCTCTTGTCTAGTAGGACTTGGTGCGACGTAGATGTTTAGAGCTTTTTGGTACGTGCATCCGAAATCCGCCATAATTTTCCGAATATGCCTTTCTTTTTTAAAAACAGGGCACTCCCTGGAAAGTGCCATATGTCTTCTTGAGCAGTTGATGCATTTATAATGTGTCGTTTCGCAATTTGAGTGATCCTTGTTCCCGCACTTCGGGCATAGAGGCTTATTCGAGGGACACAATTTTGATGTATGGCCGAATCTCCAGCATCTTGAACATTGCGATACTGGGAATATGTACGGTGAGACATTAATTCTCAGCTCCCATAGGTAGATATAGCTAGGTAAAGATGAACCTTTAAACGCTACTCTTATGGACTCGCTCGGTGTCCAGCCCTGTTCATCCCGTCTATTAAGCCGCTTTACAGCTACAATAATTTTATCAGACCGAACATGTTTCATAAGGTCTTCCTCCGAAAGATCTAAGTCGATATCTTTGACGATGCCATAAGACAGGCCAACCTCCCACGTTTTTTGCCAACAAACAAACAAACCAAGCTCATCAAATGCATTGCAAGATATAAAATGATCTGCATTGGTTTCGTTGTCAAAGGTAACTAATAATTTGAGAGGGTTAACATATTTTACTTTAATTATACCGCGCACGCCATTTTCATTTAGTAATCTTGCTGATGCAAATTGTTTCGGCAGCTTGTCCTTTGCATAGATAGATATCTGTATATGCATTTCTTGAGATCCAATATTATCCTGAACAGATTATCGTTTAGCCTGCCTTGTGACTTTCTGCCACGAACCACCACTGTCATGCACACAGGTGCGTTTGTTTTGATTTTGCATATTCTACTCATCTGAATAATGTGTAAGGTCATCATTAACTTGTGCATCTAATATAATTTCATCGTGAACTAGGTCAACACACGAGCTATTGTAATCTGGCTCGCAATCCATTCGCAATAAAGAGTTAATTAACTAAGCACACACAATAGCCGGCCGGGCGTCGCGAGCGCGCGCCGGCCGATAGAAAACCGGTTACTTGTTTACTACATATAAGTCACGCCAAGAACGCGTTCGAATCGCACGAGGTGTGATTGAGCACTGAGAGGGAATTAAGAAGTGGGGAACTTAAACACCTACCCCTATATGCCAATCAACATGCATACAGCTCAGGGAAATCGACGGAATCGGCCTTACATCAGGTCGTGAACCAGATAAAAGCTGCTATACAACAAAAAAAGCATCTGTCTGGGCACCTTCATTGACATAGAAGGAGCCTTTGACCAGACAAACTTCTCCAGCATAAGCAACGCCCTAGCCAGACATGGTGTGGATCAGATGCTCATACAGTGGACCCAAAAAATGCTCAGCAAAAGGGTAGTGCGCCTGCACGGTGACTCCCAGACAGCCTTGATAACTAAAGGTTGCCCGCAGGGCGGTGTTCTCTCGCCGCTATTGTGGAACTTAGTCATCAATGAACTCATAGACAAACTCAACGCGAGATATTTTTACACAATCGGATATGCAGATGATCTGACCATTCTCACCTCAGGTAAGGTAACTAGTACAGTGTACGACCTTACCCAACAGGCTCTACGCTTAGTAGAATGGTGGTGTAATGAGTACGAATTATCAGTAAACCCGACCAAGGCCGAACTAGTTATGTTCACACACAAACGCGCGCTGGGTACTTACCGACTGCCCAGGCTATTCAACACAGAGCTCGAGCTGTCTACCGAGGCAAATTGACATAGAACAGCCACATGGAAAATAAGCTCAATAAAGCCAGCGTCGTCTTCTGGCAGTGCAAGAAGATGGTAGGTAAACGATGCTCCATCGCGATCCCCCAAAATTGTCTTATGGCTCTATAAGACAATAATACGTCCGATGATAAGCTACGGCGCAGTAGTGTGGTGGCCTCGGACCAACCTAACAACGGCCGCCAACAAGCTTCAAAAGCTTCAAAGACTTGCATGCCTAGCGGCCACGGGCTGCATGAAAACTACACCTACAGCGGCACTCGAAGTGTTGCTGGACTTGCCTCCATTGCACCTGTTCATACAACAGGAGGCAACGATGTCGGCGATCCGGCTAAGAGCTCTGAAGCTCTGGACAGACACTAACACACCGCACACTAGCAACTTAAACACACTCTTTAAAGAAGTTCCTCTCAGACAAGCCATTGGCGACCGAATACCGAAACAATTTGTTTTCGACAAGAAATACAAAATCCAACTGTACGTGAATCTACACGAGGGAGCGGTTGGCCACAACGAGCTCACGATCTTCACAGATGGGTCTAAGACGGATACAGGTACGGGTTCAGGAGTATTCTCCGAGGACCTAAACATCAACATCGCAGCACCGCTGGGAGCCTACAACACGGTCTATCAGGCCGAATGTTTTGGCATAATCCTAGCTGCCACAGCAATCATGGTACGTGAGGTGAGGAAACGATCCATTAGGATCCTTTCAGATAGTAAGGTTGTGCTCTCAGCCCTCAAAATAATAATAATAATATATTTATTGCCACAAAAGATACAATCTGGTAAGAACACAGCAATAGGTAACTTAATTAATTTGCATCCATATTTGTTGAACACTGGTACCCAAGGTAAGATTAAACTTGTGTTTTGGGTACCAGGGCCCTCACAATAGATTGTTACTACAATTTAAGTGTTGGTGTAGTGTGTCTTATACAATGAGCAACAAATAGTGAAAACAAATACATATGATTAATCTGATATACCTATAATAATAAAGGAAATATATTAAGTGTTAATTGTGTGATTGCTAGTATGACTATGTATGCTTATGTGAGTGTGCATATTTTTGTGTGTGTGTTTATGTGTGTGCGTGTGTGTGTGTAACACTAGCTTCTTTATCTTTCTGTTTCTAACACTAGCTTCTTTAACGGTACCGTCATCAACTCTGCGACTATAGGCCTATTAGCACCCATTTTACCTGGCATACGATAGACATCCCGCAGGTCCGTCGGCTTCACAGAGACCTGCAGAGCGTCACAGGTTTGCAACACCAAGGAGGTCAAGTGTTGTGTAGTTTCTTTTTCTTTACTAGGGATATTTCTAATCTCGAGACAAGAGCTTCGTGAACCTTGCTGTAAGTCTAATATTTTCTTCTCTAACTCTTTGATATAGTTGCGTTGTTCGTGACGTTCTTGTTCCAACGATTCAATAGACTTTTTCATGGACTCATACGCGAGCAGATTCTTCTGCTCGCATCGGTCTCCGGATGAACTTGGATAAAACCAAAATAATGTTCAATGAGCATGTCTCTCCGGAACCGATTATCCTAAACGGGGTCCCTCTCGAAGTTGTTCAGGAGTACGTCTACCTTGGGCAAACCTTGCAGTTGGGTAGAAACAACTTCGAGAGGGAGGCTTGCAGAAGAATACAGCTTGGCTGGGCGGCATATAGGAAACTCTATCGAGTCTTTTCGTCATCCCTACCGCAAAGCCTTAAGACAAAAGTCTTCAACGAGTGCGTCCTACCCATTATGACTTACGGTGCCGAGACGTGGACACTGACGGTGCGACTAGTCCACCAATTTAAGGTCGCTCAGCGAGCTATGGAGAGGGCTATGCTCGGAGTTTCTCTGAAGGATCGAATTCGTTATGAAGTGATCCGACAGAGAACCAAGGTAATCGACATAGCTCAGAGAATTAGCACGTTGAAGTGGCAGTGGGCTGGTCACTTCTGTCGCAGAACCGATAACCGATGGAGTAGCCGTGTTCTAGAGTGGAGACCGCGCCTTGGCAAACGTAGTGTAGGACGCCCTCCGGCTAGGTGGAGTGACGATATACGCAAAGTGGCTGGCAGCGGCTGGACACGAAGAGCCGAAAATCAGGCTCAGTGGCGTGCCATTGGAGAGGCCTATATCCAGCAGTGGACTACGGCAGGCTGATGATGATGATGATGATGATGATTCTGAATATAATAAATCAAATCACTCGACTCCAAGTCATACAATGTAAGGGCGTTTTAATCGCTTACTAAATCACGAGTAGGTATTAATTAATACGTGACTAAGTCGTGTACTAAAATAAAGTCGTACTGCTTGTATATGCTGAAATGTGCACTAAATCTTTACTTGAAGAATAAACATTGGTACTATTTAGTATTTACTTTAATATCTGATCCTGATGCTTACTATTTGACTTGGTTGAAAGAAATGTAAATGTAAGCTTGTCAATGTTTCTTTAACCACTAAAAGATATCATATTCTTCGCAATTCATTTCCTACTGTTTCATTCAATCACTATTTAGTTTTACAGTTATGGCATTAAAGGCGAGAAATTGCCATCGATTTCCATGTAATAGTCCGAGATCCGTAGAAAAACGACCTTCATCGATCTGATTATCGAATGAAAAGTATTTTATATCAAATTTTGCATGTCAAAATATATATTGCGAATGGGTAAGCAAAAACAATCCGGTCCAGACTAGGAAAACTAGAAAAAAAATGTATTTGACTTTTAATTTAACTTTGCATATACGTGGTTTATAAATTACTGCACGGTTGGCGTAGTAGTTTAAGCGGTCGCCTCGCCGCTTGGTACTGCGCCGGGGTTCGTGGGTTCGATGGCCACACGAGACGACACTTTGTGTGATCTACAAATTGTTGTCTCGAATCTGGTTGTTCATTGTGTCCGTTGGTTGTATGTTTGTAAAGTCCCCCGCGACACAGGAATTTCTTCCTAGTGCGGGAGTTGTCTCTTTTAAAAAAAAGAGGAAAAATACAATCTAGTCTATATGTATAAACCCTGAAGGGTACGTAAACATAGGTTTGTCAATTTTTCCTGGCGTATTTGGTAGGGTTACCAACTGTTAAGTTGATACTAGCTATACAGGGTGTTACATATCCATCCGTCCGATCAATGAAGGGGTTGTAGAGTAGCGTAAAATGATGAGATATTTGTCATTATTTCACAGAAATTCAACATAAAATTTTCCCATGTAAATTTAATTAATTTTAAATAATATCATATCAGATTACCCATGGCAACACTAAAGACTCATAAATCGTATTAGCTAGGTATCTACCTAAAGTTCATAAAAATTTGACGGCAAAAGCGGCGCCTTTGAGTGCATAGGCCAACCGACCGCCTCCTTTGACAAAAGCCGCCGCCGCGCGTCATCGTCCTTTACACGTGCCAAGTATTATTTTAGGTATAAACAGATTTTATGCACTTGATGCAACAGCTGATCTTTTGCTTCGACGGTTTAGGCAAAACTCCATAAAACAAAGTACAGTATTAAGGTTTTCTGTTTGTTTCGTGCGAGTGCGTGGCCAACTCTGGTGTCACTGTTTTCAAACTGCTCGAATACCTACGACATGGCCTAACGATTCTTGGATGCGGCTTTACGGGCCGTCGGAAGCCCGGAAGCGCTTTCATGTAATGTCACACGCGGTCACCCATCTAAGAGAAAATCGTCGCGCTATGACTACGGTACTTACATTAATAACTACCTACTTTTTAATTGGTTTAATCTTACGTAACTAGGTACCTACCTTAATTGATAAAAATATCAACTTGCTGTAAGTTGCGACGGTCATTCTCCACATGTCCGCCGCCCACGTCCAGACACTTACGGCACCTTTGCACCATATCCGAACGCACACTTCTTAACACTCCTGGGTTTAAACTTCGGAAAGCAGAAACGATACGCGCACGCATTTCTTCTTCAGTGTCACACGGTTTTTGGTACACTATTTGTTTAACGTGTCCCCACAAGTAAAAGTCTAAAGGCGTTAGGTCCGGTGATCTTGGTGGCCACGAGATAGGCCCGCTTCGTCCAATCCACTTGCCAGGGAACTGTGCGTCAAGATACTCACGCACAGCTCGTAAAAAATGAGGTGGGGCACCGTCGTGCTGGAACCACAAGCTGCGGTGGAAGCTTAACGGCAACGAATCTAACTCGTCACTTAGAACTTCCCTCAAAAATCTTAAATAATTGGTACCGTTCATGGTTTCATTTAAAAAATGCGGACCAATAATACGGTCGCCGAGGATTCCCGCCCACACATTGATGCGCCAACGATGTTGAAAATGGCTTTCTTTCATCGCGTGTGGATTTTCAACAGCCCAGACGTGTTCATTGTGACAGTTGAAAACACCCGTCCGCACAAATGAACATTCGTCGGTAAATAACACGCGCTCCAAGAACGTAGCATCCTCTTCTACTTTGCCAAGTAGCCAGTTGCAGTATTGTCTTCTGTGGGCATAGTCCGACGGCATAAGTGAGTGAACACGTTGGTAGTGAAAAGGATGTTGTCCGTCTTCTTTTAATATCCTCCACACTCGCGCGTTACTGGTGCCCAGTTCACGTGCCGCACTCCTGGTACTCTGCGTGGGATCCTCAGCGAATAATTGTAAGACCTGTTCCACTACACCGTCGCTACTTTGTGGTCTGCCACCATGATTGCGATTCGAATCATCGCGAACACTGCCCGTGTTGTACACCCGGTGGTGAAGCCGTTGAAACGCGCGCTCCGACGGCACGGGTAGACCCCGTGGTCTGGCATACCGTTCCTCGTACTCTCTACGAGCACCTGCATAATTGCATTCACTCCTACCTAAGCACATCAACATGTTAAAGTATTCAGGGTTTGAATATGACATACCTAACGAATCTACTATTTCACGCGGAAGTCTAAACAAAAGGAAAGCTAGCGAAAGACTGAGTGTTCAAGTAGGCAAATAGTTAATTCGTAAATCAAATAGGTAAATAAATAGAGATGTAACAAATGGTATTCACTGGAGTACTGTTTCTATCGACATTTTATGTTATTGTTTACCTGATAGAATATCGGTAGCTAAACCCCTAAAACGTCAGCTTTGTGTAAATTTATGTTTTTATTTGCTGTTAATAAATAAAAACATTCCATGGTTTAGACTAGAATCAGTTTATTTAAGGGTACTGACTCCGCGTGACGACTGTCAAAGATCTTCATGACTGTTGCTCCGACGGTTTAACGTGCTCTCCGAGACACAGGGATATTAACTATTTATTACGCACGTAACTTGGAAAAGTCTTATTATCTTATTATGTATTTGATGCGCGCCGTGGATTCGAACCCGATACCCTCTGCACGGCAATCCGTTGGTATCATCACTAGGCTATCATTGGCCTAGTAGTCTAGCAGGCTATCATTCTAGTTTTAACATGTCATGTTAAAATTAAATAAATCGATATTATCTCTTGATCGTAAACATCACTAGAGCGGTCCCTTTGTGTACGGCGGCTCGCTTGACGGTAAAATTGCACTATTTTAAAAAGGCGGCATGCCCTTTGACACGGTCAGCGGCGAAAGCCGACAATTTTTAATAAATTTAAAGGCCTATCCACACGACACAATTTTACGTCCAACTTGACTAAATCACTTGATTAAATCGTGACGTGTAGACGCCAGTCGTCCAACTCAAGTTCATCGGGTGTGCGGACCACCAGATTTTAACCAATTGGGTGGACGGAATGAAATTCAGTCATTTGATTGTGTCGTGTAGACGGGCAAAGCCAATTCCATTGAAAATTTGATCAGTGGTAAAATTGTGCCGTGTGGATGGGCCTTAAGAATCATAAAGGATTCCGCTATTGAGGGGAGTGTTGTTAGTTTACAGAATTTTCGCTAATTTCGGGGTAATGTTTCTCGTTAGCACTGAGCTAAGGAAATTTATTCTGATGTTTTATGATGACCTAGATTTTTTTTATTATTTTTCCTGGTATGCCTGATAAGTCAGTAATATGACCTTTCGAGATCAGACGGGGGTTTATGAAACACACTGTATTTATCAATTTGTTAATAGACAAATGTTATATTAAAATGTCCGCTACTTCACTGCGCAGACGATGATATTGGGTAGCCTACGAAAAACCTGACAGGAAAAGCGGGTGGCAATTTTCTTTAGCCTGGACCGAATGTTTTTTACAAACCCATTCGCGATATATTCTGTAACTTGAAATATAAAATACTTTTTATCCAATAACCAGATCGGTGAAGGTCGCTCTTCTACGGATCTTAGACTATAAAGGTTAATTTTAATATCAGGCTATAATAGAACAACAAATTGCAAAGAGCTCACAACAACTGACTCAGTAATTTGCCGCATTGCTTCTAAGAGAGCGACAATTATCCCAATTAACAGCTAGACCACCACACTCAGACCGTATAAATAAAACTGAAAATTCATATCCACGAAAAAATAGTGCAAGATTAAGTAAAATGCAAATTGTAGTAAACTAAAGTTATTTCTTTTGCAGCTTCCGTGCACGGCTACAGCGCTTTACCATGGGTTCTCATTATACCGGTAGTTTCGCGGCTCGTCGGTAGAAAAATACCATTTTAAATCGTATGCGTAAACACAACAGTCGGTATTATATTATTTTACTGCAGTACTAACACGATACAACTGTTAGTAAGCGAAATAATGCAAGGTATGCTTCTCGCAAGTAACATCACACTGATGGTCGTTATACTTACCGAGTACACTTCGACGCGATATCGAGGAGTGTTCCTAGCTATCCAGCAATCCATTTTCTTTTGGGGGGTGTGGGTTGCAAATGTAACGGGCACCTTTTTCCATTGGAAGAATATCGGCATTATCGCGTTAGTGTGTTCAGTGTACACTCTCACGGCGTTTGTTTGGCCTGAATCACCTTCCTGGTTGGCGATGAAAGGACGGTTCGATGAGTGCGCTGCTTCACCTCATTGGCTGAAAGGATTCGACAAAGATTCGGAGAATGAACTCGTAAATCTTATAAATTCGCAAAGGGAATATCTCAGAGCTAGTGCACAACGAGACGATAGTTCATACCGCTGTCATCTTAGAAGCGCCATCAAGACTATATCCACAAAAGCTTTTTACAAACCATTGTTAGTATGTTTAGCAGTCATGTCGTTTTACCACTTCCCTGGCAAATTAGTTTGTAGTATGTATGCTGTAGAATTGATACAGGAAATCTCCGACAGTGAAGCTACTGCGTACATGGGCGTGCTAATAATAGACGGTGTTACAATAGTCGGCATGCAGATTGGCTGTTCTTTAGCTAAAGTTATATCTAGAAGAATGTTACTACTAGGATCAGCTGTGGGTGGTATTATATTTTTATTTATTTTATCTTTATACTAACATTTAATAAGTTTGGCTATTATTTCGGAGAACAAAATATTATCGATTTTACTTTTAACGTGTTTTTCTGTAATCATTAGTGGTAGGATAATGATATTACCAGGTTGCTTTTTCGGTGAACTGGTATTTTTAAGGTACAGAAGCTCCTCTTTGCTTCTTATAACGTTGTATTCTGAAATGCTAATGGCAACAGTGCTAAAAGTGTCTCCATATATTTTTAAAGTATTAACATTACAAGGAGCATTCTTTTTCTACGGTGTTACAGCATCTTTATTTGTAATTATATTGTTCAAACATTTGCCGGAGACTAAAGATAAAACTCTTCATGAAATCGAAGCGTACTTCGAGGTGCCTCATAAATCAGATCATGCTTCAAAAATGTTGATAGATGACCATGTAAATATTGATAGGAATCGCCGTGATGAACCCTAAAACTTCTGGGTTATCTCAGTGATCGTGCAAAATTCAAAGATTTACTAAACAGTTTTACTAAGTACTGCTTTGGTTTCTTGTATCATTGATAGGTAGATATTATTATTTATGTAAAGTGTATTCAAAGCTTTGTAATAATGGAGTAATTGGAAGAACTCATTTAAAATAAATATATGGTAACGTTGCATGTCATGCAGTCAAAATGACCATTAATGTATCCATCCTAATACCTACTATAATACGCTTTTTTTGTACAATTATGTATAAGAACTAAGACTTTAGCACCTATTATGTTTATAGCCTGTGTTTATTGTTGAAATAGTGCATTCCAATTTATTTTATGGACATACGACATGTTACAAAAGATAAAGTGGACGTAAAACTAAAACCCAACAAAATGAAAAAGTTATATGGGATGGTGTGTAAACATGTAACAATGTGAGTATATGCACTGTGATCAGATATATGTCTGATGCTTTTGTTAAGAAATATACGTCACTGTATTGTTACCAAATAGATATTTCGTATTAGAATCTTAAGGCGCAGTTGCTAAGGACATGACTCACTTTGCGACCTTAAATTCGGGCAGATCTCCAGTAAAAATCTTTATAAAAGTAAACTGATCTTTTTGTTATGGCCGTTTGTGTATAAGTATCCTGTTTGTGTATAAGTCGAACAAATAATTATTTTCTATTATTAGATAATATCGTATATATAATTGATGACAATTATATGTCATCTCCTGAGCTCAATAGAGCATTATTAAGTAATAATTTATCAAGTAGCGGAATTGTCCCAATTTGTGAACATAATGTAATATACATTATTTCAAGAGTATTTTTCAAGTGCTGCTAACAATGTTCGGGAATCCGTTATCATCAATTTGTCGAGCAAGTTGTCTGGGACAAGTGATAGATAAAATGCAGTCCCTCAGTTTAAGGGGTTCAACTGTGATTTATTGATGAGTTCTCGCTTCGGCATTGCGACTCGCGCCGCCCGACGCCCTGTCAAACTTAACCACCGACAGGAACTTACCTTCATTAGATATATTATTTGTCGTATACGAATTAAAGTTAGGTGTAACTTGTAGGTACTTATTGTATGTAGTATTAACGTGCGTTGTAACTATGACTTACTGTATGTAATAGATTCGTATAAACAACGTTATGCTTAATATGGTGCAAGTGGTGCTGTTTCGATAAATAGACTGATTGTATAAATTGTTATGAACAAATTTTGTTCTATGTCTGTGCCGAAATCGAAAAAATCATCAGTTCTCATCCAATTATTCCAAACATACCTTTTTTTTATGTTTTACGAGGTGGAAAATCCCTTCGGATCTCCGACTCTTGGGGGAAATAAGAGTGTATGTGGTGTGGCATACTCCGGGTATGTGGTGTTTCCACTAAAAACCACCTCGACTTCCGCCATGTACCCGTGTTTCGGAGGGTGGGGCATCACCAAAGCACTCGTCGCCACCCTCCGACGGGTATTTGCCCACCAGATGGTCAGGCGGGCCCCGAACAAAACCCCCTTGGCGACGGATTAAGGTGTTGGACTCCGCCGCCAAAACGCCCAGTGGCCGCAGAGGATAGGGAGGACGGCAACGCAACACCGCATCTCCTCTTCCTCTGCAGCCCCACCGCGACGCATCGAATGGTGCGCCCCCATTTGGTCGCGGGAGATAGGGCGCGCGGCAACGCAATACCGACACGCCTCTCCTTCCGCGACCGCACCCGACTGCGAGGGACAGACAGAACTGTCTCCCGCACCCGCACCGTTGGACGCATCCTGTGCAGGCCCCTCCAAGCCCACGCGGAGCGTCCCCTCCTGGATCCCTCTTAGCTTCACCGCGGGTGACCAATCCACGGTTACTGAGCCCCCCCACCACGACAAGGTGGAGATCCCACGGGGGGGATTCCAAACATACCTAATGTAAAAGTAAAAGTGCTATTATGTATGGAACAACTGGTATTTTGTCCGCGATTACATCGACGTCTGAGAACACAAAATGTTAAGAGATTTGCTATGAACAATGTCGCACATGCCTGCTGTACATGACAAAATCCAGTTTCTGAAAGCCGCATAGTTTTAATAAAATGCGATATTCTGCTGAACTTGTCCTTATTTAATAAGTGTTATTCTTATAGTGATTCTCAGGTTTTTTGCAGGTGATTAATATTTTTAATAAATGTCTTATATGTATCTAAATGTTTAATTTTGCAGTGTTACGGTAAAACGCTGTATCTGAAGATACAATGTATTGTCATGCTATAAGAATCAACTGGCTTATAATTTGTAGAGAGAATAAGAATGGCCAGGAAACGTAGTGAAGCTGCCAGCCTTATAAGTTTTCAGTTTAGTATGCAAATTAGTTAGGTGTATGAAAAATTGTATTGTATTTAAAAAGTCACATAATAGTAGGTAAGTGTAATACTGTTCCCAATCTGAATACAAACAATCTGTGGATGTATTGGTTTAACTATGTGTGAAATTAATTAATAATTATTGCGTTGATACACTTTAGCGTTCACCTGTAATGAGCATTCTCGCGAATGTTACAAAACAAATGAATGTGTTTTAGCGACAATTCTAACGAACATTCGGGCGAGCCTATAGATAATACATAGAAGCCGCGCTACAATGGCGGTAAAATCCAATATATTTACTTTACTTTGACTTATGATTTTAATCTAGGGAAGAATCTTCGCAGATTTTCAAAAATTTTAACACGACTAGTGATGGGCTTACTCAGAATAAATATCGATAATGTTTAGATATGGTTTACTCAGAATTAATTTCAATAGAATGTTGATAAACTCTCGATATCGATAAATAAATTTGAACGTAGGAACAGACACTTGTGTGATTTATTAAACCTGTTCAAATTAAAATATGCATTTTATTATTTAGAAACGTCATTTGTTTATGTATCTTACTCTTACTCTAGAAATAAATCATAAGTGAAACTGTAATAAAGATATTGGGTAAAACTGCTGTTGTAGTGCGATTTGTATATTTTTTCTATAATCTGCGGACTATTTGAATTTAGAATATTCGCTAGAATGATCGTGAAAATGTTCGGTTCGACAAATCAGAAAAGGGCGAATGCTCGCTGTTCTGTTACAAGTGAATGCTCAGGTGTACCAGCGCCATTAGAAATGTGTACCGTACCTACTATTTGCTCCATGTCCAATATCATTCAGAATGTTATAAAAGCTATAAAGACGATGAAGGATATTTATTCTGCCAAATATTACGATGATTTTGTTTCTTTCTTTAGCTTAATAACTTAACCCTGTTTGTATTTGTAAATGTTTGGTTGTTAACGATTACATTTTTTTACCTTTTCTCCAAAACAAATTGAAAACTGTTTGCTGATGCTATGTTTAATTCAGAATCAACATTCTTAAAATTCTCGATAAGTACTGATACATGGACTGCAGACATGTTAGGGCAGGCGTATGCAAGCAGCTAGAAGCTGTAAAAATTAATAGTTTTTAAAGCAATTAATTTTGACCCACACCGTCAACATTACAGAACACGCGGGCGGGTGCTAACTGGGTTGTGTGGTCACAAAATGAGGTAAGTTCCTTAGAAAATTCACATGGACCACATTTTGCAGTTATTATCGACCGCGTGTGTAATACGCATCGCAGTCACACGAACCACACTGCTTGCATGCCTGCGCATTCTCCATGTCGTTGTTATATAACCACAACCACATATTTTTTAAGTTCAACCTCAGGGAGCCACAGCTTACATAACCACAGCTTGGCCGCATATAGCGACAGTTGGTGTGGTTGTGGTACGCGTGAATCAAGGCTTTGTAAAATTCTAATGAACTAGTTTTCTATTATTTTCAATCTCATAAAGCACCGACAGCGCTTATATGGCTGCTTCGGGTGGTCAGCATATCTAATATATGTCACAGTCATCTTTTTCGACTAGTGGCCTGAATGATATTCAGCCATTCAAGCGAATAGCTATGCAAATTATTTGGATCTATAACATTGTACTACTTTCCTAAACATTACTAAATAAAAGGCCACGTTTGCCGCAAAGCTTTGGGCCAAAATTGCAACTAATGGGGTTCCCGAAGGTGCTAGGCGACAAAGTGGAATGCCGAGACGACAATGGTGGGACAAACTGGTCGCGCGACTGGCTTGTGTTGGCACAAACTAGAGATCTGTGGAAAGAGGAGAGCCCTTTGCCATGCAGTCGGACGCTACAGGCTGAAAATAAAAATACTAAAATGATTATCATTAATTCGAAACTCCTGTTATTCGATCTATTGAAACATGGTATTTTAAGAATAGTTAAGAATTAAATCAATACGAATTCCAATTATTAAAATACCCATTGATTAAAATGCCGAACTGAAAACGCACTATAAAACTATTTCAATACGCATAGTTGACGAGGTCCTGCTTCGGAGGACTCGTTTTTGTCTGTAGGTATTTGAAAAACATAAGCTATAAAAACAATTTTCAAAGGTACAAAAATGTAAACACCAAAAAGTTAAAGCCGCTTCCTAGCGATTTATATTGCATAATACGACTAAATTTGATGTACAGTATATGTAAACGTCGGCTTCGTTAACGGTCTTGTTACTTCCTGTCAAATGCTCATAATGTAATATACATTATGAGCATTTCCAAAGTACCTACGTTTCAAATATAAATTCACTTGCTTGCTTGCGGTGGTTTTTGTGTCAGAAAGTTTGTAGGTATTTCAAGTCATCTTGGTTTGTGTTATTCTAAGAGTTATGTTTTACTCTGTAAAATATCTATTGGAAAGTTAATTTAGTATTTTATTGTCAAAGTTGTAGATCAATGTTGAATAGAGATGTCTATTATATAAGGCATTATGTTTAAGTGTCTTATTTACCTGTGCAGTTATCTCGACGAAATGGGTTTCGCTCCACAGGCTTACAATGGCGAAAACGCATTTACCCTTATTGATGGGATTCCACGGGCTTGAAAACGAATCTAATTATTTTATCAACCTACGAAGCTGGTAGCTGTATTAAATTTTTTGTATTTTCCTTCATCATACTACTTTATATATACATATTATATATTTATATATCTCATAATATGGAACGTTAGATCTCAGTCTCAATATTTTCCGAGCTGATACAGAAGAATATTGCTTTGACATAAAGACAAAGACAAAGACATTTATTGCTTATACTGTGTAGGTACATGAAATGTGTTCTTAAAATTAGATATTGTTTCAACAGTCTACCCTGTCGGGCATTGCAATAGCACAATTAAAAAGTAAATTTTATAATTATGGACATAACAATATCATCCTAATTTAACAAAAATTGTATCACTTGAAAGCAAAATACTCTTGTATATCGTAAAAAGCGGATTTAATTAACCATTTTTTTAAGACACTTTTAAACAATTTGCCTTCCAATTTTTTTATTTCTACAGGCAGATGGTTGAAAACTCTAATCGCTGTTATATATGCGCTTTTATAATAAATATTGTTTTTTATATTTGGTAAATATAAGTTATTTTTATATTTAATGCGTATATTGGGTTTGGAATTACACTTAAGTTCAAAAAACATGAATGTATGAAAAAATCTATTGAATATTGATCTGCTCGATTAAAGCTGGCGTCAGTTAAGTTTTTTCCAAATACGTTTTAAAGTTATCACGTGTACAAATGAGACAAAACTAAATAGATTTTTGGTTAACTGTAATTTAGAACATTATGTTACCTGACCCTGACTTGTCACAATAAATTTAATATTACTCACTTTTTTATAAAGCCCAGATAACATTGTGAAGAGCAATATTAAGATTTTCCAAGTACCGTGTAACGAATCTCTAATAAAATACATAACATTCACTTGGTTGATCATCACCAAAATAATATCAACAGAGAAAATTATGTTACTAAAGATGTTTTTAAAAGGGATCGCTGGGAAGAAATGTGAAGCAACGAGACGACCACTTAATCCACGTCACATCCACAGGTGAAATTAGCGAGTTTATAATTAGTTTGCTGAAACGTTACAAAAAGATTGTGTCCCAAAGCTGCGATACCATCAATGTGGAACCAATTCATAAGCATGCCATAGCATATTTAAATTCTCAATCATGGAAATTGCACATTCATTCGATTCCCGCCGTTTTATAGATCGAGAGAGTGAGTAA
Organism: Euclidia mi; assembly: GCA_944739405.2. Classification (NCBI taxonomy): domain Eukaryota; kingdom Metazoa; phylum Arthropoda; class Insecta; order Lepidoptera; family Erebidae; genus Euclidia; species Euclidia mi. The sequence goes on along the minus strand of OX123186.2, from coordinate 54,727,719 downwards.
ACAACTGGCCGGCACACAAATAAAAATGTTTGCCATAATGAAAACACAACGTCATTATTTTGCCAATATAATTTCTTTTTTATATGAGTATAAAAAAAATCGGGCAAGTGCGAGTCTGACCCGCGCACCGAGGGTCACGTACGCATTTTACCTTATTTGAGGTTGGTGCTAATTACGCTAGTCCTCTAAATCTGTATGAGCGCCCATACAACTTAGAGGACTATCTTAAATGGACTCTACTATGTATGTATGGGCACACCCTTAAATTTCCCACTTATTTTATGTAATTTTTCCTTTATTTCTGCTGTAAGACCCTGCTTTCGGCCAAATTTCGTGATTCAATAATTTTGGTTAAAACCTAGGTCTTACAGCACAAGTAAAGGAAAAATTCCGAAAATTAGAAAAAGTTGAAAATTAAGTTTAATTTTGGTACTTACAAGTTTTCGCAAAAATCTAATTTTGACCATATCTTTTTATCGGGTTGACCCAGAACCCTGATTTTTATACACCTAATAGGAACCATAGACCTCAGTATCTGGTGAACACGATACCGTGACAACTTTTTTGTTCTAGTTGCTTGTTTAAGTATTTATTCATAATGAATTTCATTATGTAGTTTCAATTAAACGTTCAAAAATATAATAAATGATTTTTTGTTTCCACTTATTTAATTTTCTGCAAATTGGTATTTATTTTCAGAAACAGGAGTTGATTTTCATAGATTATGTTATCTTAATTGTGTATTTTCTGCAAAGTTCTGTTGAAGATTCTATTTAATGCCACTTTTGTGTGTAAGCTACTATCAACCTAAAGATCCCAAATTAAAGATAAATCGTATTTGGCTTAAAAATATATTTAATAATTAGTTACTTTTATTTTCGCCATCAGAAACTTATCAAACTAAAAATCGAAAATGATCGCTCCACATCTACTGAGGTAACTGGGCAGAATTTGAACTTGGGTGCTGTGTTAACGCTTATACTTTCAAAACTTTAACTGCAGATCAATGAGCACGTGCGTCAATATTGAAAGTAACATGCATAATAGATGGGATTTTCAGTTTCCTTTTCGTTGGGTAATCAATGATTATCAACAGGAAAAGGAAACTGAAAAGTATATTTTTGGTCAGTATATTTTTTTAAAGTTGTTTTTCTGTTTATGGCTCCATTGATATTTAGATCTATATAAAGATGTTCAATTACATTAGATTTTTAGCGATAGTCAGTAACAAAGTATCAAAGTGAGAACCAGAAAACGCTGGTTGACTGTAGACAATGTTATTTTTCTTATTTCGTACAAAGCAACTTCAGCTTCTCAAGTTTGTGCAAGATCATTTGTACAAGAAGATGTCACAAGCGCGGGAACAAAACTTGTTCAGTAGTAATTCCGAGCAAACTGTGTCCTGTGTTCAACGATTTTTTCAATTACTTCGTATGTAAATTCATGTGTTAGTTAAGACGTTTTTGTATGTGTATATATTAAAATCCATTTAAAAAAACGTTAGCCATTAGTTTTAGATAAATATTTACAGAATAGGTAAATCGGTCAGCTACATGATAAGCACTATTATTCAATCCCTCTTTTGCATAACACCTGAATTCTTAGAATTACGTGTATACAGAGGTTGTATAATGTATAACACTAAATATAATGGAGCCCACGTTCCCGCAAGGTGGTTGCCAGTGTTATTGTATCGATAGACGTGTAGGTTAACGGCTTAATAGCGAAGAGCTTTGATCAATATCTAAGAAGCGCTCTCTCAGCAGTGGGATTAAATGGCTGATACAGAAGGCGAGGGATTCTCAACACGGCGTATTGTGGTTTCAGCGAACATTCAACGCTCCCGTCTACCTGCAAATACAGGGAATAATCTTTTAGCTAGTTCCAGTTTATGTGCGAGATATATTTTCACGTGTATCTAGTTCGTTTTATTCCTGAATGGTGAACCTTTGTGTGGTTGTGCTTAAATAAGGTACGTTTAATTTGGCTGTAGCTGTTGGTATACTTACTTTAGAAATATGCGACTGGCCGGATGGCGTAGTGGTTTAAGCGGCCGCTTCACCGCTTAGCACTACGTCGGGTCGTCTTGTTTTGTGTCCGTTGGTTGAATTTTATAAGAGTTCCCTAGACGCAGGATACCTTCCTGTTGCCCATGCTAAATGTCGTACCTGGTTCCTACCTCAATTCATGAGAATAACTCAGATTTAATTTTAAAACTCCTAAGAATTACCAAATTTTGTCTTGTTTTTTAATTGAAAACATTAGTATGAAAGTTTTACATAAGTCTTGCCTAATCTACTTCAAGGAGTATTAAAAAAAAAGAAAAAGAAATGGGAACGTAATTTAATCAAGCAAGTAAATGACTGCGGGTTTCGCAGACTTTGCTATATAACAAAAATTTAATTGTTTGTTCATTAAAGGTATTTGTTAATTCGGAAACTTCAGCATTTTCCTTGTACTGTAAATAGTTCCCTCGATTGCTACTTCCGCGAGGCGATTCACAGACTTTTATATACACATCATCAGCCTTTAACAGTCCACTGCTGGACTAGGCCTCTCCTTTGAAAGGAGGAATTGGCCTACTATACCACGCTGGCCAAACGGGTTGGTATAGGGTTTGTATCAAGTTTTCCTTCTCTTACAGTGCTGTTCTCTGCATAATATGCTCCCTCTGTCGGCTCTTACGACACCCATGGGATGATATGGGGTGGTGACATTCCGTATTCTTAATCCGTCACCACACGGACTTTTATATAAAAAGACAATATTAATGATACTAAGAAAACAATTCTTACTTTGCATATCTTATTGATTCAGTACCAGTTGTACCTAGTTACAAACACTGTTTTAACAATCCAGGTCAAGCCTAATGTACTGAGCATTTATAATCCCGTAATTATCGTTGAAATCGTAACTTTTAGTAGTGTTTGTATATTAAACAAATGGCTGTGACACATATTTTATACAACATTTACTTTTTTTACAACGAGATGGACTTTTGACGAAAAATCGAAGCGTGGCAGCCATGCGGGCTGTAATTTAAATTTTTCACTTAATATTTTCATATTAAACTGTGGAGTGAAACACACGCGTAGTTTATGTAAAAGCTTATGTATGTATATATACGCTCGTTTCCAGGGACAACTTAATTTTCAGACGCTCGTAGCGGGACACTGCACATATTTGTAAACACGCAGTAATCCGAGGCTTTTTATTGCGCTGCGTACACGGCAAACTGCATTAATTCGCCGCTCTATCTTAGATAAATCACTAAATCGCACACCGTACGTGCATTCACAACCGTAACACAATTTGGGCTTAGAACAGAATATTACTCTCTCACTAAACCGAAGGATAAACGTAGGGCACTTGCAAATATTATTTCAAATGTGATTACAGTAAAAGCCGGCGAGCAGTCGGTTTCAATTCATAATTTGTGGTACGGTGTAGTGTTAATAAAAGCCGATACTTCCTGCGATGCAGCAGCTGGGAGTTGCGCGTATCCAAATGAAAGAGAGCTTTGATACATGTATTCCTGTAACTGCACTGCGGCGTCAAAAAAATCTAGCAACGTGAGAGCTACTGTTTTCCATTACCGTAATAGAGTTACCACAGACATAGATCTACATACTCGTAGATAACGCATGCACTGCGCGTGTCTGAACTCCGACCAAGCGTCGAGGTTGGTCGCCCCTAACTTCAGTCCCCGCGCGTCCGTTGTTGCAGCCGATCGTCCGCAAAAAACTAAAAAAATGCCTCGTTGTGTGATAATTAACTGCAATAGCCCAAAAATTTCGAGCACCCAAAGGCAGGAACATATTTCCTATCACAGGTAAGTTATTTTAAAATTATATTATGCGGAAATTCATATTAAAACTGTTTTTAAGTATTTCAAGCTGCGTGTCGTTCCAGAATATACCTAACTATAAATTACCGTTAAGTAAACTTTATTCACATTACGTTGCCGCGTTTGCTTTGGACGTTTGATCTGACGTTGTGTGTTAGGAGACGATGAATATCGCACAAGCGGTACTGTCGCGCATCGCTTCGACTTCATGATACAGGCAATTTGTCATTCGTCTGTCAATTGTAGCAACTAGTGCTGTTCGTTCTACAACATATATCAATAATCGACTTTAATCGATATCGGACTGACGAATGATATAAAAAAGCCAATTTAGTAGATATAACAAGCTCATATGCATGACCTAATACAGGACAGCTATAAAAAGGAGGATATTTTTTTTAGGGTTAATGTATTTAATGTGTTTTTGTTTATCCTTTCAACATTATACGACTATTTTTATATATTTTATGTGTTTATTTTCTATTGCATTTAAAAATATTTTTTTTTAGTTTCCCACATGATCCAATCATAAAAGAAAAATGGATTGCGGCCACGGGACGGAAAGACTGGTTCCCGACTAAACACAGTACTATTTGTTTTCTTCACTTCACTTCACTTCAATTAAACTAATATTTTGAAAATATTAGTTTAATTGAAGGAAAAAAGTTGAGATTGTTGAAAAAAACGGCATGCCCCACTATAGATATACTAAAACTCATTGACAATGAAGACGAGGTTAGTGAATTCATGTTTTACAGTGTTTTTATTTAATCGTGTGTAAAAATATCTGACATACACTCATTTGTGCTTTACAGAATAAAGATACACCACAAGAACCTTCATCATTGTCAAGGAAGAGAAAACTAGAACAGGTATAGTATAAATTTTTCATGTAAATATATACATAACTAGCTGACCCGGCCACGCGTTGCTGTGGCTAACGTTTTTGTCATATTTTTTTTCTATACTATCTTTCAAGTTGGATCAAACTGCACACGGTGTACAAAGGACAATGGCAGATCTCCATACATCAAAATGTCTGAAATTAAATTGAAGCGCTCAGTAATAAAAAATATATCAAAAAATTCGGCGTAAGTAACAGTCTATAAATTATTCTATTTTCACTCGGGAAAGCCGGAAAAAGAAGATATCGGTGTTTAATGTTTAGTTAACCACTTGACCGCGCACAAGTGACTATTCTCCTTTTTTCGAAATGCCGTAGACCGCGCACAAGTGACTATTTTCCCTTTTTGGTTACAGCGCTATACTCGGTCTGAATTTACTGTTTCTTTCTATAACGTAATGTTTTAAATTATTTTTCTCTGTTCTATTCAAATCATTGAACATTTCTTCATGCTAAAAATACGAAGCAAGTCTTAAAATCGTTAACCCGGAACGAAAAAATAATGTCAAATGCCACTCTATGTTTCTCGGTGGTTTCGCGCGCTCCGTGATTACGTGCTTATCGTATGCGTGTAATTAAATATTTTTTTACTATGATACATGTTTTATTTTATTTAATTCGGTGTAGATAGAATCCCTCTATAGTTAAAACTCATAAAATATGTATGTCATCGATTTACTTTTTAAAATAATCCTGTTTAAAATACACAAAGTGTTTTTTTCAACGATAGTCAATGTTCGCTGCTAAGTAATTACGTGCTTATCGTATGCGGGTAATTAAATATTTTTATACTATGATACATGTTTTTTTTTATTAAATTCGGTGTAGATAGAATCCCTCTACAGTTAAAACTCATAAAATATGTATGTCATCGATTTACTTTTTAAAATAATCCTGTTTAAAATACACAAAGTGTTTTTTTCAACGATAGTCCATGTTCGCTGCTAAGTATAATAAATTAGAAAGTAAATATCAACAAAGAATTCATACGACTTGAAAGAGTCATTTATAACGTTGAAGAAAAATATCACTTCAACTTACTCATGTTACCGACTTATCAATAATAAATGTTTATGTTAGCGCGCCCATCTGGCGAAAGGCGGCGCGACATTTTGTTTAGAACGTGAGCGGTCAAGTGAATTGCGCGAATTGGCGCTAACGGTCAAGCGGTTAAGAATGAACAATGTGGGTACGTTTGAATTATCAAAGGCATTATGTCAGATTGACATCTTAACGCAGAACTATTCTGTAGCATCTACCTGTCACAGCCAAAGACAAAAGCAGAGCTGCACATTTTAAATCGATTTTATGTGAAATCGATATAACGTTAAAACGATGCTGTGACGTTTTTATTTGATTTATAAGTTGTTTTGCTACAAAAGAATTAGCTTATTGATATAATGTTGATTATTAATTAATTAACTGCATTTTAATTATTATATTTTAAACCAAACCAACCCTATAAATGTCGATCATATCGATTACTTATTTAATAATCGATACGCATCAATGTCAAACGTCTATTCCTGTCACACCATTTGGCAACAATCAAATAATAAAGTAAGCACCTAGTTCGTAATCAATTGGAATGCTTTTTATCATCATAAAATAATCCGGCTTTATCGAGACAAATTGAAAATATAAAAAATATTAGAAAAAATAAACAATTTGTTTTGTTCATATGAAGTTTAAGCTCGCCACAACAAACCCAGACCTAATTCTGCCATTGTTCTTTGATTAAAATCGGTTAAGTAGTTTAGGAGTCCATTGCGGACAAACATCGTGACACGTAATTTATATATATTAAGATGTGTGTACCTACATACATAAGATAAGAAAAAAGACTAACGGTATAATGTAAGCCAGTAGCAAAAGTGGAAAACATGATCGAAAGCGTGTAACGGAACTTAGATCGTGAGCGAGAGTGGAAGTGGAAGTGGAAGCGGGAGCAGGGATTGGGAGAGACTAGGAACCGGCAACTAAAATCAACTATAACTTACTTTACTTTCCGGGATATCAATGAACTACCCACATAAGGAGGGCAAAGAGTAACAGAAAAGAAATTATTAATTAAACTTAACAATGCATAAGAAAAATAAATCAACAAAACAAGGTAATAAATAGACTAAGGGAGCAGAAGCGTCGCAAAGTCAAAAAAAATCTCACTCTGACGACCTTACTGAACTGCTTAAAACAGAAATCACTTATTACTGATGAGGAAGCTAATTTACTTCAATCAACCAACGTTACAACTCGAGAATTATATTCTAGACAGCAGCACAACAAAAAAAAATCAGTACATCAAAGTATTCACAAGCACTCCGCACTTTTGCATTGACTTTGTACTATTATTCCACGAAAGCATACAGTTATGTTAGAAAGGTTTTTAATTTATGCTTACCACATCCTCACACCATTCATAAGTGGTATTAATTTATAAATGGTAATCCTGGTTTTACAACTGAATCTTTGAATGCTTTAAAATTGATTGCAAGTAAATCAAAAAAAAACCTTTATATTGCTGTCTAATGATAGATGAAATGGCAATTAGAAAAAAAAACGAATGGGATGGGAAAAGATTCCATGGATATGTAGATTTTGGTGGCTGTTTAGATACAGATGAGGTTCCCGAAGCAAAAGAAGCTCTAGTGATGTTAGTTACTGGAATAAATGCTAGTTGGAAGGTAATACAAATATTTAACTGGATTATTTTATTTCTTATTAATCGTTATTTGTTGTCTTAATTATTATTTTTATTTACTTTTGTTTACAGGTCCCTGTTGGGTATGTTTTAATAGATGGAGCAAATGGTCGACAAAAGGCAGATTTAGTGCTACAGTGTCTGCGACATTTGAACGAGTTATAAGCGTAGTCGGCCTTACTTTTGAAGGATGCCCATCCAATATCACAATGGCAACAAACTATTGGGTTGTAAATTAGATCCAAAAGACATAAAAAGTACGTTTGAAGACCCTGTTACTAAACAACCCATAGCAATATTTCTGGACGCTTAACACATGATAAAATTAATTAGAAATTGTCTTCATGTATATGGAACGATAGTCGACAGTAATGGAAAATTTATTTCATGGAAATATTTCGATCTTCTGCACAAACTTCAAACAACTGAAATGTTCCATTTAGCTAACAAATTACGAGCGCAACACATAAACTTTCAAAATCAAAAATTTAAAGTTAAATTGGCAACTCAACTTTTAAGTAAAAGCATTGCCGATTCTATCGATTTTTGTAGAGAAAAATTGAGAATTTCAAATTTCAAAGATTCGTTAGCTACAACTGAATTTATACATATTTTCAATAATATGTTCGACGTTCCAAATTCTCGAAACTTTAAAAACTTCGGTTATAAGCACCCACTTAACTTAAGTAACAAAAAAATAATTATGGATTTTTTGGAAAAGGCCGAAGAATACATTAAAGGACTGCGAACTTCAGAAGGAGATTTGTTGACTAACAGTGGTAGAAAGACAGGATTTCTTGGTCTATTAGTTTGCATAAAAAGTACAAAGGCTCTTTTTCAGCATTTGATTGAAGAACAGATAATCAATTTTATGTCAATGTACCGATTTAGCCAGGACCACCTCGAATTATTCTTTTGTAATGTACGGGCCCACGGTGGGAGTAGCAATAACCCTACTTCACGGCAGTTCCATTCTTTTTGTAAGAAATTATTCAGTCACGTTGAAATAAAAAATTGCAATACTGGTAATTGTGTGGAACTGGAGCAAATTTCAATTCTGAATTGTTCTTCGGCGATTTAAACGATTAATGTTACTACATAAGGGTCTCTCTCCTATGATGATCATGCAGATTTTAAAGAACTCAATATAAGCAGTGTCCGTGATTTTGATGATTTTTGTAAAACATTGCCTCAAATGACAGAATTTTGTGATCAAATAATCACATATGTTGGCGGATATGTTGTAACAGCAATACAAAAACAAATTAAATGCGATGAATGTAACAGTGCGTTGGGATAACAAAAACCAGATATCGATCGTACATATGAATTGGTCGTTTTTAAAGATAAAGGCGGTCTGGTTTATCCCACTAAGGATATTATTCAGATTTGTAAAGTTACCGAGTTAGAAATCCGTGACATAATTAACAATTCGCAAACGTTCAACATTAATCCGTCAATACGTAAACCTCTGTTTATCAATAAGATTTTACGTTATTTTGTAAATAGCAACATCTTTAATAGCATCGCCGTTCACCAGTTTGATCAATCTCCAACGGAAAATCATTTAGTTAACTTAATTAAGGTAGTCGCCAGTACATACATGGATGTGCGTTTTCATTATTTGACTAAATATATAAAACCTACTTTGACAAAGAGACAACTGTATAATAAGCTTATTTTGTTTTAAGGGCAATAAAAACATACTTTTGTAATCATATTGTTTATTTTTTTTATTAAATATTCTTAATGTTCCTGAATAAAAACTTGCTTTATAGACAAAATGACAACGACAGTTATTTTAAAATCAACTTAAATATAATTAACAATTCAAAATTAAACTCAAATTATCGTTTTAAAATGATTTGGCACTTTGCAATCAGGTACTCATATGTACTTATAGATTTTAAAAGATTTAATCTTTGTCCATGACTAATGTTAAGTCGAACAAAAATTGGTTGCCTGTAAAGTCGGTATACGGGCGAAAGTTTTACGTGACAACGACTTTGAGTGGTAAAATAATTTTAATGTGAATATTCATTCGTATAGTAGGAAGAAGGATGAAAGACGCGTGCCTTTCACTTTTTATGTCTGTCTCTCTCGCTCTTAGGTGGGACGCGTGCCTCTCACTCGCTCTCATTGTGAGCGCATAACGTGAGCGGAGCGTAACGCAGTTTCTTGAAGTGTCACCCGGCAAACCAATTTATAAGACGTTGTCACGTCAACAAAGTATAAATATTTAATTATATTTTAATTCTTTAAAAGTTTTTTACGACATTCAAAGATGAACAATTATATTCCCAGTTAGACCTAGTATTGGACGATACGAGATTTTTTAGCTTTTTAAGATCATGGTTTACTTTGACATCGGAAAGTACAGTAACAACATTTTTTTCTTTGTGTTGTGCATCGCTGAAAATGACGGCTCAACGAGTAAGGGATCTTTGTCATTGCCGCCGCTAGATCCAATAAATTCACTTTCATCTCCTTCTTCCCTAATATTTACTTGGAGTACTTCCTTATCCTGCTTTTTTTTGCGGTAATACGCACTCGAATTTTCACGCCACTTCTGTCTTTGGTTTTGCTGTTCATGTGTACTTTCATCTTTAATAGATACGACACGCTTCTCTCTTTTTCTCTTTCCATAGTTTTCTTTTTGTTGTTCTTTTCTCAATGCACTTAGTTCCGGATCTTTTTTTATTTTTTCATGACGTTTTCGGCTAGCTCTTCTTTTGGCTTCTAAAATATCTTCTCTGGTTTTATTTCGTGATTTTGTTGTTTCCATAGCCTACAACAAGTAAAATATGACTACGCATTAAATCTTATAAAATTCACTATATATATACTAGAGCTTGGTCTCATTAAACACCCTAAACGTATGATATCCGGGATAAAATCTACCCCATGTGTTAATCCAAAGTGTCAGCTACCTCCATGCCAAATTTTTACAAAATTGGTCCAGTAGCTTTTTCGTGAAAGAGTAGCACACAAATTTTCGCATTTATAATATTAGTAGGAAATAAAATACATACATACTCATCTACTCACGCCTAAACAACAAACTATATCTGTGCAACAAACATCCAGCTTGACCAATTTGCTTTATTCATAGGATCCTTTGCCTCAATATGTGAAAAAAGTTGGCTACCTCAGAGATGAAACGCCATGTAGGATGTGGACTGGTAATTCCTCGAAACTCTCCCATTCAAATATATCATTCGTCTGTCTATATATCATCCGTCTGTCTATACCATTCGTCTGTCAGAAAATCGATGTCATTCATATTAATCGATTTGTAATTTTTAGGTTACCTAAACTACTGTTTCTTACTTTCTTTCGTGTTCTTTGAAGTTGAAGTTATTTTTAAGTAAAATACCTTTTTATATTTATACTAGCTGGTGCCCGCGACGTCATCTGCGTGAACGCTATACAGCACCAAATTATTAAATAAATACCTACGATTATACCTTTTAAAATAACATTCATTTACCCGTTTCTTCGTTATATTTCATATCTGCAGAAAGTGCAGTAATAGAGGGAGACTGTCTTTTGTAAAATTGACCTTCAAAAAGTGCTGATTTTCAGCCTGCTTTGAATAAATGACTTTATGGTGATTCTGCTGAATTAAGTCATAAGTTGTGACTGAAGCAGATAGAGAAAATAAGGAATACAGAATAGGGTAAAAATACATACTTATAGGACTTCTCGATAAACAACATTAGTGGTTTGGCTCTCCGCAGCCAAAATGTAAAGAGAGTCAGGACTGGTGACGCGGGAGCAAGCGACGTACAGCTGCCCGTGTGAGAGACAGCTCGTCCTGAGGTCGATACCCGCTGCCCTCAGTGTCCGCCCCTGCTACTTATTGATGGTCATCGCGAAGCAAACACTCACGGGAAACTGTACGTACTTGAACGGGAAAGGGAAGTTATGAGGTATGAGGGGAATGCATGGTATAAATACTGCCTCGCCGACGCCACAACCCGTAAGAATTTTCGCCTCAATGGTGTGTCTGTGGAGCAAGATGACTTTAAGGCAGAAGTTCAGTCAAGAAGTTCACATGCTGACAGGGAGTTCAGAAATTCCACGGGATAATATGTGGCATCATCTTGCTGTACAACAGTGTTTACAAAGGTGTAGATCACTTCACTTCCCTCTATATCCGAGAGAATGCATTCGTTAATTGCTACAGCCTGATCATTTTTGGGCCTCAAAATAGCCCGCTTACATACCCAAGAATTCTGCTATTATGGCATTCAACTGATGTCCCCGTACTCAAAGCTGGATACAACTCTACTGAGAGACTCTAGAAGCATCACTGAAGACTTAGAAGGACATCGGCGAATTGTTGAGCACGTGCATTGACGCCGAGCCGAGCTCTCATATTAATGGTCAAGCGCAGCGTACGAACTCGTGACCACAACGAAGATCGTTTCAACGAAGCACTCACCTTGTCAGCTCTCAATCTCCGCGTCACCACGGGAAGCGTTTGTCGGCAATCGCCACTGAACAGAACTGTGACCACTAATCAAATAATCTCTGCGATGTCCTGCAGAGTTATGTCCAGGGCCTCAACTGCCTTCCTATTGGCCATCGTACGCTCATCCCATACGATCAGTGTGCAATCCTTGAGCACGTGTCCCTTATCACTGTTACGTGACACACCACAAACGGACGTTTCGACGCTCTCTAAATCGATGGGAATTTTAAACAAGGCATGTGCTGTCTTGCGACCCGGAAACAGTGTGGCAGCGATTCCCAACAACGCTAGGGCAAAGGCAATTTTGCCTTCCTTCTTGACCTCTGCAAGTATGCCAGTGGTAACAAATGTTTTTCCTGTTCCACCAGGAGCATCCAAGGAAAACATTTTACCCTGGCTTTGCCCAACGCTTTAAAACAAAAAACAAAAATTACCACGGTCTTGATGCGGTGATGATTGGGAAGCTGATAACCCATATTCGACCAGTGGATTGCCGCTGATAGAAATGACCACGTCTTGAAGTGAACTGAGACAGGTGTTCAGCACGCGTTCATCGGTTACTTCGACTTTGTCTCCAGTAGCACGCCTCAAAGCTCGAAGAAAATCTTCAGACAGATGATGGTGTTACTTTTCCCACAAAACTGCCGTGTTCGCGACTCTACAAAACACCAAAATGACGTCAAACAGATGACGCATGCGGGTCCCAGCCGCCCAGTCACTGACGCTCGCCTCCGCGAGTGTGTCATCCCAGTTTTGGTCACCGTCGAGAAAGTGACGTACTACGCAGGCTGTGCGGTAAGTGGGTTACTCAACATCATCAAATGTCCTCAGAAAGGCGAAAGACGTTGGGCCTCTGATCGTGTGAAGTAACAACCGCAGAAAATAGCATTCGCCATTATTCGTGTGTACGGTATGAACTCTACAAAATGTGGCGTCCTTGAAACTTCCCGGAAAACCTTCCACAGCATCTCCTCGTCGACGTCGGTTAAATATACCCTTTTGACGGCATCTTGTCATACGTAACGTACGTACGGGACCTCCCAAACTGGTCGACTTCACAGAGCCTGAAAAATGCCAAGAGAGTTGTTTGGCGCGGCTTTTCCAAGCGCTCAGCAACGCTGTCGGGATCAAAATATATGCGCTGGCCGTTCTCAAGGTGGACGTGTAAATGCATGACGGTAGGATGCCTGTCATGTATAGAGAACACCAGTATCCGCCAAACCGCTTCAGACGTAACAATAAAATAAGTGGCTGTGTGTGAGTAAAAAAAATCTAGCTAGTTCCACATCTCACTAAAGTTTATATGCGACATGAATATATATTAATTAAGAAGTAATAAATACACCAATGTGGCCAAAATGTTTATTTTGTACAAAATCAATTACTATTTATTCTGTACTGTAAAAATAAGCATCTCTTATCTTTAAGATATATTATATGGCATGCTTAATTTTCCTCTTACTTCGTTATTTAGCTCAAATTGCTTACAGCAATAGCGTACCGTTTTCGAGTTTAACTTTTGTTATAAATCTATGCAGTTCTTTTTGAGTTCTGTTTGTATTAACATACAGACAAACTCGATGAATTTTATAAGACATAGATGAAGCAGCTTAAAATTTATACAAACACTTTTATTTTAATTGTCTTGCTCATCTCTGAAACGAATTAACAATACAATTTTAAGAAGAAAATGCACAACTCCATCTATGACTTATGAAAACAACTAACCTCGCCAACATGATCAAATTTAAATTATTTATATCCAAAAAGGGCTAACACATTTAATTCAGCTTGATGTTTTTGAACTCTCATAGATGGCGCTGCTTTTAAATTGTCTTGATACTACTTATATTCATTTAATTATGTTTATCAGCCTAAGTTACTTATATTGCGTTATTTTTATAGTGTGAAGCTAGCTTATAGCATGGTTTACATAATAACAACATTGAAATATGCGTCGTTAGATTACACGTTGTTACAGAATGCGTTGAAGAAATAAAGGTTCACTGCTCGTTCCCCATAGGTGATAGCGTAATAATATTTAGCTTATATGTTGACCCGACATTCTAGTAATATTCGTGCCAAATTTGAAGTAAATCCATGCAGTACTTTTTGAGTTTATCCCAGATATACAAACAGACAAAAATTCTAAAAACTATATTTTTGGCTTCGGTATCGATTGTAGATCACACCCCAAGTATTCTTTAAAAAAATATTCAATATACAGGGTTGACATTCCTGTATATGTATTGATTATATAAACATAATAATTTGAAATAAATGAGATTGACCGTTTAAATTAAATGGTCATTGTAATAAATTTTGACACAGAGACTTTTTGTTTATGAAAGTGCTGAATATTGTACTCTATTATTTTTTTAATAACAGAAAGATATCCGACACATAATTATTGTCTTTTTTGCAAGAAACATTTATTTTGCTAGATAATTATTTGAAAATATTGACATCTATCGGTCTGTAAATAGCCATAAAACACTTTGAAGGTACCTATTTAGACTAACTATACTTTAACTAACAAACTTATAATGATCATAGATGACACCACATATATAACCAGTTTTGGATGATCCCTGTTTTGTTTGGGACTACAAAGGAGAGGTCAAGCTGTACTCCAAAAACCACTCAATCGATCGTGATGTAACATAATTATACTATTTTATAGGTTTGAGTATCCTTTGTACATGAGTGTAAGTTTTATTGAAATCAATTTCGCCATTTCAGAGATCTTTAGTAATATAGGGAAAGACAGACAGACAGACATACATTCTAAAAAATATCAAGTATTGCTTTTTAGCACTTTCCTAGATTTTTTAGCTAATTTTCGTCCAAATATCTTTAATGTACAGACTTTTTCACCTCTACAGTTTTATCATAGTATATATATATTGATAATAACCTTTCATTTGTATCAATATTTCGGTGTTTGATATAATTATCCTACGTGGTCACGGTTTGATTGATGTCCGACAGCGCCTTCTCGAAGTAGTGCTAGTTTCGATGCCTTTTTTCAGTTACTTTATTATTACTTTAACCCATTATGTAAAATATATTATTATGTGCGTAAATTGCAAAAGTATGGAAGTTTAATAGTTAAAAAAGAAATTTAAGCTGCTAAGCGGCTAGCAAATTCGAGAAAAGGGTAAATAAAAACCGCAAAAAGGAAATACTTTTAAAGTAAATAAAACATCAAGGCTTTGTCGTTTAACTAAAGAGCAGAAATCCGTGGCTCGGCATTTTCATTAATAGCTCAACGAATGCGAAAGGTGACGTTAATCATGCTGTCAGACTTGATTAAATCTGAAATACGAGCCGCCGCGGCATCCATTGAGACAAATAAATAAATGGCCGGCTTCAAAGTTGTCGCAATGTGCTAACGGGCCAAATATATCTTAAACTGGGACCAAAAGCGTCCCATCCTTCGAAACAAAAGAAATACAAACGACCGCCCTGGCGTGAAATTATTTCAAAGCAATGGCTCGACGAAATTGTACACAAAGGTAAGCGAAAGAGCCGAACCAATTTCCAAGGTCTTCTTTAGCAGCAATTGAGGCCTTTATCTAAATAAAGTGCTATGTTGGCCCGCTTGTCTAGGCGCCTGCTTACCGCTCGTAAATACGTGCACCCCCCACTACAGAACCACGCCGATAAACTGTTCAGTATAAACGCGACCTTCTAACCTATTAAGGGGACTACAAGAGCTATTTCGCTGTCCCTGTCGGATTGTATACATAAGAAAGAGAAGCGCGACGACGACGGGACGTTCAGAACTCTTTACAAACCATAAAATAAATTAATTACAGAAAATGTATTGATTGGATTAAAAAAATAAAACAGTATTTCGTTAGTATGTTGCTTATTGAATAATTTGTCAAAAAAACAGAATGATTGTATGTATTTTAATATGGTTTTTATTCGTTAAAATATTTTTTAGAGGTATCTTTGTGATTTTTTTCTATCACATAAAGTTAGTTGTATTATGTTTTCAACACAGTACCTAACTAGATTACATCCTGAAGAATATCATATATTTTTCTGATTGTATTAACTGCATTGAATCATATACTTTAAAGCATTATAAAACTTACGTTTAGCTCTTATAGGCCCCTTAATTATGAAAGCCATTTATTTTTCAACAGTCAACTTTCCAATAAAGTCCCTGAGCAGGTATTGAGCAGAAACCATTTAATATCAGGAGACCGAATTGTCTCTTTTTCATAAAATATACATTTTATTACTCAGCAATACAGCAAAGTCCAATGCAGGTATTTGTACGTAGCGAATAAAAATATAATAGATATTGCTTTTTGACTGACACGTTAAATTTGTGAGGGCTTCGTAATTACGTACTGTTCCTGGACGCCTGCCGGTGACATAAACGTTGATACTGGCAGTTAAATCGGTTGATAAAGAAATAAAAGTAAAACGTAATGGGTCATTACCTCGTGTATAGAATGTAACGTAGACGTGTGCACCTTGTTTTGTTCTCACGCGCTCGCTCCAACTAACGTATTTGGAGCACCACACAATAATTATCCTAGAACCCTTTTAAGACAATTAGCGAAGAAACTGTAACGAGATACCTTTTAAAAGGAAGTAGAATAAAAATATATTATTACACTGACTAAACACGACCTACCTATTAAATGAAACTCGGCGTACAATTCACAATGTCGACTGTATTGTTAATTTTAATAAATAACCATATATGAAAACGCCATACATTCAACAATATAGGCAGGTGAATGTATTTTTTTGGCATATAATTCGTAATATTTCCTCAAACAAAATAAAATCAGTCATGGAATCGTTTGTTTATTTGTCAGCAGGTGTAGGTTCGCAGGTAAATGATGTGGAAGGTTGAACGTACGTGAGCAGCCTGCAAAGATTTATCAACAAGTACTTTCAGCGATATCGATTACTGCGTTTACTTAATATTTTTGAGGCTTTATTAGTCTCTGATATTCAATCAGACGGAAACATAAACAAGTAAACGCACACAGACGTTTGTACAAGTTATTATAACGCTGTTTTGTGCCCGATTAAAAAAATACGACTGCATTATCGCCGTATCGCAATAATTTAGAGGTTCGTAAGGGTACCTTCATTTCACACTCTCCTTAATCACGTTTTTGTTTGTCGCTGGCAGTCTTTTGTTTTGAGGGAGCCATAGCTGGAACAGTATCTATGTACATATTTGTCTATTATTCTACCAACACATACGTTGTTTGAGCTTCATTTAAATTGTATGGGTAGTATGATATTAAATAATGCTGTTTAATGGAACTGTTCGTATCTTCTGAGTTATAAAGACTCACTGTTTACCTTTACGTTATGATTACACAATTCAGGTGAAGTAAATATGAAGAATGGGTTTGGCTCTTTTGTTGCATTTTATGCGGAAAATTAGGTGTTTTGCTTTGAAATGACTGGGGAAGCATATATTGTGATGGTTGCCGTGCATTCTACACATTTGTCCATGTTTTTGTGCGACGTTGAGTGCTATGTTTATTTTAAAGCTTGATGGAAAGGTTTCGAGTGAACAGAATACATTTTCTGTGATTCAGTTCTGTATTCCAATGTATCTATGCTTAATATCCTTGTGAAATATGTTCGTGTGTCTAGACACACGAACATATTTCACAAGGATACTGAACCACAAGGATACTGACCAAAAATACTTTTAAACCCACATCTACATGTGGGTTTAAAAGTATTTTTGGTTAAAATCAGATGAGCCGCTGGACATCAGCAAACGAACGCTGGCAGTTATGAAGCTGCCTTTCTTATGTCTTTGTTACAAGTAAAGCCATAGAAGGAAGACCATCAGTAAATAACGCGCTTCATACTTCAAACAACGATACTTCAAAAACTACTACCTAGTAGAGCCACGCTGATTTTAGCACTGATGGGTTTGCTCGATCGGGTAAGTGCTAACTCTCTCAGAGAATCGACCTAAAGTAATATTATTTGTCTATATTGTTATCCCGTCGTGTCTTCCTTCTCATCCATACCCATGCCTCCTCCTACTCCTTTTCTCATCTACGCTGCAAGTCACGAGTGATTCCTCTGAAGTTTCTGGTGTCCATGGGCGGCTGTAATCACTAACTATCGGGCGATCTATCCGCTCTTTTGCCCCCTATTATATGAATACAATATTTAATTCAATGACAAATACATACAAAAGAGACTTCTATTATTTTTCATTGAATCATTAAAATTTTATTACTTCCTCTGACGAATTAGCGCGCATATAATTTATTTAAGGTCTCCCCATTTTTGCTATACCTGCAATAAGGCCTTCTCTGCATCTACCATCCACATATAGAATATTTGTAAACGAACATATTTTCTGAGTATTGGAAACATCAAATCTCATCAATCAATAAATCAGCCTTGTGTAATTCACAAAAGAAGTTAAGAATGTTAGGTAAAAATACATACATACATACATATACTCAAGTCTTTTTCCCGTCGGGGTAGGCAGAGACAAAGGAACGCCACTTGCTTCTATCCTTACAAACCTCACGCACTTCCTCTACATTTATTACTCTTCATACATGCTTGCCGGTTCCAGGTGCTTCGGACCTTGCCGTTTTTCAGAACGTCACCAATTTGGTCGACGAATGTCCTACGAGATTGGCCGCGACCGGCTTGCCCATACACGTTTGCATATTTGGTGAGTCATTCTTTTTTCGCTCATAAATAAATAGTTACTGCATATTGCTTTGTTAGATCTACGTCGTAAATTGGCGCATCGATTTAAGGCTAGTTAGTTTTTGGTTTCGATTTCTTGATCGGGCTAAGTGTGTCAGCTTTTTGTTGTGTTTCTCATGCAGAAGCGAGCCTAAAATGTACTGGGTCAGCCTACTACAAAGTGGGATCTAAAATATTTATAAAAACGTAAGGATATTTATCTGGTTGCATTAAACCTGCATTCAAGGCTTCCTTGTCTCATTACTGTTATAGCCGCAGACATTTGTGACAATGGATGCATGACTTAGGTACACTTTCACACAAAATCTACTGACCGGACCCCTTATCCTAATGACTGCGGGCAAAAGCTAGTTAATACTAAAATCCCGGTCTCAGTTTACGAAAAGTACCATGTGGTGCTAAGCTAAAAACGCGCTCAAAATCTTGGCAATTAGAGTAGGATTTATAACGAAATCTGTATCATTCATGTATGTTATACTCAAAGACTGAAATATCTAATCGAGGTCACTGTATAACTTTAACATCTCCGCTGATGACTTGTTCACAGAAACACAACACGGCGAAATTCATATTGTGGTATCATAATGTGTTCACACAACGTAGTTTTTACGACCAATAAGTATTTTCCCTCTTTAACCATAAGAAGATGCATTATTATAAACCAACAGAAACTTTATGTTTTAGTATTACCCTCAGAGAAAGAGAAAAATAATATCAAAGAGAATGACAGGCACGACTTAGATTAAAATAACTTGTTCCTTGTAAAACTGTAGCAAAATTTAGAAGGATGTTACTCGCTACTAATGAACCGTGTGTTGCTAATACTTTGAAAACTGCGATACGTTCGTTGTTTTAAACGAAGACGTCTAGCTTAACTTGGAACGTTACATGAGAGTTGACTAACCTGGAAAGAAAAGTAGTGCGGAAAGGACTGCAAATGAGCCAAAAATAACTAAAGCAGAAAAAGCACTCATATTTCTTAAGAATTAAGAAATTAGTATCCAACAATTAATAAACATCGTCATACATCGGCGATATATAAATAATGACATGTTAAATATTCAAAAGGTGTAAATTCATATAGTAGGTATATATTGTTTAAAAATTAAAACTTGCATATCAATTGACTCATGTCCATTATAAAAAATTTATAAACTCCTTTCTTGAAGTCGAACTAAATCTGAGAAAATCTATTATATTTTTCTATATGCATATTATTAAAATTATGTATATATTTTCTAGCTCTTCGAAATTCTATTAGAAAAATGCGCGATCTTGACTGTGCCTAGTGGTAGGTAGACAAAGATTTGATTAGTTATCTATTACCTTATTTTAGGCTTTTGACCTCTCGTAAATCTGAGCTTAACGTTATATTTTACATAGATGCACCAACCAATAACCTTCTCGTCTCCATAAATTTTAATGACTTCGTTGAGAAGAAATTTAATCAAAAATCGATATTAGTTGCTAGCTATTACATCGCAATGCCTTGAAGAGCTAGTTTTGCGTGCTATGAAAGGGTGCATAATCCAAAAAGTGTTGCTCCATATCTGGAGGCTTCAATACATTTCTGTAGTACGAAAGTTCATAATGTTGTTCTGAAAAAGCGAATTAAAAGTACATACTTAGCTTCATGTTTTAGGTACCATTGCATATTCGGCGAACTTGTAGCGTAGAACACTTATTTCGTTTCCAAATAGCACAAGGTTTTAATTTGTTTAAACGTTCTAGTGAAGAGCAAGCGTGTCTCAGTTATGTGTTAAATTATATGTAAAGTGAACGTATTTGCGTATAGTCCCAAATACTCTGAAACTGTGTACTCGTATGTGTTGAAGGCATTTATTAATAGAGGTTGTATCTCAGGATTTTTAGCTGCTTGCCCACACATGTAACAGCTTAAAGCTATTAATCATGTTGATAGCAAAATTAAGTCTTAATCCGCAAATTCCAATTTGTCTGACACAGCTGTCGGATCATAATTCTGAATTACGCAAGTCTCTCGGCAAATTTATTTTTAATGCAAATAAATACAGATTCGTCGCACCTGCTTGTCTAGATGTAGCGAATAATTAAGCAAAACATGAAGCGAAATAATACAAATTACTTTGAGAACTCGACTTTATTTCACGAGAATACATTATCTACTTTATGCGGATTACTTGACAATCTTGACTCAGGCGTAAATTAATACTTGCGTTGTGTTTTGTTATTTCTTGAGTAAGTGTTAAATGTGCCTACTGTTTTAGGTTCGAAAATGTTAGTGATATAAGCATTTTGTAATTGTGAGAATGAGTGGTGCCTTCGTAGCTTTTATATTATTTTATATAATTAGAAATTATAAATATTAAGCTAGAGCCTTGTTAATCTGATTTTGATAATTGAAAATTGAAAAGCATAAAAATTATATTTAATGGCGGGAATTAAATTCGAGGAATGTATCAGGGGGCCAATTCTGCTATTTTATATGACATTGATATTATATTTTGAATGTATTTAAAAGTGGTATTCTGATAACCTAATGTCATTATCGTATAATTTAAAATAAATAGTTCGTCGTTGACACATACGATCTCGGTACAATGTCATTCAAATATCAGATAATTTAGAAGAATACGCTTTTTGTGACGTAAGTATGACACTGACATGATATCGAAACTATATTTATTTAGCAGAATTGGGCCCCTGATTTGAGATATTCGCGGATATAAACCGTCGCATTTTAATATAAAATTAAATTACTGCCTCCGTGGGCCAGTGGATAGCGTATGCGACTGCTGTTCGGTGGTCCCGGGTTCGATTCCCGGGTCGGGCAAAATGTTACTGGGTTTTTCCAAATTCTCAGTAGCAGCACGGAGTCTAGTGATGTGCTCGGTAACGGCAATAGGTTCGCCCCATGTTACGTGGGACCTAAACATTCATGGCGAAATGTGGGTGTAATGAGATATTACACCCACATTTCGCCATGAATGTTTAGGTCCTCTGCCTACCCCTTCAGGGATACAGGCGTGAGTCTATAAATATATATATATATATATATATATATAAAAATCATATACATATATATAATCATATATATATATATATATATAAAAATCATCATAAATTGTGATGATTTTTAAATATATATATGACGGCGGATTGCTTTATTCTTGGCCGGTATCAACACTTCACATCACAGTTCGTTATAAGTTCACACCAAATTAAATCTAACAAAACTGACTATAACTATTTTGTATTACTGAACACGAAACGAGTGACAGTTTCTAGGTACTTGTTGCCCGCCCGGAGTCTCCAAGAGAAGTGATAGTTGTCGTTGCTCCGTTGAACGTCAACCGTCATCCCCCCTCTTCGACTGTAGCGAACGTGACGCGTAGACTCTGTCGAAGCGCGCAATCTTCGCACTTCCGTTTCGTAGTCAATTGACATCCTGTACTGATGACCATTCCGATACGGCCATCCTACAAGACACACGTCCCTGTGTGTTAATCTGTAACAAAATTTTACACGCACAGTATCACATTGCTCGGTCACTCCTGACTTAACCCAGGCAAGGGTTGAATCAAAACAGTGTTAGGATTCCAATCAAATTTTCTACAAAATTCTCCTCCTCCTACATTACATTCTATTATAGAAGCTGGATTCAGAGCATCACTGATAATACAGTCAATTACCATAGACTCACGTTATAATCAAATCAAATAACTAAAGCTCTCATGTGATTCATAACCGTTCAGTAACCTCCAATTACTAAACCAGGCACTCAACCAGCCACTCGGTTGCCCCCATTCAGTAACCTCCAGTTACTAAACCAGGCCTTACACCAGTCACTCGGTTGCCACCCCATTTGTCTGCGCCAATCAAACATCGTAGTCGTCTGCGTACCTACCGTGTACTCACGGACAACTGCCTTCACAGTTGTATTGAATCCGATTTGTACTGATTTACGGCTATTACGGCTACAAACCGAACCTCTGACATTAAATCACACAACCAATCAACATGTAAGCCCAGTTTTCTACTGTCTCGTCAGTATTAAGGTTCACAATTTACTCTCTTTAAGATCGTCAGTTATGCTCTGATCCTCTGGCACAAAGTTTCAGTATCAAAATCAATAATCAGGAAACTCAATGTAAAACTGACATTTCACTATCACTATCTCTCAAAATATTATTTCAAACCAAGTAAACCATAACATTTAAGCTCTACATGTAATCATACGCATAGCCCAGTAACCTCCAGTTACTCTACTTTCTGCGAACCCTACATGGGAACGCCAGATCTCTCCAGGACTATGGTTTCCACTGAAACCCGACCTGACCCGCCAGAGCTGACTGCAATACCGCCTACTCACGGACTACTAAATTAGTGGACGCCGATTTCTACCGAGCTACGGTTACACGTCAGCCTCTGGTACGGTCCGATCCGATCATCATGTAAACTTAAACACTTTCTTCAATATCAGAACTACTTTGTTCTACCTCAATTTCGTCAGTTGTACTTTGACCTTCAGGCATTTTTCGCAACCTGTCGAGGGCGTACTTACAGTAACGCTTAGAATTAAGGGCTTGCGATTATAAAGATCATCGTAAAGAACTTCTGTGACCTCAAATGGGCCTTTACACTTTAAGATTTTTCAAACCAAGTTAACCAAAACATTTAAGCCAAGGTCTTTGGACTCAACATCTTCTAACCTTTAATAAGCTACCTTCACTTTCATTGCCAGTTTCGGGCAGATATGTTTTAGCTATACCAGACTCTTCAATTCTTCAAAGCCACATACAGGCCTCACACAGGTCCCGCGCCGCACACGGGCCGCGCGCCACACACGGGCCGCGCGCCACACACGGGCCGCGCGCCACACACGGGCCGCGCGCCACACACGGGCCGCGCGCCACACACGCTATGCTGGCCACCAAGCCAAACTCGCCACCAGGCCGCGCCGACCGCCAGGCCGCGCCCGCCACCATGCCGCGCCGGCCACCATGCCGCGCTGGCCTCCAGGCCGCGCCAGCTACCAGGCCGCGCCGGCCATCAGGCCGCGCTAGCCACCAGGATTACCCAAACAGGAAATAAATCTACGCTTAGTATTTCAAACATTCGTCTCAGTGTATACGCATTAACTAGAGTATCCGTTCTTTCAGACTAATTCAACGTCCGCACTTCGTAAATTTTAAGCGATTATCAAATTCGTTTACAACTTCACAACTGCACAGAACGTAACTCCCGTCCATTCTCTCAATGAGCTATGTCAAAACTGGATTTTACCACTGACAAAAACAAACTAAATGCGAACATGGCGAGAACCGATAAGCTACCTTCGGACAAACTGATTTCCTTTGGCTACATAGAGGCAACGACTACAGTTCTGAGATAACCAATCGACAGTCTATGAGTACTTTCAGATTATCGCAACACGCTCTTTTCATACAACACAGAAACCAGAGGTAGATAATATTAGCGATCAAAAATCAAATGAGAGCTACTTGAGTAGCAGGGTATCCGTGATTGCGATCAACAACCACACGATTATTACTAAGAGAAAATTCTTGAACAGTAATCCTAGTCGTTCGGCCATTCCTGGCACAAGTCGGTGGGCAATAAAAGCTACTCTGATCAAAATCATTACGGGTTTTAATGAAAATCACAACTAACTCTTTCTCTCGAAGCCGACATGTTAAACAACACGCATACTCGCTCAATAATAGGAAACTCATTAAAATATTGCATTGCTCATACTCTGACATCCATCGGGTCTTCAACATCACGCTACTCAACCTCCATCCGGTTACACAACACCACCCGGATAATCATTTCGAGCGTAACAAAGTAATCTTAAACTAGGTTTGTTCAACATGTTGTGTTGGTTTTCCTTATCACATAGCAGACTATAGAAAAAAATCTTACTAGGCTGATAGTCCAGATGTTAAATTTACTACCAAGTATCTAATTAGTGTTTTCAGCGTTATAATTTTGTCATAGATAGTCTAAATACGAAGCTTATCCTAACCTAATCATAAGCCATACAGCAACGGACCTTTCGCGTTCATGACGATGGACAGCGTTTGTGATACTAATGGCTGTCTTGTTTTCGTAAAAACGGAGACAATGACTAACACAAAAGCTCAAGGGTAAACTAGGCTACTCAGAAAGGCACTTTACCGGTCCAACCAACGGCAACGCATGGCTAAACATGCAGCCGCACAAACGGCTTATCCAGTTTATGCAAATCTACACTGACAGTAACGTAGGTACCACAAAATTATCACAACGACTAACAAAGTTCTCATTTAATGAGAATAAGGTTAAGCATACAATCATCACTAACGATCACTAACCTAGTTCTACCTACAATGAATATTAAAATCTCTGTAATTGATTATCGTAACGCACTACGATGATAACTCAATCATTTTCTTCTACGTCTGATAATTGAATTTAACAACTTCTACTAGAAACACTATCACTCCTAAACGTCCTAAGTATAACTCGGGGCACTTGATAACAATTCCCAGCGTATCACATGAATTTTAAAAACACACAGTAGGTAATTTTCACACGTAAAAACTTAAAATTGAATTTAATTTTACTAGTGGTGCCATCTAATAATCAGAGTAAGAAACATTTTAATGTGCCATGTTAAAAATTTATGCACACGAAGAAGCAGGTGTAATTGCAATACCGAGATCGTCTGTACAACTCAGAATTACAAAGAGTACCAGTGCCACTTTTTACTTAGGCTCTGATCACGTTTAAATGAAAACCGTTACGTATTATCAACACCACGAGTCGATAAAATAATGGCGCTAGTAATATATTTTGACTTTGGTCAGGTTACACTAACCAACCAACCGCACTCGTCTAGACTGCACTGCAGTTCACACGTCTATTTAAGAAATAGAAGTGCAGCTGTTCTACACAAAATGAACTTCTTAAAGTCTTCTCAAGTCTTACACTATGAACTTAGTATGTATGATTCGATTAGTTTACCAACTTTAGCGCCGCTGCCCTGCGAAGGACAGTCTGGACCGGAGTTATTGTTCTAGATTTAGCAGAAAACCAACCAAAGTTGGCTGTTGGTTCTAAAACCAATATTACAACTGCACTACAACAATAACTAGCACGTTTCACTCAAATGCACTTGCTTGGAACAATGTAAGTCGGCCTGTACGCTCACTCTCATTACTATTACAATCCATAAAGTAAGACTGAGAAAAGATAATCTATTTGCAAGCAAGCATCACAAGTTTCGTGAGTGCGGGCCACCCTCGCATGAAGAAAATAAAAATAATCGCTTTCTTTTTAAATGGCGTATCAAATTCAAAATCTTCGTTCGCTATCTACGCTATAGCTAGGTCACTGTGGTAGTCAGACAACCATACGCTAACTTAAAATACGGCAAAGGTCACAATTAAATCATTACTACCCACATTTTTTTTTGTCTTTCTTCTTTAAGCCATTAAAAAGAAGATTATTCATGAGATCATGCCATGGGAACCACGACACCGTAAAAGTCAAACGGTTCAACAACTCACTGTCTCGTATAGGAATCGAACCTACAACACCCGGTACGATGTGAAGGCGATATCACCACAACGATTATGACTTTTCCAAGGTTAAACGCGTAATGTTTTACTACTACTGCCACTAAACAAAATTGGCAGTACCAATAAAAAAAAAATCAGACAAAATACCCTCACCACGGTGGCAGTTGCAAGCTCAGCTGATTCACCAACATAGCAGCGTTTGCAGTCGCCTTCGCTCGCGCCTTGTGGTCGCGCTGGTCCATGATCCCACTTCTGATGACGGCGGATTGCTTTATTCTTGGCCGGTATCAACACTTCACATCACAGTTCGTTATAAGTTCACACCAAATTAAATCTAACAAAACTGACTATAACTATTTTGTATTACTGAACACGAAACGAGTGACAGTTTCTAGGTACTTGTTGCCCGCCCGGAGTCTCCAAGAGAAGTGATAGTTGTCGTTGCTCCGTTGAACGTCAACCGTCATCCCCCCTCTTCGACTGTAGCGAACGTGACGCGTAGACTCTGTCGAAGCGCGCAATCTTCGCACTTCCGTTTCGTAGTCAATTGACATCCTGTACTGATGACCATTCCGATATATATATATATTAAAATCATCACAATTTATGTACTCTTATTCTAACAAAAGATTAAAGAAATATTTTACTGTTTGCGTAGTGACTAGTTAGATGAATAGTTTTAAATGTCTATGAGGAGTTACTCATAAGTTACTTAATAGATATTTAAAAGTTCTGAGTAGATAATTGCCGATAAAAAAGATGATCATCATCAGCCCATTACAGTCCACTGCAGGACTAGGCCTCTCCTTTGAAAGGAGGAATTGGCCTTCATACCACGCTGGCCTAACGGGTTGGTATAGGGTTTGTTTAAGTTTTCATTCTCTTACAGTGCTGTTCTCTGCATTGTATGGTCCCTCTGTCGGCTCTTATGACGCCCATGTGATGATATGGGATGGTGACATTGCGTATTCTTAATCCGTCACCACACGGACAAGAAAAGATAAATCAATTTAAATATTATTTTCTTAGCAACCTTCACAGGAACAACCTTAAATAACTGTACCTACTCTTATAAGTACCAACCCCGACAAAAGCATAAATCGTCACACTCAACGAATGTTTCAATATCTCAATCTAGATCAGTATCGAAACAAGCAGTAGGCATTGCAGAATCTTCACAATAAGAACATGACTGAAGCCTGGAACTATTGTATAGCTAATAATACCATTGTGCCTCTCTCGCAGCTCGTCATTTTTATCGCCTACAAAACAGTATAAGATAACAGTTTTTCTTTCCTGGAGTTGGAGATACTTACCACAATAATATTCAGGAGAAATATAATCTCGGAATTGTCTGGAAGTGTTGTTTTCTCAGAAATATCTCGACGTGATTGCTAACGGCTCGAAGTCGTAATTGTTTCTTCCGCCTCTTGACATCATTATCTTTGCCATTATGCACCGGGCTTAAGCTGCGACCGTCCCACCCCGCCACCACTTATACAAACCACCCAAAAAACTAAAACCAACTAAACATTTAGTCTTACCGTTTTGCTTATTCGTGTCACTTCGTTTTATAAATATTCCCAGAAATTTCCAACAACTGGTTCCATTGTACCACGAGGCAAAGACGATTCATGCCAGTTTAGTCTTCATTCGTAACTAAAATTTAAAAATTCTTTTGCACAAATATTTTTAAGAAACTCTTTATAAACGTTCTCTGAATCAATAAATTTTGCAATAAATTTAACTAATTTCTAATAAAAAATCTTTATAATTAGAGATTTTTTTAATTGAACAACGTCCTAATTAATTCATCATTTCGAGTAACAACGTCCCATCTTAACATTGAACCCACAAATTGTTTCACAGTCTCCGACGAAGACCGCCCTTTTTTAACCTCAGACGCTTAAAACTTCAATAATATTCGTAAAAATATCTAAAAAATGTCTAAATATTCCATAAGGCCTCTACTTTTTTTTGCTCAATATTGCATAAAAATCGATTACTCTGTGAATATTAATTACGGTAATCGTCTTTTTGTGCCAGAATAGCGTTTCTGAACAACTCCATCGAAAAACATTCAAAATAATCATCGATCGCTGTTAACTATGAACTGAGTTAAAAAGTAATAAATACAATAATCCGTGTTAATTAAGGAACTTATAGTGAAGTAATACTTGTAAAACATCGTCACCTACCAGAATTGAAATCTTGATTTGCAAACGCGGTATGTAAGTTTGAAAACGCCGAACTAAGATCAGGCTCTTCTGCATCTACGAGTACCTGAATCATATTTAGTATTTTGCGTGATCCTGCCATCTTTAAAAGTATCCCTTTTTAATTAAAACATTGAATAAATTTAATTTTCTTAAATGTCATGCAAATTAAGCATAGAACACGAAAACGCCCAAATTTTCTTCTTCTTCCAATGAACATCGGCCAAAGTGATCATCGATCGCGGCGCTCGCGCCACCCGCACTAACTGTGCCCCGTCCTTTGTATACGTCGTGCATTGTTGCGCGGAACAAATATCTGATGAAACGATATTCGATTCTATATCTCCGAAAGTAAATAAGATACGAAAATTCTAAAACAAACTCGACCAAATCTTCAAATCCGAAGACACACACGCATCAGCTTAAAGCTGCTAGTGTGCTATTAAAATAATAATAATATTTTTGTAGAGTTCGTATTCCTTATCCCATTCAGCTATTTAACGAGTTTTTAGTCTATGGTCACATGAAACTCTATTCTACGGATAGGTCGAAATTATGATAATTTTTTCTTACTTTTGTTTAAGTAGCGTAACTGTTGAACTCAATTTGGTATTATTTGAGATGATGTGATTGATTCTCAGATAAAACATTTTATTCCAAAAGTCTGTTTATTTGCCTAATTTTTAAAAGCATTTTTAATTTCTGGTCTGGTGCCGAACCAAATGGAAAAAGAAAATATTATAGACACGGACAAAAATTTTAGACGAGTATTTCTTAACTATAAACAATGCGATGAAATAAGAGCTGATTTAGAAAGGATAGATCATCATCTTCATTGTCTTCCTAGCGTTATACCAGTTTCAACCTGGAGTCCGTTTACTAGTCTAACTGGATTTGGCTGAATATGAGCTTTTCCACACAGCGACTGCCTGAAGTGTGTGTATGCTCCCTTACATTATTTAGCTAGTAAGTACGCTCCTTAAGAATTATAAGTCTCGTATTTGTAACGCGTCAGCATTTTACTAGTTTTAGTAGGAACCATTTTACTGTAATTTTCCTTTAATATAATTTTATTCGCTGAAGTGAACGAAAGTCTTTTATTTAACCCTCGCAATTCACCGCATGGTGACCTTGCCATGCCCAATACATCTCATGGCGACCCTGCCATGCCGGCCTTGAGTTAGGAATATTTTTGGCAGTTTTCGAAATTAGACGATGTGTCGTTCTACCGTGAGTTACTTTAAATACTTACTTAAAACCTTGAAAGTACCTACCTAAATAATTTGGTGAAAAGTGTCAGTGCGTATACTTATGTGCGTAATATTTTCTCGAGTAAACGTCCGAATTTTTCCTACATTATGGACTTTTATTCATACCTAGTTAATATTTAAATCAAAAAATAGATTAAGCATGACAATATTATTTTATAACGTTCTTTGGTAACTTGTCAAGAATCGTGCAAAAACACTCATGCAATAAGATACCCTGCCGCGAATATGGCAACGTAAGCATTTCTTTACTTGCACCTGCATGGTTTAAAGTTTCTTTACTTATGTTTTATGTTAATTATACAACGTTGATTTAATTTCTGTAGTTCCATTTTTAGATTATGTTAGAAACATTGATAAAACATTTTAATATTTTGAAAGATATAAGGAAATATTTAGTTAAAAAGGGTAAATCAAGATATTTGGGTAATACTATAGAAATTAAGTCAAAGGAAGCGAAAAATTGTTTTGATAAGTGTAGTGAATTACTTTTACTTTTAAAATCGGAAAAGGATCCGAAAATTATTGCATCTGCAACTGAAGTTTTCCAAAATATAAGACAAATTTATGAGGAAATTAATAAACTTTGTGTGTGTCCAAATATAAATATTTCAAAAATGGAGTTCAATTTAAAAACGGCTTGTAGTTTGTTGCCTGTAATGGACGGTTCAGAAGATGTAACGAAACGATTGATTGATGGTATAGAGATGTATTCTAATATGATTAGCGAGGCAGATAGGCATTTATTAATAACTTTTGTTTTAAAAAATAGGCTTTCAGAAACTGCGAAACTGCGAATGTCTTCGACGTATAAATCTGTTTCAGAACTTGTCAAGGACATGCGTAATCACTTTTTACCTAAAAAATCTTTTATGGCAGTTCAATCGCGTCTTCAAAATATTTCACAAGGTTGGAGATCCATAGATGAGTACGGCTCAGAACTTGAAAAACTTTTTACGGACTTGACAATTTCTCAAGCAGACGGCGAGTCAACGAAATATGACATTTTAAAACCAATCAATGAAAAACAAGCGATTAGAAAATTCGCAGATGGTTTAAAAAATTCTAGGTTGAGTATCATAGTAGCATCTCGTAACTGTAGCTCCCTAAAAGAGGCTATACAGGTCGCAAAGTATGAGGAGAGTCTGAGTTTATCAATTCCAGGTAATGTTATGCATTTTACTAATAAATCTTTTAAAAGGGGACAAAGAGGTTACTATTCCGATCGTTCGAGTTTTCAAGGACGTGGCTTCTGCGTTGGAAGAGGTGAACAAAGACGTGGCTTTCATGGCGGAAATGGTGCCAACATCCTTCGTGGACAATCATCTAACCGGTACGTACGTGGTCAATATTTTTCTTACGCTAACCCTAATTCTCGTGGTAATCGTAATAACAGCTCGTTCAGCCCACGAAATGGTGGTCCACCAGTTCGATATTTTAGAGGTCGAAATTTTTATAATCCTAATCGTGGAAATACGCGTAAAATTTTTACGGCTCAAGAAACAGACTCGACTTCTGACAATGTTTTAAAAACTGAGCAATCAAAATTTTTTCGTGAATAAATATGAAATTTTTGCTACCAAAGGATTATCGAAATTAGTTTCTTTTAATTTAGATAATTATAAATATTATTGGTTATTAGATACAGGAGCTTCTTTATCAATTATACGAAAGGAAAGTTTACACCAAGATATTCATATTTATGAAAATGATGTTTTAGTTTCTGGTATAGGAGGTCAAATTAAGTCACAAGGTCATGTCTATCTCACACTGTCTACTGATGGAGGTGATTCATTTCAACATAAGTTTCACGTATTCAGTAATCTACCTCTTATGGCCGATGGTATTATCGGATTAGACTTTTTAAGTCCTTATTCGTCAAGAATTGATTTAATTACTAATATTTTGACTTTAAATATAAATGGCAAAGACGTTATAACACGAATATTTGACAGAACGGAATGCAAAACGGATTATTTGACGATCCCAGCACGAAGCGAATCTTTTCATTATGTAGATTGTAATTCGAATTTAAAAGAAGATGGTGTAGTTTTTCCAAAAGATTTGGGACACGATTTATTTTTAGCTGGTGCTATAGTGAATGGAAGTAAAGGTAAAATACCTATTAAAATTTTAAATGTCAGCGAAAAGGGTGTACGTATTCCTAAGTTTACTCCAGTAGTAGAACCATTATCATCTTATGAATGTCATACTTTTGATAAAATTAAAGCAAACTCGACTAGAGCAAACACTTTGAACTCACTTTTAAATTTAAAACATCTTAATGCCGAAGAGAAACAGTCTATCGAAAATATTTGTAAAAAGTATTCAGATATTTTTCAATTACCAAATGATAAACTGACAGTAACTAATATTTATAAACAAAAAATAACATTGAAACCAAATACTACTCCAATTTATACAAAACCGTACAGGTTACCACACAGTTTGAAAGGAGAATTAAATAAACAAATTGAAGATATGATTAAAGATGACATAATTGAAGAAGCTCATAGTGAGTGGTCTAGTCCAATATTGCTTGTGCCTAAGAAAAGTAATGATGACAAAAGAGGAGATTAGTAGTAGATTATCGCAAACTTAACGAGAAAGTTCAAGATGATTAGTTTCCACTACCAAATATCACTGAGATTTTAAATTCTCTTTCTGGTGCAGTTTTATTTAGCCATCTCGATTTACATTCTGGTTACTATCAAGTTTCATTAGAACCTTCAAGCAGAAAGTGCACAGCATTTTGCAAAAATTCAGGACAGTTCCAAATGAAACGCTTACCAATGGGTTTAAAAATTTCTCCAAGTGCTTATAGTAGAGTAATGACAATAGCTATGTCTGGCCTTACTTTTGATAAATGTCTTGTGTATCTTGATGATTTGATTGTTATTGGACGTAATTTAGATAACCATAACCGTAACCTTATAGACATTTTCGAAAGACTGAGAAAGGTAAATTTAAAATTAAATCCCGCTAAATGTCAATTTCTGACAAAAGAACTGTTATATCTAGGTCATGTTGTATCTGCGCAAGGTGTCTCGCCAGACCTAGGAAAAATTAAAGCCATACTAAATTACCCAGTACCACAAAATTCTGACGATATAAAACGTTTTGTTGCTTTCTGTAACTATTACCGAAAGTTTATCCCTTCCTTTGCAGAAATAACATTTCCACTAAATAGATTGTGCAGAAAAAAAAAAGATTTGGTCCCAGGAGTGTCAAAATTCATTTGATCAACTTAGACATTTCATGAGAAATCCACCAATTTTGCAGTACCCTGATTTTTCAGATGATAGCAAATTCATATTAAAAACGGATGCTTCAGGAATAGCTATTGGATCAGTTCTATGCAATAAAGACATGAAACCCATTGCATATGCGAGTCGACCGTTAAACAAGGCTGAAAGGAACTAGCCAACAATTCATAAGGAGTTGCTAGCCATTGTTTGGTCTGTAAAATATTTTAGACCATACCTTTACGGTAAACATTTTACTATTGAAACAGACCATAAACCGTTAATATATCTTTTCGGAATGAAAGATCCTAGTAGTCGTTTATTAAAATTTAGATTGACACTTGAGGAATGATACTATGAAATAGTTTATGTGAAAGGTAAAGACAATGTAGCTGCAGACGCATTGTCGAGGATAGTGATAACATCAGATGAATTGAAAGATATGAATAATGACGTAGTAAATGTTTTGACTAGAGCGCAAAAGAGAAATCTTACAAATAATGAGAATAAAGAGGATACAGATTTGCTTAGTAATTCCGTCGACACAAGCTCTGATCAACCAAGAGTTGCGGCAATATTAAAGAAATCTAAAGACTCTGTAGAAATGACTTTGATTAAAGGAGATGATTTGAATAAATTTTTAAAAGATAATAGGACATCCTTACAAGAAGAATGTTTTGCTTATGAAGAAAACAGAAAGATTATATATGTTAATCTCAACTTCAGGTTACATTTTACGCGAGCCGAATTTGTGACAAAGTTGTGTGCATTTTGTATTAAGTTAAAGATTAAAGAGATTTGTATAATTAAAGATATAAATAATGCTAGCTTTTTGAAAGAATTATGTAAGGAAATAGACTCAATGAAAACATGGTCCGGACCACAAATACATGTTTTACGAGGAGTTACAAGAATTACTAAAGATGAGGACATTAAGTTTATCTTACACGATTGTCATTTATTACCAACCAGTGGACATGCTGGTATACGTAGAATGGTAAATAACATTAAAAGACAATTTTACTGGCCAGGTCTCGAAAAAGATGTCCAAGATTTTGTATCCAAGTGTGAAAAATGTCAAAAAATGAAATACAGTAAAAATATTAAGGAACACATGTGCATAACAACCACAGCGTCGTATGCATTTGAAAAAATATTTTTGGATATTGTAGGTCCACTACCACAAGATTATGACGGTAGTGTATACATTTTAAGTCTCCAGTGTGAGCTGAGTAAATTCGTGGAGGCATATCCACTTAAATCTAAGGACACCGTAACTGTAAGTAAAGCATTAGTAGATAACTTTATTTTAAGATTTGGACTACCGAAAACAATTGCAACTGATCGCGGTACTGAATTTATCTCATCAACTTTAGAACAGGTTTGTAAACTTTTAGAAATAGATAAAATATCCTCAACAGCATACCATCATCAGTCTATCGGTTCGTTAGAAAATAGTCATAAAAATTTAGGAGCTTTTCTCAGAATTCAATGCAATAATAATCCACAGTCTTGGTCACATTGGCTACCCTACTGGTGTTTCAGTTATAACACAAGTGTTCATTCATCAACAAAATATCAGCCGTTTGAACTTGTTTTTGGTAGGCCTTGTAATGTTCCTTCTAGATTAATTAATGAAGTTGAACCATTGTATAACCCTGAAAATTATTGTAGTAGTCTTAAATATAAGCTTCAAATAGCTAATAGAGACGCTAAAAATAACTTAATTTTAAGTAAATATAATCGTAAAATTAATTATTATGATAAAAATGTAAACCCTATTAAGTATAAAAAAGATCATTTGATATTGTTGAAAAATGAAGTTGGAGGAAAACTAAATCCTATATTTGACGGTCCTTTCACTGTTTTGGAAGATATGGGATGTAATGTCAAAATTCAAAAAAATAATAAAAGCGATATTGTGCATAAAAATAGCACCAAACCTTTTGTTACCTAATAAAATAGTAATTTTTGTCAAAATTGTTGTATATAAAAAAAATATATAGCTTAAGTATATATTTTTTTTTCTTAAATGCCGGAGGTGAAGTGTGTGTATGCTCCCTTACATTATTTAGCTAGTAAGTACGCTCCTTAAGAATTATAAGTCTCGTATTTGTAACGCGTCAGCATTTTACTTGTAGGAACCATTTTACTGTAATTTTCCTTTAATATAATTTTATTCGCTAAAGTGAACGAAAATCTTTTATTTAACCCTCGCAATTCACCGCATGGTGACCTTGCCATGCCCAATACATCTCATGCCTGTCTGAAGTGTTTGACCTCCACAAGCCGAAAAAAATGCAAAATTGCATAGTTTAGACTAGTGTCAGTTTATTTAGAAGGTACAGGACTGTCAAAGATCTTCATGATAACCGGGACCGAAGATTTAACGTGCTCACCGAGGCACGGGACAAGCGATAATTGACAATTCAATACGCACATAACTCCGAAAATTCAGTGGTGCGCGCCGTGGATTTGAACCCGAAACCCTATATATGGCAGCCTTTTTGTATCTCTTTTAGGCTATCGCTGCCTACATTAAGAAATGATAAATATTTTTTTAAAGAATACAATTTGAAATTATTCTTAAAATATCTATAAATCTTAAAATTAATCCTATCAAAAGTTTTCACTTTACATTAAGGAGAACTTATTGGTCTACATTAATAGTATTGAAAAGTTTCAACCTTTTTATAACCAATCTAGCAGGTGGAACGTCCTTAAAAGCAAATCCATATAGTACACGTAAAAGTGAATGATTTTTTAACAATGTTCGGTTTCGTGTGCCTAAAAGGAAAGTTTCCAACACGTGGTTCCCACATTGTTTAGACAAAATTAGCTTAGAGTTAGACATGATCAACTGTTCAAACCAAACTATCTTTGGATTTTTTCAATACCCTTGTAATGATGCGATTATGAAGTGAGATTCTTTTAAACAGTCTTTGTTCTTTCAACACAATGGTTGTTGTCGTCTTTATGACGTTCTAGTTGTCTGCGCGTATAGCGGTTGCCTCGTCATTAAGAACTGCGCCATGTGTTGTGGGTTCAAACGCGAACGTGATATCAGTTTTGGTGATCAGAAAGTTGTTGTTTCGAATCTGGGTGTCCTTGGCCCGTTGAGTGCATGTTTGTAAAGTACCCCACGGCACAAGATTTATAGTGCAGGTGATCGTTTAGAAAATAATAGCTTACTCTGATAAACAATCGCTGCTTAACCCTTTAACCTTTAACCCTTTATGATTTTTTTAATTCAGTATATTTATAAGTGAATATATATTCTAAAGTGTTATTTATATGAACATGTGTTAATATTTTTCTCAGAAACTTGTTATTTTCCTAGAAAATCCAAAAAAAACTAGTGGCCAGTATACTGACCACTGACCGTTCTGCATCATTATCTTGATTAACTATCCCCATCTGATCAGTGGCCTGTAAACTGGACACTCATAAAAATCTATTACTCTTGGTAAAAATTACGCAGTAAAATAAAATCATTGTGTAGAAAATACATCAGTCTTTAATCAGCCTTAAAAACATAACATAATTAGCATAATATTTTTAACAAAATTAAAGTCTCTTACTTAGCCTAAAAAAAACATAAAAATAAAAATGTCATCTTCTCTGAATTATAGCCCAAAAACAAAAAAATTAAACAGTTCTGGTATTCATAATTATAGAAAAAGATTATATACTTTGCATAGCTATAGCAATAGGCGGCGAAAGCACAGGCGGTAATGAATGCGGTGGAGCTGAAACCGAGGTGGTGGAGGAATTTGCGATGACAAAGATCCGTGTGGAGGGAGCTGAAGCAGGTGATCCTGGTTGACTGCAGCTACGGGTGCTCAGGCTGTTGGTATTTGAGACAACGTCGTCAAGACAGTCATAAGCGTCGGAATCACCACCAATATCAGAATGGATGGCCTGCTCATCAGTAATGGCCATAATTCTACCCATTCGTCTTCAGACACCATTTCTAGATCTTAGTATCGAAAGTTATTTCTAAAACAATTAAAAAAAAAACGAGAATGTAAACTAAATATACTCAAAATTATTACAGGAATCTACAAATCGACATAATTCACCATGAAAAATACCTAAACAGTTACGATATTCGGATATAACTACCGAACCCGTATATTTGTACAAATATACGGGTTCGGTAAGACATCCAAGAAATAGACTATATACTTCGTGTAAAATGATATAAATTAAATGTATTAATCAAAATATATACTTATGAGAAAACCTCCAACTCATATGTGTAATTTCTAGGTGAGGTTTTTACAACACACCGGTCTGTTTTTGATTGCAAAAATAAGTGCTTTATTTTACTATACTCGGTTCTATTTGCACGCAATAATAAAGTATATACTATAATACAATCGTTTTACTTACTTTTGGTACGACAACGAGTTTCTTCTTTGCACTACACTTATAAATATGTGACGTTTGCTTGCAATGGCAGCAAATACTAGCGCGGGTATGCACAGTGGCCAGTTATCAGGCCACCGCAAAAATTGGCACAATTTTTTTAGTGCACGCGACGTTTCAAAACGTTGGTTAATTAAAAGGCCGGTGTGTTTCAATGGGAATCGCATAATATCATAAGATTCAACATTGCTAGAAAAATCTTTGAATTATCGTCCTTAAAGTGACTGTCCAGTTTACTGGCCACTTTGTATGGGCCGTCCTATAAAGGGTTAAGGATATCGGCTGCATTATGAAGACACTGTATTTCACATGAAAGCAAAAAATACTGAATTAGTATGTAGGCAAACCTCATTGGTAACCTCATATACTGCAATCTCCTTATAGATAGTGGCCGCATAGCCGAAATGTCAAGCCCATAGCGAACGGGCACTGGCCAGGCGGTCACTTTTTGAATAGGTGTCAAGCTTGAAACAGCTGAACAGGCGCTCGCAGGCACGTGAACGGTGGACGTTAGATTTTGATAGATATTGTAATTGTTTTCTATGATTATTGAAGTGATATACAACGGTTATTTTACTTACCATCTCCTAACCCGACAATACTCTCCCACTCAAAGATGTCTGAGTAATCTGATGTTAGTCGCAAGACTTCATCAGAAGTAAGATTCGAAGGAGTCCAGTCCAGATCCCGGAGTACCCATGATTTTCTTACCAATACCAAGGCGATTGTGATAAAGCTGTTACTAGCAACATAACCCGATTCTGTTCGTAAAATTACATTCCTGACGATGTTGACGCTGATATTGAAAGATGGTGGAGAAACACCAACATCATATGTAGTTGCGTTATTGGATTCCCCTTAACCGATGCATTGAAGGGGTGCGTCGCGTTAATATGAAATGTGAGGGCCGCATTTTAAGAAATTGCTACTTACAAGGTTCGGCAAATTGAAGAGGTCAAATTCAAATTCAAATATTTTTATTTCAAGTTGGTAATTTACATACTCTTTTGAAACGTCACTGATTCTAGTTGCAGGTTCCAAAAGGAAGCTAAGACAGATCCTGGGAGTGGACGCTCCGAGTGGGCTTGGAAAAGCCTACGCAGGATACGTCCAAAGGTGCGGGTGCGGGGGACAGTTTTGTCGGTCCCTCAGTCCCGCAGTCTGGCGCGGTCGCGAGAGGAGAGGCGTGTCGGTGTTGCGTTGCCGCGCGCCCGAACTCCCGCGACCAAATGGGGGCGCATTATTGTTGCGTCGCAGTGGGGCCGCAGAGGAAGAGGAGATGCAGTGTTGCGTTGCCGTCCTCCCTATCCTCTGCGGCCGCTGGGTGTTTTGGCGGCGAAGCCCAACACCTTCATCCAATGCGCGCCAAAACGCCGGGCCAATGCCCGTTTCAAGAATGCTTCGGCGGTACCCGACCCTCCGACACACGGGTACATGAGGAACACGGGTTGGTTTTTAGTCAGTAAGAGTCTGACAGTCTTCTTCGCCCTTCCCCCATGGCGAAGGGACTCCATGAGGATTTTCCAACGCGACACAAAAAAAAAAATAAGGGAGAAGACTCCGGCAAGAAACTCCTCTGGGCACTCTTTTAAAGTATTTGGTTTGTTACAATTTTGTTTTAAGAATAACAATGTCTTGTCAAGAAAAAGCGAGCACAATGTAGAAATAGCACATGAATTAACTGTGAGTAGTCGTTTGTAAGATTAATAATCTGGACTTTTATATGAGAGATAATTTGACGATCATAGTATTATCAGCTAACATTGTGCTCACTTTACAAAGTAGGTTACTTTAAAAACAATTAATATAATAACCTACATGCTGAAAAAGGCAAAACTGGGATACGTACTATAAATTAGAGAAAAATAAACGTTCTAGGTCCGGTTATTTAGAAATAAATTTGACTAATACTTCAATTATACCTAAGGTATACTTTTTTAATTATACCTAACTAAGACTTCAATTATACCTAAGGTTACTTCAGTTGCCAGGGAAGCCGATGCAGAAAACAACTAACGCCATACATCCCTTTCGTCAATGTAATCACTTATCTTATATATGCTTTTTTAACGAGAGCCGTCTTCACATGTTTTTTAAATCTCCCGTCAGTAAGGTCTGTAACTGCTTTGGGCAGTTTGTAATAAAAACGTACGCATTTACCTAGGAATAATTTATTAGTTTTGGTTAGTCAAAATCTAGGTTGATATTGTGAATGTTGCTTAAAATGTGAAACATTGAAAGATTCCTACGTACAAACGTGATGTTTTCGTAAATGTATAAATAGCCCTTTTTATATAGTAAGAATGTTAATTTCTTTAAAGAATTCTCTGAGAGACTCTCGTGGACCCATATCATAAATAGCACGGACAACTCTTATCTGCAAAATAAATATTGAGTCACGATCGGTCGCGGCCCCCCATAGCAAGATACCGTAGGACATTAAACTGTGAAAGTAATAATAATAATAGCTGAGTGGAATCTGATGGTGTACATCTATCAGATTTCACTCAGCTTAGATCGATCCTCGCAACTGATGCCTATAAATACTTGGGTATGTCGCAAGCCTTGGGCATCAACGAGACAGACATGAAACAAGCGTTCCCGCAACGCTTGTTTCATGTTTCGTGCTTCTTTGGTCGCCTGAAAAAAGTTCTGAAGAGTCTTCTTTCAGGCGGCAACAAGGTGCGAGCCCGTAACGGTTGGGTCATGCCACTCTTGATGTACTCCTTCGGCATACTCAAGTGGACTCAGACCGAACTGGACGAGATTGATAGGCGAGTCTGTTCACTGTTGACCACATATCGAATGCATCACCCACGTTCGTCTGTGATGAGGTTGTACATCCCGCGGAAGTTAATTTGGAGGCCGAGAGTTTCTAAACGCTAAGGCCCTACACAACCGCGAGGTGTACAACCTTAGGGTTTTCTAAAGGGCAGTGTGGATGTGCATCGGGATTTGGTTGCAGCTGACGGTGGCCTAACCCCGCTCTCATTGGCGAAAGAGAACTGGCGCAGGCCTGTAGCTTAAGGCGTTGACGACCGCAGGCTTGTGTGGCAGAGCAAGGAGCTGCATGGTAGATTCTACCGGGCCCTTCACGGATCTGATGTAGATCTACTAGCTACTGTGGCCTGGGCTACGTTTTGGTAATCTCTTCGGAGAAACCGAAGGTTTTGTCTGTGCAATTGCGGATGAGGTTATCATGACGAGAAATTACCGGAGGTATATCATGAGGGACGACACAGTAGACCTGTGTCGAGCTTGCAACCGACCTGGTGAGTCCCTCAGGCATATAGTCTCCGGGTGTTCTCGTCTTGCTAATAGCGAGTACTTGCACAGACACAACCAAGTAGCCAGGATCATACATCAGCAACTGGCTCTGAGGTACAGGCTTGTGGACGTCGAAGTGCCATATTACAAGTACATCCCTGAGCCAGTTCTCGAGAATGGTCATGCAACACTGTACTGGGATCGATCTATTGTCACAGATAGGACTGTT
Organism: Euclidia mi; assembly: GCA_944739405.2. Taxonomy (NCBI): domain Eukaryota; kingdom Metazoa; phylum Arthropoda; class Insecta; order Lepidoptera; family Erebidae; genus Euclidia; species Euclidia mi. The sequence goes on along the minus strand of OX123186.2, from coordinate 54,686,855 downwards.
GTTTGCAACAGGCCTGATATTGTGATAATAGATCGATCAGAGCGCCGCGCAATGATTGACGACATCACTATTCCGCATGACGACAATATCGTGAAAGCAGGAAAAGACAAACAAGAGTATATTATTTGGACTTGGCTCACGAGATTGTCGATATGTGGGATATTGATTCGGCAATCATTGTTCCGATAGTTGTGTCCGTTAATGGACTTATAGCCAAAACCCTCGAACGCCATCTAGACAGGTTGAAACTAGGCAGCTGGGTCAAGAGTTTGATGCAAAAGGCAGTTCTTCTGCAAACGGCTCGCATTGTGAGGAAATTTCTAGCTCTGGAGCCCTAACCGCCAGTAACTTGGATCCTATTCCCGTCGTCGGCGGGAATCTATTTTTATATTTTTAAATATCATTTTAATTTTTTTTGGAGTGTTATATTTAAAAATGAAAAAGATAGGATGAATATGAAAATAAAAGAGAATAATATTAATAATAAAATATTTAGTTCCATTTAAGCCTTACAAAAATAAAACATTCCTATCCCACACACTAGGCATAGCCTGTTCTGTGGGGCAAATAAACGATATCAAAATCACGGCAAAATAGAATACAACAAAAAAAAACAAAAATAAAGGTGAAATTAAGTACAAAAATAAACATAAAAAAATATTTTAATTGTATTAAGGATATGCAATGTGTGTATATGTGTGTATATAATTGTGTGTAAGTCTGGGCGTGATTGTGTGTGTGTGTGTGTGCATGTGTGATTGTGTGTGTGTGTGTGCGCAGTTGTGTAAGAATATTTGGTTGTGTGTGTGTGAGATTGCGGCAGCCTTATTTAATTACCCGTAGCCCTTCTTCAGTCTGTGAATAACTCCACTTCAATAACGTAGTCGTAATCAGTCTCTTGGTTTCTTTTACAGTGCAGTCTTTTAGATTAAGAATATTTGAAAATTTATTATATATAAATGGATAAAGAAAGCTTCCAAAACGGTGCGCAAAAGAAGTAGTAGTACGTATTTCATTTATCTTGAAAATGCGTTTTTTTGTATATATCGTCGTGACTGCACGGTTGGCGTAGTGGCTTAAGCGGCCGCCTCACCGCTTGACACTGCGCCGAGTGTTGTGGGTTCGATCCCCACACGAGACAACACTTTGTGTGATTCATAAATTGTTGTTTCGAGTCTGGGTGTTCATTGTGTCCGTTAGTTGTATGTTTGTAAAGTCCCCCGCCACACAGGATTTAATCCTAGTGCGGGAGTTGTCTTTTAAAAAAAAAAACAAAAAAAAAATTGTCAGAATTTATCATATTTTTATGAACAGCAGACACTACCCTGGCAATGTATAGCTTCCAGACACTCAACACCCCTGCCTCTTTATATAGAGCGTCAGTGCGATATCGAAGGGGTTTTTTTAAAGCTGTTTGTTGTAAAAAAACAAGTTTTTTTTGCGAAATAAACATCATCATAATATATATCAATAAACATCTAACAGCGCACGCGGCAGAGCTTAATCTACTAGATAAAGAATTAATATGAACTCCCCCTTGTAATTTCGAGTCTATAGGGATACTGTTTCCTCCACAATATCCAACTTCTTTTCTTCAAGCATTATGTCTAAACCTTCCTGAGACACGTTTCGTAAAGAAAATCTTAAAAATTTAGTTTTTGTAGCATTTAGCAATAGATTGTTTGCGCTGAACCATACTGATAAGGATAATAAATTTGCATTTACTGTGTGTTGGTTTACGTCTTTTCTATCAATGTTAAATGTAAGAGAAGTATCATCTGCAAAAATAATAATATTAGATATGGCCGACATCATGTAAGGAAGATCATTCATATAAACAAGGAACAGAAAGGACCCAAAATGGAACCCTGAGGTACACCCATCTTAACTAAAGACCCTGAACATGTTGTTCCATCTATAGCTACCCTTTGCTGTCTCTGAGAGGTCATTACTGGATTTATTGTGAGCCCAATGCATACACCACCATGTAGGCAAGGCTCTTTGCCAACCTCAACTGGATAACCGACCTACTTTGTAATTCGACTGGCCGCATAGACGAATTTGACAACACGATGACAGCTCAATTGTGTCGTGCACTAGTGTCGTGCACCTAGTAAAATATCGCTGAAGAGGCGCTACGATTTCCAGTTAAGTTAAGAAGTAGTTCCAGTAATATATTAGTCTATGCGCTACGATGATGATGAAGGAAACGTGTTTAGTTGCGGATTTATAATTTGACGGATCCTGCCACCACCGTGGTCATCATAGACACAAGATGGCAGTAAAAAGTTAAAGATAGTGTCGCTGTTATAAAAATGCTGGAGAGAAGATCGCTACATTTTTTCAGGTTTTAAAAGATATCCGAGAATACACAGTTTAGAAAAAACGTTAGCGTTTGTGAATGGAAACTAGTAAATGGTATGGTATCTACATCGACTGGTAAGTCAAAGTTCTCTTGGAGATTTCATTTTACAGCGAGACAAGTAAGACAATTCCTAGCTTTGGTCTACATTGGGCATTCGTAAGCACAGCCGCAAAGGTTGAGTTGTGCTCTACACCGATGGTTATAGCATGGTATGGTTACAGCTTGAAAGTTATGGTACAGTATTAATTTTGGGACAACAGAACATTCAGTGGTGTCTCACGGCCGAGGTTGAGTCTGGTTATCACTCGTGAGATTTGAAAACCCTATCAGTGACACAACTAGTCGAAGTTTTCTTCACTATCTTGATGGTCAACATTTGACTATCCAGACTAACAGAATTTCACTGCTATTCCTTGAAACCTTCTAAAGATAAAACAAGTTGTCACCTCATGTTCATATATTGTATGCGTTTCTCTTAGCATATGATGTTGCTGTCATGTAGTGAGACGTGACTGCCCCGCCTCCGTGATCCATTGGATAGCGTGCGTATACGACTGCTGATTGGAAGTACCGGGTTCGATTCCCGGGTCGGGCAAAAGTGTTGAATTCTCAGTAGCAGCACGGAGTCTGGTGATATGCCCGGTAACGGCAATAGGCTCGTCCGCTATTACGTGGGACCTAACAATCATTCATGGCGAAATGTGGGTGTAATATTACACATCTGCCGACTCCTTCGGGGATACAGGCGTGAGTCTATAGTGAGACGTCAAATGGCATATGCGGAGTTTTTGTCTAGAAACTCTTTAGATCCTTTCTCCTATAGGGCCTCAAACTCCTTTAGTTTTGAACCCTAGAGACTTTTGTTAAGGTGGTAAATTATGTCAAATTAAACAATAGTTAGCCTACAAAGAATGTCAACTGTTCAAATAGGACGAGCCGCTCAAATTTAACACAAAGGCGGTTTGTTATTGAGTTTTTAGGTTAAATGGTTACCTTTCAAGGGTAAATTTTACTACGTGTATTGCTAAATGGGACATTTTTGAAGGGTTTTAAACTTAATTATAAAAACATTTGTTTCCTTTTTGAATGACTCATGATGACTTTAGACGAGTACGTTACTTATTTTTTAAAGACAATTCACACAGTAGGAATAATTCTTGAGTCGCGGAGGACTTCATCAACGGAGAATCAATATAGACAAAGAACACCGAAATGTCAATTTGTGGACCGCAGGGCTAACGGTGAGCCGCTACGCTATACGTGCAGTTATGTTTTAGCTGCAGAAGTGTGATTATGTTCGTTGTTTAGAATAAAACCAATCTATAGCTTCTATTGGTGACATAAGATTGCTAATAATCGAGTGGTACCGAAAGTCAATACCTTAGTTAAGTGCTTTTGGGTTCTTCTTAAATTGGAAAATCTTCAGCTGCTACTAACGATTTTTCAATTCTCGATACTGCCATATGTGACCGCTGAACTTGCCCTGTAGCAACGTGGGATCGAAAATATTGTTAACACTACTTATTAAGTCTCATAAATACTTATCAAGTCGCATATAAGCAGCAACTGTCTTTATTGATAAAATGGCTGAGATATGTAGTGCCCTATTGGTCTTGTGGTTAATGACCCCGTCTACAAATGTTGAGCTCGTGGGCTCAATACTTATAGCAAATCTTTGTGTTATAAGCACTATTATTTGTTTTGTGTCTGGGGATAATTTATCTATTAATCTTGTGAATCATCCCACCTATGCATATATTGGCGAAAACTGTACTAACTCCGTTCGGTAGTTTTTGAGATTATCGCGTTAAAGAACATACCTATTTATTTATGCATTTTGGTTGTTGTTCAAAGCTATCTTCTAGACGAAGCCGGCTTTTCCTAACTAAAAGTACCGCAAGAGAGGAAAGCCCGAAATAAACTCAGAGTCAGTGCTTTTTTATTCCTGTCATTTCATTCTCAGTAATCGTTTTTGTCTTTTGGTGTTCTTTTAAAATCCAGACAATCAGGGTGCAGCATGTGATTACAATGCACGTTCAGAAAGGTAGACACTAAGAAAAGGAGATTTCATCGTATACTAAGTATAGATGAATGTATTTAGCCGTCGGTAGTTCTATGGAATAGTAAATATTCTGTCAAATCTGGTTTGATTGTAAAGTGGACTTCGGGCACCAAGGTTACCAAAACCTGGATTACGCTAGGATGATGAAGTATAATTTGAGACTTTTCAAATATGTTTATCGGTTGACGAACTCTGGCATGTCCAACGACCGTGTGTGAGTTGTCCTAGCATATTGTTTTGTTATTATAGTTATTGTCATGCTTTTGTCATCTAACCCAAACCAAAATATTTCTATATCCAATACCTAAATACTGAGAGTACGGAGTAACAGTTGGTTGCCATAATTGATGACATATACACAATAAGTGCCGTCTACATATTATTGTTATTGTAAGCGACGAATACAATATACACTCATACAATATTGCCCTAACTGTGGCATATTGCAATTAATTTCTATTTGCCCCGACGTTTCGGCATGGGTTACACCAGCCGTGGTCACGGGATGACTAATGTCCGTCAGCGCTGCCTCTGAGAAGTGCGGGTTTCGGAACCTACCCTCACTTGGTCTTTACAATTATTGACATTTATAAGTTCGGAACTGTCGGTATCTTCACACTGGCGCGTAATATCACCGTTATATCACACAGTTTTTGACGGCCGTGATGTGTTCCTTAACTCGTTCGGCAATGGTCCTTTTTGTTTGCCCGATGTAGGAACTACCTACCTACAGCTGCAATCCACCTTGTACACGCCTGGTGTTTGAAAAGGGATGACATCCTTTGGAGTACGCAGGTGATTTGCTACTTTGGAGTACGGACTATAATATACAATCTTAATGGAGTATTTTTGTAGTACTGTTCCAACTTTATCCGTTACTCCCTTTCTGTAGGGCATGAACGCTGGCGCTCTGTTCACTTCAGTTAGTCTCGACCTTTTCCTTGAACTTCTCATATTGTGTTTTTAACCGTTTTGCTTGAGTACCATGAAAAGAGAGTACCAAGAACATGTGTGAGCTCACTATCTAAGTGTTCGGGGTCGCAAAGGTTATATGCTCTGTTTGTCAATGAATCTTTCTTTTTTTCGTTTAGTTAACACGATTCAGACCCGTTACATAATCATTAGTATGTGTACAAGTCATGGTAGTTTAAAAGTAGTTATTGCAATAAAGTTTGTTGGTCTCTTACTGAAAGGTTATTGACCCGTAAACTTACCGTTGGCCTAGTGATTAGTGACCCCTGACTGCTAAGCTGGAGGATTCGATTTCCAGACAGGAAAAAATCTTATGAGCTCGATGATTTGTGATCAGAACTTACCTAGTTACCATAGAGCAAGCTTTTTCAAGTCACATTAGGAATCAGATGACGATGTGTAGTAAAAGAAATTCTAAAAATAACGATGCTTATAAGCGTTTGACCTGTGACACATAAAAGTCATTACTTCTTCTTGTCGTGTCAATGGTGATTTATATTATAAGCGACAAGTAGAAATACAGCGATAGCCTTGTGTCAACAACAGACTGCTCTGCAGGGTACCGGGTTCGAATCCACGTTTTCACTCACCACGAACTTTTCGTATTAAATTGCTATTTGGAATATTGCTACCTATTTGAGTTGCGGAGGTCAGTCGCTCTGTGGAAAAGCTAATGTTCCCTCAAATCTGGTTAGACTAGCAAGCGGATCCCTTTGGTTCGATTCTTATACTGAGTGCTAAAAAATTCATAAAATAAAAATAAATAATGTTTTAACAGACCCCTGGTCAAGGTTGTTTTGAAGTACATAGGAAAGAAATATGTCCGATCGGCAACAATTGCTTTGCTTCTTTACATAAAAGGTCCTAAAGAAAGAAAACGGAAAATGAAGGCGTAATATTACACGTGGAAACCTCAAGGGATAGCCTCAGTGACCAAACTATTTATAACGCCGACATGCTTAACATTTTACAGTATTTATTGAAAGGTTTTAATCCCGAAGGTAGTAAATACCTAACGTAAGTCTATCATCAATTTTATCTACCTCTAGTAGCCAAGTCGGTAGATAGAATATTGGATACGGGCGGGCGTTAAGTACCTACACAGACACCCATTTCTATCCCGACGTTTCGTATGCCTTTCCTCTGTCGTGGTCACAGTCAGGCAGTTTTAAAATCATTAATGCTTAAAATGATTGCATACTTTGCTATAATGTGAACCCATCTCTTTTTTCATCGTGGTGAAATCTCAACTTGAGGCCCATCATTTGCACTACTCGAGATATGAAAACTTTTCTCTCACAGCTCCTCTAAGATAGCTGCCACGTCTTGGTCATGTCACTGCGATGCCCAAGCGGAGCATTCCACTAAAGTCCGTAGGGCCGTCTCCTTTATATGGTCTCTGCAGCTTCTGCAGTGACGACATTCAAACCTGGTCTTCCGGTAGATCCGCTATAGGATTCGGACAAAATAAGCATCAAATGTAGAAAATTGCGTAAGACGGAGCGTTAAGGAACCGTGTCGTCAGGTTGAACAACTCTTCTAGAATTGAAGTCCTATTCTACTATACTACACTACCGCTACGATGGGATTATGGTAACCTTCTCCTATCTAATTCAACTATGGCCTTACCCTTCTCATGGTGAGATGAGGCCCGTGCGCAGCAGTGGGACAGTTTATATACAGAGCTCATGATCTAGTTCAACTATGTAATCTAGCAAGTGATTATAACCGGCGTAAGTTTTTATCATAAGCATTTAGGCGTTACGTTTAAAATCGCATTTTAACATCTTCGTCCACGTACAGTATTAGATTTGCCATTATATTTTAGATTGTAAACGCTTATGTCGTTGAGCTGTTTAGGGTGTTTATCGCTTTCAATACATCTGCGTTAGGTTTTTTCTGTAACATAAATAGTACAATAAACAATAATATGTCCACAAAATATTTTACTGTTGACAGAAATAACATCTAATAGAAAAATAAATTATACGTTTGAGATAGCTTTACGAGTGGGATGTATAAAAAATTGGGCTTATATTATAAGTTCAGTATAGCTTATAAGATTTTTGCAGAAGTACCCAGACAGAAATCAATTACATATAACATAAAAATAAATAAGAAATTACTGACTCGCATGATACGTTCACGTTATAATTGATACCTTGTTAGAATCTACAGTTGCTAGAAGATGTGTCGAAGCTTGACTAGGTAATGCTGTATTGGATATCATGTTTCAAATATGCAGCTAGCTCATCAATTACAAATGTTACACAGATAGCTATGAAAAGGTCAATGCTAGGGACCTCGCTGAGGGACAAAGTCTGGTACAAGTTATACGGCAAAAGACGAAAGAAATCGACATTCTTCAGAGTTGTATCTTGGGGAGGCATTCAGAGGTGAACTGTAAAAGGCTGATGAGATCAGATTATTATATTGGTAGAGACGGTAGAGATATCGCCAAGTCTAACTTAGAAAGGGAACTAACGATCTAAGATAATTGTTTTGAATAGGTTTACGATGCAGAAAAATTGGTCTTACAAATGACCCAATGGCTTTTGTAGGTATATCTCGCAGTATCTTGTGTCGAACCATATATGAAATAATGAATATTGTGTGATGTATTGTATACTACAATCAAACAAGTCGGCGCTGGACCAGTTTAAAAAAATCCCTTGGCTCGCTCATAGAGTCGAGGCACACTAGAAACTGGTTTTGTATAAGAGTGTCAATGTAAAGTGCACTGGAAGCGTCGATGTCTTGCTGAGCGATTCTCGCTCTTATGGTGGTCTAGCGGGAAGTTGTTCGACTGTACATACAGCTGGTTATTATGATGCCAGCTCTCACTAGTGTATGTATTGCAACGTTTGTAAAGTTTCAGACAACGCAGGATTTTTTTTGAGCTACTCATAGATTTATATGTACTAACGCACTAGATGCACCCTTCTATACAACGAAAATGTTCCACTGACTTATGGTTCGGGAACTATACAGCTCTTAGTTCGTTTGACAACTCTCTAGTGAGCGCACGAAACCGCGCTCTGTCAATCTGGCTTACGAAATTATTTATTTATTGGAATAAGAAAGTTTTCAGTGATTATTCTGTGCAAATCTGTTGTATTGATTGATATGTAATCTACTTTTTGACATAAAACATCTTAGCAACGCAATTACTAGGCAATATTATCAATTTTCGTGCAACGAGCAATTCCATTGTGGGCAAGTCCATGATGAATAAATGAGGACGAGTCCATTGTACTATCTGTCACTTTCACTTATGCACGATATTACGTTTGCAAAAAAGAGACAGCTATATAAGGCAAGTTGTCGACAGTTCTCGTTATAGAATAAAATTACAGCCTGGACAAATTCCTTCGAGAATCTCTAATACCGACTTAATATTTTTTTGCTCTACAATATTTGTTAAAGGTTGGTATGTAATTGTTATTATTGTTAGTATATTATAAATAATATAGTTTTAAATTCATAGATTGCGTGTATTCTACGTTCCTGTAAAAATACGTCCAAAAATACAAATTAAGCTTCAGGAGTTACTTTACACAAGTGAGCTATTTTACTGACGTTTATTATAAGTATATAACATGCCAGAGAGCAAAAAATAAATTTTTGTTTGTCTTCTTCTTCTTTACCCATTTTGACGACTTTTCTTGTATTTTTGATGTTACCTACATACGAGTACGTCTTTATACGGTCCACAAGCGAGTGCTGTTGTCGCGAACGAAAAAATATTCCTATAGCAAGGGAAATTTCGTGATCGCAGGTAGAATATCAATAAAAACATCTCCATCCTGAATCATCGTACGTAGTTGTACGAGAAAAATATAGTTTTTTAAATAAATAATAATTTTCTTATCTAATTACATTTACATTGTATTGCTAAATAAATCCATTTAAGTACCTATCTGTCTGAAAATATCTGATTGTATTTTTCTGTGTACACAAAATATCAAGTGGGTAAAATAAACAGTTTGTCACACCTGCGTATATGTATATACATTCATAATCTATGACGAAAACACCTGCGCGCGCATGCGTAGTCAATCAGTCTGAGTGACAATGAGTGACAGTCATTTTGTTTGAAATAACATCTCTATATTATATATATATCTATGGAGCTACTATTTAATTGTGACTTTGAAAGTACTGGGTTAGAAGTATTCTGTACTCTATATTGGTTCTCTTCATTTTACTTTTCTCGTCATTTTAAATAGTGTCGTAATCTTAATATATAAAATCCCTGCGTTACTGACTGACTGACAGACACGCTACAGCCGAAACTATTGGGCGCAGGAAGCTGAAATTTGGCATATATGTTCCTTGGGGTCCGTAGGGGTGCACTAAGAAGGGATTTCCCGAAATTCCCACGGGATCGGCCAAAACGGGTAAATTAAAAAAAAATGCAGGCGAAGCTGCTGGCGTCCTCTAGTTTTAGATAAAATCCTACTAGTCTACTAGATACGTGTCCGTAGTTAATCAGGTAACCAATTATGATGAGATTGCACTTCTTTGCGAGGCATTTCTGATTAATATAATACACTAACTAAAACATAACGAGATCCTATTTATGACGTGTAATCAAAGGCGCCTCGGTCGCCCCGCGTCTAGATTTTCTCTATATTTAGACGTTGGCGACGTTATAGTGTTCTTCACGGCATATTAAATTAATAAAGGAGCTAAAGATGTTGTAGCTTTTGCAACTTTTCTGAATATAAGATGGGTAAGAAAAAAATTATATAACATTATAGCCGAATATTTTTGACATACCTTGTATTCATGTCTTTGGGAGGCACTAGAAAAAAGTGTCTGCATATAATTTGTTTATTAGAATCTACATTACCAACCTTACGTTTCCAATTTATGACACATGTATATACAAATACTACATATATTTATCAATCTTATTATACTTTATAGTGTAAGTGTGGGTACACACGGGCCACACTTGGCAATCACAAACGCCGCAACTTGAGCAAAAAGCGGTGAGCAGCCGTACCACAAGACTCTGATTTGCGGTCGGCCGAAATAAATAGACTAGTGACCCTTACTATTTTTTAATCATTGCTTGCAGTTTCACCTCTGGCTATAAACAAAAACTGTAGAACATGAATTAATATAAGTACCGAATAAAAACAAAAATAAGAAGTGATGAGTTTTTTTTTTACATTTACAGAGAAGCATAAAAATACAGTTGAAAACCAGCACCAGACTTTGTAAGTCTGGCATATGCTGAACTAGACTCCCATTTGGCATAATGTCACATAATAAATTCAAATTGGTAAATTCTAGATGTATCGAATTTACAAAATTGTTTATTTTTTATTATTTTGATCTTTTTTATTTAATATGATATTTTTGATTGTAATTATAATTTCCACTTCGTTTCTTTTCCTTAACGAAAAGTAATTGTCAAGTATTCTTCTATTCTATGTAATTTTAATTGTGTCACCTTATCCAAATAAACTTATTTTCTTTCTTTCTTTCTTTTCATTAGCGGTTTCATCCGCTTTAGTTTTTGTATCCCGGTAGTACCCAGTGCGATTAACTGCCGGTCCCAATATTTGATCTATCCATAGACTTGGCTACTAGATATACATATCTGTGAGCTCCATTCAAATATTGAGACCTTCCGCTACTGAGTACAATTTTGGAACAGTCTGGAAATTCTCTCGAAAACACGTTTATAAGGAATCTTATCGAAAATTTTAAAGTCAAAAGAAGTTTCTCATTTTTGTAAATACCACTGCGTTAACTATGTAAGATGTGACGTCATGCAAGTGAAGTAAACTCAAAGCCATATTACGCGAAAAGTTCCACGAGGCAAACTTGCGGCTCTAGGTAATTAAGATATTTAGAACTTACGCATGCTTCGTTATACAAAACTTCGTTATGAATATTAAATACTTAACCCATATACACGCTAAATATTGTTTAAGCTTTGTTCTTCTAATTTATACTAAGTAGTTGTATTCGGCTATCACATACTTCGAGTAATGTATATTATTAAATAAATGTTGCGAATCTATGTAATTCTATAAGTTTACATACATATATATTCCGTGTCATCATATTACACATCATAGTTATTATTTAAAAAGCTTATATTCTGTCATAATTATCTAATAGAGACTAGACTAAACCATAGACTATCGCTATCCCTTTGGTTCGCAGACGTCACACGGAAGTCGATCTAATGAACATGTAACAGGCCCTGCCTAATTTTGAAACGGGAAGCCATGTGTGAATTGAAATAGAATATTCTTATTATCTTTAATTATTGGTTCATATTGTCGACAAACAGTAAGACCATCCTCACTCGAAGTACTTTTTTTTTATTTCTGCCGGACAAATTGACTCCATGCTGCCTGATGTTAAGCAGTCAGTGAAGTCCCATAGTGATGGCCATCATCCCAGCAGCCAGCATGGCATTATGGCATGATGGCCCTCACCTTGACGGCCTTGAGTAAAGCTTTTTCACGCCCTGCTTAAAGGACCCGGGATCATAAGTGGAGGGAAACACGTGGACTGGTAAAGAGTTCCACATCTTAATGGTACGGCAGAGATAAGAGGCGCCGAACCGTTTGGTGCGTGACGGTATCTGTTCTACTGTGTAAGAGTGGCACCTCAACCCAGCACGTGTCGTTCGGGATAGAAAAGGAGAGGGTGGGATTAGTTGAAAGAGCTCTTCGGAGCACTCACCGTGATAGATGCGGTAGAAGACAGCCATTGAGGCCACGTCTCTGCGTAATTGCAGTGACCCAAGAGTCTTAGTGGCCTCTGGATCCCCGGTGATACGGACAGCACGCCGCTGCAACCTATCGAGGACGTCCAATAAGTACTGAGCGGAGCCATTCCAAAGGTGAGAGCAGTATTCCACGCAGGAGCGAACCTGGGTCTTGTATAACAGACACAACTGCTCCGGCGTGAAAAACCTCCTCACCATGTTCAGGACTCCGAGTTTCCGAGATGCGGATTTGATGACACCCTCGATGTAGTTCTTCTGGTTGAGATTTCTGCGTATGTCCATACCCAGGATATTGAGGCTGTCTTGAATCGGTAGTGGAGTGTCCAGAAGAGAGGGATGGGGAAGGAATAGAGATACCTTGGCTGAGAATGCGCACACCTGTGTTTTCTTGGCGTTGAACTCGACCAGGTTCGTAAACATATTTATATACATATACATAAAACATTTTTCCCACAGGCCTGATCATTAAACACTCATAGAGGGTGATCACTCACTCCTTAATGAATCAAAATAAGCGCATAATATCTAAGCCTGAATAAAAATTACCAACAAAAAGTAGTTCATATATCAGTATCTTTTTTTAACAAAAACGTGAACGAAAACAATCACTTTGTCAGTGTTATAGTTTGAAGGGATGGACGTTTTTCTATATACTTAATACGGCACTTTTATTGACGAAGTGTGTGCGGTTCCCAAGGGGATGGGCCAGGCGAAGCCGCGGGTAATAAAAACTCGTATTTTATAAGCCACATAAGTAGAGTTATCATTTTTTTGGAATGAATAATTATGGTATGGTGTTTTCCCTCTCGTGAACGGCAAAAGCTTTGGTGAGAATATAGTTGGTGCCACGAGAAGATAGACTTTTTGGAAACACACGTTCAGGGCTTCGCAGACATTTTTCAAAAAGTTGTGTTTTAGATTTTATGCTTTCATGAACTTTTATACTTTTTGAACAGTAGTTTTTTTTAATTCTCAATTATGCTACAATGTATTCGAATGTGTATTTTTTAATATATCTATGACTTCCTGACGTGTCCAAAAAGAACATCTTTACGAAAATAATTTTGATTTTGAGTGGTCGAATTTTCCGGCAGAATTTTCATAATTTGACACTTGAATTTTAAAAGAACCTCTTCTTGATAACTTAAAAATAAATTTTATCCTCTGATAAATGCCCGCTTAGTTCAAAAATGTAACATTTCAATGGACTAACCCAAAATGTTGACGTTCCAGTACGTTGTACTACAAAATACTGCTGACAGCGCATATATCGATAAAAACACGATCAATTGACATAATACGAGTACTTTCCAAGGACACAAGTCTATGTACCGTTGCGCTCATTGGATTTGACATTATTTGTTTTTGACAGAACTGTCGCCAAGTGACTTAGTAGAAATTATTTGCTTTTAAAAAATGTCTATGTTCTTGTGGCACGGACTTTAATATAGCTATTTCCACGTAGAGTCTCGGTTTTCGGATCTACATAGTGGGCTCAAGGCTCTTCGAAGTCGGGCAAGAATGATGGAATACACACATACATTTCGTATTCCACTGATAGTTGTCGCTTGTTTTGGTGTCTGGGATAGTACGTTATCCTGTCAGTTTTTGTTGTCATCAAGATCTCAGGCAGTCGTTTAGTAGTCGATATTCTGATACCGGGATGTGGAAGTCAGGTGGCAGTCGCTTTGTAATTAAGCTAATATTCTGTGAAATTCAAATTTAACTTATGTTGTTAAAAAGAATGCTGCGGATGATTAACGACTAATTGTCGATTTCCCTAAGATATGTACGCAACCAGTCAAGTTACCATGAGTGGATGTTTAATTATCAATATTAAACTTAAATTATTAATATTTTAGTTTTTTTTTTTAAAGACAGCTCCCGCACTAGGACTCAATCCTGTGCCGCGGGGGGGCTTTACAAACATACAACTAACAGACACAATGAACACCCAGACTCAAACGACAATTTATGAATCACACAAAGTGTTGTCTCGTCTGGGAATCGAACCCACGACATTCGGTGCAGTGCCAAGCGGTGAGACGGCCTCTTAAACCACCACGCCAACCGTGCATTCCAACGCAGGCAATTGGTTAGAAAGTAGTCAGTAAAGTGTTTTATTCACCTTCGTCTAAATGTCGGAGTAAATAATATACAATGCATATTATCTTTCTTTTAGGACAAATATGCGATTTTGACCCGATACAGTACATAAATATAAGTAGGTACCTACTTATACAGATCACGAAAGTTTAACAACATATTTTATTAGATTTTTCTCGTGTTATCCCTTTGACAGTTACACCGTATAATTATACCAAATGTTTAATTTTGGTCATTGACTTTATTTTATTATAAACTTTGAGTTTTTAAACTGGGTGGAAATAATTTTCCTGCGCGACACTCGAGTTCCGTTAAGGCGCGCGACCACCACTGTAGGGATAAAAGTTATTACCCTCTACAATTATAATAGATACAATGTTGCGTTCTACTACTTTATTATCTTAATTGCTGTTTTGACGCGAACTGAAGAGTATTAATAGAATATGTACAAGAATATGTGCTGTATTCACTGTCATGTTTTATCGAAGTTGGAAATAACAACAAGCAATGTGTGTAGTAAATGTTGTATATTGCTTAATAAGATAAATATATTTCATAATGCTACTTATCAAACCTTAACAATTTGTTGGCATGCGCTTTAACCAAAAGTAATCGAAACGTCAAGGCAATATTGTATAATTTTTTTTTTCTTTATTGAAATTGAGAGTCTTTAAATCTTACAAGATTATGCCGGACTCATCGTATGCAAAATATTGTATTTATATCTCTATAGAGGTAAGTAAGTTTATTAGACTTAACTATTCAGAGGGAGAAAAATATTAAATTTTCTTTAGATTGCACACAAATTCATAAATTTTAATAGCATCCTCACTGTTTGGCTTAGATAGGATAGTTTGAAAGGCGCCTAATTCTGTTACATTAATATTTAATGCATTTATTAATGTTTCTCTCTCTCTCCTATGTCGGACACATTCCACTAATATGTGGTGAACGTCTTCAACAATTCCACATGTCGCACAATTAGGACTGTTGGACTTACCCATTAAAAACCCGAACTTATTGAGTGGAATGTGTCCAGACCTTAACCTATGTGCAGTGACTATATAATTCCTGCTAATTGGAATGTCGGCAAACCAGAGAATATGAGCAGGCTCACGCTGCATTGTCTGATACCATATACCCTTTTCTACCGAAATTTTACTAAAACTCTCCTTCCAAATATTATAACAATTAGATTTGAATTTTGGCAGTAGTTCAAATGACCAGGGCTTTATTTCTATGAAGGAGACATTAATGGATGCATTTTTTGCTATTATGTCAACCTGCTCGTTTCCCTCTAAGCCAATATGCGACGGAACCCACTGCAACTTTAAGGCAATATTGGTAATGCGCTGGAACTCATACAACAAATTTAAAATCGCATAGGCTATCGATGCACTTCTGTAACCAGAAGCGCATCGAGCCAAATGCTGTAAGGCACTTTTGCTGTCGGTTATATGGGCGCAAATTAATATATAATGATTATATTACACGATAACCCTGGCGTATCGCCGACAGTTACAATGACAACCCTGTTATGATGGGAACTATTTTTTTGAACATAACGTAACGCTTCATATATTGCAGTAAGCTCCGCCGTCATAATACATATATTATTATTGCTAACCTTAAAACTACCACTATTATTATAACATGGATCAAGAAATGCCGCGCCTACTCCAGCTACACTCTTGGAACCATCAGTGAAGATTGTATGCCACCCATTATATTTAATAGATAATTCTTCTAGTACATTCGTTTTAAGTGAAACATGATTATAATTAGCTGTACTACAATCTAAACAATCTAAGTTAATATTCAATATTTGATCAGTTTGAATGTTTGTAACCCAAGTATTTAATGTAAACATTTCAATGGGTAACTGTGATTGTACGAGCCAATATTGCTCGTACAGCACATTTGTAATAACGCAAGCAATAAAACAATTTATTAACTTCAGTCGTACAAAAACATCCGTAACGTACTAATGTGAGTGTCCATAAAACAATAACAATTTAACGTAACGTGCGACTCAGCAACTGAACATAGCCGTAGTTAGGAACTTTTCTAGTGCAATAAACCTTTGAACTTATAACCGTGTGCAGTGCATCATTTTCAACAACCTTTCAACACAACTACAACCTGAGGAACCGTCAACGACGCGATATCCTCATCATCGAGTGGTCCTTCGATCGACACGATTGGTAAGTCTTATACTGTCGTGTATCTTATTGGCAGGATCTCAGCGTGGTATATCCCGGCTACGTTAGCAAATCGGCGTTGTTGGCCTCCCACAAGCGGGTCTCACCGGCAGCGTTGAGACGTTGCACATAACGTAGGGGAGGGAAGGCTACACTGAGAACGACCAGTAACAAACCAGTAGGAAATACAGCATCTTTAGGTTTTATCAGCGGGGATAACGTCCACTGCGACTAAGACCTTACGTATCAACCGACGGAGCAGAGATAACGTCTACTGTTTACGTCAACATCTTAACTTACAGCCAGTTGCGTGAGTACACAGGGTTACCTATTACCAGCAGTAACAATGTCGGAGAAAGGTTGCGCCCAGTTTGTGGAACTCGTTACTAAACAACAGGCTAGTTATGAGAAAATCAAAGCTCTTCAATCCAACTACAAAAAGGATTCTAGAAGTAGAAAAACCGGAGATTACCTCAACAAGCGCATCGAAGTTTTACGATCGCTCTGGGATGAATTTCGAACGAATCACGAGATCATCAAGAAGTATGAAACGTCCAACACAGATCATGATTACTTTAAGAAGACGGTTTTCGATGTAACAAAATGCATAGTTGACGAAACAATGCAATCTATGACTCAGTTGAGAACTGAGTTATTAGAGGAACCGACTTTTTCGGGTATTTCCAAACCCAAATCTGCCTCATTTTTCAGCATAACGCAAGACACCACTAGAGATGAGTCGGATAAACACTTATCGACATTATTGCGCAATCAAATGTGCAATTTCAACGCTTTGCAGCGTGCGGTTGCCAAAACAAAACCAGAGGAGATGAAAGAGAAGTGGCAGCTTCAAGATCAACTTAACATCTTACAATCGAAGTGGGAAGCTATCGATAAGATCCACTGGGAGATAAGTTACTTGCTGCAAGGAGACGACGAAGATTATGAATCAAAATTCGACCATTGGGAGCAAGTCTACGACAAGCTCAAGGAAGATTTGAATAGAAGAATATTTGAATCATCTCATTACGAGAAGACTACGCCTCGAATAGAATTACCAGAGTTTAACGGCGCTTATAACAACTGGATTTCTTTTAGGGATTTATTCTGTGAGATGATCCATAACAACCCAACGCTAAACAAAACACAGAAAATGAAGTATTTAAAGTCGAAATTAAAAGGCGAAGCTGAAAAATTGATTAAACATCTTCCTGTGAGTGCCGAAAATTACGACTCGTGCTTAGAAATCATCCAGCATCGTTACAATAACAAGCGATTGCTTTTTACGTCATACATCGATACACTTCTCAATCAAGCATCTATCGAAAAACCAAACTCGGCGAACCTGAAAAGGTTCCATGATACCACGAAAGAATGTTTGAATGCGCTGAAGAACATCGATATCGATATTCCTGTATGGGGTCCACTTATCGTGCACCTGCTGTCTTCGAAACTCGATGATGTCACTTACGGTGATTACATAGAGAAAATGAAACATTCAAGAGAGCTCCCGGACCTCAACGAGTTCATGGAGTTCCTAGAATTGAAGTTCATGACTTTGGAAACATCTCGTTCAAAAAAGAACAGCCAATATAAAAGTAATTATAATAATTATAACAACACTAAGTCAATGAACTTTAAAGACGCAGAAAAGGCGACAAAAACCTTTCATGCAACGCTACGAAAATGCCCGCTCTGCAAAAACGATCACGCACTGCGACAGTGCCCTACATTTTTGAACATGGATGTGTCATCGCGTAATCAAACAGCAAATAAATTGTATTTATGTAAGAATTGTTTGTTTAGCCATGGCAGCAATAAATGTACCTCAACGAAAAGATGCCGCACCTGCAATTTTAAACATCATTCTCTTCTTCATGATGATAATCTGAAGGGTCAACAAACCAAGCCATCCACCTCAACGGTGGCTGAACGAACCTCGAATCATATAAATGGCAATCAAGAAATACTTTTAACGACTTTACAGCTGAAGGTCAAAAACAAGGAGGGAGATTACGTCATCCTTCGCACATTATTGGATCAGGGATCTCAAGTGACCTTGATTACAGAAAATGCAGCTCAACGCTTGAACTTACCCCGAAACAAAATGAATGCCGCGATCATCGGCGTCGGTACTATAATGGGCAAGAGCAGAGGAATTATACAACTAGAATGTAAATCTATATACTCGGATTATACATTCCAAACCGAAGCGAAGAATGAGCAAACTTATAAACAACCTTCCTAACTCAACGATTAACGCAAAGAACTGGACACATCTGGAGAACATAAAGCTGGCGGACCCAGACTTTAACATCTCTGGGCCCATCGATTTACTACTAGGAGCGGATATTTACTCGGACGTAATTCTAGAAGGTATACTCAAGCCCAGCAATGGCTCACCTGTAGCGCAGCAAACCAAACTGGGCTGGATTCTTAGCGGTGCCACAAGGCAATTTAACTGTTTCGTTACTCTAACAGAGCTAGACAGCATAACGAAGTTTTGGGAGACAGAAGAAATTTCATGTGAACCCGAGCCAACGAAGGAAGACGAATACTGTGAAAAATATTACATAGAAACAACGAACCGTTTGAGCAATGGGAAATACGTGGTAAAGATGCCAATGAAAGCTCATTATGAACAAAAGCTCGGGAACTCAAAACCTGCAGCGATAGCACAATTTTTACAGCTGGAGAAGAAAATGGCAAGACAAGAACATTTTGGTACTTTGTACAACGACTTTATCAACGAGTACATTCAATTAGGTCACATGAAACCTGCTACAGCATCCAAGACGCAAGTACAAGCGTATTTACCACACCATGGCGTACTAAGAGAGAGTTCGACTACAACTAAGCTGCGAGCTGTTTTTAACGCATCGATGAAGACAGACTCCGGCTACAGCCTAAACGACTTGATGGAGAAGGGACCAAACCTCCAAAAAGACATTTTAGCCAATATTATTAAATGGCGGAGCTACAAATATGTCCTGACGGCTGACATCGAGAAGATGTACCGTCAAATCCTGACTCATCAAGACCCACAGTCGCTTCAAAAAATTATTTGGAGGGACTCCATGCAAGAACCACTCAGGGAGATGCAGTTGTGTACTCTGACATATGGTATGAAAAGTTCACCGTTTATTGCAATGCGGACTCTCCAACAACTAGCCGAGGATGAAGGCGACGCATTCCCCTTAGCAAAAAGGGTGCTATTGAACGAGTGTTACATGGATGACGTCACTACGGGCCAGCATACCATAGAAAACACCAAGTTACTACAGAAAGAGCTTTACGAGCTACTAAAGAAAGGCGGTTTCATTTTACGAAAATGGGCTACCAACGAACCTTGTATTCTGAGCGACGTAGCATTAGAGGACAAGAAACGCACTGCCGATTTCAACTTCAAGCAACAGGAAATCAGCAAGACACTAGGGATTGCATGGAATGACGCAAGCGACACTTTCCATTTCACTACCGAATCGCCGTACAACGCTAAGCAAACAACATACACAAAACGCAAGTTGTTATCAGAGATAAGCAAGATCTACGATCCGCTCGGTTGGTTAGCTCCATTGACCATTCAAGCAAAACTCATTTTCCAAAGGTTATGGAATGAGGACTGCAGTAACATGGACTGGGATGAACATGTACCCGATACCATTGCAAAAGACTGGATTCGTATCCAATCAGAACTACCAAACATAAATAACATTAGAATTCCGAGATGGATTAAAAACGAAAACAATGCAACTATAGAATTGCAAGACTTTTGTGACGCAAGCGAGCAGGCCTATGCATGCGTCATCTACAGTCGAACTGTATCGCTTACCGGCACCTACGTAACTACTTTATTGGCCGCAAAAACTAAAGTCGCACCACTCAAAAAGAAAACTTCGATTCCCAGGTTGGAACTTTGTGCCGCAGTCTTACTAGCAAAACTTCTAGAAAAAATAGCAAAGATTCTTGCAGATTACGACATCAAGATTTGCTGCTGGAGCGATTCTAAAGTGGTCCTCGCTTGGCTTCAAGGCAGTCAAACCAAATACGAGAAATATATTATAAATAGAACAACACAAATTATAAACATAGTGCCTGCGATAAACTGGGGTTACGTAAAAAGTAAAGAAAATCCCGCCGACTGCGCAACAAGAGGACTGCTGCCATCAAAATTAGTTAACTTTTCCCTGTGGTGGGAAGGGCCTCAATGGCTTAAGAAGAAAGGAATACAAGATCTTTTCCCCAAGGAAACGTATACGACAAATGAGAGTATTGAAACGAATTGTTACATTACGAAGACTACGGAACCCGTGTCGATTAAAAATGAATGAATTAATTCATTACTTGAGCGACATAGCAACATCGATCGCATTACAAGAATACTCGCTTGGGTGATACGTTTTGCTGATGCTTCACAAAACAAAAGGTCGAACGAGCGCAATGAACTGCATGTGTCCGAAATAGACAACGCATTATGTTTAATTATTCGATCAGTACAAGAAAGTTATTTTGAAGACGAAATTATTTCTATCAAGAAAAACGGAAAACTTGCCAACAAGAGCGCGATTTTGAAACTCAACCCATTTTTGGACAAGGACGGAATCTTACGCGTCGGTGGACGACTAAGCTACTCCAACTTGCCAGAAGAAACCAAGCATCCAGTACTACTTCCAGGAGGAGGAAAACTGACCCGATTAGTCATCGAAAGCGCGCATCAACGAACATTACACGGTGGAGCAAGATTAACGCAAGCTTACACTAGGAACAAATACTGGATCATTAGCGGAAATCGAACCGTCAAGAAAATGCTGAGAGAGTGTATACGATGCCGTCGCTACGCGACGACCAGAACAAACCAGCTAATGGGCAATCTTCCTAAAGAGAGGATCACTCCGTCAAGACCATTCTCACACTGTGGGATTGATTTCACGGGCCATGTCAATATAAAAATTAACAAAGGCCGTGGAGTCAAAACCTGCAAAGGCTACATAGCCATATTCGTGTGTATGTGCACAAAAGCAGTACATATCGAACTTGTCTCGGATTTATCGACCCAAACTTTTATCGCAGCACTGAAGAGAATGTGTGCGAGACGAGGCACTCCGAAACACATTTACTCCGACAACGGAACAAACTTTGTCGGAGCTGCCAGAGTATTAAATGAAGAGTTTCAAATATACAAGACAATGTTATCGTCAGAGTTTTTCAAGGAGATCAACAAACTTCAAATAGAATGGCACTTCAACGCTCCCTCTTGGCCATCTGCCGGAGGGTTATGGGAAGCCGCTGTACGCTCTATGAAAGCTCACTTGAAACGAGTAGTCGGCGAACAGAAGCTAACTTATGAGCAGTTTACAACACTGCTCACTCAAATCGAAGCGTGCATGAACAGCAAGCCGCTGAGCCCGTTATCTGAGGATGTAGAAGACTTTGACTATCTTACTCCCGGACATTTTCTTACGGGGAGCCCAACGCTCTCTCTACCACTCAATGAACCCGAAAGAATGAAGTCTATAGACATCAGAAACAACTGGAAACTCATCGAACTCATGCGCAGACATTATTGGGATCGCTGGTCGAAAGAATATCTGCATTTATTACAGAACAGGAATAAATGGCGACAAACAAGAGAAAACTTAGAGAAAGGACAACTTGTACTCGTGAAGGAAGATAACCTGCCACCCGGCAAGTGGGCTATGGGCCGCGTGGTTGAATTGCATCCCGGAAGCGACAAATTAGTACGAGTGGTCATACTCAAGACACAAAATGGAGTACTGAAAAGGCCCATAACGAAACTCACCCCGTTAACTGACCCCGAGAAACGCAAAGAGGATCAAAATCTTAGAAAACCACCGAAAAAGGAAGTTAGCATGAACAGTTTACTTTTGGTGTTAATAGTCGCGTTTACAACGTTCTCAAGTACGCTAGCAGCACCTCAAGAACATTTTAAAATAACAAGATTATCTGACGACCAACCAGTTTACTTTAACCCCATCGGAAATGTCCAACTTATTCACGACGAATGGAAACTACTTGTTTATTATAATCTAACAACTTTCTGGCGAAGTACAACAAAGGTCGAGACATCCATCAACAGTTTAGCTCAATTATGTGAGACTATGCCCAACGAACCTTGTCAATCTACAATACAACAGCTGAAATTCGAAATGAATCAGGTGAACGAATACAACATGTTATTATTGTCTCAACATCAACAAAGGAAGCGTCGCGGCTACGTTGATGGCGTAGGAAACCTTGCAAGGACCCTATTTGGTGTACTGGATAGCGAATTTGCAGAAAAATACGCTCAAGACATACAAAGAATCAAAACAAACGAACAGTATTTACTGCAACTCATCAAAAATCAGACGCTTATTATCGAGTCCGAAAACAACATCATTAAGAAAAATGAGCACTTTGTAAAGTCACAACTGCAAGTTCTGCAAAAATTTATAGACCCAACGGAATATAGAAGAACAATATTAGAAAACAGATTTCAGATAATGAAAACAATGAATGATGTTAACGCTGGAGCGTTGACTGCCAGTTCCCTTCTCTCTATATTGCGAAGAAACCAACAAATTCTCTTAGATGCATTGACAGATATCCATAGAGGAAATCTGGACATGAAGCTTTTCACGCCGAGACAACTAGCAGAGCAACTCAATTACATTGCCGGCTTTATATCGAAAAGATTAACATTGCCAATTAGAAACAGTAATGTAGAAAACATTCAGAGCATTTACAATCTTATTTACGTGAGAGCGCGGCTCACCGAACAATACCTACTCTTTGAGCTACATATCCCGTTACTAAGCGACGATGAATACACATTATACCGCAATATACCTATACTTAGAAAGCAGACGGCCGACCAATGTCAAGCTATAGCGATAACTTCAGAGTACACAGGAGCGAACTTTGCAAAGAACACATACATACAATTGGATGATGTCGATTTACAACAATACACAACAATGAAAACGGATAGCTACATATGCCACGCCTTCACGCCGATAAGAAACTTACACGGAGCCACAGCATCGTGCGAAGCAAAAATGCTGAGTCAATCAGTTCATAATATCACTTGCGATTGGATAGTACAACCATGTTCCGACCAATGGATAAAACTGCAGAGGCCAAACATATGGTTATATAATTATGTCAGCGAATGCGCGACCCGTATAGTATGCGAGAATCGTATTACAACGACAATTATAACAAAGGTGGGGCTTCTTGCCTTAGGTCAGGATTGCATTTTACAACATAAGGACACGTCGATATACTCATACAACGTTTTTAGTAGCAAGACCAACATCGCTATGACCGTGGATGTACCGACTATCGACACCCCTAATGATATGTGGCAAACGTCTCAAAATACAAAGATTGTCCTGACTAATCCAAACCTATCCACCGAACATAGAATATTAGACACCCAGATAAATACACAAAAGGAACGAGAGAGTCTGCCTAACGACATAAGTATCCATGAGATCGGCAATTATACCATAAGCGCCTTCCTGGTGGGAGGAAGCGTCCTCGCCATTATAGCATGGAGAGTACGAAAGTTCCTCGCACCCGTAAAGGAACTGACACCAATACAACACGGCAAACTGTCACAGAGACTCGAAAGAGAACGGAAGACATAGAGATGAAGGAGATTCCTGCGTACGCTACAATAGGTGATAGACAGGCCAAGCAGCATCTTCGGCAACAACCAGCGAGTGAAACAAGATTTCAACTATAACTAATATTTGTTTATTTTATTTTATTTTATGCTTTCATTTCTATTGTTTTATTATCTGATAACTTGACATGTAACTATTTAGAAACTATTACTATTTAACTTGTAACGCAAGTTCAGTTGTCTGGGTATGCACCGACGTTAACTATCTTCCCTCGGGAGCATGTACGAGCCAATATTGCTCGTACAGCACATTTGTAACAACGCAAGCAATAAAACAATTTATTAACTTCAGTCGTACAAAAACATCCATAACGTACTAATGTGAGTGTCCATAAAACAATAACAATTTAACGTAACGTGCGACTCAGCAACTGAACATAGCCGTAGTTAGGAACTTTTCTAGTGCAATAAACCTTTGAACTTATAACCGTGTGCAGTGCATCATTTTCAACAACCTTTCAACACAACTACAACCTGAGGAACCGTCAACGACGCGATATCCTCATCAGTGATCTATATGTTCATTTATTGTTCCTAGATATACTGTAACTAATAGCGGTTTCCTTTTATTATGCCTATACCTGTTGGTACAAAGAGTGCTTAGTTCGTTTAATATTTCAATGGTTATGTTTTTAGAGAACGACTTTGCTTTCAACATACACTTTACAGCTAGATAGTATCTACGTACAGACAGGGGAGGGATATATCAACTCCCCCCCGTGGGAACTCCACCTTGTCGTGGCTCAGTAACCGTGGATTGGTCACCCGCGGTGAAGCTAAGAGAGATCCAGGAGGGGACGCTCCGCGTGGGCTTGACGAAGGCCTGCGCAGGATGCGTCCAAAGGGGCGGGTGCGAGGGACAGTTCTTCTGTTCCTCGCAGTCGGGTGCGGTCGCGGGAGGAGAGGCGTGTCGGTGTTGCGTTGCCGCGCGCCCTATCTCCTGCGACCAAATGGGGGCGCACCATCGTTGCGTCGCGGTGGGGCCGCAGAAGAAGAGGAGATGCGGTGTTGCGTTGCCGTCCTCCCTATCCTCTGCGGCCGCTGAGTGTTTTGGCGGCGGAGCCCAACACCTTCATCCGCCGCCAAGGGGGTTTTGTTCGGGGCCCGCCTGACCATCTGGCGGGCCAATACCCGTCGGGGGGTAACGAGGAATGCTTCAGCGATACCCGACCCTCCGACACACGGGTACGTGATGATAAACTATAATTAATTAAAGGGATATATCAACTCGCCCTCCATAATATGTATAGGAGTACTTCTTATAAGGCCTCCGACAATCCTTAAACCTTGATTTTGTACTACATCTAACTTATGAATATGTGTTTTAGCGCTATTGTCGTACATGAAGCTACCACAATCGATTCTGCTCCTGATTAGAGCTAAGTACAACCTGCGCAGGTGAATTTGATGGATACCCCAAGATGACCCAGATAGAACTTTGAGGACATTTATAAATTTTTTAGCCTTCTGAGTTGTTTCGTTTATATGCTTTCCCCAACGCAAAGACCTGTCTAGCCACACACCCAAATATCTTATGTTTTCAGCGGATTGCAATGTGATACCGTTAACCTTAAGCTGAACTTGTTGTATCCTACGTTGCCTACTAAAGATAAAGTATTTTGATTTGTTACCAGACAGTTGGAGACCGATACTTTGTAAAATAGTAAATATTGTGTCCAGAGAAGTTTGCATCAAAATTGAACTTTCACTAAGTATATTACTACAAGTGTAGAGGACGAAGTCATCTGCATACTGCGATATCATAACATCCGTAATACTTTGACAAATTGTGTGTGTTACAATGTTGAATAATAAAGGTGACAAAGGATCATCTTGACCAATGCCCCTACCTGTCCATTGACATAAAACTTGGGGGTTACAGCCATTATGAGTTTCAATTAACAGGCGTCTTTCGCTTAGGTAACTCCATATATATCTTGATAATTTTGTACCAATTTTTATTTCATCTAATGTGTGTACAACTTTATCAATTGAAACGTTGTTGTATGCGTTATCAATGTCAAAAAGCATGCGAGTGTAGACATATTTCTTGAAAAGCCGATTTGAGTATATGTTATTAACCGCACTAAAGAGTCCAAGGAAGACTGGTCTCGTCTTAAACCAGTTGTTTTGTATGACAAAATTTTATTTTTCTCTACATACCATTCAAGACGTTTAGTTATCATAACGTGCAAGACTTTACATATACATGACAAAAGAGCGATGGGTCTCAACTTGGGTGTAAGATCGGCAGTGCCACTTGCTTTGGGTATCGGTTGAATGTGAACATATCGCTATTGTAATGGAACGTAACCCTCCCTCAAAACATTGTTATAAATGTCTAATAGGTATGATTTGGCATTTGTTGGCAGATTATACAACATAGAATATGTTATTAGATCAATACCAGGAACTGTCTGTTTTCTTTAGGCATTTCAGCATTTCCTCCATGGTAAAATCGGTCTCCAGGATGTGTTCACAGAATGTAAGGATGGTATTTGTGGAACTACAAAGTCAAGTCTGCCAAAGTACATAATAGCTCCTCTTTTTGTTGATCAAATGGCTGAAATGGCTCTCGTTTAAAACCTTTAATCCATCGCATTCTATGCCACATCTCTGGGAGCGTCACAGACTCATTAATACTATTACAAAATTGATTCCAACTCTGAGACTTATATTTTTTTAATAGCCGTGTTGTTTCACATATTCTTTGTTCTAATAGTGTTAGGTTCTCGTGGGTTGGATTCTGTCTAAATCGTTTTAACTGTAACCGTCGCTGAGCTAATGACTTGGAAAGTTCAGGGTTGCAATAGTGTTTAGGCTTAAATTTAGAAACAGGATCAGTACACACTTTTATCATTGGAATACTTCGATCTGCAGCATTATTAATCTGTTTTATAAAAAAAAAAAAAATCTTGAGTATTGTTTACAATATTAACTGGATTACCAAAAACTGTATGAAGTGTGTCTGTGTATAATCGCCAATTAGCCAGTTTATAATTACGCTTTCTTACATTAACACCAGAACGACGATAGTTCAACTGCATTTTAATAATCAAATGATCGCTGCCAAGGTTTTCATTAGTTACAGCCCACTTAAAGTTAAGAGCAATATCAGTGGAAATAAATGTTACATCTGGGGAAGACTCTTGAAGAAAGTTATTTACAAGTTTTAGTCGTGTTGAACTGCCGTCATTTAAAGGTATATAGCCCTTATCAATGGCTGAATCCATTATCTGTGCGCCTCTGGTATCGTTCCTATTCGACCAGTTTGTATGGTGCGCGTTAAAGTCACCGGCTATCAGTGATTTCCTAGAACATATACTAAATAATGAATCCCAGTTTCGTTGCAATGTACGTACACTTGATGGACAATAAACTGAAATAACATTTTCCAGACTAGGACAATTAAGTAACCTAATATAGCATTTCTAAGCCTACGTTACCCAATCGATGTGATGATATTTGTGCCTTCAATGACTTGTGAATCACGATAGCCACGCCAACGTAGGAGTCTTCTCTATCCCTTCTGTATGTATGGTAACCACTGAAGTTGATCTCTGTTTCTTCATCCAACCATGTTTCACTAAGTATTGCCAAGTGAATATTTTCTTGATGTAAAAGGCACTCCAAATCTAATCGTTTTAATTTTATACTCTGAGCATTCCACTGGAGTATGTTCAGCTTGCTATTATCTAAGGTACTATCCATAGTTTGAGATGTTAAATATATTGTTAAACCACTCAGCGTCAGTAAATATCTCAACAATGTATTTTTTATCTTCCGCGATAATTATTTTCACCATTGTTAGGATTTTATCTTCAAATGTCTTATTTGTAAAACAAGCTTCTTTTAGTCTATTCAGTATAGCTTCCCAACAAATGCTCCGCTTCTTTTTACTTTCTACTTCCTTTTCTTGTATTTCCTGACTCGGTATTTTATCACAACTTTGTAAGTCGCATTCTACTGATCCCGCACAGGATTTCTTGTTGCTTTTCTTTTTAGTGCTCTTCTTATTTCGTCGTTCTCTTTCGTTTTTATTCATATTGTCTTCAGATGTGTCCTCTTGTTGTTCCTCGTTTTGTAAGTTATTAACTAGAGTGTCTCTGTAAGTCATTGATCTATCTGTATTCAATATTTATGCTTCCTGATCCATGTTATTTTGGTCTTCATTTTTACTTAAAGGCATCCCGTCAGCACTGTCGTTCTGATTTTTTATTTAAGTATGTATATATTTAATGCTTTTCTATATGTGCAGTTATTCTGTGACATAAGAAGACGTACTTTCTTTTCTCTTAAAAAAATCGGGCAAGTGCGTGTCTGACTCGCGCACCGAGGGTTCCGTACGCATTTTACCTTATTTGAGGTTGGTGCTCATTACGCTAGTCCTCTAAATCTGTATGAGCGCCCATACAACTTAGAGGACTATCTTAAAAGGAGTCTACTATGTATGTGCATATGTATGGGGACACCTTTAAATTTTCCACTTTTTTATTTTTTGTAATTTTTCCTTTATTTGTGCTGTAAGACCCTGCTTTTGGCCAAATTTCGTGATTCTAGTTCAACGGGAACTACCATATAGGTTTTCGACCCAAAACCTATAAGGTACTTACGGTTGACCTAGAATTGTCAATTTTGGTTAAATCCAAGGTCTTACATCAAAAGTAAAGAAAAATTCCAAAAATTAAAAAAAGTTGAAAATTAAGGTTAATTTTGGTACTTACAAGTTTACGCAAAAATCAAATTTTAACCATATCTTTTTATCGGGTTGACCCAGGACCCTGATTTTTATACACCTAATAGGAACCATAGTCCTCAGTATCTGGTATAAATTTCAATTTGCCAGGTCCACCCGTTCCTCTGAGAAAATCGGTGGTGACACACGGACAGACAGACAGACAGACAGACAGACAGACGGACAAGAAAGTGATCTTATAAGGGTTCTTTTTTTTACCTTGTGAGGTACGGAACCCTAAAAATGGGACATTTTCGGTCGAGTGACACGTGTGAACCTTTACAATTTAGACACTTAAATAGTGTTATTTCACAATTGGCATGAAGACCGCCGCATTTGTGGGCATTGTTTGATCAGATGTCCATATTTCCAGCACCCAGAGCACTGTGTGACGGGAAACACATAGGGCTCCACCTTAAACCTGCAACCGTAACCGTGAACATACGGGGGCAAGGTAGAGCCTCTAAAAGCTATACGTATTGTTTCGCTATCACGCCATTCATCTTCGGCGAACCGTTTCAGACGGGTTATCGAAACCACTTCATATTCGCTCGTGAACGGTTTAACTTTCAAAATAATAACTCAATCATATTATACAAGTTATATGCGAAATGTAATTTCAGCATATTGCCTTAAGAGACGCATCTGAATTTTAAAACAACGTATGCAACGGGTGCTAAAAGAACTAAGTAACGGATGAGTGGCTTGGCCGTGTTCCCATACAGCCAAGCCGCTTCCTTCCGTTAAACTTTCCACCGTTTTTTCTGTCACAGCCTCAGTTGGTAGAAATATCCACATTCACCATACCAAACTGCATCTACAAATTAGAAATACCAATGAAACATTTTACAGCATATGAACTGTATGCGATATGAAATAATAAAACTGAAGGGTTCACAAAAGCATAAAAGCATTGTCTCACACAATGACACACACGACAACCCCGTATACAAACAGCCTGAACTTTCAACAAAGTAATTTACCTTCAAAATAAACTGAACTGCTGATTTACAACGACATGGTTCAACAAAACCAACCCCCATTATTACTGGGCCCTTTAAAAGTTCAACAATTGACATTTGCAACGAAGACACTATTATGGAGGCAATTCAACGCTTATTATTGAGCTATCAACCAGATAGTGGATGATTGATTGTTGTCTATTAATAAAGTTCAGAAGCAAGAGTGCTTCAAGGCAGACGCGGATACAAAAACGGTTAATTTTCCCTCAAATAGATGCGGTAGCAATCTGATAATCTCTCAAACCAAGTAGACGGGAGACTGATGGATACGAAGTCTTAAATTATGAACTGAATATCTTTTTAAATGTCTAGGTCCTATAATAAAGTGTAAAAAATAATGTTATCAAACATTATTTTTTACATGACTGTTGAACTAGACTTTCAAGAGTATGAATCTGATTAAAATATCTAAAGAAATCAAAACAAAAGTTAACCCAATAATCAATAGCAATATCAATAATCAATATCAATAATAAGGTAATGTCTAGAACTTGACGGGTATTGTTCGCTTAAATTATCCTAAAATTGTCCTATATAGGCCTACAGAGGAAACCACGGTAAAAAAAACGCGCCGAGTACACTACCTCACAGGTGACGTGGAAATGTGTGCATATCATCTATGATGTGACTTTTAGAATCGCGATATCTCAGGAATGGTAACTCTTAGGAAAAAATCATTAAAGTAAAGTAAAGTAAATTTTTAGTGCCATTGATTGAGTAAATACAGTTGTTCACAGGTTTAAATTGTAACATCAATCAGCCCTTTCATACAATAATTTTAAATAATTCATACCATTTTTGTAAAAAAATTTAAGATCTACAACTTTGGTTTAGGTTTTATTTTGATAAAACTTACCATTTTCGAGAAAAATCCAAAAAACCTAAAATTTTGACGTTTGACCCCGAATAACTTTTTTAGCACACATAGGATCGATGGGGACTTTTAAGACTTATTTGTAATGGTAAACCCTAGCTCTCCACCAATATTTGGCTCTCCGGTAATTTTTGTTATTTGACCACTAATTTTATGTCTAAATTGACCGGACTATTAGGGTTGGTACAGAAGAAAATTCCATAGATTTTCAATCAGGTGCCAATAACATATATTGTATATATTTTTTGCATAATTATGTAGCAGTCGAACATGTGCAATAATAATTTAGTTTTTTATTTTGTTTATTTTAATAATTGTAAGACATAACGATAACACGCAAGGAATTATGGTTAGCCAGAAATAAAAGCTATGTTCAATGTTTACTCACACTAGAAACGCCAACCATGATTTGTTTGATTCACTGTCAGCGATCCCGAACGAGACGCCTTTGTTTTAAGCACTAGGAGAAAAAAGGCTGCAAGGTAGGTATGTCTAAAAAGGTTGAACATTTTTGTCTTTTTACACAGCTTGCTTTGAATCTTACTACTACTATTATAAAAGCGAGAGATTTGTAAGAATGGATGAATATTCGCATGAATGAATTTTTGTTACCCTTTTACGCAAAATTTTTAGCACGACTACGGCACTACCTAGAGATAATCGACCCCGACGCGGACGAAACTGTGATGTGAAAAAGCTGGTATTTGCATTAAGCAATCATGAGTCGTAGTTGGTCAATTAAGGCACGATAAAGTGAAAATAAGGTTTTAGCAATGAGATAAGATATCTATTTCATTGGGAGATTCAGATCTTCTTGAGTCTAGCTCTTGATATGTACAGAAAATTCTTACTTTCTTGATAAGTAATTACTAGTTTCTAAGGCGTAACAATTAAGTCGAGTCTTGTGTTGGTTCAATGCAGAATATTCATTCGTTTTGTGACTGAGAATAAAAGCGAGATATCATCATCATGTCCTATATAACGTCTTCAAAGGAAGTTTATTGTAGCATAGTATCATACACGTGTCATAAGTTAACATCAAACAAAACTGAACAGTGTATGAGGATACAAAGAATTCATATATGAAAGACCTACTACTGAACCTAAACATAGTTAGCCTTACAGAATAAAAAACCGGCCAAGTTCGTGTCGGGCCACGCGCAATGTAGGGTTCCGTAGTTGAAGTAGTAGATACATTACATACCAAAGTACGTATATCATTAAGATTACCTAAGCCAGCGCTCCCAATGTAAACTCACTGAAATAGGTATTTATAAGTTAACCGACGATTACTCGTAAACTAGTGATGTCTACTTAGCCGTGATAGTTTTCCTTTTAAATTCGTTATATGTACTACATTTGTGATTTTTTTCACCTCTTCCAAATTAATAGTTTAGCCGGCAGAAGGGGGGGACACTTGAGTCTAACAATTTTTTTCACTTCAAAGCTTGATATTTAACAAACCAATCACTAGATCGAAAAATGATTTGAGCAAACTAATAATATTTTTTTAAAACCTATCCAATGATACCCCACATAATGGGGTACTCAACCAAAAAAAAATTCAACCCCACTATATATGTAGGGGAGATACCCTTAAAAAAAATATTTTCCAAAATGTTATTCTACAGTTTTGTTGCAATATCTTATGTCTATATTCATGTCAAGTATCAGTTTTCTGGCACCAGGCGTCTTTGAGCTAGGCTGTGGACGGACAGACGGACGGACATGACGAAACTATAAGGGTTCCTTGTGGACTACGGAACCCTAAAAACTAATGTTTATACTATACTTAGTCCTAGACTTTGAACTTTGAAATAGTATTTTAAAATAATGTATTTATTTATAATAATATATATTCGACGTTCGTTTCAACGAATCTTGGACACAGCAGCTTTATAAAAATGTAAGTGTACTATCTAGGTAGGTATAATTCATTTTACACTGATAAGGCAAGGACTAAACTTTGAACTATATCGAGTCCACGTTTTATAATAAGGCAGGTTATGCAGTAAACATTTTACATACGCTCGTACCAATGAACTCTTCGTTTCTTTAACGAAATAGCTTAACGTTTCACGCGAAACAAATTCAACCGAAGCACACAAATTGGAAACAAGAGTGAACCAAGTAATTTACGTAAGACTTTTATGACTACACTCCTATTACGACTTTGATTTCAAGTAGAACCTGGAAAGTATGAATAAACGGAAATAGCTAGTAAAATGTATACAACATCATGAAGTTTTAAAATATATTAGATACTTTTATATTATATTGATTTAACGTGGTTTATTCTTAAGTTTTACAACTTTACGCGTAAGAAAGATCTTAAAAATGTTTTATATTTTCTGAAGTTTTGGGTGCTTTAAAGCAGCTATGTTTTCAGTAACACCATGCCCGTCATCAGAAATTTGTTGAGCTTTTTGTCAATATCCGTTTGAAGTTTACTTTATGTTAAAGTTATATTGCATATTTTATGTCGCGTAATTGAATATACTATGCACAGATAGAAAAATTACTAAAAAAAAGACTGCCTCGTTGGTCTCGCGGCATAAATGTGCACGTGGGATTGGGAGGTCTCATAAAGACAAGACATAAAGACATATTTATTTCTGCATTTTGGTTGTTTACAACACTTATACATGTCAAAACCCTATTCTAGATGAAGCCGGCTTTTCCTAGCTAAATGACTTCTTGAGAAGAAAGGCCGAAACAAACTCAAAGTCATTGTTTTTTTTGTCACTTCAATTTCTTTAGTCTTTTCTTCATCTTTTATAGTCCAGACAAAAAAGGGTTTCGTATGCAAGTACAATGCAGGAAATTATCTGACGCTTTTGACTGACTCGGCCCACTGATGGCCCGCATTCAACAGCAATCGTACGGCTCAACCTTAATTGAGGGAGCCAGCACGATCTGTATCACTATGCCTCTACGCCATCAGAAGGTGTATGCATAAGCATGTCAGCCTAAGCCATCAGACAGGTTGCCACAACTATTTGTTTATATGTTTAATAATGCCCACATCGTACTCACAACTTTACAAGCTAATACACAGTAAAATACATGTTGCAAACAATAAGTAAAAATAATAAAAATTTAAACAATAAAATGTCATATATTTAAAATATCAGAAAATATTAGTAAATGTCAGAAAAAAATATTGAATGTCAATTTATGAATAATAATATATTACTTAAGTAATTTTAAATGTCAAAAGAAAATAAATAAAATCTCGGGTTCGATTCCCGGGTCGGGCAAAGTGTTATTGGGTTTTTCGTTAGGAAATTCTCAGTAGCAGCACGGAGTCTGGTAATGTGCCCGGTAAGGCAATAGGCTCGCCCTCTATTACGTGGGACCTAAAAATTCATGACGAAATGGGGGTGTAATATTACACCTCTGCCTACCCCTTCGGGGATACAGGCGTGAGTGAGTCTATAAAAAAATAAAGGTAGAAAAATACTAAGAGTCCGCATTCTTTACAAACCATCAAAGCCTCGTCTACTAAATACGGAGCTTGACCGCTATAATCGGAAGAGGCTTTAATAACGTTTATTCTAGTAAGGCGAGATGCTAGTTTGTAAGTAATCTGTTGATCGCAGGGTTGGCGATTCGTGATTGCTGACATTTATCTTGTGGCTAACTAATTAGCAGCGTGGCATTGGGCTGAATGAAGCCGCAATGGGCTACTTCACGATACTGATAACGATAACGGTGAAATTGAACTATTATTTGGTTATTATTTTAAAATTACATTCGAAATAAAGCGTTTTATGTTGTAAAGATACCCCAAGTTGACCCACTGTGCAATTTTGTGAGTACTTTGGACTTACTTACTGTGTAATTTATTGGGTATGTCTTGTAGTAGACTTCTGTACAAAATACAGACTACCTCATATTCATAACAAACCTAAAAAAGTGTAAAAAGTATTCTGATGTTATTTTTCCCTTCATTTGATTGCCTCAAAGGAATAAACTAACAACTCTCAAAAAATAAAGAACGTTACATTTTACATAAATTTCCTTGAACTTGTATTCCCAATTTCTGCGGTAACTAGGTACATTTACCACACAAAATACGTAGCGAGGCAATTTTCGCTTAAAACATAAAAGTAAACAAAGCAGAGACAACATTGTATTAAGCCATTAATAATGCCGTTACAGAGTAGTAAAGTTCAATGAATGCATGTGCCTACAAGAAATATATTTTTTGTCCAGCGAGTGTGCTAATGAGACCCACTGGGCGGATGTACTGCTCGTAAATACTAGTCCGTTTCGTTTTTCCGCTTCCAGTCTAGTGTTGCCATTACTTGAGCGTTACATCTTATTTTCCTATAGGTATGTTTAATTTGAAGTTATGCATATATGTTTTAACCCTTATTTATTGGCTATAAAAAAGCCTGCATGCTATTAGCTTATCGTCTTATCAATGTGAAGCATGGCGCTAGAGGGTGTAGACTCTTGTGTATTTTTCGAAGTGCTTAATTTTAACATGACGTTTATGGTGTTATTTATAAGCAACAAAACAACATGGCATTCGGTTGTATGGTACTTAAACTTGTCTGTAATTATTTTTATAGCCACTTATAACGTCGGTTCATTAACGCTCGTGTTAACAAAATAAATGTGTATCGACTGTGACGTTGCTATTCGTATTTCGAGATCTAATTAGAAACAATACGCTCCGGTCTGAGTATTACGAGCGGTCGTCTTGTTACATTGATATTCTTTTTGAAAATTGCAGTAAATTGAGGAATTACGTAGTTGCAATTCCGTGAAAGCGCCGATGGTATCGCAAGTTGCGGCGGTTGCCGACCACCGTGCACTGATACCTTAGAGGAGGCTCTCCTTACCGAACCACTTTGCTAATGTTGATTATTAACTGCCTGCTACACTTCCAACATAGAATTATATTGCCTACTTCTGGAAATTAGTTCGGTACTAAGGGGAGTGATTCACGGTGCCTGTTTAATTAGATGTGCTTGTATTCCGTGTTATATTAAGTTGTCTAGACACGATGTAGTCTCCGTTTTGTTGGTGTAGACGTTTTTATTTACGAACTTTTTATAAGCAGCACCTTATAATGTCTTCACAGCCAATTCCAGTGTTTATGATGCTGTTGGGACCGTTCCGGCGCAAGTTCCCAATAGAACGATAAACGCTTATGTGTGCGCATTGAAAATAAAATTGCCAACCATAAAAAAAGTTGTGACAACATTTATACGTAACATTGTGGCAACTAAATCCTAAACTATTTTTAAATGCAAAATAAAATTGCGTACATTTTTAAAGAATTCATATAGACTTTAAAATAAATACTAAAAATATAGCTACAATTAATTGTAAACGTAAAACGGACACTGAAAAATACTGCGCCATATTTTTTATACGTCAGAATGTTGGACAAAAAAAAAATGGGTTACATATTTGATATAAAACGTTTGCTATCAGATACCGTGTAGCGAAATTGATATCGACTATATTTTGGCATGAAGCATTCACTTGGAATTGCCCTAGGGGACCTGTTGTCCTTTATATAATAAATAGAGTAGCATACTCATAAAGAATCTTTTTACAATCGCAGACGTGCTTACATTTGCCGAGTTTCGTTGCAACTGAAAAAAAAAAATAGGAGGTAGGTTATCGTCTTGCGCAAGTCGTAAAAGGCGTCTACGAGTTCTTCACGTTGTCGTCTTTTACGGCCTCGTAGTAAGCGGAAGCCGCAAGTTTATGTTACCAAAACGTGCGTACTAACTGCTCGCGATCGACCAACCGACCGACATCTGGTTGCCATGGTATGGTATGGTATATATTCTATGCCTCTGAGATTAGGAATAAATAACATGTAAAATATTCGTAGTCGTCACATAAATTGTTCGATCAGCAATGTGTGTTAAGATGGATGATCCTAAAGATCCAACAGATGTTTCACAGTAGACAGTTTGGTTTGATCAGTGGCACGACAATCACGCTGAATCTGGGTCTAGTCGATTAAAACACATTTTGCTAGGATGAGTCTACAGCGTCTGGCTGATTTACGGACTGTAGGTGCTCTGAGAAGTTGACGTAAGTAGCTGAATAAGGATTCTTATGAGCCATATGATCTAACTGGCCGCTTGCAGATTTTTAAGGACACCTCTTGCATTTAGTACCTATAATCTTGTGAAGCAAGTGATTCAACAGACACCTCGCCCAGACTCAAAACCATCCTTATCACCATCAGCGTCATCATATCATCTAGCCTATAGACAAATAATTCAGAAAAGAATAGAAAGATCTGCCTAGCAATACCTACCTACGAGTATGTTGCGTAGCAGCTATTCTGAAGAGACCTTTCTTGCCAAAGGATAATAATAATAGTCATGGAATCGTCCGTTTTAAAGAGGTTACGGTCTGAGTTTGCCAAGGGTCAGGCTTCAGTTTTGCAATATTTTTGAAGTCCTTCAAATAAATGCATTCATCAGATTCCGTTCTTCTTCTTGGAAGTTCTATGCTTGAGAAGTGCAAGTTAGATTTGCTGCAGACTTGATTGTTACACAGCTAATTAGGATGAACGTTTGAAGTTATTTAGTCTAGAGTGATTTCACCGTTTAGCATGTAGCGCTCGTAGCGAGACTTGGCTTGCCGTTCGTAACAGATCGGCAAAGTTAAGCAACGCTTGCACAGGTTACCACTTGGATGGGTGACCATGTGTGGCATTTACATCTGAGCGCTACCGTGCTTCGGAGGGCACGTAAAGCTGTCGGTCCCGGTTCTTGTCCAAGGATAAGGATCGTTAGGCCAAGTCGGAGGCCTTCGGGCGGTCTGAAAACTCCGACACCAGAGTTGGCCACACGCTCACACGAAAAACAAACAAACAAAACAAACAAACCGTTTAGCATTTCCC
This sequence comes from Euclidia mi, assembly GCA_944739405.2. NCBI lineage: Eukaryota > Metazoa > Arthropoda > Insecta > Lepidoptera > Erebidae > Euclidia > Euclidia mi. The sequence goes on along the minus strand of OX123186.2, from coordinate 54,649,182 downwards.
CGTAACGCTGTTCTCCGTCATTGTCGTACCAGTGAATCATTACTAGTATTCCTGTACAACAGTAACATACATCAGTAGGTACCAAAGATCATAATATTAATATCTTTAATGATAAAAATACAGTACAACAGCAAAAGATCAAAGACGCCTGGCATAATAAAAATAGATACAAAATTTCTCGATTTCTCAGAATAGACGGCATTATCACCGGCGGAGTATATTCAACAGTACTCATTATTTTTTTGAATCAGCGATTTTGTCCTATTCGGTTTCGGACGAACTCAGAAGGCTTAAGTATGCCTAATAAACGTTACCACTTTTCTATAAAACATTTTTGTATCTGTAGCAGAAATAAAACTTAACAAGGTCGCGAAAATATACATTTTATTTATTTAAAAATTTCTTCACAATTTGTAAAAGCATTGGATTGTTATTTATTTACAACAATTTAGACAAATCTACAAGGTCTAAAATTCAAATCTTAGGTATACTGCTTGCATGTTATAAACCATGACCATCGCAAATCGCGTTCAATTTTGTTCCAATTCCAAACAATATACAATGAAAACGAATACAAGATACCATAAACTTGTCCGAATCCCAAAAAAAAAGCTGTAAAACGTGATGCACAACATTGTCTCTATTCCTTCTTCGCTCTGAGCTCATATAAAACCTTTCTTTATACGTTTGGCAAATGCTCAAAGGAGGTTACCTCTACAACTTTCACATAAAGCAATAAATTTTGAATCTACAAATAATTACGTCTTAATGTTAATATCTGTTGATATAAAAGTGGTTATAAATAAAATGGCTTTCATCTCTGTCTTATGACTGGTTGAATAGTAAAAGCTTTTGAAGATAGAAAATTTATTCACCAATTCAGCCGTAAATAGTCTATTTGACGGATAATGATCAAACTGTTTATTGTTACAAGACGATTATCTCATTGCTTTCGCAGCCGTCGTTTATTGTCTAAGCACCGCTTTTGAGGATTAACGACCGCCTAATACGACCGATTATATTCCGAATTTGATTGAATTAAGTCTGATTGTATCAATAAATATGATGCATAATCGGCAATTAGTGGCAAAGATTGAGTCAGAGTTGGCGGTGAGACTGTTCTCAATAGCTCACATTATCACATGCCTATTGAGAATACTGGCATTACAATAATGCCTTGACATTAAGTGTTCTACATTTATGTAGCTGACAGACACATGTTGTACCTATTAATAGTACTTAAAACAGATCAAAGCTTCTCCTAATAATCTCTTAAGCGTTTGTCTAAATGTAAGAAGAAATGAGATTAATTGAACTCATTTACGAAAACAACAAGACGAAAAGCGCTTTAAAAATATTCAATGATCGAGAGAAAACGTTTAACTTAATTATTTTAAGAAATTTTTTGATCAGCCGTTATTCACTTCATTGAATAGTTTTATTATTGTAGATTTTTTGGTACGTGAGATTTATTTTTGATCATTATATTTATGAGTTTTTCCTTTTTTGTTGTGCGAATATTAGTGTTTATTTTTAAGTGTTACTAGAAATATGTAGAGAAAGTGGGTAGGGCAATTTGTTCATAAAACTGATGACCCGAAGGTTCTGAAGTGGCGGCCACGCACCGGATGTTACAGTAAAGTAAGGTGCACCGACGTTCATGTTAGGGATAATGGGAAACGGTTAGATCAGTTGGATGCGGGCAGCTCAAAATCGATGTGTGTAGAAAGCCTTGCCGTAAGGCCACCCCTGCTGCACGTCGGCTGCTTAGCAGTGGAGGTCTTTCAGCTGAAAAGATGGTATGGCATAAACTTTTTATAATTAAGATGATAAGTATAAAGATTAGAGAACATCCGAGAGACGAAAATCTGGACACTGGCAAAAATAATTGTTCCCAAAAAGACCGATGAATCTTATAAAGTTTATTGTGTATATTTATTACACTTACTCGACCCATGTTTAGATTTTGGTCTGCTGACGGAGTGGATTTGTTTAGCTACTCGTAACTCGTCCCATGGGACCATGTTCAGGTTGTCCTCAGTTCATAGTAATTACGAAGACAAGACTGAATCTGTTTTACGTTGCGAGGATTTCATTGAAAATAATAATTTGAGTAATTGATTCATAGATCCTCTCAAGAGTGAAACTCAGTGAAACTGGAAGCAGTTAGAGTCAGCTTTATAACAAATGATGTAAATCAGTCTGAAAGGATTCCTTGGCTATCATATCAAGTAAATATAGCTAGACACTATGTCACACTCCCTCAGTGGGCTCCACGATTTGTAGTCGTGATCAAACACAGTCACACAGAACCTACCCCCAACTAATGAATCTCGGCAACTCACGATGTGAGGAAAAGTAAACAAGCGTGGTGAGTAATAAATCTAAATTCGTCCATCAGTGAGTGCAGGCAAGCGTTCAGTGCTCTAGTTGGCGTGGGGCGTTAGCAGTTTGTCACTGGGTGGACGTGATGCCCAGTTTATTGCTACCCCGGCAACGACTGATTGGATAACTCTGGGTAACTACCATAAAAGCCAAACTCGCTTTACTTTTCACTTTACACATACGCCTATTTTCTTGCAGATTGTGAAAAGCGAGAACTCCGTGCGACTAGTTACCATGGTAATACCATAAGTAACGCACGACTGAGCTACGATATACGACGTGGGAAACATTATTTTATACCTATCTCACGACATTATTTGCTTTTATGTTTATTTTTATCCATGTATTAAATAAGACATAACAATATTTTATCATAAGTATGTTGAAGATTTATGTAATTGTGCGTAAAAGAAAAGTAGGTCTTCACATTTCTTTTACCTTGATGCACTTTACAAATAATTACGCTGTGCATCTCAGTACGGCAATTTATTTTAAATTATAAAAACTGTTTCTCGGTGGATACCTTTATTATAAAATGTTTTTTCAGGTGAACTTCCACGGAGTACATTTTCTACAATGAAATATTTAAGCTCTGAGAACAGTAAAATAACTCTCTGGAGGAATGTGATAATGTAAATTTTCTTTCCGTTTTTTAAACGTCCTAGTTTGCTCGGTGGCTGAGCTTCATGCACAAATAAGGAGTTAGCACGTACAACTCGTTTTATCGTAAGGCACGTAGCTCGCTTGATGCCTACTTTATTGCCGGCTTGGGTCCTCGTAAATGCCGTTGCATCACACCAATGCACTTCACATTCCTTTTTTACTTTATAATTGGGAGATACCAATAAAAACGTGCGAACGATTTTTCTGCATGTTAGTGAAATAAAATATAAAGCTCTTATTCTCATCGGTGTCGCATTTCACAAAGTTTTCATATTAATCAACGCGAGAATGTGACACATAGAGCTTTGTACAACTGTCGACTATTTGACGTAACAAATTAATTGGGCGCTGATCAAATTTCATCGAGCTCCGTAATTCACAGAAACAAATATAAATTTACGCTCATATTTGGGATAGATATACATATTTATATATTTTTAAATTACCAATTTAATCTAAAATAGCAAACACTGAACGAAATCAAAGGAAATCTCTGGTCAATAATTCTTTTGGGTCATGTTTGCTACGGATTTTGTACAAAACAATTAATTAATCGATAAATAAAGCGGCCAGTGTAATTTTAGCACACTTAATTGGTTTTCTATCTAAACAAACAAAAACGGTAATCGTATATTTGCTATTGTTTTCAGAAATATATCCGTACTCGTAAGTAAAAGTTTATTTTATATATCCGAATTGTTATATACATATTACATCATCATCATCATCATCCACAACCTGATTTTGTACACTGCTGAACATAGGCCTCTCTTTGTTGATGCCATTTCCCTCTATCTTGTGCTAATCTAGCCCAGGCACGCGATCGCAACAATATCGTCGGCCCATCTTACTAAGGTGGCTGTAAAAACCCACCAGTTACTATTGACGGCGAAACATTAGAACTCGTTGACCGATATACATATTTACCTTGGCCATAATCTTTCTTTTGATAAAGAACAGCACGAAACTGAGATATCAAGGAGGATTCAGCTCGGTTGGGCTGCATTTTCGAAACTGGACGACATTTTAAAATCGTCTAAAGTCCCTCAATGTTTGAAAACCCGTCTCTATAACCAATGTGTTTTGCCCATAATGACTTACGGTGGCGAGACATGGACGCTCACACAAGAGGCGGTATACAGATTGAGAGTCGCAAAAAGAGCCATGGAGCGCTCCATGCTTGGTATTCGTCAAATAGACCGAGTTCCCAACGTTGAAATTCGAAAACGTACAAAGGTGCTCGACGTGGGAAATCGAATAATGACATTGAAATGGGATTTGGCAGGACATCTGGCTAGACGTGGTGACAACAGGTGGAGTTGGGCCGTAACGGAATGGCGGCCACGGATGGGGAAAAGAAGGGTCGGCCGGCCCATATAACTTCAATGTTTTAATTGCTATCACATATATTACTCCTACCTTGAAGCTGGTTACAGTTACCATAACTATAACATCATCCTCTATCATCCTCTTAGCGTTATCCCAGTTTCAATCTGGGGTCCGCTTACTAGTCTAACCGGATTTGGCTGAATATTAGCTTTTCCACGGAGCGCCTGCCTGTCTGACCTCCGCAACCCGAAGGGATAGCGATATTCCATAGTTTAGACTAGTGTCAGTTTATTTTAGAAGATACTGATGCCCTGTAACGACTGTCAAAGATCTTCATGACAACCGGAACCGACGGCTTAACGTGCTCTCCGAGGTACGGGACAAGCGATAATTAACAATTCAATACGCACATAACTCGAAAAGTCATTGGTGCGCGCCGTGGATTCGAACCCGATACCCTCTGCATGGCAGTCTGTTGGTATCTCCACTAGGCTATCGCTGCGTAATTATAACAGTAGTTATTAAATTGAAGATTTTCGTGTGGTCAACCACTCGAAAATCTTCAATTTAGCAACTGCTGGGACACTAGTTACATAATGAATAGGTCGGCTAAGCCGGTTGTCGTAATACCAATTTAAGGTAGAAATACTCATCAATGTAAAGTTAGTCAAATTACCCCTTTGCTTCTCTTTAAGAGTGCTTAAGAGCCAGCGTGGACGACTTTTTACCTTTTGCTCATGTTAGCAATGGAAAAGACGCTTTATCGCAACCGGGTTGCAGCTCATTCATCGCCATTACATTACTAAAAACTGTACTCCTACTCTGTCCTAGTACGGTACTCCCTATTGTAAGGAAGAATATGTCAACGTTTTAAAGGAGACGATTGCGCATCTAGCACTCTTACGTGCCGAATAAAGTACATAGGACGTTATTGATACTGCTGGTTTACACTGATATCCTCTGTGACTACCTCGGTCGGTACGATACACAGAGTAGACGTCAGAGACTGTGTATCTATTTTTATGTAAGATTAGTCATTTTTGTTATTTTAAGAATACACAAAGGATAACTATTAACTACATTCATCATCATCGTCCAAGCGTTATCTCGGCTGCGTTCGAGTCTAACTAGATTTGACAGAATATTAAACACTGAAACCCAAGAAGATAGTGATATTCCATGGCGTAGACAAGTGTAAGTAAATTTGAATCCCCGTAATAACTGTCAAAGTTCTCCATAATAGCCGAGACCAACGGCTTAACGTGCTCTTCGAGGCACGAGGTAAGCAATAATTTTATTAACCCTTTATATATTTTATTAACGCACATAATTTCGAAGTTCAAGACCCTCTGCATTGCAGTCATAGCAGTTATCACTATCTAAAACTTTTTACTTCAATATGCACAAATAATAAACCTTATACATCTGAAAGATATTGTTAAGTTTAAGACCTTTACTTTATTAATATTGTTCCTATTTTTTATACTATTTAATATTCTCTCTGTTTTCCTGCTAAAGAACATTAACTCTTTGGGATATGATTGAACCTTATTAAACGAAATCACGCCAGGTTTTCAGTTATACTCGTTAACATCTTCGTAGAAATTGTTCATAGAGACATCTTTATCTTTTGAAATGGAAGTCGACTTGCTTGTTCGGTGATAAGTTGACAACTGAAGTTAGTTGGTGCCTTTAGAACCTACTGGGTGGGTACTCATACTTCTATTGGGGAAAACCGCACAGAAATGCGTTCTAGATGTTTTGAGTGTTTCACGTTCATAGACAGGTGCGACCGGAATATGTGTAGATACTATATATCGTTCTTAGGTTTTGAAAGGCAGATACAATTAACACAAATAGTTTGATGTCTACTTGGAAAAGCCGGCATACGGTTATAATATTGTTACGAATAGCGATATTTTAAGAATAACGCCATCTATCGGTAAAAAAGAGAACTATAAGAGAAGGGATATATTGATGGTTTAAATTGTTCCATCTATTCTCTACTAGATGGCGTTGCTGTTTTTTTTTTCACTAGAACAATCGACTCTGTTTGCGAATGATACGAGAAGGCTCTAGCATGTACTAAACAAAACACTAGCATGTACTAAACATACTGCAACCTTATCCGGCCTATATGAAATCGCTCGGATTCGCGCACCGGACATATTCCCACCTCATGGTCCCACCACCCGTCTGGGTATATGGACCGAATCTTGGGAGAGGCGCGCGGTACTTGCTGTATGCTCTTTCCCGCGCGCCCGTTGTAAACTCCCTACAAATTATGTGTCCCTGAGCCACTCTCCCCATTCAGGGGCGGCTGTACTATTGTAGTACTGTATGTGCTGCTCTTCTCACAGCATACGGCACGCCTACGGCTTCGTCGCTGGCCCGGGTCCTTTCCTCTCTTTCTAGTTCTGCTCTCTTCTCGTGCCATTTATGGGCGAAGTCTCTAAACCGCCGGAAGTTCGCCTCAGAGTTCACAAGTTCGGCGTAAAAAGGGGGCCCGACCGTTGTGACAGTGATCCCATCCATCATATCTTTTCTCAACTTGTCATACAGGGGGCATCACCATATTACGTGACCCAAACTTTCGTCTTCCTCTCCGCAATAGCACACGCTATCCTCGCGCAACTCCATCTCGCATAACCGTTTCCTGAAACATCCATGACCAGTCATAAGCTGTGAGACTTGGTAGTCCGGCTCGACCCAAGTGTACTTGAGCCGAGCCGCCACGTCCGGGAAGAACCGATAGAGCTCCCTACCCTTCACCTCGCCTTCCCATCTCTGTTGCCAGGAGGCAACAGTCTCCTCGGAAATTTGCCTACTTTCGTTTTTGAACGCCTCCTTGGGTAGGTGTCTTATATCATCAATCCTACCTGCACGGCTCACCTCGAGGTCGGCTGGCAGAACACCCGCCAGGACAGGCAGGGCCGCTGTGCTGCAGGACCTGTAGGCCTTCGTCAGCAGTATGAGCGCGGGTCTTTGTGTCCTCAACAACGCGCTTCTGACCACAAACACGGTCGTTCGCCTCCACCAGCATCCAGCCGCGTAGGTGATGATTGCTGCATACGTTCCCCGGTAGAGGACGCGTAGCGCTCTATAGCGCATGCCCCAGGATGCGGTGGAGACTCTCGACATTTTTCCGAACGCAGCTGCGGCGCGCTCACCGATGGACTCCGCATGTTCCTTAAAGGACATGGTTGTATCGATTACCACACCCTCGACCCTCGACTGTACGCTCTTGACTGAGACCCCATTGAGTCGGACAGTCGGTGGTCGTCCAGGCATCTTCCCCTTCAGAGTCATGGAGTATGACTTGGAGGGGGAGAAGCCCAGGCGGTTCCGCTGCCCCCACTCGCTAATTAAGGCCATGGCGCATGAGGCGGATGCCTCGATGCCGGCTCTTGAGTTGGACTCAATGAGTATCGTAACATCATCGGCGTATGCGACCAATTGGACTCCGTCTGGGTACGGTAATCGAAACAAGTCATCCATCAGGAGGTTCCACAGTGAGGGTCCCAAAACTGAGCCCTGCGGGCAGCCCATGGTCAGTGGCTTCCACACAACCCCACTTCCGACGAAGAGACCTGCCCGGCGACTCGTAAAGTACGCGACCAACATCCGATAGATGTTGGGCGGGCAACCACCGTTCTTCGCCTTCAGCAGGATCATGGGCCACCACGCGTTGTCAAAGGCACCCGATATGTCGAGGAAAAGTCCCTGGACATATTTGGCCCGGCTCGCTGTTACAATGTCCTGAAGGGACCGCAAGGCTGTAAATGTACTACGACCTCGAGAAAAACCGTGCTGACAGGGTGAGATATTGCGCGAGATGTTGGGTGCGCAGTAGATCATGACCCTCTCCAAGATCTTGCCCAAAACCGAAAGGAGCGTGATAGGGCGATACGCTTTAGGATCAGTCAGCGGCTTGTCATTGCCTTTCGGCAGGACAATAAGCCGACCGTCCTTCCACGTATCGGGAAATGTGCCCTCCTCAACGCATTTACCTAAAACACGCGTCAGCTCGGAGTCAGCTACGCGCCACACATGTTTTACCATGCGGGCGGTGATCCCATCGATGCCGGGTGCCGTGTTGGGTAAGTCCCTGACTATAGAGCCCACCACACTGATCGATGGCGGGGGCGCATCGCGTCCCGAGGGCGCGCAGGCCGCCAGTAGCCTCACCTGACGGTGGTAGGCGCTGTCGGCGCCCGGGTCATCGTCCGGGCAGAGTGCACGGACTAAGACCTCCATGGCGGTCTGCGCGTCCCCGGCGTATCCCTCCGAGAACCTCGTACCGTTAATGACGTTGGGGTGCGGTCTTAACCGCCCACTGGCTGCTCGGTAGGCCAGACCCCAGGGGTCCAGGTTACCGGTATCGGCGATTCCCCGGAAGAACTCGCTCTGCGTCCTCGCCATCAATGTCCTGTAGCTATTGCGGCACTCGTGATATTTCTTTCGTGCTATCTCTTCAAAAGCCCCGAAACCTCTCTTTCTAGCCGTCTGCCATGCCTTTCTCGACTTATTCAACCTTTTACGCGCGGCCTCCAGGGCTGGAGACCACCACTCATACCCTTTACCGCGCTTACTGACACCACACACTCCTAGACACTCACTCGCCGCACCTACTAGTACATTCGTAAAATCCTCACATACCTCGTTTGCATTCTTTCGCCAATTTATCGTACCCACGCGAGTGTGGACCGCTGCCTGGAAGCGTCCCCAGTCCACACCGCACTCGCGGAATCTCCTCGGCTCCTCCAGCGGTTCCGCCGGCGAGCCTGGTTCTGGTCCGATCCGTGTGCCACATAGATTGTAGGTGATGAGACGGTGGTCGCTACCGCTGATGTCGGCATGTACTCTCCAGTCCCGGACCGGAGTGCTCCTGGTGGCCAGCGTGAGGTCGATGTTGGACTCCCCGTTGACCGTGGCGAAGGTAGATGGGAGGTCTTCACAGTTGTGTATAATGAGTCCACGGCCAACGATGAAGTCCTCCATTTGCTGGCGTCGGTGCGTAACGTCCGGTCCTCTCCCAACGTAGTTGCGCGGAGCGCAGTGCCACATCGGCGAATGGGCGTTCGTGTCAGCGCCTATCAGCACTCGGTGACACCGCAGGGAGTCCAGTACCATGTTTAGGTGTTGTAGGTGAATGGCGATGTCATCCGAGTACTGGAAGTAGGCGCTGACGAGGTGTACTGACGTCGCTGGGGTGTTCGGCTGGCGCGGGTCCAAATCTATGTGGCACACGGTGCAGTGGCTGTTGCTTAGATTCCGAAGCAAGGCGCACGCGCACCGGACATTCCCTCCTCCACCTCATGGTCCCACCACCCGTATGGGTATATGGACCGAATCATGGGAGAGACGCGCGGTACTTGCTGTATGCTCTTTCCCGCGCGCCCGTTGCAGGCTCCCTACAAATTTCGTCCCTTTGCCACTCTCCCCATTCAGGGGCGGCTCTACTATGCGAGTAGGCTAGGCGCTGTAATTACAGCTGTCGACACATTGACGGCTCGGTCGTCAGCCTGGGTCCCTTCACTCTCCTCGAGGCTTCTCCTCGTCCTGTGCCAATTATGCGCGAAGTCTCTCAACCGCCGGAAGTTCGCTTCGGAGTTCACAAGCTCGGCGTAGAACGGAGGGCCCTCTGGACTGATAATCCCATCCATCATCTTTCGTCTAATGTCCTCATAAAGGGGGCACCGCCACAAAATGTGGTCCAAACATTCGTCCTCTTCGCCGCAATAGCACACGCTTTCCTCACACAGCTTCATATCAAACAATCTCTTCCTAAAACATCCGTGACCAGTCAGAATTTGCGAGACTTGATAGTCCGGCTCGACCCAAGTATACTTGAGCCGAGCCGCCACGTCCGGGAAGAACCGATAGAGCTCCCTACCCTTCTCCTCACCTTCCCATCTCTGTTGCCATGCGGCAACAGCCTCCTGCGAAATTTGTCTGCTTTCGGCCCTAAAGTCGTCCCTGGCTAGGTGTCGGCAATCGTCGATCCTGCCTGCCCGGCTTACCTCGAGGTCGGCTGGTAGCACTCCCGCTAATACGGGGAGAGCCGCGGTGCTAACGGACCTATAGGCCTTCGTTAACAAAATCAGCGCAGGTCTTTGCGTCCTCAACAACACGCTTCTGACCATGAACGTGGTCGTTCGTCTCCACCAACACCCCGCGGCGTACGTCAGTATCGCGGCATAGGTGCCGCGATATAGGACCTTGAGGGCCCTATAACGCACACCCCAGGAGGAGGCGGATATTCGCGACATCTTTCCGAATGCTGCTGCGGCACGTTCCCCGATGGACTCTGCATGTTCCCGAAAGGACATGCTTGAGTCGATTACCACACCCAGAACCCTTGTCGACTGCACGCTCCTGACTGAGATCCCATTGAGTCTGATGGTTGGCGGGCGGCCAGGCATCTTCCCCTTCAATGTCATAGAGTATGACTTTGAGGGGGAGAAGCCCAGCCGGTTCCGCTGGCCCCACTGGCTGATGAGTTCCATGGCGCATGAGGCCGAAGCCTCGATGCCGGCGCGAGATTTAGACTCAATGAGGATTGTAACATCGTCGGCGTACGCGACAAGTTGAACCCCGTCTGGGTATGGTAACCGAAACAAATCGTCCATGAGTAGGTTCCACAGAGAGGGTCCCAAGACTGAGCCCTGCGGGCAGCCCATGGTCAGTGGCTTCCACACAACCCCGCCGCCGACGAAGAGACCAGCCCGGCGGTTGGTAAAGTAGCCGACCAACATCCGATAGATGTTGGGCGGACACCCGCCTTGCTTCGCCTTCAGCAGGATCATGGGCCACCACGCGTTGTCGAAGGCGCCAGAGATGTCTAGGAACAGTGCCTGGACGTATTTGGCCTGGCTGGAAGCAACTACTTCCTGAAGGGACCGTAGTGCTGATAGCGTTGAGCGACCTCGAAAGAAACCGTGCTGACAGGTCGAGATGTTGCGCGAGATGGAAGGTGCGCATTGGAGCATGACCCGTTCCAAGATCTTACCTAGGACAGAAAGGAGCGTGATAGGGCGATACGCTTTAGGATCGGTCAGCGGTTTGCCGTTGCCTTTCGGCAGGACAATAAGCCGGCCGTCCTTCCACGTATCTGGAAAAGTGCCCTCCTCAACGCAAAGTCCGAGAATACGCGTTAGCTCGGAGGAAGCTACGAGCCACACATGTTTTACCATGCGGGCGGTGATCCCATCGATGCCGGGTGCCGTGTTGGGTAAGTCCCTGACTATAGTGCTCACCACACTCAATGATGGGGGGGGCGCGTCGCGACCCGAGGGCGCGCAGGCGGCCAGTAGGCGCACCTTACGGTGGTATGCGCTATCCGCGCTGGGGTTGTCGTCTGGGCAGAGTGCCTTGACCAAGACCCCCATGGCGGTCTGCACGTCCCCGGCGAATCCTTCCGAGAACCTGGTGCCGTTGATGACGTTGGGGGGCGGTCTCGCCCGACCACTAGCCACCCGGTAGGCCAGTCCCCAGGGGTCCTGGTTACCGTCGGCAGCAAGTCCCCGAAAGAAATCGGTCTGCGCCTTCCCCATCAGGGCCCTGTAACTATTGCGGCGCTCATGAAAATTCTTGCGCGCAATCTCTTCAAAGACCCCCATGCCTCTCTTCCTAGCTGTCTGCCATACCTTTCTCGCTTTGTTCGCTTTCTTACGCGCGGTCTCCAGAGCAGGAGACCACCACTCGTATCCCTTGACTCTCTTACCATTCTTGCATTCACCCAAACACTCAGTCGCTGTCCTCACAATCATGTCTGTAAAGACCTTACTTATCACACTTGCAGGCTTCTTCCAGTCAATCCGTCCCACACGTTCGTGGATTATAGTCTGAAAGCGTCCCCAGTCCACGCCGCGCTCGCGGAACCTCCTCGGCTCCCCCAGCGGTTCCGCGGCTGCAGCTGTAGACCGTGTGCCACATACCTCATAGGTGATCAGCCTGTGATCGCTGGAGCTTTCTTCCTCATGTACCTTCCAGTTGTCTAGTAGGACGCCTCTTGTTGTCAATGTTAGGTCGATGTTTGATTCACCGTTGACCGTGGAGAAGGTGTGTGGTTGGTCCTCCGTGTTATTGATGGTGAGGCCACGGCCAACGATGAAATCCTCCATTTGACGCCGTCGGTAGTTGACGTCACTACCTCTTCCATGGAAGTTTCTCGGGCTACAATGCCACATTGGCGAGTGCGCATTGGTGTCAGCGCCTATCAGCACTCGGTGACCTCGCAGGGTGTCCAGTACCGTGTGTAGGTGATGTAGATGTATGGCGATGTCATCCGAGTACTGGAAATAGGCGCTGACAAGGTACAGCGACGTGTCCGGCGTTGATTTCCTGTGTGGGCTAAGTTCTAGGTGGCACACGGTGCAGTGGCTGTTACTCAGATGTGTTAATAGGGCGCACGGAATGTCACGCCGCATAAGTAGTATTCCGGCCTTTGGTTGTTCGTGTTCGGCGTGTATCCATATTGGACCGGCGGCGGTGGTGAGGCGAGGCATGGAGTGCGGTTCTTGGACAAGAACCACATCCAGCCCCAGCCTCCCCGCTATGGAGGGCAGCTCTGCTGTTGCCACCGCCGATCCCTGCAAGTTTAATTGACCGATTTTAGTGCCCATAGTCGGTCGACGCTAATTTCCTACCCTCGGCGTGTTTCCTCGCTGGGCAGTCACGTGCGTTCGTCCTGTGATCGGATCCCTTGCGTCCCAGTTTCTTGCACGTTGCACAAGTTGTCTGCTTGGCTTGACATTCCGTGCTCTTATGCCCGTCCTCCCCGCAGTTCCCGCACGTCATATTCTTGGATCTGCAGTACTTCTCCGGGTGCCCGTACATTTGGCAGCGGCGGCAGCAGGTCACGTCTATGTGGTCATTAACCTCGACGACGTCCCAGCCCACGTACACTCGCCCACGCTCAATGAGTTTTTCTCGAAGTGTTGGTGCGCACTCGCACACCCACATTTTGCGGTTGCCGCGGCGGGTCCTGTTGAATAGGGGCCTAATCATTTTTGTGACCTCTTCTAGGCTGTGCTCTCGTAGGTTTTGCTCTTGTAGGTGGGCGAGGATCTCGTTGGGCTTCAGGTCGGCGTCAACTCCCGAAAGGGAGATTAGGGGCTGGCGTTCTTTCGGCTCCGCGACTCTCAGGGTCGCTGGAACCGCTGCCCTCAGTAGGCGCGCGTCTTCTTCGGATGGGGTCTCGACGATGAGCCCCGCTCCCCCCATCTTGCGGACGCCGTGCACCCGGAATCCCTGCGCTGCAGGGTCTACGCTCGCCCGTAGCACCTTCTTCGTTTCCTCGGCTGTGCGTATGGTCTCTCTTTGGTCCTCCGCGGGGAAGACAGCCACTGCTGGACCCAGGCGTGTTGGCAATGGCACCGGCTCAGTGTTCCTGCCCATCTTTAGTGCGCCTGCGTAGCTTACTTGAGCCGGTCCGGTGTGAATTACGGTGTGCTGTTGCGGGTGCAACGCCGGCACCTGTGCAGCGCGTTCCTCCGCGACGGCAGCGCGTTGTTCCGCGGCCGCGAGTCTTGTGACGAGGTGCAGCACCACCGAGCTGACGTTGTTCACGTAGAACCCGATGGCGGCAATTTCATCTTTGTTCAATTTACTAGTTTTCGATCGTACGGCCTCCATGATCCCGCCGGTCGACTCCGTCGCAAGCTCGACGAGGTCGGCTGCAGTAGCGGAGGATGCGGGCACCGGTGTTACAGGAGTTGTCGGAGGTGCCATGGTGGTAATCTGCTCGGTTACTGGCTCGGCTTGAGTCGTCGTCTGCTTACGAGCTGGTGCCACTTTGCGTCTCGTCTGGTCCGGCATCTCAGGTGGCGAGGTCAGTAAGCGCTTACCGCCGACCTGTGGCGGCGCCTGCACTGCGGGCTGCGTCTGCATTGGCGAGGCGAACGGCGTACTGAATGCTCCTGGCGGCGTGCGCAGCAATGAGTTGCGCGGGTTGAATGCCGCCGAGGCTTCGCCCGCGGGCGCAGGCCCAGGGTCTGCGCGCCGCTGGCGCTCAGCGTCCTCCTCCTCCATCACCTTATACTTATTAAGTAGCTACTTAACACTACTACTGCTAAGCACTAATATTCTACAGCTTAAAAACTATAGACTATAAACTAAAGCGTGCGCCCAAGGGTTATCAAGGTGTAAGTCACTGGTGAAGTTTCTACACCTTGGGTACACGTAGTACTCACGGTACCGGAACCTCCGAGTGTGTGGTGCAGGCACGCAGAGCGCACGGGTAGCTACCCGGCGTACGCAAGCTGTCCTTGCACTGCACTTAGTTCACAACACTAGCACGAACAACTTTATTAACTAAAGCTATGGGCGTCTATATCGCAAAGCGTCACTATCGCGGGTTACTTAGTCCAGTACTGCTGCGTGTAACCGAACGCAAATGTCACAAACGTCAAAAACGTCACGACGTCACTGACAGCTGTCAGATGACATGTGGCGTTTGACGTCGGCTGTCAACCGCCACGCGGTTGCAGAAAATTTTTCTGCAAGTCACTTTACACCACACTAAAAACCACTGTGTCACTACCACTGAAGTGCCTGAAGGCACTGAAGCGCTATAATAGCGTCTTAGGTGTCGTTCGTGTATTATATACGCGTCCAAATCGCAGAAATACACAACGAACACAACACTGTTTGCACACACTGTTTTGCGAGTTTAAAACCGCCGAAAAACTAGGTTTTTCGCGACGGAAAGTCGTGAAAATCACTACACTTATGCACTGGAGCAATGTGAACGTGATCCCGAAGGAATTACAGCGAAATTCCCACTGCGACCGAAAATATAAATTTCCGACACGGAGCTCGCGTTAAACACGTCCGCTCGACACGAATGCCGACGACCGAGTCCACCGGACAGTTCAGTTCTAATAACAGAGCGATTAACAGTGAAGAGTAAAGGAGTTTGAAAGTGTGTTTCTAGTGTGGAAATAAAAGAAATTATGCCGGTTATGCCGAAGGAAGAAACTGAGGGAGTGCGTACCAGGAACCAGCGCCAGTAAGACCTGGACCAGAGACGCTTTGGAGACGTTCCTTCTCCATAGTCTGGTGGACCAGGTGACTCCGCGGCTGCAGTGGAGCCTGCAAGCGCAACACACTCCGTGTCAGTCCCTGACATCGCGGCTCTGATGGCGTTCATGCAGGAGCAGGCTCGCCGTCAAGAGGAGCACGCGCGCCGCCTAGAGAAAAAGCTCCAGCGTGATAAGGAGGAGCACGCCCGCCGTCAAGAGGAGCAGGCTTGCCGTCAAGAGGAGCATGCGCGCCGCCTAAAGGAACAGCTTCAGCGCGATAAGGAAGAGCACGCCCGCCGTCTGGAGGCACAGCTGGTGCTTATGAAGGACCTCGGCGCCGCTGTGGGTAAGGACCTGAAGGTGGTCAAGGAGGAACTTCAGCAGCACGAGGCCCGTATCAGCGACGAGGAGAAGCTCGTACACGACCAGCTTGAGACTCGCGTCGCCTCTATAGAGAATCGTGTACATGACCACCAAGAGACCTGTATCGCTGAAGTGGAAAATAAATTGCGTGGGCTCGGGTCTTACGAAGTGACATCTGCGGCTGTATCGCCCTCACCTCGTGGGTTTAAGGTTCCGACATTTGATGGCTCGTCATTATGGTCAGCATACAAGATCCAGTTTGAGGCTGTGATGCGATCGAATGGGTGGACAAAAGAACAGGCCTTAACCGCCCTAACTTTGGGCTTTCGTTATCGGGCCTTGACGGTATTGTAGGCACTCGAGGCAAGATATTATGTCTCCTATGAAAAGCTCCTGGAGGCGCTGGAGGCGAGATACGTTGACGCGCACCTAAAACACGTGTATCGTGCTCAGCTGAAGGACAGGTCACAGCGTTCTGGAGAAACCCTGCAGGGCTCTAGAGGTGGTAAAACTGGTTCGGAAGGCGTATCAGTCCTCGCCTGCGCTGATTGACGGGAACCTCGTATAGGCATTTACGGATGGGATCCGGGACCTGGAGGTAAGAGCAGCAGTGAGACTTGAGTACTTCAAGAACCTTAAGGACGCCTTAGCCCACGCTTTGGAAGTGGAAGCAATGCGATGCGACGAACGAAATCACCGCATCAGAGAAGTTGTGTTTTAACCACGGTGCTACAACTGCGGGGAAAGAGGCCATATCCGCTTGAGCTGGCCAAAGCGTAGGCAGCATGGTGGTACCCTGTTTTCACCAGAAGGGTCACCTGCTGTCCCTGCATGGCAAGGAGAGCAGGGAATAGAGTAGAAGCCAGGACTGCGGGGCAGGTGCTGGCTGGTAATGGAAGAGACCCAAGTATCTCGATCTCGCAATCATGTGGACGACTGCATCTTGGGCCTAGACTTCATGCGAAAGTATCGCTGTGAGATCGATGTTAACCAAATAGGTGCAACTTCAGGAAAAGTGTACTGCCTGAGGCATGTCATTCTTCACCCGCAGTCGGAAACGGTTGTACCTGTTTGTCTACCAGGGAATTCGGGTCAGGGAAACCGTTGCGTACTTATCGAAGGCTTAGAGAGAGATGCCTCATGGAAGCTTGCACAAATCTTGGTAAGGGGTACCAAAGTTTCATCAGTACGCGCACTAAATGCTAGTGACAAGGTAGTGTTACTTAAGAAAGGGACGGACTTGGGCACCTATGAAGGAGCGGCTTGGATGCGTAGATGTGAAGAGCAACCTACCACAGCCAAGGTTCAAGGTACACGATTCGACGTGTCTTCACTTTTAGAGGACTGCCAAAGTACCCTGTCGGAAGAAGAGAAAATCAAGGCTGGGAAGATGTTAAACCGGTTCACCGATATTTTCTCGACCAGTGATGCCGACATAGGGAAGACAGCACTAGTCCAGCACAAAATTAACACGGGAAGTGACGCAACGATTCGCCAGCGGCCAAGACGTGTGCCAGTGGCACGAGAACGTGAAGTGGAAGCTATGATCGACAGTATGGTGAAGCAAGACGTAATCGAGCCTTCGTCCAGCCCGTGGTGTTCTCCGGTGGTGCTAGTTAAGAAGAAAGTTGGCAGCATGCGCTTCTGTGTAGACTACCGCCGATTAAACGACATCACAAAGAAGGACAGCTACCCACTGCCAAGGTTCGATGACATACTGGATGCGCTGATGGGGATGAATTGGTTTTCTACCTTAGATCTAAAAAGTGGCTACTGGCAGGTCGAAATAGATCCTCGAGACAAGGAGAAGACGACATTCTCCACAGGCAAAGGATCATGGCAATTTAACGTCATGCCCTTTGGATTATGCAACGCTCCGGCTACTTTTGAGAGACTGAAGGAGCGAGAGAAGATAGTTCATGTGGACCGGTTGGCTCGTTACTATGGGCCCAACGATGTTCGGGACGAACACGTCTAAGAGGGAGGCAGTGTTATGAATGGCGATATTTTAAGAATTACGCCATCTATCAGTAAAAGAGAGAACTAGAAGAGAAGGTATATATTGATGGTTTAAATTGTTCCACCTATTCTCTACTACATGGCGTTGCTATTTTTTACACTAGAACAATCGACTCTGTTTGCGAATGATACGAGAAGGTTCTAGCATGTACTCAAACATACTGGAAACCTTATCCGACCTATATAAAGGTGCTCGGATTCGCGGACCGGACAGGATTAGCTACGCGAGCGCCGATTAAGTATAACGTACCGAGCACGTAATCCAATATACCCACATCTTGCTGCACGGACCGAGAAAGTTCCAGAAAACGCGGCGAAGAAATTCAAATTTGAACGCCGAACGGTCGCAGCTGCCGCGTCCTTGCGACATGCCTCGTCGACCAAGCCCTTTTCAGGGCTCTGGCGATGACCAAACGGAAGCTGAAGACGAAGAAGATGAAGAAAACTACTTACCACCGGTGTCTCTCCAGGCGCCGCGTTCACCGTCAGGTCACCAAGCAGCCGCCGCCGTCACCACAAAACCACAAACACAGGGCAAACAAGTGAGTACTCACACTACACATTTGTCTCGGACTGCCGGCGTCCAGCCTCCCGTGCGCCTACCAATGCGCAGGCGAGAATATCTTCGCGGGATGAGGTGCGCGCGGGCCGCGACTCGGTCCGCGCCTCGCATCTCCAGTCGACCGCGAGCGCTGCGACCATGCGCGCGCCTACGAACCCGCCGCCGCGCGCCCGCGCCGCGCCACGCCCTGCCCACACAGTGGACAACGCATCACCGACGCGCACGTCCGCCGCGCGTGATCGTGCCCTCGAGCAGGCCACAGAGTCCCCTCGGGTCGCCGCAAAGGACTCGCCCGCTCCGCGTTCCGCGTGATCATCGCGAACAGGCTCGGAAACCTCGCTTGCCTCCGCTAACTCGTCTATTAACGATAAGGCGGACTTAGTTTTACACATCAAGCGTCGTCGCCATACTATGTGCGCGTCGGCGAACTTACAGCGTTCTAGTTCGTCGCCGAAGCTTGTGAAAATGGACGTAGACGCCACACCAGAGGCGGCACGCCCTGTGCAAACGCGACGCCAACGAAGCCCAGACGAGGACGACGCCGAGGAGCCGAAGCGCCCCCGCGCTGACGACGCCGGATTAACCGTGAGTACCTCACAAATTTTATTAAGTGAGAGTGTGAAAAATCCGGCGTCTAAACCGTTATACACGGACGTCGCACGATCGCCGCCAACGACGCGCCGCGTACCTACCGCCGCGCCCGCGTCGCACCCTGCGCCCGCGAGCGCACGCGCCGCCGCCGCGCGCCCCGAGGCCGCACCCGCACCGCCGCTCGCTGCTGGCGTGTCCGGCCACAGCAACGCGCGCCCCGCAGCCGCGCCCGCGCACCGTGCTTCCGCGCCCGCCACCACCGCCGACACGCACACCGCCGCCAACACCGCCGACCCGGCTGTAGGTGAGAGGAAGAAGCCGAGATTCCCTCCGGTGATCGTTGAGCATCTACCGAACTGGGCTTACCACATGCGGGAGCTCAAAGGACAATTAGGCAGAGCCGCCAACGGCCGCGCCTTCGGCAAGGGGCTCCGCTTCACCCCGAAAGACGAGGACGAGTACCACCTACTACAGCGGTACTTTACCGAGCTTGAGAAGACGGACTGCATATCGTGGTTTTGCTACTCGCTCCCCGCAGAACGCAGCCTCAAGGTAGCCATCCGAGGCTTGCCCAGCAACGCGACACCGGAGGAGGTCGAAGACGAACTCCGCGAGCTGGGGTACGACCCGGAATACGTGCGCACTATCCGGGCTCGACGCGACCGGCCGGGGTGTATACTCCTGGTGTTTATCCGGCGCACCAAGGACACTACGCTGGGGATCTTTGGCGTCACCGAGATGCTCGGTATACCCGGCGTACGAATAGAACTATGGCGCGGCAAGCGGAGGCCGGCACAATGCCACCGCTGCCAAAAGTTTAGGCACTCTAGCCACAATTGCCACCGCACACTGGCGTGCGTAAAGTGCGGTGAAGAGCACATGGCTAGAGACTGCCCGCGCCCCAAGGAGGAGCCAGCGACTTGCGCCAACTGCGGGGGCGAACACCCCGCAAATCATGTCAACTGTCCCGTGTTCAAGCGCAAAGCACGCAACAGAAAGGCCGGGACAGTTGCCATTACCGGCGAGCTGCGCCAAGGGCCGGCACCGGTGAACGCGCAACCCCTAGGAGAGGCCGCACAGGGGACCACACTGATGGCGAAGGCGAACGACCTCCCAGCTCGCGGAACAGCCGGCAAGAAAAGAGGGCGGAGGAACCGTGCCCGCGGTAGGCGAGGCGCACCCGCCCCTGAGACACCCGCATCCGTAACCACACCCGCGCTCGCACCCGCGCCCGCACCTACCGTGGAGAAACCACTCAAACGAAAGGGCGGCCCCGGGAAGGCCCCAAAAACCCCCGCTGAAGCACCCAAATCGGGAGCTCATACAGTCGCCGCCCCCACAGGTACAACCGCGCCCCAGGGGAAAAAGGGGAAGAAGGCGAAGGCCCCAAGCCAGCGAAGGCACCAAGAGCTCCGGCACCGTTCAGGCCGCTGTCGCGGTACTGCAGCAAGTGCTCACTGCTATGAGCGAAGGCCGCGACAAACAGACAATCGTAGGCATCATCCTCAAGGGCCTGGCGGACCTTGTTCTACAGAATGAACAGTAAGCCCTTGAGGATTATACACTGGAATGCCCGCGGCCTGAACAGGAAGGCCACCCTACTCCGCCCTCTACTGCAGGAACAGGACATTGACGTGGCGCTAATAAACGAGACGCACCTGGGACCTGCAGACCAACCATGATTCCCAGGTTTCCTCGTTTATCGGAGGGACGAAATCTCACCCGAGGGAAGGAGCTACCGCGGACTGGCAGTGCTGATCAAGCGACGAGTCGTACACCAGCCGCTACCTACACCGAACTTTAACACCGTTTACACGCTGGGTGTCGAAGTGCACCTAGGCGGTGCCAACTTACATCTCCACGCCGCTTACAAGCCACCCGCTACATCACCAGACGTCGCTGAGCTGCGGTCGCTCTTGAGCGTGCCGCACCCTGTCATCATAGCGGGTGACTTAAACTGTAAGCACCCAGCGTAGAATTCGTCGAACACAAACCACGCTGGTGTACGACTATTTAAAGACGCCGAGTCATACGAGTCGGTCGCGGGACCGGAGGTACCCACACACTACCCGGACGACCCTACACTGATGCCCGACGTACTCGACATCATTATACACAATGAGACGCACTGCCAGATACAGCAAGAAGTACTCGACGACGAGCTGTTGTCGGATCACCAACCTGTACTCGTCGTCGTACAGCAGCAGCCTACGCGGATTGTCCCTCCAGCGCCACGTTACAAACCGGACTGGACCAAATTCGCAGAAACGATTGAGACCACCACACCAACTCACCCTATCAACTCCGCGGCCGACGTCGAGACGCTTGCAGCGGAGATCACCGACGCTATTAAAGGCGCCCTTGTGACTGCCACGACCCCCACTACCCAGAGGAGACTCACTCCTCTGCCGGCACGCATTCTCCGTATGATCGCAGACAAGAGGCGCCTCTGAAGGCAGTGGCAGAGCTCCCGTTGGCCCACACTGAAAGCCAAACTAAACCGGCTCGCGGAGAGAGTGAAGGACGAGTTGAGGACCTACACCACCGAGAGCTGGGAGCGCTATATCAACGACACCAGCGACGACTGGCCGTCACTACACCGGCTATGTCGTCGCCTCACTAACACCCTAGCTCCGGTGCGCCCGCTGCTACACGCCGACGGGACGCCGAGATACAAAGCAGCAGACCGCGCGGCCATACTCGCTGGACACTTAGAGAGCGTGTTCGCGCCGAACCCGACTGCTGACACGGAACACACCGCAGCAGTCGAGAAACACCTTCGAGACTACTTCGCCACGCCGATAGCTCCCGAAGAGGACCCTATTTACTTCTCCCCTGGCATGGTGCAACGTCTCATTCGGCAGACCCAGCCCCGGAAGGCCCCTGGGGCGGATGGGATACCGAACGCAGCGCTGCGCCGCCTGCCGCACCGTACCGTGGCAGCGCTGGCGCACCTGTTTACGGGGATCGTCCGCACAGGCGTCTTCCCCACCTGTTGGAAAGAGGGCCGGATAATCATGTTGCCCAAGCCAGGCAAGAACACTATGAAGCCTGAGAGCTATCGGCCGATCACCTTGCTGCCCACCATCTCGAAGGTGTTCGAAAAGCTCCTGCTGCGGCACCTCACACCGCACATCACGCCCAGACCTGAGCAGTTCGGGTTCCGCGCCGAACACTCAACCACACTGCAACTGTCGAGGGTACTGCACCGGATAGCGGCGGCGCGTAACAAACGCGAGCACGCCGTGGCAGTATTCCTCGACATGGAGAAGGCATTTGACCGAGTATGGCATTCCGGTGTGCTCTACAAGCTCTCCACCTCTACAGCGCCCCGTCGCGCCGTCAAGACGGTCCAATCGTTTATGCACAACAGGACATTCAGAGTGGCAGTGGAACAGGAGTTATCCGAGCTCCACACCATCTCCGCCGGAGTCCCGCAGGGCTCATGTCTCTCGCCTGTGCTCTACACACGCTTCAGCGACGACATCCCCGTCGCCGAGGGCACCGAACTGGCCCTGTACGCTGATGACGCGGCGTACATCACTACCAGCATCAACGCCTACCACGCCGCGTCTAAGATGCAGCGCACCCTCGACCTACTCCCCCGCTGGCTATCGCAATGGTGACTGTCGGTAAACGTGGGTAAGTCACAGGCGATCTTATTTAGCTCCAAAAGAGACCATCCACTGCCACTCCAACTACAGGACGGGTTCATCCCGTGGACGAGGACGGTGAAGTACCTGGGGGTCACTCTTGACCGCCTACTCACCCTTGAGTCGCACGTCCGCCAAGTCGTCGCGCAGGTCCGCACTACGAGGGCGCTATTGCGTCCAGTGCTCCGCTCCAGACTCCCGCTACGCGTCAAGCTGGGGGTGTACAAAACGTATGTACGCTCCCGGCTCACCTACGCCACCCCCGCCTGGTTCGCGCTTATGAGCGAGACGAACAAGGCCCGCCTCCGCGCGCAGCAATCACTCACGCTGCGCGCATCGTAGGTGCCCCCCGCACCGTACGTAACGCCGTGATCCGGCGGGACACGCAAATAGAGAGCCTGGACGCCTACATCCGCCGTCTGTCCGTGGGGATGTTCGAGCGAGCCGACGCCTCGGCCTGGGACCACGTCCGGGACCTGGCCCCCTGGCACGCTCGCCCCCCGGACAAGAAGAAGCTGCCGCGAGACCTGCTCAACACCCCCGACGACTCCGAGGACACTACGGTCACCCCCAGGTAACCGCCACCTCTAACCGGGTAGAACCCACTTTACCCCACTGTTGCAGGTGACCGCCCCTTTCCGCGTGACATCTGTGCGTATGACACGCATACGTGCATCATGTGCGCGCGCGGGCGACCACCGCAACAGCGGCCGCCTACACTACTTACACGAAAAAGACGCCTACACTACCACCATCACTATCAACACTAACATACCTCACAGAGGCCGCACGTAAGCCGCCGTCCGCGTCGCTGGCTACACGGAGCTGGGCCTCCCCCGGTTCGCCGGGGGTCTCACCTGGCTCGTGTTGACCGCCCGGACGGCGTGAAGAATGCACGGCTCTGTGTAAACACACTCGTTGACGACGACACTGTAGGGCATACAGCCCGCCCCAACTACCTGCCCTTTATTGAAGGGGCAGCGTCTAGAGACCGCTGGAGAAGGGCACAAGCCCTGTACCAGCCTCCGCCAACCCTCTAGGGGGTTGCGTGAAGACCCGACTGTGCGGACCGGACAGTTCAGTTCTTATAACAGAGCGATTAACAGCGAAGGACTTTTGAAGAGTAAAAGAGTTTGAAAGTGTGTTTCTAGTGTGGAAATAAGTTTTTATTAGTGTTGAAAATTAAGTGTGTGTAAAATAAAGTACAGTTTAAGTACCATAGTGATTTTAATTTATCGCCGAACCCCAGCTCGTAACAACATGAAATATGAATATGCACTTGGTATATCTAAGTCCCTTTCCTGGAAGCTCAACAATATTGAACGCTGAAGGATATACATATCAGAGAGTGCTCAATATTTCATAAACAGTCTACATTAAGATTGCACAACTGCAAGGAGAGCTAAGATAATATCATAAATGCATTCCATGCACTGCGCACGTTTCTCTCATGCATTTAAGCATTGTTTGTACGTGATATTCTAGCAGTAGCTGTTTAACTAATGTCATTAAGACGTTGACTTAGACGTTGATTTACGTTGATTAAAACATCGATGACGCTACTGTAGAGTCGTTGTCGTGTACGACAATAGCTCCACAGTAGCGGCATCGACTGAACTACTTTTTATGTTCTTTTAACGTATTAGGTGACAAACGAGCAGACGGATCGCATGTTGGTAAGCGGACAATGACTTTTCGGAGTGATGTGCGTATTGAATTGTAAATTATCGCTTGTCCCGTGCCTCGGAGTCCCGGCTGTCATGAAGATCTTTGACAGTCGTTAGAGTTTGTCAGTACCTCTAAATAAACTGACAATAGTCCAAACCATGGAATATCGCTATCCCTTTGGGGTGCGGAGGTCAGACAGGCAGTCGCTCTGTGGGAAGCTAATATTCGGTCAAATCCGATTAGACTAGAAAGCGGAGCCCGGGTTCTAACCTAGGATGATGATTTGAAAAAGAAACAATATCATTAATGTACCACGTAACGTATTATGTAATACCAAACAAATATAACTGTATATTGTGACATGTTTATTGTAAGTACGAACCGATTATATGATATTCCTTGAAAGAGTTCCGATGATGTCAATAAATGTGTGCACTCGTGCAAGGGACGGGACAAGGAATGGCTATTTCTTTACTATTTGCCCATAGAGATGTTTCGATTTTTATAGAACATTGATCATCTTAGATAGTTCCTACCTATTTCTTCAACTTCCATCTTCCTTATACATCACCGCAGTCTCTCGGAGGTTTTACAAATACAAAATGACGCATAGAGTGATTGACGTTGATATGTTGGTTGATGTTTATTTATTATAGTATGTAGGTGAATTTTTTGTCATATCCACAATATCTCAGATTAGCTAAGATTGTGGAGATAGGACAAAATTTGATGGATTGTATGACGTTACAAAAAAACTTACTATTAATAATTTACAAAAGATACTTGAATATTAGATACTTGATTCTAAACTGTCGCGAGTTGTATAAATATATCACGTTAGGTATTAATAACAAGTAAGCAAAAATAGAGGTATTTATGTCTTAAATAAGTTAGTAAACGCGATTAAGCTCCGTTAAATAAAATCGTATACACTATAATTTTCCTGCATTCTTGTGAAGGAGTTATTTTATACATCTTTACCTCTCCTAAATATTTAAATACATTCTTTGTATTCGCATGACAATCATATTCCCTACTTTTCGAGGAAATCGCGATGGAAATACACACTAAACTATTGCATCTATCGTGCAGTCAAGGTCTTTTTTTAATCAGTGTCGGCGAGGCGTCTACAATAATTCTATTGCATGCGACGCTAAGGGTGCGTTTTACACGGACAAATGCACGATCACCTTAAGTCATGCAATTCTCCTTAACTATGCAATCGATAGTGGAAATAAAACTATGGTATTGTCAACGTAATGTGTATTATTTTTATTACGTATTTAATGGAATAGTAGTAATAAGTCAGCGTTGCTTGCCTAATTATATGCCACTTTCTTAGGCTATTGGAAGGCTGCTTGTACCTACTTATAAATATAACAAATGCATGTCATGATAATTTTTACATTAAAATGTTATTTATTCATAAAAATATTATAAATACTCTATTGTACACCAGCATAAATATAAGATTACAATAACTAAAACAAAGAACTTAAAACTAGTGGTACATGAGCCTTATCACAAAATGCGATATCTTCCAACCAACCAAGAATATATGATAAAAACTGTCACAGTCGGGTAAAAATGGAATCATTGACAGTTTTTCAGTTAGAACTTCTTTATATAGCCGCAATATCTATAAAAATAAACCCTTTTTAGGGTTCCGTACCTCACAAGGTAAAAAAGGAACCCTTATAAGAACACTTTCTTGTCTGTCTGTCTGTCCGTGTGTCACCACCGATTTTCTCAGGAACGGGTGGACCTAGCGAATTGAAATTTATACCAGATACTGAGGTCTATGGTTGTTATTAGGTGTATAAAAATCAGGGTCCTGGGTCAACCCCATAAAAAGATATGGTCAAAATTACATTTTTGCAAAAACTTGTAAGTACCAAAATTAACTTTAATTTTCAACTTTTTTTAATTTTCGGAAGTATTCCTTTACTTGTGTTGTAAGACCTTAGTTTTAACCAAAATTGACAATTCTAGGTCAACCGTAAGTACCCTATAAGTTTTGGGTCGAAAACCTATATGGTAGTTCCCGTTGAACTAGAATCACGAAATTTGGCCAAAAGCAGGGTCTTACAGCACAAATAAAGCAAAAATTACAAAATATAAAAAAGTGGAAAAATTAAGGGTGTCCCCATACATACATAGTAGACTCCGTTTAAGATAGTCCTCTTAGTTGTATGGGCGCTCATACAGATTTAGAGGAATAGCGTAATTAGCACTAATGTGGACTTAGAGTACTGTAATTTTGAAGACAAGAATAACTCCAAGAACGGTTTTGTAGATAGGAATGTACTTAAATATTTTCGCGATTACTGCTAAATTTAAGGAGGTCATTCATGTTAACAGTAGAAAATTTTTTCTAATACTTGTTTTAGCAATATTCTATAACGGCACTCGACATAAAAAACGGGCAAAATTCGTCTTGATACACGATGCAATGCGTACGGAACCCTCGATGCGCGGGTCAGACTCGCACTTGCCCGATTTTTTTTATGTTAGGACTTATATTTATAAACATACCTGTCTATGTAACCAGCGGTTACCCAAAGCCGCGGGCAAGAATCGGACGCTCATATTTCAATGGTACGTATCCTTTTGTATCCACATGCGTATCACGTGCAGGCCAGTTTATCCCAACAGACTGATTGAGGATGAAGAAAGCGCCTTCAGATATTATTAAGCCTCTCCTTTTTTCTTCAATTTTTCGGTTAGTTTAATACTGCAGTAAGTATTCTGTGTGAATATATAGAGTACTTTTTAATTGTTTTGTTTATTGAAAGGCATTCTACGATTGGATGTTTATTTTTTTATTAACATAAAGTTTTATTTTCTTAGGTAATAGAAATTGCCTGTGCTCACGAAGAATTTGTCCTGGATACTGGATTTTTTCAATGAGAATGTCTGTCAAAATATGTATGCAGACGTTTAAAACGCGTTACGTATATGTCACTATATAAGTAATTTTCTTGTAATTAAATTTGTTAGTTACATTTTGTGTTATAAAAACATATAACTGCGTTATTCAGTCCTTGTATAGTGTTTCTTTTAAGATCAGCAATATTTTTTTAATACTCTTGATGATTTATTATAGCTTGACGCAAAGTTTTGTCTCATGTGCCAAAAGCAAAATATTTAATACACGTCTATAGTCAGCGACCTACGAGTACCTACTGTATTTATTATGTAGCTTTACACAGAAAAGTGAGAAAATAAAGGTGCTGCAGCTTTATTATCTAACTTGGGAAGCAATACAACACCGCTTAACTTCTAACACCGCGACCTACTTGTAGTACGCAGAAAGTATATTTGTTTTTATTAAACATTTTTATTTTGTACCTTTTTTATTTTGTTGTTATTTAAAATATTTTTCTCTTATAATATAAACGTAATATAAAATAATGTACGTTCAAGGGGTCCTCAGGCAGGTATGCGAAGTTCTTAGTACGCAGCCGGGATAGCGCTAAGGTGATGACTATGACAAAATCATATTTGTTCTACCACATAGATCGTCAAACTCCATGGCAATAGTAAAGTCCACCATGACGAAAACGCCATGGTTACCATGACGCATTTTTTGGTCGTGCTGATATATTATGCATAAATAATGAAATTAATAGTTGCAAAATTTATGGTGCGTTTGACGTAATGGGTTAAGCGGCTGCTTCACTGTTCACCTCTGCGAAGAATTTTGTGGGTTCGATCGCAACATGTGACAACTCTTTGTGTTTATTTTTAATTGTCTTTCGGGATATATAACACGTACCTTTGTTTGGAGTAACCGATATTTCGGCACCGTTGCAAGAGCCATAATCACGAATGTACTGAGGGTATTGCGGGTGGATGTATAACGGTCTACACGCTTTCTTACTCGTTTTTTGTGTACAACACCACTGCCACTGTTTTCACTATCGCACTGCACCCGATCACGACAAACCACACTTGTCAGCTCGCGGTTTGAGTTTTTACGTTTCACGGGTTTTACATTATTTAAAAGTTTAAACTCTTTGTGTCATCACAAGTTATTATTTCAAGTCTGGGTGTTCCCTGAGTCAGTTGCTATATTATATCTGTTAGGTTCATTTCTATAGATAATTAATTCATAGCGAATTATTAATCTTAATGCAAAGAATAGAAGAAAATATATTTTAAAATATTACTCACAGGTTCAAATTCAAATTCAAATTCAAATCATTTATTCACTGTAAATAGGGTTACATAAGATGTTTGCATTCAAATAATAATATAATATTAAGAACAAGCCCATTTAGCCATAGATCATAGCATGCAAATATATATTTTTATTCTAATTATACTGTGGTCATATTAATAAATGAAATACGTTTAAGCAATAGGTATAAGTTATAATTTTGCGCGTATACCAGTACTATTTCCAATCCAGAAACTCTTTAAGTGAATAAAACATTTGTTGTCGTAGCCAATTTCTCAAATCCCTTGTGAATTTTGATAAATTTTGTTCTTTTATGTGCATTGGAATTTTGTTATATATTGTTACACACATAGCATAACAGTTATTCTTAAAGCGTAAACTTTTTGGTATCATTTTAAGAACTAATCTGTCTGGTTTACGTATATTACTTCTCTTTGTTACATTTTTGGCAAGGCTAAATAAATTCTGAATTTGTTTGACGAATTTTCCGACTTCTAAAATATATAAACAAGGCAAAGGCAGTATTCCTAGATTGTCAAAATAAGGACGACAGGAAACGTCCGGCGCAATGTCACAGATAGCCCTTATACACCTCTTTTGGGCAATAAAGACCTTATTTATATCTGTGCCGTTTCCCCATATCAACAAGCCATACCGTATCACAGATTCAATGTATGCAAAATAGGCCATACATGCTGCATGTTTACTTGCAACCTTTGCAAGTTTGTACAGCGCAAATGAGAATCCATTCAATTTACTGCAATTTTTTTCGATATGTTCTTTCCAGTTTAGTTTATTATTAATAATTATACCAAGAAATGTCACTTTATCATTATTTAATAGTATATGTCCATTGTAATTAAGATTAAGAGTATTGTGTTCAAAATTATTGAAATTAATTAAATTTGTTTTTGAGATGTTAATTTGTAAATTATTACAAATTAAAATTATTACAATTAAATTAGGTTACTTGATGTACTGTCTCAGACTCTTCATTTTGTTTGATGAACTGTCCTAACTCATCGATATCACTTTACTCAATATTCAGTATCGACGAAACAGCAGTAAACAGTTACCGTTAGATGAGAAATTACACAAAGGGGAAGTAATGCAAACAGATACTGCTAACGGATAGCCCAAGTATCTGATCTTTGATCTCGAGATCTTGTGGGAAGTACGCAGTCACAGTACTATGCACAAATTAAAATAACATAGTGTATTACGAATACTATCAGAATCAAATCAAATCTTACTCAAACTAACTGATGGAAGTATGAATCTATTGACAATCTGTAATTTTCATGAAATAAAATTGAATGATGTGAACTAACAGCGTGATATTTAAATTGATTAAATTTTGTTTGACTATGCACATCGTCATCATTCTAGCGATGCCTCGGTTGTCATTCATATTTTTTTCTTTCTAGTACATTTCTTATACAACTAAAGGATGATGTAAGAGATTGTATGAAATCTGGTACCCGCTCCAATAGTGATGTGTCAATAATCATCGAAAAGGTATTATCTTATAGAATATGAATAAGTATGGCGACACAGCCTAATATAATATCAGGGTAATATGGATTTTCCTTTTCCAAGAAATAAAAATAAAGCTTAAGAAAATGAAATAAAATACGATTATGATTTCCTTTATTTATTATTTTTACCATTTATTGTATACAAAAGAAGCAACAGCCGCAACGAAGCTTAATAAGTGAGATTACAATATGAAATGATTACCAAATGAAATAAAATGATTACAAAATAAAATAAATGATTACACATCATCTAGTAACACATCATTAAGGAATAAAGCAGGGGCTACCTATCCCTCGTGCCTGGCGTATCCTAGGTCCACACGATGGACACGATGTGAGCACAGGTACCTACAGTAAGTCGCCCAGTCAGGCATGTACCTACAGTAGTATTGAGAGATAGTATTACTATTATTATTGATTAAAATATAACAA
Organism: Euclidia mi; assembly: GCA_944739405.2. Taxonomy (NCBI): domain Eukaryota; kingdom Metazoa; phylum Arthropoda; class Insecta; order Lepidoptera; family Erebidae; genus Euclidia; species Euclidia mi. The sequence goes on along the minus strand of OX123186.2, from coordinate 54,618,769 downwards.
TAATATATTCTTGCTCGTATATGTCGAAATTGGATACCGCGCATGAGCAAAGAATCTTCATTTATCTCATAGTCAGGCAAATCTTCAAGTGCATTTTGTCTGTAAATCTCTATTGTGTATATTCCATTATGTAGATGCCCACTGCAGTAAGATCTTGCAAGCTTTATTTGATATGTCCCTAATGCCAATAAAATAACTTGCCTACTGAAATAAAAATAAAATAATAATTCGTTGCTGAATAGTACGGCGAGACGTGGAAGCGCAGTCACATACACAATACAAACGAACGACTGAAGCTATACGTCGGTCGACGCTTGCACGTGCGCATTCGGTCCCCTCCTCGCCCCCCGCCTCTGGTGCTTTGCCCGCCTTCCCGGGCAGGTAAGGAAATGATTCATAACTCCTATTGATGTACAAAAGAGAAGTGAATTATGAAATAATAATAATAGCCTTATTCTATCCTTGCTACAACCTACAACTGGCATGTTATAGTACCTGTTATTTCTGAACGGACTAAGATTTGGAACTAGTGGCCATAATAATTTTTGTTTAGCTCACAAAGAGCTATCCAAAGACGTATTACACTAAGCTATTGGTGGTGTGTACCAAGATTTTGCATCATCCTTTTAATAACTTAGCTTTACCATGAGGTACACTACAATCGTAGTGTAGGACGCCGTCCAGGTAGGTGGACTGACGATATATCCGCCGCAAATCGGGCTCAGTGGCGTGCCATTGGTGAGGCCTATATCCAGCAGTGGACTATGGCAGGCTGATGATGATGAGGATACAACAATCGCTGTCTTGCTTTTGTAGCACAAATATATTCCTTGATTAGCCCAGTGACATCATATTCGAGGATTCTGACGAGATCCGTTTATACTGTCTCAGATCTTCATGACGACCGTTAGCGACAGCTTTATGGCATATGCTTTAAAGGCTAGGTAACGAAATGGACTGTTCGCTTTTAAAAAAGGCTATGGCTTGCCTTGGGCTTAATGTTTTTAATCTCTACATGTAAATATTCTTATTCTCTCTATCTATCTCTCTAGATCATTGCAACTGCATAAACTTGTTTGATCACGAAAATAAACCCGATGTTTTAAAATATTTTTTATAAAAATATTGAATACAGAAATATTGTCAAAATACATTTCAGTTACTAACGACACATATCATAATTTGCCTACGGCCCTGTCACGTGTACGCTATTACCTGTAAATAGTAATTTAATAAAAAAAAAAAACTTATTTTTCTTCTTATCCTATTACCGCCGCTAGCGTTCGACTTTGGTAAAACCAAATCTACACGAATGAATTTACTTTAAGCGAACCTTAGTTGTCATATTCTATTATCATATCAGCGCTTAGGTGTTAATATTGAGCAGTTTTGAACTTTCGCGGCTTGTACTCAAATCAATAATTATAGCTTAATTATTTGAAAATAAACGCGAAAACAGTCACAAAAAGACTCAGGTATATAGACTTAGGTATATTGTTGGAATAGAAAAGCTTTATAAAATACTAAGAGGATGACCGCGGTTACACCCGCGATGTTATATAGCCTGTAGCCTTCCTCGATAAATGGGCTATCTAACACTGAAAGAATTTTTCAAATCGGACTAATAGTTCCTGAGATTAGCGCGTTCAACCAAACAAACAAACAAACTCTTCAGCTTTATATATTACTACTAGAGGATGCCCGCGGTTACACCCGCGTTATTTAAGGCTACTGCTCTGCTCCCGTCGCCCATAGCGTGATGTTATATAGCCTATAGCCTCGATAAATGGACTGAAAGAATTTTTTAAATCGGACCAGTAGTTCCTGAGATTAGCGCGTTGAACCAAACAATCAATCAAACAAACAAACTCTTCAGCTTTATATATTAGTATAAGATAAGATGTATTGTACATTTCTTGGGTACATTAACTTTATAAAGTTACTAGAGGATGCCCGCGGTTACACCCGCGTTATTTAGGGCTACTGCTCTGCTCCCGTCGCTCATAGCGTGATGTTATATAGCCTATAGCCTTCCTCGATAAGATACAATTGTATTTACTAAAACGCTTGGCTGGCACCGACTCCAAAAAAAAGTATAATTGTATATTATAGTCCTAATAAAATATTTTTTCTAAGTACTTAGTCCAAAAATATAATATACTTATCTGATTTCTGGTGATAGGTATTTAATTTAGTTTGTTAGTCATATAAAATATGTATTGTGTCAGGTATGTGAATTAAGTGGTAGAACCGTATAACTCGTATAAGTGTATAATATTCAGTTGAATAGGTGATGTTAATGAGTAGGTAAATTGAAGTAAAAATAACGGAATTTATTTTTTACTTTTTAGTGCTATTTTCACACATTTTCCAGAATTTTTGGAGGCGGTAATTTTTTGTTAAAAATTATTTTATTTCCTGTTTTTTGGTGAATTTTCCTTTCTGCACTTATCTGATTTATCGAAATTAAAGATGGGTAGACCTACTAAACGCGCTGCCCATATGAGACAGCGCCGTTTAAATGAAACTATTTTTTTTATTGCTGCTAGTGGCAAACGAGCGAACGGCCCATCTCATGGTAAACGGTAACCGCTGCACATGGACTTCGCTAATGTCAGGGTATACACAGCAAAGCCACTGCCTACCATAAAAGTAATGCTCTCTTTAAACCTCGTTTGAACAAGGACAAGTCATAGCGCTCGGGAAACACCACAGCAGGTAGTTCATTCCAGAGCCTACACGTACGTGGTAGTAAAGATCGCTGGAAGCGCACCGTACTAGATGAGAACGCTTCCAGGTAGTACGGGTGAACTCCACTGCGTTGGCGAGTGGTACGTTGGTAGAAGGGTCACCTTGGTACCAAATTAAATAATTCTTTGGAGCACTCCCGTGAGAGAGTCGGTAAAATACGCAGAGAGAACCAAAGTCTCTCCGCTGCTCCAGCGACTCTAGTCTAGCCGGTCGGGATCATCGACGATTCGAACAGCTCGTCTCTGTAGGGAGTAAAGTAGATCAAGCTGATATTTTGGCGCTCCGGCCGAGAGATGTGAGCAGTACTCCACAACTATCGAAGAAAGGGACAAACGTGTATCTCAAAGTAGGGAATCTCGGTCCAAGGCCATTTCAAGAGAAAGTAGTGAACTGCGTGAAAAGAGGTTATCACAAATGCGGGCTTACAGTGAAAAATATTAAATCGTGAAAACACTGAAGAACGTACTCATCGTCTGCTCTTTGAATTAAACCGTACTACTATTAGTTATTCTGTGATTTATAATCAAAGTTATTATATAGCTAGCAGTTGGCGGCTTCGCTCGCGCGTAATGTCGGACTTTCCATATAAAAATTCAACCCCTATTTCCAAAAACGCATAAATACATGATCACTTATTTCTAATCAGAAGCTAGTTTATGAAATTTCACTTCGCATAAAAACTTTCAACCCATATTTCACCCTTTTAAACGGTAGATTTTAGAAATCGCTAAAACACGTATTTGTTTTATTTCTAACCAGAAGTTTGCACACAAAATTACACGCTATCTTTTTTAAAATGACGGACTTCCCATACAAACTTTCTACCCCTGTATCACCCTCTTAGTTGTCACATTTGAAAAAAATCTAAATTGCGTGTTAACTTTTTCTAACCAAAAATATGTATAAAAATCCTTACGTCATAAAATGCATCGACTGTCAAAATTTCAGGTCTCAAGCCCCTGTGGTTTTGGCTCTGTGTTGATGAATCAGTCAGCCCAAGAAATTTTATATATATAGATTTACTTTCCAACCTTTCTTCCTCCCGGTTTCATCAATACCTGATAATGAAGCCCGAAGTAGGCCCGTTGATTGCGACTATTCTATTGTCCACTGATGAAAAGTCACAGCAAATGCTTAATTTCGTTTACTTGGATGACATAGTTTTTGGAATTTTTTATGACACTATTGGATGGATTTTGATAAAATTTGAGTTTTTAAATTTGAGTAATAAAAATTTATACTCAAATTTAATTTGTTGGAAAATGGAATTTGTTAAAGCAAGACAATATCCTAAGGCCACCTGGAAGGTTATAAAGCGAATAACAAATACACATAAGTCAAACAATACAGCGACCGAACTTCTACATCTGGCTTCTGATAAACAAATAGCGATTAATTGTGTTAACACTTATTTTCGACTATCGGCAAAAATCTTGCGGGAAAAATTAATAACTCAACCCCTGTCGATGAGCGTCCAAACGACGTACTCTATCTCCACTCTCTCGCACTTTTTCCAACTGATGAAATGGAGATAGAGACAAAAATTATGAATCTCTGAGTAGATTCTGCGTTAGGATGGGATGGTATATCAGCTAAAGTGCTCAAATCTTGCTCTCATAAACTAGCAACGTAAATAGCGCTATTACCTCTGGTTGCTTCCCAAAAGCAATTAAACGTGCCGTAGTACACCCTATATATAAGAATGGGAACAGACGCAGTGTCACTAATTATAGGCCGATATCAGTCTTACCTGCTTTATAAAAAGTGCTGGAGAAGATACTCAATAAACGTCTAACAAATTACCTAGAAAAAAATAAAATTCTGGCTCCAAATCAGTACGGTTTCAGATCTGGAAAATCCACCGAAGACGTTGTCTCATCCTTTGTTGACAGCACTGTCTTATTACTGGAACGCAAACAGAAATGCCTGGGGATTTTTCTAGATCTATCTAAGGCCTTTGACACTGTGTCTATTCCCCTTCTCTTGTCGAAGATGGAGGCGGTAGGAATCTCAATGTGTACGAATAAATTCCTTAGTAAGTAAACTAAAATTCATGGCGAAATGTGGGTGTAAAATTACACCTCTGCCTACCCCTTCGGAGATACAGGTGTGAGTCTATAAATAAAAATAAATAAATAAGTAAGTAACGGCAGCCCCATGTATTACGGTGTTCCTCAAGACTCAGTATTAGGATCAACTCTATTTCTAATCTATATTAATGCTTTGCGTAAAATAGACATTCCAAACTGTAAAATCCTTGCAAACGCAGACATACGGCAGTACTAATTAACGGGAATACCTGGGCAGATACCTATAACGTACACACGCACACATGCTTTACTAACATTTATACACCTCAATGACAAAATACTTACATGTAAGGATAATATGTTGATCTGCTGAGTCATTTCCTATGATTGACATTATTGTAAGATCCCTGGTACCCATAACTAGAGTTTGATCTTATCTTGGGTACCAGCATTAATTTGTAATATTGCCACGGTAATATTTTTGTAAATGTATGTACCTAAGTAACAATATGAGAATAACGAAATTATTTATTTATTTATTAACTTCTTATATATTATGTTGTAAGTGTATTTTAGTTTTAGTTTTCGGAATTACAAAAGCGAAAGTTGTGATTGGTACCTATATCTTCATACCCACTTAGGTAACATTTTTTCTGTAAAAGTACATAAAATATTATTCCAGAGGTATTTAAAGCGTTCTCAGAATTGTAAATTGTGTGCTGAGTTACACCGGCGCAGCGATAAAGTACCTTGCATTACAAAAATATAAAACTGTGTACGTCTTTGTTCCTTGCTGTACTTTGAGAAATGTAGAAGTAAACAAGATTGGCTGTTTGACTTAAGGAAGAATAGCAGAAAGTTCTTCATGATAAAACAACACTGATTATGTTATTTAGATAAAATCGATCCGATTCTTTAGGAAATTTTAAGAACAATATCTAATGCAATGTTTGACTTCCCAGACTATTACATGAATTTTAAAGATTCTAACGAGTCCGGCCCAGTAGTTCATAACTTATTTAATAAGTAAGCCTATTTTATTTCTGCTTCTTATTGTGCTTCTTCATTTAGATTGATGGTGGTCAGCTTTTTGTACTGTATTCTGTCAGCAGCCACGTGGAACAGTTGTTGGACGGAGGTAGTACAAGGTCAACCTCCCGACGTTTCGGAGCCAAGATTGTCTTTTTCGATCACCACGTCTAGTATTTTATTTATGAAAATGCTATTTAAAACATATACAAATATGTATCTAAGTAATATAAAAAAATCGATATTTGTTTACATTATTAATTATATTACCATATTGTATTTTACAGATTTCATACGCTTTTGCTCTACTATCGTGTATACTAATTATTCATGATATAATAATTCTTTAGCCTTAACTATCCCTGGAGTTTTACAACAAAATCGAATCAGAAATTAGGAGATTCGCAAAACTCCCCCGTGGAATCTCCACCTTGTCGTGGTCGGGGGGCTCAGTAACCGTGGTTAGGTCACTCACGGTGTGAGTGGACGCTCCGCGTGGGCTTGACGGAGGGCTGCGCAGGATGCGTGTAAAGACCCGCACCTATAGACGCATCCTGCGCAGGCCTCCGTTAAGCCCGCGTCCGTGCGAGGGACAGTTCTTCTGTCCCTAGCAGTCGAGCGCGGTCGCGGGAGGAGAGGCCCGTCGGTGTTGGGTTGTCGCGCGCCCTATCTCCCGCGACCAAATGGGGGCGCACCATTGTTGTGTCGCGGTGGGGCCGCAGAGGAAGAGGAGATGCGGTGTTGCGTTGCCGTCCTCCCTATCCTCTGCGGCCGCTGGGTGTTTTGGTGGCGGAGCCGAACACCTTCATCCGCCGCCAAAGGGGTTTTGTTCGGGGCCCGCCTGACCATCTAGCGGGTCAATACCCGTCGCGGGTAGCGAGGAAAGGTTCAGCGATACCCGACCCTCCGACACACGGGTACATGAGTTAAAAAAAAAGGTACATAGCTCGTAGATTCAATGGTCATTGCGGTAGTTAGCTTCTGCAATTACTGCCACGTACCGGACGACGCAGCAAAGGTAAGCCTGTCTGAAGATGACAAGATGATCTGATTAGAATCGCGGGAAGCGGTTGAATGTGGGTGGCTCAGCATCTGTCTGTGTGGAGAGCTTGAGGGAGGCCTGTATCCAGCAGTGGACGTATCTAGGCTGAGATGTTGAGCCTAAAGTAAAAAAAAAATACCTACTTGCTAATTCTATTTTTTATTTGATCACAAGTAAGACTCAGTCCCAGACTTTGTTATTGTCACGGAATACCTCGTGACCCTTAAGGCAGAAATACGAGACACGATAAGGGGCTACTTTAAATTTGTCAAACAGTACCAACTTAGTAATAATCGTAATAAGTCAGGTTAGGTTTATTAGCTTCCTTGTGAGTCCAAAGGCAGAAATAAGAGCTCCAATAAGCGTGCCCAGTTTATTTGCTGATTCTGATACAACATTTACTTAAAGTCGCTCAAAAAGAAGGTCAAAGTCTATTTATAAGTAATAACGCTTTAGTGTGTTACAGCGGTGAACCGTTTTGGGTAGAGCTTTAAACTAAAATACACTATTATATAGTGGACTGGATTATAGATAAAACCGAGGCACTTACATCTTTTTACGCCATTCAAAGAATCTCAATAAATATAACTTGATAATTATGATTAGACGGGTCCTATTAGAAGTAAAACCTTTCAATTTCTTTTCAAATAGGCAAAGCTCGCACCAAGAATTAATGTTGTAAGTTTACAAAATTCAATCAACAGATACGAAGTACACCCAAACTCGAAAAAACAAATTGTTGATCACACTAAGTATTTCGGGTGAGGATCGTACCCGCAACACTCGGCGCAGTGCTAAACGGCGAGGCGACCGCTTAAACCAATATGTCATACGTGCAGTCAGTCGTTGAGTTTCCAACATGATATATTAGTTTTTCAAGAATCAGATAGGTTCAATACCGTGATATTCTATTACATCGGAGAGATCAAGCAATATGGTCAGCTCAAACGTATCAATGTTAAATAGACATTACATTTTTATATCCTGTTACCTAAGTACAATTTTATTAACAGTTTTTCGGTTGAATCACTGCTCTTACCAGATATTGAACATGTCAGTATGTCAGTAAACAAGTCCTTTATGCAAGCGTAAATAAGCTATTAAAATCGAACCAAAACTATATATTTCTGTTTATTCCCCAAACATACATTAATATGCTAAAATAACATTCGCTCATTCGTTGAATATATGTAATGATTTTACGAGGTAAATACATGTACGTGTACATTAATACAACGTCGATGTTTACGTTGCGAGTCACAGGCCGCAAAGCAGCGGCAAATCACATTTGGGCATCCGTCGGTAATACATTTGAGATAGCAATCAAAACGCTGAGCTGATCTTATGTCGGCTGTAACGTTTAAAACGCTGAAATCATCGTCAGTACGTTTATTTAAACTATTAAAAGCCAATATTGGCACGCAATAATATACATATATGTAGACTATAGTACGCATATCGCGCTAAACAATGTTAGACTATATTATTGTAAAATCATTAATCAAGTATTTTCTTGGGTTTACGCGAATGTTACACATTGAAATTAAACTACAGTTTACGGATTTTATCGCGATGTATTGGTTTCACTGAGTTATTACATTTGAAACTAATGATCTAGAAACTACATTTTTTATTTATTACTAGCCGGTAACAATGTGTAACATTCGCGTAAACCCAAGAAGATACTATGTTAACCAGTACGGACTGGAAACCGCAACAAAAATACGCCGGTTAGAAGATCTACAAACCAAGCGCGCAAGATACATAACATCTTTAAATTTCTTGAAGAGATGCCGGGATCACGATCTCATCCCTACATGCTGCAAGATATCAGCCAAGAAGGACATACGTGGGAGCGCTAAGATCTTAAAACAGGCAAGCCAAAAGTTACTCATACAAAAGATCCACGAACACCGAGCTGACTTACGCAGAATAAATAGAAATGTTGAGAATTTGTCTAACGAAATATACAGATTGATAACTCCATTTGATTTTGAGCAATGCATCAATGCAATAAATAACAGAGAAACATCAAAATATTACGCGTGTAAACGTAACAAAATAGAAAAATTTGAAAAATTACAACAAAAATCAAATGACCAGTACAAAATGAAACAGAACGTTTTTGCACGGACCAATCACACGCTACCGTCCGCCGACCATAGACAAACTGTTGTCAATCTGTCAAAACACACGTTAGATCAAAACACCGAAAATGTATTATGTAGAGGTTTAAATTATGCGATAACTCCATCCAGAATACCGTATGAGACCATTATTTGCAACGTTGAGGATTGTCTAGTCAAGAACAATGTGAGTAAGGAAGATTTCGAGGCCATACGTCAGGACGTTTCTGCTGTATTGCGCCAGTCGAAAGTGCCGAGAAGGAATCTACCAAAACCCGAGTATTTTGCACTGAAGAACCTACGAGCTAGACCTGAACTAACAGTACTCCGAGCAGATAAAGGAAATGCAACGGTAGTGATGGACACGTCCGATTATAAACAAAAAAATGGAAAATCTTTTGTCGGATGAAAGCACATATAAATTGGTTAAGACGGACCCTACCAACAAAATACTCAAGCAAACGAGTGACATTGTGAAAAAATACTCCGAACAACTGAGTCTGGACGTGAAATACTTAATACCATCGTGTGCAAAACCTCCTCAATTGTATGGTCTACCAAAAATACACAAGGAAAATGCTCCACTGCGCCCTATAGTCAGTCAAATAGGGGCACCAACCTACAGATTGGCTCAACACATTGCGAAGATTCTCTCGCCACTCAGAGGCAAGACGAGAGTGCATGTAAAGGATTCCTACCATTTTGTCAGTGAAATAAAACACCTACATCTCTCTGACAAGGAAACTATGGTTAGTTTTGATGTACAGTCATTATTCACATGCTTACCGGCACATGACTGTATTGAAATAACTAGAAGGAAGCTAATAGAGAACAACATGCCTGAGGAATATGCAGAAATATTGAAACACTGCTTAACAACTGGCTATCTGTTATGGGATGAGAAATACTACATACAAGTAGACGGTGTAGCAATGGGCTCTCCAGTATCGCCTGTTGTTGCTGATATCTTCATGGAGGACTTCGAGGCGCGAGCCCTGCAGACTGCCACCATCACACCGAGGTTCTACAAGCGGTATGTAGATGACACATTTACAATTTTACCAACAGATAGTGTTAATGTATTCCTAGACCATCTTAATTCTATTCATAACCACATAAAATTTACAATGGAATTAGAGGCAAACAATTCTTTAGCTTTCTTAGATGTACTTGTTATCAGGAACAAAAACAACTCTTTGAGCCACACTGTATATAGGAAAAAGACACATACAAATAGGTATTTAAACGGTGAATCTCACCACCATCCTAAACAGTTAGCTACCGTAGGAATGTCTTTGTTTCAGAGAGCCCAGGGGATCTGTGACAAGAAACACCTGGACGCCGAGCTTCAACATGTCAAGCAAGTTCTGCAAGACAACAAGCTCCGACCGCCGCGCCAACGTCACAGATCCCCGAAGAACAAGCCAGCCACAGTAGAGAGACAACCTGCTGTCCTCCCATACATCAAGGGCGTGACCGACAAGATTGGTTATATCTTGAAGCGAGCTTCGATCAAAACTTTCTACAAGCCGCCAACGAAGATAAGCCAATTATTACCATCTGTCAAGAGTCAGTTACCCTTACAAGAGGCCGGGGTTTACAAGATAGACTGTGAGTGTGGGCTCTCATACATTGGACAAACCAAGAGAAGCATAGGCATTCGACTAAAGGAACATATAGCTGACATTAAACACAAACGCTCGACGAAGTCTGCTGTGTGTGAACATGTAGAACAAGGAACCAACCATTACCTGCGATTTGATAAACCACAGATACTCGCAAAAGAACATCGCTTTATTCCAAGAATGATACGTGAAGCTATTGAAATTAAAAAACATCCTAATTTCAATAGGGAAGATGGTTGGAATGTTCCTCCAGCTTGGGACCCTGTTATCAGGCTAATGAAACCCAAGAAGGACAAAGTCACCAAAAGACATCAAGACACAGTGAGCACATTCTGCGTAGATAGTAACACCAATAGTTGAAAAATGTTCGGGTACTTTGAGATAACTTTGAAAATCAAGACAAAGACAAATATCACCTCAGTCTGCCGTGAACATGAATCCTGTAAAGAATTCGAAACGTCGGCTAGTAATAAATAAAAAATGTAGTTTCTAGATCATTAGTTTCAAATGTAATAACTCAGTGAAACCAATACATCGCGATAAAATCCGTAAACTGTAGTTTAATTTCAATGTGTAACATTCGCGTAAACCCAAGAAGATACTATGTTAACCAGTACGGACTGGAAACCGCAACAAAAATACGCCGGTTAGAAGATCTACAAACCAAGCGCGCAAGATACATAACATCTTTAAATTTCTTGAAGAGATGCCGGGATCACGATCTCATCCCTACATGCTGCAAGATATCAGCCAAGAAGGACATACGTGGGAGCGCTAAGATCTTAAAACAGGCAAGCCAAAAGTTACTCATACAAAAGATCCACGAACACCGAGCTGACTTACGCAGAATAAATAGAAATGTTGAGAATTTGTCTAACGAAATATACAGATTGATAACTCCATTTGATTTTGAGCAATGCATCAATGCAATAAATAACAGAGAAACATCAAAATATTACGCGTGTAAACGTAACAAAATAGAAAAATTTGAAAAATTACAACAAAAATCAAATGACCAGTACAAAATGAAACAGAACGTTTTTGCACGGACCAATCACACGCTACCGTCCGCCGACCATAGACAAACAGTTGTCAATCTGTCAAAACACACGTTAGATCAAAACACCGAAAATGTATTATGTAGAGGTTTAAATTATGCGATAACTCCATCCAGAATACCGTATGAGACCATTATTTGCAACGTTGAGGATTGTCTAGTCAAGAACAATGTGAGTAAGGAAGATTTCGAGGCCATACGTCAGGACGTTTCTGCTGTATTGCGCCAGTCGAAAGTGCCGAGAAGGAATCTACCAAAACCCGAGTATTTTGCACTGAAGAACCTACGATCTAGACCTGAACTAACAGTACTCCGAGCAGATAAAGGAAATGCAACGGTAGTGATGGACACGTCCGATTATAAACAAAAAATGGAAAATCTTTTGTCGGATGAAAGCACATATAAATTGGTTAAGACGGACCCTACCAACAAAATACTCAAGCAAACGAGTGACATTGTGAAAAAATACTCCGAACAACTGAATCTGGACGTGAAATACTTAATACCATCGTGTGCAAAACCTCCTCAATTGTATGGTCTACCAAAAATACACAAGGAAAATGCTCCACTGCGCCCTATAGTCAGTCAAATAGGGGCACCAACCTACAGATTGGCTCAACACATTGCGAAGATTCTCTCGCCACTCAGAGGCAAGACGAGAGTGCATGTAAAGGATTCCTACCATTTTGTCAGTGAAATAAAACACCTACATCTCTCTGACAAGGAAACTATGGTTAGTTTTGATGTACAGTCATTATTCACATGCTTACCGGCACATGACTGTATTGAAATAACTAGAAGGAAGCTAATAGAGAACAACATGCCTGAGGAATATGCAGAAATATTGAAACACTGCTTAACAACTGGCTATCTGTTATGGGATGAGAAATACTACATACAAGTAGACGGTGTAGCAATGGGCTCTCCAGTATCGCCTGTTGTTGCTGATATCTTCATGGAGGACTTCGAGGCGCGAGCCCTGCAGACTGCCACCATCACACCGAGGTTCTACAAGCGGTATGTAGATGACACATTTACAATTTTACCAACAGATAGTGTTAATGTATTCCTAGACCATCTTAATTCTATTCATAACCACATACAATTTACAATGGAATTAGAGGCAAACAATTCTTTAGCTTTCTTAGATGTACTTGTTATCAGGAACAAAAACAACTCTTTGAGCCACACTGTATATAGGAAAAAGACACATACAAATAGGTATTTAAACGGTGAATCTCACCACCATCCTAAACAGTTAGCTACCGTAGGAATGTCTTTGTTTCAGAGAGCCCGGGGGATCTGTGACAAGAAACACCTGGACGCCGAGCTTCAACATGTCAAGCAAGTTCTGCAAGACAACAAGCTCCGACCGCCGCGCCAACGTCACAGATCCCCGAAGAACAAGCCAGCCACAGTAGAGAGACAACCTGCTGTCCTCCCATACATCAAGGGCGTGACCGACAAGATTGGTTATATCTTGAAGCGAGCTTCGATCAAAACTTTCTACAAGCCGCCAACGAAGATAAGCCAATTATTACCATCTGTCAAGAGTCAGTTACCCTTACAAGAGGCCGGGGTTTACAAGATAGACTGTGAGTGTGGGCTCTCATACATTGGACAAACCAAGAGAAGCATAGGCATTCGACTAAAGGAACATATAGCTGACATTAAACACAAACGCTCGACGAAGTCTGCTGTGTGTGAACATGTAGAACAAGGAACCAACCATTACCTGCGATTTGATAAACCACAGATACTCGCAAAAGAACATCGCTTTATTCCAAGAATGATACGTGAAGCTATTGAAATTAAAAAACATCCTAATTTCAATAGGGAAGATGGTTGGAATGTTCCTCCAGCTTGGGACCCTGTTATCAGGCTAATGAAACCCAAGAAGGACAAAGTCACCAAAAGACATCAAGACACAGTGAGCACATTCTGCGTAGATAGGAACACCAATAGTTGAAAAATGTTCGGGTACTTTGAGATAACTTTGAAATTCAAGACAAAGACAAATATCACCTCAGTCTGCCGTGAACATGAATCCTGTAAAGAATTCGAAACGTCGGCTAGTAATAAATAAAAAATGTAGTTTCTAGATCATTAGTTTCAAATGTAATAACTCAGTGAAACCAATACATCGCGATAAAATCCGTAAACTGTAGTTTAATTTCAATCATTAATCAATGTAATTGTATTTATTTCCGTAAGTGGAATAGATTTCAGTGAGCGCGATGATAATAGAAATGCCTGAACATAGAGCACGAATAACAATACACAGCGTTTAGCTGATAATTTATTTAAAAAGTAGCTGACCCAGCAAACTTCATACATACATACATACATATCGTCACGCCTTTTATCCCCGAAGGGGTAGGCAGAGGTGTATTTCTACACCCACTTTTCGACAGATATACTTTAGTCCCACGTAATAAGGGGCGAGCCTATTGCCGTACCGGGCACATTTCCAGACTCCGTGCTGCTACTGTGCTACTGAGAATTTCGTGACAGAAAAACACAATAACACTGCCCAACCCAGGAATCGAACCCGGGACCTCCAAATCCCACGCGCACATTTATGCCGCAAGACCAACGAGGCAGTCGTATAGCGTTTGATGTCGAGTTTTCCGTCTCTACGCAAAGATGGTATTTGCATCGTGTTATCCCTTAGTCGCCTCTTACGACACCCACGGGAAGAGGGGGGGTGGTGACACTTGTATTCTATGCCGTCAACCACACGGCCTCAAACTTCATATAATATATGTATGGTACATATAAACCTTCCTCTTGAATCATTCTGTCTATTTAAAAAACCGCATTAAAATCTGTTGCCGGGTTTTAAAGATTTAAGTATACATAGGGACAGACAGACAGAAGACAGACTTTGTTTTATACTATGTAGTGATAGTGAAGCGACTATGTCCAGCCGTGAACAAAGCTTTGCTCCTGTATAACTTTATCACAGTATTCATTCCTAACAACAAGATTTTATAAAACTATTTTCCGAGTTTCAGTAAATTCATAGAAGGTTTAGATACCAAACGATACTCGTATACTTATTAATAGAAAGAAAGTAAAACCGCATAAAAAAGCAAGTCTTGTCATAAAGTTGTTCTGTAAATAGACTTCATATTACAGAATGATATTTCACTTCTACGCAAGGATTGAAAAGCAATATTAAGCGTCAAGTTTATAAAAGTAATATGAAAGCTACCTAACTACTTTGGTCTTCTTTTAAACTTTCTATTAATAAATGTTCTGTTTACATTATTTCTCGTATTATTCTGAAAACCGATATAAAGCTATTTTGAAACATTGAACAAACGGTTAACGGTTAACTAAACGGTATTTATTAATCAAGAAGTATTAAAATCCTCAAGCATTCAATAAATAATAATAATAAGAGATGTTAAACGATCATGTGAGGCAATACCTCACAGGGCTCCATGTGAGGTATTGCCTCACATGATCGTTTAACATCTCTTATTATTATTATTTATTGAATGCTTGAGGATTTTAATAGTAGCCATTGATACCATAGATGTATATTGTGCAGTCCGTCAGTTAGCCAACTGGAAATCGGCAGCACCGGACAGACTGCACAATTTCTGGTTAAAATGGCTAAGCAGCGCACATGCTCGTTTGGCTTCTCAATTTCAGTCATCTCTGGATTCATGATCGCTACCAATTTTTATGACAACTGGCGTAACTCATCTGCTCTTTAAGGCTGGTAGTACCACGGAACCTACGAACTATAGGCCTATAACTTGCCTGCCTACAGTGTATAAAGTTTTTACATCCATTTTGAAGAAGGCATGTATGGGGTAGTGGAGTACGGTGCTTCGCTATCCAGAATGTCGACAGCCTTGCTTGCGGGTATGGCATACCTGTAAGGATCAAGCGGGGTATTTTCCAAGGCGACAGTTTGAGTTCACTAAGGTTTTGCCTAGCACTGAACCCACTGAGCACTTTTCTCGAAAGTTCAGGGCTAGGCTACAGATTGCAGAGAAGAGGTCAAGTTATTTCTTACCTCCTCTTCATGGATGACCTCAAAATATTTGCCCCCACTAACCCCCAATTGACTGAGTCACTAAAGATAACTTAAAGCTTTAGTAATTCCATTAAGATGGGGGTCGGTGTGGATAAATGTGCGGTCATGCATGTAAGGCGAGGCAGGAGTGTGGAATCTGATGGTATAGAACTTTCAGATTTCACACAACTTAGACCTCTCTCTGCAACCGAAACCTATAAATATCTGGGTATGTCGCAGGCATTAGGCATTGATGAGGCTGGCATGAAACAGGCGTTGCAGGTGCGTTTCTTTGGCCGCCTGAACAAAGTCTTAAAAAGCTTTCTATCGGGCGGAAATAAGGTGCGTGTCTGTAACGGTTGGATCATGCCAGTCTTAATGTACTCCTTCGGCATACTTAGATGGACTGAGACAGAATTGAACGCCGCGTTCGTCGGTGATGAGATTGTAGATCCCGCGGAAGTGCGGGAGTCGTGGCTTCTTAAGTGCCAAGGCCCTCCACAATCGCGAGGTGTGCAATCTCAGGGAATACTTTCTCCACACTGCCGCGGGTGTGCACCGAGATGTGGTCGCTGTGGACAACGGACTTACCCCGCTGGGTCTGGCCAAAGAGAACTGGCGCAAACCTGCCGTACTTGGTGTCGAAGAGCGCAGGGAGGTATGGAAGGGCAAAGAGCTGCATGGAAGATTTTACCGGGCCTTGCATGGGCCCGATGTCGATTTTCCAGCTTCGGTGTCCTGGCTGCATTTGCAATTATGGACGAAGTTATCATAACGAACAACTACCGGAAGTATATTCTGGGGGATGGGACGGTCAACATATGTCGGGCATGTCACCAGCCTGGTGAATCGCTCAGACATATGGTATCCGGTTGTTCTCGTCTAGTGAACGGCGAATACTTGCACAGACACAACCAAGTAGCCAGGATTGTCCATCAGCAACTTGCCTTAAAGTACCAACTTGTCGACTCCGAAGTACCGTACTACAGGTATGTGCTCGACCCAGTTCTTGAAAATGGTCTTGCCATTCTGTACTGGGATCGGTCTATCATTACTGACAGAACTATTGCGGCTAACAAGCCGGACATAGTGGTGATAGACCGATTAGAGCGCCTTGCAATGATCATCGACGTCACCATACCCCATGACGAGAATCTCGTGAAAGCCGAAAAAGATAAACAAATTAAGTATTTGGATCTGGCTCACGAGATTATCGACATGTGGGATGTTGACTCGGCGATCATTGTACCGATAGTCGTGACCGTAAATGGTCTTATTGCCAAGAGCCTCGACCACCACCTCAAGAGGCTCTCGTTAGACGGCTGGATCAAGTCCTCTATACAGAAGGCAGTATTGCTGGACACGACACGCATCGTTCGGAGGTTCCTCTCTCTGGAGCCCTAACCACCGGTAGCTTGGTCCCTGTGCCCGATGCCGGTGGGTCTCCGTGGTCCTGTTTTATATGGTTCAATTTATTTTTTTGTAAAGTGATTTAATTATATTAAATAAGATAAATGAGAATGAAAATAAATAAAGAGGAATAATAATAATATTCTACTACATACACACATCACCATCTAGTCCCAAGCTAAGCAGAGCTTGTGTTATGGGTTCTAGATAATGGATAAACAATAATAATAATATAATATTCTACCACATTCACACAACACCATCTAGTCCCAAACTAAGCAGAGCTTGTACTATGGGTAATGGATAAACATACATAGATACTTTTTTTTGTAAATACATACATACTATACATAGAAACACCCAGACCAAGAGAAAAATCCATGTTCGTGCACTCAAATGTTTGACTTGAGCGGGAATCGAACCCGCGACCTTCGGCGTGGCAGTCGCTGACACTACCGCTGCACCAACCGGTCATCAAACATACTTATATACTTTTTTTTTGTAAATACATACATAAAAGTAAATGTATTTATGAAAAGTACAATATTTTAAATAATGATCAAAATCTAGGTCTTAAGTCATTTATTCATCTAATCGTGTAACCATGACTGTTATTCTTTCCATTTCTCTCTTTTTTTTTTTATAAAAGACAACTCCCGCACTAGGAATAAATGCTGTGTCGCGGGGGACTTTACATACATAGGTACAACTAAGAGACACAATGAACACCCAGACTCGAAACAACAATTTATGGATCACACAAAGTGTTGTTTCGTGTGGGAATCGAACCCACGACACTCGACGCAGTGTCAAGCGGTGAGGTGGCCGTTTAAACCACTACGCCAACAGTGCAGTCATTTCCGAAACGACGTGGTAATAAGAAAGTATTTCACCTTTGTTTTCAAATAAGTACATGTCATAATTGTGACCCGTTACATAGACGTCACAATGCGTATAGTCCGTTCACAGTTATTTTACCTCTAGCTGTTAGATTGGCCAACCTGGGCGTTGTGTTGCTATATTTAGTATCTAATACTCCCATTTTAAATATACAGTATTGCTAAAAACGTACCTATTTTTTTATTGCCTACGCGATCGTATTAAATATTTGGAAGTAATGTTTGTAACAAAACCTCTTGATATCGGCATCGGCCATACGCATGTATATTTATTTTCTTACGAAATGACTAATTTCCTATGAAGATAAATAGTTATAATAAAAATTTTGTCTATTTACGTCAATGTGAGGTTTTAATTATCAAATACGAAAACTACAAATTTAATTATCACATTTATTTTGAATAAGAATGATCCATGCGGACTGCCAATGACGATTCGTAGCTGCTGTCAGATTCTCGGACTGCCAATGCTGATTCGTAACTGCTGTCAGATTCTGTATCAGACTCATAGTTTAATTCTATTATGAACCTGTCCATCGCAGCATCCATAGACCCATCTGTTTCACGAAGCTTGTCTTCAATGTGGCGTGGACACACTCATGGTGGTTACAGATGGACATTCTAGTTTCACTAAAATTGGGTAAAATGTTATGCACTGGTAACATACCTGTCATCACAGAGTACCATACCAACATAAAGCAAACAAACACCGACATTTGTCAGAGGTAAAATAACTGTGAATGGACTGTAGGTAAGTCTCGACGTTTAAAAGATTATTTAAAAATTTAATTTATTAATTATAACGGAATATTTAATTTAAAATATAAAAGTTGGATGCTTTCCAAAAAGCATGAAGCATGCGCCTATAAACATGCGGTTTAAACCGCTGCGGTTTAAAGTAAACTTTGCATATAAAATAACATTATTGATAAGTCGCATATATTTTGGATTGTATTGTGCCCGTAGTAGAACGTTTGTGAACAACTTTTCAATTCCTAAACTTAGAGAATAAGATTGGGACTTGCGTCTATCCGTAATGGCTTTGTTGTGTTTTGGCTCTAGTTTGACAGGCAACTCCAATTCCCAACCAGGATATTCCCGTGATTCTCCCCAAAGTACTACACGTGTCTCGTTTTTAATAGTTTAAAAACAATTTATCTGTATAAAATGTTTTAAAACTTTACGTCGAGACACTGAGACATTTTTATGAAAATAGTTTCTTAAAAAAATATTTTTAGGAATTTCGTAGTAAATCAAGTTTCGCTTTTCGCCTGTTTAATGGGAGTGTTCTTTACTTGATACAAAAATACATGAGAAATTTATATTTGTTTACCCTTTTATTTATTTGTTTTAATATGAATTGTTTTTGATATAATTATGTAAACAATATAATATAGTTTATAATGTTATAAGCAGATTGAAAAACCCCAAAAGTCTTTTCAATCTGTCAATCAAAACATGTAATAAGTACATTATGCGACTGCTTTAGGTATTATACGGCCAATGTTTGCTTGATGATATGTATTTCTATGCTTAAGTATCGCAACTATCGCATAATATATTAGAGCGATATCAGACCTGTTTTAACATTACGTGTATTTTTTCATTTTAAATATTTTAACTGACTTCATTATATTGCCAATTCATTTTGTGAACATCTTCAAAGTACAACTTTATTTATTGATATTACATTATTGTGAAAGTAAAATATAATTTTCACTCACTTCAGTATAAAAGTTGTCAATTATTACTTAATGCTAGTTATTATTAATGAAGACTGTAACAGTAGTAGTAAAAAATGTTTTTGCAAAGTATGCTTGCTGCAAAGAATTATTAGATTTGATACTATGAACCGATAGCAAGTAGGAACTTAAAAACAAAAACATATTTATAAAAGATTGAGCTTAAATATGTTTTTATTATAAAAAACCGCCCGGCAGCCATTCCGTAACACACCTTGTAAACGACAAACATGAACTACCTTTTTGAACTCGATTATGAAAAGAACATGTGTAAAGCAAACTCATCTATCGAGATATTACGTCTGTTCATAATTTTCATCGTCTATTATCATGACTCGAACAAAAGTTTGAGCTCAATAACCAATACTATCGTTCTTTGATATCTTTCAAGTAAATGATTTTCGAAGTTCGATCATTACTTTCACCTCAACTTACCCTACGAAAGAAATATTTCCGTAATTTACTGTCAAGGTGTTTTTTTTTTCGTTCTACAAATTCTTCATTATTCATCACAATTTGAAAACATTTAAGTAGGCATGTTGAACTTATATTTGGCAAAACTTTAACAATACAAAGTACTCTGTGATTTACGAGGAAAGTTGTGACGATACTATTCAAAAGTCCTTATGAGTATATAATATGTATTGCACCAGTATCTGTCTACCACGTCGGCAAATGCCGACATAAATAAGTAGGTGCTCCTCGTAAATGAAACAGGTTTGACAGTTTGCCGAGAATCCAAACCAACTTCGACGTTCTCATTTCTGTCTATAACACAATCCAGATGGTTCGGGTAACGGGATACAACTTGGCAACTGTAACCTTCCCTTTTTCTTGTTTACTGTTTTAAATCTAAGTCGGTGGCATTTTATTGGCGATTCAGTTTCAGCGAATCAGATAAGCAAGAGTTGAAAAACAAATAATAGGGATGCGTCCATGATTTACACGTAATCCAATCCACAAACATACAATGGACTTCAGAAAAAAAAAAACCTGAACACGTCGCGTAACTCTTTGAAAACGAATATTCTCATGTTATTTTTAGTATCCAAAATTCTAACAGGGCTTATGAAAGCCGTTAAATGAAACCTGACAATTGCCAGGGATTTTGAGGAACGAACTTTAGTAATGTATTCAACAATAAAGGATACATCATCGTGAGAGATAAAATCGTAGCTCGGTAATATTTCAAGTAGAATGGCAGGTGATATGAGTTATATTTTGAACATAACTTAGTTGTTGTGTATGTGTGTGTAGGGTAGGTAGTGGGTCGTACATGTACGATGCCGCTCCTGACCACAAATCAGCGGTAAATCAGATTTCAAACGTACACGTCCGTAATTGCAGAAACGAATTTGTGTTGTGTTGTGTTATGCCAACAACCACTGGTTCGGCGATACACCGAAACCGTAGGTTCTAGGCGATTTGGATAAGGAAAATGGACTGTATTAGGGCGAGTTCTGCTCGCCTAGAAAGGAATAGGGGGAGAGGATGTAGGATTGGAATAGGAGAGATGATTGTGAGTGGGTATAGGATATTCCAAGGACGGGGGGCGCTTACCTTGTACGGCAATCTTCTTCGTCTCAAAAGGGCAGTCTCTTGGTGGTTTCGGGATGAAGTTGCTTGATTCACTTCACTACACAAATCACCTTCACTTGCGAGCGGTTTTATAAGCGGTAATAATTATAGCGGGAGCAGCGCGGTGCGATACGGTATGACGGACGCATATTTTGCGAATCGAATGTTCTCAAAAGTTCTGGACTGTCTCTCGCGTCGACGTTTCGCGGCGACCAATCCGCGAAAGGCGTGCCCCTCCTTAGGGAATGGGAGACAGGGACGGAAATATGGTATCGCTCGCACTAGACAAGCGTGGAACGATTGACGTAGATGCGATTAGTTAGAGATAGGAAGGTAGATGGCGCTACCATATCCCCCCGGCCCTAAAGGGTTGCCTTTAAAAAAAATAGAATTGAACTTAGCTATGTTGGGTGTACGACCGCATAACCCATCAATAGGCTAAGACAGCGATATGACAATAAAATTAATCTAAATTAACTTAAGCGAAAACTACAAACGCAATAATAGCGAAAACTACTAACTAAATACTTAAACTAAGAGGTAGGTCCAACTTCAGTATGCGTAGCGCGCATCGTTAAGCATGTAAAAATACATAGCCAGGCTTTACGGCTTTTAACACCTCGACCACGCACTGGCGTATACTGCAGTGGTCCTGCGTAATCACAACCGGTGTGTGTAAACGCTTTAGCAACCTGGTTGACGCGCTGGCTAGGGAGATCGGCCATGGGAGGGAAAGTCGGACGCGGACGGAATTTGAAACAGACGTTACATTTATGTATTCTGTGACGAATTATTCGTCGAGCGGCTAAAATCCAATACTTATGTCTAATTAAGGACATAAGCAATTCTGGACCGGCATGGAGGTGCTTCTTGTGATAAAAATCAACAAGAAGGTCGACAACATGATCATGTCGCGGCAGAATACTAGGATGTTTGTAGTTATAAGGTTCATCCGAATTGGACAGACGACCCCCAACGCGTATGACGCCGTGTTCATCGAGAAACGGCTTGAGTCTAAGGATAGCGGGAGAACAAGGTACATTGTCTTTTAAATTTTGAATGTCGTTACTAAAATGAACAGCCTGTACAGCTCGTAGTAACTTACATTCTGCGAATTTTATATCAGTACTTGATACAAAAGTCTCATAAGGTAGGTGCCTAAGAAACCTATAGACATAAACGGTGACGCGGAGTAACTTAGACCACGATGACATGCGTAGTGCGAGTGCATAGATGGGAGACTCCGCAACCTCAGCAATCACGGGATAAGAAACAGACTTCCGTTCGGGTACATCTTCGTCTTCTGCACTGTGGTCAAAGGGTTGCATAGGCCATTCTGACGGATCATGAGAGATCCAAGAAGGTCCACGATGCCACAATGGATGATGCAGAAGATTAAGTGGAGTGACACCACGAGACAAGCAATCTGCGGGGTTCTCAATACCCGCAACGTGATTGAAACAAGTAGCAGGAACCAGTTCAATCAATTTGCTAACGCGATTGGCGACAAAAGTCTGCCAGCGATGAGGAGAAGAATGAATCCAAGCGAGCACTACTTTGGAGTCGGAAAATGCGTATATTTTATTAATGGGGTAGTGGGGCAAAACTGTGTCTTGAACCTTGCGGAGCAACTGAGATAGAAGGGCCGCGCACAACTCCAGTCTCGCAACTGAAATGGTTTTAACAGGCGAGACTTTAGACTTGGCACAAACTAACTGCACCGAGTAGTTAGAACCAATGCGGACTTGCAGATATACGACTCCGCCGTAAGCACGCTCGCTGGCGTCAGCGAAACCTATTAAGTTGATGGTACATCCATCTACCGACCCAAGATGACGCGGAATAGTAATTTGATTGAGCGCGGTAAGCTCAATACAAAACTGGCGCCAAGCGGCGACAATATGGTCAGGGGGTGTTTCATCCCACTCACACTTTGATAGCCAAAGCTCTTTGATCAAGAGCTTGGCGTACAAAATTGTGGGAGCCACAAAACCCATTATGTCCCATAGTCGAGCCACTGTGGACAGCATAGTGCGTTTGGTGCACTTATCATCTGGTGGTGAGACGTCAAACCGAAAACTATCGCAGGATTTGTCCCAGCGTAAACCGAGAACCTTATGCGGTACAGACTTCTCAAACTCAATGTCTGGAGAAGCCTTGTGAGAATCTGGTATGCGTGCGGGAACCTCCTTAGAGTTGCTTGTCCATTTGACAAGATCAAACTGGCCTCGCTTGAAAAGCTGAATGAGCTCTTCACAAAGCGAAATTGCTAGCAGAGCGGGTATGACACTACAGGCAAGGTCATCCATATACAAAGCGGAAGTGTAGCATAGCATATCGTAGCATAGCATAGCATAGCATAGCATAGCATAGCATAGCATAGCATAGCATAGCATAGCATAGCATAGCATAGCATAGCATAGCATAGCATAGCTAATTAGTGCTTTATCTTACACACAGTTTTAGCACCCACCTTGATCTCTTGAAGAGCAGAACAACAGCAAGACGTAATACAATGAGAAGTATGTAACGTAGGTACGGTACCCATAATCACATACCCAAATACCGTCTCAATAGCGGGCGGTAAATCATATCGCTCACTACGTACTATGTTAGTTAGTAGCAAGTGCGGAAATATTGAAGCTCCGATCAAAAGATCAATGCCTGCTGGATTCGCAAACTCCGCGTCTGCCAGCGGCAATGACTCGAGGTGAGTGAGTGATGCTACGTCTACATTAGCGTTCGGCAATGCGTCCGTAATACGCTCCACGATAAGCGAAGAAATGTTAAAATTAATATTCCTATCAAAACGCGAATGTATTTTAATATCTACGGAACCCTTGCAATGTTTTTCTGATCCGCCTATCCCTTTGACGGTTGAGTTAGTATTTTTAAAGTTATTCCATAATCCGAGGCGTTTGAATAACTCAAACGTTATTAAATTGGTCTGAGATGCGCTATCTAGCAGACAACGCACCATGTGCGGCGACCCATTAACATCATATACGATAACTTGCGCTGTCGCTAACAAAACAGTCTTAGACGTCATACACTGCGTTTTGGCCCTGCGCAGATCATTATAGATGCGCGAGTGCCGTCCTCGCGTGCACGTCGCCCGCGCAATGGACGTCGTACACAACGATTCTTCGCCCTGAGGCGTGCAGGGGGAAGGCACCGTGGCCTGCACCTGCGACGTAAGTGTGTCAAGGTTAGCGACTTGGCTTGACAACGGGTTATCTTTATCGAAATGTAGCAATGAATGATGTTTTTTATTGCATAAGCGACACTTTGTCTTACTAGAATAATTACTTGTTTTATGTTTTATGCTTCAGCAATTAATGCAAGCTTTGTTATCCTTTACGCACTTGAAACGAGCATTTGGATTTAGATTATCGAAGGCGGGACACTTGTATAAATGGTCGTGCACTATATTACTGCACAGACACTTCTGTGAATTATTACTATTAGATTCCGAGCATGTTACGTAAGATTGTGGATTAGGGACCGAGTTATTATTACTATTTCGCGATTTATTCAACCTTTGTTTGTTGCTGTTAGTGTTAGACGGGCCAGGTGAACCAGACTGCGTATTATGAAATATTCGACACTGATCTTTGATGAACGAAATAAAACTATCTAGTGTAGGTATTTTATTATTGCGTTCCGTTATCTCGAATGCGCGAATTGTATTAGTGTCAAACTTTTTTAAAGCGAGTTGAAGTAACATAAAGTCGGAAATATCTTCTAATTTTAAGTTCCTAAGAGAATTAACCGCGGTTACGAAGTTATCAATAAACAGCTGGAAATTCGAGACAGATGCGGCACCGGACAGTTTAAGATTTAAAGCTTGGTCAAAGTAGGTAGACGCTAGGACGCGCGTGTCCTGATATCTATCAAGTAGTGACTGAAATATGACCTGATAATTCTCAGCACTGGGTGTGACACCTGCAAATACGGACTGGGCCTTCGGCGACAGTTTACCTATTAAATAGTACAACCTGTCAGCATCTATCAGAGAACCATTATCGTGCACTGTAGACTTAAAGCTCGCATAGAATAACGGCCAATTTCGTATATCTCCGTCAAACGACATAATCTCGATTGGCGGTAATTTCGGCTTGCGGGCCGCGGCGACGGGCTCTGCTGAACATTTACCCTCCAATTGCGATTGTATACGCTTAATAATACAATAAAGATCTTCGAATGAGGTGTACGCCTGATAGTTCGGTTTTTCATCAGGATTGATAGAAAGTAATCTTGCGTTATAATCGTCTAACAACTTATGAAAATCTGTTCAAATACTATCTACTGTCATACAATAACTGAGAAATGCTTCGCTTCGTCGCAGTTCTAACCTAACCTTACCAGCCATTGTTTCAGTTGACGTCCATTGTTTATCAGCATTCTAACCTAACCTAACCGATTCCTTTCGATTTCACCTGAACTTTCCGAAACATCACCCGAACAGACGAAACGTTATTCGTCTAAAAGTTGTCTGGCCTAATAATTTGACAAAAGATAAATGCCCCAAACGTTTTTTGTCATTACAATAATCAGCTTAACAATAATTCTACCAAATGAAACGTTGTCATACAAAAATTTGACAATCGTTAGTCGTCAAAGTGAAAAATAGGCGAAACGTTGGTTGGCAAGTGATAATCGGCCAAACAATATTCGGCGAAAAGGCAGGATCCCACATTTTACAAATTCATTTCAGGCACGACAAATTGAATTGCAATTAATAATGGGAAAGGATTCTGGATAAGATTTCATATAAGAATGCAAAGTACCCACTCTTCTTCAAAAAAATGCAATATGTACTTGTCAGGTAAAATATATATAGAAAAAAGTAATTATAACGCAACCCTAACTGACACAATCTGTATTTCAAATCTCATTCTCGATAAACCACACGACTGAAGCCGCAGGCGTTATTATAACAACACAAACAAAACTCGATTTTTATAATACAACACATATTTTAACACAAACATTGATGATTCAATCTGTATTCCATCCACATTAATCCTTTCTCACACAAACGGTAATAAACAGTGTTACAAGAACAAAGTAATTAATTCATCCAATCGGTCCTAATTCCGCATTGAAAATGGTACAAAAGATGTACGGGGTATCAAAGAGTATGTACGGGGATACAACAACTTGTAGCGAGTTTGTATCCGTACAATTTACTCAGGGGTTGTTTGCGTTTCAT
This sequence comes from Euclidia mi, assembly GCA_944739405.2. Classification (NCBI taxonomy): domain Eukaryota; kingdom Metazoa; phylum Arthropoda; class Insecta; order Lepidoptera; family Erebidae; genus Euclidia; species Euclidia mi. The sequence continues at coordinate 54,592,232 of OX123186.2, read as the reverse complement.
TAACGCCGGTCAACACAACTCCTTATGCATCCGTTTGTACTTGTAAGACTTTTGTATTAAATTTACTAGGGGCACATTGCTACTATGAACACCTCTAATATTCAATTCCATTCTTGTTTAAATAGCAAACAATCACGACATGGTAACGCTTAGAGCTCGAATCAAGATTACAGCAGTTAAACGAATAAACATACTTTACCTTACAAAACAAACCTTCTTCGTGTTATTATACAACATGGACTAAATATAGTTTGCAGTTTTCTTTCTAACCTTATCTGTGTAAGCTCTGTTAAACATACATATACTAATGGGACATTTTTGTAATGCTTCCATCTGTAAAATTCGTCGACAAATGTTTAATTAAAATAAGTACTCTGTAAGTCCCTTCTAAAAATGTTCTCTTTGAAAATTCTAAATCTAGAACAAAGTTCGTTTTAGGTTGTTAGTTATTTAATCCTTGTTTTAATGAGGCCAAGTGTGCAAAATAAAGGCAATTAAAAGGCCTACGTTTGTTCTCAAATATTTTTAATTATATTGCATTTTCACTTCTCGGTAATGGCTTGACAGACATGAAATCTTAAGTAATAAAAGCAACATCTAAGGAGCAAAAGGAGCAAATAAAAATTGTATAAATGCTTTAAAATACTCATAAAATTATTAAAATGTATTTCCAAATATTACTAAATAAAAAGCTCAAAGCTTGTATAGGATGTTTGGAACAGACGTGCGGGTAGTTCAATCAATTCATTATATTAAATATTCTTGGAAATCTTGTCAAAAAACAGAACCTCTATAAGATCACTCGTGTATACCTCTTCGTACTACCATTATAGTAATTTTGCTCCGAAACTATAATCATATTTTATCTTCATAAACCAGTATTTTACTGCAGGCAACATAATTTATTTACAATTGTAGTAAGCAACTACAAGTAGGTAAAGCAGCGATTATTGGCACCAGAACAAGTTTGTGCAAGTTTGCAAATTTTCAGCTCTTAGTAACCCAAATAAATATGTAAGTAATTTGTTTACGCTGAAGTTATATGCAGCAGTGCAGGCGTTTAATTAAGCGTCGCAGATGATACTCGGGGACAGTATTTATCTAGAAACTCAGGAAAACGATACCCAGTTAATTCAGTAATTTGGGACAACGCTTAATTAGGGTTTATGCGTCTAATTTTCGTAATAGGTTCATCCATTGTCAGAGAGGGTGCAGATAATATCGAAAACTTGGGAGACCATGAATTCCGGTATACAAGATACCGAAATTCCGTGGCGCTGAAATGTTTTATTTTGGGTATCGTAATAGTGATAAGTATTGATACGATCTTAATTTATATGTTTAAGACGTTGCATTTAAAAATCAGGCCCATTTTTAAATAACGGTATCCGACTTGCATTACTGACTCAATATAAAACCTTAATACGTATGTATTTGTTATACACATATATTTATAGCAAAATTATAATTTCCTTGTACAATATGCAGACGGCCGTATGACCCCAAACTAGAATTTATCTTAAACAAAGGAAGTACATTTATATCAAAACCAATTTCCAAAATAGGTATGGAAAATGAATACCGGAATACAAAAAAACGGGTAACCACACACTAATTGGAATGATAGATCATGCCACCAGCCTATGTATGAGTAGATATGCTCTTCACAGGGAATTCGATAGTACCTACCTGCATAAGGCTTTGAACATCACTTCCAAATGATTTTAGCCTAGTTGCTGATATCATGAGCTTAATGACATATTGATGATTGTAAGCTCATATATGCAATTTGTGCTATGTCAGACATAGGATGGTCGTAGTTATATTGATCTAAAGGCAATTTCACTTTAAACCCATCGAAAGATGGATGGATGCTATTATTCGGATGGGTTCATCCGAATAATAGTATTTTATGATTTATCATAATTATATAGGTAGTTAATTAAATTTATTTACTACCGTTTAACTCTATTAGATTTTAAGGACATTTTGCAGTTGGATTTTAAAACGAAGGCTCCGTTTTAAAATATTTTTTTAAATTTCTTTTTACTTTATTAAACTTTAAAGATACTCAGTTTTGTTGTATATTTTACAGAGTAAAATACGTGAATTGAAAAGTCATTGTTTTCTGTGCCCTAGAGTAAATAAACTATTTTATATCTGATATTACATTAAATAGCGTCTTCTGTAAAATATCTTTTTTTTTTTAATTCTTTAGTCATCAGCGTAGAATCGTCCTGTGGTACTTTCTGACAGAAATGATATATAAAGGCTCCTTAGTTTCTAGAACCCTAAGAATCCTCTTTTGCTGATTCTTTGCATAAATTGAATCAATTTACAAAGACATTTAAACTCCTACGCATCACACAATTACAAACACATTTCGGATACAGGTACTCATTTCATGGAAACATCAAGATCTTTTACGTCTTTAACTTCGCACAAATGAAGTCGTTTTCCCCCTCAGCCCTTTTAAAAGTATGATAAGCAGTTATCGACATTTATTTTGATAAATATAGCTTGGCAATTACTCTTAAGAAGATTATAAAATCCAATTACAGTTTGGCATTATTTCAAGTTGAATCAAAAACTTCAGAGTCGGGGACTGTATCCCCCCCGTAGGATCTCCACCTTGTCGTGGTGGGGGGGCTCAGTAACCGTGGGTTAGAAGCCACCCACGGTGAAGCTAAGCGGGATCCCGGGAGGGGACGCTCCACGTGGGCTTGGTAGAGGCCTGCGTAGGATGCGTCCCATGGTGCGGGTGCGGGGGACAGTCCTGTCTGTCCTTCGCAGTCGGGTGCGGTCGCGGGAGGAGAGGCGTGTGGGTGTTGCGTTGCCCCGCGCCCTATCTCCCGCGACCAAATGGGGGCGCACCATAGTTGCGTCGCGGTGGGGCCGCAGAGGAAGAGGAGATGCGGTGTTGCGTTGCCGTCCTCCCTATCCTCTGCGGCCGCTGGGTGTTTTGGCGGCGGAGCCCAACACCTTCATCCGCCGCCAAGGGGGTTTCGGTCGGGGCCCGCCTGACCATCTGGCGGGCCAATACCCGTCGGGGGGTAGCGAGGAATGCTTTGGTGAAACCCTACCCTCCGACACATGGGTACATGAGGAGCACGGGTTGGTTTTTAGTCAGTAAGAGTCTGACAGTCCCCTTCGTCCTTCCCCCCCGGGGCGAAGGGACTCCATGAGGATTTTCCAACCCGATACCAAAAAAAAAAAAAAAAAGAGTCGGGGACTGTTATCTTAAATTATTATTTGAATGAACAGTAGTGGCTGACTTGATTGTAATATTTTCCACTGAAAATGCACGGAAAAATCATACTTTTTGACAACTCACTAACAGTCATCTGATCTCAAGCCCATACTCAAATCCTTGGTAACCAGAGTACCTATATGTACCTATATCATTCCGTTATCTCTTTTCAGGTTCATTATCACATACAGAATATGTTATTGTTAAATATTGGTTTTTAGGGGTTTTGAAATAAAAACTAGGTATTTTTTGATAATTGTTTATCATAGGTAATTGTTAATTTCAAGTGATAAAACCCCAATTATATTAGAAAATCCTACTTTACCTTCGGTGTTCAAAGTACCCATTGTCCAAATATTAGTATTTCACTGGGTCTGCGATGATGTTATATCAGTCAGGTCAAATGATTTTATACAATAAGATAAGATGGTGATTTAAATGAAACAATATTTTATGACTGCACCTTTGGTGTAATGGTTTAAGCGGCTGCCTCGCCGCTTGATACTGCGCCGAGTGTTGTGGGTTCGATCCCCACACGAGACAACACTTGGTGCAATTCATAAATTGTTGTTTTGAGTCTGGGTGTTCATTGAGCCCGTTGGTTATATGTTTGTAAAGTCACTCGCGGCACAGGATTTATTCGTAATGCGGGAGTTGTCTTTAAAAAAAAACTGAATTATGTCGATGCTATTAAATAAGAAAGCCGATGACTAACTATTATTTTTCAATCCAAATATTTAATCATTCCTTCTTGGCTAGTAGTTAGTACTTTCATAAATATTTAGACATGCATCTACATACAGCAAGGAGACTTACGTCGTAAATGATACACTTCTGTTAATTACGTAGCACTAACAATACAAATAATTGTCTCAACCCGTATTAGTTTTATAGGCTTAAGACGTTGCATTTGGTATTCAAATTAAATCTGCCTTAATCTTACGTTCACTAGAAACAATCCGAAGATGCATTTGCACATAATCGTATAATAACCTTAATTCCTAGTTACATTGCACTGCGACAAAACCGCGCTCACATTGCAGTGTTTGCACATCTTATATTTGTGGTAAACGTGTAAGTAGTGTAAGAGATAATGGGCTGTTATGATACGCGAATGTTATTGGAACTCACATCCAATAATATTGGCGTATCATAACAGCCAATTACCTCTTACAAAAGATAATACTAAACCCTCAAGTCTTCTTAAAATCCAAACTTACTCCCACGAATACTATTAACAAAATCAAGTTAAAATTCAACTCTTTTACATAGACCCGTAGCTCTTTTTGATAGTACAACTTTACACCACTTCGGATCATGTTATCGCCGCGGAGAAGAAACGGCGTAAGAAACTCCACAAACGGTTCTCAAGGGAAAGCAAAAATATTGCTTTAATCCAAGAATAATCTATGCATTAAGGATAGTTCTGAGGGAGTTCAATTTCATTTTCAGCGAGCTCTTTTTTAAGACTTCAGTTTTACAATAAATGCAATAAGCATAGAGTCTCAACAAAATGATGATTGAAAATGAAAGCAAGTACGAGTGTTTGTGCGGCGGCGGGTGGGGTGTGCGCCGGGTGCGGGCCGTTACGATGCGGCGTCTACCCGGCGAGAACTAACGTAATTGCACCGCTTCAGTCAGTTCAATAGGAGTGTACTTACCAGCTTAAGTTTTTGCCTCCAGTTTTTAGTCGGTCTCGGGCTAAGCGGCCAAGCAAGGCAATAAGTCTATTCAAAAGCTCTATTTAAAGTTTACTCACGACTAATTGTCTCACACAAATACTAATCTCGAAAATTAACTGCACTTATGCCGAGGCAACTAGGTTAGCCCTACGGTGCTACAAAATTAAACAGACTTTGTATACAATCAACTAAAAGTAACCTTTGCCGCCAGGTTTTGTCCGACTCACTTTTATTATGATTGTGTTTCGTACAGAATTTTAAAGCTAAGCTTTGTAATCTTGTTTTATTTTAAAAATAGAAATCACGTTTGCTAGTAAACCATTTGAGGTTGCAAATGTATGCAAATAGATATGATGGTGATGACCAGATCGTACGACTGGTTTCGGTCACGGCGACTGGTAGATACTTACTTCCAGAAACTGGTTTCCTTTTTGACAAATGTAATATAACACAATTGTCGTAATTCTTATCGAAATTATTAATCGCTTATTTACCTATTTCATTGTTGCTAATTTCAAATTCAAATTCTTTTATTTCGGACTTAATCCATTTAGTTAGTATACAAACATCTTAAACACTAGTGTTAGTACTTACAACTACCATTACAAAAAAATATTATTAGAGTTGTTATACGCCACAGTTGCATGTTGGCGTATCCAATGCCCCAGTATGGGGCTGTCCCACCTGTCCGCCACGGTACTCAGAATGCTGTCGGGGCTGACGCGTACCCTGCGCATAATGGAGGCGCATCGTTTGCGTATGATGGCGTGAAAACCATCAATGCCCGCTTGTGCAAACATGCCAGAGGCACTGCAGTAGCGCGGCAGCCCCAGCAGCAGCCTGAATGCATTGTTATATTGAACGCGCAGAGCGCTGTATGCCCTCTGCGTGTAGTTGACCCACAGACTGCATGTATAGAAGGACTGGCAATACGCTGTAAACAGCGTAGCCTTCACGTCAGTCGAGCATCTCGCAAATCTGCGAGCCAACATATTGCAGCGGACAGCCAACGCTCTGCGCTCGCGCTCAATGTCCAGGCTATCTTTTAGGTCTTCGGAAACTCAGTGGCCCAGATACTTGAAAGAGGTGACTTGGTTCAAGGGGCTGCCGCAAAGAGTCAATTGTGTTGCTATCGGATAGGTTTTAGTGCCAGCCTTGAATACCATTACTTCACTTCACTCTTCTTAACATTGTATCTGAGCCCATGGGCCTCCGCGTACCTCTCACATATCATGAGCAGGCCCGTCATTGAGCTAATCGATGGGCTCAGCAGCACCATATCATTAGCGTAACTAATGTTGTTGACAGATACTCCGTCTACATAACAACCTGTATATGTGCTGCTGAGCTCAACGATCAACGAGTTTATGTACAGATTGAAGAGACGAGGAGAGGTCAGGCCGCCCTGTCTCACCCCGCACTCCAACCTATACGCGTCCGATAACGAACCTGCCCACCGTACACAGTTGATCTGGTTGTTATACCAATACCTTAGTATTGATATAACTCCCCTATCAACCGTCGTATCATTTAATAGTTTCTTCCACAGCAAGTCGTACGACACCAGGTCGAATGCTTTAGATAGGTCTAGGAAACACGCGTTAACAGGTGTTTTCCTAGACGTATAATACTGGACAGCATGCTTGAGAGACAGTATAGCACTTTCTGTAGAGAGACCAGGTCTAAAACCGAACTGCGCATCATGCAATTCAATGCGGGTTGCCATATGCTTATCAAGCAAGCTGTCCAGCACCTTAGCAATGACAGTAGCAAGCGATATAGGTCTATAATTTGCGAGATCTGATGGGTCCCCAGTCTTATCCTTATTACAGGCACAACCACAGTTTTCATCAGATCATTGGGCAGATGAGCGTGGCTTAGACAGAGTGAGAAGAACATGGCCAGCACCCTGGTCACATGAACTCCTGCATACTGCAGGTGCTCGATGCTGAGGTTGTCATGTCCCGGAGACTTCCCCCTAACCATACGTTTAATAACCGAGGCAACATCCTGCGTTGAGAAAGTGACGTCTAGCTCCATCAGACACTCCTCAGCATCGACCACCTGCGATGTTGATCTAAGATAGGATTCGACTCTAAAATGGTTCACAAACAAGTTTGCTATAGCGGTAGGCTCATACTGCCCCGCGACACTCACAGGGACGCCCGGCCTCAGATTCAATCTGTTGGTGTTTTTCCAAAAGCTTGAAAAATCCTTAGATTTGTGATTCTTAGCTAGAATATCCATTTTTATTTTATTTTGATTATTCTGGCACCATCTTAATTTCGATTGAAAGATTTTTCGCGTTTCATACATATTACTATACACATCACCAGAAGTTGGTTTACCGGACATATTCCAGATTTCAAAAGCAAGCCGGGCATCCGCGTGAGCTTGCTTAACATGCCTATTCCACCCTACAACACGTTTACCCCTTCTACCCCCTCTTACTCCCTCATTATTGGTACATTGGGCAGCATTAGTAAGTATAAACACAATGTCTTTGTACATATTATCTAATATAAGTTTGTGATTAACATTCGCACAATACCCACTAGCGCAATGTATAAATTCCATGGGCAAATTAATTTCCTTTAGCTTAGTGTTACATATTTCTTTGTATTTATCAATTTGACAAGCGTTTCTTTCACCCCATATCGTACTATTTTTACTCAGATTAGGCGTCACAATAGTGGGTCTAATCATATTAAAATTACATTTTAATTGTACAGGCATGTGATCCGACCAATAGGTGTCATATAACACAGATACACTAACGACCATACGCCTCGCGGCATCCGTCACTACACAATGGTCGAACCAGCGGTGGCAACCGTGCGCGTCACTCACGAAAGTGTACGTACCTTGCGGCAACAGGTCCAAGTCCGCGCAGGTCCAGCTCTGCTCCGCACAGAAACTTAACAATTCACTACCGAATAGCTCACCCGGGTGAGCGTTAAAATCACCAAGCATGATCACAGATTGCACATTCTGACTTTCTATTATGGCACTAATTCACTCAAGCAGTCTGTAAACTCAGCGACGTTATCGTTGGAGTCCGTAGGCATATACACCGAGAAGATGAGTACAGAGCGATCCTGCACTATTATCCTTATAGCAACAAGGCGTACGTTGTTACAGTTAATTACTGTGACAGATGGAAATAGACTCTTCCTCCACAGCAATGCAACGCCGCCATAAGGTCTTCCACGTAGTATCCCCACCAAAGTATCGACTGCTGAATTGCCAGTGAAAGCAAAATCATCACTGATTTGTCCTAAAAAGGCGATATCATGCGGTAAAAGCCAAGTTTCTTGCAATGCGATAACGTCTGCCGCTACACACAGACGCCTCACACAGTCAACAGACCTTTTAACACATTTAGTATTGAAACTTATTAAGGTTGTATTATCCATTCAAAATACTGCTAGGATTCATTTTCAGAGCATTTTCTCTGCCTGTTTTCCTTTTCGAAAAGTCTATAAATTTGCGGTATGATATACCTTCAGGCCAAAAATCATTCCTCATAAAAATGTCGTATTTGTGTTTTGGTACCGAGATTTTATATGCATCATATCTCTTGGGTACCTTCATTATCATTTTCTCAATATCCACACAAATGTTAGCTTTTTCATTAACATACTCTGCGATGTCAGTCTGTGTAACCTGTTTATCCACATGATAGATATATAACATTATTTTTTCATCAGCAGCCTTAAATTTGCTCTTGGGTTCTATAACAGCTTTGCCTATATTTCCAACAAATCTGTTTTTCATTTTCTTCTTCTCTTTTTTCACCAGGGTCCACTCACCTTCAGTAACAATCTGAGCCAACGTTTTATTAGATTGTTGCTTTTCGGTCGGTTGGGCGATCGCTGCTAATGGGATAAAAATATGTATCAACATATTTTCACTATCTTGTGGTGTGGTAAATACGGAAGATATTTGTAAATTTACCAATTGAGACTTACCAATGGCAAGATATTTTAAAATAAACAAACTATAGTCATTTCTCGTTATTCAGAAGTAAGAATCAAGGATATTCACGATACACATTTTCAATATTAATTAAAATCTCAAAGACCTCCAGCACACCTTTCCTCTAAGCTTGGTCCATGAATATAGATTTAGATAGAAGCGCAGTTCTTAAGGATTTCGTGTGCCGATTCCAAATGAGGACTGCCTTCAGTTTAGTTCGTAGTTGGCGCCGTTGGCGGCGCTGGCGTCGTTCTCCGTCTCTCTTGCTCTCGTAGTTAAGATACACAGGAGGAACATACGTCTCTCTTGCTCTCGTAGAGACAGCTATCACAGCGCAACTGCCACGCCGCCAAGCGGCAATTTGGGTCACAGAATGTTTGTCTTCAGAGCGCCCATAGGAAATGCGTCTCTATGTAAATATCTGAGCTCTTTGGCTTGGTGAACACCAACATTTCATAAATTTTTTTTGGCATAAGTCATTCAAGACTGTATATAAGCTCTATGGCTATCACATTTGAACATATGGAGGTCTGTCATTAGAGAGAATAAAGAGGCATATACGGTTTCTACTATTTTTGAAATGCTCTCTCCATATAATAATTGTTCCTTGTCCGCACCTATCTGCATTACTATCTGACAGCGTTTAGACCTGACGCATATGTACTGTAGCGACGTCTGGTGGCAGAAAAAGTATCAAACACCCTAATTGAAAACAACATCATTCCTTTTATTTATGTGGATGGTGTCAACAGTACTACCAAGCTGGTTCAGAGGTTTAAAGTGGGCGTATGTGATGGCTGTAGGAAAGGTTAACACCTAACTCTATTAACCTTCCATACAGCCTCACCAGATCGAATATTTTGTATAAACATCTACATAGTCATAAAGGAAAGAAATACTTTGTATTCCTTTTTACGAAAATAACGCTATCTCAGGAGTATGAAATTTGGCACAGTTAAAGATTACATGGAGAAGGCGACAAAATGTGAATATTTCAAATAATAGCGAATCGGAAATATTAAATAAAACAAATTGTTGATGGAATGCTTTTAAACTGGCAATAGCAACTACAATTCAGTCTCTCTAATGATGGTTTATGCGATGAACAAAGAAATTTAATCTCAGCTTTTGCCTAACCACTAGTAACATTAATAAATAACCAAAGAGCATGTTATGTGTCTGACGGTTGTCCAGGTTGTTTAGGGTAAAATTATAGAGAAAGTGCCTATCAATGAGTTTGAAGAGTTAAGTAGGAAGTTTCGACCTTCGGGAGAACCCTTGCAATAATGTCCTGACGTATTCTCAAGAGATACACACATACGATAAACTTTATTACGAACTGTACCTACCCATAGCTACTTTCGTATGAACAAAATATAAAGATCTCTTCATAACTTCAGGTGTCTCATGGGTCTTTAACTTTAATTTGAAGATGAAAAATAGAATTAAATATTGTATTTGTATCGCTAAGGGAAATATAAATATAGTATATCACTTTGCTACCAAATTAGAAGTGAAAAACAGCTACACTAAAGAGTTAATCCTCTTGGTGATTACTAGACTCAAACTGTTCAAATATCAGTATTATACACAGCTAACAACTTCAGAAGTGTACAGAGACTTAGTAATAGACACCACTTTCAAACTAAAAGTCTTGAATAAATAGGTGCAGAGCTTAGTAGTTATTGCCGTAGATCATTTTAAAATTTAAAATTATAAACTTAGCAGACTGTGAATCCACACCTACTATAACACATTACCCCTTGACTTTCTTTCAACTTTGCTCATTCACAATGCACTTGCCTATTAAATTAGCCGACTTAAGTCGAATAACTTTAATAATTAACAAGCACACTAACTGGTTCAACGGGACCGTTCTTACCTGATTACGGAGAACTCGCCTCCACTGGGCAATTTAACGTCATAATACCTTAAATAATTCAATTGTATGCACCCTGCTGGGCACGAAAGCTGACGGATTTTACTCGGAGCATAATGTAATTTTCTCGTATGAAACTTCACACAAACTGGCGTGGATTTCGTACCTCGTAATTAAACTACAATGTGGAGGAATTGTAAGTGCTCGGCTTTATTAAAAAGTCTTGAATTGCATGGGTACATTATAAAAAGGCTTGTAAGTAGAAATTGTAGAAATATAACGTTGCTGTTTTTCCACGAAGAATATTTCAAATACAATGTTCAACTTTCTTAACTAAGAATAGCTACATCGTTGTCATTGTGCGTAACATACTACAAGTGTGGATCTTAGTAACTAAAACACGTCCACACGTAACTATATCAGGGCGGCAAACACAAACAACCGTCTGTTTTAGTAACACCTAACTGTATTAACGTGTTTCTGAGGACAAATTAAGCCGACGGCGTCGGCTCTTGTCTCAGGGGTAGCCCATAAACTCATTCTATAAACTCTACTTCAGAGCTGGCCTTACAGTCACAATAAAATAAATAACGACAAGAGTCTAAGTATCGTAGACCATCAAAGTCATAAAAAAGTTAGATAGTAAGTAATCAAAATTTGAACATAGTTGTTATTAATAGCGAAATTCGGCACAATATCAAAAAAGTATCTGCTATATTTGTGCCTAATGCTCATGTACAGATTCTAAATATGTAAGTACGGGCAAGAGAAAATGCGAAAATGCGGCAGTTGACTGTGCGAATAGTGGGTTGTGGTACTCCAATAGTGATTATATGGAAATGCGATCATGCTTGAAAGGCGATTTCACACTTGTCGCTTTTTACTAAAGCATTGATGTGCTCTCTTTGTGTACTCAAACGTGTATAAACTATGTGCTTATTCTTCTCATTGAATGTAACGCTATTGAAAAGAGAATAAAAAACGTGACCCTTTATTCGCTGAATCTCATTTTGATTTATTGCAAGAGTATCCATCTACTATCAACGTTTATTACGCATTTTGCTTTGTCCTGTGAATTTAGTCATGTAAAATGTGCAATGCCTTTTACTATATTAAATATAGACTATAAATATAATATTTTAATAAAATATTACCGAAGTACTCTAGGCAGATTAGTGAAAATTTTCGTTTGTATCTCCTAAAACAGTCCTCAATAAAATGGCTACCAAACGGACATGCTTTTATGTTGCATTGGTTTGTACTAAAGCCTTAATTCTCTTGATATGCTCACTAATCTAAAGTGTTTATAGACTATTACAGTTTTTACAGACAAACAATGCACGAGACCATTCCATTCTAATTATAACAAAGGGATCAAAAGTGCATAGTAGAATCAGCACGCCTGCCAGCTCGTTTAAATTATCGTCTATTACGTTAGTAGCTAAGTTTGCAATACAAGTGTAGATATCTAGCCGTTATTTAAATTGTTGTAGATAGATAGATAGATAGATATATTCTTTATTGCACACCAAAGTTAATTTATTTATTTATTTATTTAAAAACTTCTTGCAAAATACATTGCACAAGGCGGACTTAATGCCTATAGGCATTTTCTCCCAGTCAACCTTTAGGTGATGCAGAGATGATCATGGCAGGTGTGTACTTTATACATTAAGAGAAAAATTTAAGAGAATACGCAATATAATATATACTTATAATTTAAATATAAATACATAACAAAATACATAAGTATATACATATAAATAAATAAATACATATATAATATATACCTATACATAACAATAAATATTTAAGACGATAGATTACTAACAGTTAGTAATATACATACACATGAAAATAAATAGTTAAAAAGATAGAATACTAACAAGTAGTGAATTGCTACTGAGAAGGTTCCGACAATTCGCTATACAACAGCTGGCGAACTCTAAATTTGAACGTGGCACGACTAGTGGACGTCCTAACTTCGGGAGGGAGAGCATTCCAAAGAAGGATAGATTGGATATTGAAAGAAGAATGTAGTAAGCTAGAAGAGTGAGATGGACAGAGAAGGATAAGGTTATTAGTAGATCGCAAGTTCTTATCATGGTTGGAGCAGAAATATTGAAAATACGGTACTAGATATGACGGACCGTTAGGCGAGTGGAGAAAAGAGTATAAAGTCGTCAGAGTACGTAAATTTCGTCGCTGACGAATCGGCAACCATTTTAATTCTTTGCGAAATTTAGAAACGTGATCGAACTTACGCAGATTAAAAACGAACCGAATGCAATAATTGAGAAGTCGGTCAAGTTAATTACATTTATTCAGTGACTTAAAGCTAAGTTTCATGTACAAACGGCGGCCTTATCGCCAGGGGCGATCTCTGCCAGGCAACCTTGGGATGGACAGGGATGATCAAAGCATTTTTGTGGGTATGGTGTAGCTTTAAAATGAAATGATCAAGAAGATTATCCTAAATAAAATACTATCAGTACTAAAATATAAATAAATATACATTTTACTTAGATACATAAAATACATACATAATTTATACAAATACAATTAAATATATATCAATATACTAAATAATATAATAGATACAGTTTATACAAGTGATGAACTCAGACGATAATTAAGTTGGTATATTTGTCAATCTTTGAAATAGTGCTTCTTTACCAAGTCTTTGAAAATATTTATTGTTTTTGCTCTTCGAATCTCCAGTGGTAAGGCATTCCACAGTCGCACAGCCTGAACATTAAAAGATTTGTCGAAGTAATTTGTGGGATGCTTCGGCATCTCCAGAGTTAGATCCTCAGACGACCTCAAGGACTTTACATGTGTGTCATGAAGGAACTTAAACCGTTCTTTGAGATAAGAGGGAGAATTGGGATTGAAAAGTACATTATATAACAATGTAAGAATGTGAGTATTCCTGCGAAGACGAATTGGCAGCCATTTGAGTTTGTTGCGAAAATCTGAAACGTGATCATATTTGCGCAATCCAAATATAAATAGTATGCAAAAGTTTTGGAGACGCTCAAGTTTATCTAGCTGCTCTTCAGTGGGGTCAAGATAGCTGACGTCCGCGTAGTCAATTATAGGCAGAAGCAGAGCTTGAGCAAGCGCAATCTTAGTGGCAGTTGGAAGGAAGTTGCGTAATCTACGCAACGAACCTGCTGATGCAAATAGTTTTCGACTCGTTTCTAGGATTTGAGATTTCCATGACATAGTATCATCTAAGTAAATACCTAGATTCCTAACAGTTTTACTGAACGGAAGATCCTTTCCGTTAAAACTAATGCGTGGCAGTTCAGCCCAACAAATTTTCGAGATGAGTTTGGGGCTGCCGACAACAATCAGTTGTGTTTTGTCAGGATTTACCTTAAGTCCATATTTCGTGGTCCAAGCACAGATACGCGCCAGGTCCGAGCTAATGGTAGTGCAGGCTTCCGCTAACTTATTTAACGGAGCCTGCGTGTAAATTTGCAAATCATCTGCGTAAAGGTGGTAGGATGAAAGTAATTGGTTTGAGATAGAATTTATAAATATTGCGAAGAGTAAAGGAGATAGCACGCCACCCTGTGGCACACCGGCATTTGTGTTAGACCAAGTGGAATAAGTGTCTTCGATGCGTATACGTTGCCGGCGACCAAACAGGTAACTGTAAAACCAGTCAATTGCCGTTGGAGATACGTTAAGAGAGCGTAATATGCCAAGTATAATGTGAAAATCTACGGTGTTAAAAGCATTACTGAAATCAAGTAGGGTCAAAACCGTCAGATTGCCACTATCCATACCTAGCCTAATGTCATCTGTTACACGAACCAATGCAGTGACAGTACTGTGCCCGGGGCGGAAACCAGATTGATAGGGATTTAGGAGCGCATGTTTATGTAGGAAGGAGCTAAGTTGAGAGTGAACAAGACGTTCAAGGACTTTTGATAGGAAAGGTAGTATGGAAATGGGTCGATAATCGGAGAAGGAGCAGGGTTTGGACTTCTTAGGTAAAGGAATTATTAATGCATCTTTCCAACTTGATGGAAATATACCACGGGCTATGGAATGGTTAAGGATGTGACATAGGACTGGAAGAATTTCATCTAGGATGGGAAGGATCATTTTGCGGCTGACACAATCGTTGCCGACTGCATTGGACGTCACTGTCAGTATGCTTTTCTTAACGTCACAAGCGGAAAATTGCGTGAAGATAAAGGGAGAATAATTTGGGGTTGGCAGGGATGAAAGATATTCTAAAGTGGTTCTTTTTGTAATTCCATCATATTTGGACGAAGTAGTGAAATGTGTATTAAGAGAATCGAGGTTAATATTGTTTGGAATGTTTTGTTGTTGTGCCTTACCAACTCCCAAAGATTTAAGAAATTGCCAGACCTTTGCTGGATTACCGTCTTCAACTGATGTTTGAATATGTTGGCGTTGCGCTTTCCTACACACCTTGTTACAGTGATTCCTGATAGCCACGTATTTTTGTTGATTGAAAGCGCTAGGTTTATGCTTCAATTTTGCTTTAGCGGCGGATTTCTTTGCCATATTTTTTTTAATATCTGCTGTTAGCCATGGTGCTGGTAGGTGTTTTATTTTAACGGCACGAATAGGCGCGTGCACGTCATATAACTTAATCAGATTTGAAACTAGAATTTGAACTTTGGATTCAATACACTCTGAAGTATATAAAGACTCCCAGTCTATATTGACTGCATCCTCACGAAGTCTGTCATGATCCATGCCACTAAAATTGCGCTGCAAGACAACCTTAGGCTTTGTTTTGGGTGGGCGTATTTTATAAGAAACAAAGACTAGGTCGTGATAAGAGAACGCATCTGCCGTACATTGACCATGCTTGTAAACGAAACTAGGAGAAGACACCAAAATAAGGTCAAGAAGAGAAGGAGTACAGTTGGGAAAGTGATGAGTTGCATTAAGTGTTAAGTGTTGTATACAAAAAAGATTCGTTAAAAATTTTTATGAGTGAAATAGGCGAAGACAATTATGAGCGACCCTGTTTAAGGGTCATTCTCATAAAAAATTTACATTTGGTATCTTTTCTTGTCCCACTACTTTATATTAAAATAAATATTTATTAATATGATAGATCTTCTTTTCCCCTCTCTTATTGGTATATTAGTCTATTAATACGAACATTTTTCTGATATTTAAACGAAAATTCTCAACAAAATAATATATTTTTTGAGTGTCAAGACAGTGTGATAAATATCATCATACATTTTTTTTGTGTCCCAATCACCATTTCACGTTTTGAGAGATGAATTGTTACGAATATTCATCGCTTTACCATTGACTGTAGTTATATTGTTTTTTACGAATCAATTAACTAAATAGGACGAATTTCATTGTAAAAGCATTTGAAGAATAATTTATTTTAATAAAACTGATTTTGTCCCAAATTTAGGAAGTTTCGTTACTCAGGGTTAGTAACACGTAATAAAATTTGAAAGGCAGTTATTGAAAGTGGTATAAATATTTTTTCCTATTCTGGAAACACTATTACTTACGTCAAAATCACTGTCGCGGTAGCCATTTTGTGTTCTCCATAGTTGTGAAGTCAAGACGTGTATCAAGTGAATATTGACTTAAAATACCTCAGGCTGATAAACGACTGTTATTGTGGTAAATTTATAATATTTGTTGTTTACTAACTTTATAATTTTCTTGTTTTTTGTATTATCTTAAGGAATACGCTCAGTGCTTGCGTGGTAAACACGTGGTTTACGTAAAAATATATTTAAGGTTTACAATTTCTCAGATTTTATTCTCATTTTCGTTATATTGCGTTACGCTACGAAACTGAGAAATTGTAAAGCTTAGTACACGAAAAGTTATTTAAACTAAGGTTATCAGCACGTAAATTGACCAAAGATTTTGTAGTGAGTTATACTGATAGCTGTAGTGAAAAATATATTGTAAACGGTAGTTTAAGATTTCTAGAACCTGAATTAATCAATAATTTTCTTTAAACTATATTTATTTACTTTTTATAAATTTATTGACATTGCATTTTTTTGCCGTGGTTCATGTTGTCAAAAACGACTCGACGATGTTTGTGACGTCATTCTGCTATACCGACGTCCCTTTCGCACTTATTGGCACTTATATTGTTTCTAAGTTTTAAAATCTGATATTATGTAACTATTTAGTTTCCTTACGTCAATTTCATTAAAATTGTTCATTGATTTAAAAAAAAAATGTCTGGAACAATTTTGGGAACTGTGACGGATTAATAAGTACTCATACGATCAAGAAACATTATGTTCCCATAGTAATAACATTGAAATATCAAATGATGATATTTCGAAATGGATCTTTTGCTCATTTAATTACCAATGATCATATACCTTTTACGAATAAACACAGAAAAGTTATCCCAAATATAAACCTATGTAAAATGTATGGTTATTCTTTTGTTATTCCTGGTATAATATTCCGTGCTTATTAGTAAAAGGGTTGAGGATTTTTAATGATAATATTTGAATTTAAATATTATAATATTTTAATTTAAGTCTAAATAAGACTGATAAGCAAATATAACCACTTGTTTTATTCACCCAATCCATGTGTACTATACCTTATAACATCAGTTTCGTGACGGAGATTCTCAGTATCGTTACCTATCAGTTTAGTTACAAATTTAAAATGTACAATTTTTCTGAGTATGACCCTTAAATGTAACAAAAACCTTTGAAAATCTTTATTGAAAACGATTCTCGGATTAATCCCACCCATCTCGCGTAAATCGGAAAGAAAAGGGTTTCCGTCAGCGGTATGTTAATTACAGAAACCGGAATACAACCCTTTTAAGAGTTGTCCATTTCGGTATTACTGTTATATCTACGTATAAATGCGAAGCTGATTTGTTAAAAGGATTATTTTAATTCGCATAAACGACCTATTTGGTACAACCAACATACTTAATACGAGCAATAAATACATGTGTATGGCATGTCGAGTTTGCCTTTCTCTTGTATAGCTGTTTTGTGTGCGGGATATGCAAAGTTTTAAGTGAGATCATTACGATGTCGTAAGTGGTACCTATCGTAATAGGACTTGTACTGTACGAGGAATAAACGACGTATGTTACGCCTTAAAAACGATAGAATGCATATATGCGTAGTATAAGATTAGCAAATGTGTAGTTTGAAAATTGTATGTGAATTTAAAAAGCGATTAGGATATAACTCAATACACGTCTGTAGCTTCGTTATAGATATAAAGCTGGTTGGCATTGGTATCAAAGGTACCATGGGTCACAGACCTAGTTTTTTAAATGTTCTTACACAATTAAACACGTCCAAAGCGAATATCGAACTAGGTGTTCATGATGTAAATAACATAACTTATGTTATTTACATCATATGATGTAGAGCACATTTAACTCAAAATGAAGTCGCGAGACTGAAACGACCATCGAAACGATCCATAGTTTCAATATCAATAAATATTTTGGACGCTAAGCATTGTTAGCATTAACAAAAGCAGATGAAGTTAAGCTGTTCATATTCCTAAGTATTTTATCGTAATTACACATGTGACAAGACTTTTGGTAAGAACACGTTGGCAAGAAGCGCCCAGACCAGCAGACTTATGTTGTTTTGGGTGTTCCTTGTGTCCGTTGGTTGAAAGTCTGTTAGGTCCTCCGTCATATAGGAGTGATCACACTTCATGTAGCAGTCCTCTATTCTGTAAAGAAAGTAGGAGTTAAAAGTTGGCGTTTAAATAATATTTATGGACTAAACCATCAAACTGTTGTTTACCACAATAAAACAACTAAGTACACAATATTTTAGTAAATAGATTAGCTGTTAATTTCACAAATTATTTTGTACATCACAAAGCTAATATTTTGAACATTAACGTGTCTACTATATAGCAGCTATAGCCAACGTTAATAATGTGATATGATATTTATAACTGAGTACATAAAGCCAGGTTAATGTTCCCCCGATTATACAGAGCAGTCGTACAGAGGGGAGGCAGGGAGGGAGATTGTGTGTGTCGCTTAGGACGGATGTGTAATTTGCATGGCAATAAATTATTAAGATGACCAAACGGTCCGACACTCTTCCTCCTGTTTACAAATTAGGTGCAAATCTGACTGGTACGATGTTCTAATGGTTGGAGCGAGTCGTATAGCTGGTACTAGGAACAGTCGTCTATGTATTTTATAATTATTTATTTATGTATGTACATAGATATTTATGTATTTCGTTATGTATATATGTATATGGTTATTTATCTATGTAAATATTTGTAACATTAATCTTTATCAATAATGATCGCCAAACTATCCTTTTTCTGAATCCGTGTTGTTCTTATCCGTCCAAAGGTTGCCTGTAAGAGATTACTTAATAGTGATAAGGCCGCCTGTAGTGGACTGTAGGTTTATGCTGGTAAATTTAGACAGATTCTTGAACTTAGAACTTCTTAGGTGAGCGATTAAAAGTTTTAAAAGACAAATTTAATGTGGAGTGATCATGATATGCATTTTTTACATAATGTAGGCAAAGCGCCTGACATAATTTAATAACAAAACATAACAGTGCTTAAACTAACTACATCTACAGAAGAGCCGTAGGAGCTCGAACATGCCCCCGGCCGTTGAAGGCTTGCCTTCGACATTATAGGAATTATCTTCCAGTAGTGGACATATCTTGCAAAATGTCCTTCATAAGATACCACCTGTCTAGAATTACCGTAGCCTGGCAGGAAGGTGTATCAGAAGTGCGCAGTGGAAGATGTAATACATCTACCTGACCACGATAGACAATGATCCAGACACAATGCACTGCGTTGCACAGCGATGAATTTAAATCAATCAATATCAATATTGGGTTTCACTCACCCGCTATCCTTGCTGATGTCAGGCTTGAGCTAAATTAGACACATTCATACAAGTATATTGGCCAAAATAAATGAATTAAGTATCTTATACTTAGCTATTAAGCTTCAAACGCGACGTTTTCAGGACACGTTGGCACGTGGAAGTCGATACCAGATTCACAGTTTTCACAAATGTCAATCAATAGTTCACAATCAATTTACCGTTGCCAGCACTAGATCAGGCGGCGTTCAAAGCGGTTTACTCACTATTCGCGTAGCTACAATGATGTGCTTTTCAAAAGGCGAACAATTATTTTACGTACGAGTCGACAACGTGGTAATTTTTCAACGCGAAGCGAACGGAAGTTGACAGTTCAGTGTGACCATTGTCAGAAATTTTCAATAGACTAAACAAAATGTTGCTCAATCGATCTAATCGATTTGACTTATAATAAAAACTAATTCTATTTCAAACATCCACCCGCCCCGGACCGGCCTACCGGTCCGCTAATCGGTTGGTAGACGTGACAATGTTGCAACCGCTCTCCTCAGAATCGAACCGTCCACCAAGACCTCAGCAAATCGGGGAACTCCATCAGCCCCAGTTACCAAATGAAGGATGCGCCCCCTGCGCCATCTAAGTGGCGGAAGGTTAGCCTCCTTGATCAAAACGAGGTCACCAATCTTGGGTGGATCGGTCTTGTCGGTCCACTTAACGCGTTGCTGGAGTATGTGCAAATATTCCAAGTTCCAGCGTTTCCAAAAGCTCTGAGTAATCTGGCGTACCAATTCAAAACGCGAGAGACGACCAGGTCTCGTATCGATATAGGGGTACTCAGGCAAGGCGACAAGTGGGCGACCAATCAAAAAATGGCCCGGCGTAAGGGCCTCCAAATCATTCGGATCTGAGGAGATCGGGCACAATGGCCGAGAGTTCAAAACGGCCTCAATCTTACAAAAGACAGTTGCGAGTTCCTCAAATGTAAGGACAGATTCACCGATTGTCCTGCGCAAGTGTGTTTTGGCCGATTTTACAGCGGCCTCAAAAATACCACCCCAGTGTGGACAATTTGGTGGGGAAAACAACCAATTTATCCCACGTCGGGCAAGCCTATCACCTATATCAGCTTTGTTGGTTTCAAGGAAATTAACAACATCATTCAGATAATTATAAGTGCCCTTGAAGTTAGTGCCGCAGTCAGAACGGATCAAGGAAGGCAGCCCTCTGCGGGATACAAATCTGTCAAATGTGGCTACAAACGCCACGGTCGTAAGCGAGGAGACCAGTTCCAAATGTACGGCCTTTGTGGAAAGACAAACAAAAACACACAAGTAGGCCTTGACAGTCTTGCTGTTTCGAAGTGTCGACGTTTTCACCAAAAAGGGACCAGCGAAGTCCGTGCCAACACCGTCAAACGTCCTGCTTTCAGTTCCGCGATCTGCCGGTAAGTACCCCATCAACGGCTGCATGGTGGAAGCCTTGAGCTTATAACAAGGGATGCAGCGAAAGACTACACTCCGAATAATTCTTCGGGCAGACAAGATCCAAAATTCGCGTTGCAAAATGGCCAACAAGGCATTACAACCAGCATGCGAATTTTTAAGGTGACGGTCAGTTACCAACAAGCGTACCAAATGACCGTCCTTGGGTAACAAAAGGGGGTGACGTGCCCCGTAAGGGAGGTTGGCGTTCTTGAGACGCCCTCCAACGCGCAAGAGACCCGTTTCGTCCAAAAAGGGGTTTAATTTAGAGACAGCTCCCGATAGTTTCGATCTCCCTGATTTAAGGATAGCAATCTCCTTTTCAAAATGCGCCAATTGCACAGAACGAACCCAAAAGGTGAGGGACTCCTGTCGTTCCTGTGGTGAGAGAAACGGTGTCAGACGTTTCTGTTGTGGGTGCATAAAATTAAAAACAAAACGCTTTATCCAAGCAGTAACGCCTAATAACTTGTCGAGGGAGCTGTAACGATTCAACAAGAAATCGGGGTCGAAGGCGCATTCTACCTTCTCAAGAGCGAGTGTTCGTAGACCCGGCAAATTAGAAGTATTCAAAACTGGCGTTCGAGGCCAATCAATTTCTGGTCGACTCAACCATTCCGGACCCCACCACAGCGAATGACCTATCAAACTAGGCGTCAAGCATCCGCACGAGGCACAATTAGCGGGGTTGAGCTCACCTGGCACGTGTCTCCAAACAAGTTTGACTTCGGATTTGTGGATTTGGGAAACGCGATTAGCGACAAATACCTCCAAGGTGTGAACAGAAGCCTTCAACCAACAAAGAACAATTTGGCTGTCGGTCCAGGCGTAGGTCCCATCAATACAAATGCTTTTACCCAAAGTACTGGACACGTGGTTCAACAAGCGTACAAGTAGGGCTGCTCCCGAGAGCTCCAATTTTGGGATGGTCAGAGATGTCCGAAGGGGTGCAACCTTGCTCTTCGCCATGATCAGGGAAACTCTCACCTGACCTGAGGCACTGACTGTGCGCAAGTACACCACGGCCGCGTGACCACGTTCCGAGGCATCACAAAACCCGTGAAGGGTGGCCTTGTACTTCCCGGGAGGAAGGATGGGACGAGGCAAGGAGATCTCGTTGACGGCAGGAAGTGAGGATACAAAGGAGGTCCATTCCTCAACAAGAGTGCCGTGCAGAGGTTCGTCCCAGGTCAATCCTGCTGTCCAAAGCTTCTGCAAGAAGCATTTTGCCCAAAATATAATTGGACAGATCCAACCATTCGGATCAAAGGTTCTGGCGACAGTAGACAATACGAGACGTTTAGTCCAAGAACACGGCAATTTCAAGTCTACGTTACATGTAAAGATGTCTTGGACTGGTCTGTACTGAACGCCGAGAACAGCCATCATGGCGGGGTTGTCAACAATCTCAAATAGATGTGGATCTTGCTGATAATCCTCTGGCAAGCCTTCCAAAAGCGCTGGTGAGTTGGAAATCCATTTGCGCAACTCATAACCAGCGGAGACCAAAATGCCTATCAATTCGTCCCGCAGGAGTATCGCCTCGTCCACTGTGGAGGCGCCCGAGCAAATGTCATCGACGTAAATATAGTCTTTCAAGATGGCGGAGGCTCTTGGGAAACGTAAGCCTTCGCGGTCTGCGAGCTCCCAAAGAGAACGTATTGCCAAGTAGGGGCTTGACCTTAACCCGTACGTATTTGTATTGAGCTCGTAGACGACCATGGGATCGCGAGGAGACTCTCTCCAAAGGATCAGCTGGAAGCGACGGTCATCAGGGTGGATAATCGTCTGCCTGAACATCATTTTTATGTCGGCCACAAAGACAACCTGATGTCGTCGGAAGCTGGTGATGACGTCACAAAGGTCCTTGACCAACTTGGGACCAGAATGCAAGCACTGGTTCAAGGATACGCCTGTTGAAGTCTGCGCAGAACCATCAAACACTGTGCGCAGCTTGCCAGTCAATGGCTTCAATACCGCATGATGCGGGAGAAAGAAGTGCTCCACCGAACGCCAATCCAAATTTGACACAGACATGTGTCCCAATTGTTCATATTCTCGCATGAACTCAATGTACTTCTGTCTGAGCTCCGGATCACGACCCATGCGGCGCTCCATGGCCAACAACCTCTTTTCGGCTAAAGGTCGTGACTCACCAAGCGGAGGCCGAACAGACAGGAAGGGTAGCCTCGTAATAATCCGACCAGAACGGAGTCGACCAGTGTTGTTCTGGAAGAACAGCTCGCACTCCTCATGTTCTGGATTCAAACGGGCAGCTTGAGGGGGCTCCTCTACCTCCCAAAACCTCTGAACCGCATCAGAGAGAGCGGAGCCTACAGCCAACAAATTATCAAGTTCGGGTGGAAGGGGGTCCCTAGGTACAGGTCCCATCAAAGCAAATCCAAATATGGTCGGGATGGCAGTCAAACCATTTGGCACCAAGACCCGTTTCCCACCAATCAAAATTCCACCGAGGACATCAGAGCCAATCAACAAGTCGATTTGTCCCGGTGTGTCAAATTTGGGGTCTGCCAGTTCCAATCCCGATGTCAAATTCACCACAGCAGCAGGTAGCTGCTTCTGTGGGTGCATGCCCAAAATATTCTTCAGCACAATAGCCGAGGTTTTAATCCTCGGGTGTGAAGATTCAACAGGGCCAAACAAAACTTTAACTTGCCCTTCAACATTAGAGGCTACGTCACCTATGCCCCGTATACAATTTGGAAAAGAGCCCATATTTAATTTAATCTGCCCTAAGTGGAAACAATGCAACCTTGTGAACCTGTGTCCAATATAGCACGGACAACAACAGAGGTCCCCGTGGGTCCCCAGACCCTAACAGCAACCGTTGGTAGGATAACGGTCTCAATGGGGGAGGTTGGCGTTATAGGGCAGGGGTCAATGACCTATTGTTGCCTGGGCGGCGACCGTTGGCCAGGACCAGGCAAATCAAAATGGGGGTGCGGCTTGAAGTCCTCAAGGGCGCGATGACTCGATCCGCGCGCCATCTGTGGGGGGTCATAGTGACGCACCCGCCCAAAACGAGGTGGGCGCGAGTCAAGGCGGGGACGCTCCGCCAAAGGAGGGGAATACCTGGGGCAGCAGTCATGGTGCTGGTGACGCTGAACAGCACATTCAGGTGCGCGAGAGAGAGGAGGCGTGCGCACGCTACGGTTCTCCAAGCGGGGTGAGCGGCGATCAATTAAGCGAGGCGACTCTCGGCTACGCGCCGGTGAGCCTCAGCTGCCACCTTCAAAACACCCGCCCGTGCGCGGCGTCGGCTGGTAAGACAAGCGGCCTACCTCTCTGGCATTCATGCAGAGAATGTCCAAATGCTGTCCTCCACAGTGAGGACAGGGGCGAGAATTTGGGCAGTCTCGCTGGTAGTGGGACCCCAAACAAGAGAAGCAAAGGCGGCGGGCATTCGCGATGCGCCTACGAGAGGCGACATGTAGGTCCAAGAATGCCCTACAACTGGCCGTTCTGTGCCCCGTGACCTTGCAGTAGGAGCACTCCACTGGGCTCTGCGTGACTGCAAAGCGAGGAGGGCGCCGGTCAACACTGGCTCGGGTGTGAACGCGAGCCTGCTCCTTGACCTTGGGCGGCTGCGACTTAGCCGGCGTGTCACCACCGGAGTTGTCCAAGACCCGGCACTCATCCTCCAGGAACCTCTCCAGGTCAGCAAAGGGGGGCAGATGGGTCGCGCTATCCCCACCAAAGCGCTGTTCAAATCGCGACCTCAGGTCGGCAGACAGCTTCTTCAGCACAATGTGCACCAATAGATAGGACCATTGGTCCACGGGCAGGTCAAGGCACTTAAGTGCGTTGATGGCCACCAAAAGCGGGTTCAACAGTTGGGTGCGCAACCCAGAGACCCGGGTGAGCGTCGGCAAGCCCAAAATCTGCTCAATGTGCGTGTCGGCGAGGCCACGCTTATTATGGTACCTACGGGTAATTAGGTCCCGAGCCGTCTGGTACGCCTCGTCAGACACGGGCAGATGCTGGATGAGGCCCTTAGCCTCCCCATCCAGAACCGACATTAAGTATGCCAATTTTTGTGCTGGCCGAAGGTCAGCCCTGTCATTGACCAGGCTGTCGAACAAGTTAATGAAGCCCAGGTAGCTTCCCAGGCAGCCATCAAAATGGGGGAGGTCCAAAGTAGGGAGCCTACTCACCAGCCCCGGTGCTGACCTAGGAAGCTCCTGCTTCAGACCGGGTTGCCCTTCCCTATCGGCAACTAGTTGTCTCGCAGTATTGGAGACAGCATCATACAGGTCTAAGACCTGGGCATAGTCTTCGCTGACCTTATTTCGCTGGTCAGCGGTGAAATCATTGATTGACACTTCAAGACAGCAAGTGCTGAAAGTGCGGAATTGCTGTTCCACACTTGCCAGGCGATCGTCAATCCGCTCGTACCTTTGAAGTAGGGCCTGCTGGCGATCAGGCCGGTTCACTAAAGCACTGGCTGAGGCAAACCAGCGCAAATCTGACGCAATAGCACCAGCAGCCGCACGCAAGTCCTTGATAGCTGACATAATCAAAATTTCAAAAGAGCCCGGACAAGCGTTAAACAATATTAACAATCAAAACTTAATTTTTCTCAATTCTTTGAAACCAACAAAGTATTAGCCTGTTTACTGCAAGTGCAGGCAAGTGACAGGTATTTACTGCCCAACAAAATTAAAGGTTTCAGTATATTGAAACAAACACAAAAGTTATCAAAGTTATAACTTATAACAAATTAATAAAGTTGAAACTTCAAATTAATTAATGAATTATTTGCAACAGACAGACTGGCTGTGGTTCTTTGAGATATACAATAGTAAGTAAGCACAGAATAAGTGTTACCTAGCAATATTATCTATATTATAACAAAACAAAGCTTACCAATGTGACCCGCCCAAGTGGCAAGGTCAAGTTGGTTATAATGTTTATGAATACATGCAATGAACTAAATTTACTAAATTTATTGATACATACAGCTGTTATGTATCCAAACAAACTGACTTATTAATGCAACAACAAAATTTAAGTTAGATATTTCAACAATACAAAATTTGTATATGTATTTGTATTACAAATCAACAATTACTGATTGAGGTTAAGTGACAATGTGTTTCAAATTATCTAGGTCAACTTATACAATTAAATATTATGTATTTTAGACAATAACTGACCTGAAAAACACTACAATACTGTCTACAAGGTGATAAGATACAAGCTCATACCAATCTGAGTTTATACTCAGTAATGCAACAGCGGCTAAATTTCAACCACGCTCTGCTACCAAAATTATGTCTAGAATTACCGTAGCCTGGCAGGAAGGTGTATCAGAAGTGCGCAGTGGAAGATGTAATACATCTACCTGACCACGATAGACAATGATCCAGACACAATGCACTGCGTTGCACAGCGATGAATTTAAATCAATCAATATCAATATTGGGTTTCACTCACCCGCTATCCTTGCTGATGTCAGGCTTGAGCTAAATTAGACACATTCATACAAGTATATTGGCCAAAATAAATGAATTAAGTATCTTATACTTAGCTATTAAGCTTCAAACGCGACGTTTTCAGGACACGTTGGCACGTGGAAGTCGA
This sequence comes from Euclidia mi, assembly GCA_944739405.2. Lineage (NCBI taxonomy): Eukaryota > Metazoa > Arthropoda > Insecta > Lepidoptera > Erebidae > Euclidia > Euclidia mi. Next base: position 54,565,504 of record OX123186.2, on the reverse strand, counting down.
TACCAGATTCACAGTTTTCACAAATGTCAATCAATAGTTCACAATCAATTTACCGTTGCCAGCACTAGATCAGGCGGCGTTCAAAGCGGTTTACTCACTATTCGCGTAGCTACAATGATGTGCTTTTCAAAAGGCGAACAATTATTTTACGTACGAGTCGACAACGTGGTAATTTTTCAACGCGAAGCGAACGGAAGTTGACAGTTCAGTGTGACCATTGTCAGAAATTTTCAATAGACTAAACAAAATGTTGCTCAATCGATCTAATCGATTTGACTTATAATAAAAACTAATTCTATTTCAAACACCACCGGTGGTCCGCATATCAGCCATCCGTGCCGGGGTGAAGAGCCATGATTTCACTAAATCTCCATTTTAGTGGCGGCAGCATCCCTGATTATGACGAGGGTGATGAGCCTCAGAGTATCTAGGGAGCAGTGCCATCCCACGCGATGCTGCAACTCAGAGACGGATTCTTTGCTCCATTTGGTCCACAAATGGTGCGTCAGCTATTGAATGCGCTTGTGTCTAGCCAGCATGTTGGTGGAACAGTAGCGAACATCCTTAACAGTCTTCGTGATGAAAAGCGACCTGAACCAAATCGGGAAAGCAAATCCTCTATGTTTGAAGACAAGGGAGTCAGTGGCCAAGAATTTAATAATCATTCAATTTGACCAATTGGCGAGCTTAGTTCCTCGTAAGTTAGATAACAATTGCCCAACACTCTAACTAAATAGTGTTGGTCAACTTGACACCAGCTTCCCAAAGACCACCAAAATGAGTGCTCCTCATTTTGGTGGTCTTTGGGAATTACGGAATAGATTTCCAAGAGAAGAGTACACTCTTCTTATGCTTAAGAAGAGTGTACTCTTCTCTTGGAAATCTATTCCGTCACGCCGCAATTACGCTTTAAAAAGGCTAGTATTTCATTGTAAGCACCTACAAATGCAGTTCCATTGTCGGAATAAATATGAAGAGGCTTTACTTTTCTAGACATACATCTAAGTAACGCCTGCAAATAATTTGCGCTAGTCAAATCACCCACTAGTGTTAAACGAATGGCTTTGGTCATGAATCAAACAAAAATAACGATGAAGACTTTCACCAGTCTACATCCAAGACCTTGACGAAATAAAAGCTTAGTGAAGTGATGGGTGGATGGATACGTTTTCTTAAAACTTTATGCTAAATGATGCAGTCTACATCCTACCCGCATAATTTTATCATGATTGTCTTATTAATATAGTATACTCGGATAATTGATACTCGGGGAAAGATTCTCTTTTGGCTATACAATGATGAAGTTAAAAGTTATTTGCTATTCTTTATCATAAAATGATTAACGCCTACAGTCATTGGTCGTGTGAATCTACGTGCTGTACATGAACTTATCAATTCAGCAACACGATTGTGTACTAATCCATTTAATTTAATTGGTAGCATTTTGCCCAACCAAGGACAATCTCAGATTTAGTTAAGACAGTTATTTTCCAGGTCTAGGTAGGCTAATAGGCAAATGCATGTAATTAAACATGTTTATAATATCACAAACTACGCGGGAAACAATACCAATGTAATAAATAACTGGTAAAGTATGTAATATACTTAACCACGTTGAGCTGACATCCGTAGTCAATTGATCGTGCCATTTTACCATAGTAAAAACAGAATAGTAAGATAGCTTCATACAAATCGGCCGCCGCGCTGCCGCGCTGGTTTGAATGTACGCGTGAGTCGCCGGCGCCGTGTACGCACGCACTTTTCACGCACACAATCTCACGAGCGCGGCAAGCTCGGCGCGGATTCAGTACGGGATGCGCCGCGCGTCTGATCGAGCGCATTCATGTAGGTACTTCACTGCTCGCCCGCTTGAATTGTTTATATACATTCAGTTTTGTAATAAACGTTATTAATAATATAAAATTTGTTAAACGACAGTAAATTTAACTTGTTACTTTTTCTCATTAAAAAAGGCATTTAGATAGTTATATAACGCTTAGGTAGTCAGTAGATATTTGAGAAAAATTAAATTCAGGCTTAAATTGTGAAGTATTCAGCGCGATCACTTAAAAAAGCGGCGAAAAAGCGCGAGCGCCGACAAAGCCGGCGCCGCGGTGTAAACAAGTGACAACCCGTGCGTCAACGCAAGAGTAGGCAATTAACTCGCCGAGCGGCCTTAGCTAACCTACTATTCTGTTTTTACTATGATTTTACTATACGAATTATATATAATTGAAATGATATGTATATAATACAAATAGTGATAATAAACCTAGGGAATCAAGGATGCGTGCTGTTACGCGGGACCGGGAAAGTGTCTTTTTAAAAAAAGATATTTGAACTAGCTGAAATTATTTATTGGAACACGGTACACACACGTAATATTAGATATAGTAGAAACTGATTTAGAAATAGAACTTAGAACTGGTACAAGATTTAGAAAGTACTGAAACTGGCACACTAAGGATATAGTAGAACTGTTCGCGTTAGATGATGGATGCAGACTGAGGTTGAAAGGGACTGAATGAATAAGGAAGGCAAAAGTGCTGACACGGAGATTTAGGCATTGGTAGGGATTTGTGATGAGTAATATGTATAGGCAACTATGTTAGCATTTTAGGGTTCAAGAGGCGTTTGTAACAGCCCCCCGATTTAGAGTAAACTTCACGGTAAAAATGAAGTTTAAGGGAAAGGAAAGAAATAACAAGGATTACGAGTTGTGAATACGAAGAGTAGGTGATGTTATAATGGGAAGTTCAACTTCATCATTTTCAGGTTCAGGGATAGAAGTTTCGCGAGATTTTAAAATTTTCCTGAGTATGCCACTTTTACAAATTAAGAAAATAGTACAAATTAAGACTAGAATTAGAATTACATAGATTGTGGAAGAATAGTACTTCTCATAGAGTACAATATGCGGTTTTTCAATAAATTCTTTAAATTCTTTAAGTAGTTTAGGATTTTCAAAAGCAATGGAATCTAGATTTACATTTTTCAAGTTAACAGGAGGTAAGTTGGATACAATACTAGTATATTTATTGAAATGACAGCAGGAGTCGTTAAGGATATTTAATTTAGCGATTATAGGTTTTAATATAATATTAATATTATTCTTAGAGACTAGCCGTGTGTCTTTACAATAGGTGACACACCCTTGGGGTAAGTACAATAACCCGCTACCACTTATATCTAGGTCTACAATAGAGGTATTACATTCTATTCTTAGCTTACTTCTATCGAACATGACAAACAACCATTTGTTGTTTTGTAAATGTTGCCAAATGTTTACATTTCCAGTGAAAACTTAGTGTTACATAATTCAGGAAATCGGTAAGTACTTTAGTAATAATCTCTGTTTCACGGGATGGAGTTGCGACAGTAGAATAGGATATCGGAGTGTTACACAGGTAATGTTCATGGTTTATCATTATACAATCATTTAGATTATTAAGCTTACAATAAGTAGACTTATCTTTTCTTATACCTATATACTTAGTAGAAGGAACAATAGTAGTATAAGATACAGGGTTACGAGGTTCATAGGGTACTGGACAAGGTAAATTATGGTACAAGTGGCAATTAGTGGGATTAACTAATGGAATGTCTAAGACGAAAACTATTTTGTTTTTGTTTTCATAACAAGATATAGAAGACACATTTATAATTGTTTGTATATTATTTAGGCTTAGAAGGACTGGAAGGCGTTTAGAATTTGGTATGAATCTATAATTATTAATCAACTCAGTATAGAGTTCTTTAGGCGTTAGAATAGAAGGGTAAAGTATATTTGATTTACTAAACTTTATTGAGCTTATAATATCTTCGACTTTGAAGGATAGAGTTAAGAGACTATTCTCTATCATGGAAATTAATTCTAGGATACGTGATCTTATTCCTAATTCTCTGGCGATATAAGTTAGATTTTTAATGTCTTGGTTAAGACCGTCGATGGCGACATTTAATTCATGTTCGTTATGATTTACAGTATAAATGGTTTCGTTAAAGGCTTTGAGGGTTGAGGTAGTAATGAGGATATTCTGTTCTACTAATGACGCTAGTTTCTTTTGATCGGACTCAACTTCTTGGATGGCATTATTATACCGGATAGCGTCATCTTCGTCTATGGTTCCGAATAACTTTTTCGAAATAGATCCTATGATAGATAGGGGTGCGCCTCTCCGAGATTGGTGAGGGACATGGTAAAGGATAGATTCAGTGTTACGATATAGGTCTTCAAAGCGAGTAATTAGGGGTTGAAAGAGATTGAAACATTCTACGTTATCTAATGCATTATCATTTTCACAAAGTTCGAACGAATTGGAGCATTCCTTCCACCGTAAAGCCGGGGTGTGCGTTTTCATCCGGGGCGATATTTGCTACCGCCGCCTTCGGGGCCTCGAGCATCGAGACCTGTCAATTTTGTGGCTACGAGTAGATCATGGGGGCCAATCCCGAATCTACGCGTGCCTTTACAGGTCTCATGCCAGTGAGTTGGGGCCAACTCAATTAATTGAGAGCGTCCAAGAGGGGACTGATAAAATATTGGAACAGTTCCCTTCCGCGGAGGTGGTGGTCCTTGGTGATTTTAACGCTCACCACAAGGAGTGGTTGGGATCCCGGACCACTGACCTCCCGGGTCGGGCCCTGTACAATATGGCGTCGGCCTATGGCTTCTCACAACTGGTGAAACAGCCCACCCGTATCCCAGACGTTGTGAGCCATGTACCCTCCTTGTTGGATCTACTGCTGACTACGCACCCATGCGGTTACAGGGTGGTGGTCGATGCACCTCTCGGGTCATCAGATCACTGCCTTGTCCGCACCACAGCCCCCGTTGCGAAACCAGATCGCTCCAATGCGACTGGCTCCCGCAGAGTCTGGCAATATAAGTCAGCAGATTGGGATGGACTGCGGGAATTCTTCGCGTCCTTCCCATGGAAGCGGCACTGTTTCTCCTCTGATGACCCCGACTCTTGTGCTGACTGTGTCACAGAAGTGGTACTCCTTGGGATGGAATTATTCATCCCAAACGTCCACATACCTGTTGGCGGGCGCAGCCGCCCGTGGTTTAATAAAACCTGTAGGGAGGCTGCGCAGCAAAAGCAGTCAGCATATATGGCCTGGAACGAGGCCAGGAAGAGTCGAAGTCCTTGGGTCGAGGAGAAGAAACGCTTATTCAACGCCGCTTCTAGATCCAGCAAGAAGGCTATTGCTGAGGCCAAGGCAGAACACGTTGCCAGAATTGGTGAGCGGCTTGGAAGATATCCCTCAGGGAGTCGTGCTTTCTGGTCGCTCGCCAAAGCTGCGCAAGGCAACTTCTGCCAGATCAGTCTCCCGCCACTGCGTAAATTTGATGACAGTCTGGCCCATAGCGCAAAAGACAAGGCTGACGTCTTGGTCCAACTATTTGCCTCGAACTCGACCTTGGATGACAAGGGAGCCACACCACCGTCCATCCCCTGGTGTGGGAGCTCCCTGCCTGAAATCCGCATTACACAACGTGCGGTCAGGCGGCAGCTCAAACTTCTGGACGTCCACAAGTCGAGTGGGCCTGACGGCATCCCAGCAGTGGTGCTGAAGACGTGCGCCCCTGAGTTGACCCCCGTATTAACGCGCTTATATCGTCTTTCCTATAATGCTTACAGGGTTCCATCTTCGTGGAAGATAGCCCATGTTCACCCTATTCCTAAAAAGGGTGACAGATCGGACCCGTCAAACTACAGGCCAATAGCGGTAACGTCCTTACTCTCCAAGGTAATGGAGCGAGTCATCAACAACAAACTCCTCCAGTACCTAGAGGATCGCCAGCTGATCAGCGACCGCCAGTACGGTTTCCGGCATGGTCGTTCGGCTGGCGACCTTCTAGTGTACCTTACACACCGCTGGGCAGAAGCCTTGGAGAGTGGGGGCGAAGCTCTAGCCGTTAGCCTTGACATTGCCAAGGCGTTTGACCGGGTCTGGCACAGGGCACTTCTATCGAAGTTACTATCTTATGGAATCCCCGAGGGACTCTGCAAATGGATTGCCAGCTTTCTGGCTGATCGGAGCATTAAAGTCGTCGCAGACGGCAGCTGCTCCGAAATGAAGTCGATCAACGCTGGCGTCCCACAAGGCTCGGTGCTCTCCCCAACGCTGTTCATCTTGCATATCAATGACTTGTTGTCAATTGAGAACATGCATTGCTATGCAGATGACAGTACGGGTGATGCGCGGTACACCAGCCACCAGAATGTCCCTCGGAGCCAGGTACAGGAAAGACGATTGCAACTTGTGTCTGAAGTCGAGGACTCTCTAGGGCGCGCCTCCAAATGGGGTGAAAAGAACCTTGTTCAATTTAACCCCACTAAGACACAAGTATGCGCGTTCACTGCGAAGAAGGACCCTTTCGTTATAGCGCCTCGGTTTCAAGGAGTACCCCTGCATATTGCCGAGAATATTGGGATCCTCGGCGTCGAAATATCGAACAAAGTCCAATTTGGGAGTCATTTGGAGGATAAAGCCAAATTGGCAAGCAAGAAGCTGGGAGTGCTGAACCGGGCTAAGTGGTACTTCACGCCAAGCCAACGGCTTATGCTTTATAAATCGCAAGTCCGGCCACATGTGGAGTACTGCTCACATCTCTGGGCTGGAGCGCCAAAATATCAGCTTGATCCACTTGACTCCCTACAGAGACGAGCTGTTCGAATCGTCGATGATCCCGATCTCACGGCTAGACTAGAGTCGCTGGAGCAGCGGAGAGACTTTGGTTCTCTCTGCGTATTTTACCGACTCTTTCACGGGGAGTGCTCCGAAGAATTGTTTAATTTGGTACCAGGGTCACCCTTCTACCAACGTACCACTCGCCGACGCAGTAGAGTTCACCCGTACTACCTGGAAGCGTTCTCATCTAGTACGGTGCGCTTCCAGCGATCTTTTCTACCACGTACGTGTAGGCTCTGGAATGAACTACCTGCTGCGGTGTTTCCCGAGCACTATGACTTGTCCTTCTTCAAACGAGGTTTAAAGAGAGCATTACTTTCACGGTAGGCAGCGGCTTTGCTGTGTATACCCTGACATTAGCGAAGTCCATGAGCAGCGGTTACCGTTTACCATCAGATGGGCCGTTCGCTCGTCTGCCACTAGCAGCAATAAAAAAAAAAAAAAAAAAAAAAAAAGTGATTTAGAAATGTTGAGAATATAGTATAAATTATGTATATGTGGGAACAGGTAAGATATGTCTACTGGTATAACTACGCTAAGGTAACTATCAACTAAATTTAACGATCCTAAAGGGTCGAAATATATTCCTGAACTGTTTGTCAGGGGTTCGACGAATTCTTGACCCGTTGAAGGGTTGCTGTAAGAGAATAGAATAATGATATAGTGAACTAATCTTCAGTACTAGATCTAGGAGCGAGTTTCACCTCATCATAGTGATGGGTGACGTGCCTACGGTTTATTAGAAGGGTTTGTGTATTTCTGCCGTTTATCTTCACGACTTTGTAAGGGCCTTTCCACACTGGCCATAGGGCTTTGCGCAGTCTTACATGATTTTTCAGGTAAACGTAATCGCCTACTTTATATTGAATGGGACGTGAGTGATTGTCATAATATTCCTTGGATCTTTCTTTCGACCTTTGAATATTTTCGAGAGCTTTGTCTCTTGAGAGTTTGAGTCTATGATGTAGGAATTTTACATATTCGGGGTATGTTAGTTCTGGACGTAGTTCGTAGATAGAGTCAGGGATGAAGGCTTTGTGGCCGAATAGGAGTTCGTAAGGGGTAAAATTGGTTGACGCATGAACGGAGGTATTATAGGCTAACATTGCCGTGAAGACGAATTTGTGCCAATCGGTATGGTTCTCATTGACGTAGAATTTGAGGTACTCCTTAAGGGTAGAATGACTACGCTCTAAGGCGCCTTGAGTTTGAGGATGATACGGGGATGACCATATTTGTTTGATTTTGAGAAATTCGCAGGTTCTCTTGAACATCTCTGCGGTAAAGTTGGTACCTTGGTCGGTTAGGATAGTTTTAGGGATGCCGAATAGAGAAATAAAGTGTACTAGGCACTCGCATATGTCTTCTGAGGTAGCATTAGCGATAGGATAGGCAAATGAGAATTTAGTAAGGTCATCTTGCATAGTGAGTATGAATTTTAATTGTTTTAACCCCGCTTCTGGCAGAGGGCCTACGAGATCCATGCTAAGGCGTTCAAAGGGTTTGGTAGAAGTGGTAGTTATTTGCATAGGAGCTCTATTAGTTTGTCTGAGGGCTTTATTGCTTTGACACAGTGTGCAGTTTTTTATATAGGTCTCGATATCTGAACGCATGTTTTTCCAGTCGTATTTTTCCTTAATTCGATTTAGCATTTGGGCTGTGCCAAGATGACCGGCAATAGGGATATCATGATTTTCACGAAGGATTTAAGGTATTCCTGAGAGGGTTGGAAATATGAGAGTATTGTGATAGACGTTGATGCTTATGTTAGTGTTATTAAAGATATAGCAGAACATATTGTATATTCTTGACCAAATATGTTTATCGAAAGGATCGCGAAAATCAGTGATAGCTATTTCTAAGCTTTCGTTGGTTAGAGATAAGGATATAGCATGGAATTGATTTTTAAGATAGATTAGACTTTTATAAACAGATTCATAGGAACAGTTGTCGAAATGGTATACTTTGGTAAATAGAAAGTATATAGTGGATCCTTTGTGCTCAAAGGATATAAGAGTATATAGGGTTCTTTCCCTATTTAGGAATTCGCTAGGATCTGGGACGTTGCTTAGGATTTCTTCGATATACGGGTTAAAAGTATCAAGGTCGATTGAGGTAGGAATAACGATGTGTTTGCTAGGAGTTTTAAGAATACTTTCGTTAAATTCGAGGCTTTTAGTGTTACTATTAAATTGTTTTTCTGACATGATTTTCAGGAATTTGCTGTAGTTTTCATCAGAAGGAGGAACGGGATTAGCAGGAGAAGCAGTGGAACCAGAAGGTGACTGAGGATTTAGAACGGGTTCAGTGGATTCAGCGGGATCAGCGGATTCGGCGGGAGGAAGCAGAGGATAGGAATTGTCAGGTGAGTGATTATTGCTTTCAGGATTTAGGATATCTGATAAAGCGTCGTCGTTTTCTAACAGGTCTATCGAAGGGACTTCGTTAGAGCCTAGAGGAACAGAGGGTATCTGGATATCGAGGTCGTCAAGAGTTATAGGGCTAAACGCAGGTGATGGATATTGAATATCTTGACGGGAGGTAGAAGGAATAGGATTATCGTATGGATTTTCTATTGAGTCTTGAGTTGGTTGTACAGGATTCACTGGGAATCTGGATAGAGCATCAGCATTGCTGTTGATTACGCCTTTCTTGTATTCGATTTTGTAATCAAACTCTTCTAGTTTTAGACGCCATCTGACTAAACGGGAACCTGGGTCTTTACAATTGAAAAGCTATTTTAATGGCCTATGATCAGTGACAATAGTGAATTTATGACCATATAGATAGGGACGGAAGGTTTTTGTTCCGAATACGATGGCTAAGCATTCTTTTTCGGTTGTGGAATAGTTTAGTTTCGGCTTTATTTAGTGTTCTCGAAGCATAAGCTATAGGGCGGTCTTTACCTTTATCCCCTTGAGATAAGATAGTGGAGATAGCATAGTTAGACGCGTCGCAGGTTAGGACAAAAGGTTCAGTGAAATCAGGGTAAATAAGGATAGGAGCAGAAACGTGTTTTTCTTTTAATTCGTAAAACGCTTGTTGTTGCTCGTTTGACCAGGAGAAAGTGATGTCCTTTTTTAGTAAAGCAGTTAGGGGTTTGGCGATTTTGGAGAATTCAGGGATAAAACGACGATAGTAAGAGACTAGACCTTGGAAGGATTTGGTATCTTTTGGACATTTAGGAATAGGAAACTGTGTTACAGCCTTGATTTTGTCTGGATTTGGGCTTATGCCTTTGTCACTAATAATGTGACCAAGATAGCCGACTTCTTTGCGTAGAAATTCGCATTTCGCGTTTGAGGTTATGTTTACGTAATCTTTCGAAGATTTTAGAGAGCTTTTCGCAGTGATTATAGAGGTCGTGTGAATAGATAACAATATCGTCGAGGTAAATGTAGCAGTGAATGCCTTGAAGGCCAGCTAGGGCTGTGTTCATGAGACGTTGGAAAGTCGCGGGAGCATTTTTAAGTCCGAACGGCATGCGTTTGAACTCGAAATGTCCTTGCGGAACGGTGAATGCAGTTTTAGGAGCGTCCTTTTTTGATATGGAAATTTGGTGAAAACCAGAACAGAGATCGAGAATGGAAAAGTATTTGCTTTGACCTAATTGGTCTAGGATTTCGTGAATTTGTGGAATTGGGTAACTTTCCCCGATGGTAATATCGTTAAGCTTTCCGAAGTCTATAACGATGCGCCATTTCTTTTGGCCGGAAGAGTCAATTTTCTTTGGGACTACCCATATAGGGAATGACCATGGAGAAGTAGAAGGTTGGATAATGTCTTGAGATAGCATTTTGGAGATTTGGGTTTCAACTTCCTTTTTGTGGATTTCTGGGAATCTGTAAGTCCTTTTCTAGGTTAAACCTTTTTAAAATTCTACCCGCTCCCAAACCCCTAATAAAATTTTATAGTGGGTCTGGCACATCCCTACTTTTACGCCTATGCGTGTGATTTTGAAGTACAGGTCACGAATACGACTAAAATATTAGATGGACATATTCAAGGCTACTTGCGGCAATATCCATTTATAAATAAACAAGTAGATAATAATTATATAACTGGGGGTAGTAGAGTAAACAGCTGTTTTTTTGCATCAGTAGCAAAAAAAAAATAAAAAAAAATAACAAATACATATTTTACATATATTTTATGGATAAAATATACAACTAACATTAAAATACCTGCCAGTAAAGTGTTATCTCCACTAAAACACAACTGAAATCAAACAAAAACACCATCACAACATCATGGACATGTCACTATTGAATATCCAACACTATTTTGAAGAACGGATGGCTAAATTTGAATTGGAACTCCAAAGTAAGTCATCTTCAAGTACAGGCAGCCTGGAGGAGGAGTTCAAAGCTTTCAAGGACTTCATATTGATCACTATGAAGTCTTTCTCACAGCAGTTGCAGACTGTTGCTCGCCAGGTGGACAACATGGAGATGCGTGGCCGTCGTAAAATACTTCTACTGCATGGTGTTGAGGAGCATAAGAACGAAGAGACAGCTCAAGTGGTTGTGCATTTAGTAAAGCAGCGCCTCAAGCTTGAATCCTTCTGTGCCTGCTGCACAGAAGGATTCAAGCTTGAGGCGCTATATAAATAATAGGTTCTTAAATTTCTTGTTTTTGTTTACATGACTGGGTGAATTGCTTTCTTTTCTATTTATTCTACCTTCTTCAATTTTATAATTTTTCTATTTACTTATTTTATTACCTTCTAACACTAATCTTAATACTTTGACATATATCACTTGTCACTGTCATTCTCGACTACATTTACTAAAATTCTTCCGCTCTGGATACAAGGCTTTTGAGCAAAGTATGTGACACAAAAAAAAACCAATTTTAATTTTCCATTTCCTCTGTCTACTGATTTCACCCAGTCGTTTCTTTATTTTCTTTTATTATTATTGTTTTTCTTCTTATTACTGTTTCATTGCGGTTTAGTTTAGTATTCTTACTATTTATAACAATTTAATTTCGCTAACACGCAACTGGCGGGTGGACTGAAAGATATTATTAGTCTTTTACACACACATATATATATATATATATATATATATATATATATATATATATATATATATATATATATATATATATATATATATATATTTTTTTTTATTTTTTTTTTATAATTGATCTTTATATATTATACTTCTTTATATGCTTACATTCTGCGAGGATGCCCGTAACATTGACTGGTCAACCTTATTTGCTTCAGATAATATAGACGCTAAAGTCAACATTTTCTCGACGAATTTAATACAGCTCTATGACAAGCACGCACCAATCCGAGCCATACGGCTAAAACATCTACCAGCACCTTGGCTTACTGATGAAACAAGATATAAGCAACGACCAACTGCGTTTAATCTGGATAAATATGTTAGTGTCAGAAATTTCTGCAATAAGGTGTGTAGGAAAGCACAACGCCAACATATCCATAATTCTGTTCAAAACGAAGACTCAGCTAAAGTCTGGAAATTTCTCAAAAGTCTGGAAGTGGGAAAGTCACGAACTGACGTGTCATCCAAAGACATCAATATTAATTCACTCAATGTCCATTTCACTGCTTCGTCCAATTTTGATGGGATCACGAAAACTAACACGTTACTAGATCTTTCAAATATTCCAACTCCCAAATATTCACCTTTTGATTTCGAGCAATTTACCGATTGTGATGTTAAAAAGAGCATTATGTCAATCTCATCCAATGCTGTTGGTAGTGATTGTATTAGCCGAAACATGATCCTTCCTATCCTTGATGAAATCCTTTTTGTCCTCTGCCACACACTGAATTACTCAACTACAAGCCGTACCTTTCCCTCAGCATGGAAAGAGGCCCAAATAATTCCTCTACCTAAAAAGCCAAAACTCTGTTCCTTTTCTGATTATCGTCCTATATCCATATTATTTTCCAAAGTCCTAGAGCGCCTCATTCATAAACAACTATGCACATTCCTTTCTAAAATTTCTCTCCTAAATCCCTACCAGTCCAGTTTTCGTCCTGGACATAGTACTACCACAGCATTGGTTCACATCACTGATGAGATAAGACTGGGTATGGATAGTGGAAAGCTCACGCTACTTTCCTTACTTGACTTTAGCAACGCGTTCAATACCGTTGATTTCCACATCCTGCTTGGCATACTTCGCTCTATTAACATATCTCCAACGGTGGTTGACTGGTTGTATAGTTATCTGTTTGGTCGCCGACAGCGTGTGCGCGTTGAAGACACGTACTCTTCATGGTGTAATACAGCTGCCGGTGTACCGCAGGGTGGCGTTCTATCTCCGTTACTCTTCGCAATTTTTATGAATTCTATATCCCGTAACTTAATTTCGTCCTACCACCTTTACGCAGATGACTTACAAATTTACTCGCAGGCACCCCTAGAATCAGTAGCAGACGCTTTTTCTTCAATAAATACTGACTTAACGCAAATATGTGAGTGGAGCAAAAAGTTCGGCCTCAAGGTAAATCCCTTAAAAATGCAGCTTGTTCTTATCGGCAGTCCTAGGATGATCTCGAGGGTCGATTGGTTAATGTTGCCTGAGATTAAATTCGACGGTAAAATATTACAATGTACAGACCATGTAAAAAATTTGGGCATATATCTGGATAGCAATTTAACATGGGGCCATCAAATACAGGAGACCAGTCGTAAGTTGTTTGCGTCAACGGGTACCTTACGTAGGCTGCGGAATTTTCTTCCAACAGCCACTAAAATTGCGCTTGCTGAATCTTTACTCCTTCCAGTACTCGATTATGCCGATGTCAGCTATCTTGATCTCACTGAGCAGCAACTTGACAAACTTGAGCGTCTCTAGAATTTTTGTATAAGATTCATATTTGGTCTTCGCAAATATGATCATGTATCAGAATTTCGTAACAAACTCAAGTGGCTCCCAATTCGTCTTTGCAGGAATACTCATATTCTTATATTATTGTATAACGTTTTATTCGATCCTAGCACTCCCCTGTATCTCAAAGAACGTTTTAAGTTCCTCCATGACACACATTCAAAGTTCCTGAGGTCGTCAGAGAATCTGAGACTGCACATGCCAACGCATTCAACAAACTTCCTTAGTAAATCCTTTGCTGTCCAGGCAGTGTGCTTGAGGAATGCGTTGCCATTAGAAATTAGGCAAGCAAAGTCAATAGGCATATTTAAAAAGGCTTTAAAACAACATTTCCTAGCTAGTAACTAAGTCATTGTTTATAGCATGATTTTACTATAATATCTAAACTGTAATATGTATGTATGTATATTATTATGTATGTTTGTATTATTATGTATTATGTATATTATCACGTATATTAATATGTATTTATTATGTATTTATGCACCGTATGTATATGTTAATTTAAGCAAGTAACTTTATTACTACACCATTGAATTATTATATTTCTCTAGTCTATTTCTGTCCATCCAAAGGTTGCCTGTAAGAAATTGCTTTTAGCGATAAGGCCGCCCATTGTGCATTTAAATTGTAAACTTAACTATTTCTCTTGTCTCTGTAAAATTTCTGTGTATGGTGTACAATAAAGCATTATCTAATCTAATCTAATCTAATAATATCTTATTTATTGCTAGTTTCCTATAATCCGCTTTAGATTACTTGCGTTTATAGGTACAAATCCATTTAGTTTTACTTGCTTCAAAGCATTTAAAAATAAATATGGAATAGTGTTGACTACTAGGTGACACGTTATAAAATAATTAATAAAGAACAATGGCAGAATTAGGTCTGGGTTTGTTGTGGCGAGCTTAAACTTCATATGAACAAAACAAATTGTTTCTTTTTTCTAATATTTTTTATATTTTCACTTTGTCTCGATAAAGCCGGATTATTTTATGATGATAAAAAGCATTCCAATTGATTACGAACTAGGTGCTTACTTTATTATTTGGTTGTGGCCATAGACATTGGTGTGACAGGAATAGACGTTTGACATTGATGCGTGTCGATTATTAAATAAGTAATCGATATGATCGACCTTTATAGGGTTGGTTTGGTTTAAAATATAATAATTAAAATGCAGTTAATTAATTGTTAATCAACATTATATCAATAAGCTAATTCTTTTATAGCAAAACAACTTTTAAATCAAATAAAAACGTCACAGCATCGTTTTACCGTTATATCGATTTCACATAAAATCGATTTAAAATGTGCAGCTCTGCTTTTGTCTTTGGCTGTGACAGGTAGATGCTACAGAATAGTTCTGCGTTTAGATGTCAATCTGACATAATGCCTTTGATAATTCAAACGTTGGGTACGTTTGAATTATCATTGTTCATTCTTAACTAAATATTAAACACCGATATCTTCTTTTTCCGGCTTTCCCGAGTGAAAATAGAATAATTTATAGACTCTGTTACTTACGCCGAATTTTTTGATATATTGTTTATTACTGAGCGCTTCAATTTAATTTCAGACATTTTGATGTATGGAGATCTGCCATTGTCCTTTGTGATTTTAACTTTAAATTCATTGTAGTTCGCGAATTTTTTTATGACGGATTCTAGAAGCATTATTACTCGTACACCTCTGTGATGCAGTGTATCTTTCGCGGTTAAGATTTGTTTGTTACTTTAGGTTCGTTGATTTATTTTTATCCTAAAGGCAGAAGTAGTAACCTCGCTAAAAGAGGTGCCTGCCGTTGTATTCCGTGTACGCTGATATTAAGGGCACCAATCACATGCGTCTGTCAGATTATTCGCTGGTGACAAGTGCTCGAACAAATCAACCAGTGTATGATAGGTTCGCGTCTTGCCTCGTGGCTCGTGAATGCGATGCAGTGCTCGCTACACGTATCGTCTCGGGACAACTCCGTGCTACAAGGTACAAATCCGTACGTTTGCTCATGGATTTGTGGCCTAATCTGTACGACGTGAGGTGAGCCCCCGAGCTTGTATAGTGAATTGCGTACGGGCGCCGACTTTCCGACGGGATAATAATAGAAACCACTCGGAGAGTTCATTAATTACTTGATGTTCTGTGGCAATGTCGACGTTGAGTGCTACTATTTGTATTTAGTGTCACAACAAACTTGGTGAATCTTAGGAATTATTGTGGTTTGAGGAATTAATGCCGGACTGATATTTAGTTAGCATCTTGCGATCTTAGAATTGCACAGCCAGAAACTGTTTGCAACAAGTTATACGCGTTTGCCAGACCGAGCGTCACGACTGCTAGTTGCAACCGAGCTATAGAGAAAACCATTTCAAATTAAACAACTCCTTCAATACAACTCATTGAACTTACAAGAGCTGAACCGAACTACTGTGCCTCGCGGATGCACTAATTCGTTCCGAACAGTTCCACGTAATCCCGCAGTCTGTCCGCTCTATATAGGGGAAATTCGCGATCATTGGACCAACGTCTTCATTGGACCACCAAGGTATTTCCAGAACTAGCCAAGCTAGCAACACCCAAACTAGTCGAAACGAGTCCGTGCTGGCTCATTTGGACCCCTCTCTAACCTCAGCGACGCTGCGGAACTTGGCGAGGAGTTACGTGTGTGATTGTATTTGTAGGCGGTCAAAATCTTATTATATGACTCGGAACAATCTGATGTAACTATCATTCTACTCATATTTGTTTGTGTGCACTGGTATGAAATATTAGATAGTTTAATTGTGCTTCCATGAGTGTTATTAAATTTTGTCTAATCATGTCCTTGTAAATTTTAGATTTTCTTTTACGAAACGAATACCTTGTTGCTATCAATGGACCACAAGAGAGTTCCGTCGTTAGACCGGTCCAAGCATAGCAACTTTTTATTGATTTTTTTTACTCACGTACTAACGTAGGTTCCGAGTTTTTCAGTGATTATGATAATTAAAATGAAACTAGCATGAACCTCGCTCTAGAATCAGTGTAAAAACAAAAGGCTGGTTTAAACCAGCCTTTTGTTTTTTGAAAGCTATATATAAAGCTATATTTATGAAGCTAGTAGAATTTACGAAGTCCCGAGAGTAACACTCAAACGAAGGTAACATGGAGTAAACCGAAAAGCCCAAGAAGACGCCAACTACAACTATAGCTTGTTTGGTTGTCGTAAGTGTATGAGTGTTGTTTGTCTCTCCTCGAATGCCATTATTTAATCAAACTGGTAATTCTAATAAGTTACCTAGATTGGACCTCTAGAACAAATTTCTCGAAGTCCATTGACGGCAACCTAGTGGTTCAATGAAGGTGCCCTTGGTTCAAAGAAGGTAACAGCCAAAGATTTAGTTTTCTTCGTTTATACGAAAAAGTATAAGCCCGAATTGTTTGTGCGTTTGATTATTATAAATAAAGGTCCCACGGAATAAAAATAATAAACTGCTTTCATTTTATCACTTATATTTTTTAAGATATGACGTTGTAAAGTTAGGTGGTCCATTCATAGCAACCTTCCCCTAATCTTAATATATAAAATCCTTACGTTACTGACTGACTGACAGACACGCTACAGCCGAAACTGTTGGGCGCAGGTAGCTGAAATTTGGCATGTATGTTCCTTGGGGACCGTAGGGGTGCACTAAGAAGGGGTTTCCCGAAATTCCCACGGGATCGGCCAAAACGGGTAAATTAAAAAAAAATGCAGGCGTAGCTGCTGGCGTCCTCTAGTCTATTCTATAAGTTGGTACATAGAGAGGCTATATTTCCATACATGACGTCATTACACATAATAATTGAGTGTATTTATCGTACGGCCACGATCTAACGAGTCTATGTACTCCGTCGGAATTAGAATGTAATCGGGTAGCGTGGCGGCGGAACGGAACAACAAGGAATTACGAGCTCTAACGCTTCCGCACCATGCACTCCCAAACACTCAAAAACTACACCCCTCACCTTTTTGTACGGTGAATCCGTTTTTTTATAATAAGTGGAATAAATTGCGGACGTCCAACCAATTATTCCACTTGCGCTGGTTTTTTCTTTGTCGCTACTCGCATATGTATCGTCGGGCACGTATGCAAAGTGACCCAACGTACTCGTGATTTACCTACTTTTGTTACGGATTCCACCGATGTCTCTTTTTGTTGGCGGCTTGCTAATCATGATAACCAAACTGTGTTATGATTTGTGTATCAAATATTTATTAGATAACAAAGATTTAAGATTTGCCTATTTCGTATCAATGTTTTATCAGTTCTTTCAAATCTCTCTCAAATTGTTACGGAGAAGACTACTTACTTTGTTTATGTTATACATTTTGGACTATATTGTCGCATTCAGTAATAAGTTTATTTTATTTGGTATAGGTATATCGCGGCCGCAATAAAGATCGTTAATGAAGTTTCCGAGTCCAATTAATGCAAACAGCAAAGAGCGAAGCAGAAGCCAACCAAAAATTAAGCTCCACAGTGAGCTGAGCCCTAGTCTTTGTTCTTCTAATCCCGACTTTCCTTTCAGATAGCGTTCAGTCAGCTCTTAAATTAAGAATTTATGTCTGAACTTCATACTTTCCTGTTCCCCTTTGTGTTGCATCACAATGGAAATTATTATCAATTGGAAAACTTTCCGTTTCCACAACTTCTATAAAGGCTCACGTTTTATTTTCCACTTTTGACTTTCTTTTTGTTTTGTAAGACGATATCACAGCGGGATATTTCACTGTGCCCATCTTGATTATCAAACAAATTATAAAGTAAGCGATGCCCTCGTTGTAACTTTTTAATACGACACTCGGTTCGTAAACTAGCCATTATAAAATACATCTGACGCATTAATTATTTAGAAATATTTTTAAAAGTGGTCCGCAGAAGGTTATCTCTTAAAAGGGTTTTCCAATGGAATATTCATGATTACCCTGAGTAACATTAATGGTTGTTTTGAATTCCCTCATGTGAAAAGAAACATGGTAACGTGGGATATGTTTTCCACGAGTTTATCTCCAAAATTGGCTTCGAGCATTGCTAAAAATTAGCATTTCACATATATGGAATGAATTATTTATGATACAACTCATAGAATTAAACAGATTCTAATGAAAAACTATGTGCGTTATGTAAATTACGCATCAATAAAAAATCATTGCATTATTTAAATATAGTAGGTTTTTATTCTAATAGCACTTTTAGGCACTTGATATTTTTGGTTAATGTAATAAAAACAAAAAAAAGGGTGCGGAAACCGAAGGAAAATGGATTTCCGTGGGACAAAGAACTTTTGTCGGCACTAGTCGGTCTGCGACGCACACAGATAAATAAATAAGCACGATTCCTCCTACATACAAGATAATTACGAACCACTTTTGCTTAGACAGGTCTAAGCCCTAAACTCAAATATTTCCTACTCTTACTTAGCACCTAGCCGTGATATGAGGTATATTAAACTCTCTAATCTTTTTGTTTGGTCCATTATCAAAACAATATTTACGAAGTTAAGAATGAATATAATACCATAAAAGTACCTGCTATTTATCTGTTAAACAGATAGAATTGACAACATTAACTACTAATCGTTTAGTTAATGAAAAAGACGGAAAGAGAGATTAGGATTCGCGCCCCGAGGGCTCCGAATCGTTATTTTACTTAAGAAAAAGTTATTCAAGCAGTGAAAAACACTCGTAATATTTCGAACTTGTTCTTTGTCAGATTTTCTTTTACTCGTGATGTAGGGCTCACTTTCATATCAATTTCAAGATTCTTGTTTATTAGGAAATATCTTTTACTTGTAGGGACCATATAGATTGAAGATATCGTGTGTATTATTGGGAAAGTTAGAAAAATAGTATATTTGTGGTATTGGTTTGAAAGGCGATGTTTGTTTACTTCATTATAACAACTTGTCTCAGTCCACTGCTGGACATAGCCTCTCCTAATTTGCGCCACAATAGCATTGTGACTATTGTGAGCCTGGAGGAGCACTCGGCTTACTATATACTACGCGGGTCAGACTGGTTGGTTTATGGACTCATGTCGAGTTTTCCTTCTGTTCGCCATGATATTATTTTCTTCGTGTATATGCCTTTATATATACCTGTTACGACACCCATGGAATAAAAAGAGGTAGTAACACTTAATCCTTCACAACAACAGAAAACGTTGATAAATAGAATTCATTTAATCGTTTGATTTTGTACTGTGTAATGCAATATTTTAAGCATAAAAATCGGCGTTCGAGTTAGGGTTCGTATTGAATTGCTTTATGACTTGACTATCTCTCACCAACAGCTTCACCTACAGGGTATTTGAGACCATGAATATATGACGTATTTATTACACAAGGACATAGTTTGTCACTCTGTGTTTTGAAATCCACCCAAAGTCTTTCTGGTATTCAAGAGTGACAAATATCCAGAAATTTATAATATCAGTAGGATGTTAATTTTGATTTGATATTTGAAATGTCACAAGAAAATGAGGACAACAGTATATGACAGCTAGTGCACTTCGTTGTAAAGAAACTATGAATGGAAATATAATAAGAGGAAACCTTCGGGTGAATTTAATCCGTAGCGGTTTAAGTTCCCTTCAGAAACAATAACAATTTGTTCAACGATATAATGTGACCGCACAGTTTTCTCCCGAGGAAGTTTTAAGTGCAAAAGGCCTCACAAGTTTATGTGTTGAATGAATCTAGGAACAAGCCGCGTAATGTAAAAGTTGTAATTTGATTTGCAACGGCAACCAATAGCTGCCATTGTTTTCATTTACCTAAAGCAAAACGGCTTTTTGTTTCTCGTTTAAACAAGTTACGAGTTTCAGAGTTATGAATAAATGAATATCTTTTCATTATACAAGCTTCTATCCACTTAGCGTACAATGAGGTTTTTATTGTCGTGATGAAAACTTAAACACGAGGTAGGCATCCATCCCACATACGGACGTGTTGGTGTTTTCACATGTTTGCCTCGTGTGCAACTGAAATTTACATCGGCGGCGGAGTTTCTTGTTGAGATAATACAATGATACGTCTTTCTGGAGTCAGCGAAGCGTGAGATTTATAAAAACGGAACCATATAAGTCCTTTGTCTTTACTTTTGTTATTCTTTATGGTTTGCTTGTTGTACAGTAATCACAACAAAAATATAAAAGAGAGTGACGATAAAAAATACGAGAAGGATATGAGACCTATATGTATATGCACAGGAAATTGGCTAGTATGACTGAATATTAACTAAAAAGCAGACTAAAAATATCTTGGGTCATGATTAAGGTAAAATGCAACCGCAACGTCAATTTATGACGTCATGGCGTATTATGTAAATAACTAATGTAAGAAATATTACGTATCGATACATTTCCACTTTAAGTCATTTTCTGCTAAAGGAAAACTTAGAACAAAATTGCCTAAGCAATACACAAATGTGTCAATTGACATAGGATTTGTAAGGCCTTGCCGCTGAGTGCCATCGTCCAAATACTTTAAAGTTGATCATTACTGCTCATCTTATCAAAACATCACGTTTAATATTCTACGCAGTCACAAAATGTCTGTAAAAGAAAGGAAAGAAATACGACAAGAGACAGCTATATTTTACATAGCAGTAAGATACAATGTAGCTATAATATTGCTGGAGAGATTTTATACTTGTCATAGACAATATATGTATAATTGACATGAAACGACTGCCTCTGTGCTCCTGCGGCATTGTAAGCGACTGCGGATCATGAGGTCTCGGGTTCGATTCCCGGGTCGAACAATAAGTGATATTGGGTTTTTCTGTTAGGAACTATCCAATAGAAGTTCGGAGTCAGGGAGTTGGCGGTGTCACACCCTCGTGCCTCGGAAAGCACGTTAAGCCGTAGGTCCTGCGCCCAATCTCTCTCCGGTCGTGTCGCATGTGGCGTCCCATCGGACTATGAGAGTGAGGGAATAGATAGTGCACTTGTGTACGCGCTCACACTTGTGCACTATAATATGTCCCGCGCGCGTTGGCCACAACGAGCTCACGATCTTCACAGATGGGTCTAAGACGGATACAGGTACGGGTTCAGGAGTATTCTCCGAGGACCTTAACATCAACATCGCAGCACCGCTGGGAGCCTACAACACGGTCTACCAGGCCGAATGTTTTGGCATAATCCTAGCTGCCACAGCAATCATGGCACGTGAGGTAAGGGAACGATCCATTAGGATCCTCTCAGATAGTAAGGCTGTCCTCTCAGCCCTCAAAAGCCATACTATCACCTCGGCACTCACGCTTGAATGCCACCAGAAACTAACAGAGGTAGGTAAACTAAACAAATTAACACTGCAATGGATCAAGGGCCACAGTGGCTCAAGAGGGAATGACGCAGCCGACGTACTTGCCAGAAAAGGGGCCACTTTAGAGGTGGTGGGACCCGAGCCCATTATTCCCCTCCCTTCTGGTTTCTATCGCAACCTGGTAAGGAATAGGACCAGGACCCAACACAACCAGTCCTGGATTGGTATTGAAACATGTAGGCAGGCCAAGGAGGCTCTTCCCGCAGTAGACGGTAAGATAGCCAAACAAATCCTCCGGCTGTCCAAACAACAACTGCGGACAGTCACGGCCGCCTACACAGGACACGGATTCTTTAATAAACACCTATTTACTATAGGTATCACCAACAGCCCGCTGTGCAGGGCCTGTATGGCAGCGGACGAGACGGCAGCCCACCTGCTCCTCGACTGCCCTGAGGTCGCACAGTACAGGCAGCAGTACCTGACGAGATACAGCACCCTGAGGGAGGCAGTGGGCCACATCAAGAGTCTGCTGGCCTTCCTCGAAGAGCTGGGGTGGCTCGAATGAAGACACCATTCCCACCTGCACGCAAAATACACGCCAAGACGTGGAGTTGCGGAAACAGCCCGTGCCATCAAGTATCAAGTATCAAGTATGTCCCGCGCAGATGGCAAGTCTCATATTATATAGACAAGGCGCCGTGGCCGAAATCGGTCAGGAGGACATTAATTGGCATGAAACTTCTTTTGCAGGTTGCGTCAGTTTGATATACCAGTTCGTGGGCAATTCATTAATAAAGTTCGTAAGTATTTTATTAACATTGTAAAAATGAGACACTTGTACTCAATATGAAGAAATGGCTCAAACTGTTTGGGTAAGTGATTGTTTTTACTATTATTTTGATACGAAAAGACAACTGCGGCAATATAAAAATATTGTGTTGCTGGAGACTTTACTAACATTAAATGAACGGATGCAAAGTATATCCATCCAAGACATGTGTAAATAACCAATGAATAAGAAAGGACATCGTAATCAATTCCAAAACTATGCTAAACGTCAGTTCTTTGGTAACAGATACAAGACTAGATGAACACTTGGTTACAATCGCGTTATTTAGGGCTACCGCTCCGTACACGTGGCTCATAGCGTAATGTTACATCTTTACACATAAATAAAATTGGAGTGTCTGTTTGTAATATTAAAATAACCGCTTTTTACTTAATGCATATGGATGTATACACGGTACATATAACGAAAACATATTTTTTAATTTTTTTGTCTTTCTGTCTGTTTGTTCTCGCTAATCTCTGGAACGGCTGGACTGCTTTTGACGGGACTTTCACTGGCGGATAGCTGATGTACCAAGGAGTAACTTAGGCTATAAACTAACCGGGTATGCGAAGTAGTTCCCCCAGGACGCCGGTGAAACCGCGGGAAACAGCTAGTATTCCATAAGAATGGGCTATCGAACACAACCAATATCCAAATCAGGCCAATAGTTCCTTAGTAATCTCTGGAACTATTTTTCGCGGGTCCAACCAAACACATTCTTCAGCTTTATTATATTATAGACCTAGTTAGACTGCGGATGAGCAGACAGACAATACTATAAGGATGCCTTCTTGAGTGCTACGAAAGCCTTAAAAATAGAAATGTTTCACAATTCAGCGAATTGCACCTACATCTCGAACGTGATATAATTATCCACGATATGTACAATATTTCCGATTTTATTAAGTTATATATATTATATAACTGAAAATTTGTAGCTAATAATTCCTCCACATTTATTTCTCGGATTAATTAAATTACATACAAATGACGTGTAGGTGTAACTTGTTATGCTACTTTCCATTAAAATTACCGCCATAACGGCACTGCGTTATAACAAATGCTTATTATAAAACATTTAGGTATACGCGCGGTGTTTATAATTACTGATATAATATCGGTACTTTTTCTTTGGAAATGATTAACTTATAATATTATAAAGTTACTAGGCTATATATTTCATAATCATGAGCCTTTAACAGTCCACTGCTGGACTAGGCCTCTCCTTTGAAAGGAGCTATAGGCCTACTATACCACGCTAGCCAAACGGGTTGGTATAGGGTTTGTATCAAGTTTTCCTTTTTTTACAGTGCTGTTCTCTGCACAATATGCTCTGTCGGCTCTTACGGCACCCATGGGATGCTATGGGGTGGTGACATTCCGTATTCTTAATCCGTCACCACACGAACGGACTGTCTATATATTTATGTGTTGTAAATATTTTGGACGCAACATTTTGTAATGTGTGCCTGAACAGATGTTTGCGTGTTACCCAAAAATATATAGCTGACCATTATTTTAATATTACTCAACACGACATGATAGCCGAAATATTATTATACTATCACATTCTGTGCAACAAAATAAAATAATTGTTCTGTCATATAGTAGTCTCATCTGAAATCCACAATCACCTGAACACTAAAGAACACATCATTAACTCATCCAATTAGTAAGTAGCTCACTCCATCGTTAAGACGCAACGCTACGCCAGTACTTTCAACTTAAAGCGAAACTTACGTTACTTAAAGCTCGGCGTAAGTTGCACAGTCAACAAGGTCACTTAAGTAATCAAAAACCAGCTTGCTTTCTTCACTTAACTCTTGTAATGTGATTTTATACTTTGTTCCCATCCAGTCGAGATTAGCTTGAAATGTTCGTTCAAGTTTAATTATCAATATTCTACGAAACGTAGACTTCCGTAGGCGGTTACGCCGTAGCGATGAAGGTACGGATAATTTATTAAAGGTCTATAATATTTTTTTTAATAAAATAACTGTAGTCTTTTTATTTATTTTTATATAACTTTGCAGTTATTAAACGTTCTAGCGTCTTCCCGTGTAGAAAGACATAGAAAAAAATCACCTCAACTCATTTGAGAAATGCTCATTTTCCTGCGATCCTGCTGTGTTATTTAAATTCAGTATACTTTTGTAATGGAGCTGGCCAGTTACTGACAACAAAGCCGAAATATACGGCTTTGACACAAATTCGTCACCATGCAATTTATTACAGCCCCTCAATAATTGGGTTGCCAATAATAAGAAGTTATACTCCATTTAAAATTGAATCCAATTTATTGCAATAATTATGGCTACTTTAATTAAATTTGGCAATTAAGATGACAATATTTTTTATATATAACCGATATCTGGAACTCTGATTATATTGTAATATTGGCCATAGTCTGAGGAGCGTGATAAACTGCCCAATGAAGAATGCATAAATGCAAGAAAAAATATTTAACAGACAGACAGACAACAAAGTCGATAAGGTTGCCGTTTTATTTATTTTAAGTTTTTATCGCGGTCTTGAGCGCGGCGACCGAATCCAGAAATTCCGTAACGAAAAAAACCTAACACCCTTCACATATTAATCAACTTGGCGTAAGCGCCAAGTTGATAATATGTATTATGAACTTTACTGCTTACTAATTAAGGTTTCATCATCATCATCATCATCATCAGCCTGCCGTAGTCCACTGCTGGATATAGGCCTCTCCAATGACACGCCACTGAGCCCGATTTTCGGCTCTTCGTGTCCAGCCGCTTAAGGTTTAGTTTAGAATAAAATGTTTTACTTGTACAAAGGTATTTTTTTTTATGTGGAACATATTACAGCGGTTCATAGTACGTACTATTGTCATTAATTATATTACAAGTGGTAGTTATGGTAGAAATTGTAGCTTTGGTAAGAATAGTAGTTTTGAGAGAAATGGTTCTTTTGACAGCACCGGTGATTTTGGTAGAAATGGTAGTTTTGAAAAAAGTGGTAGATATGATAGTGTTAGTACGAATAATAGTTTTGGTACATATAGTAATTTTGATAGGAATTGTATTTTCGGTAGGAATAGTAGTTTTGGTATTTTTTATGTGGAACATATAACAGCGGTTCATAGTAGGTACTATTGTCATTAATTATATTACAAGTGGTAGTTATGGTAGAAATTGTAGCTTTGGTAAGAATAGTAGTTTTGAGAGAAATGGTTCTTTTGACAGCACGGGCGGTTTTAGGAGAAATGGTAGTTTTGAAAAAAGTTGTAGATATGATAGTGTTAGTACGAATAGTAGTTTTGGTACATATAGTACCTAATTTTGATAGGAATTGTATTTTCGGTAGGAATAGTAGTTTTGGTAGAAATTGTATTGTTGGCATATATGGTAGTTTTAGTAGCATGTTACTTACGATTGCTACCAAAACTACAATTTCTACCAAAGTTACCATTCCTACCAAAATTAAACCCACCGCATGATTCACAAAAAAAAATTTTTTTTTGTTCTGTATAGGCAATACACATTAATGCCGCGCAGAGAAAGTATATATGATATTATATCTATATAAATGTACATTGCGCGAAATTAGATGATCAAACTATTAATATCGTTATTTTTTTCTATTTTTTTCAATGAATAATTATTTTGGTGTGTAATTACACTATTAATACCTAATTATTTATACCTATTATTTATACCAAGATATTTTCTTTTTATAGAGAAGAAAGGCATAAAGAGCTAAAAAAAGAGCTAAAAAGAAAAATAAATTGTGAACGTCAAAGGGCATATTATATGTAGCTATTTAGAAGATATCAAGTCTCAAACTTATGTTTCTTATTTCAGTTACCATAAACCTATAGTTTCAATGATAAATATTCCTGAACACCGACATGTATTGAAAGATAATAAAAATATTTTGAACAATATTAACTTCTCATTTATTTAATAAAAGAAAAAAATTGTTATCTTATCGGTCACCACGCTCAAAGTGTAACTTGAATTAATATCAAAGAAAAAAAATACTGCATAAATAAAATAAATATGTAATTATAATTACATAAGTTGATAAAAAATGCTATGCAATAGCTTTACCGCGGCAGTCTCCGAGTGCCACACGTTTTTTTTTTAGGTACGTAACCCTAAACAATATAGTGGTTGAATTGAGAACCTACTCGTCGCCCCACGTTGGGCGCCAATGTCGCACGAGTGATTGATTTCCACGGGGTAGCCGGGGTCGATCACTCGCCGAGCAGTTAAAGAGAGATAATTAGGTTGTCTTACGGGAAATAAATAAAAAATATCACCAGGAAAGTTTAAACTCGCGTTATATTCCAGATACACAATGGTTTTAATTACACAAAAGAACTGACACTTGAGATTAACCGACTAGACAATTATCCAGGGCGTGGGTGGTAGGTTGGCACTCCACAGGTCTTCGGATGGGTACTCAGCTTTGTCGTGTTGTCTCCAAGCAGAAAGAGGGCCCAACCACGTGTGTCGCCGGTATATATAGGGCCGGCGAGCGGGAGAGGGCTCCCCACTGCAGTGCGTCACTCGTAGCGAGGCTCGGAAGCGCCGGTGCACGACGTCACATACTTTTTGAAGTCGCTTAAATAAGTATATAAAACGGCATACGATTTAAAATGACCAGCTAATCGCTTGGTTGGAGTGGTGTTGTTACGCTGCCTGCATAATGTGCCATGACCTTAAGAGGGCATTACTTCATATTAAAAATTAGTAAGACTTTGGATCTCCAAACCCGGCTTTAAATATTGGCTTTAGCTTTGGCCCAAAAGCCAACTTTCTACCGGAATACCCGTTATTAATAGATAGTGATAAACCAGCAAGTATATTATTATCAACTATATAGGTAGGTCATATACCGGACGAGCGAGTTGCATGGAGGCTTTCGCTTCGGAAATATCGGTTACACTGAACAATATACTCCTGGATTACGCTTCGTGTGTATTGAATATAAAGACAAGCTAGAAACTTCAAGGGATGCGCTAAAGGTAACAGTAATATGTGTTTTATACGTTTAACGCTGCTTTTATTACTTCACTCTTTTTATTCCTAGAACGTTTTATAACGCTGTTTAAGGTTACTATCGTTGGCACAAAGAAATGAAAATAAAAGTGTTGTCGGCTTGACACCTAGTTTAAATTAAGCTATCGTTATATTTTATAGTAGATTATTTCAATAAGGTGTCATACGGCAATCAGAGGCACATAACCTCTTTTATACTATTAACGCTGTTAGTACACCTACGCGTTGGCATGCGGCTGCGAAATTTTTGCGGAACTATTGCAGCGACGAAACATGAGCGAAACAGTCAAAACAATTAGAAAAAATGGTGCATGTTCTGTCAAAACCTCTGCGTATGTGTAACGACAATTTCGCAGTTATCTGCAGAAAAGTAGTGACAAGGGTGCAACTTATTAACCTTACTGTGTAATAGAGTGAGACATAGCATATCCGCTTGCTTGCTCCGCGCCGCAACCCACGCCGGCCTCTCTGCCCGGCCATTTGAAAGCGATAACGATCAAATGCCCGCGCGTTTTTATCGCCTCGGCGCGCGGGTCGGGTTCCACACAATCGGTCCTTGTGACTCAATTTGTCTTGAAAGGTTGTCAAGTGTTATATTATTTATGTTTGTTATAAAACTAACTATACAATGTTATCTTTGTTTATTTAGATTACGACTCTGGTGTCGAGTGATGCTCGTTTGAAATTGAAATAGCGCGTTTTAGAGCTCGCTTTGTATTTATAAGTTCATACCTCAAAATTTAAAGCGGTGACATATCTTTTTTAATATTTAATTACGTTACTTATATATTAGATAATAAGATAAAAATAAAAAAGTACACTTGTTTATACATATTTATGAATTATAGGCCTCTGATTCCAAACCATTATCTGGCGCCGCGCGGCGTAATTTATGTTAAATTTGATAAGGCCATATAATGCACAAATAACAGTTTTAAACATACAAATAAATAAACACTAAATAAGTAGTCTCATATTCTTTTAAATCAAAAAGAAATCATACGGATAGCATTCACCACTTCTGAGTAATATGAACATTTTTGAAACAGTTCCCATGCTCTCAGTAAAATCACTGTTGCGCGCCAAAATCTACTTAAGGTCTCGAAAAAAGTCAAATCTTATATTTCATGCTGGAATTATTATATATACGTGTTAGTTATTTACATACCTTGATAAACACAATAGATCTTAAAGAATAAAACTAAATTTAACAGAAAAAACAGCACAAATACACTCACACATTCCGCACATTTCGCACCAACTCAACACTCAATGACAACATTGACAACGAACGTTTTTTTTTTAATTTCTCTATGGAGTCGAAACTCGACTGGGATTAGTATGACGGGGAATTTAACGTAGAAACGAGATACATAATACAAACTAAGCCCTAGAGCGACAGAGACGAGTATATTTCACTCTTTCGACCGCGGGAGCCATGTCATATACAGTATGACACGGGCAAAGTAGACTGAGATGCAATGTTATATGCCATATAACACGGGCAATTTAGTGTTTGAATTTTGTTATATGTCATATAACACGGGCAAGCAAGCGGATATACAAAACGTTTTCATGCAACTGACAGATATTTCGTAGTTTAGTTAACGCAAGCGAACGCGTAGGTAAGTTGTGTCACAGTGTATTCCGTTTATTCAATGAAATTATGTACTTAAATTACTTTTAATTTCTGTTTTTCTACTTATTTCATGCGCGTGGTGACGTATTAAGAACACAAAATATCACAACCCTCAATTTCATACGTATATGTTGTGGGAGGCAACTACCTACAGAAAATACACGAAGCAAACATTATATTTACAAAGAAAGAGAAAATTCGCCATCATACGAGGAGCAGTGGGCTGCGAAAGCCTTGATGATGACTTATTACAGATGATGGTGATAGATATGATGTCATCAATGCAATATGTAAGGATCGAAACTGGTGGACAATGTGGTCATATGCAGGTTTTTGGAGGTGTTGAGGCCACGGAACTATTACGCGACGGTATATATATTTTTTTAAAACACCCTTTCGGCGCACGTACTACTTATACGAGTTCGGCACACATATGTGATTTTATTGCCACTGCTTGTTGGATTTTGCTACAGTTTTTATTTTCAATACGGGAGTTGGCTTTTCTAACAATCTAATGCACAGGATTCGATTGCTATATTCGAAGAGAGTTGGATTGTCCATATGTATGGGGATGATAAAATATTTTCAAAACTGGTTTCACTTACATATTTGATGACTTTAATTTATGTAGTAAAATATATTTAATCGAGAAGTAATTTAATAAAAAATGTGAAAAATACAAATTTTACTGGTCCAGTGGATAGCGTTTGTGACTGCTGATCCGAGGTCTCGGGTTCGATTCCCTGGTCGGGCAAAAGTGTTACTGGGTTTTTCCGAATACTCAGTAGCAGCCCGGAGTCTGGTGATGTGCCCGGTAACGGCAATAGGCTCGCCCCCTTTTACGTGGGACTGACGTGGAAATGTGGGTGTAATATTTACACCTCTGCCTACCTCTTCGGGGATACAGGCGTGAGACTATAAATAAAAAAATAAAACAAATTTTACATGTTATTTTGCTTTCCGCGAAACCACTCGCAGCTGCCACGTAACTGATTTATGACACTAACCGATAAACAAACGTCGCATTCAGAGAATACTTACTTTGTTCATTTTGCCAACTAGATTATGACGTACTGGCTTATGACGTAATTAGACCTGTATAGTGTTTGCAGTCATGTGACAAGGACATATTTATATACTTTCTATCTTTTCAAACTAATTTTGTTATGCGTATTGTTGAAAGTGTATGTGTGTTTTCCATATTAAAGTTATTTTGTCTCTATTTTATCACGGTTTATTTGGTAAATGTTAAAGATAAATATAAAAATATACGTATGTACGTAAATGTTATTGCTTATTAATGTAATTATGTCTGTCTTCGTTTTCACAAACGACAAACCATTTAATCTGATCCTTGCTTTGTGTTCCAACTTTGATGTACTTAATAGATAGGTCAAACTGTATGTATTTCTGGCAGTCTTTGATTTGTTGAGATAAAATTTAATGCACTTTGTAAAGTAGAGAATATTATAAGAGACTAGAGGATGCCCGCAGTTACGACGGCACATTTTATTTTACTTTAACTGTTTTTGCCCGAGACCGTGGGCATTTTGGGAAATCCTTTCTTAGTGTACTCCTACGATCCTAAAAGAACATACATGCCAAATTTCCGCTTCTTGCGCTCAGTAGTGTTGGCTGTGCGTTGTCTGCCAAACGGTCAGTATTGCATTCATTTTATATATAACGACAATATTGCTGTTGAGAGTAGTCGATCTCAAGATTTATGCCATAAAATAAACGACCAAAATTCCACACTATTCCTTATTTCTACGTTTTCTCATCTTTAACCGATTTAAAAAAGGACAAGCTTTATTATCGAGTTGTGTACTTTATAAATAAAATCAGAGCCTTTAGCATCACTTCGTTAGTTTGTTTGTCAAAACGTTCATAAGCACGGTATCGAGTTGAAATTAATATAACATTCGTAGTTTCACAGTCCAAAGCAAGGACATGCCTAATTCATTAAGACATTTTTATTTATTTATATTCATTTTGTCAAACTAACGAATAAAATGAATCCAGGTGCTGTTCTAAGTATAGTAGTTTCTCATTTATCTTAATGACATTCGTAAATCTTTTTAATATTAGAATAAACAATACTTATATTAAAAAGATTTATGTAACGAGTTTATATGGCGTAAATATTTGAAACTGAAGGTAAAATCATCTCGTGACCATGGCTGCACCCATACCGAAACGTCGAGGCAATTTTTAGATATTTTACCTTCATTTTCAAACAATTACGCGATCCCTTTAGTAATTTTGACTAATTTGTTTAGGGAGGAGAAAAACATATGTGTCAGTATGTATTTTCTTTGTATTTTTTCCGAAGTAATCATTGAGGTCGGCGCTTACTATTTCCATTGTGTACTATCATTTCACCGCTATCATGTAGTTACATCGAAGGCCAAAACTTCGTCATATTTACAGTACGAAGTAGTTCTAGCTGCGAGAACAGCAATATCAGGTATTACAATGCGGAGCAATGCGGTTGCATCGTTAATTGGATATCACGAATGTTTGCTAAAATCATCTTTCAGCCACACATGTATGAACATATAGTACTTGTTTACTCCATTTATCAAGCGACTGTGTGGTATCTCCATACAGTCATATACAATAACGCAATCTCATCGTGTTTAGGCTCGTTTGTTTTGTCTTGGCAAACACTTTGGTATTGGATGATTTCCGGGATCTGATGATGGAACTGAAACGAACGTGTTTAGGCTAGCTAGTTGATAGCAAAAAAAATACTTCAAATTGCCAGAAATGTAGGTACAGTTCTATATTTGAGAATTGAGGCACGTAAAGAAGGCCATCATCATCTACCACCTACACTATCCTATGTACCTAATTACCACCTATTACTATTTTTTATTAGTATACCACTAAAAGCAACAAATAAAAATTATTTTTAAATAAAAAGAAACCGACTTCAAAAACACTAAGTAACTAAAAAACAAAAAATAATTGGTTTTGGAGAAACAATTTTTGGAGTCGGTGCAAAGCACTTACGCAAAAAGTAACTAAATTACAAACTACCTATTCTATCAACAACAAAAGTTGTATAAAAATGTGTAGAGGTTTTATAGTCAGATCAGAAATACTTGGCTTGGCACTGACTCCAAAAATTGTTCCTCCAAAACCAATTATTTTTGTTTTTTAGTTCCTTAGTGTTTTTGAAGTCGGTTTTTTTATTTAAAAATAATTTTTATTCATTTATTACGTCAATAGCGATTTTGTTATTGTTTAAAGAGCGTAAATTGTAGAATGTCTGTACTAGAGCTCTGTGCTATAACCGATTCTGACCTTCTCTAATTGGGTATCATTTTATATAATACTATTTGCACGAATTTTGATAGAGCTAGCTTTAAAGGTAGCAAAAATCCTTTTAGGCGAGCAATAGAAACATAATTTAATTATCGTAATCTTAAAAAATATGCATCTTTGTTCCAAATTGGACAAGTTTAGGCTGTACTACGATGTGTCAGTCAGGAAGTGACTTTTTGTAGTATATTCAGACACAATAACTCAAAACGTGGTATATACCTATCACAAAAATTATACCTAAATTGATTTATAACATAAGATTGTACCTATACCTACTATCAAAGTGACCGAACTAATGCAAAGGTGTTGCAGCTGTTGTGAACAAAACTTCGATAAGATCGTCTATGTTTTTCATTTTCGAGAACTGAATGAATAAAATAATTTTGTTTTATTTTACCAATTATCCTTTATCTCATCCCTTAACAAGATGACATAAAAGATAAGTATAGTTCTATCTGTTGTAACGGGTTCTGGTATTAAAACGCGGAAAAGGTTCTAGATGCGTTTATTTCCGAGTATTGTCTCACTTCCCTTGCCACGAGTATGACCGATCAACAACACGACACTGGCCTGAACACTAAGGGCTGCAGTCTCCCAAGCTGTTCCCTCCGGTAGTGTGTAGGCAGGCTGCTCGAAGGCTGCGCGTAGCGGTAGATCCTCGCAGGCCTTTGGTTCAGCTGGCAGACGCCGGCGGTGCGAGTACGATGAGCAGGGCAGGCCAGACTCTTCGGCAGAGGTGACGCCGAAGGCGATGCAGGAAAGTGTAGCGGTCTAGGAGCGTAGTCGGAGTCTTAAGGTGAACCTGGAACACGTAGCTGGGACCAGGATACACGTAGATACGACGTAGGGTCAGTAGGTACGCTTAGTTATAGTAGGTAGTTAGAAGAAGCGACGTTAGAGTAGCGGTGCCGGCCTCTCTGTCGGCCCCTATATATACTGGGCCCTCCATCAGAGCTCGTGTCGGCGCACAACCCAATATGGGCAAAACTCACGAGCGCCGACGATGGCCTTCTCTGATTGGCCGAGCGTATGGACGGTATTATGACGTACACTCGGTAGGTACCGGTCATACGCCACACTGTATAACATAACATGAAGTGCTGAAATGCAAACTAAATAAGCGCTATTTTGCTAATAGGATACGTGCCAAGTATACAACAATTTCTTTAAAAGCCTTCTAATTGTAAAGATTAACTTTGGTACAAGCCCAACACCATAGTAAGCGGGAATTAAGTAAAACAGCAAAGGTACCTATTTGTTGTTGTACTTAATACACTCGGGATGTTCACTCGGGTTCGGTAATAGGTACGTAGAACCTTAATAAGTATTTTGAACTCTTTGGTCTAACCTAAAGTGAGCCAATTCCACGTAATTGTTACTTCGGTCGTATTAACGTTTTGAATTTAACCGCGGTTAACTTTAAATAAAGGTAAATAATTGTATTTGTATGTATGAAATCGTAAATATGTTAATTCTCTGTGAATATTTTGAGCTACCTACCTAATTATCAAGCAAATATATAATACTGTAATGTTCAGAAACTTCGGTCTATTTTCTACGGACAGGTATTTCGAACAAATTTTTATCACTAACTTTTTTGCTTCGTCCACGCTTATTATAATTTTCATGCAAGATTATTTAATTTTCGTAATCCGTCCTTTCTCTAACGCACCTTTCGTATGTATTTGTATACATAAAATTCAAAAATGTTTAACAAGGTTTTAAAATACAAAATTTAACCATGCATCATTTTCTTGACCAGTATTTCAGCGTTATACCTCATGCCAAACTTTCATGGCGCTTACACAAATTATACGCAGGTATTTAAAACGTAGGTTCTTTCCAAAAAACCACCCACAACGTTGTGAATGTTTCATTTCATAAAACAGAATTCTTTCAAATGATACATTTCCCCACGAGCTTAAATAAATTTGTACGTATTTGGCGCACAAAAATAGCAGTAGGTACGTAAATGTAGTTCACGCGGAAGGCCTTTGGTAGGATGGCGGCGGGTGCAAATGTCAGTCTTGTGTCGGACGCCGCAAAGTAATAACAGTCCATGCTAATGGATTGTGGTATTTAGGCAGCTCGTACACATGTTTACACGATAGTTTCACTTTATCTGCGAAAAGTAAATATTCCGTAGCATTTTCTTAACATAGATCATGTTATAAAGGTTTATAAATGCGGTTTGAAGGTTCAAAGCCGTCAAATTTGTATACATTTACAATTAAGTTGAGTGATAATTGTGTATGTCTCTAAAGGGCAAACCAAATCGTCCTCATGTAGGAAGTGACCTTAAAATTGTTGTTCCGATCGAATATGTGGGATCTGAGGGAAAATGGCGGGTCGATGCACTAAACATCAGGACGCCAGTGTCCAGTGAACCCAACTAAGCAGCCTGAAATTTTAATGTATTTGCTATAAAAATACCTTGGTTTAGAATCAGATTTTAAAAATCATAAAATAAATCGAAAATATTTGACACACAAACATTAATTAATGCCTATTTTATCATCTTATAATTAAGTTCTAGCCTTATTTTCACTTCATATTCAAACTAAAAGCATAGTAAAAACAGAATAGTAAGATAGCTTCATACAAATCGGCCGCCGCGCTGCCGCGCTGGTTTGAATGTACGGGTGAGTTGCCGGCGCCGTGTACGCACGCACTTTTCACGCACACAATCTCACGAGCGCGGCAAGCTCGGCGCGGATTCAGTACGGGATGCGCCGCGCGTCTGATCGAGCGCATTCATGTAGGTACTTCACTGCTCGCCCGCTCGAATTGTTTATATACATTCAGTTTTGTAATAAACGTTATTAATAATATACAATGGGTTAAACGACAGTAAATTTAACTTGATACTTTTTCTCATTAAAAAAGGCATTTAGATAGTTATATAACGCTTAGGTAGTCAGTAGGTATTTGAGAAAAAATAAATTCAAGCTTAAATTGTGAAGTATTCAGCGCGATCACTTAAAAAAGCGGCGCAAAAGCGCCAGCGCCGACAAAGCCGGCGCCGCGGTGTAAACAAGTGACAACCCGTGCGTCAACGCAAGAGTAGGCAATTAAATCGCAGAGCGGCCTTAGCTAACCTACTATTCTGTTTTTACTATGCTAAAAGGCTATTAGAATTTGGTAATACAATAGCCTTATTTGTATATTTTGTCAATAAAATAAGCAAAAACTCAGTCTTTTAAGTACGGGTTATAGAAGGCAATGAACGCTCGGTTAGCTTAGCTACATAAATTGAAAGTTGATTAACTTTCAATGTGCTCAAGTAAAATGCAATTCGGCGAAATGCCGACTTCTTATGAAGATAACAAATTTCATAATTTCAGGGCAAAATGCAGAGCAGTGGTAGTACCTAGTTAAGTATCGGACTAACGGTAGACATAAGTAAATTTTAAATACATTTACTTCTAAAACGTTCACAACATTCTCGATTCTGACATCGGCGCTTGCAAAATACATACATACATACATACATAACGTCACGCCTTTTATCCCCGAAGGGGTAGGCAGAGGTGTATTTCTACACCCACTTTTCCCCAGATATACTTTAGTCCCACGTAAAAAGGGGCGAGCCTATTGCCGTACCGGGCACATTTCCAGACGCCGTGCTGCTACTGAGAATTTCGTGACAGAAAATCCCAATAACACTGCCCGACCCAGGAATCGAACCCGGGACCTCCAGATCCCACGCGCACATTTATGCCGCGAGACCAACGAGGCAGTCGTCTAGGGTTTGATGTCGAGTTTTCCGTCTCTGCACAAAGATGGTATTTGCATCGTGTTATCCACAAAATACAGTTATTAAGAAATGCTGGTGAAATAGAATTGTAAGCTGTTATTGAGGTCAGTGTGTTTAACAGAGTAACAAATATGATTGAATTTCATCGTTCACATTTCTCACCCATACATGCGACAAAGAACCAGAATTTTACACAAGAGCACTTGAAATATTTTAAATATTATGAACGCTTTGTAACACCTTTCATTTGTAAAGCTTAGACTTAAGTGTGATTAAAATACGGTTAAGTATAGAAAATAATAATTAACAAAATTTATAGCGTAATTTGTCCCAGTAACGATGAACATTTACAACAGCAAGTCTTTATTCATGACTTTGGTAATGTTTAATTTTTCAAAGTAATTTTTTGTAAAGTGTAGTGAGCATTGGGGAGCGCATTGAAGTGTTTATAACAGGGATGAAGTAAATTCAAAAATTCACATTGAATTAGGTTTTCCAAAGAAACGGTTCACAAGTACTTGACTTGCGACACAATACAACAGTGACAAAGAACCCCTAACGACCCCGAATTTATCGTGAACTTTCCACTAATACCGTCATTAAACAACCCTTTGTTTTCTTCTTTGATAAAAACGCCTCGCAGCACCTCGGAGTTCGATATTTTTATCTTTCCCTGCTTGAATAGTCACCTTAGGTACAAAAGCAAATAGGTACTTTTGCGACAATGACAACAGCTGTCGCTATTGTGCCACAATGAGCCTATGCTTATTATTTTAAAGTTCAAATTCCAACGAATATTTGAGTTGGAGTAGTCAATGTTGTGATAAAAAGTGAGTGTCGTCACGATGATTAACATCAGCTGATCACGGGGGGTACAATAATCTAGTAGAGTAATTAACTCTATGATACAAATGCAGGATAAGCGGTCACCCATCCAAGTGATTACCTCCGCCACCGTAGTGGTAACGAAACCCAAGCAATGAGCGTAGCTGAATCGTAAGTAGCGAACCGAGAACGTTGAGAAACACAGAAAGTAGAAAGGTATCGCACAATAGTTCCTAGGTCCGCGGGGACCAACAAATTTTTTTAAGACGTCGAGGTGTCATAATGTAGTACGATATTTATTAAATTATTGATGTATTTGCCTAATGTGATAATATTACGTAGCTAAACAGTACCTCATATCTTTACTAGGTTTATGATTATTGATTTTATGACACAGAATTTTTAAAAATGTACCAAATTATTCTAATTTTTAACTCCTTCGATACCGTACCACACTGGACTCGATGGATTCTTAAAAGTGAATGCACATCTGTATCTACCACCAAAATAAATAATTTACGGGCTTGTTCTCCTTCTCCCTCACCTGCTCCCATATTACTTGGGTTCGAGACAGAATGTCTTTCTCTTCTATTCTCCTTCTTATCTGAGGCCATCTGAACGCTCACTCCCTTTTCATTCTCGAAGGTCGTGAGTGTTCTTTTTTTTTCATTTTGTAATGTAGAGCCCTGCGTTATGCGTATCGTGCCGGCACTGACACCATGCATGAAAGTACAGGAACATAAGAATAGAACAAATTGAACGTCTCATAATGTGTCCTCGAAATAAATGTATCAAGAATTGTTCTCTCAACAAAGTACCTAATACAAAGTAGACATCACTTGCTGGTGGAGATATTTTTAGAATAACTAAGTCGTCAAATTTTACTATAAGTGGTACATCACAATATCCCTCTAAAGCAGGGATTCCCAAAGTGGTCCACGGGAGACTCGACGGGGGTCTACGGTGCCGTGACCGAAAAATGGGGGTGCATAATTCGTAAGCGTCCACGAAAATTTATCTGGTTTCGATACCCTGATTAGAATAAGGCATTTAAAAGATTACTTCAATTCAAAGTATATATCTATCTTGTATTCGAATTAAAATGTTTTTTAATCGTCTCAAATATTTTTAATCATTTTAAATGCCTTTTTCTAACTAGGATAGTGAACAACTAAAATGTTGGCTTAACTTCACCTATAAATGCAGGTAGATAATATTTAAGAAACTCAGCGACTGTTACATGTAAAAACTTGCATATTCCATATTCAGTACAACGTGTCGTGACTTGCAAAGCGCCGCCGCACCGCTGCCGCCGCCGCTGTCCGCAACGCTTGTTCAGACTTGCAAAGGAAACGAAATACAACTTGTATATGTGCTTGGAATCTTGCTTGAACATGCTTAATTCTTCACCAATATAAATACGAATGCCAAGGATAAACGTTACTACTTTGTTTCCGGAATGCCGAAAACTAAAGTGAATCGAGAGTGTCAGTGTATGCCAGTGTCGTAAAATGTAAGTACTTATCTGCTAATTAATTTGTTATATATTTTTTTCTTTGTTGCGTTTCGTTCGGTGAGTGAGAGTGCCGGAGGCCCTATCCCCTATTCCTTCTCCCTTATCCCTCTCCTCATCCTGTCCCTTTTCCCAACCCCAAGGGGCGGCAACGCACTGGTGACTCCTATGGTGTTGCTTATGTCCATGGGCGGTGGTAATTGCTTACCATCAGGCGATCCGTCTGCTCGTTTGCCGCCTATTACCATACAAAAAAAATACATACTTTTATTTCATTCATTATTTATTTTATAATTTATTGAACCTACACGTAAAAGTAATATATTTGTAATTTTTGCGTGTAGTAGGTCATCATCCTCTTAGCGTAATCCCAGTTTCAATTTGGGGTCCGCTTACTAGTCTAACCGGATTTGGCTGAATATTAGCTTTTCTGTCTGACCCCCGCAACCCGAAGAATATGAGAATATTTAATAAGAATATTCCATGGTTTAGACTAAGTAGTGTCAGTTTATTTTAGAAGGTACTGAGTACTGACGCCCTGTAACGATTGTCAAAGATCTTCATGACAACCGGGACCGACGGCTTAACGTGCTCGCCAATGCACGGGACAAGCGATAATTAAAAAATTCAATACGCACATAACTCCGAAAAGTCATTGGTGCGCGCCGTGGATTCGAAACCGATACCCTCTGCATGGCAGTCTGTTGGTATCTCCACTAGGCTATTGCTGCCTACGTGTAGTAGGTATGTATTATAAATTAAATACTGAACAGAGACATTATTAGATACTTCCATAAAAGAACAGAAAGCTTTTCGAAACTTCCAGGTAATTTGAACATTGTATCTTTAGGTGACTTAACGAAGAATTTAAACACCACAATATTATAGTCTACACTCGCCTCCATAATTATTATTTAAATTAAGAATACTACTACAGAAACCGTCACCGTCCGGTCGTCACTGCGACAAGATCGCGGTTGTTGTGTACTATTTTGTGTACTGCGCTCG
The DNA here is from genome assembly GCA_944739405.2 of Euclidia mi. Lineage (NCBI taxonomy): Eukaryota > Metazoa > Arthropoda > Insecta > Lepidoptera > Erebidae > Euclidia > Euclidia mi. Next base: position 54,525,691 of record OX123186.2, on the reverse strand, counting down.
AGGCGCGTAGGTATAACTCGAGTTTCATGCGTTTGTATGGAGTTCGAGTATTGTTAGATATTATTACCGTAACTCCACTGTATCAAGTGCGTGCCACGTGCCACGTGTCACATCTGGTGTGTAGTACAATCCACAAGCGGTTGCGGCAGCAATACAACTACAACGTCTATATCACTCACATACAATGCCTAAACTTCGACGCACTTCCATATAGTGTGTCAGATACTGATTTAGACAAGGTAGCACCTTACACCGCTTCCCTGGATGAAATTGTGCACATTTCACATAGAGATCATAAGCGCCGGCGGGTTGTAGAAGAAGCGACCAGTGCGTACGCCGAACCAAATGATCTAAGAGGCCAATTATACGAGAAGAATTGCACGAAACGCTAAGAGTGCACACGTACACATTGATATAGACACGGCGCGGTCACGCGATTCGCGATTAGCATACTTTCTCGCGACCCCGGCCGGGATTGGCCCGCTGTTTGTGTTGGCGGGCCCCGTCTACATATGATCTCGCAATCATCCATCAAACTTCTTGCATCCATCAAACTTCTCGCATCCATCACCTTACAAAGCTACTTGGGAGGCGGCGAGGACACGCGCTGCCTCCCGCCTTTTGGCGGACAGGGAGCAGCCCCAGCGCTCACCGTCCGCAGGCACTAAATTTAGAGTGGTCGGAGGTCGTCTCTTGTTCGACGTCCCCGACGCCCGGACCTACGGTTGGGGAGAGGGCGATGTATTTCCCTCTCCCGCTCCGCCGCCTCCTTGCTCAGCATGACTGCTTCGCAGAAGGAGGCGACGGCGTTCCAGGACCTCTCACCCCGGACCATAGACAGAACTACGGCCGGGAGCGAGAGGACAACCGTATTCAGAGCCGCGACCAGATCACGGCGCTGCGATGCCCAGGCTGGGCATTCCGCCAAAGTATGCAACGCCGTGTCTTCGACAGGGTCGCGGCTGCTGCCACAATGGTGGCATCCGGGCGTTTCCTCCCGGCCTATCCTCCACAAATACCGGCCGAAACAACCATGGCCGGTAAGGATTTGAGTTAACCGGAAGGTGAGGACGCCGTGACGTCTCTCCAACCACTCATCAACCACGGGACTTACCGCCACTATCGTGGCGTGCCCGGCGCTGGAGTGCATAAGTCGTGCCTTCCACTCCACTAGGACTAGGACTTGGCGGAGCTCCGACCGACGCGCCTCGATGTCACGGTGCGCTGGTCTCTCGCCCTGCTCCAGGGCTTGCTGGCGCCATGTATAGAGTGACGCCAGCAGCTCAGCTTCCAGATCCCAGGGCGGTGATCCGGCTAGGAGGCTCGCTGTCTCAAAGGAGACCGTGTGGTAGCCTCGTATCAACCTGACGGCCATGGCGCGCTGCGGTGCGCGAAGCACCGTGATATTGTGGGCCGTCAGGTCGTGCGCCCATATCGGGGCCCCATAAAGGGCCAGGGACCGCACGTTTCCTTCGTAGAGCCTCCGGCAGGAGGCGGTTGGCCCCCCGAGATTGGGCAGCAGTCGTGACAAACCTGCTGCCGCCCCGAGAAGTTTGGGGGCCAAGCGTCTGAAGTGTTCACGGAAATCCCATCGGCTATCGAGTACGAGCACGAGATATTTTAGGCTCGTCCCGATGCCGATGGTGACCCCTCCTACCATAATGTGGGCCCCTGCGAGTGGCCGATTCCGAGGCCCGTGGAAACAAATGGCCTCGGATTTAGACAGGGCCACCTCTAGGCCCAAACGCCGGATCCTAGCAACGACTTGTGCGACCCCAGCAGTCGCCCTTATAGCCGCCGCCCGGTACGTCTCACTCGCAGTGACGAGGGTGTCGTCGGCGTAACAAGTGACACCCACGCCAGGGTGGAGCGTACCGCGCAGCACCCAGTCGTAGCCGATGTTCCACAGAAGGGGGCCGAGGACCGACCCCTGCGGATCACCGCACGACATAACTCGCCGACTAATACCGAGATGACTCGGGTAGATAATTCCTCTATCATTAAGATAATCCCCGACTATGCGGCGGAGGTAGGGAGGCACTCGGTGATAATTGAGTGCCTCACGAATACAACTCCAGGGCAGGGTGTTGAAGGCGTTGGCGATGTCAAGAGACACCGCCAGGACCACCCCGCCCCGGGAAACCTCTTCCTCCGCCAGACTCCTCACTGATCTAATAGCGTCTATTGTTGAGCGCCCTCGGCGGAAACCAAACTGCACGTCCGCCAAATCTGGGCTCACCGTGGAAAGGTGGTGGACGAGGCGCTGCGCGATGATATGCACGAAGATATTCGCGACCTCGTCCAACAAGACTAGGGGCCGGTAGGCGGACGGGCTGTCCGCCGGGCGCCCTGCCTTTCTGATGAGGACCAGCTTCCCCGTCTTCCAGGCTCGTGGAAACTGGCCCCCTCAAGGCACGCTGAGAGGAGTCTCCCTAGTCGGGGTCCGAGCTCCTCCATTGCCAGGACCCAGGCTCGGCCAGGAATGCCGTTGGGTCCTGGGGCGGTTTTTTTAATCCTTAACACCGCCGCACAGTGGGGCCACTACCCTCAAAACGTACCGAAAATTCAAAAACTCAAAGTGATTTTAGAGTACTCTCATTATATGACTTATCAAGAAAACTAACCAAGGTATCAGTTAACAGTATTGGAGCGTGTCGGTCGCGCGTTCAGTTTGATATGAAAGTGAAGTTAACATACATATATTGTCGATAAACTATTTAGTGCTCGTAATTTACGTGCAATTAAGAGCGATTTCTTACTAAATTGAATTATTTTTGGTATTGTTTAGACATGGAAATTTCCTCCTCAGGTATGTAACAATGTTATAGTCCTTTTTTTTTCTTTATTGCGTAAATACTTTCAAGTAGCCGAGATAAACAAAGTCTTATAATCAAATGATGGGAATTTTTATAAACATTCGATGTTTTGTTTATGTTCAAAGCAATATTAAGTTATGGTTGTTATCTGAAAATATTCTTTACTTTATAGGCTTTTATAAATAAGTTTAAAATTTTGCCACTTTTTGCCACTTTACGAAATATATCAATTTTAAGTTCATGACCCACAGAAATCAATTTTTCATCTTTGACTTTCTTATTTAAAACTATTTATTTTCTTTTAGGACCGTCTAATAAATTGTTATTACAAGAAAATAACTTATTAGCATAATGAATAGTTTAACAGAAGAGTCACAGGAGGCAAGAAATAAGGACTAAGCGCTATAGGGAGCACCATTTTAAGAAATGTAGTAGGCAGCAATCGAACAGGGATATTTTAAACTCTTTTTTACTAAGTTCTGATCCCGTTATCACAAGTAAACAAAAACCAGTCAAAAACAAAGTTAGAAATATCCCTCAAGAAGCACTGTTCACGTTAAAAGCTCCATCCCCAAATAAATCAGTTGATGAAGGTGCTGATGATGATGATGACGATGATGATGATGACGATGACGGTGCTTTAACATAAATCTTCAATAATTACTCAACATTATTTACAACTACGAATTTTGGAGGAATTAAATTTATTTAGATTATTAGTGTATTAAAATAGTAATGTAATGTGCCTTTTTAACATTAAAAAAAATGATTATCACCAAAACTGAGTTTATTTCTAGAAGAAGACACGTCTTTGATAACATCTGATTCATTTTAGAAGGCCAAACTGGTTAAGTTGATTTGATGGTACGAATGAGGATCTATTGCCCCACTGTGCGCCGCTCGGAGTTCTACCCGAGTCACCTCGGGAACGTCGTCGTCTATGTCCGCGTTGGCTGCCTCTGAAGGCGGCGCCGTCATGGGCGGAGGGATGTGTTCCGCCCGCGACGGGAACAAAGCGGCCACAACATCTTCGACCAGCTGTGGCCGGAGACTTTCCGTTAGAGGGGGCGCCCAGGAACGTAACTTGTTCCTGACCATCAAATATGGGCGCCCCCACGGATCTCGGTTGAGGGTCTCCAGCAATTCCTCGCGGGCGTCTTGCTTGGCCCGCCAGATGGCCTTTTTCAGATTATTCTTGGCCGCTGGCCGCTCTATACTCCTCCTACAATGCCGCCTCCCGGATAGTGGAGTCGGCGGCGCGCTGCGACGCAAATCTTGCGCAGGCGCGCGATGGTGTCGTTCCACCAGTACACCCGGCGTGGCCCAGATGTTCTCGGACTCTAGGCATCGCCGCGTCACAAACTTGTGTCATTGCCCCCCTGAACCAATCGGCCTCCATATTGATATCGTCAGGCCTGGTAGGTGTTGAAACCCAGGCCTGAACTATGGAGGCTTCCAGGAGGGCCTCCCGATTCAGCCTTTTCAAGGCCCAACGCGGACCGCCCTCAATCGGGCCCCTTCGGACTGGGGCATCGGAGCTGACTGTTTCGGCGGAGACGTCGAACCGAATATAGCGGTGGTCCGACAACGTCTCCACCTCCTCGACGACGCGCCAGTCCCGGGTACGGCGTGCTAGTGCGGGGCTCGCAAAAGAAACGTCCACAATGGAACCGCCCCGCTGACGCACGCACGTATGTACCGACCCACGATTGAGGACGAGCAGGCCGTTCTCAACGGCCCACTGCTCCAGCAGCTCGCCTCTAGCGTCTGTGGCCGGAGAACCCCAAGCCGTAGACTTGGCGTTGAGGTCCCCGGCGAAGAGCACGGCGCGAGGACGGCTGCGAGCGACGACGTTCAATTCGAGGAGATATTCCTCGAAGTCGGCGAGGGAACGGTTGGGTGAGAAGTAGCCACCCACCACAACCGTATCCTTTACGAGTGCTGCGACGCAGCCCCGCCCTCGGTAAATGTTCTCGAAGGACGGGTTGCGGGCGGCGGCTAACGAAATTAGCGCCACCGAGCCGCTGAGGTCCCCCATCCAATCATCACGGGGGGGGGATAAAATACGGCTCGGCGACAAGAGCGACGTTGATTGACCACTGCGCCATGCTCTGGAGAAGAAGATCCTGAGCCCTGGCGCAGTGGTTTAAATTCGTCTGCAGGATGCGCAGATGTGGAGCCATTATTCGTGGTCCATTTCTTCCGGCGCTTTACTGGCCACGGGAGTGGTGCCCTTGTTGGCCGACTGGCCATCCTTTGCGCCCTGCTTCTTCTTGGGTGCGGCGCAACTCTTTGTGCCGGCCCTATGATCGGCCGGCTTGCCCGCCGCCGCACACAAAACGCAGTGCGGCGGGGCTTCACAACTGCCGGACAAATGGCCGGGCTGGCCGCATCTAAAACAGCGGCCGCTGCAGTCGACCGCAGAGGTGCACTTTGCGCCAACGTGGCCACCGCTGAGCAGTGATGGCAATTAATGCGATTTCGCATAAATTTCATTAGCATGCGAATTCGTGAATCTTAACATGCTAAATGCTATTGCTATGCTATTTGCTAATTATGACGATATTTAATAATAGCTTTGAATGTGAAGTGTGAAATTTATTAACATGCGAATTAAAAAGCGCGTTCGCCTTTGATTATTTACAGGATTTTTTTAATTAGTTCGTATTATTATTAGAATTAAAGTTACAACACTATACATTACACGAAATAAAGTTTATCATATTCGTAATCAAAAATCATGTATGCCAATTCGTACTAACTAAACTTTGACATAATATGTAGCGCGTCAAATGCGTGCTTCACACATTATTATTAACGTATCAAACATTCACGCATATTTACTCAATATACGACCCTAAATACGAGTAAATCAAACATAATAATAAAATAATTGCTTAAAATTATCGTTCGCATTCGCATCATTTGTTAATAATTTCACTTATCGTGTCACGTGAAACGGATATATTGAGTATTCCTGTAGGTGAGAAAGAGAACGCGTGTCCCGCGTAAGCAAGAAACTATGAATTATCCGAATCGCGCACGAAGCAGTGAATTCACACTTCACGAAAGAACAATGGCAAGTTCCCATACAACACTTTATTTGAAATCGATTCGAAGCGTCTATGTATGAAAAAAATTTAAAAACAAAAGGGGTTCTATTACTTAAACATAATCATCAAGACTTTTTATTTTAGGAGGCCGTAAAAAAAGATATGAGCATTGTTTATATTTTAAGGTTATGTTAATAGAAAACAACTTTGTAACTACACAAATGCATTAAATACATTTAGATAAGGGATGGTGATGTGCAAAAAGCATTGATAGGATATACCTAGACTGATTCAAGATCAGCGTCTTGACTTGATAAGTACCTAATATTAAAAAATCAAAGTTCCATCACGAAATAGGGAGACTATGTAGGATTTATGTAACCCTTTATCTTTAACAATTTTATTGAGTACCTATTAGAGCCCCACCTCATTATGAGGCCATGGCGACGTCGCCAGCTATGGTACAATTGTGTCGGTAAAAAAGTGAGGCAGGCCTCTTAAGATTAGACGTCATGGTATGATGTTAGATCTCTCTAATAAATAGGTACAAGTCACTTGTTTTTATAAGGAACTAGCTTTTGCCCGCGTGGAAGTCGAAAATTATCCCACAGGAACTCAATACCAGGATAAAAAGTATACTATATCCTATACCAGGTTATGGTCTATCTGTGCGCCTAGTTTCATTCTAATCGGTTTAGTAGCTTTTTCGTGCGTAACAAACAGACAAACAAATAAACATCGCATTTATAATATTAGTAAGGATAAGGATATAGGATCTCTCTTAGTGCGCCACCAACAGGCATAACAAACCTTATCGGAAGGTGACAGCTGCAAATTAAATAAAATAAATAAAGGAATGTTTTTGTAATCAAATACTTACTCCATAATTGATAAAAAACAGACAATTTGTATTAGATTGCTAAAGAGACACCAATAGACTTATAAAACTCTTTAGTAATAAAACAGTGCAAAAGGATTTATTATTTAATAAATACTAATTAAAGATGAATAGACCTGACGTGGTTCTATTTTCATTTGGACAATATTTATCATGTTCTGTTGTAGTTCGGTCGGGCTATCTTTTAATATTTTGTCACTTTGTCTTCGTACTAATTAACATCCACACAGAAGGTATACATTTCTATGGCCTCGTGGACACGGTCCAGCTTTTTCACCTTCATTAGCATCTTGCTGCAAACTCTGATTTACTCAATCCATAGCAAGTACCCAACATGCTTCACAAACATAATCATCATCAGTAATCTAAAAATTAAGAAAAGCAATTATTACTACAGGCAAAGAAAACGCATCACACTACATCTAGATAGACTAATGTTACCGAATTTTGTAATATTTTAAACTGCTTTGAAAATTCACTGAAACTTACGCTAAATTGGTAAGTAAGTATAATAATGTTTAAAAACTTACGGTTTGTGGATAAACCCAGTTGCAGAGCAAAGTACAAACTCTTGTGTTCTGATCTAAGATGCGATATCGCCGGAGAGTATTGACGCAAATGTTACAATTCACGCACAATATGCGTGTAGGCCTGCTACTTCGCATCATAACAAAATCTTAAGGCGCAATCGAAGTCCGTGTAGAAAAAGCTATAGGTCCAGATGTTTTGAGCGCAGATAGTCCGTAAGAAAGCACAAGTCGTCGTATGGGGCAGCGAATCAAGTCCAGGGGGTAAGCGAGAATCAAAAATAAGGATAATTCAACAAAAAACTGCGAAAACAACGAGAACACTATCAAACACAGAGTACATTGGTATATACGGGAACTACCAAACAAGCTTTTCGGAAAGAATCACAGAGTACCTTTTTATATACGGGAAAAGAATAGAACGTTGACAATGTCACAGACTATAGTTGGTGGTGCGGTATATGGTGTTCTGTGGTGCCACGAGAAGATAGACTTTTTGTAAACACACATTCAGGGTTTCACAACCTTCGTTTCTAACAGTTGTTTTTGAGATTTTATGCTTTAGTGAACTTTTATGCTTTTTGAACAGTAGTTTTTTTGTTTCAATGCTCAGTTATGCTACTAAGTATTCGAATATATATTTTATTATCAATGAATTCTAAAAAAAAACATATTTTATTTTGTGTTTGAGTGGTCGAATTTCCCGAAAGTATTTTCATGAATTTGCCGATTTTTTTAAGTTTTTACACGTAAGTTATTCTGTAAATCCAAGAAAACAATAGAGAGCCATGTATGTCAATAATAGAGTACAAACATGGTAGTCTATTATTGACTTGATTTTTTATCATAGTCAATAGCTAAGCTATCGTAAAATATAAAAAATACCACTAATGAATAATATTACAGACCACTAGCTAGTACATTACATTAAAATGTCTAGGCATAGAGATTTTACATTGTGTATGAATGAAAACGTCACAATGAAATTAAACAAAATCGTTATATAATAGTTTACCATTTGCAATTCTGCACCCGCTTTTCCGAGATGCCGACCGTAGGACGAGCATTGCGACACCAAAAATATTCTTAACATCCAAAAAATATGTTTTATCCTCTGATAAATGCCTAAGAATGAAAAAAAAATAATGGATTAACGCAAAATGTTGACGGTCCTGGCGTCTGACATATTCCAGTACCACAAAACACTGTTGGCAGCGCATATATCGATAAAAACCCGATCAATTGACATATTACCTTGCAATGACACATATTTGTGTACCGTTGCGCTCATTGGATTTGACATTGTTTGTTTTTGACAGATCTGTCGCTAAGTTACTTAGTAGAAATTCTTTGTTTCAAAAAGTCTATGTTCTCGTGGCACGGTCTATAGGGATCATAGACAAGTGCAAGGAGTAGGGATACCAAAGAAATATAACCTTTCCAACCTCTCTGAGGGATACTGACAATGTAGACATTTTCACTTAGTGTTGTCATTAATTATCTTTCAATTGCCTACTGATACCTCTAATTAAATGATATCTCAGATTAAGTAAGTAAATAAAATATATTTATTTATATCATAAATAAAATCTTCTTTTTATAAAATATAATATACCCACATAAAATATTTTTTTAACATTATCGTGAATTGTTTCTAGATGTAGGTTAAAAAGATACTTACCTTTTTTCTATTAAACAAATACGATTGTTTTGTAAATGGTAACTCTGAAAATGACATTAAACAAGCACCAGAAATGAATGTATTCAATAAAATAGTTTATCAATTTAGATAATTTAACGTACGCTTTTATACTTGAAACTAAAAACGTACAAAATACGAAATAATTATATTAATAAGTTTTTCATAAGTTACGTTTATAGACGCTTCTAACACTTCACAGGTATAATCTTGCCATTGTTCTTTCGCAACAATATTTAATTTGCTAAATGCTAAATGAAAATTCGCATGCTAAAATTAATATGATTGCTAATATATCCATCACTACCGCTGAGGCAGCGGAAGCACCTCTGCGGTTTCGGCTCCAGGAGCCGCACTTGCGCCGACACCCATCCGATTAAAACGCGACGGCCATCGGCCAACTTCTTGGCCACAGCCACGGGGCAGGTAACAGGTGGGCCGTGCCCATACCGGCACGGCCCGGACGAATTGGGCCGCACCGGATTTGCTCCGGGGGACATTCCCCGGCCTTGGTAACCGCGGCAACGACCTCTCGTCCTTGAATCATCCAGGCCCCTGATTCGCATCTCGGCGCACTTTTGGGGCCTGGAGATTTTCACTTTCTCCGCTGGAAGGAGGTCGCGGAGGCTCAAGGCCAAAGCGTCTGCCTGCTGGGCGCTACCGGCCCCAGGCACCTCGATGAGGCGGGCCCCGGTCTGTGTTATCTTACACCGGAGGCCCGCCGTTATTCCTAGCTTGGTGGGGTCGATAGCCTCACGCGCCTTCTTGAGAAGCTCCGCGTAGGTGGTCCCCCGCTCCAGCGCTGCTGGTTGCAGCGTTAGTACCACTGCAGTGGAGCTGGGGGTGCGGAGCTTCTTGGCCGCCTTCTTGGCCTTTTGGTTGGCCTTCCTTTTTGCCTTCGCCGCTTGTTTCTTCTCTCCGACGGTCTGCCAGCCGTCGGAGGTCGTCAGTCGGGGAGCTGAGGGGGCTGAGGTCGCTGGCGCGCTAGTCTGCTGGGCAGCAGAAGCGGGCTTGGCCTTCTTCTGGCCCCTCTTCTTGCCCTTTGGGGCCTGATTTGCCACGGCTTTATTGGGCGCCAGATTCTGCCGTGGCGCAGCCGCTGCAGCCGGCGTATAATGTTGACGGCTGCGGCTGTGGCTGCGGGGACGGCTGCGGTTGTCGGGCCGCTTGCCGGCTCGCCAATGGAGGACTTAATATCCTGCCCTCCAGGGAAGAGAGGCTCTGCCTCATCTGGGCCATCTCTTGTCGGAAAGTAGCTAGCTCCTCCGTGGCCTTGTCCGGCGCATTAACCTCCGTGCGCCTCTTAAAAGCGACACGGAGCTCCTCCTGTTCGCGCCTTAGTGCCGCGATTTCGATGGCGAGGTGGGCGTTCTCCGCCTGGAGCTTCTTTGTCTCCTCAGACGCTGTGCGACCGAGGAGAACGTCTGCAATTTCAGCTATTGCTGCCACCGACTCTTTAAGGGACTTTCGGGATGTCCCTTTCAGTCCCTTAGATATCTTGGAGACCATCGTAACGGTCTCCAAGTTGTCTTTGAGACGCGACCGCAGGTCTGTAGCGGACTAGCGGTAGCGTCTTCCGGCTCTCCCTCAGAGACAGAAGTCTCTGAGAGGCGCGAGCTTCTTGAAGCGGTCACCTTTTTTGTGGCCGCTTCAATGCGCCTCTCCTCCTCCTCGTCACGCTTGAGGAGCTCTTCGTGCCGCTTAGCGGCTGCGAGCTCCTCGCGAGCCTTGCCCAGACCCACGTAATTTCCGTGGGTCGTCCACGCGTCTTCGCTGGACGTCGCCTCGCCGAGTCATCGCTCGAGGCCGATTCGGGCCCCGAGTGAGGGCGCTTGCGCAATGCCCGACTGGGGCTTTCCTCACTGGCGCTGCGGACGCTCATGAGGCTTGTGGTTGAGCTGTCTGACTCGGACAGCTCCAACTCTTGCTCCTTCAGCGCTTTTAAGTGCTCATCGTCTGAACCTGCAATACTGGGCGTGCGGGTCGGTGCGTCAACCGACTTCGGTATGGTGGTTTTGTGTTTACTTTTAGAGTCCATATAAAAACCCACGAGTGCGGGAGAAATAAAAATGTCCACCCGGGCAGAGATCCCGCTATACCCGGGTAAGCCTAATACCTCAAGGGCGGCGGCTGGTACCCTGAGGGGACCGCACTAGGAACTGACCTCCCTGTCAGCCATGCATCCTCTCACCGTGCGGCAGCAACTTAGGATTAGGGGATTTTTATAGTGCTTACCTTGCACGCGGTCCGGGCGGTTAAGCCAAGACCCTCGGTCCCGTGGACAGCCGCGAGACGTGACCACAGACACTGCAAACTACGGGATTACGAGATTGGGGTGACGGTGACATCGGGGCAGGAGGGGAAGAACGAAAGAAGGGATAAGAGAGAAAAACTGAAATTGTAAAATAAAAACAAAAAACAAAACAGACAGTCAAGGGGACTGTCAGACTCTTACTGACTAAAAACCAACCCGTGTTCCTCATGTACCCGTGTGTCGGAGGGTAGGGATTCGCATAAGCATTCAGGTATTTATACCTTTTTTTTTTCTTTTTTTGGTGTCGGGTTGGAAAATCCTCATGGAGTCCCTCTGCCCTGGGGGAAAGGCGAAGGGGACTGTCAGACTCTTACTGACTAAAAACCAACCCGTGTGCCTCATGCACCCGTGTGTTGGAGGGTCAGGTTTCGCCCAAGCATACGTCGCAACCCCCCGACGGGTACTGGCCCGCCAGATGGTCCGGCGGGCACCGAACAAAACCCCCTTGGCGGCGGATGAGGGTGTTGGGCTCCGCCACCAAAACACCAAGCGGCCGCAGAGGATAGGGAGGACGGCAACGCAACACCGCATCTCCTCTTCCTCTGCGGCCCCACCGCGACGCATCGAATGGTGCGCCCCCATTTGGTCGCGGGAGATAGGGCGCGCGGCAACGCAACACCGACACGCCTCTCCTCCCGCGACTACGCCCGACTGCGAGGGACAGACAAAACTGTCCCCCGCACCCGCACCGTTGGACGCATCCTGCGCAGGCCCACTGCCAAGGCCACGCGGAGCGTCCCCTCCTGGATCCCTCTTAGCTTCACCGCGGGTGACCAATCCACGGTTACTGAGCCCCCCCACCACGACAAGGTGGAGATCCCACGGGGGGGAGGTCCAAGCCCACGCGGAGCGTCCCCTCCTGGATCCCTCTTAGAGGTATTAATACCTTAAATAAGTTAAGTTAACGCGATTAAGACCCGCTAAATTATTTTGTATCATTTATAGACTTTGTTACTTACCCCGAATTTTTTGATAGGTATATTTTTTATTACTGTACGCTTCAATTTAATTTCAGACATTTTGATGTATGGAGATCTGCCAGTGTCCTTTGTCCAATACTGTCAATGACGCAAAAACGGACCATACATACAAACACAATTTTGTCTTTTTAATATTATAAAGGAATAATATGAGTTTCTTAATAATTATAGATAGGTACAAATAAAATAAACTAAAATTATGTAATATAAACGTAATAAATTAATAACTAATTTGGACTCAACACGATCAAAACTGCGAATTACAACTCATTGCTAACTGCTAATAACTTTCTTAAGTTACTTGACGATCTGAATTACGAGTCCTTAACTACGACTTTGATAAACTTGATAACGTGAAATTCAATTTTTAAAACGGAATCATGAGGTCGTATTACTTTCTGTAGGAAATGGAATGTCGCCGATTTATTTTAACCACCTGGCCTTGTTCCAAACCATTAGCTTTTTCAATCCAAAGATGAGTGTAAAGTGGTAATGATAACGCGATAATTATTTTCTCGATATGTTCAGTGAATACCTAGCTTTACATTGTTTGATATATTAAATTAAATATCTTGAATATCATTTAGATTAATGTTCAGTCTTTAATATAACTTCGATATTTTGTTCACAGATAACATAAGTAGAAATTGTATATGACGGAATATACGCGACCGAAGATACGTTCGACGCATCTTCCGTCAGATATGTTCCGCCCCTAAGACTAAATATAAGACATTAGGCTAGTTATTCCAATTAAACTAATTTAAGGCTAATTGTAGTGTACCTTTTTGTATTTTTGAGGATAAATAAATTATTATTATTATTATAATATTATATTATTTTGCTGATCAATATAAAAGCTAATAACCAGAGCAACAAACATAGAACGACCAATAGATTTTGCAACAATTAAAGGTTACTATTGTCATTTATTGACCGAATATACCTACAATAACACCGACAGCTAAACTAAATAATGGGCGATGCTATTTCTATGAACAATTAGATATTGTTTTAAACTACATGCAGCACTAACAAATATTTTATTAGCATTTGCATATAAACCAAAAACATTGACATATTGAATTAACTTACAAAACACAAACTCAAATATTTCATCAACATAATTTTTGTAAAAGTTTGTTATAAAAATCTTGTAGACGTATCAGCATTATTCATAAACATAATACAATTACTAAAGTATAATCAAAAGTTGTTACCAAGTAAAATATTAAAGAAAAACACGGCTAAAGAAAAACAAGCCGATAAAAAAACCGAGGAGTATAAATTGCTTCAAATAGAAGTTACAGGTCTCATACACAATAGACATACCTGCCAATAGATTCAAAAGGGCAAGACTCAGACGAATAGTTCCAGCGTATTGAGAAGGGATGTGAAAACAGTTTAAGTAAAAAGGATAAGTGTGTTTTCGTACGCATGTGTAGAGAAATTCGGCACCCACTCGGCTATTTTCGGGCGATGGTGCGATAAGCATTTTCTCTTTCAATGCCATCAAAGAGACTGGCCGCCTATTCATTGCTTCACTCGACAAAATGTAACACATAAAGGGTATACGAAGATTGCAACGCTGTTTCTGAGTTGGCTCGCAGAAGCACTGTAAACTCCATTTATACCTCGTACATCAGCGGCCCACGGCGGGTTACATCGAACTTTTTCATTTATAGATCGCGAAACGAAACATTATCCGCGCTCTCTCGACTGTTGATGAAACCCATCAAATCATTTGTTTGTTGATCTGGGATCTCATGTGATCATTAGTTTCCACGGTTCGTTTGGCTGGCTTCGTGGCTCGATAGAGGGCTCGTTCCTTGTGACAAATTAAATTTTATCAAGCTACAACAATGATCCTTAGCATTATGAACCGTAATCCCTTAAGCGGCGAGATGTCTAAATATCTGAAAAGCAAATAGGGCGATCGCGCTTTCAAGTTCTATTTATAAATTATGCCCGATGAAAATTGTGCTCCCCGATTGTTAAATAACTTGTACTAGATAAATTTCTTCAGAATAATATGTTGAACGCAAACAGTAAAAATATTAGATAAAAAATCATAAGAAATACTTCGCACTTTCGCTGACTGTTGTATTTGAATCGAGTACGGGACGATGGTACGTTGTAAGCGTGACAACTTGCGCGATTTTGTTTTGTAGCGTACACTATCGCACATTGTGTTATATAAACTTTCCCATAGACTAACGTTCACAAAAACAAACAAGTAAATCCGCAATAACTCCCGAACAGATTGGTTTTCCAATATCTATAGGTGGAGTACCTTTTTTATGCAACAGTTTATATTGCACCACAATATCATGAAGAAAGTGCGCCGAAGCTAAACTAAAATACATTTTGAAACAATGGAACCACTTGGGTATAAATTTAAAGTAACGGAAATTTTCGACACGGGCACTAAGCCCGCTTAGTGCCCGTGTCGAAAAATGAAGGTAACTCGTTATCATGGGCTGGATACTAACGTTTTTGTAATTTTCGTGTATATATACTTTTCCACCATAGTTCTGAACATGATCGCGAGTTGCCTACATTATAAAGCGTAAGTGGATGCTCCTGTTACACAAGATTCACATTAGAAGACTACTACAGCACTTCATTTAGTAACTGCATATTTGTTTAAGTATTATGTATGTTCTTATTTACTACTTACAAGTAATTAATTACAATGTGAAACAGTTGCAGCTCCTTACAAAACCAAAATATGTACCATAACACTGGCGATTAAAAAGAGTGGCCACGAGTTTTATTGCCCGTTCTTTCTCGTGGTTCTACCTATTGCTTTGCGAATGGGCAGTAAATGTAAATGTAGAAGCATTATTAAATTACTTAAAAAAATTGACGTTCATAAGCGTCACGTTGTGACCTAGATGAAAAAATGATTTTTGACTTTTTTACTTTGGTAATAACTTTACACGTAGCTATCAGACATGACGTATTCTTTTCAGACCAACTTATGGTGAGAAAAATTGCATCTATAGCTTAGTAGTGCTTAAAACTGCGTCGAGTTTGATTTTATTCATGTGAGACAAAGCTTCGTATGATCCACAAATTGTTGTACTGAGTTTGGGTGTACTTTCTGTCCATTTATCAAAAGTTATATTATATTTGTAAGCTCACTACTTTAAAGTACTAAGTTTCTATAATCATAATTTAATTTGAGGTGCTTATTTAAATTGTTATGTACAAAAATGGTTGTAGTGGGGCGTGAACGTCGAAAGCGGCGGAAGCTTTTTCGCTCGTAAATTCAAACGAACGGCTCTTCCGCTCCCTCGCCCGCTCCCGATTAAATTCTCCAACATTAGCGCATTCACGGTAACAGATAATATATTCAATCGACGCGTCTGAATCTCTGTTCAATTCATTGATTTATTCGTTAGGCATTTTATTTAGTTTGATAAAGTTACACCTAGATATCTCTCTCAGTTTCTATTAAGTATTCATTCAAACAGACAAATACGGTGCGGAAATTAAAGTTACATTTTAGTTTTGCTTCTAAATGTGATTATAGAACTTACTGAACTTCAACGTTTGTGGTTCTTTAATGGATTGCCTTATTATTTTTACAAGATGGTACTGCACGATTCATTAGAGAAAGTATCTTCAAAATAAAATGTATCATTGTTTATGCAACATGCATTCCTGAAATGTATTAGCTACTAGTATTATTATTACTGTATTTGTGAAAAGCGTTACTGTAGATTAAGAAAACCTCTTAAATAGACATTACATTTTTATATCCTGCTACCTAAGTAAAATTTTATTAAAAGTTTTTAGGTTGAATTACTGCTCTTACCAGATATTAAACCAGCGTTTTAGTTCAATAAACAAGTCCTTTATGCAACTCTAAATAACCTATTAAAATATATATTTCTGTTTATTCGTCACATGCATTAATATGCTAAAATTAAAAAAAATATTCGCTCAGTTGAATATAGGTAATGTTTTTACGAGGTTATATATACGTGTACGTGTACATTAATACAACGTTGATGTTAACGTTGCGAGTTACAGGCCTGACAGAACGCAAATCAGCGGCAAATCACATTTGGGCATCCATCGGTAATACATTTGAGATAGCAATCAAAATGCTGAGCTGATCTTATGTCGGCAGTGATGTTTAGAACGCTGAAATTATGCGTCAGTATATTTATTATTAGTATTAATTGCTATCGCGTAACGCATATCGGGCTAAACAATTTTAAACTATAACATAACTTCACGCCTTTTATCCCCGAAGGGGTAGGCAGAGGTGTGTAATACATTACAAACCCACACTTCGCCAGTTATGTTGCGGTCCCAATGTGGCGAGCCTATTGCCATCTACCGGGCATCATTAAGCGAGCGATAATTACTTTATAATGCACACATAACTTCGAAAGTCAGAGGTGTCTGCCCGGGGTACCTGTGGATCGAACCCGAGACCATCGTCTCGGCAGTCCGATACGTCCGTTTTAGACTATATTATTGGAAAATCAGTAATCAATGTAATATTTACCTATTTATTTTTGAAAATGGAATAGATTATAAACAAATTAAAATAAATGATTACAGTGCGCGCGACGATAATAGAAATGCCTGAACATAGAGCACGAACAACAATACACAGAGTTTAGCTGATAATTTATTTAAAAACTAGCTGACCCGCAGGGCCGAACCTTCTCTATGTGCAATGTGTGCGGCGCACACAGGCGCCAGGGTGACAGGGGCGCCGCGCGCCGAGATATGCGTTAATTATAACACTTATTTTCGAAAAAGGATGCCAAAAAAGGCGCTTTACAGATTTCAAACACAGGCGCAGTGGCGTAGGAGGGGCAAATAATTTAGGCCGGAATTGTTAGGTAACGACTAAAAAAAAAAAGGTCATCCGCCCTACGCCACTGCACAGGCGCTTCATAGATTTTCGCACACAGGCGCTGCATTGGGTCGGAACGGCCCTGCTGACCCGGCGAACTTCATACTGCCATATATGTATTATACATATAAACCTTCCGGGTCTCGCTTGTTTGACCGAAAGGAATTTAACAAATTTTCACTTCCCAAAAATTTTTTGGCGTTATTTCATTTGTCAAATTATTCTATTCACAAAAAATTGTAACGCAAACCTAATGTTTGGGAAATGAACGTTTAAAATATAACTTGTTTACCAACTAGTACTTTTAACATTTTTTATTTTGTCAAAGATTTCAGTTGGAATAACAATTTTTACGCAAAATAAATAATTATCCTAATCTAAATAGTTCAGTTCTGGGTTACCTACTAAAAACAATCTCTTTTTTATATTAATACAAGTCGTTTCTGGCACTCGCCGACCGCTGCCGCTCTTCTGCCGCTTCGCTCGCTTGGCTCGTGCGTAGGAGGTCACAGTTCTAACCTTTTCTAACCAAATCACCTACTCTAACTACTTCCATAAATAAACGAATATCACCAAACGTTTATTGTCTGAAGATTGTTTGTAAAAGTAATAAATCATTTGATTAAAGACCAAATGCCATAATGACATTATACTTGGTAATATTTTGCCATGTAAAATTTTGACCAAATAAAAATATGCGTACTAAAATCATTCGAAATATTGCAATGGTATAAAAAAAGGTTGCTAAAATTTGTTGTCAAAATCTTTTCGGCAAAACGGCAGGATCCCAAACCTTCCTCTTGAATCATTCTATATAATTAGTCTGGCCATAAATACAGTTACAATAAAAAAAAATATTACATTTGAATTTGGAATCTGTCATTTTTATACGATTGTTTATTGGGTTTTCTCGTTTTGGCGCCAATACATTGTACAATATTTTGCGATATTAAAATGGAGTGGGGTGATAAAAAGAACCGAATCGCTGTGATTGCATTACACAAAGTAGGTATGGAGCCAAAAGCAATTTTAAAACTCTCCATACACTTGGTATTAGTCAAATGGTTGTGTACCGGGCTATTAATAGGTACAATGAGACTCCTCTGTTTATGACAGAAAAAACCTGGCCGTCCACGTAGTGTTCGTACGAAAAAGGTGGTCAAAGCAGTAAGGGAAAGAATTCGAAGAAATCCTGTCTGAAAACAAAAGATTTTATCTCGGGAGATAAAGATAGCACCTAGAACCATGTCGCCTATTTTAAAAGATGACCTAGGACTTGCAGCTTATAAGAGACGCACTGGTTCATTTCTTAACTGATAATTTAATAAAGAATAGGGTGGTAAAATCGAAACAACTACTGAAGCGGTGGAGGTCACAGAAAAATTTTGTTTACGGATGAAATTTTTTTTACAATTGAGCAACATTTTAACAAAAAAAAAATACCGTATTTATGCTCAAAGCTCTAAGGAAGCTTCCCAATTAGTCGACAGAGTGCAATGTGGGCATTATCCGACTTCAGTGATTGTTTTGATGGGGTGTTAGCTATGAAGGAGTGACTGAGCCATATTTTTGTGAAAGAGGTATCAAAACATCGGCACAAGTGTATCAAAATACCACTCTTGAGAAGTTAGTTAAGCCCCTTAACAACACCATGTTCAATAACCAAGTATGGTCCTTCCAGCAAGACTCGGTACCGGGTCATAAAGCTCGGTCCAAGCAATCTTGGTTGGAAGCGAACGTTTCGGATTTCATCAGAGCTGAAGACTGGCCGTCGTCTAGTCCCAATGGTCAGTCATGGAATGGTCAGAATGGTTATGGTCAGTCTTAGAGAGTACGGCTTGCTCTAAACGCCATGATAATTTGGAGTCCATAAAACAATCCATATGATTGGCAGTGAAGAATTTTCCCATGAAAAGAGTGCGTGCTTCTATTGATAACTGGCCTCAACGTTTAAATGACTGTATTGCAGTCAATGAAGACCACTTCGAATAAGCTTTTTATATTTTAAATTGTTTTATATTTATGTATTAAACTAACACACTGTAAAAGCAATAAATGTTATTTGCACTTAAACAATTTTTTTCTTTGTTACAATATTTATGGCAAGACTAGGTATTTATGTATTTATAGACTCACGCCTGCAGTCCCCGAAGGTGTAGGCAGAGGTGTAAATATTACACCCACATTATTAATAATTATATCTATTTAAAAAAAACGCATTAAAATCCGTTGCCTAGTTTTAAAGATTTAAGTATACATAGGGACAGACAGACAGAAGACAGACTTTGTTTTATACTATGTAGTGATAGTGAAGCGACTATGTCCAGCTGTGAGCAAAGCTGATAAAGGTATACAGGAGCATATCCTGTATAACTTTATCACAGAACTCATTCTTAACAACAAGATTTTATAAAACTATTTTCTGAGTTTCAATAAATTCATAGAAGATTTAGATACCCAACGACACTCGTATACCTATTAATATAAATTTGTTCTGTAAATAGACTTGATATTTCACTTCTACGCAAGGATTGAAAAGCAATATTAAGCGTCAAGTTTATAAAAGTAATAACAAAGTTAACTACTTTGTTCTCCTTTTAAACTTTCTATTAATAAATGTCCTGTTTGCATTATTTCTCGTATTATTGTGAAAATCGATATAAAGCTATTTTGAAACATTGAACAAACGGTTTACTGGGTATTTATTAATTAATAAATACCCAGTAAACCTTGGTTCCCACTAAGCACTTAGGGTCCCAAGCTAACCTCACCTGCAAGTGGTGCACCTGCCGATCAACGGACGAGGCTCTGGCAAACAAAATATCCCGATAAGCGGCAATAGGCTCGCCACCTATTACGTGGGATCAAAACATTGGCGAAAAGTGGGCGTTTAATATGCCTCTGCCTACCCCTTCGGGGAAACAGGCGTGAGTCTATGTATGTATGTATGTATGTATGTTATTAATTAAAAAGTATTAAAATCCTCAAGCATTCAATAAATGTATTATAAATATTTTTTAAATAATTATCAAAATCTAGGTCACAAGTCATTTATTCATCTAATCGTGTAACCACGGCTGATATTCTTTCCACTTCTCTATTTTTTATTTTAATGAAAGACAACTCCCACACTAGGAATAAATGATGTGTCGCGGGGATCTTTACAAACATTCAACCAACGGACACAATGAACACCCAGACTCAAAACAACAATTTATGGATCAAACAAAGTGTTGTCTCGTGTGGGAGTCGAACCCACGACACTCGACGCAGTGTTAAGCGTGGAGGCGGCCGTTTAAACCACTACGCCAACCGTGCAGTCATTTCCGAAACGTCGTCGTGGTAATAAGAAAATATTTCACCTTTATTTCACATAACTACATAATTGAGACCCGTTACATAACAATGCGTAGGTACAAGTCTCGACGTTTAAAAGATTATTTAAAGATTAAATTTACTTATTTTTACGGAATATTTAATTTAATATATAAAAGTTGGATGCTTTCCAAAAAGCATGAAGCATGCGCCTATAAACATGCGGTTTAAACCGCAGCATCTATAATATAAGCGGACGTTAATCTTCTGTTAAAGTAAACTTTGCATATAAAATAACATTATTGATAATTCGCATATATTTTGAAATTTTGGATTGTAAAGTTCCCGTAGTAGAACGTTTGTGAACAACTTTTCGATTCCTAAACTTAGAGAATAAGATTGGGTCCCGCGTCTGTCCGTAATGGCTTTGTTGTGTTCTGGCTCTAGTTTGACAGGCAACTCCAATTCCCAACCTATCCTGGTTGAGAATTGGAGTTCCCGAGATACTCGCCAAAGTACTACACGTGTCTCGTTAACTTTACGTCGAGACACTGAGACATTTTTATGAAAATAGTTACTTAAAAAAAAATTTTAGGAATTTCGTTGTAAATTAAGTTTCGCTTTTCGCCTGTTTAATGGGAGTGTTCTTTTCTTGATACAAAAATACATGAGAAATTTATATTTGTTTACCCTTTTATTTATTTGTTTTAATATGAATTGTTTTCGATATAATTATGTAAACAATATATTATTGTTTATGATGTTTTAAGCAGATTGAAAATCCCCAAAAGTCTTTTCAATCTGTCAATCAAAACATGTAATAAGTACATTAAGCGACTGCTTTAGGTATTATATGGCCAATGTTTGCTTGATGATATGTATCTCTATAGGGTAGACCGAGGCGAATCGGATCACTTTTTATTTGAGGACATAAAAATCATACTAAAGTGTAATATATGTAACTTTATTGGCCATAACGGTAAGCAGTAATTATTTAGCTACATATTAAACATTTCAAAACTAAAATAACTCATAAATTGTGCAAAATATTAATCAAAATAAAAAACATGAGAAATATCCGAATCGCCCCAATTATCGGGGCGAATAGGATCATACATAAAATTAAGGTTTTCTCAACATTATAAGCTTTTGCATCAATGGCAATATTAAAATAATAAATAATCAGGACAATATTAATTACTAAAACATAAATCACATGGATACGGGCCTTCTTTCCCACCCAGACCAGCACTTTTTCATGGCACCATTCTTTACGTGATGGTGGATGAATAATTTTTTTATCAGTAAATACAAAGCCAATCTTTGTGCTTCGCATTCGATTCTTATTCAAGGTGTTCTATTATTATTCTTTTTCTTAATATTTTCTTTGGTATCAGTCTGTTTCTCCTTTTTTCACAGCTTTATAGGCAGTTTTAAGTTTCTTCGTAGCATCTCTTTCGTCAAGATTAATCTTACACTGAGGTGGAGACAAATGCTACATTGGTTTTATTGTCTACCGCGTGTCTTAGTGACATCATTGGAGAGAGAAACTATTCTTTGTAAAATTGTATGTCGAATTTTTTAAATCTCAGCAGCCCGTCCCAAGATTAATTCTTAGGCCAGTACTTCACTTAGGGCTGTAATTTTTGTTTGGGGACCATTTTCCTGCTTTTTCTCCTTATTGCTTGTCTTTTATATGTGTGAACCATATTTAATTGAATAAACATGCTTAATTATTCTCAAAAGTAAAATAAATCATTTTAAATAAGTGATCCGATTCGCCCCCGATGACACGATCCGAATCACCCCATCTTGAAGACTTTTGAAATAAACATTTCACATATAAACCTATAATACTGTGCTTAAAAATTAAAATGTTTCCTAAAATAGACCTATTCCCAAACCGTTTAAGCTATATAACTCAAAGTTTTAATACAAATTTTTACATTAACACCAACAAATAGTAAGCATGTACTTTAGATGAGCGTGAAAATTGTAACGCACACAAAAAGTTACTCTGTGGCGAGCGGCGCTGACGCTCATGTACTGGTTGGATCGAAACGCCACCGATGGCAGGAGGTGCGGGGTGAAAGTGGCTTGTGAGACGTCAGTAGCTGGTCTTCCTTGTCAACGCTGTATTAAAAATATTCACAGATTTCTTATTTTGATCCGATTCACCCCTGATTCGATTCGCCTCGGTCTACCCTACTTAAGTATCGCAACTATCGCATAATATATTAGAGTGATATCAGACCTGCTTTATCATTACGTGTATTTTTTATTTTAAATATTTTAACTGACTTCATTATATTGCCAATTCATTTTGTGAACATCTTCAAAGTACAACTTTATTTATTGATATTACATTATTGTGAAAGTAAAATATAACTTTCACTCACTTCAGTATAAAAGTTGTCAAGTATTACTGATTGCTAGTTATTATTAATGAAGACTGTAAGTAGTAAAAAATGTTTTTTCAAAGTATGCTTGCTGTAAAGAATTATTAAATTTGATACTATGAACCGATAGTAAGTAGGAACTTAAAAACAAAAACATATTTATAAAAGATTGAGCTTAAATATGTTATTATTATAAAAAATCGCCCGGCAGCCATTCCGTAACACACCTTGTAAACGACAAACATGAACTACCTTTTTGAACTCGATTATGAAAAGAACATCTGTAAAGCAAACTCATCTATCGAGATATTACGTCTGCTCATAATTTTCATCGTCTATTATCATGACTCGAACAAAAGTTTGAGCTCAATAACCAATACTATCGTTCTTTAATATCTTTCAAGTAAATTTATTTAGTATTTCGAAGTTTGATCATTACTTTCACCTCAACTCACCCTACGAAAGAAATATTTCCGTAATTTACTGTCAAGGTGTTTTTTTTTCGTTTTACAAAATTTGACTTAATTATTCATCACAATTTGAAAACATTTAAGTAGGCATGTTGAAGTTATATTTCGCAAAACTTTAACAATACAAAGTACTCTGTGATTTACGAGGAAAGTTGTGACGATACTATTCAAAAGTCCTTAAAAGTATATAATAGGTATGTATTGCACCAGTATCTGTCTACCACATCGGCAAATGCCGACGTAAATAAGTAGGTGCTCCTCGTAAATGAAACAGGTTTGACAGTTTGCCGAGAATCTAAACCAACTTCAACGTCCTCATTTCTGTCTATAACACAATCCAGATGGTTCGGGTAACGGGATACAACTTAGCAACTGTAACCTTCCCTTTTTCTTGTTTACTGTTTTAAATCTAAATCTGTTGTATTTTATTGGCGATTCAGATTCAGCGAATCAGATAAGCAAAAGTTTAAAAACAAATAATAGGGACGCGTCCATGATTTACACGTAATCCGATCTACAAACATACAATGGACTTCGGAAAAAATAAAAGCTGAACACGTCGCGTAACTCTTTGAAAACGAATATTCTCGTGTTATTTTTACTATCCAAAATTCTAACAGGGTTTATGAAAGCCGCTAAATGAAACCTGACAATTTCCAGGAATTTGGAGGAACGAACTTTAGTAATGTATTCAATAATAAAGGATACATCATCGTGAGAGATAAAATCGTAGCTCGGTAATATTTCAAGTGGAATGGCAGGTGATATGAGTTATACTTTGAACATAACTTAGTTGTTGTGTATGTGTGTGTAGGGTAGGTAGTGGGTCGCACATGTACGTTGCCCCTCCTGACCACAAATCAGCGGTAAATCAGATTTCAAACGTCCACGTCCGTGATTGCAGAAACGAATTTGTGTTGTGTTGTGTTATGCCGACAACCACTAACAATGTAACCGTTTACGTCATTCCAACTGCACTGTTTAAATGCTTGTTTACCGTTTGGTGCAACCGCCTTTTAAGTACATTTTACACAGTCATTTCAGGTACGACAAATTGAATTGCAATTATTGCAATTAATGTTATAAATTAAAAATATTTCATATAAGATTGGAAAGTACTCTTCTTAATATTACAGTAGGTATGTACTTTTTACTTCTGAGAAAATAATATATTCAGAAAAAAAGTAATTATAACACAACCCTAACTGACACAATCTATATTTCAAATCTCATTCTCGATAAACCAAACGACTGAAGCCGCAGGCGTTATTATAACAACACAAACAAAACTCGATTTTTATAATACTACACATATTTGAACACAAACATTGATGATTCAATCTGTATTCCATCCATATTAATCCTTTCTCACACAAACGGTAATAAACAGTGTGTTACAAGAACAAAGTAATTAATTCATCCAATCGGTCCTAATTCCGCATTGAAAATGGTACAAAAGCACATCAAAGAGTATGTACGGGGATACAACAACTTGTAGCGAGTTTGCATCCGTACAATTAACTCAGGGGTTGTTTGCGTTTCATTAACGCCAGTCAACACAACTCCTTATTTATCCGTTTGTACTTTTAAGAATTTTGTGTTAAATTTACTAGGAGCACATTGCTACTATGAACACCTCTAATATTCAATTCCATTCTTGTTTAAATAGCAAACAATCACGACATGGTAACGCTTAGAGCTCGAATCAATCTCGAATTACAGCAGTTAAACGAATAAACATACTTTACCTTACAAACCAAACCTTCTTCGTGTTATTATACAACATGGACTAAATATAGTTTGCAGTTTTCTTTCTAACCTTATCTGTGTAAGCTCTGTTAAACATACATATACTAATGGGACATTTTTGTAATGCTTCCCTCTGTAAAATTCGTCGACAAATGTATAATTAAAATAAGTACTCTGTAAGTCCCTTCTACAAATTGTCTCTCTGAAAATTCTAAATCTAGAACAAAGTTCGTTTAAGATTGTTAGTTATTTAATCCTTGTTTTAATGAGGCCAAGTGTGTAAAATAAAGGCAATTAAAAGGCCTACGTTTGTTCTCAAGTATTTTTAATTATATTGCATTTTCAATTCTCGGTAATGGCTTGACAGACATGAAATCTTATGTAATAAAAGCAACATCTAAGGAGCAAAAGGAGCAAATAAAAATTGTATAAATGCTTTAAAATATTCATAAAATTATTATTATGTATTTCCAAATATTACTAAATAAAAAGCTCAAAGCTTTAAGTATAAGATGTTTGGAACAGACGTGTGGGTCGTTCATTCAATTCATTATATTAAATCTTCTTGGAAATCTTGTCAAAAAACAGAACCTCTATAAGATCACTCGTGTATACCTCTTCGTACCACCATTATGGTAATTTTGCTCCGAAACTATAATCATATTTTATCTTCATAAACCAGTATTTTACTGCAGGCAACAAGTCATTTATTTACAATTATACTAAACAACTAATACACTACAAGTAGATAAAGCAGCGAGTATTAGTACCAGAGCAGGTTTGCAAAGTTTCAGCTCTTAGTACCCCAAATAAATATGTAGGTAATTTGTTTACGTTGAAATTATATGCAGCAGTGCAGGCGTTTAATTAAGCGTCGCAGATGAAACCCCTACTTGGGGACTATATTTATCTAGCTAGACACTCAGGAAAACGATACCCAGGTAAGTCAGTAATTTGGGACAACGCTTAATTAGGGTTTATGCGTCTAATTTTCGTAATAGGTTCATCCATTGTCAGAGAGGGTGCAGATAATATCGAAAACTTGGGAGACCATGAATTCCAGTATACGGGATACCGGAATTCCGTGGCGCTGAAATGTTTTATGTTGGGTACAGTAATAGTGATAAGTATTTATACGATCTTAATTTATATGTTTAAGACGTTGCATTTAAAAATAAGGCCCATTTTTTATTGAATAACGGTATCCGACTTGCATTACTGACTCAATATAAAATCTTAATACGCATGTATTTGTTAAACACATATAATTATAGCAAAATTATAATTTCCTTGTACAATATGCAGACGGCCGTATGACCCAAACTAGAATTTATCTTAAACAAAGGAAGTACATTTATATCAAAACCAATTTCCAAAATAGGTATGGATAATGAATACCGGTATACAAAAAAAACGGGTAACCACACACTAATAAAAGTGGAATGATAGGTCATGCCACCAGCCTATGTATGAGTAGATATGTTTTTCACAGGGAATACGATAGTACCTGCGTAAGGCTTTGAACATCACTTCCAAATGATTTTAGCCTAGTTGCTGATATCATGAGCTTAATGGCATATTGATGATTTTAAGCTCATATATGCAATTTGTGCTATGTCAGACATAGGATGGTCGTAGTTCTATTGATCTAAAATACAATTTCACTTTAAACCCATCGAAAGATGGATGGATGCTATTATTCAGATGGGTACATCCGAATAATATTACAGTATTTTATCATAATTATATATGTAGTTAAGTAAATTTATTTATTAGGCACCTTTTACGTTTATTAGATTTTAAGGACATTTTGAAGTTGGATTTTAAAACGAAGGCTTCGTTTTAAAATCTAATTTAAAAATGTCCTATTATTTTTTTAATCAATTATTTTATTTATTAATAATAGAGATCTCGCGTTAGAAATAAATCCTGTATCGCGGGTGACTTCACGAATATTCAGTCAACAGATATACAGAATACCCAGACACGAAACAGTTTTTGAAAGTCACACAATATCGTTTCGTGTAGGGATTGAACCCAGAGCGCTCGGCGACGACGTTCTGAAAATTCTAAATGTCAAGGCGGCTGCTTATGCAACTACACCACGCTATCTATGCAATTAGTTTTTTACATAATGATATACAACTTAGCATCATTCATTTCCCAAATACTAGGCAATCAATAGACCCGAAATAAGTAGGTACAATCAAGTACCTAAATACGTAAGTATATCGGATATTCAATCAAGAAAAATAATTTGGAACTCACATCTGGTTACTACTAAGCAGACTTCGGGTTGCAGCTAAGTTAAAGCTAGGAGTATGATGCCAATTGGGCTCGAACATTCAATCAACAGGCGCAAAAACTCTAAAACTAAAGCTTACTTTTAACATAAAACATTAACGGCGGCTTTGGAAAATACAAATATAAAAGACGGAAACTTATTATTCGAAGCTTGATATACCTTTTTACGTCTAAAAACCAAACTCCCGGCGGACAGAAGTATCGCGGTTTGAAAACACACAACCAACGATGCGCCAAAACTCTCACGAATATACATAAACCCTTAATACTAACAGATAAACTAACAAAGCCACGTAATTGCTAGTTACGTAAGATAACTCGTGGAAAGTTAGCCAATTAAGGGGAGCTAATATTTTCTAAATGAGCGACGATCAGTCTCTCAAGTGCCGTTAACGTGTACATACATCGAGATGGTACGTTTATACGAACCATATCTATTCACAATATTGCACAACCTAGTTAGTCAGCTGCCGTACTGACGTGAGAATGAAATATCTTGCTAGGCATATGCCTATGTCTACTGTATATCAACTGAGTCCGCCTTTGTAAATGGTAGGGTCCTGTCGAGCTAATGTTATACAGAATAATATAGACATGCTCGTATTTAAGGATGGTACGGTGTGTACTGAATGTTGCTATAACGTGTATGCTTGCTATACCTACAATGTAGAAGAAATTATTATATGCATTTAATGAAGTCTGCTGTTTTACTTGAAAATCCAGGAAGCATTAAAAATCGCGTTAATATGTAAGTGGGCCTTTGAAAAAGAAAGAAAATATTTTTTTTATTTGCATAGGCTTGTGTCCACAAATCGGTTTGATTGTAATATCTATAGATTCATTATGATTTTAAGATGTCAATAAAGTTTATTATTTATTATAAAAAAGTAAGATTAATGTTATTTTTAGGATTCTAAAACTAAAAATAATGTATTTATTCTTGTGACAGTGAACACCAATCAGAGAGCATTACGTCAAACAGTACGTCCGCCATTCATGTTGTTGACGTTTTAGTAGTAAATACAACTAAAACTTCAAACTTTCTACCTGTCAAATCGAATATAACAAAATAAAAGTGGATACATCAGACCAGACTTCACTCACGGTTTGTTTTGTTTTGCACTTTATGATATCACTCAACCGCCATGATGGTTTACAGCGTTTTCGTGTCAAATTCAAAAAGATTTTTAATAAGCCGTAATTGGTAATGTTGCTGATCGGCTTTTTAAGAAAAAAAACAGGTATTTCAGTTTAACATCTAATAAAGGAACGAATCAATCGCTAATTACTTTTTAGGACACAAGCCTATTGCCATACATACCTAATTTTAATAAAAAAATAGGTACAATAAAACAGATGGCATCTGAAAGGTCGCTCCTATTGCATTATGGTTTTCTTAGATATTGCAACGAAAAATTATCATTCAGCTCTATTGAACTACTTAGCAATTAAACAAACTTTTATCCCAAAGTTCAGGAGTTCGGATCAAGAACCCACGGTGTGACTACGCTATTCACGGTTACCATACGATGTACCCTGCCGGCGTATAACGTGTGGCGTACACTGAATAGGTACATTATTAGCAAATAATGACCGATATACGCCACTTCTTCATTGAGTTGCTTGGTAACTAAATCTGTGATCAGTCATTTCAATATATGCATGCGGCGATACTGATATACCAAGCTATTACTTAGTAATGGCATCTCTCGGATATCTATAGCTTTATGAGAGTATATTTCATACGTATTATAACGAGATTTCATAAATATATTATTCATAGTGTTCATGTTCTTTTTAATACTCCGACATCTTAACGCCTGCGATGTCAGTCAATCTATAAAGTTGTAGTATAAAATATTTGAATACACGAATATGATAGAGGATGGCAAAACTAAAAAAAAAATTATAGCGCGTATTTGGCGTCACAAAAATCGGTTTTTGTAATCTGTACTCGCCCTTACATGCTAGAAGGATTCAATCAGAATATTCAGTTTCGCCTGCAAATATAAATTGTACTTACTCGAGTATTGCTCGTTAATTGGTACATCCTAATTAGCTGTGTTATATTTCCTTGCAACTACACTATGTAAGCCATTATTTGGAATAGTTTATGTATACACATCTAAATTAGTATTACTTAGTTATTAGCGTAGTCGGTGTAGTTGATATAGGGGATACTTGTCGTATGACGTAGGGATTGATTTTTTGTTGATCTATACATACATATAAATAAAATTGGAGTGTCCGTTTGTAATATTAATTATTTTAAGTAAACCGCCGCTTTTTATTAATTGCATATGGATGTATACATGGTACATATACTGAAATGCCATTTTTTACAATATTTGTCTATCTGTCTGTTTGTTCTCCCTAATCTCTAGAACGGCTGGACCGCTTTTGACGGGACTTTCACTGGCGGATAGCTGATGTACCAAGGAGTAACTTAGGCTATAAATTAACTGGGTACATGAAGTAGTTCCCTCAGGACGCGGGTGAAACCGCGGGAAACGGCTAGTATGCTCAATATTTTGCAAAAAAAATCCTTGAATAGAAAATATTGTTTAGTAAGAACCTAAATGTTTTTGTAATATCTATCGATACCCCATACAATGGAAACGTCAATCATTTTGCATTTAAAATAAAACATGAGAAGTGTACAGAGACTTAGTAATAGACACCACTTTCAAACTAAAAGTCTTGAATAAATAGTTATTGCCGTAGATCATTTTAAAATTTAAAATTAAAAACTTAGCAGACTGTGAATCCACACCTACTATAACACATTACCCCTTGACTTTCTTTCAACTTTGCTCATTCACAATGCACTTGCCTATTATATTAGCCGACTTAAGTCGAATAACTTTAATAATTAACAAGCACACTAAGTATAAACGTTATCTTAGGTGTGTCTCAGACGGTTCACCGGGACCGTTCTTACCTGATTACGGAGAACTCGCCTCCACTGGGCAATTTAACGTCATAATACCTTAAATAATTCAATTGTATGCACCCTGCTGGGCACGAAAGCCGACGGATTTTACTCGGAGCATAATGTAATTTTCTCGTATGAAACTTCACACAAACTGGCGTGGATTTCGTACCTCGTAATTATCTATCTAATCTACCTGGGACCTGCTGCCCAACCGAGTTGGATTTGACCATTGACCTCCTTCTCGAAGTTGGACCTACCTAATTGGACTACTTGTCCCAGGTAGATGATGAACATGGAAAAGACGAAAATTATGTCGAACGTCCATGTTGTACCTGCTCCTATTCAGGTTGGGAACTCTACGCTCGAAGTTGTCGACAAGTACAACACAACACAACAACAACAAGGAGTCCAATTAGGTAGGTCCAACTTCGAGAAGGAGGTCAATGGTCAAATCCAACTCGGTTGGGCAGCGTTCGGGAAGCTACGACATATATTCTCGTCCGATATCCCGCAATGTCTCAAGACGAAAGTCTTTGACCAGTGTGTGTTGCCAGTGATGACTTACGGATCAGAGACGTGGTCGCTCACTATGGGCCTTATCAGAAGGCTCAAGGTCACTCAGAGGGCGATGGAGAGAGCTATGCTTGGAGTTTCCCTGCGAGATCGAATCAGAAATGAGGAGATCCGCAGTAGAACCAAAGTCGCCGACATAGCTCTCCGGATAGCCAAGCTGAAGTGGCAGTGGGCAGGGCACATAGCTCGAAGAACCGATGGCCGTTGGGACAGAAAGGTTCTGGAGTGGCGGCCACGTACCGGACGACGCAGCAGAGGTAGGCCCCTCGCAAGGTGGACCGACGATCTCGTCAAGATCGCTGGAGGCGGTTGGATGCGGGCGGCTCGAGACCGGTCTGTGTGGAGAACCTTGGGGGAGGCCTATGTCCAGCAGTGGACGTCGTTTGGCTGATATGATGAATCTTACGTTCACTAGAAACAATCCGATGATGCATTCGCACATTATCGTATAATAACCTTAATTCCTAGTTAGATTGCACTGCGACAAAACCACGCTCACATTGCAGTGTTTGCACATCTTATATTTGCGGTAAACGTGTAAGTAGTGCACGTGTAGGTTCCAATTACATTCGCGTATCATAACACCCAATTACCTCTTACAAAAGATAATACTAAACCCTCAAGTCTTCTTAAAATCCAAACTTACTCCCACGAATACTATTAACAAAATCAAGTTAAAATTCAACTCTTTTAAATAGACCCGTAGCTCTTTTTGATAGTACAACTTTACACCACTTCGGATCATGTTATCGCCGCGGAAAAGAAACGGCGCAAGAAACTCCAAAAACGGTTCTCAAGGGAAAGCAAAAATATTGCTTTAATCCAAGAATAATCTATGCATTAAGGATAGTTCTAAGGGAGTTCAATTTCATTTTCAGCGAGCGCTTTTTTAAGACTTCAGTTTTACAATAAATGCAATAAGCATAGAGTCTCAACAAAATGATGATTGAAAATGAAAGCAAGTACGAGTGTTTGTGCGGCGGCGGGTGGGGTGTGCGCCGGGTGCTGCGGCTCGGGTGCGGGCCGGTACGGTGCGGCGTCTACCCGGCGAGGACTAACGTAATTGCACCGCTTCAGTCGGTTCAATAGGAGCGTATGTACTTACCAGCTTAAATTTTTGCCTCCAGTTTTTAGTCGGTCACGGGCTAAGCGCCCAAGCAAGGCAATAAGTCTATTCAAAAGCTCTATTTAAAGTTTACTCACGACTAATTGTCTCACACAAATGCTAATCTCGAAAATTAACTGCACTTATGCCGAGGTAACTAGGTTAGCCCCACGGTGCTACAAAATTAAACAGACTTTGTATACAATCAGCTAAAAGTAACCTTTGCCGCCAGGTTTTGTGCGACTCACTTTAATTATGATTGTGTTTCGTATTTTAAAGCTAGGCTTTGTAATTCTGTTTTATTTTAAAAATAGAAATCACGTTTGCAAGTAAACCATTTGAGGTTGCAAATGTGTGCAAATAGATATGATGATGATGATGACCAGATCGTACGACTGGTTTCGGTCACGGCGACGACCGGTAGATACTTCTTCCAGAAACTGGTTTCTTAATTGACAAATATAATACAACACTATTGTCGTAATTCTTATCGAAATTATTAATCTCTCATTTACCTATTTCATTGTAGCTAATGGGATAAAAATATGTATCAACAATTTTCACTATCTTGATTTATATGTACAAGCTTTACAGATAACATGGTGTGGTAAATACGGAAGATATTTGTAAATTTATCAATTGAGACTTACCAATGGCAAGATATTTTAAAATAAACAAACTATAGTAATTTCTCGTTATTCAGAAGTAAGGATCAAGTATATTCATGATAAGTACACATTTTCAATATTAAATAAAATCTCAAAGACCTCAGCACACCTTTCCTCTAAGCTTGGTCAATGAATATAGATTTACATAGAAGCGCAGTTCTTAAGGATTTCGTGTGTCGATTCGAAGTGGGGACTGCCTCCAGTTTAGTTCGTAATTGGCGCCGTTGGCGGCGCTGGCGTCGTTCTCCGTCTCTCTTGCTCTCGTAGTTAAGATACACAGGAGGAACGTTCGTCTCTCTTGCTCTCGTAGAGACAGCTATCACAGCGCAACTGCCACGCCGCCAAGCGGCAATTTGGGTCACAGAAAGTTTGTCTTCATAGCGCCCATAGGAAATGCGCCTCTATGTAAATATCCGAG
This sequence comes from Euclidia mi, assembly GCA_944739405.2. NCBI lineage: Eukaryota > Metazoa > Arthropoda > Insecta > Lepidoptera > Erebidae > Euclidia > Euclidia mi. The sequence continues at coordinate 54,492,586 of OX123186.2, read as the reverse complement.
CTCTTTGGCTTGGTGAACACCAACATGACATAATTTTTTTTTGGCATAATTATGTCATTCAAGACTGTATATAAGCTCTATGGCTATCACATTCGAACATATGGAGTTCTGTCATTAGAGAGAATAAAGAGGCATATACGGTTTCTACTCATTTTGAAATGCTCTCTCCATATAATAATTATTGTTCCTTGTCCGCACCTATCTGCATTACTATCTGACAGCGTTTAGACCTGACGCATATGTACTGTAGCGACGTCTGGTGGCAGAAAAAGTATCAAACACCCTAATTGAAAACAACATCATTCCTTTTATTTATGTGGATGGTATCAACAGTACTACCAAGCTGGTTCAGAGGTTTAAAGTGGGCGTATGTGGCTGTAGGAAAGGTTAACACCTACCTCTATTAACCTTTCATACAGCCTCACCATATCGAATATTTTGTATAAACATCTACATAGTCATAAGGGAAAGAAATATTTTATAACCCTTTTTACGAAAATTACGCAATCTCAGGAGTATGAAATTTGGCACAGTTAAAGATTACATGGAGAAGGCGACAAAATGTGAATATTTCAAATAATAGCAAATCGGAAATATTAAATAAAACAAATCGTTGATGGAGTGCTTTTAAACTGGCAATAGCAACTACAATTCAGTCTATCTAATGATCGTTTATGCTATGAACAAAGAGATAGAATCTCAGCTTTTGCCTAACCACTAGTAACATTAATAAATAACCAAAGAGCACGTTATGTGTCTGACGGTTGTCCAGGTTGTTTAGGGTAAAATTATAGAGAAAGAGCCTATCAATGAGTTTGAAGAGTTAAGTAGGAAGTTTCGACCTTCGGGAGAACCCTTGCAATAATGTCCTGACGTATTCTCTAGAGATACACACATCCGATAAACTTTATTACGAACTGTACCTACTCATAGCTACTTTCGTATGAACAAAATATAAAGATCTCTTCATAACTTCAGGTGTCTCATGGGTCTTTACCTTTAATTTGAAGATGAAAAATAGAATGAAATATTGTATTTGTATCGCTAAGGGAAATATAAATATAGTATATCACTTTGCTACCAAATTAGAAGTGAAAAACAGCTACACTAAAGAGTTAATCCTCTTGGTGATTACTAGACTCAAACTGTTCAAATATTATACACAGCTAAAAACTTCAGAAGAGTACAGAGACTTAATAATAGACACTACTTTCAAAGTAAAAGTCTTGAATAAATAGGTGCAAAGCTTAGTAGTTATTGCCGTAGATCATTTTAAAAACAATAATTAAGAACTTAGCAGACTGTGAAACCACACCTGTCATAATACATTACCCCTTGACTTTCTTTCAACTTTGCTCATTCACAATGCACTTGCCTGTTAAATTAGCCGACTTAAGTCGAATAACTTAAATAATTAACAAGCACACTAAGTATAAACGTTATCTTAGGTGTGTCTCAGACGGTTCGCCGGGACCGTTCTTACCTGATTACGGAGAACTCGCCTCCACTGGGCAATTTAACGTCATAATACCTTAAATAATTCAATTGTATGCACCCTGCTGGGCAATAAAGCCGACGGATTTTACTCGGAGCATAATGTAATTTTCTCGTATGAAACTTCACACAAACTGGCGTGGATTTCGTACCTCGTAATTAAACTACAATGTGGGGGAATTGTAAGTACTCGGCTTTATTAAAAAGTCTTGAATGCCTTGACTTTATTGGATTTGCATGGGTACATTATAAAAAGGCTTGTAAGTAGTAATTGTAGAAATATCGCGTTACTGTTTATACGAAGGCTATTTCAAATACAATATTCAACGTCTTTAACTAAGAATAGCTACATCGTTGTAATTGTGCATAACATACTACAAGTGTGGGTCTGAGTAACTAAAACACGTCCACACGTAACTATATCAGGGCGGCAAACACAAACAACCGTCTGTTTTAGTAACACCTAACTGTATTAACCTTTCAATCAAAACCTTACCCAGTTAAACCTTTTATAGTATCCTAATCTTGTCATTGCTAGTATTATAAAGGATATAATATGTGGTAGAAAACACTTTACGTAGAAAGGAACAAACGCATAAATTAATTTACATAAAGTTTAGGCTAAAAGTAACTTTATTACTAGCAATATGAAAACATGATTGTTTGGCTACATACATATTGAAAGAAGATAGGACAGTGACAAACTGTAAATAATAAGATTGCAAACAACCGATATCCCGTGTCTCGAGAAATCCAGGTGGCTAATGTCACAGTTATAATGGAGACTATTTATACATATTCTAATGCTATCCATATAATTGGATATTTTACAACAACTGAATATTTTACCGCGGGTATCTTAATTACTCTACTAGATTATTGTACCCCCCGTGACCAGCTGATGTTTATCATCGTAATGACACTCACTTTTTATCACAACATTGACTACTCCGACTCCAATATTCGTTGGAATTTGAACTTTAAAATAAAGGTGGCGTTTTTATCAAAGAAGAAAACAAAGGGATGTTTAATGACGGTATTGGTGGAAAGTGCACGATAAATTCGGGGTCGTTAGGGGTTGTTTGTCACTGTTGTATTGTGTTGCGAGTCAAGTACTTGTGAACCCTTTCATTGGAAAACCTAATTCAATGTGAATTTTTGAATTTACTTTATCCCTGTTATACACACTTCAATGCGCTCCCCAATGCTCACTACACTTTACAAAAAAAATCTTTGAAAAATTCAACATTAGTCATGAATAAAGACTTGCTGTAGTAAATGTTCATCGTTACTTGGACAATTTACGCTATAAATTTTGTTAATTATTATTTTCTATACTTAACAGTATTTTAATCACACTTAAGTCTAAGCTTTACAAATGAAAGGTGTTACTAAGCGATCATAATATTAAAAATATTTCAAGTACTCTTGTGTAAAATTCTGGTACTTTGTCGCATGTATGGGTGAGAAATGTGAACGATGAAATTCAATCATATTTGTTACTCTATTAAACACACTGACCTCAATAACAGCTTACAATTCTATTTCACCAGCATTTCTTAATAACTGTATTTTGCAAGCGCCGATGTCAGAATCGAGAATGTATTTAAAATTTACTTATGTCTACCGTTAGTCCGATACTTATTTAGGTACTACCACTGCCCTGAATTTTGTCCTGAAATTATGAAATTTGTTATCTTCATAAGAAGTCAGCATTTCGCCGAATGGCATTTTACTCGAGCACATTGAAAGTTAATCAACTTTCAATTTATGTAGCTAAGCTAACCGAGCGTTCATTGCCTTCTATAACCCATACTTAAAATACTGAGTTTTTGCTTATTTTATTGACAAAAAATACAAATAAGGCTATTGTACTCTCAAATTCTAATAGCCTGAGGTGAAAATAAGGCTAGGACTTAATTATAAGATGATAAAATAGGCATTAATGAATGTTTGTGTGTCAAATATTTTCGATTTATTTTATGGTTTTTAAGATTTGATCCTAATTCAAGATATTTTTATAACAAAAACATTAAAATTTAGGGCTGCTCGGTTTGGTTCACTGGACACTGGCATCCAGTTTTTTTGTGCATTGACCCGCAATTTTCCCTCAGATCCCACATATTCGATCAGAACAACAATTTTAAGGACACTTCGTACATGAGGACGATTTGGTTTCCCCTTTAGAGACATACACAATTATCAAACGCCACCCACACTCAACTTAATTGTAAATGTATACGAATTCGGCGGCTTTGAAACTTCGAACCGCATTTATAAACCTTTATAACATGACCTATGTTAAGAAAATGCTACGGAATATTTACTTTTCGCAGATTAAGTGAAGCTAACGTCTAAACATGTGTACGAGCTGCCAAAGACCACAATCCATTAGCATGGACTGTTATTACTTTGCGGCGTCCGACACAAGACTGACATTTGCACCCGCCGCCATCCTACCAAAGGCCTTCCGCGTGAACTACATTTACGTACCTACTGCTATTTTTGTGCTCCAAATAAGTACAAATTAATTTAAGCTCGTGGGGAAATGTATCATTGTAAGCATTCTGTTTTATGAAATGAAACATTCACAACATTGTGGGTGGCTTTTTGGAAAGAACCTACGTTTTAAATACCTGCGTATAATTTGTGTAAGCGCTATGAAAGTTTGGCATGAGGTATTACGATGAAATACTGGTCAAGAAATTGATGCATGGTTAAATTTTGTATATATTACAATTTTTGAATTTTATGTATAGAAATACATACGAAAGATGCTTTAGAGAAAGGACGGATTACGAAAATTTAATAATCGTGCATCAAAATTATAATAAGCGTGGACGAAGCAAAAAAGTTAATGATAAAAATTTGTTCGTAATACCTGTCCGTAGAAAATAGACCGACGTTTCTGCACATTACAGTATTATATATTTGTTTGATAATTAGGTAGGTAGCTCAAAATATTTACAAAGAATTAACATATTTACGATTTCATACATACAAATACAATCATTTACCTTTATTTAAAGTTAACCGCGGTTAAATTCAAAACGTAAATACGACCGAATTAACAATTACGTGGAATTGGCTCGCTTTAGGTTAGACCAAAGAGTTCAAAATACTTAAAGGTGTCAAGCCGACAACACTTTTATTTTCATTTCTTTGTGCCAACAATAGTAACCTTAAACAGCGCTATTAAACGTTCTAGGAATAAAAATAGTGAAGTAATAAAAGCAGCGTTAAACGTATAAAACACATATCACTGTTACCTATAGCGCATCCCTTGGAAGTTTCTAGTTTGTCTTTATATTCAATACACACGAAGCGTAATCCAGGAGTATATTGTTCAGTGTAACCGATATTTCCGAAGCGAAAGCCTCCATGCAACTCGCTCGTCCGGTATATGACCTTTATAGTTGATAATAATATACTTGCTGGTTTTTATCACTAGCTATTAATAACGGGTATTCCGGTAGAAAGTTGGCTTTTGGGCCAAAGCTAAAGCCAATATTTAAAGCCAGGTTTGGAGCTCCAAAATCTAACTGATTTTTAATATGAAGTAATGCCCTCTTAAGGTCATGGCACATTATGCAGACAGCGTAACGACACCACTCCAACCAAGCGATTAGCTGGTGATTTTAAATCGTATGCCGTTTTAGACACTTATTTAAGTGACTTCAAAAAGTAGGTTCTCATTTCAACCATAATGTTAAGGTTACGTACCTAAAAAAGAAATAAAACGGCATCCTTATCGACTTTGTTGTCTGTTAAATATTTTTTCTTGCATTTATGTTCTGTTCTACCAAAACCTGAGTATTTCGCACTGAAGAACCTACGAGCTAGACCTGAACTAACAGTACTCCGAGCAGATAAGGGAAATGCAACGGTAGTGATGGACACGTCCGATTATAAACAAAAAATGGAAAACCTTTTGTCGGATGAAAGTACATATAAATTGGTTAAGACGGACCCAACCAACAAAATACTCAAGCAAACGAGTGACATTGTGAGGAAATACTCCGAACAACTGAATCTGGACGTGAAATACTTAATACCATCGTGTGCAAAACCTCCCCAATTGTATGGTCTACCGAAAATACACAAGGAAAATGCTCCACTATGCCCTATAGTCAGTCAAATAGGGGCACCAACCTACAGATTGGCTCAACACCTTGCAAAGATTCTCTCGCCACTCAGAGGCAAGACGAGAGCGCATGTAAAGGATTCCTACCATTTTGTCAGTGAAATAAAACACCTACATCTCTCTGACAAGGAAACTATGGTTAGTTTTGATGTACAGTCATTATTCACATGCTTACAAGCACATGACTGTATTGAAATAACTAGAAGGTAGCTAATAGAGAACAACATGCCTGAGGAATATGCAGAAATATTGAAACACTGCTTTACAACTGGCTATCTGTTATGGGATGAGAAATACTACATACAAGTAGACGGTGTGGCAATGGGCTCTCCAGTATCACCTGTTGTTGCTGACATCTTCATGGAGGACTTTGAGGCGCGAGCCCTGCAGACTGCCACCATCACACCGAGGTTCTACAAGCGGTATGTAGATGACACTTTTACAATTTTACCAACAGATAGTGTTAATGTATTCCTAGACCATCTTAATTCTATTCACAACCAGATAAAATTTACAATGGAATTAGAGGCAAAAAATTCTTTAGCTTTCTTAGATGTACTTGTTATCAGGAACAAAAACAACTCTTTGAGCCACACTGTGTATAGGAAAAAGACACATACAAATAGGTACTTAAACGGTGAATCTCACCACCAAACTAAACAGTTAGCTACCGTAGGAATGTCTTTGTTTCAGAGAGCCCGGGGGATCTGTGACAAGAAACACCTGGACGCCGAGCTTCAATATGTCAAGCAAGTTCTGCAAGACACCAAGCTCCAACCGCCGCGCCAACGTCACAGATCCCCGAAGAACAAGCCAGCCACAGTAGAGAGACAACCTGCTGTCCTTCCATACATCAAGGGCGTGACCGACAAGATTGGCTACATCTTGAAGCGAGCTTCAATCAAAACTTTCTACAAGCCGCCAACGAAGATAAGCCAATTATTAACGCGATAAAATCCGTAAACTGTAGTATAATTTCAATGTGTAACATTCGCGTAAATCCAAGAAAATACTATGTTAACCAGTACGGACTGGAAACAGCAACAAAAGTACGCCGGTTAGAAGATCTACAAACCAAGCGCGCAAGATATATAACATCGTTAAATTTCTTAAAGAGATGCCGTGATCACGATCTCATCCCAACATGCTGCAAAATATCAGCCAAGAAGGACATACGTGGGAGCGCTAAGATCTTAAAACAGGCAAGTCATAAGTTACTCATTCAAAAGATACACGAACACCGCGCTGACTTACGCAGAATAAATAAAAATGTTGAGAATTTGTCTAACGAAATATACAGATTGATAACTTCATTTGATTTTGAAAAACGCATAATTGCAATAAATAACAGAGAAACATCAAAATATTACGCGTGTAAACGTAACAAAATAGAAAAATTTGAAAAATTACAACAAAAATCAAATGACCAGTACAAAATGAAACAGAACGTTTTTGCACGTACCAATCACACGCTACCGTCCGCCGACCATAGACAAACAGTTGTCAATCTGTCAAAACACACGTTAGATCAAAACACCGAAAAAGTATTATGCAGAGGTTTAAATTATGCGATAACTCCATCCAGAATACCGTATGAGACCATTATTTGCAACGTTGAGGATTGTCTAGTCAAGAACAATGTGAGTAAGGAAGATTTCGAGGCCATACGTCAAGACGTTTCTGCTGTATTGCGCCAGTCGAAAGTGCCGAAAAGGAATCTACCAAAACCTGAGTATTTCGCACTGAAGAACCTACGAGCTAGACCTGAACTAACAGTACTCCGAGCAGATAAGGGAAATGCAACGGTAGTAATGGACACGTCCGATTATAAACAAAAACTGGAAAACCTTTTGTCGGATGAAAGTACATATAAATTGGTTAAGACGGACCCTACCAACAAAATACAACCAACAAAATACAAGCAAACGAGTGACATTGTGACGAAATACTCCGAACAACTGAATCTGGACGTGAAATACTTAATACCATCGTGTGCAAAACCTTCCCAATTGTATGGTCTACCGAAAATACACAAGGAAAATGCTCCACTGCGCCCTATAGTCAGTCAAATAGGGGCACCAACCTACAAATTGGCTCAACACCTTGTAAAGATTCTCTCGCCACTCAGAGGCAAGACGAGAGCGCATGTAAAGGATTCCTACCATTTTGTCAGTGAAATAAAACACCTACATCTCTCTGACAAGGAAACTATGGTTAGTTTTGATGTACAGTCATTATTCACATGCTTACCAGCACATGACTGTATTGAAATAACTAGAAGGAAGCTAATAGAGAACAACATGCCTGAGGAATATGCAGAAATATTGAAACACTGCTTAACAACTGGCTATCTGTTATGGGATGAGAAATACTACATACAAGTAGACGGTGTGGCAATGGGCTCTCCAGTATCGCCTGTTGTTGCTGACATCTTCATGGAGGATTTCGAGGCGCGAGCCCTGCAGACTGCCACCATCACACCGAGGTTCTACAAGCGGTATGTATATGACACTTTTACAATTTTACCAACAGATAGTGTTAATGTATTCCTAGACCATCTTAATTCTATTCACAACCAGATAAAATTTACAATGGAATTAGAGGCAAAAAATTATTTAGCTTTCTTAGATGTACTTGTTATCAGGAACAAAACTTTTTGTTTTTATTACATTAACCAAAAACATCAAGTGCCTAAAAGTGCTATTAGAATAAAAACCTACTATATTTAAATAATGCAATGATTTTTTATTGATGTGTAATTTACATAACGCACATAGATTTTCATTAGAATCTGTTTAACTCTATGACTCGTATTATAAATTAATTATCCCATATATATGAAATGCAAATTTTTAGCAATACTCCAAGCCAATTTTGAAGATAAACTCGTGGAAAACATATCCCACGTTACTATGTTTCTTTTCACATGAGTGGATTCAAAACAACCATTAATGTTACTCAGGGTAATCATGAATATTCCATTGGAAAACCCTTTTAAGAGATAACCTTCTGCGGACCGCTTTTAAAAATATTTCTAAATAATTAATGCGTCAGATGTATTTTATAATGGCTAGTTTACGATCCTAGTGTCGCATTAAAGTTACAACGAGGGCATCGCTTACTTTATAATTTGTTTGATAATCAAAATGGGCATAGTGAAATATCCCGCTGTGATATCATCTTACAAAACAAAAAGAAAGTCAAAAGTGGAAAATAAAACGTGAGACTTTATAGAAGTTGTGGAAACGGAAAGGTTTCCAATTGATAATAATTTCCATTGTGATGCAACACAAAGGGGAACAGGAAAGTATGAAGTTCAGAAATAAATTCTTAAAATAAGAGCTGACTGAACGCTATCTGAAAGGAAAGTCGGGATTAGAAGAACAAAGACTACGGCTCAGCTCATTGTGGAGCTTAATTTTTTGTTGACTTCTGTTTCGCTCTTTGCTGTTTGCATAAATTGGACTCGGAAACTTCGTTAACGAACTTTATTGCTTTTTGTTCAGTTGTATTGAAGGAGTTGTTTAATTTGAAATGGTTTTCTCTATAGCTCAGTTGCAACTAGCAGTCGTGACGCTCGGTCTGGCAAACGCGTATAATTTGTTCCAAACAGTTTCTGGCTGTGCAATTCTAAGATCGCAAGATGCTAACTAAATATCAGTCCATCAGTAATTCCCCAAACCACAATAATTCTTCAGAGTCACCAAGTTTGTTGTGGCTCTAAATACAAACAGTAGCACTCAACGTCGACATTGCTACAGAACATCAAGTAATTAACGAACTCTCACAGTGGTTTCTATCATTATCCCGTCAGAAAGTCGGCGCCCGTACGCAATTCACTATACAAGCTCGAGGACTCACCCCACGTTGTACAGATTAGGCCACAAATCCATGAGCAAACGTACGGATTTGTACTTTGTAGCACGGAGTTGCCCCGAGACGATACGTGTAGCGAGCACTGCATTGCATTCACGAGCCACGAGGCAAGACGCGAACCTATCATACACTGGTTGATTTGTTCGAGGACTTGTCACCAGCGAATAATCTGACAGACGCATGTGATTGGTGCCCTTAATATCAGCGTACACGGAATACGACGGCAGGCACCTTTTATAGCGAGGTTACTACTTCTGCCTTAAGGATAAAAATTAATCAACGAACCAAATTAACAAACAAAACTTAGCCGCAAAAGACACACTGCATCACAGAGTGTACGAGTAATAATGCTTCTAGAATCCGTCATTAAAATTTCGCGAACTACAATACATTTAAAGTTAAAATCACGAATTTATTAATTATTTTATAACGTGTCACCTAGAAGTCAACACTATTCCATATTTATTTTAAGGCTTTGAAGCAAGTAAAACTAAATGGATTTGTACCTATAAACTCAAGTAATCTAAAGCGGATTATACGAAAGTAGCAATAAATAAGATATTATCTACTTGTTTATTTATAAATGGATGTTGCCGCAAGTAGCCTTGATTATGTCCATCTAATATTTTAGTCGTTTTCGTGACCAGTACTTCAAAATCACACGCATAGGCGTAAAAGTAGGGATGTGCCAGACCCACTTTAAAATTTTATTAGAGGTTTGGGAGCGGTTAGAATTTTAAAAAGGTTTAACCTAGAAAAGGACCTAGATATGCTATTAGCGGTTTCTTTCGTTTTCTATCGTTGAATATGTAGTGACGTCGAAAGCGCCCAGATTTTATTTTCGTAGTTTATTTTATACATGCCTACCTAACAAATAAGTAAGATGTAGGTAAAGGTTGCGTCAAACTTTATGTTTGTTCACAATGCAGGTAGCAATGTACATGAGCTCTTTGTAATAGACGGTTTCACTCCCTTTAACTTAAAGCCAAGTATTTCGTGGTCTGAGAGTATTTTATTGTCCTAAAAAGTAACTTCTCTCACTCATGCAGCCTACCCATAGTTCCGTTCGACGGCGACGTGAAAGGACAAAAACCAAACTTTTTCTTTTATAATATTTGCAAGCATTTTTGTAGTGACGGATTAAGAATACAAATTGTCACTACCCTTTTTCGCGAGTGGAGTCTAGTTGACTAAGGAATATACCTAAGAAGCAAATAGTAGCTTGCTGAAGAAACATACAACTTGGCGTCAAACCCTATAACCCTAGAATCCTCCTATTCCTCACAATGCTATTGTAACGTAGACTAGGAGAGACGTCATGTCTAGCAGTAGACTACAAAAGGATGATGATGATCTTTTGCAAACATTTGATAATGTCAATATTTTTCAGCTATCTCTTTATTTTTTTAATGGAGTCACGCCTGTATTTTCCTAGGGGTAGGCAGAAGTGTAATATTACACCCACATTTCGTCATGTCAAATTTTAGGCCCCACGTAATAGAGGGCGAGCCTATTGCCGTTACCGGGCACATTGGCGGACTCAGTGCTACTGAGAATTCGAAAAAACTCAGGAGCACTTTTGCCCGACTCGGGAATCGAACCTGGGACCGATCAGCAGACGCATATGCTATCCTCTAGACCACGGAGGCAGTCTATCCCTATATACTTCAGATAAAATTTGTTGCTGGTTCCAAGACAGTTAATTTTTTTTCGGGCCAAGGAGGTCTCCTTCTAAATAGCTTGATATACTAGTATGTCCGTTCACATCTGCTTAATGTACGATTACTTCGCTGATGAGCTGTAGGTAACAGCGTTCCATTCATCTCCATTTTGTTAAGAACTATCACTTAAGTATACAAGTTTTTATTCGGATGATGAGTAAGAAATGACTCATTGTTCTGTCGCTCTTGTTGCCTTTCTACGGGTGCCGATGACGTTTTAGTTAAATTTTATTATAGGCTTTGTCTCGATGAAATGTGAGGGACGTTGTATTTATTTTATATTTAAATTAACTCTCAATATATGGGAACTCGCCAATTCTTAAGCAATTTACCTAAGGGTAAAAGATGCCGATATTAATCATCATGTATGTAAAGTGAAATTCAATCTGAATTACTTCAATATTCTCCCTTGATCGTATTACATATCTTGTATTGTATCATTAATACTTACACACAGGAGGACAACATGGCTCATATAACGGTTGATATGAAGGGAGTTCCAGATCCTTTCTTGGCCAATGCGCATGATAGAGGTCCTGCTTATGCTTCTTCGGCTCGTGCCCCTTGTTTATCAACTTATAACTCATTGAATGACCATATTAGGAAAATCTTACCACATTTAACCAGATTACCTGACCTGAAGAGGAGTAAAATTTGTTTTGAAGGTAATACGTATGTTAGTTTATATTACAATTGGTGTATTACATATCTTACAATGTATTACATATGATCGTATCTTGTAACTGAATAAAGGATGAAGCTTTTATTTACAACAATAAAACTATTTAAAATTGTTTAAATTTTAGCTTTGACAATTACCTATATCTACAAAGAAGGTTTTATTTAACTATAGTTCAAATAAAATAAGTAATGTATCTAAGCACACCGTAAGTGTATTATAAATGTAAAAAATCAATGCACGCTAAAAGATACCTAATAATATTTAACAAAATCAATAAAATAGGCAGCTGGCTTTTTTCTGATGCCTTTTACTTTACTTAAATAAATATTTAACGGATCATAAGAGCTTTGAGAAATTCAAAACTCAAATTCAAAATTCAAAAAGTATTTATTTTCTTTCACAAAGGCAACTTACAAACTACAATAGGCGGGTCCACACAGACCGAGCAGCCTCGCGAGGAAAATGCTTCGCGAGGCTGCTCGCTCTGTGTGGACCCACCTATTGATTCATGTCTAGAAAAACCGATCACACCTTTGTGAGAGACTGGTATCTGAACAAGGAAAATCCTGTCAGACAGATTACCAGGCTCCCCGCACATTTTTGTATAATTAAAGTGTCTCTAAGATAGTGGCTTACAATTGACAAAGAAAAAGAAAAGTGTGTTTGTATGTGTGTGTGTGTGTGTGTTTGTGTTTATGTGTGTGCGTGCGTGCGATGCGTGTATGTGTGTGTTTGGACGCGTAAGAGATTAACTGGTCATACAACAGTTTTCAAAAGATTTTCAGTTTCATCGTAACTAAGTTTTTGTAACCATTCTGAAACAACTTCTTTGCATTTAGATTTAGATAGAGAATATATGTTTAAAATAGAGTTCAATTTATTATATAAATGACTGCCCAAAAAACAGAACATTCTATGTGATAGACTACTTTTATATCGAATTGGGAGAAAAATTCTGAAATGGCGACGTCCCTGTGGGTTGTTACGAGAAGTCAGTAAATTAGTTTCAGTATGTTTCTTCAAAACTGAACAGAGAACATATAACTGACGAACGGTTAGTACCTGGCATAAGCCATATAATTCCATGGTTGGAAAATAGAAAGGCAGACTTTGTGATACCTTTAATACAGCTCTTTGCGCTCTCTCAACTGGGAGCAATAGTGTCTTTGCAGCTCCTCCCCAGACCGTAATACCATAATTATGTGATGAGTGTCTGACATAGTGCTACATATATGTTTTTGATTCTGGCTTTGTCAGCGACATTTCTTAAGTTTTTAAATACATAAATGAGTTTACGGATCCTGGTTGATAGAAGCGTAAGGTGTTGTTTAAAAGAAAGATTCCTGTCAATTATGATACCCAAATATTTGACGCAGCTACTAGGTTTTATTTTATGACAGGTGCTAGAAATATCAACATTATTGGGGCAGGTGTGAGCAATAATACTATATTTGGACAGTTCAAGCAAGCAAGAGGCAGACAAAGTCATAGGCATATAGGTTGTTTTGTCGACATTGAGAGACAATGAGTTGATGGCAAGCCATTTTGAGACAATGTTGAAACCAATTTGCGCATGACTAAATGCCTCCTCCCAATTGGATGCAGCAAAGATAAGGGCCGTGTCGTCTGCATAAGTCACAATATTTCCGTTAATAAGCTTAAGTTCACACAGGTCGTTAAAAAAGACCAGAAACAGGGTTGGACCGAGTATACTGCCTTGTGGGACACCACGAAGAATTTCGAGGCCATCACTAATCCATTCGTCTATTTTTACAGCCTGAAAACGACCGGAAAGATAGCTCTGAAAAAGTTGAAGCTGTAGACCCCTAACACCCAGTTTATGAAACTTCTGAAGAAGTAGAGGTACAGAGACTGTGTCAAAAGCCTTAGCTATATCTAAAAATATAGCTATAACCTTTTTCCTTTCTTCCAAGCTATCCACTATATGGCTAGTAAGCTCATGAATAGCATCGATGGTGGATTTATTTCTACAAAAACCAAATTGAGCATTCGAAAAGAGATATTTGTACTCCAGATACTGCAGTGCAAATCTTTAAGTCCACCAACCACCTATTTTCGGCGTAAAGTTTACATGCATTGGCACTATTGTATTACATGTGTACCAGACAAGAAACACCTGGACGCCGAGCTTCAACATGTCAAGCAAGTTCTGCAAGACAACAAGCTCCAACCGCCGCGCCAACGTCACAGATCCCCGAAGAACAAGCCAGCCAGATACATCGAGAGCGTGACCGACAAGATTGGCTACATCTTGAAGCGAGCTTCAATCAAAACTTTCTACAAGCCGCCAACGAAGATAAGCCAATTATTACCATCTGTCAAGAGTCAGTTACCCTTACAAGAGGCCGGGGTTTACAAGCTAGACTGTGAGTGTGGGCTCTCATACATTGGACAAACCAAGAGAAGCATAGCATTCGACTAAAGGAACATATAGCTGACATTAAACGCAAACGCTTGACGAAGTCTGCTGTGTGTGAACATGTAGAACAAGGAGCCAACCATTACCTGCGATTTGATAAACCACAGATACTCGCAAAAGAACACCGCTTTATTCCAAGAATGATACGAGAAGCTATTGAAATTAAAAAACATCCTAATTTCAATAGGGAAGATGGTTGGAATGTTCCTCCAGCTTGGGACCCTGTTATCAGGCTAATGAAACCCAAGAAGGACAAAGTCACCAGAAGACATCAAGACACAGTGAGCACATTCTGCGTAGATAGTAACACCAATAGTTGAAAAATGTTCTGGTACTTTGAGATAACTTTTAAATTCAAGACAAAGACAAATACCACCTCAGTCTGCCGTGAACATTAATCCTGTAAAGAATTCGAAACGTCGGCTAGTAATTAAAATGTAGTTTCTAGATCATTCGGTTTAAATGTAATAACAAGTGAAACCAATATAACGCGATAAAACACGTAAACTGTAGTTTAATTTCAATCATGGATCTGATAGAACATCGAAGGCAGACAGACATAGGAGGCAGTTTGGACACTTGTGAAGTCGCGAAGATAATTAAACTCTATTGAAACTCGTAAAGAATTTAATCAAGAGAATATATTTTATTTAATTTTAGACATTGATAATACGGGGCCTACTAAATGCACGCATCTGGGTGGTGACGGCAGGGGCGTAGCTACCGCCGTATTTGCCGTATCAATTATACGGGGCCCTCGGGCCACGGGGGCCCCCAAAGTGTGTAAGGAAAAAGAATAAAAACTTTCTAATTTATTTTATTTTACAAATGACAAAATTCTATAAAGCAATTCCTTTTTTTCCCGCCTTAAGCGTGCGTTCAAAAGTTGGCAACACTACATCGTTATGGCGGGCTACGGGACTTCCCCGTTTTACTTACTTCATCTTCAACTCAGCGGGGAATCCTCGGGAATCCTTCATCGATATCGCGATGTACGTGTACGTTGTTGTACTTTGCATTGGATGTTAAACCACGGAGTGCAGTGCACTGTTTATTTACGCGCTTTATATAAATGTGCATTACATTGTAATTCAGCACAAACAATATTGTTCTTCTGGTTTAGCAGTATTAGTAACGATTTGTAAAAGAAATGAGTGAAAGGAAAAGAGATTATCCCAGCGGCGCTGAGAAAAGAAAAATTAAACAGAAAAGGGATGAGGTTATAAAAAAAGTGCCCAAAATTTCTTCATTTTTTCAGAGACAAGATACTGTGAGTGATTTAGATTGGAAAGGTAAGTACTACACTACTACCCAACCCATTTATTAGGGGCCCGTAGTGATAAACAAGGAAATCTTTTAATTTCGGTCTGTCCATCTGTCCGTCACAAAAAGTTGTCTCCCCCCTCGATTTTCACAATTATACTGTTTTTAGGGTTCCGTGCCTTGATTAAAAAAAACAAAATTCTAACTTATCTATAGGATCGATTTGTTTTGTTGTTTGTTTATCAGTCTGTATCGTATCGTTAATTGCGTGTTGAGAACTTCAGATGTGCAGACTCGCTTTCGGGTTCTCGTTTTGTATGGCCACTACACTACGCGCTGCGTTTAAATAGCATGCAGGTGTATAGTAATGCAAGGACGGGCTGCAGGTGATTTTGTATCTACTAATAGGTACGAGCACAATCCGCGTAGAATCTGTGTGCGTCTGAACTGAACACTCTCTAACTGTGACCCTTAGTAACGTTATTTATTTATATATAACTCTTTTTAGTTTAGTATCAAAGCATTCGTATTTATTTTTTAGCAATTACTCGTTTATTTTTAGATTCTTCTGAAGCATGTTCTTCGTCACATATCCATCCGGAAATAGAAGAAAGCCAAGCACATACTTTATCGGATGTCCATCCAGAAATCGAGGAACCCCAAGTCAACGATTCTGATATATCTGCAGATAATGCAGATTGTAATATAATTTCATCAGATGGAGGAAATTTTGGTGACAATTTAACTGAATGCGAACGAAAAATAATTTTTAAATTGGGTCCATTTAAACCACAAGGACCATTTCCAAAAGTTTCAGAAAATAACCGACCTTTTTCAGCTTATTATTATTCATATTTCAATCAGGCAGGCATAAAAATTATAAGACCATGGTTATGTTATTCTAACGTTTTAAACAAACCGTACTGTCACTTCTGTTGGTTATTAGCAGATCGTCAAAACAAATCGTACTCCTCTGCTTGGGTTAACGGTGTTTCGGTTAGAAGCAATTTCACACAAACTATTCTTGACCATGAAAAGTCACAGCAGCATATTAGTGCCTCACTCTCTTATAATAATTGGTTGCAAGGAAATACCATCGATACTCTATTGAAAAGTGAAATCGATAGTAAAATTACATTCTGGAGAGATGTAATGCATCGTATAATTAATGTTATAATTACTTTAGTATCTTGTAATCTACCTTTGAGGGGGCATGATTCTGATTCTGGCAATTTTATGGCAATTTCACGTCTGCTATCTAACTATGATGCAACTTTAAAAAAACTTTTTCTAAAACCGAAAGGTGAAATAAATTATTTAAGCCCTACGATTCAAAACGAAATTATTAGTTTGCTTGGTACTAACGTTAGGAACAGTATTATCTCAGAAATTAAAAAAGCTCCATTTCTGACAATAATTCTGGATACAACACAAGACTTGTCAAAAATTGACCAACTCTCTGTAGTTTTTCGATATATCTCGGTTACAGAAAATGATGATAATGTGCCGAAAGAAATAAAAATCGGTGGGTCCTTTTTAGGATTCATAGCAGTAACCGATTGCAGTGCTGCAGGTCTGAAAACTGTCATTTTAAATTTGACTAAAGAATATGGAATTGATTTGACTAAATGTAGAGGACAGGGATACGATGGAGCAAATGTTATGTCGGGTGTGTATGGAGGATTACAAACCCTAATAAAAGAGCATGCTCCAAATGCCGATTATGTTCATTGTGCTGCGCACGCTTTAAACTTGGTTTTGAACGATGCTGCGAGACATGTTCGTGAAGTATCGACTTTTTTCGATAATTTAGAAAAAATATATACTTTTTTTGGCAATAGTATAAAACGCTGGGCTATGCTAAGTGACGATTTATCTGAAAAATATTTGATTACCCTTAAAAAGGTATGTCCTACCAGATAGTCTTCTAGGAACGACGCTTTATTAGCAGTAAAGAAAAATTTTTTACTAATCATGAAAACTTTGTACCAACTAAATTTAATTTCAAATAAAAAAGATGAACGTGAAGAATGTAAAAGTATAATTAATATTTTAGAGAGTTTTGATTTCTTAGTGCTCGTTACATTTTTTTCTTCACTATTTGAAATTATTAATCCTGTTTCTAAAGCTCTACAGCATGAAAATAATGACTTACAGAAATCTAGTATTTTATTAAGTAATCTTTTAAATAGACTGTGCCAATTAAGAAATCAGAATTCATTTAATAGTTTGCTAAATGAATCCAAAGATTTAGCAAAAAAGTGGGGGGTAACAACTGTTTTTAAAAACAGTAGGCGAAAGATAACGAAGCGTTTTTTTGATGAGTTATCACAAGATGAGAGAATTTCCGACCCGGAATCCTATTTCAAAGTCAATGTATACTATTGCTGTTTAGATATATTAATTTCTCAAACTAAAGAAAGATTTCAGAGCCTTTGCAACCTGAGTAGTATATTCGAAATATTACAACCGGAGAAACTCCTATCTTCTTCAAGCGAAGAGATATTAAACGCTTCCGGAAAACTGTCTGCTAAATACAGTAAAGACATCTCACTTAATCTTTGTGACCAATTAAAGGCTCTAAAAACATGCTTAAATTCTGAAATTAAAAAAATTTATTCCATTAAAGAACTCATTGAATTATTGCTAGTAAAATTTTCCCGAGGTAATCACAGCATGCTTTTTATTCTTGACCCTTCCAGTTACAACCGCAACGGCAGAAAGAAGTTTTTCAAAATTAAAACTAATAAAAAATTACTTAAGAACTTCGATGGGACAAGAACGGCTGTCAGACATCTCACTATTGTCCATAGAGGCAGAAACTTTAGAAAAACTAAAATCATCATCAGCCATAAATGATTTAATAAATCAGTTTGCCGATAAAAAGGCAAGGAGAGTGAATATTTAAAATTCGATTTTTATTTGTAAAATGGGTAAATTATGTGATAAATAAATATTACTTCTCACAATATTTTTTTTCTTTCGTGAAAAATCTTTACCTCCATATAAGGGCCTCCAAAAAAATTTTTATACGGGGCCCCGACAAGGCACGCTACGCCACTGGGTGACGGATTAAGAATACTAAGTGTCACTACCCTATTTCGTTCCATGGATGTCGAAAGCAAGTTGTTTAGTCCCACCGACTAAGAAAAATACCTTAATCAAAGTGTTTTGAGGACATCAAACCATATGCCAACCCGACTGGTAGACCAGCGTGGTATAGTAGAACAAATCCTCCTATTGCCTCACCATGCTATTTTTATTATGTTTTTATAGGCTCACGCTAGGCAGGGGTGTAATATTACACCAACATTTCGCCATGGATTTTTAGGTCCCATGTAATAGAGGGCTAGCCTATTGCCGTTACCGGGCACATCACCAGACCCGTGCTGCTACTGAGCGTTCGGAAAAACCCAGTAACACTTTTGCCCGACCCGGCAATCGAACTCGGGACCTCCGATCAGCAGTCGCATACGCTATCCACTGGACCACGGAGGCAGTCACAATGCTATTGAGACGCAAATACGAGATGCTCATATCCCCCAGCGAACTACAAAAGGCTGAAGATGAAATAGATATAATTACCTACGATTTACAGTTCCATCATATCAAATTATACCATACCCTCTTGACGAATGTTCCCAGTAGCATTTCAACGACTCCCTCAAGCCATTAGAACATCGTACCAGTCAGATTTGCAACTAATTTGTAAACAGGAGGAAGAGCGTCGGACCGTTTGGTCATCTTAATAATTTATTGCCATGCAAATTACACATCCGTCCTAAGCGACACACACAATCTCCCTCCCTGCCTCCCCTCTGTACGACTGCTCTGTATAATCGGAGGAACATTAACCTGGCGTTATGTACCTAGTCAGTTATAAATATCATATCACATTATTAACGTTGGCTATAGCTGCTATATGGTAGACACGTTAATGTTCAAAATATTAGCTTTGTGGTGTACAAAATAATTTGTGAAATTTACAGCTAATCTATTTACCAAAATATTGTATACTTAGTTATTTTATTGTGGTAAGCAACAGTTTGATGGTTTAGTCCATAAATATTATTTTGACGCCAACTTTTAACGCCTACTTTCTTTACAGAATAGAGGACTGCAACATGACGTGTCATCATTCCTGTATGACGGAGGACTAACAGACTTTCAACCAACGGACAAAAGAATCACACAAAACAACCATTAGTCTGCTAATGAATGATTTGGTTCTGGGTGTTCCTTACCAATTGGTTCTTACCAAAAGTCTTGTCACGTGTGGGAATCAAACCTAGAATAAACTCGCAATTACGATAAAATACTTAGGAATATGAACAGCTTGACTTCATCTGCTTTTGTTAATGCTAACAATGCTTAGCGTCATAATGCAAAATAATTATTGAAATTGAAACTATGTATCGTTTCAGTCTCGCGACTTCATTTTGAGTTAAATTTGCTATACATCATAATTATAATGTAAATAACATAAGTTATGTTATTTACATCATGAACACCTAGTTCGATATTCACTTTGGACAGTGTTTAAGTGTGTAAGAACATGTAAAAAAAACTAGGTCTGTGACCGATGATACCTTTGATACCAATGCCAACCAGCTTTATATCTATAACGAAGCTACAGACGTGAATTGAGTTTTATCCTAATCGCTTTTTAAATTCACATACAATTTTTACAAACTACACATGTGCTTATCTTAGGTATACTACGCGTATATGCATTCTCTCCTTTTTAAGGCGTAACATACGTCGTTTATTCCTCGTACAGTACAAGTCCTATTACGATAGGTACCACTTACGACATCGAAATGATCTCACTTAAAACTTTGCATATCCCGCACACAAAACAGCTATACAGGAGAAATGCAAACTCGACACGCCATACACATGTATTTATTGCTCGTATTAAGTACGTTGGTTGTACCAAATAGGTCGTTTACGCGAATTAAAATAATCCTTTTACCAAATCAGCTTCGCATTTATACGTAGATATAACAGTAATACCGAAATGGACAACTCTTATAAGGGTTGTATTCCGGTTTCTGTAATTAACATACCGCTGACAGAAACCCTTTTCTTTTCGATTTACGCTAGATGGGTGGGATTAATCCGAGAATCGTTTTCAATAAAGATTTTCAAAGGTTTTTGTTACAATTCAACAGGGTCGCTTATAATTGATTTCGCCTATTTCACTCATTAAGATTTTTTAACGAATCTTTTTTGTATATAACAATTTAAATAACGGCTAGATATCTATACCTACTTGTATTGCAAACTTAGCTTCTTACGTAATAGACGATCATTTAAACGAGCCGGTAGGCATGCTGATTCTACTATGCACTTTTGATCCCTTTGTTATAATTAGAAAGAAACGATTTCGTGCATTGTTTGTCTGTATAACCTATAATAGTCTTACTTTAGATTAGTGAGCATATCAAAAAAAATATGACAGTTCGTTAACCATTTCGAGACACAAACGTACCTAAATTGTCTTAATTTTCGTTTGTGTTTCTAGGGTAATACTTTGGTAATATTTTATAAAAATATTGTGTTCAGAGTCTATGTTTAATATGACAAAAGCATTGGATATTTCACATGGCTGAATTCACAGGGCAAATTAAATGCGTAATAAACGTCAATAGTAGATGGATACTCTTGCAATAAATCAAAATGAGATTCAGCGAATAAAGGGTCACGTTTTTTATTTTCTTTTCAATAACGTTACATTCAATGAGAAGAATAAGCACATAGTTTATACACGTTTGAGTACACAAAGAGAGCACATCAATGTTTCAGTAAAAAGCGACAAGTGTGAAATCGCCTTTCAAGCATGATCGCATTTCCATATAATCATTATTGGAGTATCACAACCCTCTATTCGCACAGTCAACTGCCGCATTTTCGCATTTCTTCTTGTCCGTACCTACATTTTCATCTGTACACAAGCATTAGGCACAAATATAGCAGATACTTTTTGGAAATTTTTCCGAGTTTCGCTATAAGTTCAAATTTTGATTACTTACTATCTAACTTTTTTATGACTTTGATGGTCTACGATACTTAGACTCTTGTCGTTATTTATTATATTGTGACTGTAAGGCCAGCTCTGAAATAGAGTTTATAGAATGAATTTATGGGCTACCCCTGAGACAAGAGCCGACGCCGTCGGCTTAATGTGTCCTCAGAAACACGATAGCTCTATGAACCAAATGCAGGATAAGCGGTCACCCATCCAAGTGATTGCCTCCGCCACCGTAGTGGTAACGAAAATCAAGCAATGACCGTAGCTGAATCGTAAGTAGCGAACCGAGAACATTGAGAAACACAGAAAGTAGAAAGGTATCGCACGATAGTTCCTAGGTCCGCGGGGACCAACCAGTGTTGCAAAAGTGAACATTTGAATCGAAATAAATCTGGAGATTTATTTATCAAAATAAAACAAAAGTGGTTTACACAAATCAACAGTCATTTATTTATTAAAAAAATATACCAATCAACAGTCATTTATTTATTAAAAAAGTACCTATAGGTATACATCACAACTTAGTATTCAGTGATTACTCTTTATTCATTATCATACCACTTCTTGGTAGCTATTTTGGCAAACATTTTTTCCTCGATATTAAAATTATAGCATGTTTGGTTGTTTTCTCCGACACATCTTTTTGTGTGGAGAATACCTATAATAGAATCAGTGGAAAGTTTGTTGCGCTGTTTAGTTTTCATTAGATTGATGGATAAAAATATTCTCTCAACGTTAGCAGATGATTGTGGTAAACTCAAAATATTGAAAACAAAAGAACAAACATTTTCAAACATGCGTGAGCCATCATCACATTTCATGCTACTAACCACATGAGTAGATAAACGGAACAGAGACACAGCTTCATACAACAGCGCGAATCGGTTGCACTACTACGAGCACGCGGCTTATGTGTGCGTGACCACTGGCCGCTTGTCGTGTACGCGGCGAGAGTGGAAAGAACCGGTTTACGTAGGCACAGGCAGTTGACAATCTTAGGGTTATTACGACGCACGTTGTTTGTTTTGTACGTTGCAAGTTTTAATATTTTAATGTAAAAAAGTGGTGTTTTATTATTAATAATGGTTGTTTATTGTACTGTGTGTATGAATAATACTAGATGAAATAAATCATTATAAAGATTTTAACAATGGTAACGTACAATTGGGTTTTTTAATTAGGTATAACTCCTGATAATTTTGTCGCATTTGTTGAATTGCTCGAGCAAAAGTTTCGCGAATATTTCGATCTTGAAATAAATATTGTCAATGTTGGAAACGAAATACTTAACAACTCATTAGTTGTGAAATTGTGTAAAAGCAATTAATGTTTACAAAACCAATGACTATCAGAAAGTGATCAGCCATCGATAGGGATTACAAAAAACAGATGCATGCGATTTTCGACCTTATTGACGTAACTCAGAATTTATAATTTTAATAACGTATCAATGTCAGAAAGCAAGAAAATACCAAAAAAAAGTACAGACTTTTTTTTCATTAATAAGGTCGAAAATCGCATGCATCTGTTTTTTTAAGCCCTATCGATGGTTGATCATTTTATAGTCATTTGTTTTGTAGACGTTCATTTGTCTTACACAATTTCTTTCTAAACTTATTTTAGATGCCTATCCCCGTGGTAAAACTAGTGGCCATAATAGCTAAAGGAGATTCCTATATTTATTAGCAAAATAGATCATATTACCAGAAAATATTCAACACTATTAGTGGTATCGTTGGGAATGTCAAATAAATCACGTCGTCACGTCGTGTCCATGGTAACAAATGTATATTTTTATTCCGGGCTTTTAAAAGTTTCAGGTGTATGCCTTTTTTGGTTCCACTCACTATTTTATTCACAGCTGTACTTCGGCCGTATAGCGAATCCGTCGAGTCCAAGAATCTGCCCAATCCACGAATCAGTCGAGTTGGGAATCTGCCAAATCACGAATCTGTCCAATCCAGAATCTGTCGTGTACCGAACAAGCGATTTGTCTTAATCTATTGTGACAACCCTACCAAAATAGGTAACAAATTTACAAGCTCTTAAGAAGCTGTCTCTCTGTTCGGTTTATTTACTCATGTGTTACTAACACTAGCCCAAAAAACCTCAATTATTTCACTAAACGACGCAAATTCTTTCGTGTTTCGAAGCAAACGACATTCGGTGTCAATAATTTGATAATTATTGCTGTCCAATAAATTTGGAAATTGTCTACATATTGATACTATTGACGACAGTTTACATTTTTTGACAATTACCGGAGAAAAAGCGTCCAAATCCTTTAAAGGATTATTTTTAATCGGAAATCTTTGTATGATTTGATCACACGCTTCAATGAAGAATTGAATGCATCTTTTTTGGAATAAATGAATTTTTTCAGGAGTTAAGCTCTTATCTGTAAGCAGGATATTAATGGCATTTGCTGCGTAATACACATCTCCAATATTTACAAAGTTTCGTGGGTTTTTATAGTCGATACTCTCAAGATTGTATTTTTTTTCTAAATAATCTTTTTTCAAAAAACAATCGAACAAAGTTCGCAAACTATTACAATTGTTTAATTTTCGACTGAGTAATTGAGTAATAATAATTACATATTTCAATAAATAACACAAGAAAATATATTAGGTATTTTTCTTTTTATTTTTACCACACCGAATGGGGAGTATTCTAAATAAAATAAGTGAGAATTGATTGGTTTCTTGTCCTGTGAGTAGATGTCAAAAAAGTAAAGTTGAATGCAATCACATTTCTGATTGACCAACTTTACTTTTTTGACATCCACTCACAGCACAATCAATTAATTAAGTAATCAATTCTCACTTTTTTCGAAAACTGTTTTCCTGGATGGTAGGATAGAAGGTATGGTAGGTACTGGGTTTTACTGGGTTTACTGGTTACTGGCAGAGTGACGAGGTACTTGTTCAGACGAGGACGTGACGAGAATAATAAAACTATTCTTGAAGATCGGTATCGGTAAGTGGTAATAATTTATTTACAAATAGTGGCAAGCTATATACAAAAATTTACATTCAGAGAGGTTACTGGTGGCGATGAGCACAATATCGATATTGACCAATAAAAGGAGACTTACAACTAACGGTTCTTACATGACTACATATTATAACTAGCTATAAACACAATTTGATTTACATCGGTCAACTCACTCTAACTAGCGCTCTGTCCTTCACTCCTGCCACATTACTTCGTTCCCACATTATCCCCCCTCAAGCGAAGCGTAGGTTCTGTTTCACCTTCCGACCGGATCTGGTGACGTATGTGCTCCGTGCTTGAGGTGCCGATGTCTCTGCTTCGTCCGGTGTCATGTTTGAAGCCTGTGCGGGTGAAGTGCTTGCTTAAATTCCTCTGCTGTCTGAAACTTCGCCGCTGTCGTTGCATAGATGAGCTGGCTTCAGTCTATCTATAGACACAACTGAAGTGCGAAGTGGAAGTTGTAACGTAAAATGTTTGCCGTCTGCGCTGCGCTGTAGTACTTGATAAGGCCCATCATAAGGTTGAATGAGCGGTTTTCTTACTGTGTCATTGCGCACAAACACATGCGAACACGTAGCGAGATCTTTGTAGACGAATGTGTTTGTCTGTGAACGATGCGATGTGTTTGTCGGGGTGAGCGAGTTCATTGTATCCATCAGCTGACGAACGAATACTGCGTCTTCAATGTTCGGCTTTGTAGGCACGAAAAAATCAGATGGTACTCGTAGCGGTGTTCCGTATGTCATCAAGGCTGGGCTGACATTTGTATCTTCACGCAGGGCTGTACGGAGACCTAGTAGCACAGTAGATAGTTCTTCACTCCATCTATTGCCGGCCGCTCTAGCCATCAATGCAACTTTCAGTGTTCGGTGCCATCGTTCTACTTGTCCGTTTGCTTGCGGGTGGAATGCAGTTGTACGTATGCGAGTGACGCCGAGTTTCTTCATAAGCGCGTTGAACAGTGAAGACTCGAACTGTCTACCTTGATCCGTAGTCAGTCGTAGAGGGCACCCAAATCTTGATATCCATCCATCGTACACTGCCTTCGCTACTGTTTCTGCAGTGATATCACTTGTAGGTACTACTTCAGGCTGTGGCGTACTACGTGCACATACCTACTTGCACAGTACGCACAACCCTACGCAGCGTAATCAACAGATAAGTGTAATAGCTGATAACTGATAAGAGCTGATAACGCTTCGTCGCGTCGCATACGCGAGCGCGAGCGCCGTCCACCTGCCTCGCCAACGCATTACATCTGACTGGCGACGAATATCGCGGCCACCGAGTTTTGTTCAGTGTGCCACTTTATTATAAAGTGTGCGTGAAGGACAGAGCGCTAGTTAGAGTGAGTTGACCGATGTAAATCATATAATATGTAGTCATGTAAGAACCGTTAGTTGTAAGTCTCCTTTTATTGGTCAATATCGATATTGTGCTCATGGCCACCAGTAACCTCTCTGAATGTAAATTTTTGTATATAGCTTGCCACTATTTGTAAATAAATTATTACCACTTACCGATTACCGATCTTCAAGAATAGTTTTATTATACTCGTTACGTCGTCAGTCTGAACAAGTACCTCGTCACTCTGCCAGTACCTAGTAACCCAGTAACCCACAGTAACCCAGTAAGAGTGACCCAGTTCCATTACCTACCTTTCTACCCTACCAACCAGGAAAAGGCCATTTGGTACATCTGTCAATCATCGTCACTATGTAAGTATACTCGTTAGACGGTACGAGTGGTCCAACTATGTCGACGTGTAGACACATTTTTGTCAAGTTTTGGGATTATGGTAGAACTGTAGCTGCACCGTCCACCTGAACCAGCAAAATTTTGAAAGTGGTCTATGAGAAAGATAAGTTTGGGAACCTCTGCTCTAAAGGTACAACTTACCTACCTTTGAACTTCAGATATCTACCTATTTCGCTTCTAAAGTCAAAACTTCAGTGAACCCATGTACCTTGGTATATGTTACTTATAGAGATTACTATGTAAGTACTTGCTAACAATACTCTGGAGTACTAAAATAGCTAATTACGTGCTAAATGTTCTCATTTACAATTAATTAATTGTGGTCGCATTGAACCATGTATTGCTTTGTTACATCTTAATTTATGTATTAACGTGTCAACTTCAAGTATGTAGGTACATAGAGGTGTAGTAATTAATTACTAACCGGTGCATTTGTGATAGTAATTTAGTCTATTGTAATGATTAGTGGTACGGACATCGGATAGGTGTCTATATAATGGACTAGCTACGTAAGTGGCCTTAGCAAATCCGTTAGACATTGTTTAAATTAATTAGCTTTTTACTTACCTCATTGATACCCGCCACAAAACCTTAATAATACCTAGTCTTGCCATAAATATAAATATAAACAAAGATTGTTTTATTTAAATTGCAAATACATAAATAAAAAAAAATTCGGGTAAGTGCGAGTCTGACCCGCGCACCGAGGGTTCCGTACGCATTTTACCTTATTTAAGGTTGGTGCTAATTACGCTAGTCCTCTAAATCTGTATGAGCGCCCATACAACTTAGAGGACTATCTTAAATGGAGTCTACTATGTATGTATGGGGACACCCTTAAATTTTCCACTTTTTTTATTTTTTGTAATTTTTTCTTTATTTGTGCTGTAAGACCCTGCTTTTGGCCAAATTTCGTGATTCTAGTTCAACGGGCACTACCATATAGGTTTTCGACCCAAAACCTATAGGGTACTTACGGTTGACCTAGAATTGTCAATTTTGGTCAAAACCAAGGTCTTACAGCACAAGTAAAGGAAAAATTCCGAAAATTAAAAAAAGTTGAAAATTAAGGTTAATTTTGGTACTTACAAGTTTTCGCAAAAATATAACTTTGACCATATCTTTTTATTGGGTTGACCCAGGACCCTGATTTTCATACACCTAATAGCAACCATAGACCTCAGTATCTGGTATAAATTTCAATTTGCTAGGTCCACCCGTTCCTGAGAAAATCGGTGGTGACACACGGACGGACAGACAGACAGACAGACAGACGGACAAGAAAGTGATCTTATAAGGTTCCTTTTTTTACCTTGAGGTACGGAACCCTAAAAACAATTTGAAATATAAAAAGCTTATTCGAAGTGGTCTCCATTGGCTTCAAATACAGTTATTTAAACGTTGAGGCCAGTAATCAATAGAAGCACGCACTCTTTCCATGGGAAGATTCTTCACTGCCAATCGTATGGATTGTTTTAGGGACTCCAAATTATCATGGCGTTTAGAGCAAGCCGTACTCTCTAAAACTGACCATAAATCATAATCCAGCGGATTAAAATCGGGACTAGACGACGGCAAGTCTTCAGCTCTGATGAAGTCCGAAACGTTCGCTTCCAACCAAGACTGCGTGGACCGAGCTTTATGACCCGATGCCGAATCTTGCTGGAAGAACCATACTTGGTTATTGAACATTAACTTCCTTCTCAAGAATGGTATTTTGATACACTTGTGCCGATGTTTTGATACCTTTTTCACAAAAATATGGCTCAGTCACTCCTTCATAGCTAACACCCCACCAAACGTGTGAACACGCAACCTTGAAGCGCTACCACAACAATAAGACATTTACTTTACATTGGTGACCCGACGTGATTTGAACACGCAACTCTCTGATCTGGAGTCAGAGATAGTAGTGCAGTGATTTGGCAGTGGACGAGGGACGACTCCCCGTCGACTGAGAAAGACGACCTGATTCGGCGGGCAATTTCAAGGGACGACTAGTGTAGTAACTTGACGGTGCGGGGGAAACACAAAATGTGTTCTCAGCAAAATACCATATAATGTGGCACTCACAGCTAGATTAGAACGAAGTTTGTGTTATCTTACAAATAAAATTAACAGAAACTTATGAGACAGCGCTGAAACTGGCCCTGAATATTATAAATACTTACTACTAAAACTCTGTCTGATACGCTCGATTTCTATAAAATTTTAAACGACGTAGAACTTTTAAAACACTGGTTACTATTTTTAGTCCCGTCCCAGAGGAGGCAAAAATTAAACTACCTACCTACCTAAATAATAATAATAGTAATATGGCAACCCCAGCTGTCGATACCGGTTCAAAAATTCTGCAGTTAATATTTTTGAATTTATTTTATTTACCAAAGTTACTACATATATTATAAATAGAAGAATATCAGTGAAGATCAAATAAAAACGTAATTAAAGAAAATATGTCTACATACACCATAAATAAATCATTCAGAAAAATAAATAAGGTGTCATTGAAACTGTCAAAACCAACAGGAAAAATATTACAATAAAAATACAAAATGTTGACGAGAAATGTCTTTAAAAGACTAAGAGCACAAACAACAACCCCGGACTCGTCGTTGAGCTCCGCCTCGCAGCCGGCGAGGCCGACGCCAACATCGCCAGTGGTTGCAGTTGCGTTGAGCTCGAGCGACGAGTACTTCTCGCCCCCGTCATCGCCGTCACCTGTGCGTCGGAGAGGCAGAGGCCGGCCGCCAGCCTGCCTGTTACCACGAGACCCACCGGTCTCAAACAGGGTCCTCGCTGTGCAGCGCATGAGATGGACGGGATCCATTAATGAAAACGTCATGCGCGCATATTTTGGGGCTACAGAGGGGGGAACTAAACTCACTGCGTATTGCAATCGCATGCTCCTTCTGTTTCAGGCCTTAGAACCAGGTATCAAAGTTACGGCTCAACGATTATCGGATCAGGTGCGAGTAACCCAGCGCAATAACAAGCTGGATAACGTCGTACTTGATAGGCTACGCTCAGAATACTTACCTACGAGCCAGGCCGTTCGCGTCCAACCCGCTAGTGCTCCCGTAAACACTGATGCACCGCGGACGGGTAATAATGACGTCATCGAGGTGGATGATATAGTTTGAAACGTAATTATTCAGTGCAATGAGGAGGTTATGGATGCTTTGAAATGTGCGATTGAGGAATATCGGTATATATTACCAATAATTAGGCCGCGCCTGCCCCGGTTGCCTATGCATAGACGTAATATAGCGCTGGTAGGTGCCCTTGACTCGCTATTACCTAGTTTTCTAGAGAATAGTGAGAATCTTGGTGATACGCACTAAATTTTGTACTGCGCCGCCGTAGCGGCTTGTCGTTTGGCAGGTGTCAAGTTTCAAGAATGTGACACTGTCATGCGACAAAGATCTGTTGTCCCGACGTGGCAGTACAGAATTGAACGGCGTATTACTGAGGCAAGGGTACTTATCGGTAAGCTAATCTGCTTTAGGTCTGGGAATACACGTCCCAGGGTCATGAGCTTTGTGCGCCGAGCTTTCTTGGGTACTGGTATCAGTCCTCATGACTATACCTCTCGAATCACTGAGCGCATTGATTTCCTAAACCAGAAAGTCTATGCATGGGCAAACCGGATACGCAGATATAAAAAACGCGTGGACCGCTATATCTTGAATCGTACATTTCAAAGGGACCAAAAGTGGGTTTATAGAAACTGGGACCGACCAGACTCAGATGTGACTAATGGGCAGCTGCCGAATGCGGACGCCACAAACAAATTTTGGCGCAGCATATGGTCGGCACCTATTGGCCACACTGAGGGTGGTTGGATGCGGGATGTTGAGCGGTCATGTGAACATATTCCAGAAATGAGAAACGTAGTCATTTCCAGCGAGGATGTTACAAGTGCAGTCCGTTCGTTATCAAATTGGAAAGCTTCAGGACCGGATGGACTGCACAATTTCTGGCTGAAATGGCTACGTAGTTCGCATGGCTGCTTGGCATCCCAGTTTCAATCAGCCATAGAATCTGGTTCGATCCCAGATTTGATGACAACTGGAGTAAAATAAAATCTATATCACTGATTAAACTGCTCATAAATAAATACCTTTAATAATAGTGCTGCCGATCCTATATCTACTCATTGATACGACTTTTCATCTGTATAAGTAGGTATTTACCTACTATGACTCCATAAATTTGTAACATTCTCACACCAGACAGAATTTTATATATTTGTTTACTTAGGTATATTGAAAGCCCTAAGTCAATACAGTTTCTATTAAAATGTAAACGTCAGGCAATTTATTGAAGGCTCGGTGCCAACGGATAGGAAGATATCTGGCGTCAGCGTTTAGACTCTATTGACTCTAGTTGTTAGGTGTGACATAAAGCAGCAGTTTGTATTTATGATGTACTTTTTTTTTGTATCGGGTTGGGAAATTCTCATGGACTGTCAGACTCTTACTGACTAACAACCAACCCGTATTCCTCATGTACCCGTGTGTCGAAGAGTCGGGTATCACCGAAGCATTCCTTGCGAACCCCCGACGGGTATTGGCCCGCCAGACGGTAAGGCGGGCCCCGAACAAAACCCCCTTGGCGGCGGATGTAGAAGTTGGGCTCCGCCGCCAAAACACCCAGCGGCCGCAGAGGATAGAGTGGACGGCAACGCAACACCGCATCTCCTCTTTCTCTGCGGCCCCACCGAGACGCAACAGATGGTGCGCCCCCATTTGGTCGCGGGAGATAGGGCGCGCAGCAACGCAACACCGACACGCCTCTCCTCCCGCGACCGCGCCCGACTGCGAGGGACAGTCAGAACTGTCCCCCGCACCCGCACCCCTGTAAGCGTCCTGCGCAGGCCCCTCCAGGCCCACGCGGCGCGTCCACTCCCGAGATCTCTCTTAGCTTCACCGCGGGTGTCCAAGCAACGGTTACTGAGCCCCTCCACCACGACAAGGTGGGATCCCACGGGGGGATTTATGATGTACCTACACGTTTCGGATGCAAGCTGCTTACTCTTAACACTACGTAATTATTACCAGAGGATGCCCACAGCTACGCCTCCACATTATTTTCTTAATTATCCGTTTTACCCAACCCCGTGGGCATTTCGGGACATCCATTCTTAGTGCACGCCTACTAAGGAACATACATGCCAAATTTCAGCTTCCTACGCCCAGTAGTTTTGGCTGTTCGTTTTCTATCAGTCAGTTAGTAACGCAAGAATTTTATATAATAACATACAGATAATCTACCTGACAGATAATAAAGAAGCAGTTTTTAAAACTATAACGCCTTGCTACAATGCATTTTAATTTTCGAAGATTTCCTATTAGTCTGCTAAGGACAGACTTCTTATAAAACTAAACCTCCACAGTGTTATTGAATTACCTTATATAGCAGCCACAGTAGATATTATATATAACCGTAATGCCGGCCTACGGTTTGTCCAAGACATAATTAACATAGAATTTCATTAAATTCAAATGAATTTTGCCCCGTACTAAATATACTACATGACAAGATTGGGCTATTTAAGCACAATAGACTTAGGAAGCTCGTCTAACAAGGAAATTAGATTTCAAAAACGTTCCATAGTAACCTAAGCGACGTTCAAAACATAGTATTAATTAAAAAATAAACAGATTTTTAAACGATCCTTGTCTGCTATATCCAAAATACTTCCAAGACGTAATTCATTTTAAAATCCCAAACGTGCATTGAAGATAATCTTTTTTCGAACAGGCATAGTATCGGACAAAGCAAACCCATGATAATGGGGGGCATAAAAAATTATGCTCAATATAACACTTGCATTAGCAATTATTCAAAGTCAGGGATCCGGTCGATCCTGATACCGCACAATAAAAGTTACGAGACCGATATCTCGTAGGCCGGTGTGTAGAAAACGGATATCGGAGTGCTACACCGTGGACAAGGTAAACTCTCCCACTCTGTTTGCTTTTAATTAACCAATGGTCAACAAACGGCTTTGCTCCATACACTTTTCATGACACAATTTTGCTGCACTTTATAACGTTTGCTTAATGTAACGCGTGTAAATTAGTAAATGTACAATTTCACGTCGGAAAGTATCGATTGGACTCGTTTATTCTTTATTTCGATGATGTGGCACAGCCGAGCTTTGATAGACATTAATAATTGCGCCTTCAATCAATTCGATTTACAGATATTGAATGATGAATCGGTTTTATTTGGTTTTATTACACTGTGAAAAGATCTATTCAAAACGTTTTAATGTAATTATACGTAACAGGTGGGTAGGGGAGCAGCTACATGTTCTTCAACTCATCAAGCTTAATAAGATTACTACGTTTAATGAACGTGTTTCTCTACTGGTATATTCGATGTTTACCCGAGTCCTTCAGCTCAGCTGTGAAAAGTGGATGTTTATTTTTTAAATAGCTGATTCGAGCAACAATCGCTTACGTAATGGTATTTTGCTACTGGGTGCCTAATCACAAAACAAAACCTCTGGAGTAAAGATTAATTGTTTTTGTTTCGATTTTAAGCTCAGTGTTAACATTAGGGGGGGCGGTTTTGTGTGTACGTCGCCAACACATAGAGATGAGTTATATTGGCATGAATAAGCTGATCCGGAAAGTTTTATGAGAATTATAATGATAGTAGGTACACGCGCTTTAGTAGATAAGTGTAGGAAAATATTAAGCAAACTGTATCACGCAATCAAAACTTAGATAGGCCAATTGTGTTCCTGCGTCATCACCGCATTCGTTCTATTTTATGATATACCTACCGAGACGTTTTTACCCGACTACGGTGAAGCCAAAAGGAAGGGTAATGTTTTTGTTTTGGCAGTCTATCTATGTATGTAAGGTACCTAGGTGTGGCCAATAAGGCCTAGCTATTTAGCTAAGCGCGAATTGAAATAAATCAAGAAGTTAAATACTTCTTGATTTATTTATTTTCAATTAAACGTATCAACAAATTTTAATGTAAGTTAATTATTTATACCAATTAGATACTATGTATTGTAAGTGAAAAACGGCAACTATTACCATAAACATAGTCTTAATCAAACAGTAAAAAAACACTGTCTTTAGGCCTTATTAAACTATGGTAGTATAATAAGGCTTAAACTTTAACTAACAAATTAATACAAAATAAACTTCATGGTATTCGCTAATTGAGTTTCATAAAATAATAGCCAAGCTCATAATGACTGCAAAGAGGTACCTAAAAAATAAATATTTGTTTTTAATTAGGAAAAATCTGGCCACTCAAAGTCATCATCGTCCTCCTCTGACAAACCGCTTATTGAAATAGGCCACATTGTACTGCTCGGATTGCCGCAACCAGGTCTTCATCAGACAACACATACACAGCTCGCTGGGGAGTCATAGTGATTATAAGTAGTCTCTAAATGCCATAAATCAATTAGAAAACAGTTAAAATTACATTTATAAAGGCATTCAATAAACATATTCTCTTGATAATGCCATAGAAGAGGGTAATAAGGCCTATGGTCGAATTTTAAAGGGCCTTATTAACCACCGACCACTTTGTAAATATTTTTTTTTAAATATCAATGTTCGGTCTAATTGATACCATTCGTACAACGCAGGCCTCTAAAGCATGAACTAATAGAACATTAAACTGCGAAATAATGTACAAAAATGTAATGTTTTAAAAATTACTTACGTTTGGTTTGGGCGTTATATTATAATTCGAGCTGAGCGTCCATCAACCACGACGAAAGACGGAGCTACGGTGGCAGCACGAGGGTAAGCGAAACGTGACAAGTTTGGTGTGTCATCTAAGATGGTTAGCTACCTATGTCTGTGACTTCGGTCAGTTGGGATTATTTTAGTTGCTTTTCTGATACTTAGGCCTTATTACCCGACAAGCCTTAATGGCCGCACCTACCTTATGTATGTAAGTATGTATGTATGTATGTATGTATGTATGTATGTATGTATGTATGTATGTTCCAAAGTAGCGCCTATACTACTGAACCGATTTTAATTAATGGGGTGTCAATAGATGCATAATAATAGCCCGGGTGACATAGGGTATATAAATTTTATCTAAATTTGCTATTACGGAATTAATACTTCAGATTCCAACCTCAAAAAAACTAAACTGAGATAATTATTACGTGTTTGGTATCAAATGAAAGATATTGGGGAGTACATTACAAATATCTACGTACCTATATTATACTTTTTTTTTTTTTTTGTTCACTACGGTGGTAAAACTCTCCTTATGAGTCATCTCAACTCCGCCAGCCCAGCCATTAGAACGGCTGGGCTTGGGACTGGCGGAGGAGGTATGTGGAGGCTCTCCCCTAAAGTCGTTCGGGGCATACCCACTAAAAACCACCGCGGTGTCCCTACGGGTCCCGTGTGTTGGCGGGGTCACGCGATTCGCGATTAGCATACTTTCTCGCGACCCCGCCCGGGATTGGCCCGCCGTTTATGTTGGCGGACCCCGTCTCGTTATGATCTCGCAATCATCCATCAAACTTCTTGCATCCATCAAACTTCTTGCATCCATCACCTCACAAAGCTACTTGGGAGGCGGCGAGGACACGCGCCGCCTCCCGCCTTTTGGCGGACAGGGAGCAGCCCCAGCGCTCACCGTCCGCAGGCACTGAATTTAGGGTGGTCGGAGGTCGTCTCTTGTGCGACGTCCCCGACGCCCGGACCTACGGTTGGGGAGAGGGCGATGTATTTCCCTCTCCCGCTCCGCCGCCTCCTTGCTCAGCATGACTGCTTCGCAGAAGGAGGCGACGGCGTTCCAGGACCTCTCACTCCGGACCATAGACAGAACTACGGTCGGGAGCGAGAGGACAACCGTATTCAGAGCCGCGACCAGATCACGGCGCTGCGATGCCCAGGCTGGGCACTCCGCCAAAGTATGCAACGCCGTGTCTTCGACAGGGTCGCGGCTGCTGCCACAATGGTGGCATCCGGGCGTTTCCTCCCGGCCTATCCTCCACACCTATATTATACTGCTTTAGTCAAAGTATAAGTTTAAAACGCGGTTTTACTTAAAATTCACGCGGTTCAGACGCTTTGCGTTAGGTACCAATTTTTCTTTCTTTCTTTCTTTACATATGACAATGTAAACATTGCACGGTTAGTTTACGTGCCCCATCGGGATACGGAAAAGAGTTAAATAAAAAAAATAAGTTTAAAAACTATAACCCGACTACGTTAAAAAGGGTGTCTGAAAAGGACGAAACAAGAAAATAGCTCATCTATACTAATATAATAAAGCGGAAGAGTTTGTTTGTTTGTTTGAACGCGCTAATCTCAGGAACTACCAGTCGGATCTGAAAAATTCTTTTTGTATACGATAGCCCAGTTATTCCGGAAGGCTATAGGCTATATAACATAACGCTTCGACCCTTTGGGGCCGGGCAAAAGGCTAAAAAGGCTAAAAGATAATGTTGGCTAATCTCAGGAACTAGCAGTCGGATTTTAAAAATTGTTATTGCCTATGATAGCCCAATTATTCCAAAAGGCTATATAGGCTATATAAAATTACGCCACAAGTTTTAGGGGCCAGACAAAATAATAAAAAGGTCAAACGAGAAGGGGGAGGGTTGGGTCATAGGCAAAAAAAGGCTAAACAAATAGGATACAATCTATAACGGTATCGTTTTCGAGATTTTCGGGACACTGATTAATAATATGAAATTTATTTAGTGATCCAATATGGCGGACGGGAAATCAAAGATGGCGGATGAGAAAAATTTAAAAATCAATATGGGTATCGCCTTCGATATTTTAAGGGGTAGGGAATCGAAATACAACATCTATTTCGTGATCAAAGATGGCGGATGGGAAATCAAAGATGGCGGATGGGAAAATTTAAAAAAATCAATATTGGTGTCGTCTGCGATGTTAAAAGGGATGGGGAATCCAAATACAACATCTGTTTCGTGATTCAAGATGGTGGATGGGAAATCAAAGATGGCGGGTGGGAAAATTAAAAAAATCAATATGGGTATCGTCTCCGATGATTTAAGGGATGGAGAATCCAAATACAAAATCTATTTCGTGATCAAAGATGGCGGATAGGAAATCAAAGATGGCGAACGGGGTTTTTTTAAAGTCGATATATGGGTATCGCCTCCGATATTTTAAGGAATGGGGAATTCAAAAACACCATCTATTTCGTGATTCAAGATGGCGGATGGGAAATCAAAGATGGCGTATGGGAAAAAATTTAAAAATCAATATGGGTATCGTCTCTGATGATTTAACACATTGACTGCTGGCCTAAGATTCGTAGACGGCCTTTTGCTATGCGGCCAGTACGCATATCCTGCGTGTATCCGCACCCGCAGAGCGTGCCCAGCCTCTCGTGCTTAACGACACGCAACGCGCGTGCAGGTCGAACGTGTGTCTGTGCTGACGCGACACGCGACGTACGAGTTGAAACACACATGAGTGGTCGTCAGCACATGTGTGGTATGGGTATGATTCACGCGTCGCGTGTTTCGGCAGCACGCTTGTATATTTTTTCCCTAAACACGACTATTGTGGGCTAGCCGCATCGCAGGATCCGACACTTGGGACACACCATATACGTTTCCAGCAGTCAATGTGTTAAGGGATGGTGAATCCAAATACAACATTTATTACGTGATCAAAGATGGCGGATAGGAAATCAAAGATGGTGGACGGGATTTTTTTTTAAAGTCTATATGGGTAGGTATAGTCTCCGATATTTTAAGGAATGGGGAATTCAATATTATATAAAAATCTATGTATGTTTGTTCATCATTTATAGACTCTGAAATGATAAGAGATTAAGCGCTAAGTCAATGGTAACTTTGGAAAAGGGAATTAAATAAAAACTCTTAAAAAGGCGATACGGAGTTCGCTGGGTCAGCTAGTTTTGATATAAAGCTAGAGCCGTGGTCGCACCTTTTGTATACTATTAGATACCTGCCACGTTTGTTTAATGCAGGTTAAGTATTCCTGGCTACCACGTTAGGTAGGTATACAATAGGTGCGACCACGGCTCTAGCTTTATATCAGAACTAACAGCCCGACCCGGTTTCGCACGGGTGGACATTTGTTTTTTAAATATCCAATAAATATCCAATAATCGATCGCATCAAGAACGTCTCGTCCCGACGGAATATCAGTGTGCGAGCAGTGAATTTATTTTCTCACGCATTATTTTAATTTTGCTACATCTTTTAAGATATTTATTATAATGATATACTGTAAAAGACAATTTCTATGAGCATTAAATACACAACATATCTAGCGTATTTAATTGGATAAGAATTAATACTGCATTGCTTAAAATAGCTTCCAAAATAACCCATTATATTTTCCTAATTTTTAATTGATAAAAATGGTTACTGTGGACTTTCCTTAGGAGGTAGACCTATGCTATCGCGGACTTTTTTGAAGGTAATAATGAGTAGGTACTTTAATAATGTAGTACATTATTTTTCTGTATCATTAATAGTTTTAGCAGCGCACGCCATGAAAGACATTTTCTGGAAAATTTTCTTACACCTTGGGTTACATTATTGATGTTTTTATCCCTATTATTTTCTAGAAATAATAGGGGTCCCTACAAAAATATCAATAATATAGCCTATGTTACTTAGGGATTATGTTGCATTACAATGGTGAAAGAATTGTTAAAATCCGTCCAGTACTTTTCTAATTTATTCGTAACAAACATACAAAAAATACGAATCCTTCCTCTTTATAATATTAGTATAGATGAGCAATTTTCTTGTGTCGTCCTTTTCAGACCCCCTTTTTAACGTAGTCGGGTTATAGTTTTTAAACTTTTTTTTTATTACTACTAGGTAGGTATATTGGCAGAATATAGCTTATCAAAATTCATTTTACTGGGATCACATTTTTCAGCATTCTATTCGTCTCACCCGTACCTACGGCTTTAGAACGGCCATTTTTCAGAAAAACTACGATTTAAAAGACATCAGTAATATGAAATGTTGAATAATATCTTTTAGCAAAAGTAATTTAGTTTTTAGTAGTGTTAGTAGTTGAGTTTAATACCCAGTGGACAGCGTGGTGAAGTGGTCGCGCCTGCCGCCGCATTTATGAAGATTCAACTTTCCACTGAAAAAGTTAAATGGCGTGGAATAAAGCATCGGTAATAGAAAATGGACGACAATCCTCATTTCCTTGTTCTATATTTAGATCAAAGGAAAGTTTCGCGACGATAGTCCGCCATATTTTATTTAATATGTACCTACGTGCAAAACAAAGTTAGGTAGTACCTACTTACTTAATATTTTGTGGTTAATGAAGTGTCAAATATAATTATTGTAGCTTTAATTTGTTCGCTATCAAATCTTAATAGTACAATTATGAAATTCTAAGAATAATCGTAGGAGTACGATTATTCTTAGAATTTCATAATTTCTCAGTAAACACAATCGCTCTCTTTAAGATTTCGTTAGAAGAGCTTAAGTAGGTACCTAAATAGGTAACATTGGGTTACTGGGTCGCTCCTCATGCATATTAGTGCAAGCAAAGATATAACAGTACGAAGTATACAAGTACAGCTACACATCCCATTTACTTACATGGGATACCTACCAAAATAGGATCATTTCGCCTGTTCGCGTCCATTTAGTGCAGTTGGCAAGTTTGAAGGAGAAAATAAAAATGTTCCAGCAAATTTATTATTCAATGAAAAATTAATGTAATGCGTTCATTATCTAGTCTATTTTAATAATAACATTCAGTTTTGTTCGAAACTTGTTATGTTTTTTTTTAAATAGACAAACTTCAAAATATGGCATTTTACCCAGTTTGCGTCCAAAAAATGCTAATTGCGTCCACCTGTGGACCAGTTCGCGTCCACCAGCTTAGTCTTAACAATATCAGCCTTATAATCCTTCATATAAGGGTGATATTGTTAAGACAATCTAAAGAAAGATTGGCTTTTAACAATTTCTACATTTAAGATTAAAGTTATAAAAAGTCTACATTATTATCATTATTAAATCACTTTATAGAAACTATAAATAACTATTTATTGTTCTCAACATCGATGGAACTTAAAATCAAAGATAAAAAATAACGATAGGTACATGTTGTCCAATATTGTGGTCTTCGGAATAGCATAATTTTTACATAATTATGTACATATTTGTCTTATCGATTTCTTCTTCTCACGAATATCACAAAACGCTTTCTTTATTTAAACATCTTTTGTATTTTTTTCCTTCTTCTTTCTTGTCTCCTAAGAACTCAGCTTGAATAGAAAAAATATGGAATAAAAGAAATTAAATGTAATAATTTAATTTTAAACTCAGTCTTAATCAAAAATTTTAAATTATAAAAAAAAATATATATAGAATGTATTTATGCGATCATTTCTATTTCATGAAAATATGGACGCAATTTGCTATAATATTATCCCTTGCAGGTATAGTTTGCGTCCACTTGTGGTCGATTATTATATCAATTGTATCTTTTATTACAATCATAATAATGTGGACGCAAATTGGTCATTACAATTGCATACTATTAATGTTAAAATAAACAAAATCCCAATTTCTCTCTCATATTTTAATCACATAAAAATAAACAACTAAAGAAATCATAAATAGACGAGTTCGCGTCCATTGTGGACGCAAAGTGGAAGTTTTATAAATTCGGTGTTGTAATTCGCGTCCACCTTATTTTAATTGTTAACTATAAAAAAACAAGCTAATTCATAATTCATACTATTCGTCTTTTCATTATTAATGTCTAGAAACAGCTATATATCCTAAAATTCACATAAAACAATAAAAAAAATACCGTCAAACACGCCGCTGCACACTATTTTTTTATTTATATCCCGCGCATCGGCACTCTTTTGTTGAACAACCGAGATTAACTAATTTTTTTAAACAGGATAGGCTGGGCGCACGGAACTTTTGTCTATTTGTGCGTGTCTCTTATACGTCGAGGTATTGGCGATACTGACTTTTCATTTTATTAGTGTGTTAGTATACTTATTTCCGAGCATTTTTAAAGGGAGGTCCGCAAAATGGACGCGAATAGGGGGGTGGACGCGAACTGGCGAAATGACCCTATACATTGTTCTTTTGTTCCTACCAAAAGTCCCACGTCCCACATGAAATGTTCTAATTATAAATTGTCTAATGAGAAAGGTCTGCAGGCGTAATATATTATTTTAAGAAATAACATTTGCAATCGGAAAACGTTCATATTTCCATAATAATGATACTCTTAGCTTTGTACGTTATATAACACATAGGGTAGGTACGTACCTACAGACGCTACGCGCTCCGAACGCCCTCCGGAAATTAACATTTTCTAAAGCACTTGCACATGAAGGCGCATACACATCGAAATGACTTTTCAAAGCCATTGTTACATCTACACACATTGCTTATGAATTCAGCTCTACTACGAATTCTAGGTCAAAAAAAATACACATTAATGAAACGTTTTACTTTTGCGCTATTTACTTAACACTCGATCCGGCTTAATAAAGGAATCGCTGAGATGCGAAGGAATTTGATAGATATTCATAATGCAAAGGAAAGGAAGCACAATCAGATTTTCATTGGATATTCTCGGCGCCCGTGAGCTGCGACGCTGAGGGGGGGCGGCGAAATGAATACTTATTGCGAAAATGAAGCGGCCATTAATGAACGCCGGCTCGGTGAACCGATCGCCGCGATTTAATCCCCTTCGAAAAATATTCAATAAACGCCGCAAAACCCTCGCGCGGAATCATCCGCAAACGGCCGGAATCCAATGGAGAAGAAAAATAGCATAGACGGCGAGAAAATCATATTTTATTAAAGAATCAGTAATCCTTACAAATCTTTTCGCGCCAATGAATGCTTGTTGCTACAATTTCTGAATCATCTTTGAGTAAAGTGAAGCGTGACATGTCTATACCTTCGCAGTGAAAGACGTCGAGCAGGTATCTATATAATCTAATAAAAGGTATAAGAAGGCCTAATAAGTATAGCAACAAGATTATTCGCATCGACTTTTATAAAAACCCACTTTTTCAATGTTCACAATAAGAAAGAATCATCTATTACGTTCCATTGCTGGGAGTGCTCCCGCAGTACCTACTACGTTTCTGTTTTCTCTTTGTGTATGTACAGTACATACAGCTTTAGTTTGAGTTTTTTCATATCTTTTGTGCGTATCCTCATTTTTCATTCCGATGCAATAGGTATATTTTTAATAATAAGCGTGCATTGTGCTGGCCACTCATAATAGACAAAGAAAGAAAAACAAATAAAACCACAAATAGCAATTCGATAATATACTTTATTACATATCCTTCAATGCTTTCACGACGCAAATATTATACAACAAATCGTTTTGTAACTTTGACCACGCTTGCGTGGCCGTCTCTTCAACTGCAACTAAAGAATTTCGAAGTTCCTCATTTTGAGATATAACTTTGGTGTGCATCTTCAAAAACAAACTCATGTAAGACTGTGCGAGTTCGAAATCTCTATTACTTTTCAACATGACGTCTAACATACGCAGGAATTGTTTCATTACGTCTACATTGCCGCCGGCGTCGGGGGCCATACTTGTCACTTCTGCCTCAATGGCTGCGGGCGATAGGGTCTTCAATTTTACGATACACTTCTCATAACTTTCCTCCGTCTCACATACAATCAACTTCTTGGCGAATACAGTCAATGTTGATAAAGAATCTGGTATTAATAGCTTTGTTTCTCCATCGCCGTCCTTGTCTTTCTCCAAGTCAAATTCTAATTCGAGGCTCGGTATGGTTGGCAAAAAGAACGGCGCGGATTTTGGCACAGTGAGTGGTGTTTTAGGTTTATTGCGTTTCTTTACAACGTCGAGATGCAGTAAATTCAACCAGCGTGATGTTGGCTGGTCTGATAGTGTAATGAGTTCTTCGCTAATTTGTATCGGGGATTTATATTCGGGCTCTTCGCCTAAGTCTATAATACCTATATCTTCTATGCTGGGTTTTTCGGGTGCTGTACTTGGCAATCCTGAAATAAAATACACTGTTATTACACAACGAAAACGCTGAAAAACAATAAAAACTGCAAAGTAATCAATTATGGTTAATGATTATGTTATTATGAAGTTATCTAACAAAGTGTGTTTTCCAGATTACACTTCTGCCAAAACTTTTTCCACAATTAATGACTAAGTAACATGAGAACGGCAACGATATAATTAATCTTTTTTTTATTCAGATTATAAAACTTGATGATCCTTTGATTTGAGCTTGAGTTTTGGATGGCCAATGATCATAAATTCTATGCTTGGTATACAGACATTAATGGACTTCTTAGAGACTTTTACTCTTCTAGTAATAGTTCTTTCTCACTAGTACTTAGTCAAAAGTACCTTTTATTTGGAGAAGACGGTACAACTCATATCGCGGAAGTTTTGAGAGTTTTAAAGAAAAAGCTTGACTCGGAACTACGGATATAATTATGATTAACACAAATTGCAGAAACGAACCTACTACTCATCTAGTCAGCAATAAAGACACGGATATTAAAACATTTACTTACTCAATTTAGGTATGCTAACTGCATTTCTGTCGATTGGCTTAAGGAAAATCCTCTCATACAACAATCTATTGGCCCATAGGAATATTCCCAACTCTCCAACATGCGTCGTCGCTAAAAAGTCTCCAGTCGGAGACATACTTAGCGATGTACAAGGTTGTTCTACCTAGAATAAACATTGAAATTAATACTAAGAAATATTAATTAATATCAGTACTAAGAAATTACTTATGTTGTGAAGACGCCTACACAAATTCCGGCAATCAGCAACTATAGCTTTTCTACGGGCGCGACCAAAAATTTATTTGCAAAATGTCGCTAGCCACCGGGTACGCAAGAGTTGTGCCGTTGGAAAG
The DNA here is from genome assembly GCA_944739405.2 of Euclidia mi. NCBI lineage: Eukaryota > Metazoa > Arthropoda > Insecta > Lepidoptera > Erebidae > Euclidia > Euclidia mi. The sequence goes on along the minus strand of OX123186.2, from coordinate 54,449,260 downwards.
CCGGATGGATTTTTCAAGCGACATATGTGAAGAAGACTTTACAATTAGTGAAAATATGTATTTCAACTTACTGAGAATATGTCTACCAGTTGTGCACTTGGTATGTCCCACGTACACACGGTGCAATCCATAGAAGAGCTAATTAGCCAACTGCAAAGAAACATACTTTCTTTTTAAATATATTCGTATTCAAGTATAATATGTAGGGACAGAGATTAGTTCGAAAACATGCGATCGATGGGTGGTCAGCCACCGCATTCGAAACAGTCGTGGTGCAGCTGTGCCGGGTGCCGGTACAGTGTGACCTTAAAACCTGAAACTACGTTTTGACTTCGACGCGGGCGATGATCTTTAGGAAATTATTCACATTCGCAATTATATTAAGTTCTCCATCAACACTACTGTACAATCATTGTATTAAGGTTTAATTTGAACTGGCAAAAAAGTGTCAGTCCTGACTCTACGAGGGTACCACCGTACCAATAAAAAAGACGGTTGTGTTACCAGAGAATACGCATGTGTGCACACGCCAATGTGTACATGTCACTTATCCATACTGGGCGTCCACTTAATGCAGTTCGAGGCTCAAAGTATTTAATTCTTTAATTAAAATTCTGAATTACAACCGAAACATTCGAAAGAGAGTCCACAAAAGAAAATACTGTGTTGTTCTTTTAGGGTTCCGTAGTCCACAAGGAACCCTTATAGTTTCATCATGTCCGTCCGTCTGTCCGTCCGCAGCCTAGCTCAAAGACGCCTGGTGCTAGAAAGCTGATATTTGACATGAATATAAACATAAGATATTGCAACAAAACTGTAGAATAAAATTTAGGAAAATATTTTTTAAGGGTATCTCCCCTACATATACAGGGTGTCACAAGACCCATCACCAAGCCGAAGTCTACTCGTTTTGCACATCATGCCAAGTCATACTACGCGAAAATAATACCTGAGAAACAAAAAAATGTTTAAGGTTAAAAAAATTTACAACATTTATTACCGGTAATGTATAGCGCGCGCTTGCAGACATGTACCTACGCCGGCCGTATCTACCTACACCGTGCGCCGCGGTGGCAGCAGTTTATGATCACGTGGTCGCGCGGCCGAGGGGAATGACCTCGCAGCTGATTACTGGTACGCATACACTACGCGTCGGGAACTTTAAAGCCGTTTATTTTAGGGAAATATTGAAAATTTTCTTTATGTTTATTTGGCAGAAAGTGTACATTTATCATTCTAAACACGACTTTGGAATAATTCGAAAAAAAAATCGTGACTTTGAGCCTCAATATCTCCTGAACCAGTAATTTCCCAGGTATGGTGCCGAAGTAAAAATGATCGTAATAATTGGTACTATATAGGGTTTCAGTTTTCGTTAAGGGTCTTTTTACACCCTGTATAGTGGGGTTGAATTTTTTTTGGTTGAGTACCCCATCATGTGGGGTATCATTGGATAGGTTTTAAAAAAATATTATTACTTTGTTCAAATCATTTTTCGATCAAGTGATTGGTTTGTCAAATATCAAGCTTTGAAGTGAAAAAATTTGTTAGACTCAAGTGCCCCCCCCCCCCCCCTCTGCCAGCTAAACTATTAATTTGTAAGAGGTGAAAAAAATCACAAATGTAGTACATATAACGAATTTAAAAGGAAAACTATCACGGCTAAGTAGATATCACTAGTTTACGAGTAATCGTCGGTTAACTTATAAATACCTATTTCTGTGAGTTTACATTGGGCGCGCTGGCTTAATTTTAAAGATATACGTACTTTGGTATGTAATGTACTACGGTACTACGTATGTATAGTAGTCGTATATCTTGGAAACCACATTTTATGTTTACAATACATAACTCAATTCAATTCAATTTATTTATCAAAAAACACAGATACATTAAAATATAATTTTTACATAAAATCAAACTTAAGACTAAGTGGTTTATTAATAAATTAGAAAGAACACCACTCCTGTACTAGTTAGAAAACTGTATCACAGTAAGTGGGTTCTCCCTTTACAAATTCTTGTTATGTATTTTAAAAATACCACAAAATAATTATAATATTCGTAAACAAAAATAAAAAGGTAAAGCATTAAAATCTGTTTCTAATTAATAGGTACATATTATGTATATAACATTGACGCATTTATTATTAAAATTGCGTGTTGTGCATTTTGTAGAAAACTTAAGTGTAACATATAAAACTACGAGTCAGCTAAATCGTAAACAGTGTTAGTGTGTTAGTAATAGTTGTGTTTAGCATTTATTTATAATAATTACATAATGTGCGTTTATCCAAACTCGATGAAATTACATATAATGTTAGTAGGTCACTATTCTAATGAGGTTCTGTTAAGTTTATAACTAATGTTGAAAGATCTAATTATGATAACCAAATGATATGAAAGTTAGTTAAAGAGAGTTTAGTATGTAGCAAGTGGAGTGAAGCCTAAGTATCTCCATAATCAACGGTGTTGATATATCTCCTCTCTGCCATAATTTTCGCCGGACAGTCAATAGAGCCTGAGTTGTGTTTGCTTGGCTTTTTGTAGTGCAAGCAGGTAGCGCACGTTGGTTCGTCTGCCTTTTTCGTGCATTCCTTTATTGAATGTCCACGATCACCACAATGTCCACAGGTGTATGTTGTCTCCCGGCAAGTCTTAGCTGCATGGCCATATTGCTGACAATAACTGGATACATACCAAGTATTTTGCTAAACAAAACTTAGGTTCTTATAATAGTGTTATTAAAATTATTTTTTCAGCAAAATAAACAGTCGGATTAGTTGTACATTAATACCCTTTGCAGCAAGTCATTATGGGCAACTACGGAACCCTACATTGCGCGTGGCCCGACACGTTTTAGAGTTACTGTCACTTTTAGACTATATATCAAAAATACTGATTTTTATTGCAATTATACATTAGAAGAATCCTAACGAATTTTAAAGGCAGGATCACAAATAATAATTTGTTTAAGTCTACTTGCAAATATTTACGTGGTAACCTATAGTGCAAGCGGATTTAGCACTACGCTACGCGGAGTATCTTGAGTTCGATCTACAACACGTTATTTCAAGCCCAGGTGCTCTTTGTGTGCGTTGCTTAATTTTTTTTATGTCACTTTACAGATTTCTATTTTTTTCCCTAGCAAGGTAGAAGTATATATTTTTAAACGAAGAAATCATTTGTTCATACTATTTAAAACAGGGTTAAGTTTGATTTAAATGTTTTCATACTTTAAAGACATGATAACGCGCATGAAACGCCGTGTTCCTTTAAGAAGCGCCAATGCCCCAATCGTAAAGATATCGTAATGTGTTCAAGGGCCCGTTGAGTGGATATCGTCCACTCAATGCGCTACGGAAGTGAACCCACTTCTAACACAAACATTTAACTTAGCTGGAGGCGTTAATAAGAATTCTATTCGGTTCATGTACCAAATATCAAGTGAATTAAAAACATTAAAGCGCAGATACTTGTTTTTAGATTTAGTAGTCTCGGTAATATCGCAGTTGTCATTTTGCTATGACAACTACCTACAATATTAATAATATTGAATTTATTTCCCAAAACTGCAGTTTTTTGGAAATAAACTCAACCCATCAAGGAAGCATGTATGATAAGTATGCGGGCCAGAGTAAGCAACCGATTAACATTGAATCCATTATAAACCCTGATCTTCATTAAGTATCTGTTGGATTGCGTATTCATGAAGAACTGTATTTATTATCATTTTTGTTATTAGAATAAATATCTATTAAAATGTAGTTAGAAAAATTTAATTATTCGTTTTCTTGTTATTGAGAAGATAACAAGAACAGGAATATAAGTTCTGCGAAGCGGGTCTCTGTTGATATTACTACGAAATACCAAATATAAACAGAAACTACAGTAGTTTCTACACTTCAAAGTGCTCTAGACATTAACACAATTAAAAAAGGTAGGCTGTTCATAGCCTACCTTTTTTAATTGTGTTAATGTCTAGAGCTCAACGGCAACGAACAACAAACATAAAAAGGTTCAAACACGGCGATCATTGGTAAATTAAAAATAACGCATCAATCACTTGGTCCAGGAAGGCACTTATGATAAATACATTGGTTTATCACTTTGCCCATAACATACACACAGGTAAAAACGTAGGTATTCGTATATTACATTTGGTTTTAGCGTAAACTAATTATAATAATGATAAATACTTATAATAATTTATGTACGCACATACTATTGGTATAGTCTTAAAGATACAAGCTTGAAGAATGAATCCGGCATTCATTGCCGTACTTATTACACAAATATTATTGAATTTAATCCAAATTCTGATTTCTGCTGTCGTCTAAGAATCGCCTAACATTATACGCCTATGGCCTCCTTTAGTGGCAGGGCGTGGTGACATCTAGACTCGTACCCCTATTGTTTAAGGACAAAGGTCCAGTATCAAACTCAAAATGGACTTTCAATTAAGTCTTCAAAGCGATTAGTAATTGTATTAACTTTCAAACTTTGTATACAAAATAAAATACCAAGAAGCGCTTCCAACTTAAAATATAAATTCAAACAACACTCACCGACTCTGAGTATCAAATTCAATATCGGTAATTCTTCCGTTGTGTCCGTCGAACTTCCTCACTATATTCATAGTGTCGATATCGACCAGCGTTATAGAAAAGTCTTCATTTGCGAGCGCCAGTAAGCCGCTGTCCCTATGGCATTTCGTACTAGACACTGATTCATCTAGTCTTATTACATGGTATGGTGTTGCAGCTGAAACAAAAATAATTGTGAAAAGCTTTGTCCAGTTATAAGCTTCACTTCCATGTTATGCGCGGTTAGGATTTATATTAATTCTGAACGAAATATTTCCTGAAAATATTTATTTTAATTGATAATATCTGTGGCAGACTTGCTTGGGTCCACGTCACGATAAAAAATAAACGTAGTATAAACGTAACTTAAACGTAGACATGACATCTTGGCATTATATAGTATAGCGCTCGGAAGGATGAGAAAAGATTGGAAATGGTAATTACATGGAGTGATAATTATTCCAACATTTTCACTCTGCCAATGATATGCACCAGATAAAGTTGATGCCGAGCAAGAATGTGTGTTACGAAAGTATCGTTTAAAATAAAATGAAGTACCTCCAACTCAACGTCATGAACCATTTATGATTATTTTAATTATTAAGCTTGGATGATAACTGTAACACAGGATCGCAATCTGATGGTCATATGTGTGGTAAGTAGTGATGGCAATTAATGCGATTTCGCATTAATTTCATTAGCATGCGAATTCGTGACTCTTAACATGCTAAATGCTATTGCTATGCTATTTGCTAATTATAACGGTGATTAATAATAATGTTGTATGTGAAGTGTGAAATTTATTAATATGCGAATTAAAAAGCGCGTTCGCTTAAGACTCTTGCACAGGTATTTTATGTACCTAAGTAAGATAATGATCACAATTAAAATAAAAGAATAATATAAACATAACAACATTAACAACTTTAAGGACCTTCTCTCATACTTACTAATTACCTACTTTATCTAGATTTGGGACTAACAATAAAATATAGAAAATGGTGTATTATTTAGTAGGTAGGTACCAATATTATTTACAGGTTCCTTCTTATATAATTTGTTCATATTATTATCAATTATAAGTACAACAATAAATATTAGACGAAAGAAAGTTTATCAAATACGTAAACAAAACTCACTATTATGTGCCAATTCGTACTAATCGTTGACATAATACGAACACGAAGCGCGCCAAACGCGTGTAAACACAGATGATTATTACATAAACAAACATTCACACGCATTCACTCAATATACGACCTTAAATAAGAGTAAATCAGAGATAATAATAAAATAATTGCTTAACATCATCATTCGCATTCGCACCATTTGCTAATAATTTCACTTGTCGTGTCAGGTGAAACGGATATATTGAGTATTCCCGTGGACGAGACAGAGAACGCGATTCCCGCGTTAGCAAAAAAATATAAACGAACCGAATCGCGCTCGAAACGATAAATTCACAATTCACGAAATTTCGCAACGATATTTCATATGCTAAATGCTAAATGAAAATTCACATGCTAAAATTAATGTGAATGCTAATATATCCATCACTAGTGGTAAGTACATATCAAATATGAACTGGCAAAGGAGTTGGAAAGGGACAGAATAAAAACGATCATAGACTCATTTGTCACTAGATGACGTCGAATATTCCGCGGTGGTTTCTAGTGAAGTCCAAACTTCTCTCAAGAGTTTTATATATCTCTTCCACCAAGCCTCGCATGGTGTACACAGGACACATACAGAGATTTCTACCATGATAAATAAACTCAATTTTAAAGCATGATAATTTGAATTTGATGCTTTACCCAGGAACTGTTTCAACGAAAAGTAAGAAAAAATGAAAAATGACAGTCAGTCATACATTCTTAATTCATAAATCCTTGTATGAATAATCTCTGGTGTGTCACAGATCTATAGATAATTTTATTATGTTGTATTTATAATTATTAATTTGCACGTTAAGCCACAAAGAGCGTGTATTCCGACAGCTACTCTTCACGCCGTAACTCATAAAGCGATCAAAGGATTACGCATGCATTTATTTAATCCCATGAAACAATTAACCATGTTCGAATTAATACAAAATACACAACATTTTCTATTCTGTGGTGTATATGTCACCGGAAAATAACAAGAACCGTTTATAAATTTATATAGGAAATTTATAAATTTTCGTAAGATTCTAAACGGGAGACATATTGTATTATTTTACGCCCATATTTACGTAAATTGATAAACTTACCGAATTAATTCCTAACATAATACGTAAGCAATAACCGAGCGCCATGTGCACACTAATTTGTTGAATAAGTCACGTGTTCTATTTCCTTCCATAGAAAACTACAGACCCATAACGCTGATCCCAGTATTTTCAAAACTTTTTGAAAGGTTGATGCATTCGCGAATCACCGGCTTTTTAAACAGAAACCAAATTCTATGTGATGAGCAAAATGGATTCCAAAAGAACAAATCTACAACATTAGCAGCTTTTTCTCTTATGAAAACCGTAACTGAATGTTTAGATAAAAGGAAACGTGTTTCAGCAGTACTGTTTGACATGTCTAGCGCATTCGACCACGTCGATCACAAAATACTGCTCCAAAAATGTGAGCTATATGGACTTAGAGGCAATGCCCTACAATGGTTGAGTAGTTACTTAGCTGATAGACGACAGTGTGTTGAGATTACACGTGTAGACAAAAACCTAACACAGTTATCACATAGATCAACGTACAAACAGAACAATTTTGGGGTCCCTCAAGGCAGTGTTATGGGTCCATTATTGTTCCTCATTTATATCAATGATATCCCGAAAGTTACTCAACATAAGTGCACACTTTTTGCAGATGATATCTCCGTAGTTGTTGACGAAACTAATTCTTCCGATTATACACAATGCGTACTTAATACTATAGAAAATATATCTAGTTGGCTAGATCAAAATAATCTCACCGCCAACATGACTAAAACAAAAATTATCCAATTTAGTACATATAACAAAAAATATACTGACTTAAAATTAATCCACCGCGGTCAAGAAATAATGTTGGTTGAGGAAGCAAATTTTTTAGGTATCGTAATTGATAAGTTCTGTAATTGGAAAGCCCATACAAAACAAGTGTCAACCAAAATAAACAGGTTCATTTACGCAATAAAAAGAATAAGAAAGTTAGCGGACGAAAAAACAGCCTTAGTAGCATACCATGGATATATTGGGTCTATATTAAGATATGGACTTTTGCTTTGGGGAAACTCGACAGATACCAGCGAGTCTTTATATCACAAAAAAAATGCATAAGAGCTATTTGTGGTGTTGCGCCGACTGACACATGCCGGCCGCTATTTAAAAAATTACGATTGCTTACCTTGGCTTCACTGTACATATTGGAAATAGGCGTCTTTGTTATGAAGCATTCAAATATATTTCAAAGAGTGAGCGAAACTAAGAAATATTCTGTACGAGACAACACTAAACTACAAACACACTTTGTATCCACGACCTTGTACAAAAAAAACTGCAATTATATGTGTATACAAGTATTTAACAATATACCCCGACGCATACGCGAACTTCCCCTGTCTCAGTTTGTGTCTCAATTAAAGACTTGGCTTATAGACAGATGCTTCTATACACTTTCCGAATTTATGTCGTACAAAGACAAGTAGATAGTTAGGTATAATATAATAAAGACTATTGAGTATTAAACAATATAATAAATTATCTGATGTTGCATTTCATATTGTATTTAAATTGTTTAAATTATAATTATAAGTAAAGCTAATTATATTAAATATTAAAAAATAATTATATAGTTATTAATGGAATTAGTGATAGAATGTAATTTAATTTATAGACATGTTATTTATGAATATTTTTAATTGATTTATAGTTGAAATGTATGTGAAAATTCTGTATATTAATGTTAGTGTTATGCCTGTAATACTGTTACGATTATTATAATACGGGTTAATGTTATGTTAATGTTAAGATTAATTGAGTGGGTACTTAACTACTCATTATTTTTTGCATGCCATTTATATGGTGAGACATGTAGTACAATTGTTTTCTGTAAGACCTTTATAACCGTGTTTCTGGCAAATAAAGTATCTTATCTTATCTTATCTTATCTTATCTTATCTTCCGCGCCACCGCCATTCTTCGCCACTTTTACGAATAAACCGGAACTTTGGCGATGTTAATGAGGCTAAGTTGACGGAGCCCTGCTACGCAGGGCTCCTATTTTTGTGTTCAGGGTCACAAGAAAACCTAACATAACCTATTAAGTTGAACTGATGCCGACCTTCATTATAACCGACCGACCAATCAGAGAGCAGTGTGTGATTTTCCGTATTTTAAAGAAGCGTAAAATTAAAAGCTCTTCTGTGATTGGTCGAACCGTGTAGAATCTTACGAATGGATTTCCGCCAGTTTATACATTTACGACGTGACATCGCAAATTGATAAATTTACGGAAATGTTTGCCTAAAGTAATACAATTTATCTCTCGTTTAGAATCCCACGAAGGTTTATAAATATCCTAGGAAATTTATAAATTTACGGATTTTATTATTTTCCAGTGACATACCTATATAAATGAAAACAATACCTATCAATTTTCCTTTTGATCTAAAACTAGCGAACTATTTTCGTTAAATTCGTAAGAAAATATTTAGGCACTAAACCTGTGTGAATAATACACTCAAACCTTCCTAAGAAAATCACACTATCTACCTATTGATGAAAACCGTGCAAGAATTGGTTCGGTCGTTTTTAGGGTTCCGTACCTAAAAGGTAAAAATGGGACCCTATTACTAAGCCTTCGCTGTCTGTCTGTCACCAGGCTGTATCTCATAAACCGTGATAGCTAGAAAGTTGAAATTTTCACAAATTATGTATTTCGGTTGCCGCTATAACAATAATAGGTACTAAAAATAAAAAAATGAAAATATTAAGGAAAATATTTCGGTTGCCGCTATAACAATAATACTAAAAATAAAAAAATGAAAATATTAAGGAGGGGACCCATACAATAAACATGTTCTTTTTTCATATTTTTGCTCAAAATTACTAACGATAACAGGTAGACGCTTAAAATTTTCACAGAATATGTAGCTGTATACCTATCACCTTTCAAAATAAATAATTAAATAAAAAGTAAATAATAAAGGGGTAAAAAACAAATTGCTTAAAAATTACTTTTGTTGTATGGGAGCCATACAACAAAAGTAATTTTTAAGCAATTTGTTACTCGATCTTAATAAACAGGTAGAAACTTAATAAATATTAAAGTATACATACAACAAACATGATTTTCTTTTATAGATGATGGTACGGAACCCTTCGTGCGCGAGTCCGACTCGCACTTGCCCAATTTTTTTTATCTTATCGCGTTCATAAAGACAGACAAGACGGAAAGGGAAGGAAAATATTTTATAATAAGTTTAGATTGTCCATAGCACTGCAAAACACGTCTGCATTCAAGCCAGTCAATTTCTGATGCAGCTTACACTAACCTGTTTTACTTAGCCTCCAGAACATTATCGTCCATAACTACTTTGTGGAATGATCGTGTTAGAAAGAATACGAAACAACAAGACTTTTCTTTTTAAATTCCTTGCAACAGATTTTCAAATCCATGTTATTTTAAGGCGCTGTTATACCTCAGAAGCAGTGAAACACCTAATTTTTCGTCGCGCATCTAGCCATACTAGCAAAAAATAGAGCTTAAAGTCAAAAGTCTGAACAAAAGACTTTTGAAAGAATTTTTCATGTATGTAAAATAGAATCACGGTAAAAAAATCACAAAATCGAGGCAGAAAATAATCTTTCGTCTCACTGTTTGCAATATTTTGATCGTAAGCTGTCATATGTTATTTAATAATATTGTAGGAAACCTAATGAACTAAAGAATTACCCTATTTATTTTCATATTATACGTGTATATTTTGTAAAATTAAATAAAATCTGCCAAACGTCTATGATTTTGACGCTCGGTAGATCCCATCAATATCAAACGCTTCAGCAATTTAAACCTTAATAGCATAAGCGGTGTACTGAGTGTCAGTTGCTAGTTTACGCCCCGCCCAGACAGACCTCATCATTCGGCTATGAGCCCTGTGAGAGATAGTAGGTCATGTCGCTTGCGTCTCCGCTGCACGAAATTTTACGTAAACCTGTTTGTTATTGTAATACGCCTATAGGCTTTTCATGTAACTATGGGCACATATAATTAGGACCTAAGTTTATACTCTTGTTGCGTTTAATGTGTTCTTGTTTCTTTGTTTATAAATATATAATTAGAAGAATAAAATATGGACAATTAGAGAAATAAAGTTCTACGAAGGATTTGTACAAGAAAGCGTTGTAATAAAATAGAAATTCATCCATGGCCAAGTGACTATGAAATATGTAACATTTTTACACAAATTATTTTCATAAGAGTATTTTATGACTGACTATGTTATAGATTATCGATTATGCATAATATAATTATATAAATTATTCTCACAATACATAGCTGCCACAGTTTTCAATTTTTGAAAGAGTAATAACATAAAATCGAATCATTTTATGTACCTATATTGCAAATTCATTAGCTTGTCAGAGCGCCTGGAGCGCTAAGATGCCGCCACGGCGTACAATAAACAGCGCTAATATGGCGTTGCGCAATCCGCACACAAGCGGTAACGAATGTTGTATTATTGTGTTGTGAACATAAATCTATTTAGGTACATCGGGTAAAACTTTGATTATTCATAAACTATTAGGTATATCTCAGTACATCTAATATCTTTTTAATTTCTAAAATCAATCATTTATAAGTAAGAAGGTGACTTCTCTGTTTGCTATAACACAAGATATAGTATTTTTTTTAATAATAAAGTACCTAACTAATTATCTTTATTGTAATTACAGTGAAGTTAAAGATAACAGTTCTGCAACGTCTTACACACATTTGACTGCAGTCATTCCTAACACGATTTGTTCAAGAGCTAGCCAAGAAATGCCAAACAATATTTTTACAAATTTGACTCAAATTCCGCAGTGATAAGCAAAAATTACAAGAGGGATAGCAGTGACTGGTTCAAATTGCGTAAGAATATGTTGACAGATTGAAATTTTGGTACAGTGGTAAAAAGAAGAGATAACAGCAGTAAAGCCAACTTAGTAAAAATTATTTTGTACAAATAAAATATTTGCAATGTAAAAGCAGTTGCGCATGGAGTCTAAAATGAACAACTGGCTTTGCAACAACTGGCGAAGCAAGAAAATTTAACAATCGAGCCTTGTGGATTATCCGTTTATTGGTGCCACGCCAGATGGATTATTAGGTCCAAACACGATTGTGGAAATTTAATGTTCTATAGTTGCCTATAAAAATGGCCTGGAGAATAGTATAAGAGCAAATAAAATACAAATATGGAAACATGATAAAAAGTGAACTGACTAGTCTAAACAAATATTGTAATTGTTATTACCAAATTCAGGTAGAATGTGTGGAGTAGCAAAAGTATACCACCAAAAATAGAAATTATAGAAAGAGATGATGTTTTCTGGGAGAAGAAAATGAAAGAAAAGCTTGTGGCGTTTTATATGAATTGGCAGTTGCCTGAAATTGTTGATTCTCGTCAAGCTCAAGGGATGGCATTGCGAGATCACGGAGAGGAAAATGTTTCATCAGTGCTTGAAATTTCTACAATACCAAGCCGTAAAAGGAAAGTAAATGAAACTGTGCCTCGCACACTGCCTTTAACTTTCGATGAGAATAAAGAAAACCTGCCGGGTTGTAGCAGACAGCTAACTTTTGATGAGCTGTAAACTCTGTATTTCGTTAGTAAATGAAAATGAATATAAATAAATGTCTTTTAATACTTATTTTCTTTGAACCAACACATATTTGAAGCGAAAGAAATTTTTTATATTTTCCATACAAACATGTATGAGGAGAGCTAACGAAAAAGCAGTAACTCCAATTCTAATTCTATAATTTTCTAAGCGACATAGCAGTATCTCATGAATAAGGTATATCCACATATATTTTTGATATTTCATTTATTTTGAAAAATAATAATGGGTTGGGTTTCGAAACGAGTCGCCTGAATTTGAGCGTATTGGTAGTGTAGGGGGCTTAAGAGAGTTCGTTTTAATCCCCTAAAAGTAATTTTGGCTGCCGGAGTTGCGTCTAAATATTTTTAAACAATTTCCAAAATTTCATAAATACTTCGGCAATTATGCAAAACGGCACGTAGTTTTTATACTTTAGTACAGTTTTACAAATGTAATTTTTAGGTTTTATGTGTAAAACGTGAAACGAAACGCAAAACCGCCATCTTGGAATGATCATATTGACAGCTAATGTCAAATTTGTGCGTCATTGCTTTCGAGTGCCTAGGGTTAGGTGCGACTGTAATAAGTCACTAAATAGGTTATGTTAGGTTCTCTTTTGACCCTTAATCCGAAAATAGGAACCCTTGGCAAGGCTCCGTCAACCTTAGTTTATTAAACTAGTGTGATGAATGTGGAAGTTGGCAGTGCCATACACACCGATGTTTGGAGAATTATTTTTTTATCAGAGGAAACCAAGTATTTCCGGCAAGTGAAAATGGTGAGGGGAGGTTTCGAGACCTCTCCTCCTCCCCCCCAATCACTCACAACCTTCTAAAAACGAATGAATGCTCGGAAACAACCCGGTGTAGCATGAATGCCTAGCCCGGCCGGAGCATGGTGGATTCGACACGGCCGGGCCCCGGCCAGGCCCCGGCCCGGTGTAACGTGAATCATCGAGCATTGATTGCACAGCCGTGTCTATCTGTTCAAGTAGGGATTGCGACAGACGAAAGAGAAACAACACCGACCGACATTACGACGCCGTGGCACGGCTGGGCCACGGCCTAACGTGAATTACTTCATACAAATCAATACAATGAATTTCTGACCGTGCCACGGCCGTGCCCCGGACGGGGCCCGGCCCGTACACGGCACGGTGTAACGTGAATCATGCTAACTGTGACTCCGCCGTGGCCCGGCCGGGGCCGGGCCGGTGTAACGAAAATCATCCTTTATGTGGTCTGCTCTTCATCCTACTATGCCCGTAGCGGGATATGTTGCCTCCAACTGGAATTGGAAATTACTGGGAAAGAGTCACGTGACAAAGCAACCCGACTACCTCGAATAGCGTTAACATAACAGCAGTCCTAGATACACGTGCTGAAAATTAAAACTCGTCACATGCATCGACGCCTTCACTAGTCACACACCAGCGACCCTAGAGCCCGTTTCCTAGCCTTTTAACATAAGATTTTCCATACGTAAATGTCGACGAAATCAGTCTCTACCGCCTCGCAGGCAGGTAAATCTGACGGGCTGAAGGGCTAAATAAAAGGCTGACGGGGAAGACGGAGTAGCGGAGTAGAGTCTTGTCTGGCCTATGTAGACTACGAGAACCCTTTGATTCCATGAAACCTGGGCTCTTTTTGAGTCTGCAGCGCTGTTAAGTGGATGTGTAGGTGTTGAGCGGTTGCTGCCAAGTGGCGACGATGACTGTTCAAAACCTTAACCATAAAACAAGTACTACCCGTTTGTTTCGAAGTGTAAGACGAGCTTGGGTGCTTTTTATGATTTAATATAATACCTAATGAATTGAGCACCTCCATTTTCTGTTACTTACAATATTATTTAAGCGTGTGTTTTAGTTTTATTTATGATGCCATCCCGATTATGTTATGTACAAATACCAATGTTATAAAATTATATAAAGTGTGAATCGGACTCGGCCATGAAGGGTTCAGTAGTAGAGTTCCACTTAAATATACACACATCAACAAAGCCTAGGGATATCTTAATCCTAAATTATTTACGAGTTTATAGTTTAGAACCTTGTTAGTTTCCACAAAAAGTTTATATACAGATTAAAACCTCTTTTATTCTATTTTCAAAATTTGAACATGGAAAGAAAAAAAACAAAATAATAAACAAAATATGGCGGCAAATTTGCTAGTAATTCGTTACATTAAAGAAAGTTAAAACTGTTTTATTATAATTATTAATGAAAAGGGTTTTTAATTGTTTTTCTTTTTTAATTTAACGTGACGTACGAACTTTAAAAGTCATGTCACGTCGTCATTTGAGTCGAGATGAAATGTTACGAGCCGTGGGCATGTTAGAAAATGGTGCAATTCAACGCGTCGTTGCTGAGGCCCTACATACCAGTCAAAATGTGATATCAAGGTTGTGGTCACGTTATCGCAGTACTGGAGATGTGGCCGAACAGCACACAGGTAGATATCGTGTTACTACGCAGAGACAGGATCGATTTCTCCAAATGACCGCCAGAAGACAACCCAATATCACAGCGCTGCAACTAGTGCAAAGGCTCCAGGAGGACCACCAGCTGCTGGTAAGCGACCAAACCGTGCGAAGAAGGTTACATGAAGTTGATCTTCATGCTCGAAGACCATTGCGTGTTCCAGTATTGCGACGTGGCAATCGCGGTCGGCGTGCCCACGCCGACCGCGATGACTGTTCAAAACCTTAACCATAAAACAAGTACTACCCGTTTGTTTCGAAGTGTAAGACGAGCTTGGGTGCTTTTTATGATTTAATATAATACCTAATGAATTGAGCACCTCCATTTTCTGTTACTTACAATATTATTTAAGCGTGTGTTTTAGTTTTATTTATGATGCCATCCCGATTATGTTATGTACAAATACCAATGTTATAAAATTATATAAAGTGTGAATCGGACTCGGCCATGAAGGGTTCAGTAGTAGAGTTCCACTTAAATATACACACATCAACAAAGCCTAGGGATATCTTAATCCTAAATTATTTACGAGTTTATAGTTTAGAACCTTGTTAGTTTCCACAAAAAGTTTATATACAGATTAAAACCTCTTTTATTCTATTTTCAAAATTTGAACATGGAAAGAAAAAAAACAAAATAATAAACAAAATATGGCGGCAAATTTGCTAGTAATTCGTTACATTAAAGAAAGTTAAAACTGTTTTATTATAATTATTAATGAAAAGGGTTTTTAATTGTTTTTCTTTTTTAATTTAACGTGACGTACGAACTTTAAAAGTCATGTCACGTCGTCATTTGAGTCGAGATGAAATGTTACGAGCCGTGGGCATGTTAGAAAATGGTGCAATTCAACGCGTCGTTGCTGAGG
Organism: Euclidia mi; assembly: GCA_944739405.2. NCBI lineage: Eukaryota > Metazoa > Arthropoda > Insecta > Lepidoptera > Erebidae > Euclidia > Euclidia mi. Next base: position 54,433,491 of record OX123186.2, on the reverse strand, counting down.
CCCTACATACCAGTCAAAATGTGATATCAAGGTTGTGGTCACGTTATCGCAGTACTGGAGATGTGGCCGAACAGCACACAGGTAGATATCGTGTTACTACGCAGAGACAGGATCGATTTCTCCAAATGACCGCCAGAAGACAACCCAATATCACAGCGCTGCAACTAGTGCAAAGGCTCCAGGAGGACCACCAGCTGCTGGTAAGCGACCAAACCGTGCGAAGAAGGTTACATGAAGTTGATCTTCATGCTCGAAGACCATTGCGTGTTCCAGTATTGCGACGTGGCAATCGCGGTCGGCGTGGGCTCGGGAGCATTTACCATGGAGTGACGAACAATGGTCTTTGGTGCTGTTCACCGATGAGTCCCGGTTTGGGTTTCACCCGGATTCACGAAGAACACGCGTTTGGAGAGCTCCAGGGAGAGTTAGCCGTCTACGGCACCCTCAGGAGGTCCACCCATACCAAGGCGGGACAATCATGGTGTGGGCAGGAATTCGTCTTGGCGGACGAACCCAACTCGTTTGGATCCAAGGCAGCATGACTGCACAAAAATACCACGAGGAGGTAGTAGAGCCCGTTATTGTCCCACACAGAACTCAAATAGGCCATGAATTTCTACTCATGCACGATAATGCTCCTTGCCATACGGCGCGGCTGGTATCGACCGCTCTCCGAGAGCACGATATTCAAGTTTTGGATTGGCCTGCACAGTCGCCCGACTTAAATCCTATCGAGCATGCCTGGGACATGTTACAACGAAAAGCTTTGAGAGATTTTCCACCAAATTTGACGACTGAACAACAACTTTACGAACACTTGCAAAGGACATGGGACCTCATACCGCAGCAAGACATTGACAATTTAATTTTAAGTATTAACAATCGATGTCGATGTGTAATCAATGTAAGAGGTGGCAACACTGATTATTAATGATTAGATTTTACAAGATTTTTTCCATTTTTATTAAAATTAATAGTTTTTTAAGAAGAAATGTTTGTTGTTATCATACTAATTTTCCATGATGATTAAAAAAATTATTTTTTTTATTTAAAACAAAAAAAACACGAAATGTTTTTTATTTTTATTAAAGACCTTAAAATAATCTATGATTCTTATATTTACTGTATCAGAAAATTCTTCATAGATTTTTAGATATTTGATGAAATATAAAATATCCCTAGACTTTGTTGATGTGTGTACTTTGCCTCAATGCCTTATCTTAAAGTAACCAAATACCACTATCACTTTTTCGCCACCAAAAATAACTTTGTTTACCATAGTGTTTTCTTGTTCTATGTGCGATATATAAAAGACTACTTACTAGTCTTACTACATGTCCTTCAAAACAAAAGTGAATTTCATTTAAAGGTTTCATTATGATCCACAGCATATATCATTTCTTAGTTTTTTCACTCTCTTATTTCAAAAGATAGAGGTTGAGCAGGGAGAGAGGGGGGTTAATTGGGCAAGTGAAGTTGAAGTTCATGCCGCAATAAAGCACCTGAAAAAGAATAAAGCCGTAGGTGATGACGATAACGATGTATGTTTCGTTGACTATCGCAAGGCCTTCGACACAGTAAGTGGCAGAAACTTTGGGACGTGCTTATACTTGTGGGAGTCCCCAATCATTTGATACGTCTCATACGGGCGCTTTTCGTGGATGGAACGCCAACTGTTCGGATCGACGGTGTGCACTCTAAAGAATTCAAAACACAGGCCGGGGTAAGACAGGGATGTATTCTCTCGCCCGTTTTATTTAACATCTACACAGAGTACATCATGCGCATTGTACTGGATCAGCGGGATAAAGGAGTCTCTATTGGGGGCCGGAAAATATTGATAATTAAATAAAAGAAAAAACTTAATTGGGCACCATCTTTAATCTTCAGCAGAGCAATAGTGTTGTTCACAGACATAAGTAAATCTAGGGTTGTTCATGGGTGAACCATAGCTATTATAAACAATTCTTAACACAGCCCCTCAATTTACAGAATTTTATAATCACTAAAACATTCTTAAATTGCTTAAAGTAAACATTTATATTTATTTGGTAGTGACAACTCTAACATTTATGATCTGTGTGACAATATGTCCACTCTATACATTCACAATTCTATGTATGGTTTTACTAAAAATATAACATATAGGTAAACAACATTCAACAGTAGTCTGGGTACACAAAGTTTAGTTTTTAAATATTTAGGTACATCAAATCAAATTTAACTTATTACAAAGGTATTCATGTTTGCTGATTGGCAAAGATTTGGTAAAAATATCTGCAATATTTTCATTAGTAGGTACATATGATATAGACACTATTTTCTTCTGTATAAGATCTTTTACATAATGGTATTTAATTGCTATATGCTTAGAAGCTCTAGTATTTGTCTGATTATTGATAATCTTGATAGTGCTTTGATTGTCTATTAATAAGTGAGCTGAAATTTTCCTATCATTCAAGAAATCAGAGACCACCCCTTTTATGTGCATAAGCTCACTCACAGCATGCGCTCCTGCAACATACTCCGCCTCCGCCGTTGAGAGAGCTGTGCACGTCTGCTTCCTAGAGAACCATGTTATTAAATTCTCACCATGATAGATAGCACACCCACTGGTACTTTTCCGGTCTGATCTATCTGCTGCCCAGTCTGCATCCGAGTAAGTTTCTAGCTTTGTATAATCACCTGTCTTCTTATATAACAGCCCCTGACTTGATGTTTCTTTAAGGTAACGTAAGACTCTCTTACCTGCTGTCCATAATTCCTGTGTGGGCTTGTCGAGAAATCTACTCAGGTATGATACCGCATATGTGATGTCCGGTCTACTATTTGTAGAAATGTACAATAAAGAACCTATCAATTCCTTAAAAGGTACTTCAATCACATCCGAAGGTGATGCTATCTTTGCATTGAAGTTAGGTTCCATTGGAGTTTTACATCCTTTACAATCCTGCATATTAAATTTTTCTAAAATTCTCTCTATCATTGTAGTTTGTCTTAATTCCAGTCTATCTTTTTCTCTTGTTACTTCTAATCCCAAGTAGTTACATACTTCTCCCAAATTCTTTACTTTAAATTCCTTTTCTAATTCTTTTATAGTATTATGGTCATTTCCGAGGAATAAAATATCGTCAACATACAATAATATCCAATTCTTTTCTTTTCCATATAAACATGAGTCATATTTTGACTGTGTATATCCTTTTTCTGTAATGAAGTCGTGAAATCTTTGATACCAGCACTTAGGTGCTTCCTTTAATCCGTACAACGCCTTTTTTAACTTTAGAACTTTTCCTTCTGTAATTTCCATTCCTTCTGGGCATTTTATGTATACATCTGTGTTTAAGTTTCCATGTAAAAAGGCTGTTGGAACATCTAACTGCTTTAGTGATGTTTCTTGTTGTACAGCTAAACTCATCATTAATCTAATGGTAGATATTTTAGCTACTGGGGCATAATGGTTATTCTGACTTCTTTGCTGAAAGCCTTTTGCTACAAGTCTTGCCTTTTTAGTGCCATCCTGTTTTGTTCTAAAAATCCATTTGGTATCTATAGCTTTGTGTCCCCTTGGCAATGTAGCTTCTTCCCATGTCTGTAATTTTTCCTGTGAGTTTAATTCTTTCTGTACTGCATTTTTCCAATCATTATCTTTGACTGCTTCTTCATAGTCTTGCGGATCTCCTGATAGTAAACAATATGCTGTGTATAATTCATAATCTTCTAGTATTCCCTTTGGCCTTTTTATTTGTCTTCCTGATCTGGTAGTGTATTCTTTTGTTTCTTGGTTGTTCTCTACATTTTCGATTCCTTGACCTATTTCTTCAGTTTTCTCACTATCTTCTTGATACTTCTCTACATCATTCTGATAGGGTTTCCTTCTTTTCTGGTCATCTTCTTCGTCCTTCTTGGTGTCTTCTTTTTCTATTACTTCATCATCAAAGTATCTTTGCTCACATGTTTTATCAATTTTAATATTATCTTTCTCATCATTATATTTTATTTGCTTCTCGTCAAATCTCACATCTCTTGATACAATTATTTCATTCGTTTCTGAGTCCCATAAGCGATATCCATTCATACTATATCCCACAAATCTCATGACTTTTGCTCTTTCAATAAGTTTGTCCTGTTTCGGTAGTATATGTACCCAAGCCTTCGATCCAAATACTTTTAATTTTGTCAAATCCTTGTTTCCTAACATTTTTTCTGCTGGTGTTTGAAAATTAATAGCAGAAGATGGGCATCTATTTATTTGGTAAACGGCACATCTTACTGCTTCACCCCATAATGTTTTTGGTAATCCAGTTTCAGCTAGTAATGTCCTGGCTCTGTTGTAAATATTTCTATTCATCCTTTCTGCTACCCCGTTTGACTGTGGACTGTATGGTGATGTAAATTGCTGTATAATACCTCTTTCCCTACAAAATTGATGAAGCTTGACATTTTTAAACTCGCCTCCATTATCACTTCTAATTTTTCTTACTTTATGTCCTGTCTGTCTTTCCATTCTGTTGATATAGTCAATGAGCCTATCAGTTGCTTCACTTTTTCTCTTTAGTAAATATACTTCACAAAAATGTGTATGGTCGTCAATGATTGTATGGTAGTAAATCTCTCCACTAGAAGTAGGAGTAGTGACAGGACCAGATATGTCAGTATGCACCAACTCACCTATGCTATGAGAACGCGGTTTTGAAGTTTGAGGGAAAGGCAAACGTGTGGACTTACCTTGCATACACGGCTCACATGGTATCTCACTATAGGGAAGGTTCATCATCTTCAGCTGATTTCTGTTAGCATGCCCTAATCTCTGATGCCATAGATCCTTGGAAATCATACATTTTTCATTTAAAAGTTTCATTTCAATTATATATAGCCTACCTTTAATATTGCCAGTAACTCTATACTTAATGTTGCTAATACAAACAGAATCATTGTAAAATTGTACTTTTAAACCTTTCTCTAACAGCTTCCTAACTGATAGTAAATTGTGTGATAATCCATCTACAATAAGTCCCTCTATTTCTATTTTTATGTTGTTATACTCTAACTTTAATTTACCCTTTTTAGTGCTTGTTAAATACTGTCCATTAGCAACAAATATATTAATCTCTCTATCTAAACTATGCATTTCTGTCAAAAATGGTATAAATTTAGCCATGATCAAATGTTCTGTGGCTCCAGAATCAACAACAAAACGCACACAATCACTCACAGTCTTGTCAGAATCGCCTGCACACAATGCTGTAAATGCCATATCCATATGTGCTGTATGTCCCCGTTGGTATGATGCTCCACGCGATCTTGAAAAAGAACTCCGGCCTCTGTTTGTATGCTGCTCCCCTCTGTAGTGTCCTCTATGACCTCGATCAGTTCCTCGTCCTCTGCATGAACCATACCTGCATTGATATGCTTTATGCCCATTCTTTCCACATTTAAAACAGGCTAAAAATGTTTGCACATCAGCACCTGAACTTGTGCTTGGTTGTTCTAGACCTTTAAATTTTAACTCAGCATCTAGTATTCTAGATTTTACGAAGTCTAGGCTTAATTCTCTGTCGATAGTTTCTAATGTAGTGATAACAGTATCGTACTCACTTGGCAGTGTTAATAATAAGTGACAAACTTTGTCACATTCATTCAATGATGAACCGGCAGCTTCTAAATCTGACACAATCTTGCCAAATTTCATGAAATGGTCCTGCAGGCTTTCATTATTGCTGCATTTGAGAGCCAGTAATTTCTTCCTTAGGTAGAGTTGAGAGAAAACACTTTTTCTTTCAAAAACTTCTTCCAGTTTAGCGATCATCTGGGCCGCAGCTGTACAGTCCCTTATTATGTCAATAAACTTGTCAGATGTACATTTTACAATTACACTTCTTGCCTTTGCGTCCATTTCTTTTATCTTTTCGTCTGACTTCAGGGCGTCCATGATGGCGTCTTTGCTGAGCGCCTTTTCGAGGCCTTTTTCTTCCAGCAATGTATAGACGCGAAATTTCCATATCGAGAAATTTGTTCCATCTTCTAGTTTAGGAAAATTAACATTTGTCGTCATTTTATGGCGCAGTGGAAGCGTATTGATAATTAAATAAAAGAAAAAACTTAATTGGGCACCATCTTTAATCTTCAGCAGAGCAATAGTGTTGTTCACAGACATAAGTAAATCTAGGGTTGTTCATGGGTGAACCATAGCTATTATAAACAATTCTTAACAGAAAATATCCAACCTTAGGTGCGTTGATGACACAACACTTCTTGCTCAGTCAAAAGATGACATGGAGGAACTGCTGACACGCCTAGAGACCACAAGCCTCTCCTTCGGACTCGCGATAAACAGGGACAAAACCAAAATGATGATAGTGGACCGAGCTGAACTGAACAAACCAGAAATACTCTCGATTGGCAACTGCCAAATCGTCCAGACCTACGTCTACCTTGGTTCCACTATTACAAACACTGGAGGATGTGAAGACGAAATAAGAAGGAGATGTGCCATAATAAGAACTGCTGTAGGCAAGCTTGAAAAGGTTTAAAAAAATCGCAACATCACTAAAGCTACCAAGGTGCGTCTAATGAGAAGTCTCGTATTCCCAATCTTCCTCTATGGCGCAGAAACGTGGACAATGAGGCTGAATGATCGCCGAAAAATTGATGCGCTAGAGATGTGGTGTTGGAGACGACTTCAACGGACACCTTGGACCGCGCGGCGTACTAACGTGTCCATACTTAAATAGTTAAAAATTCAGAACAGATTATCGTCGACTGTGCAAATGCGAATCCTCAAGTACTTCGGACATGTATCACGAAATGAGAACTCCATGTGGTCATCCAAGGCTTAGTGGAAGGCAAGCGCTCTCGCGGGCGATCACCTACGCGCTGGACTGATCTAATTTAATCTGCCACTCAGAGTTCTATTGTAGAGTGCTCACGCAATGCAAAGAACCGCAACAGATAGAGAAACATCGCAAAGGCTTCAGTAGCTGGAGAAGCAAGGAGAAGGCTGATGACGATCCAAAAACCCTCATGACAACTCAATCATAACATCCATCACGGAGCCACGACCACTCTGTCAAGAGTGTACGACTGAAGAGAGAGGTGGGGCCGCAGAGGAAGAGGACATGCGGTGTTGTCAGGTTGCCGTCCTCCCTATCCTCTGCGGCTGGGTGTTTTGGCGGCGGAGCCCAACACCTTCATCCGCCGCCAAGGCGGTTGTGGCCTTCGGGCTATCCGCCGGGGTGCCAGGGTAGAATGCTAACGCAACCCCCTGGCCCCCAAAATGGCATGGAAGTCTGCGCTGTGGTTTTAGTGGGAATTATGGCCTTGCACTCCAGCCGTTGAGTCCCACATACCCTGCTTTTCATCCTGCGGGGGTATGGGTAAATGCATTTCCACAGCGAGAAAAAAAAAATAAAGTGGCCTAGACTCTTAACCTCTTAAACTCTCACCCATGGGTACCTTTACTTCAAACAGTTCAAACCCATCGCGCGACAAATAGCTTTATTACAATTAAATGCCTATAAAATGCGTACTTACCTAATTAATTGTCATTTGCTGAACGATGACGGAATCATAACCTAATATCAGGTCAGGTCTTATTATATTACAAGTCTAATGCCTGCGGTACAGTCCGCGTGGGAGTCGGCTATCGCGATAAAAAGCCTACGTCACTCTCAAGCCTTCTAAATATGGCCACACTCAAAATTAGTCCCATAAATCGCTCCATTCCAGCTTAAAAGGAGGACAAACAAACAAACGAACGCACTTTCGGAAATCAGTATAAATTATACAGTTAGAGGTGTTTCGCATTACCATCGTAGGAATCGGTGAAAATACAGTCCGATATAGTCTTAGAACTATTTCTGTGGTTCATTATTTCTATTGAATTCGCTGCGCCATTAAAAGGACTGTATTTTCACGGATTCAGATCAGAAGTAGTCCGAATCTCTCTTAAAAGTAGTTAGTACCTACTTACACTCTTTAAAATGCCAAAACTTCAATTTATCATCTGCGCCAACAGTCATCACTCTCTGGTTACACAGATCTGTTTCCACACCTCTGACGGCGCCTTTGTGCGCAAGTTTATTCTCTTTTCCATAGCAACCACGATGCAGGCCGGACTGCATATTGAATTTGTGCACTTGTCCATTGCTGTAGCCTGAACAGGAAATAAATCATTAACTCCTTGTATGCGTTACTGCAGATCTGAATGAGATGCAATAAATTTTTAATCTTTTCGGTATTCTAGCATACAACATTAATAGACATGGTTAATTTTTTTTCTGTTAGCCTGGGACACTATGTCCCACTGGTACATCATATTATATAATTAAATATTTACATTTATCTCTAGGCTATCTAGAACATTTATATATAAGATTAGTGATGTGCCGGATCGTTAAAAATTTATATCCGGGAATACGGATCGGAATACGGATATTTGGTGTCAAGATCAGCAGATACGTACGGATCTTTATTTTCTTACTGAATCGTTGTCGGTACGCGCGACCTTGAAACGATAGTTGACGTCACGCACGCCCGGCAGAACAATAGACAGATCATGTTTTGATTTGTATTGAAACTCTATTAAAAATACTCTGAATGGAATTTAATAGTTTTTAATTCTACCTACCACCTATAACATTCCATCCTATCAATTGAAAATTATTAAAGTAAAAGATCTGTAAAAGATCAGCGAGTAAAGCAATGGATACAGATACAGATCTTTCTTATTCATCGGATATCCGCGGATACGGATACGGATATCCGGAACATCACTGATGTGCTTCTGTATAGCAGTAGTAAGTATGAGTATCTACTTAATCAACTTACCAATAACAACAAAGTTGCCACAGTGAGTAACAGTCAAACAGTTAGCAGTAACTCCTTTATCAGTTTCTGGGGGTTTCAGCTTATGGTCTCCCATACGCATTTTGTTGTATGACCATGTGGTGGCCACAAAGAAACCTTCATGGAGTGACGCAATACTGTCCCACTGCTTGTCTCTTTGCATACAAGAACTCAATTTTGTGATTGGTGGTAATATAAGGTTGTCCACTTGTAATCTCTCTGAAATAAAAAGAAAAGTGATTATTTACCACTGTCAACAATTTAGCACATTTATAAATCTCAACAGAGGGCTGGAGGCATTTGTCACAAGAATGTCTTAAAAAGAAAACAAAAGGTTTGAAAACAATGCCAATCCCAGGAATTATTTCCTGAAACCTGAGATCAACTTTCAACAGATAACAAAGAATATTTTTGTAATGTCTACACATGTACAAGTAATATTATTATGTAGAATAATCTTTGTTACCATTTCAGTGCATCATGAAGACGGAGGTACGAGATTTGGCATGGTTAAAATAGAAATCTAGCTGAAAATTATTGGGTTCAGTTTGAAAAGCAACATTGAATTGAATTTTTACTATTTTAAGAGTTATTTATAATAACATTATTAGATATGATATGAAGCCATACTTACTTTTCTTCTTGGAAGCTTTTCGATTGTGAGAAGCTTTACCAAGGCTCTTGTTGAATGTCTCAGATATTGTGTTCATTATGTGGAGACTACTGTCACTGCCAGCAGCTAACAGATTATGACCAGTTGGTTCACAGTGAGCTACCATACTAGGTGGCTGAGAGTGGCCTTCCCTATAAATTAATTTAAAATTATAAGAACACATTTAAAGACATATGAAATAATTTTGACAGCTAAAAGTTAGTTAAAAATTCCATGTTTTTGTGAATAACTAACCTTTTTCTCAAAAGTCTTGCACCACCATCAGGCATATCGAATATCCAGAGCTTCAGTGAGTTATCCTCAGAATTTGTAACCATCAATGGCTCAGATTGCAAACACTTCAAGCCTGCTATCTTAGCATAATGAGCTGTTTGCACTTGTGACAATACTCTTCTTTCTTCTAAGTCCCACATCACAATATGGCCTTCAGTACTACCTGTTATCATCACTGGTGCACCATCTAACCTAAATGATAGACTACTGACCATTCCCCAATCATGAACAAACTCCATTACAACCTGATCAAATTTTAAGTTGTGCAAAATAACTTTGCCATTAGCCAGGGCAATCGCAACTACATCTATGGCTGGGGCAGGCTCTGTCACAGTCACAGCAGATTCCCAACCCTTGAAAGTAAACACCAATTTTGAAGTCCTCACATTCCATAACTGCAACTGACCCTGCTGGCTTCCAAGCAGAATCTTGTTCAAGTATGTCGGTGGATGGCATAGTGTCGTTATTTTGAAGTGCTCCTCGTCAAATCCAAGCTCTAAAAACTCTGATTCTTCCTTGATATCGAATATCTTTAGTATGTTGTCTTCGTCTATCGAAATAAGATGTATTCCAAAAGGAAACATCAAGTGTACTGGTGCGTTGTGTCCTTTGTAAACATGTTTTAATTCGCAACCTCGTCTCCATGCGTAAATGTTATTCTCACTGGCCGAATAGACGTGGTAACCATCACCACTCATACAAGTAATTTGACCGGGATGTTCGCCACTGACGCTTAAAAGACGGAACTTGTCGCATCCATATGTATGGAACCACTTTCCTACACTAGTACATAGCAAAGTTTCACCTCTTCTTTTGATAAACCTAGCAACAAACGGCACATGGGTACTAACATAACCTAAAACTCTTGAACCGGTGAATATCCGACTGCTTGACCGTTCCGGCATTGTCCCGGTATTGTTTTAACTTCACTGCTTTTATACGTATATTATATAAAACTAATTAAATGAGCTTTTTTCATTTACAATTATAAAACATAATTTACGACAACACACGTGTGTTTGTTATTGACTTGCTTACTGTCAATAATGTCAGTAGCAGTAGTGTCAGTGTCAGCTGTCACAAATTTGATTGAAGTGTCTTGTCAACGTATCTATGGTAAACACCATAGAGTTTGTAAGTTTCAGAATGATCAAAGCGAGGACATGAGGAATTATGGATCGTTCATCATAAGGACAATAAATAAAAATGCAAAACAATTATGTCGCAAAATGACAATTCTTTCGGTAGACATCTTACTTCTTCATCGCTGCACTCTTAGCAGTGCTAACACTGAAAGTCTTCGGCCACCGTAGACACACTTGTGGACGGCGCGAGCTATCAAGCCGCCGCGCCGCGCCATGCGACCAAAAGAGCCTAAGTAATATGCGTACGCCTCTCAATATAATTTTGTAGTTAGAACTTTTATATCGCTGTAACTACAATTAAATGAGGACTTGATGTATAGATAGAAATACATTTCTGCAAATTTTATTGTCGGGCAAGCGGGCTGCCCATACTTACGTAGTCCCAGTGACGTCGCCATTCGCAATGGGTTGTTAGATAGAAGAGAACTTCTTCTCACACACGATCTACCCACACAGCACAATTTGGTGGCGACTGGCGAGAAACACGCAACAGTTCGGTTCGGTTTCGACAAAGCGAGAAAAAAAATATTTTGCAACCACTGACCTATCCAGCTATTGACAGCTGAAGATTGTTGTGTTACACATGTTTCAAGTTCCAAGAACCCCGATTAACATGAATAGCGAGCAAGGGCGTCGCCAGCCGATTGTCTAGGGGGGGCAAGTACGCCAGCCGATGGTCTAGGAGTGGGAAGTTGATATGGAAAATGAGAAAAGTACAAATTGTAGGGATTTTTGCATCCCTAGGGTGGGACCCTGCCCCCCCTTGGCGACGCCCATGATAGCGAGCAACCCGCACCTAGCAGCTTTCGGTGGTAGGGCCACGCTGTTTACAGCACGAATGGGCCGGCTCGACCGGGGCAGTACCACCCTCCCACAGAAGATCGACGTAAAGTAACAGTATGTTCTATGCTGTTGCGTTTCGTTCGGTAAGTGGGAGAGCCGGAGGCCCAACCATACCCTCCCCATCCTCTCTTCATTGCCCATATGGGGAAGAAGGAGAGGATGAGGAGGATTAGCTGAAGGGGCGGTTACCGCAGCATACGTGGGACCAGTAGAGTATCCGTGGAGTCATTGTGTGGGTAGTGTGGGTCGACTCGCCGGCCAGGGAGACCCGTAGAAACGGTGGTGCCGCTGGCCGCCCGCGGCATAGTATAGGGGCCCAACTGGGACTAACCATCTCGGGAGGCTGCCCACCAGGCTGCGCATAATCTCGGGGTGGCTCATCGTGCCGGTTGGTGACCGGACGGTGGGACCCGGCGACCACTTCCGGGAGGGTACGGGGGCCTTTCCGTCCGGAGCACACTGGCGAATATATTACCAAAAAGATGGTCAAAATGTTTTAATGGTAAAAATGCATTAAATAAACCTATTGAAATTAAATGCAAACCATTTGAACTATGAATTATTATTATTTTATGAAAAGAGGCCTTTGTTTCAACCAGCGCGAACATAAAAACTGACTTTATGATATTGATAGTTTTAAAACCACAGAACACCATATACCCTTTTAAAACTATCGTAGGATAATAGTAAGTATATAATTATATGAGAGATTAACAAGAATTTAATCAACTATGTACTATAAATTAATAATATTCATAACTAAGAAACATGAATGATCAGAGATATACAAACTATATGGTGTGCAATTTTCATAGTGTTGATACCTAACTTTGTTTAAATATAAAATATTCTATTTCAGATTCCTTTTTTGCATCCAGGGGCAACTGCGTATTGGACTTTCTGGACGTTTTAGTAAACTTGAGAAAAAAGGGTCTGAAGAAACGCAGTCTTTGATATAAATGTATCATTTGTAGTTTAAATATGGGGCGTTTTTCTTGTAAAGTCTCTGCGATATTTATTTATATCGTTATTTCTTGACTCTTGTGCATTTTCAGATAGATACTAACATTTTTAAAACCACTTATCAAAAGAATGAACACAAGTTATAGACCTAAAAATATTCAAAGACAAAATGTACGCGTAAATACCGGGACTTACAGCAGATAAAAACTAATCATTAGGCAGATATCGGCAGCCAAATCTAAAACAAACTAAATACTAGCATAAATATAACAAATATTACTAACATTTTAAGCTTCAATTTAATACAGCTTATTTCTCGGAATACAGAAGAATATCGTACTATTTCCCTTATTCTTTCTGCTTACGTAAGTAAATAATACTATCAATTTCAAGGCAAGGGTATTGGTGTTAAGATTTATTTTATAAAATAGTAACATCTGATAGCAATTATAAATACCTCTAGAAATAGAATCCATAACAGAAAAACCCCAAATATTTACAGTTGTAAACACAACGAGCGATAACATGCGACTTGGAAATCATCAGATTTAAGCACGATATTTTTGATCAACTTCGTGGGCAGATTATTATAGAATTTTACCATATTAAATATATAAAAAAATGCTCAAAAGTTGCGTCATTTATTGAGGATTAAGATAAGTACTGTTATAAAACTACTCTATCGACAATATTTTAAAATCATATAATGTCCAGGTTTTTGCAAATTATCGCCAGCGTGCGGCGGGTCGGCCACCGCTATACCTCACAGTATAATGGCAATACAATACTCTGCGCTTTGTCACACGCTGCTGCGTTGACTGCCTCCTCTTTTCACGCCCCCTTTTCTTCTTCTATGGCAGCTTCAAGAAATGGTTCCGGTCAAACAGCGGCGTCTTCATTCCCCACCAACTCACTTTTGAGGTGGAGTCCGCTAACATCCGCGGACTCCATTCGAACCTCAACGCCGTCCACCATCATCTCGAGACGGCCCGACCGGCCATGCTTTTCTTGACCGAGACTCAAATACGCCGTCCTGACGACACGACTTTCCCGGTTATGCACTGGAGGATAACTTCCACGCAAAAGCCGGGGTATGCTTGTTCGTCAGAGCGGATATTTGCTGTCGACGTCTACGCTGCCTAGAGGACCCGTCCTTTTCTGTCCTATGGTACACGTAAGTCTGGGTTCATTGGCCCGGATTTACGTGTGCCTTTACCGTTCCCATACCGGAGATGCCGAGACAACTCGACTGTTTGACTACTTAAGTCAGGCAGCAGATAATGCGCAGGAGCAGTTCCCGACGGCCGAGTTGGTCTTTTTGGGAGATTTTAATGCCCACCATGAGACCTGGCTGGGCTCTTCCAAAACGGACCACGCGGGACGAGCTGCTCACGCATTCGCTCTAACGCATGACCTGACTCAACTGGTACTCCAGCCCACCAGGATACCAGATATATCGAGTCAAGCGCCCTCGTTGTTAGACCTTGTGCTCACGAGTAACCCAGCCCAGTACAGTGTGACGGTACAAGCCCCTTTGCTTTCCTCCGACCACTGTCTGGTTCGCACTACAATGCCATTCGCTTCACCTCCACAACCAGTGAAGGCATAGCGACGCTTGTGGCACTACTCGTCAGCGGATTGGTATGGCCTGCGAGACTATTATGCGTCCATCCCGTGGTCTCAACGCTGCTTTGGTGGGAGGGATCGGTCGGAGAGTGCGTCTGCTGTTGCTGGGGAAATCATCTTGGGTATGGAATATTATATTCCATCCACTAACATCTCCAGCAGCAGCGGAGTACGGCCCTGGTTCGATCGCGAGTGCGCCGATGCTGTTAAACAAAAACAGTCGGCTTACCGCGCTTAGATCAGGGCTCGGTCTCGTCGCGATCTGAATGTCCATCTCATCAAGGCAGCCTATAATAGAGCCACCAAGGTCTGCAAGCGGGCATACATAAGAGCGGATGCACAGCGCATAGCACGGTTTGGTCAAGAACTCTTTTCGCACCCCACAGGCAGCCGGGGATACTGGCGATTGGCCAAAGCCGTGCAATCTAATTTCTGCCAGCCTTCACTGCCGCCGTTGCGATGCCCTGATGCATCACTGGCCCATGGGCCGCAAGAGAAAGCTGACCTGCTTTGTCAATCTCTTTGCGGCCAACTCCCGAATCGATGATCGTAGTGCGCAGCCGCCTTCGATTCCCTACTGCGGCCACTCCATGCCTGATATTAAAATCAGGCAATGCGATGTTCGCGCGACACTGCGATCTCTCGATGTCCTGAAAGCCAGTGGACCTGACGGAATTCCAGCGGTTGTGCTTAGGAAATGCGCAGCCGAGTTGTCTCCAATGCTTACACGCCTGTATCGCCTATCATATGCCTCTAGCGTAGTGCCGCAGGCTTGGAAAGAGGCGAACGTACAACCGATTCCCAAGAAAGGGGATCGTTCTGATCCGGGCAACTATCGACCCATTGCTATCACCCCTATCCTCTGCAAGGTGTTTGAACGTTTAATCAACAACCAACTCGTTCGCTACCTAGAAGATCACTCTCTCATCAGTGATCGTCAGTATGGCTTCAGACCGAAACGATCAACGGGTGATCTTCTAGCGTATGTCACTCACCTTTGGGGTGGGGCGATGGACAGGCATGGGGAGTCGTTGGCTATTAGTCTCGACATCTCCAAAGCCTTCGATAGAGTCTGGCATCGTGCGCTTCTTTCCAAGCTTCCAGCCTACCTACGGCTTGCCACCTCGATTGTGCAACTGGGTTGCCAGCTTCCTGCATGAGCGCCTTATACGAGTCCTTTGTGACGGTGAGTCATCGAAGTTTCTCCAGGTGAACACTGGTGTGCCTCAGGGGTCCGTGTTATCGCCCACGCTTTTTCTTCTGCATATCAATGATATGATCACTTTTGGGGGCATACATTGCTATGCAGATGACAGTACTGTACATGGGCGATATCTCGGACACCCCGCGGCTAAGCAAGTCGATACTGAGGAATATAGGCGAACACTTGTTGCTGAGCTTGACCGGGTTCTGAATTGCATCTCGCATTGGGGTGATGAGAACCTGGTCGATTTCAACGCCAAGAAAACACAGGTGTGCGCATTCACAGCCAAGGTATCTCCATTCCTTCCCCATCCCTCTCTTCTGGACACTCCACTACCGATTCAAGACAGCCTCAATATCCTGGGTATGGACATTCGCAGAAATCTCAACCAGAAGAACTACATCGAGGGTGTCATCAAATCTGCATCTCGGAAACTCGGAGTCCTGAACAAGGTGAGGAGGTTTTTCACGCCGGAGCAGTTGTGTCTATTATACAAGACTCAGGTTCGCTCCTACGTGGAATACTGCTCTCACCTTTGGAATGGCTCCGCTCAGTACTTATTGGACGCCCTTGATAGGTTGCAGCAGCGTGCTGTCCGTATCATCGGGGATCCAGAGGCCACTAAGACTCTTGAGTCACTGCAATTACGCAGAGACGTGGCCTTAATGGCTGTCTTCTACCGCATCTATCACGGTAAGTGCTCCGAAGAGCTCTTTCAACTAATCCCACCCTCTCCTTTCCTATCCCGAACGACACGTGCTGGGTTGAGGTGCCACTCTAACACGGTAGAACAGATACCGTCACGCACCAAACGGTTCGGCGCCTCTTATCTCTGCCGTACCATTAAGATGTGGAACTCTTTACCAGTCCACGTGTTTCCCTCCACTTATGATCCCGGGTCCTTTAAGCGGGGCGCGAAAAAGCTTTACTCAAGGCCGTCAAGGTGAGGGCCATCATGCCATAATGCCATGCTGGCTGCTGGGATGATGTCCATCACTATGGGACTTCACTGACTGCTTAACATCAGGCAGCATGAAGTCAATTTGTTCGGCAGAAATAAAAAAAAAGGCTATCCGCAAACTAAATTGAAAGCTATATATTCTATTCTTACTATTGGCCAAACGTGTCACCACAATACTTTTGTCACCTGAGAATTTTGTGTTATAATTCTAGAAAGCTTGAAGACCACTGAAACTCGAACTTATTCGAAGAGCAAATAATTATTAAATACCTATGTAAGAAGACAATAATAATGGTTGGTCTATAATTTTATTCATAAAATCTTAATACAATATTTATTTATAGAAGACCTTGTCGCTTCAAATCCTCGTATGTCTTACGATTTACGACATTGCCTTGAGAATCCTCAAACTCTTCATCGTTTTCCGCAACAAATCTCTCATTCTCCTTTTGATGTTTAATTTTCTCCCACACTGTAAATAAATGTAATAGTAAGCAATCAACAATAACCCAAAAAATATATTACAAGCATATTTTTTTAATTACCTAAACTCTAAAAAGTCTATGTCGATTTTGTCCCCAATAATTAATATGTGTACCCACAAATTCTAATCAGATTTATTTTATTTTATATTAAGGGTAAAAGTAATATGGCTTTCTCTTGATGGGAAAAGCATACTGTGAAGGTAACCCCGGGAAAGGCATACTGTGAAGGTATTTAAACTATCTGTTTCTAATTATTAAATATCGATAAAAGAGTTATTTTCAAGATACTTACAGGCAAGTGCATCCTCAATTTGGGTGACATTAGCAAAATGTGCCGTATTGGGTATGCCCAAACATCTCATACCGTGAGCGTGGCGCCACTCCGCAAAGTGCCGTTGGAAAGCCTTGGGACCCTTATATGTGTAGTTACCACAAATCTCACAGGTGTAGCTGATGTTCAGTCCATGAAGCTTGTACAACCAGTATGGAATGGGCTGCAAATAAAGTGAGAACATTTTAAACATGTGAAATTATTGAGCAAAGAGAGAAAGAAAGAGTCTTAACATGTTTAATTCCTAAAAATGAAATACATTCTTTCCAACAAAGATTTTTCAAAATTCGGGCAATAAGCGACGGAGTTCAAAGGCAACAAACATAACAAAATACAAGCGTATCCGGCACCTACTCCATTTTTAGACGTCAGTTAACCTTGATAGTCCATATCATTTACCTTTCCATCCCATCCAAGCGGCAAGTTCTTAGGGTTGTACGGCACTTCATCGTCATCAGAATCGATGTCGGGCGCGGCGGAGGCATCGGATTCGTCGCCGCTGTCGTCGCGTCTCTCGCCCGCCGCGCGCGCCGCACGACGCGTCACGTTCTCGATGGTGGCGCCGCGGGTACTGCTTACTATGTTGGCGAACCTAGAATGACAATAGATGTTATATTTTTTTTTTATGCAATAGGTAGGTAGCAATCGAGCAGAGGGGTCCCTGATGGTAGGCTGGTAAACGGTTAACGCCACCCGTAACACCCGCGACATTAAAGGAGTCATAAGAGCGTTGTCGGCCTTTGGGTTGGGAAATTAGGACGAGGACGAAAGGGGTGGCAGAAGGAAAATGGGATGGGACCGGCGTCACTCTCACCAAACAACTTAGAGCGGTTTCAGATTAGCGTATTTTTTTGCGCGTATCCGATTGTTTCAGTAATTACACGCTTATAGCTATGCGCGCTACATTACACGCTTCAAAAAACCGGACTCGCGTAAACGCGCATATTTCGGCGTGTTCGCTCGAATCGGTAGGGATATCGTCTCGCGGCTCGCGCTTATACGAGCTTAGAAGCGCATCAACGCTCGTACGAGTTGCGCGTGTGCTAAAGGGCGCGTCTACACGCGCCTACATACGCTTCCAAAAACGAGCTTATACGCGTATAAAACGCTAGCCTGAAACCGCTCTTATAAAGCGTAGCTTTATAAACTGTGTTATCAGAGTTTAACAATTCTCACCTGTAGACTTGGGCCTCAATGGCAGCAATATCCTTGTGTCTTTGCTGTGTTGATGCTTTTGCCTTATTGCCTCCCTTTTTGGCGACCAGAGATTTGTCCAAAGATGTTTGGCCTTTAGTACTGAACAACCTGATGAAAACACACACATTATTATGCGAAAAGTCAGAGTACATATCCCCATCTCATCATCTCATCAACAGCCTTTAATAGTCCACTGCTGGACTAGGCCTCTCCTTTGACAGGAGGAATTGGCCCCTACTATACCACGCTGGCCAAGCGGGTTAGTATAGCGTTTGTATCAAGTTTTCCTTCTCTTACAGTGCTGTTCTCTGAATAATATGCTCTCTCTGTCGGCTATTACGACACCCATGGGATGATATGGGGTGGTGACAATTCGTATTCTTAATCCGTCACCACACGGACATATCCACAAAAGAGTAAATTTAATAAAATTAGCCTACCTCTGTGCTCTCCAGCCTTTAATAGTCCACTGCTGGACTAGGCCTCTCCTTTGACAGAAGGAATTGGCCCCTACTATACCACGCTGGCCAAGCGGGTTGGTATAGCGTTTGTATCAAGTTTTCCTTCTCTTACAGTGCTGTTCTCTGAATAATATGCTCTCTCTGTCGGCTATTACGACACCCATGGGATGATATGGGGTGGTGACAATTCGTATTCTTAATCCGTCACCACACGGACATATCCACAAAAGAGGAAATTTAATAAAATTAGCCTACCTCTGTGCTCTCTCTTCCAATGTGCCACCACATTTCAACCCTAACGCCATAAGAGCAGATTTTAATCTGTCCAGACCCAGTGAGGCTAATTCTTCCCATGAGGAGAAGGCTGACAGGTCTAAATGAGCTCCTATATTTGTAAGGGCGCCTCCAGTCTCTTTCTGTAAGATAAATAAGGAATTAGTGTCTAAACACACTATGCCAAACTTACGCGGCCGAAATTCCGTTGCGCAACTTTGTGTAGTATCTTCGTCGGCAATCGAACCGAACTTCGGTCGCGTATAATGTGTACTCTACTACTAGTATCTTCGTCGGCAATCGAACCGACCTTCGGTCGCGTATAATTTGTGCTCTAGGTACTACTAGAAAAGTTGCCGCTGAACTTAAGCGGTTACGCAAGACCGAATTTACGCTATAACGCAACGTAATTTCGGTATAGTGTCGTCAGTAACTCAAATAGCATTGCAGGCGTAATCATGCCGAACTTGCGTAAGTTCGGCATAGTGTGTTTAGACAAAGCCTTGTATTCATTAGGCAACATTTGTTGATAAACTGTTTATGATGTGTTTATAATCAAGTTTACCGTAAACACTGTTTCTGAAACATGGCCGTCCACACTTATCAGTTGATGTTAGGATGTCTATCGAGGAGGTAGTGATGCTCGGGGCTATAATTCATAAGAGTGCTGCTAAAAAGAAATAAGAAATGGTGGTGGATTCGGAATTATCTCTTAAATAAAAAATTACGTACTTCATGACCTTCGTGAATTTGATGGTACACAAGTACAAGTATTTTTGATTTGGTATACAAAAGTACAAGACTTTTTGATGACCTAAGCTTTTTCTTTTCACGGGAAAATTGTGAGCGTAGAGTATGCATTTTCGTTTCCACTTCTTTTTGCGAAATATTCAATTCTGCAGCAATATCGGCCCAAGCATCATTTTTTTAAAATTTATCTTTGTAATCTCTATTTGAAGAGTCTCAAAGTTTGGACCACACTACTTCCATGTTAATAAACTCGCGCAACACACGTCCACACCTGTTGACTTTTGCTTATAAACAAAATGTTTCGGCTTGTTCTCCGTTTGATTGGGGAACACGGCAACATGTTTCAGAAACATTGTTTCATCACATTTGTTTATGAAATGTTTATAAACTGTATCCAGAGATGATGCAACACTGCTTATAAACTGTTTATTAACATTGTTTATCAACAAATGTTGCCTAATGAATACAAGGCTTAACACCATCACTAAATAGCATTGTGTACATGATATTAGGTACAGTAAGTAAGCTGTTATGTAAAAGTATCATAGACAACCATGATTATTGCACTTTCACATTACAAAGATTACTGTTTCTGTCTGAATACTCATTACATAATGTAAATGTTTGTGTTAGCAGAAAGATCACATTATTGTTATGAGTATCACTTGACTGTTTGTATGAAGCAATATAATTTAAACACTTACAGGCCATCCAGGGAATGTTCCAGATTCCCACTGCTTGATAAATTCTTGATGAGCACTGGCCATTTCTTGAGCCTGGTCCATTAGAGGTTTTACTCTAGATACAAAGTCCTTCAAGTATGTCAGCAATGCTCTGATGTAATTCCTATATTCACTGTTCTTACGCTCACGTGGAATGTCGAAAAGGTGATCAAATATTGCCAAGTAAGTAATGTAATCCACTTTCTGAAAGAAATTAGAGACATTATTAAAGTGGCCATTTCTGGTAGGCAAATATTATTCGCCTCTGCGTTCTAAGCCGATATCTAGTAGCATACAAAACCACCACATAATTGTTAAAATTTGCTTTAAACTTTATGTTTGTGGAAGAAGTAGCTATGAAACAGGGAATTTCTAGTTTAAAAACATATTTAACAAGACATGGTATCAATATTGCACTTGTAAACTTCAGATTCAGAGCAAGCACTACAAATTATGTTTTGCATAGGGTTAAATAAAGTAAACTACAATAAAATTAATAACTTCTGGGTTAAAACGATGATAACAAAGTTAAATATTGCATGTTGGAGTGCCTGCTCTTAAGAACAATGTTTAAATCAATTGACACACTTTTATTACAATGAAAATATTATTTATAGGTGAGTAAATAAATACATATTTTACTTTTCGCTTTTCATTTTTACCTCAATGCCTTTCAAATTGATATACTTCTCATAGCACTCATGTAAATCTAAATATTTGCCATATCCCTCCTCATCAGTAAATTCAACAGGAGCTGAAAATTTAAAGATGCAAATTATTCACAATATATACAATTTTGCATTTACAATAAATTCAAACTGATTTAGAGACATTATCTTCCTTTATTTTTAATATCTTTTTATAACTTACTTGTAAAATCTTCTGCTGGATTTTCTCTCAACTTTGCCAGTTCTTCAAATTCCACAGACATAGGGACACAAATCTGAAAATTCCCAAATAGTAATTAATTTATCTATTTAATCATTGTGGCATCATGTGTATTAATGTTTTATAGATATTATGCATTATTTAATCAACTCTTTGTTTAGAAAAGAAAACATTCTTTAGCAACATAACATTAAAACAATTTTGAGTATATATCATTTACAAATGGCAATTCTTTTTATATATGGCTAAGTAACTATCAGTACCAGACCTTCATACTTAGATAAATAATAAAATAAATAAAAATACATTTATTACCAAAGTGAAATACACAAATTACGCAATGTCCTTTGGCCCCACACTAGGCAAGCCTGTCCTGTGGGTACCTGTCACGATTTACTAAGTGATTTAATTGCTCGGTCGTACCGTTTTACTTAGACTTAAAAAACTTACTCATGATTATGATATATAATCTAAACATTATAAACAAACAAAATGTGAGTGCATGTAGGTTGTAGGTATATGATAAATATAAATAATCTATGTGTGAAATATTATATATATATAATAATATAGATACTTTTAGTGTGTATTATGTATGATAAAAGTTAATACTTAATAATTTTATTTAGTAAATGTTTTATTGTTAGTATACTAAAATTTATACCAGGTGAACGAAGAGATTTTCGGTTCCGTCATACGTTAACGAAGCAAGCCACTTTATTACCTTAATTTTTGCCTCCCCCAGCGAACAATGCTTTACAACACATGACCTAACCACTTTATTATAAACATAGTAATCTTTGAAAGGGCTGAATCGTCTAGCGAATGATGTGTTGGTTTTTGGTAGGTCAACTCTGTATATACGGCGTTTGCACAGATCAGAATACTCTTTAGAGCTGGTAACCCTTTTATGCATCTTAAGAAATGTCCTTAGAACAAATAATTGTCGCACATTAAGTACTTCACTATCTTTGTAAACCTGCGTAGTGGGGTACCTAAAGGGTTTCTTGAGCATTGTTTTGAGGACAGAACGTTGGGCTCTTTCAATGCATATCATTGCAGTTTTCGATGCATTTCCCCAGCAGCCAATGCAATATGTGATAAGTGATTGGCTCAATGCATAATAAACAGTTCGTAAGATATTTTTTGGTGCTGAGGAACGTAGAAGTCGCATAATATTTGCCGTCTTCCGAACTCGACCTGACAAGGAGTCAATATGCGCCGTAAAGTTAAGGTTTTTATCCAAGACAACACCAAGGTATCGCAAAGTATCCGTTTTTTGTATATATTGGCAGTTACATGAGTTGTGATCTTGACATAGGTGTAATCTTATTTTATGAGTGTTATCTGGAGCTGACGCTGCAGTCTTATGAAAACAAATGTATTTAGTCTTATTGGCATTAAGTGTCAATAGATTGTGATTAAGCCATGTCGATATTTTTTTCATGCTTTCTTCTGCATTCGCAAACGTCTCTGCCCAAGTGGATCCGTCAACTACTAGGACAGTATCGTCAGCATAACATATTATTTCTGTGGGAATAGTGTCGTGTATGTCGTCCATGTACATAATGAATAGTGTAGGTCCCAATACACTGCCCTGCGGAACACCAAATTCCACAGAGTGTAAATCACTTTCATGGTTGCCAATTTTAACACATTGTTTTCTCCCAGACAAATAGCTTTTGAACCATTCCAGTGCTATACCTCTTATGCCAAAGCGCTTTTCGAGTTTCTGAAGCAGTATCGGAATCGAGACGGTATCAAAGGCTTTAGCCAGGTCTAAGAAAATACTTATGCAGTGTTTATTCTCATCTAATAATGACGATACCGAGGACGTTAGTAATGACACAGCATCCTCAGTCGATCTGCCTCTCCTAAATCCATATTGCCGTGGAGAAATGAGGTTCTTGGTTTCAATGTATTGAATTAGTCTATTATTAACCACCCTCTCAAGCAATTTCGAAAAAGCTGTCAATAAAGAAATAGGTCTATAGCTGTCTGGGGAGTTCTTGAGACCACTTTTATACAGGGTGTAAAAAGACCCTTAACGAAAACTGAAATCCCACGTTGTACTAATCATTAAGAACATCTTTTACTTCGGCACCATACCTGGGAAATTACTGGTTCAGAAGTTATTGATGCTCAAAGTTAGTATGGTTTTTTTTTTATTAGGTACAAAATCGATGCATTTACCCCGCCAATATGTTCTTTAGATGCCCTATGACCCCATGGATGCGTAGGTATTTCGGGGATTGCACGCGTGCGCTTTTAATTGCGGTTTAAAAAATATGAAAACTTAAAAAAAATATCGTTTCCCAGGTATTATTTTTGGTTAGTATGACTTGGCATGATGTCCACAACGAGTAGACTTCGGCTTGGTGATGGGTCTTGTGACACCCTGTATATTGGCATGATACGCGCTATCTTCCATACATCGGGAAAGATCCCAGTCTTTAAGCTTGTATTAAATACTTCTGTTAAGGGCGGTATAATAACATTTCTAATCTCTTTCAAAACCATGTTTGTTAGACCGTCCGTCCCGGGTGCTTTGTCATTATGTAGTGACAGTATAAGACCCTCTATTTCCGCACAGTCAGTAGGCTTCAGAAAAAAAGAGTCCTTTATATGATTGCTACTCACTTTACGTGCAATTGCTTCCTGAGTCATTTGTAGATTAGTCAATATGTCACTGGAAAGCTTTTGACCCACTGTCGAAAAATATTTACAACATATATTCAGTGAGCTAACAGCATTTACACTGTTTTCAAGGGATAAGAGTTCTGTCGGTATGTTTTTGTTTCCGCTAAGATGACATACGGTTTTGATGGATTTCCACATCTTTTTTGTATCCTTGGCGTTGTTGGATAGCTCTTTGTTCTCATACTCTACTTTTATTTTACGCAATAAGTCGTTACAGAAGTTCCTATATCGAGCGTAAACTGTCCGTAAAAGCTGGTCGTTAGGACATTTTTTTAACCTCATATGCAGGCGATCCCTGTGTCGCATACATCTTATAAGTCCTGTAGTAATCCAGGGTTTTATGTTATACTTTGAATGACTTATGCATATTTTTTTGGTATGTTTATTAACAATAGCAGACACCTGGTTACACAAATAGTTTGTCGCTTGATTAGCATCTAACTTACTGATTTGTGGGAACCACGTTATCATTGATAGCTCTTTTTTAATGGCATCAAAGTCTCGTTTGACAGCTGTTCGATCCAAGCATTTTTGCTGAGGTCCATCAATAGCAAAACCCAACAAAACTAGGTCATGATCGGTAATATCTGAAGAGCAGATTACGCCTACAACATTTTTTATAGTATTAATAAAAATATGGTCGAGACAGGCATCTGATCTCGTTGGTCCTGTTATAGCGGGAAATAAGCCATGTTCCGCTGTTAGACATAGATATTCTAGCTCCTGGTTACTTTTAGTGGCTAGAATGTTAATATTTAGGTCCCCCGCTAAAACCAGAATTCTAGATTTACTTTGATAAGCATCAAGCACTTCATGAAGAGAGCATAAGAAATTATTGATATTTTTGAATGACGGTGGGCGATATATACCGAATATAGTTATATTGTTACCTAAATCCAGCTGTAGACAATCCGCCTCACAAATACCCGGCTCAGAAACACTCACTTTCAAAGTGTCTCGTATGTATACTACGACACCGCTGTTTTGGTTAATATATGTTTGTGTTTTATAGCAATTGTATGATCGTAGTATAGGAGTTACTGTAAAATCATCGATCCAGCACTCGGTATATATAATAATATCGATAGGCATGTTGATTCTTTGCAGAGTAATTATCAAATTGTCAAAATTTTTGTTTATACTCCGTATGTTGAGTGTTAATAATCTAAAGTTGTAGACTGACGTAATTGCTGTGTCGCATTGCTCAGGCGCTTCTATTGTGTGACATTTTATGGCAATAGAATCTAACTCCTCTACTATTGCATTATCAATCATGGGTATATACAATGAGTGTCATATGCTAATGAGCGATACCTGGGATACGGAGTTAAAATAATTGTCACACTATGATAAAATGATATAAGCAGTGTTTCAGAACTTTGAAACTATAGTTTTGTTCGATTATGTAAAATAGGAACTGGATTGTGCACCATGTATCTGTATTCATTCTTTTCGCAATATATTTACATACTTTCAATAAAAAGAACAATACTGTATTACGCCACAGAAAGTGTAGCATTTTTTTAAGATTTAATAAAATACTGTTAATATAAACATGTATTACGATAAATACATAAGATTTAATATACAAATGCAAAAATATATAAATGATATTATGATAAAAAATACAGGTAAAATAATGAATATGATCACAATTTACAGTTACTACCGGAAGTGAATCCGCAGTTTCAATTGGTTTTAGGGGTGTTAAATATACATAATAGGTCGTCATGAGTTGATTGATTTGAGAGATACTTTAAAATTCCCATACTTAATAACTTTCATACCTCATTTGGATGTTTTCTGTGGAACTCTTTAATCTGCTTGAGCCTGGCATAAAACTCTTGAAACTCATTTGGGCCAGATAAAGCTGCAATTTCTTCTTTACGTAAGCCATCTTTGTCTTCGTACAATTCTTTGAGTCTAATTGTGGACTCCACATATCTCTGAAAATAAGGAGAACACTGTTCAGAAACCATTACCCATTAGGCATGTACCTAATATTTTTTAGATTAACGGATATTTGCGAACCACAAGTCCAAACTCATTTAATTTAAATAATATAAAGCAAGCATCATTTATTATTAATGAACAATATTAATGATGCAAAAACTAATACTTACATCATGTAAGTTCTTCAAACGATGATCAGCATTTATAGTTTCCCGGTGCTGAAACAAGTATTTGGTGTAAACATTTTGGTACGTATACTTTCATGACAAGTACACAAAAGAAATAGTTAATTTCAATATCAATACAAAGCTTTTTAGAGAGCAGCAATAGCCTAGAAGAGACACTAAAAGGCTGGCATGCAGTGGGTATCTGTTATGTATCTGCCTCATAGAGAAACTTATGTCGCCTGCCCCGGCAGGCTGTCATGAAGATCATCAGACAGTTTTTATGAAAACTCAGAAGCATAAAATATACTGACACTAATCCAAGCCATAAAAGATCGCTAACCCTCTTACAGATATTAGACGGCAGTCGCTCTGTGGAAGTGCTATCCTGTCGTTTCTAGTTAGACTGGAAAGCAGAATCTGGGCCCCAAGGCAAAAATTTAGGATGAAAAGGATGTGGCTAGGACGATGATGATGACAAAGCATATTTTGATAAATTAAATAATAAAATAGTCATTTGAATACCCCTGTTTTCTTGTGAAGAATTTCTTTCACCATGGCATCCATGGTTCTCTCCCTCTCTTCATGATAACTCCTTTGTTGTTCTAATATAGTTTCCATACTTAGTTATATCACTTGTGCACAAATAAACAGAGTTTAGTCCTCATATGCTGTTTTAATTTTACACAAATAAAGTAAATAATTTTGTCACACAATATAACCAAAACCACAACCAAACAAATTCGATTCTGCAAAATCTGCAAGGACAATCGTATGATCGTATCGTACCGTAAAACGGGGTGAATAGCAATGATTTTCAACTTTGTCCTAAGAATTTGTGGTCTGTTTCCTTTTTTTTATAATCACGGGTTATTTTATTACTTGTCCGGTACCATAAAGAAAGAGCTAAAACAATATTTTTTTAACTTTAAGCAAAGGTTTTCTAGATTTTTAATAAAATATGTATTATTTCTATTCACCCGACGATTGGGGTCAATAGAAATGCATAAAGGGGTGGATGGAAAAACTGTTAGGGCTGCCAAAAATGAGTTATCCAACATGCAAAAATGTAAGGTTGTGTGTTTAAAATTTGTTTTGATTTGTAAATGCTAAATTAATTTCAAAATTTGTGATTTAAATTATTTATGTGTAAGAATAAACATAAATAATTAAACATATTTTAATCCATTTAATTTTTACGAAATGTTACCTCTTTTCAATAAATCACACAAAATAGGTACTTCTTAATCGTATTTTTATTTGAATGAATAAAAATAACAAAATTAAAACTATTTTAATATATTATAATTCTGAATTAAAAGTCGCTTTAACATAAACTCGCTTATAAATAAACAATGAATCATCTGAACTTAACAATTATCACGAAATATTATTATAACATTTCAGTTTCATCGGATAAAGCTTTTTGGCCTCCATGATGCTTCATATCCCAGGTACTGTGACGATACAACACCGATTTGTGTATACCACATTTTTGCAACTTCTAATTTAACAGGATCGGGTACATACCTAAGTATACACGCGGGATAATACCTACAGTCGTATGAACCTGTAAATGAAAATGATCACTTAAAAAATATTATTTATTAATCTTGGATTAAGGACTTAATATTAATAATTAATACAGAAACTATGAAAGTAGGTAGTTATTTAGTTTTTGACAACCCTAATTATTTATCTCTATTGACCCCTCATTCGTTCCTATTCACACATTAAGCGTTTCTATTATTCCCTACTAGGTTTCCATTAAACCCATACTACAGTTCTATTCACCCTTCAATAGATTCTATTGTCCCCTTTTATACCATAAATTTACACCTACTGTGATTTTAACAATTTTTTGATCTTGAATAACGGATTCTCACTTACCTTCACTGTATTTTTATAATTTATCGTACACCTGATGAGATAAACACATTAGATAGCACAATTCACAAGTTTTTCAGACCTAAAATCAAGAGTTTCGACAGTTGAATAAAACACGTTCACAGAAGGTAGATTTTGAATACAGTTTGAAGGATAAATGTCAATTTTTACAATAAATAATTGTTGCTAACCCAAAGAAAAAATGTTGATATGTTAAAATTTAAAATTCTACCAAAATTCTTCAACGCAAAATAATAAAATATCAACCTTGAAAACTTTCCTGATATTTTTTCTATTCACCCCGCAATTTCTATACACCCCGTTTTACGGTAGTTTCATTTCACAGACTATAACTATATTAATTTACCATAGAGCATAGAGAATTGAGTAATTTATAAATAGCAGTGTTGTCTTCGGCCTTTTCGGCCTTCGGCAAAGTATAATCTTCATTATAGTCCGAAATCGACTTATCACTGAACCCATGCCCACAGGAGGCCCTAAGGACAAGGAGTAATTGCGTTGCTTATAAACAAATAATTTAGTTGTGGGATTGTTAGAGATAATTTGAGAATAAGAAAACTGTCTTCCCTCTATATTTGATAATCTATGTTTGGTATCATATTAGCTATGGGTTGATTCGCTGACTCTGGTTGGGTAACGTCAGCGCTGTCATTTTTCTACACGTTTGACGTTCTACCTATTTATCTATTGCAATTTATTTAGCGAGTGACCGGTGCGGTGTTTAGTTACGACGGTATAATAAATAATCATGATCTATTCTACATGGATCAGCCAATATCACATAGTTTTTTTAATATTTAGTTCAATAATTAGCTATGTGCAGTCGGATGTGCCAAGACCGCGCGGGGTGTCCTTATCCAAAGCACCGCTATATTCGCCGACAAAAGACTTCACATGCTTTGATGGAACAATAACTATACCGTTCAGCTACGTGAACGATGATTACTGCGATTGCTTCGACGGCAGTGACGAGCCAGGGACTTCAGCTTGTCTAAATGGCGTTTTCCACTGCACAAACGCCGGTCATCGACCGCAAAATATACCCAGCTCGAGAGTCAACGATGGTGTTTGTGACTGTTGCGACGGAACTGATGAGTACGCTTCGTCTATAACATGCAGCAACACTTGTGAGGAACTGGGCAAGGAGGCTAGAGCTGAAGCACAAAGAATATCTGAGTTATACAAAGCAGGTAGTTACCTAAGAATGGAATTGATTGAAAAGGGTAATGCAAAACGTAATGAAATGGCAGAGCAATTGTCTCAACTGGAGAAAGACAAGGCTGAAGCTGAAAAGATGAGAGAAGAAAAAGAGGCTCTTAAGAATGATTTGGAAGCTAAAGAAAATGAAGCCCTTAAAGTGTACAGAGAAGCAGAAGAACTGGAAAAACAGAAGAAAGCTGAAGAAGAGAGACAAAATAATATCAATGAAGCCATGGAACAATTCAGTAGATTTGATTCAAATCAGGATGACACTCTGTCAATTGATGAAATACAGGTAGCAAATGTTTTTGATAAAAACAAAGATGGTCAAGTTGATGAAGAAGAAATCAAATACTTTATTGGTGAAAGGGATGGTATTGATAAAGAAAGTTTTGTTGAAAATACATGGTCACTGCTGAAGCCTTTGTTGATGATGGAACAGGGTATGTTCAAGCCAGCACAAGAGGAAGTAGAGGATGTAGAGCAAGCTGAGGAGGGTGATGCTGAAGATGTGGGTGACTTAGATACTGAAGATGCAGGTCAGGAAGAAGATGATGGTGGTGATTTAGATACTGTAGACCATGAGGCTGAGGAGCCAGAACCAGAACAACATTCTGGTGTTTATGATGAGGAGACCCAAAGGCTAGTAAATGATGCTACTGAGGCCCGTCGTGAACACTCAGATGCTGAACGCACTGTTAGGGAAATAGAGGCTAATGTAAGGAAAATTCAACAAAATCTGGAGAAGGACTATGGCCTCCAACAGGAATTTGCCACTCTGGATGGCCAGTGCTGGGAGTATGAAGACAAAGAATATGTTTACAGATTGTGTCTCTTCCAGAAAGTGACCCAGAAATCTAAAGGTGGTGGTGGCGAAATTGGGCTTGGTAACTGGGGTGAATGGGCTGGCCCCAGCCATAATAAATACTCAGTTATGAAATATACAAATGGCATTGCCTGCTGGAATGGCCCTAGTAGAATGACCACTGTGAACATTGGTTGTGGGCTTGAGACTAAACTCCTATCTGTCACAGAACCCTATCGCTGTGAATATAAGATGGAGTTTATAACACCAGCTGCCTGTGATGATGCAAGTAATGTACCACAGCACTCAGCACATGATGAACTTTAATATTTCAGTGTGTGTTCTATTTTCACACCTTTATGTGATGTGTTTAACACTTAAGTTACAAATGTAAAACAGTCATGTTCTATATCATGTTTCACTAGAGATTTGTCTCAAATCTATTCTCATAGAAGATGAGAACAATTCACAAACTGCAATCAACTTGAATATTATAATAAAGCATGATTATGAATCATAAAGTAGTAAAATTTATTTTTGTTTAAGTGGAAGTGATTATTATAGTTAAAACTTATTCTGGTATCTACAATTATTATCATCAGTGTTTTGGTGTAAGACTGAAATCATAAACATGCATTATTTTTCTCACATTCCTCTGACACAAGGCTGTTTTAGTTCAAGTAGAAAATAAATAAAGTGAACAAAAACATTGTGAGTGATCAATAAAATTATTGTTTTAATATTACCCACTTGTATGGTATTATTTACCCAATGTCCTATCCTAATTAAAGATATTTAAGTAGGTACAAGGTTATGTGATGAATACTAACACAAATCCTGATCCTTGATTCGTGAGTGGATTATTTTCCATACAACAAGTTTTGCTAAGTGGTCAGGAGTGTCAAATATGAAAGGGGATAGGATAAAAAGTAAAATGTTTTATTAAAATTTATTCAAAGCACTACTAGTGCCTTTAATAATTTCTACCTCCTATACAAGAGGAACAAGCGATTGAACCTGGTAGGTATGTAACTATGTATTTAAATATTTTAAATGATAAGAAGTTAAGTTATGAACATTTCGTTTTTCGTTACCATACCATGACTGGAAGAAATGGTACCTACCTAATATTTGCTTTAAAACTGTAATCATAGAGTAAAGTTTTATCTTAATTGGTGATGTTAATTATTTATAAAAATAATGACGTTAATTACGTTGTGTAGCATTACGTACGTAAAAATAATTAATTTGAATAGTGCTCTTTATCTTGTTTGTATAAAAAAACGTTTCATTACACGCACACAAACATGGAGGACTTTTTATACAGTTTGTCAGTTTTGACAGTTGACAGATGCAAACGTAAACAAAGTCACATGTGTTGGTGTTTTTTATCCATGTTTAAAATAATAAGTTAGAACCTAATGTTATCATCACTTTTGAATAGAAATATAGCAAATAACATTTACAAGACAAACAGTGTTCCAAAGTAGAATTGTTTAACATATTACCACTGAAAATGGATGTTGAAGACATAGTTTCTCAGTCTTGTTACTCAATGCTGGAAGGCAAAATAAACTGTACGATATTGGAATCGTTAAAAGCAATGGGTATCAATAAACCGACACGTATTCAAGCCGAGGCTTTACCACATCTGTTGGCGGGGAAAGATCTCATTGGTGCAGCCAAAACTGGAAGCGGGAAAACATTGGCATTTTTAATACCAGTTGTTGAGAAGTTGATCAAACTAAACATGTCTGCAAAAAAAGGTAACCTAAGTAGTTCACACACCTTAACTAATAACGTAGAAGGTTGTAAGAAAATCATATTCTAATATTCATGCCTAACCAAGAGTTAATGATGTGATTTTTAATATCTTCTGTCCAGGTACTGGATGTATAATATTATCACCCACTAGAGAACTAGCATTACAAACATTTGGAGTCTTGAAGAAGTTACTTGCTCATATTGATTTGTCACATTGTCTTATTGTTGGTGGAGAGAAGAAGACAAAAGATGTTATAAACTTGAAGAAAGGTAAGTTATATTTATCTTATAGGATATAATTATTCTGATGGTCTGTAGAAGAATAGAAGCTGCTTTTATAGTGTTTATAAAATACTAAACTTCGCCAGCGGCTTCACCCGCGTCAATTATACAAATAAACCTTCCTCTTGAATTCTATCTTTTAAAAAGACTGCATTAAAATCTGTTCATAGTTTTTAGTTTTAAGCATACATAGGGACGGACAGACAGAAGACAGACTTTGTTTTATACTATGTGGTGATGTATGTGTATCATGTTAACATGGCAATCTAACATTATTGTTGTCTATCATGAATACAGCTTAAACAGTATTGTAGCACATTGTGTTTTATGTTATCAGCAGAAGCTTCAGTATTGTACAGAAAACATTTATGTCACACATACGGACAACAACATGGTTAACTCATGTTGGTCATTCAGCAGCATTTTGCTACACATATGGCTGTGTGGATATTATTGCTTTAATTATGAGTCCAGCAAGAAAAATGGAGTTGTCATGGTTAATTAATATCTTGGCACCTTCCCCTTAGCTATCTCCCCAAGTTTGACTGATCACCTCTTCCCCTACTAACTGAAGTTGTGCTTGCCGCCTTGTGTGCATCCCATTGTCTGAAACTATTAACTAGCCTGTTTTTTCTGCAGGTCAATAATAGTAATTTAATTAAATAGTTGAGGATGAGATTCAAATCAGGTTTTAATCCTTTGCTCACTAGGTCTGATAGCATTGCATATCTATAGAACATAAGAGCATGCCACAAAGTACCCTTAGATTGTCATCATCATAATCATCATCATCCTAACGCTATCCCGGCCACGATCAAACGCCTCTGCTTTGGTACCCGGGCTCTGCTTAGTTACCTCACCCGGTCTTTTCCATCCTCAATGATAAGTCGATTGGCATGCATATATCTCTTAAGACGTTTAGCCGGCATTTTTTAGACGTACCCTGGGCCGGGGAGATGCGGCACCGCTACGTAACAAGCCGGTTGTTGTAAGACGCGGCCGTATCAGCGTAGGCAAAATTGTTTACCTTAATCCCGTGATAGCTGCCACACTTCTGCATCATGCCTTTAAAGACTGGATTAATTATGCTCAGTCTCCACGGGTTCGGGATTTTGTCTATAAGATTATTAAAAGGTTCAGTAAGGGAGCCTACATCCTGCGGGCCCATCGACTTCCTGGCCCCAAGGGGGGCTCCACCAGTTCTGACAGCGATCAGCTGTCGGAGCAGTGGATTCTTCATGTGTCGAAGTGCCCTCAGGACTTCTTCAGGCGTTACTGGTGGCACTAACCCCAGATTCGGAGGGAGGTCACATGGCTGCACCTCTTTGTGCTGCTTAATTAGCAGCTCGTAGAAACACGAGCGCTATCTCTCTTAAACCGCACTGGAGTCGCATAACCGATTGCCTTCCTGGTCTTTACAGACACGTTCAGCCAGTCTTGTTTGTTATCCCAGGCCAAAATTCGTTAGGCCATTTCTGAGACTGTGACACTCTTACCTACACGAAAAAACTGCCGTCTTACTATGCACCAGGCTTTTTGCTTGTTTCAATCAATCAGCCTATTTCAGTCCACTGCTGGATATTAGCCTCTCCCAACATGCGCCACAATGACCGGTCCTCTGCCTTCCGCAACCAGTCAATTTTTTGCTTGTTTGTCACCATTGTTTTATAATAAAAATGGAAACCCTCTCTTGAGGCAGGTCCAGTGCGGTAAGTAGAAGCACATGTCGTACCCGTCCTCCGAGCGTTCCCGATTTGCCAAATTTGACTTTAAATAATGTTTCTCAAAATTATGTAAACCAGAAACCGGTGCACCTGCCGATCAACGGACGAGGCTCTGGCAAACAAAATATCCCGATAAGCGGCAATAGGCTCGCCACCTATTACGTGGGATCAAAACACTGGCGAAAAGTAGGCGTTTAATATGCCTCTGCCTACCCCTACGGGGAAACAGGCGTGAGTCTATGTGTGTATGTATGTGTGTATGTAAACCAGGCTAGTTAGAAAATAGCCCGGCTGATTGAAGTTGCTGACCTTGACTAGTAGACGTAACTGTGTTAAGTCTGGGTCAAGGCAACACAGCCCCTACCTATTGTTAGAAAGAATCGTGGGACAGATTTTGTAGACCACAACTCCATTATCAATCTGTTCGATACTCTTTGTCAGAATCAGAGCGCTCCATAACAGACTACCTTTTGATCTGCGAAAATAAAGAAAACGGTTTCAGTGAGTGACACTCAAGTTAAATATAAAATTTCTTCTACACTCGCGTGCAAGTAAATCGACTCAAGCCTCAAGTGCGCATAAAAAGTGATATAAGCCCCGATTTAAATCCCATTGAGCACATATGGGACGAGCTCAAAAGTAAAGTTAGGGCAAGGAATCCAGCTCCGACAAACATCGATGAGCTCAAGACTGCGTTGGTAGAAGAGTGGGGCCGAATACCACAATCATCAATTAAAAAGTTGATAAGGTCACATTTTGTTTCATTTATACCCAATAACCCCATACTGTGAAATTGTATGAATTTTCAAAATGTTTTACAATATCTTTGACATTCACCTTTTTTACTAACCTAGTGAATCGATTTTCATGCAACTTACATCATTTTAAAGCTCAATTACTAGGCTTTAATTATGTATATAATAATAATAACAACAACATAATTTTCTTCAAATGACGGCTTCAATTTGCAGAGATGTGTTCAGGTCAACGTCTAGTGAGTGACTGATAAGAAAAAACGATTACAGGGGGTTTTTATAGCGGGTTGTGTCGCGCAAGTTGTGTATAGAGCGCAGAGCAGTTTATGGGAGGTTGCGTTCAGTTGCATTCTAAGGACATGTGTTTATTTAAATTACTGAAATTATGCTACCATTTTAAAGCCTAATTACTAGGCTTTAATTATGTAAAACATTATATAGAGGTAAAATAAGGCATTTTTAAGTTATATCACTTTTTATGCGCATTTGAGCCTTGAGTCGATTTACTTGCACGCGAGTGTAGAATGCTTGCGATTCATAAACAAGTTAACAAGTGACGTTTAGATTTTATTGATGTTGCTTGTGCTTATCAGTATAATCTGTAGGTAGGTAGGTACAGATTTCAATAAAATTTTAACAACATTATTTATTGCGTGTAAATTGGCTTCAACAAGTGCATGTTTCCTTTGCAACACTTAACAATATGAAGAATGGTAGTTATAATATGTCGATGTTATGTGTCATAGATGCAGTAATGCGCGCATTTATGCCGAAAAGCAGTGTTGTTTTTATAGGAACCTTGCTGGTCAGAATGAATGGGCCGGCTCAACCGGCGAAGTAGGATCCCTATCTCACACAATATCAACGTAAAGTATACATATAATTATTATATACTTATGCTTTTCTTTCGGTGAGTGAGATGAGAATGCCGGAGGTCCCATGCTCTTTCCACTCTCACCCTCATGACATTGTCCATTGGCGGCGGTCAGTATCTTAAGTATCTACTTACTTACCATCAGGCGATCTGTCTGCTCCTCTGCTGCTATAAATAACATAAAACAAAAACCTATAAAGCAATGCTCATAAATTTTGCTCTCGTCGTAAACCGGGTACCTATATTAAGAACTTTTTTATAATCAAAGATTACGAAGTATTTATAGAAATATTAGGAATAATCCACAGTTGTATCTTACGCTGGTATACCATCACCTGGAACCATTTGCAATTGACGAGATTGGACCGTTAAGAACGTAATAAACGTTTAAAATTAATAGGTTTGTACATAAATTAACTTCATTGTTGTTATATAGGTAGATCAATGGCATTAGTATTCAACTGTATATTTCTTCTGTTAGGTGGGTAGATAGATATCCATAAATATTGATCTTGCAAGTTGAGTTACAGACTCCGGTATGGTTTGCTATAGGATTTATCAGAAGAGAAACAAGTAGCAAATATACCTACTGGTCTGGTTCTACTTATTATTACAAATTAATTCCAATTACGATGCCAATTAAAATCTTACAAGACTTGTTTTTTGCAGGTGCGAATATTATAGTAAGTACACCAGGACGTTTATTAGATCACTTACAAAACACTGAAAAGTTCAACTGCAATAACTTAAAAATCTTAGTGTTGGATGAGGCTGATAAACTTTTAGAAGCAGGCTTCGAGAAACACATCACGGGCATCATTAATTTACTGCCAAGTGAGTTATTCCATACTTATTACTATTATTATGATTCCGGCTTTATTAGTATTCCAGTTTAACTAAATAGTTATGATCGATAGTCCCGCCGAGACCACGGCTATTGTAAGACGGTCGAAACGTCGTCGGTAGGTAATACAGAGTTAAGATATTAGCCAACTTACACGACTCTGCTCCCACCCAACAAAAAATAATAAGTACCTATCATTCAAATATGGGATCTTTAGGTATTCTTTACATTGGGAACATAAATTATAATTTATCAGACAGCGCGCTGTCCGCCGTCAGCCGCGCCGTCGTGTATTGAAAACATCTGCACACTATTTATTTAGAATATGAAATTAATGACAACGAGTCAACGCAGGTTGGAATTATGTACGTAACATACAGGTATTACTTACAGTTGTAATTTTGTGTGATTATCAATACCTTGAGTGCTTGGCCATAGTAGCGCGGGCAGCCCGCGCGCGGCACCGCGCGCGTCTTCATGTGTCCGTAGTGGCGCGTTTGCGGGTGCGGTGTACAGTGTTTGTCAAATTTAGGATCGCGGCAAGATTAATATGAGTTTTCAGTTAGATGACGTTAACACTCACCATAGTAACACTATGTCAATTGTTCACCAATTTCGCAACTAACTGATAACAAGGCTGTAGCCGTGCGGATAATACAACCGCCTCACGGTCTGAGGGCGTGGGTTCAAATCACATTTATAACTGTTATAATAATTTTGATTTTTATGATGTTTGGAAAATCTTTATAAATATTTGGAAAATATTAAAAATAAAAATAATATTTTGAATAAAAATTGGAAAATTCTTCAGGAACGAAGGAAAGTAACTTCAGGAACGACTGGAAGGGTTAAAAAGAGATATATGGTAATGTAAATAAATAAAACAAATTAGAATTTAAATAGATACTTTGCATTTTTAAGTTCATCATTATACAGGGTGTCACAAGACCCATCACCTAGCCGAAGTCTACTCGTTTTGCACATCATGCCAAGTCATACTACGCGAAAATAAAACCTGGGAAACAAAAAAAAAATTTAACCTTAAAAAAATTTACAACTTTTATTACCAGCAATGTATAGCGTGCGTTTGCAGACATCGTACCTACGCCGGCCGTATCTACCTACACCGTGCGCCGCGGTGGCGGCAGTTTATGATCACGTGGTCGCGCGGCCGAGGCGAATGACCTCGCAGCTGATTGCTGGTACGTATACACTACGCGTCGGGAACTTTAAAGCCGTTTATTTTAGGGAAATATTGAAATTTTTTTTATGTTTATTTGGCAGAAAGTGTACATTTATCATTCTAAACACGATTGAGGCTCAAAGTCACGAAAAAAATTCGTGACTTTGAGCCTCAATATCTCCTGAACCAGTAATTTCCCAGGTATGGTGCCGAAGTAAAAAATGATCGTAATAATTGGTACTATATGGGGTTTCAGTTTTCGTTAAGGGTCTTTTTACAACCTGTATAATACTAGCTTCTGCCCGCGGCTTCACGCGCGTTGAAGTCAGGGTAACATTAATTTACTCTCAGTCTCAAGTTGTGTAAGACTCCTGATTAGTCTAAAGAGTTCAGAAACTCTATAGAGTACAAAGTAATTCGGTCAGTATCCATGACATTATCTACCATTATATATACCGAATATATATCTATAAACACTTTCGCATTTACAATATTAGTAGAGTATTTCTGAAGATTGACTGATATGTAAGTAACCTTTCTTCAGGGTTCCCTAGCCAAAGGCTAGGAGGCTTAAACTGAACCTCTGATAGATTCGCCATGTCTGTCAATCCGTTTCTATGTCACAGCCACTTTATGCCGAAACTATTAAGACCACAAATTTCAAAATTGGTAAGTAGATGTATTCTGTGAACCGCTTTATGATTTATATACAAAAATAAAATATCTGTCCTATACTAGCGGGGTGCCTATGGAGATTTTTAATTTTGCTTCGCAAACCCCTTGGTGCTCAATATCAATAAACAATATCGATACACAAACACTACGGAAACCAAAGTTATTTTTGCTGGCCAAAATTGATAGTGATATTTGGCTAGGGGGCTACGTTATGCTTATGTTAAGTGAATCCTTCTACTACGTTAACCTTGATGAGCGAGTTTGCCTCGCACTTGATTTCATAATTACTCATAATATTATTGCTCATAAAAGTTTGAGATCCGCACGCTCCGCATTGTTTCCCGCTTGCCGCCCGCGCATTCACTACGGACACTTGTATGAAAGTTCTATGGTTTGAGTTGCCCGCGTGCTCCCCGCGCTGCACCGCTCGTCGCCCCGCTCGTCCACTACGGACACTCCTATAGAGTTCCATATGTTTGAGTTTCCCGCGTCGCGCCCGCACCCGCGCCCGCCTTTCACTGTGGCCGAGCACTGAGTCTCTGTTCCAACTAATGATAAGATACCCAAATGCAAATTACAAGCCCGTCCTTATTTTACAAAACTCGTTGTGTATATCTACCTCTATATTTTATTGTATCTTACTAGCCCCGATCGCCTGAAACACAGGTTTATCCTAGTTCAGGCATAGGTATCATTTTATATCAGGAATTAAGAAACTAAGTTTTTGTACTCTAAATAAGTAAA
Source organism: Euclidia mi (assembly GCA_944739405.2). Classification (NCBI taxonomy): domain Eukaryota; kingdom Metazoa; phylum Arthropoda; class Insecta; order Lepidoptera; family Erebidae; genus Euclidia; species Euclidia mi. The sequence goes on along the minus strand of OX123186.2, from coordinate 54,394,274 downwards.
CTGTACTCTTTGAATTAACAGAATAAATTGAATTTGAATTTACCATTTTGTATTTTGTTATTGCGTGTAATCCCGTGATAATCCCGTAAATACTAAATCCATTGCGGTGGGTCCCATTTACTTAGTAGCGGGACAACGTCAATCTACGAGCATAAAATTATGACGTAAGGAACCTATGGTACAGTCAGCTCTTTTTTAATTTTTATCCGTTATGAATTAAATTCTCAATAACAAGAAACACCTACAAAATTAAAATTTATTTGTTTTAGCTAAAAGACAGACAATTCTATTTAGTGCAACTGTTGACGAAAATGTGAAGAACCTAGCTAGACTGGCTATGAAAACTGACCCGGTTTTAGTTTCCGTTACCGACAACAAGTCGTCCACGGTTTCTGGACTTCAGCAGGGGTAAATATGTTTATTTTTATTATATTTTCCTACAATTGCACTAAGGGAAAAGGCCTTCTACATGTCCTAAGAAAAGGTGACTAATCTATTGCCGTAAACCTGACATAAATTATGATTGCCTTCTGCTGTCGGGAATTTCCAATTTAACGGTTGGTAGTTGCATTCGTTTAAACTAACATCTCTGTTCATAGGTCAGTAATAGGAAACACTCCTTTATTTTGTGATTCATAAGGTACCGGTTCGTAGTCAACTGAAAACCAAACAGCAGATGATAACGCTTGAATCGGGATCAAATGACATGAAATACTTTCTGCCGAAATACATTTTATTTTTGCTCAAAATGTGCCATTTAATTAGTGCACATTTAGTAATATACTCATTCTGCTATTTCTTTTGAAAAATGCCATTGTTAGAAAGGCCATTATAGTGAAATGCTGCGCCTATCCTGCGAGGTATATGTTGTGCTATTTGGTGGGACATATTATTATACAGTGCCAAAATAATTAAAAGAATATAAAAGAAAGTGGTGCGTGCCTTATAACTGCACCAAACCGGTTCTCTTTATGATAGAGTTAGCTACATTTGTTTTATGTAAAGTACTTAGTCTCCCGGTTAAAGTAATGAATCGAGCAGTAATTTCATTCCATTATCAATATTTACCTACGTATTCGATAATGCTTAAAGATTGCATTGCGAATATAAGTATTTAGTAGACTGTCCGTGTGGTGACGGATTAAGAATAGGTACGAAATGTCATAGGGTTCCCACCAAGAGCTTAGGGTCCCAAGCCAACCTCACCTGCAAGTGGTGCACCTGCCGATCAACGGACGAGGCTCTGGCAAACAAAATATCCCGATAAGCGGCAATAGGCTCGCCACCTATTACGTGGGATCAAAACACTGGCGAAAAGTGGGCGTTTAATATGCCTCTGCCTACTCCTTCGGGGAAACAGGCGTGAGTCTATGATGTATGTATGTACGAAATGTCACCACCCCATATCATCCCATGGGTGTCGTAAGAGCCGACAGAGGGAGCTATATTATGCAGAGAACAGCACTGTAAGAGAAGGAAAACTTGATACAAACCCTGTACCAACTCGTTTGGCCAGCGTGGTATAGTAGGCCAATTCCTCCTTTCAAAGGAGAAGCCTAGTCCAGCAGTGGACTGTTAAAGGCTGATGAAGAAGAAGAGTAGATAGTAGGCCAAATACTCTTATAGACTTGTTTTGTTTTGCTATGAAAATTATGATAGTCCTATGTCCACCAGTGGTCTGTGAAGCGAAAGGCTGTATGATAAACAAAAGTCTTTAAATTTTCCTGTCTTTATCTCGTTGTTTATAATCTTTGGTTTCGTTTTTTTTATCTGTTGTTTATTTAGCCACACATTTTCATTTATACATTTATTTTAGGCATGTACCAATTAAGATAACGCCACATGCCATTCATATGCATACGTTTATAGTTACCTAATCCCATATTGCATAAAGTATGTAGGTATATTATTATTTATCCGTGATATTTGGATCGCCAAAAATGTTAGTCAGATAAAAATAGGAATATAGAAGAATTTGATCTTGACCAATTAGCTAAATCTCTTGGCAATTACGGTAAAAATTACTGACAAAAGTAAGTATGAGTACATCTTCTTAGTTGAGTTGCTCTTGATAGAATGGTTGTAATCATCATAGAGCAGCATCGTCATTGGTGGTTGATGAATCCTCCCAAAAGTTTTTTGCCACCTGTATCCGTCGGTCGAAATCCTCGTGCATTTATGAAGGTCTCCAACTGTTGATTTCATCTAATCGGCCCATTGCATAAGTGATCTGCCACGCAATTCCTTTTACCCTGAACCACCATACTTAAAACATAACCGGAGTTTCCCTACTTAAAACGTTCTGTACTATTTAAAAAAACTATAAAATATTAATAGATCAGGGCGCTGTCGTGCTTCGGACTACGTACCTAAAGCCATCGGTCGCAGTTCTTGTTCTAATGTATTAGACAAGAATGTTAAGCAATGTCAGAGGCCTTTGGGCGGTCTGAAAACTCCAACGCCAGAGTGGGACACGCCCACACATCAAAAAGAAACTAAACCATTTTGTAGTGACTCACAATTTTTTCTGCTTATACTATACCTACACACGTACATATTCTTCTATAGAGGAACTTGTTTTATCTCGGCGCTTGGCACTTTCGACCTTCAACTGCCTAGCCATTTGCCACCCTCTTATGCCACTACTGGTGACTCTGTCGTTATCTGGATGTTTCCTCTAAAATGCATTTTTTTCAGACTCTCATTTATTTATATTTTTCATTTTGCAGATACTACATTTGCCCTGTGGAGAAGAGAATATCATGGTTATATAAAATGCTAAAAAGATGTAGAAAATTCAAAGTGATGGTGTTTTTCTCATCTTGTAAATCTGTGGATTTCCATTATGAGTTTTTCAGAGAGCACTGCAAAGCGGCTGTTTTGAGCATTCATGTAAGTAAGATGACGCATTATTCTGTTAAGAATATCGGGCATCAAGTACACACGGCTACAAGTCAAGCTATACAGTTGCAGTACGATTTTGATACTTATTTCTTACGCCATAAGAACGGTGCAAAGGTCAAAGTGTCCAGCTTGACGTGTTGTGTGTTGCCGTGTGTACATACGTTTATTTGCAAAAGCATGTTATTTATTCAATTTGTATATAGGTATATAGAAAGGCTGAGGTAATGCCGTAAGAATTTTTTTTCAGTCACCTTTAGAGTTTTACAGAGATGAAACTAACTTAAAATATTGTGTTACTAAATTATCTCTGTCAACCTAATGACGATATCGATTTATTTGTATATTCGCATGCAAAGTACGTAGGTACTTATTTCAACTGCAATGTCGTTATACCGATTAGTGTCCATTTACTAATATCAAAAGCTGCGAAAACGTTAGGTAGGTGTATAACTTGTATAATAAGTATATACGGTATATTCTACGAAAGACCGGTATATTTTACCAATATACAGTCATGTTATAAAATACGACGTTTTTTTGTAGATATCATAATTTTGTACCTAGAATATATTTTTAAACGTAGCTATGTATTAAGATCAAATCAACATACGGGAAAGCTCGATCAAATCGACATAATACAAAAAAGCAAAGTAAACAGAGACGCCGGCTATAACTGTTACATAGAACGGTTTGGTGCATTATCACTTATCAGGTGGTGCGTCACTTCTGCCACGTCAACAGTTCCACGTCAATGTTGCCTACCTAGTAGCACAGCTAGTACTGGCAAAAACAGATTAGGTACCTACCTATAGAACAAAAGCAGACAGCGTGCAGCTGGGTAATTTTTTTGGTTGAATCGCTCCGTTAATCTCATACCGCTTTATTACAAAACATAGACTAAATCGAAGTTTAGACCATGCCTGGCCTGAGTAAAATTGATTGTACGTGGACTATAGATAAATTTATGAACACTATTATCTCTGAAATTCGTCGGGACAAATGTCGCATTGTAATAAATAACGAATAACTAACTTCTTTTAAAAGTATTTTATTAAGTAAACCTGGTTGTGTATTTAAGTCTTGTTTTGTATTCTGGCCCTTTATGTTTATGGTTGGTTACCGCCAATAACAAGGTATACTGCACTTTCGCCACGTCATCTCTGCCAGGTCAACGGCACCGCGTCAATGTTGTCCTTTGTCCTGTCTACGTAGTGTTGTTACCTACAAGATAACGTGCGAAAATTAGTTTACGAGGTTATGAATTCCGTTTGTCAATGTTTACAAACATGAGCGATAAAATTACTCACAGTCCTCACAGAGTAGGTACACACGACAAAAATGCATAGGCAAATACTTAAGTAGGTTTGTGTACAAGTGGTAAGTATACCTATACATAGGTACATAGATACTCGTATCTACTCTTTTAAGTCGAAGAAGTATAATAGATCTCAGATTATAGAACAACATTTTGTCCTAATAACCTGAGGTATAGATATACTTACTTCCACAGATTTAACAAACAAGAACCAGATGTAGCGTATTCGTCCAACTAAGTGAGGCACGTTGACAGCTATGTGTGTGTGACATTTGGCGACTGGCACTGTACGGACACGCGCGTCTATGTGTGTGTAAAGTTTCCAGATTATGAATAATCTCCCACTATTTTGCATATAGTTTTTGCAAACGAATATAAAAATATTACATAGGTAATATTTTATATTCGTTTGTGGTTTTGAAGAATTTACCATAGATTTAATTAATGCTTTTAATATGTAATGTTGTTGTGAAAATTATTCAAATAAAAAATACCATTAAAGTATGCTTTTATAAATACATAACATAACATAACATATCTTCACGCCTTTTATCCCCGAAGGGGTAGGCAGAGGTGTATTACACACCCACACTTCGCCAGATATGTTTCGGTCCCAATGTAATAGGGGGCGAGCCTATTGCCATCTACCGGGCACATTTTTAAGCGAGCGATAATTAATATTTTTATTTTAATACACACATAACTTCGAAAAGTCATAGGTGTGTGCCCGGGGTAACTGGGGATCGAACCCGAGACCATCGTCTCGGCAGTCCGTTACGTACACCACTGGGCTATCGCCGCCTCATATAAATACATTTCTTAAAAAATGTAGGCCCCGAGTTAAGTTTTAACTAATTTTATTCGTAAATTGAGAAATAAATAGATAGGCTTGCGTCATAAATATTAATTAGCTAAAAACATTTTGTCATGCATACAATAAATTATAAATATCATAATCATAAATCCTAACCAAAAAAAAATTGCAATTAAAAATGAATAATAGCTACAATCAATAATTTCTGTTTCTGTACTTAACGTACACACGGCGCCAGTCAAGCTAAATAGTCGAAGTACGATTTTGATACTTATTCCCTACGCCATAAGAATGGTACAAAGGTCTAACAACGGTACAAAGGTCATAGCTTGGTGTATGGGTAAGGTGTATAGCTTGACAAGTAGCCGCGTGTACACGAATATTTGGATCGTTTGGGGATCGAACTCAAAACAATGTATATACTAATGGAAATCCTATTAGTATATTTATAAGAAAAAATTAATTTACAACATACTTTTACAATACGTTAATGTATTTTTCATTAACATGACAATCATTATTACCTACATAATCAATTGACAAGTGCATTTTCCCTAATTCAGGGAAAACGGTGTCGACGTAAACTGGCAACACTTACATATTTTCTGCAGAAATACGAATTTTATCGAAATAATATTATAAAACGGTCAAATAATCCATAGTTATCTGTAAGAATATATTCCATCTTCCCGTATTTGCTTTTAGAAACAACTTTTACAATGTTTAAAAACGCAAGACGGCATTTTATGAATTTAAAAGCTGGATCGATCGTGGCGTGTGAACTGTGCGATGCTTCGCAGCGCACTGAGTCGAGTTTGTATTCGCTTTTCAATTTTGTATTTGCTTTAGTGGCCTCACGCAAGTGTTCCGCGCGCTCTGTCTGCCTTTTATTCTATAGTCTTAGCTTACTTCAGAAACATCGTAACAGCGGAGGAGTGTATGACTATTCATGACGACTAGGTGCTATTCCGTGTTGGGCTCGACAATAGCGGTTAAAATTTTCACTACATACCTTTCATACCTACCTACTACCTTATACTTACTTCGTTTTAAGTTTTAGGATGTTTTCCTAAAATAGCAATAAATGTACTTACTTAATGTTTGAATAACAATAAATGGCTTGTTTCGAACATCCGATTAAAACATCAAATCCGAAATATTTATCTCATGCACTCGTTAATCTAGATGACCTCTTTGACACATAAATACCTACTGCGTTTTAATCTTTTGGAGTTATTTACATTATGATTACGGGTTATACCTAACGGGTGTTAATCATGTAATAATTATTCGAAAATAAAGCTGAAATTCCTTTTATTTGTAATTTTGCTCCGACGTTTCGGCGTGAGTCCTTTCGGTATTAGTCTTCGATCAAATGTATCGGTATTTAACCAATATTTTTGAAAAATTACTTGATCAGGATCGGTTACTCAAATATTAGAAAAAGTATTTTCTAAGTAAATGAGCCCCGCTACATAAGACAATCTAGGTATAGGTAGGTAAAATTGATACATTAGGTACATAGTAAGTATCATTTATCTTTACTTTCAAAACACTTAACGATTTGCATACCTATTTACCTACCTAGGTAGCACTCTCTCGAGAAACTGCTCTAGATCAATTAATTACCCTATGACCTGAGTATTCATCATCATCATTATCTTCTTGCCCAGTCCCAATCTATTTGGGATCGGCGCAGTACGTCCTTCGCTTCCATTCTTTTCTGTCGCCCGTCATCTGATCATTTACCCCTTTCTCTTTCATATCCATCCTCACACAGTCCATCCATCTTTTCCTTGGCCTCCCTCTCCCTTTCCATCCCTCTACCTTCATATTCATCACTTGCTTACCTACATACATATCATCTCTTCGCATAATATGTCCATAGAGTATTCATATAATATACTATAACCTACAAGCGGTTAAAGTAACAACTATACTGATACCTAAGCATTTATCACTATTAAACTTGAATGATACATTTTAGGGTCAACAAAGTCAAGCCAGGAGAAAAGAGGCGTATCACAATTTCATTGAAGCTGAAAAGGGGGTACTATTTTGCACAGACGTCGCAGCCAGGGGTTTGGATATACCCAGTGTGGACTGGATAGTCCAATATGACCCGCCAAGTGATCCAAAGGTATCATACATACACCAAACATGTTTATAAATGCCATGAACTACATATGTACTATATTAACTTATCTTTTAGGAGTACATTCATAGAGTTGGTCGCACGGCCCGAGGACTCAACAATACAGGCAATGCTGTAATCCTACTTAGGCCTGAAGAGGAGAAATTTATAGATTATTTACAGAAGGAAAAAGTGTATTTAGATAAGTACACATTTAGCTTGCCTACAGACGAAGTACAAGACTTGGTAAGGGATACTTTCAAAATAAGCGTTTTATATACCTATCAGTTATGTTGGCGTTTATGTTGGCCTATGTTCAGTCAGCAGTGGACGTCACGGCTGATATGATGATTATCTTGGCTTGCAGTTTTGAAAAACGATTGTAGAGTTTTTTCATTGCTATGGGTTATGTGAACTTGATGTTTACACGATAAGCTTCATTATCTGTCACTTTTATCGATAATATGAATCAGTTTCAAATCACAAAACGAGCAACTCGTTTTGACACAGTTTTCTTATCCTCCTCTCCAATCAATTCGCGATTTCTGATCAAGATTGGCAACATATTGGATTCTATCTTTTTATTTTTTTTAGCTCGAAGATTTAATATCGAATAATGGTGTGATGAAGACATCTGCAAGAAAAGCCTACTTATCCTTTCTGAGATGTTATAAAACACATCCTCTCAAGAAAATATTCGACATCAATACTTTGGATTTGAAACTAGCAGCAAAGGCGTTTGGTTTTCAAGAGCCACCACACGTTGACTTTTGTATCCTTTTTCATTATATTCATATCATAGGAATATTAAATTTAATTGGAACACGGTCGAAGATCAAAGGCAAAAAAGGTAGCGATAGCCCAGTGGAGATACCATCACAATGCCATGCAGAGGATATCTGGTTCGAATCCAGAGCGCGCTGCACTTACTTTTCGGAGCTATGTGTGTATTGAATTATATGGCTTGCTTCGTGCCTCGGAAAGCACGATAAAGCCATCGGTCCCGGCTGTCACTTAAGCCTTTGATAGTTGTTATAGGGAGTCGGTACCTTTGAATAAACTGACACTAGTCTAAACGCTAAGTCGCGGAGGTCGCGGAAAGCTAATATTCAGTTTCATCAGGATAAACTAGTAAGCGTAGGTACAGTCAACAGCAAAAGTAGATGATCAAAATCAGAAATCAAATATTAATGAACGGAGTTCGCGTCAGAACTATGTGGCGTCAAAGTAAATCAAAAGTATGTGATTGTAAATTATACCAATCATTTGCTACTAGTACAGCTGCCATATATTCGTGATCAGTAAAATTCATCAATATTGTATTCGAAATGCAAATTTATATTATTGTACATGACATCCGAATTACAGATTGACATTAAAGAGTTTCGATACTTGGATTTTTGCACTATTCCAACAGAACTCTTCAGAGAGGTTGGACTAATAAGGTTATATTTCTTTGGAACTCTTGCTAACAGTGTGACAAAAGCGCGAAGTAAATATAAATAATGCACTTAAGATAAAATTATCAATCTACCTTCCGGTTTTTATACATACCTATAGAAAAACTATTTGTCACAGACACAGAAAAAGTACAACATAAAAAAGAAACAAAACGTAAGGCATAATAGCATTAGCACAGTGTAATAATATCTTTATACTGTGGCATTAGTCTGTGACAGATAGATACACTGTGTACTGTGACAGTTATAATTTTGTATCGCATCAGCTACTTTTGAACATTGACATAAATGCACAAACATGCAAAGATAGTAATATTTATTGAATTATGGTTTTGTATCACATCAGTTACTTTTGAACATTGACATAAATGCACAAACATGCAAAGATAGTAATATTTATTGAATTATGGTTTTGTATCACATCAGTTACTTTTGAACATTTGACAGAAGTTACAAAAAAGAAAATACATGAGAGATGAAATTTGGTAAAATTATATTGAATATACAAAGACTGCCTCTGTGGACCAGTGACTGCCTCCGTGGTCCGGTGGATAGCGTATGCGTCTGCTGATCGGAAGTTTCGGGTTAGCTTCCCGGGTCGGGCAAAAGTGTTACTGGGTTTTTTCCAAACTCTCAGTAGCAGCACGGAGTCTGGTGATGTGCCCGGTAGCAATTCATCTGCTTTTCCGTAAAACATAACAAATTAAATTACTGGGGTACTTCAAAAATAAGTATGAATAAATTATTTGCCTCATGATTACGTGGCCTCAGTTTAATCATTTATATTTGATTTTAACTGTTCACTAGTTTTGAAATTTTTCTTCACTTCTTAGTTCTGATGCGAATTGAGTTTATAACTTTTGGAGTCAAAACTGATCACGAATTTATGGCAGCTGTACTAGTAGTTAATTATTGGTATAATTTACAATCACATACTTTTGAATCACTTCGACGCCACACAGTTCTGACGCGAACTCCGTTCATTAGTATTGAATTTCTGATTTTGATCATCTACTTTTGCTGTTGACTGTACCTCGGGTTGTAACTGGGATAACGCGAGGAGGAGGATGTTGGTCGAAGGTCATAGAATAGCAGCAGTCGTCATAGCAAAAATATATCTATCGTAGCCAAATCCTTCGATAGATAGAATATAGAAAACGATAAGTAAGAAACGAGCGAATGGCGTAGGAATTTGTTTGTTAACTATTCTAATTCTGATAAGACGCGGTCTATCGGTCTGATTCTAATTATTCTGATAAGTCGTGGTCTGTCGCGGGAGGCTCAAGAAACACATTATTTATTTTTCTACAAGGACAAATGAATTTTAATGTTTCCCTTGATAAATACTACTATCGTCCTCCAAAATTCTCCATAAATCTTAAACATCAATATCCTAATTTTATTAATCTGAAAGATTGAATGCGCAATACCTAAGTACAATCAGTACAATCATGGATATGCAATATGCGTCCGTACCGTACAAACCTACTCGTTATTCCAAAAATAACTTTGGCGGCACATTGTAAACCAGATAAGTACAACAAAAAAAATTGTTATCTCATATTATTTGTATGATTATATTGGTTACACGTCAAAACATACAACGTTTCAGATATGCGTTGTACCTACAGATTTAGATTGATAAGTAAGTAGGTACCTTAGTACAGTTAGAAACAGAAATCAATAGGGTTACACGTTCAGTTTGGGATCAGTTCAGTCTCTATTATTATTTTACTTAGGCCCTTTTGGCAGCAGAAGTAGGTGTAAGCGACTGCCACGCCGAAATTCGCGGGTTCGATTCCCGCTCAAGTCAAACAAGAATCAAGTCAAACAAAAAAAAGAAAAAAAAAACAGAATGAGTTATGTAGCTAAGTCTAACATGATGGAATTAAAAATACTTATATACCTACTGTATGTTATCTGCTTGACTTCACCCGTGGCTATTCCCGCGTGGGACATTATTAGGTATGCACATCCTTAGTAGGAGAATTTCCGAATGTCGTCTTTTAATGCTGAAACCCATATCTGAAACATTTTCTGTTTTGACGTGTAACCAATAAAATCTTGCAAATAATATTGTAAGATTATATTGATTACACGTCAAAATATACAACGTTTCAGATATGCGTTGTACAGATTTAGATTGTTACCTAGCTTAGTACAGTTAGCAACAGAAATCAATAAGGTTACACGTTCCGTTTGGCCTTTGGGATATTACACCCTTAGTTTCCAAATGTAATCCCCAAGGAACACACATGCGAAATACTATAGGTACATAATTACCTATACTCATCAAATAAATAAAGTTAAGGTTTTGTGGAAAGACGGGAACGACTGCTGATATAAGTATATCCAAAAATCGAGTGCCTCAAGGGGTAGGTGGAGAACTCGTGTAGAAGGAGCAGACTGTCCTCTATAGCATGTTTGGAGGTTCCTTCTAATACCACCGGTGTACCTACTGCGACGTCTCGTAACGGCGCGGCGGGTAGGTACGCGTGAAATAGCAAAATATCTGAAGAATCTGTTGTAGCACAAGTTTATGAAATTGTTGCCAACCTTCGCTTGTGTGGATCTTGTTATCTGTGCTTGTAACATTATTTCGACGTGACCATTTATCTACTATTAGGAATACCTACTTTGAAACGGATGACAAAAAATAATGAGAAATATCTGAAGCATTAAATTTGGTTGTTACCTACCTACTAGCATTTGCATAGATCTATACGGCGTTCGGGGTTCCGTTCAGATTAATAAATAAATGCAACAAGGGTAGATAATGAGAAATATTTATCTAAAGGGCTTTAGTTGTTATCTACCTGCTGACATTTGTGTAAATCTTGTTAGGCATCCAGGGTTCCGTTTAAATTAATAGAGAAAGAGGAAAACTTATTTTTATCACAACAGAATAGGTATATTTTATAGTTCCTTATCCGTTAGATTTCCTGTCGGAGCTGGTCGATAAAAGTAGGTAATTAATTTTTACATAATTAATCCGGATGAGCGTGTCCATCGGGTGAAGATCTAAAGAACTTACTTAAATTAATTGCAAAGAATTGTATACCTACTTATTGAAGCTTTATCCACATTACCTATTATGTAGGTAAATGTCGACAAAATATTAAGAACAGCACACTTTTGTGTTATGGATTTTATATGAGACTAGAGGACGCCCTCACATTTTTTTTATTTATCCGATCCTGTGGGAATTTCAGAAAAAATCATTTCTTATTGCACCCTTAACGTCCCCAAGGAACATACTTGACAAATTACAGGTTCTTGCGCCCAATAGTTTAGGCTGTGGCTTGTCTGTCAGTCAGTCATTAACGCAAGAATTATAAACTTAGGTACATACAATAAGTACCCAGATGCCTAAAGTAGGCTAAAGTGACATGTTATCCACGGATCTCTAACGTGGTCAATGACCAAAATTGCAGAAGTGTGAAAGGTGTGTCAACTGGCTATTGAACGGAGCAGTATGATGTAGGTAACTAGACGAATTCACTACCTATTCAGAAGCGTTAGATCTTAACCCCGTTGGAATTTAAATGTAGGAAAGTTTATCAAACTGCATGTATCCTACCTACGGATGTAGGTAAAATGAATAGTACCTAGTACCTATCTAAACCCGCCCTACGATTTTACTTTGATAGTTCATCATCATCGTCCTAGTTAGCGTTATCCCGGTTGTATCACAGGTTTACACGCCTAGGAGCCCGAGGTCCGCTAATCTAAACAGATATGTCAGAATATCAACTTAGTCAGACCTCAGCAACGAAAAGGGGTAGCCATCTGCGATATTCTATGGTTTAGACCGTTTTCAGTTTATTTGAGGGAACTGACTCCCCGTAACGTCTGTCTTCATGGCTGGCGCGACCGTGGGCTTTTTGTTTTACATACAAACATACAATAATTGCTGCTACTGATAGCATTAGGACTCATTTTATTAGGACCCAGTAGAGTTTTCTTGGCTAGTTTCAAACTATTCCGTCTTTGAGCAGGGTCCTTACTTCTCTCCTAAAAAATCCTGGAGCATGGAGTCCGATTACTGATACCTACTGTCCTTATTACTTTTTATGTTAATGAAGAAACTGCGCTTCCTTCACTAGGTAGGTACGTAGGTATGAATTATGTAATATTCCCAACAGACGATGCCACTCATCACCTATATAAAGGCACAGATTAAGGGTTGAGCTACACCTATCAGCACCGCATCGCACTTTCTTATGCTTCTATCCTTTTCTGTCACTTAGGACCGTCATTTACTAGAGCGAGAAAGAGAGACGGAGCGCTTCAGCACGCCGCGGAATCGAAAACGCGATCGTGTTCCCTCTCTCTTTCTCGCTCTAGTAAATGACGGTCCTAAGTGACAGAAAGGGATAGAAGCATTGGAAAGTGCGATGCGGTGCTGATAGGTGTAGCTCAACCCTAATATAATACTTACGTAATCAAGGTTACGAAATTAGGCTGCTTTATGGACTTTCTGTAAATCTTGGCGCCAATGATTCATAGACTCCGGTACTGCTATAATTAGATCAGATTATTATTACCTACGTAAAGTATGTACTTAGATATAGAAACATAAACAAGATTTATCTCTATGCCTGATGGGTTACAAACGTTTCACACTTCACTGATAGTACCTATTTATTCACGGCTCAACGCATGCCCGAGGTTTTGTGTTGCAAGTAGAGATGTAAGTGCGGTATTATACCATTTGTACTGAAATGTATAAAACGAAAAATACCGTATAATACGGTATTATACCATTTACTACGGTATTTTATGTATAAATCAATTCTTCTATATTTTTGAAGTAAATGATCATAGAAATCATTAAATATACTGAATACTGTAGAATTGCACAGGAATAAAGCAAGAAATTATCTTTTAAGTTTGTATTATTAATAATTACGGTTAAGGTTTCGAAATACGTCGCCGTTTTTAGGGGTTGTGAGTGATTGGAGGGGGAAGGGGGGAGGTCTCGGAACCACCCCTCACAATTTTCACTTGCCGGAAGTACTTGGTTTCCTCTGGAAAAAAAAAACTCCAGACATCTGTGTGTATGGCATTGCCAACTTCCACATTCTTCACACTAGTTTAATACACTAAGGTTGGAGGAGCCCTGCTTCGCAGGGCTCCTATTTTCGGATTAAGGGTCAAAAGAGAACCTAACACAACCTATTTAGTTACTTATTACAGTCGCACCTAATCCTAGGTACTCGAAAGCAATGAGGCACAAATTTGACATTAGCTGTCAATATAATTCATACAAGATGGCGGCTGCGTTTCGTTTCACGTTTTTCACATAAAACCTAAATATCGCTTTTACTGATTCCACTAGTTTAATAAACTGAGATTGACGGAGCCCTGCTTCGCAGGGCTCCTATTTTCGGGTTAAGGGTCAAAATAGAACCTAACACAACCTATTTAGTTACTTTCACATTAAACCTAAAATTACGTTCCGTTTTTCATATTTGAATGAAGAGTTTTTGGAAATTGTTTAAAAATATTTAGACGGAACTCCGGCAGCCAAAATTACTTTAAGGGGATTAAAACTAACTCCCTTAAGCCCCCTACACCACCAATACCCTCAAATTCGGGCGACGCGTTTCGAAACCCGACCCATAATTACTATTAGCTACAACAATATTACCATAAAAACAAGGTCAAAATATGATTTAAAGAAAAACACGTAACATTTAAAGGTACGTTAGAGCAAAGGGGTCCTTAAAGTTATTTGAATCATCTCTCTTTTTATTCTAAATTACATTATGTTCCTCTCTGCGTGGAGACACGTAATTACAGTACAAGATCCATAAGAAAAGCACAGACGTGGCCCACGCCTTTTGTCTTCCTAGTTCGAAAACCCGAGATTTAGAGGATCTTCTACCTCCATATCTAAATCCTCTTGTGTTGCTACGTTCTCGGTAGATGACGACGCAGTAATGCATTCTAGCAACATACTTTCAGCTAAATCATCTTCATCACCACTTTCTTTAACTTCGAATGTGCTGTCAGGAACACCAAGATTTGTGTAAATCGAGACCAATTTAGAAACACGTGATTTATCTACGTGTTTCGACGATACGAATTTCGGGCTTTGCAATGAATTTTTCCAAAAGTTAAAATTCCAAAATTATTAGGTAATTAGTAATTCTAAAACAAAGAATACAATCGAAACTTAAAATATATTTAATGTTTTAAACTAGAACTCGTCGCAATATCGCAGGGTCTTATAAACTGAATCAGAATATAAAATACATAAAATACCAATAATACCGAAGTTATAATAAAATACCGGTTTAATACATAGCCTTTTGGTATTATACGGTATTTTTACAACACTAGTTGCAAGTAATGTCTAGATCTGACGCAACTTGCCGCTGCGTCATCCGTCTCACTTGTGGTATCACGGCGCAATTATTATTACCTACTTCCGTCTGCAATAGGCGTGCACTCTTCGTACTAAATGTAAACAAATCATGATTGGTAGTTTCTCTAATAGGTACTTTTATTTGTCTTTTTTGTTGGATTGTAAACTTCTTTGGCCACATCATTATCTACACTTCTATAATCCGTGTCGCCTATAATCCGTGAATGAACCTTTTTTTCCAGTATCCAGCCAACTTTTCTGGGCAATGCAAGCGACCCGGTATTCTGCGTTTTCGTGTAAGCAGGAACTTTCTGTCATTTAAAGCAAAAAATTCCAACTGGTCTGAGATCTAGGATAAGACCCATGACGGTCTTATCCTGGATTCAATTTACGAAATCACTGGTAAGTACACTGGATTACATTAGCGACACTGGCGAGAAATTTGCCCATGCTAAGTGTTCTCATCTCATCATCATCTTAGTTGCTCATCTCGATGCTGCATATCATAAGATATTTGGAACATACTTTTGGGCACCACGATTTAAAAATCTACTCACCCATTAGGTATATTAAACACAGTCATGATGAAGAAAATTAGTAGTGCGAATAGATACAAAATAACAAGCAAAACTATCGTTCTAGGTTTTATCAGGAAGAACACAGGATTAAGTGTTATGTTTTAGTCTGGACTTTAAAATAGACGCCAAACTTGTTCCGGATATTTCTTCTCAGGGGGTTGTCAGGTGGGAAAAGCCAATTTCATACCTTTTGAAAACATGAAGTAGGTATTTTTAAAGATTTGTACGGAAACCGATGGATATTTTTCGATTTTGAACTTTCTTCATTTTGGTTGAGATTTTTCTAGCAATGTGAGCTACATTGCTAGAAAAATCTCAACCAGAGAGACCCTGTAGAGGCAAAAAGCTAAATCTTACTTAGCTACGTGTGCCTGTCGACATTATTATGCTCCTGCTACACCTGCGTCTTAACGCGTCAATTTAGGCGCTACGTAGATGTGGCCAACGTTTTAACACGTTAAATTACTAATGGCACTATGAATGGCGTTAAGCGATATCTCGGGCCTCGGGTGTCAGTTTTTTGGACACATCAAAGGGTTTTAGCGCGTAGTTTAGCGCGCTAAGTGATGTTGGCCACATTAACGCAGTCTTATTCCACAGGACGCGCGCTAAAAAAAGAACTAGTGTAATATGTTTTAGGCGTAAACTGCATTTGCGCGAACGACTACGGAGTGGTCGAATGAAAAATCTTTAGTTGTTAGTATTATTACAACCTGGGCCATGCATTTGGAATTGAAATTTCCTTAACGTGTATTAACGTGTGAATTCACGAGGAATTATCGCTTGACGGCATTGTAACCTTAATGTAGCCAACGCGCATTTTTAACTCCTTAACCCATTCAGTGCCGTGCCCGCCCATCGGCGGGCGAAAAGTCTTAACTGACACGCCGAGCCCGCCCATGGGCGGTTGGATTTCAACCTCCGATATCTAAGCCAATAACAATTAGAAAAAAGGAAGATTTTGTAAAATGATTCGTTTTACTAAAATGAATTCGTTACCAAAACGGCCTGCAGATATCTCAGGTTTGGAAAAATGTAGATTCCGACCTTTCACGCCGAACCCGCCCATGGGCGGGCATAACAATTATTCAGGCTTTACCAACCTTTTGTGAAACATGATAATTTTAGTTAAAATTTTAATGTTTTAATACTATTAATAATCGGCTTCAGGAAAATATTATATACTTTCTCGATTGTAGTATCTGATACTAATATATAAAGCTGAAGAGTTTGTTTGTTTGTTTGGTTGAACGCGCTAATCTCAGGAACTACCGGTCCGATTTGAAAAATTCTTTCACTGTTAGATAACCCATTTATCGAGGAAGGCTATAGGCTATATAACATCACGCTTTGAGCGACGGCAGCGGAGCAGAAGCCTTAAATAACGCGGGTGTAACCGCGGGTATAATCTATACTAATAATAAAGCTGAAGAGTTTGTTTGTTTGGTTGAACGCGCTAATCTCAGGAACTACCAGTCCGATTTGTAAATTTTTTTCAGTGTTAGATAGTTTATTTATTGAGAAAGGCTATAAGCTATATAACATCACGCTATGAGCCACGGGAGTGGAGCAGTAGCCTTCAATAACGCGGGTGTAACCGCGGGCGTCATCTAGTCAACCGTATGCCTCGGACATAAAGTATATTATTGCAAAAAGTATCATAATATGCAAAAGGAGCTGGCTGGCCGGTCAGTAGACCATAGGTAAACAGTAGTAAACTATTTTTTTATGCGTCCGTGTTATCCTAAGCCAAATGAACCGTATATACAAGGACATATTGTACTTTGTAGACATCTTTGTGGCTAGCTAAAACATAACAAAAGGATGCTTCGGTGCATCTCGTTTTTTATGTGATTCTTTGAAAAAGTCGTTTGATTTCTTCCATATTGTCGTCTTTACCAAATTCAGTTTTATTGCCTGAACAAAAGAAAAAAAAATTACATTATTACCTATAGTAAAGAGGAAAGATAAAAATTAAATTGTAAGCAAATTTACATTATGTATTTTTTTAACTAATTGAGTGTAGGGGTTGACGACACCTGACTATTGAAAAATGCACATAGATGTGGGTTTTTTAAAGACATTTTTGATTTCTTTACATATGTATTAGCTTAATTTTATCTGAAAGACGGTTTTGTATGATTTTGATTCATCTTAGATTAATTAAGTGACAGTTATGCCTTACCTTCATGCTCCATTACTATTTCAGCTAATAACCAATAAAACTGTCACAATTTTACCACAAATATCGCAGGAAACTTCACATACACGCTTTAAACACGATACAGTACATGTAAACTGAACATATCAAACGGTTCATGTCGAAATCTAGAGCTTCATGCCGAAAACGCCGATGAGCGGGCAAAAATACTTAATCGAGATGCCGGACCCGCCGATGGGCGGGCTGTATATCATACTACGGCGGCACCTGGGTAATGACGTTAATTTTCAGGTAGGCAGTGAATGGGTTAATAAACGGGTAGTTAGCCATTGCCACTAACGTTAACGCTAAAACAGGTGTAGCAGCAGCATTACAATAAAGACTTCAAGTTTTAATGTAGTCAACTGCATAGATCAATTTATATATTTACGTGATGTTGAATGTTTACATCGTCAGATGTAATTATTATCCATATGTTGTAGGATTTTTTGAAAAAGTATACTTACCTAAATCATAATTTATTAATCAAGAATAATAATTTAGTTAATTATAATTTTTAAAGACTCAGCAAAGATTTTGATTTGTGTAACAATGTTGACTTATTAGTTATTACTGTCCTTTAATATATTTTCTTAACTTTTTGCATTCAGTACCAAAAAATAAATGAGCAAGATATTCCGTCGATAATGTGAGAAGTCACCTAGAAACCGAAGATTGTTTATCAACAAAATTCAACTGGAAGTGGACAAGATTACGTATGTACCTACAAAGTATGTCAAGATATTTAGTACACAGTTGCTTTATCAGGTTCATGCTAATGTACTGAATTGAAGGATGACTGTGATAACCAACATTGTTGTATTGAAATAACTTGTTAACTTAGGTTATGTAATTTATAACAATAAAACGACGTGATATATTATTATTGATTTATTATTCAATAGTTAGCTGAAGCTCTTCCTGTTGTTGCCCTTTTGTCTATAGATTTTAGTTTTCTCTGCTTTGTTTTTCAAACCAGTTGGAGCATTCAGAGATTTGAAGTAACCGTAGCCGCCGCCTCCTTTCCTCTTCTGCGGAGGTCCCTTATTAGCTACTTTCAGTTCAATAGCAGGTGGTACCGTGAAACCAAACGATTTGGATACTTTCGCCATGTCGATAGTGTCGATATCGAAAATGGTTTTGAGATGATGCGAGTCATAAGCTCTCAAGTAACTCTTGAATGCTTCTTTAGCAGACTGGTTCAGGAAGTAGTTTCTTGATATCAGTTTCTCGAGCTATAACAAAAACAAGCGTAAGTATAAACTTGTTGTGGTTAGAAACTTGGAATATTTCGACATGCGAGTATGCACAGATAGAGATATTGTGTGTTTATGCATGCAGTATCGGAGATACTACATTTTACACAAATCATGGCAGTACTAAAATACTAGATCAACTTAAATAAGTACATATGTAACATATTGAAAATTATCGTAATCTGGATCAAGAACTAAAACGAATTTGAGCTCTTAGTTATTGCCGCGATAATAATTATTCTTCTAATTATAACTATCTGCCAAACATTTCTTATAAAAAATAATAAAACTTAACGCTGAGATACATTTAACATATTGCACATGCATGTGTGTGCAGTAAAAGGGCCAAGGTAAATACCCGGCACTTACGTCACAGTCATGTCGTCTAATGTTTGCGTGTTGTTTTATTGAGAGGAACAATATGGGCATGTGTTCAGCCACGCCTATCTTTGCTGATATTGCCCGCGTGCCACTTGCCGGCAGCGGAGTGTGTCGTTTATGCTACGAGTGCTGTATGTCTACGTACTTTATCGTAAGGAGAGAAGTTACAAGTGGGTTCGAAATGATTTCGCATAGTTACTGGGTCGGTAGGTCGTGTCAAGAGAATGCATAATGCTTTTTGACTGTACGTATGACTAGCCGCTTAAGAACTTCGCCAAGTGTATTATCCACAAACTGTTGTTCGACTCAGAGTGTACTTTGTGTCTGTTAATTGAATCTTTGTAAAGTACCTTCCTGACCACATAAGATTTATTTATAACGCGAGAGTAGCGATTTTAACAAAACGAAGCGTGCGCAATCTAGTAGAATAGTAAATACTACTATGTTTAAAATATTCTTACTGACCTGCAGTTGTATATCAGCGATCTTGTTCCAAGAGAACTCAAACTCGTTGAGTGTTACTTTCGACTGTTTCAAGTATCTGAGGAAGCCCAGTTCCTCTGGTCGCAAAAATAGCAGTGCGTGTCCACTTGTCCCGAGTCCTCTCGCCGTTCTGCCTACACGATGGATGTATTCCTGTAATAACAAGAGTAAGTTGTAGCATTAGAATCGGTAAATAACGAGCTCATATGAAGTTACTATTGAGATTGATATGACTATATATGTGAAACTTTTGCGATTTCTACACATTAGTAGTTGTATTTGATGTAATGGATCGTAATAGTGTAATCATTCGAAAAAAATGGTGTGATATCTTGTATTGCTGCGACGTTTTGACGTGGGTACACAGGTTACAATTACATCAGCCTTGGTCACAGGATGATTAATATCCATCCCGGCAAATAAAACATCTTTCACCTTTATTTTCGGATAATAACTCGAAAGTCTCAGTATAATTTTAACAAAGTTTCCGCCAGACCAGACTTAATAACCTGGAAATCTATATAATGCATGATGGTCCTAACTCCCTAACTGCAGGAAGTGCAGGTTTATCCTTACCTTAGGATCATCTGGCGGGTCATACTGCACGATCCAGTCAACAGCAGGTATATCGAGACCTCTCGCGGCCACATCTGTACATAACAATATGCCGGACTCGGCGTTGCAGAATTGGAAGAAGGTTGTTGTCCGTTTCGTCTGCTGTTGCTTTCCCTAGTAGAATAAGGAAAATCTGTTAAAAATATAGTCATGGTACTTAGTGTACACCATGCTTACTCCTCGCTCGCACGAATAGACTTAGTTTTCCAAAGTTCTGAACATGTTTAAATATACCTATTGAAAATGGTGGCTTACAAGGAGTTACAGTACTCTGAAATTTTCAGTTCGCCTCCCGCAACATTTTATCCGAGGCAATGCTGCCAGCACTTATAAGTTATATCAAAAACGTCTTCATTCGAATCATATGCTACTCTTATAAATGGGTTAGAGTTAGACCAAACCACCGCAACTCAAAAATCATTATAATACTTACGTGTATAGACATGACGGGTAGATCGATGTAATTGAACAGCTCGTGGTGATATTTGACAGACATGCACGTTGAGAAGAACACCATCACCTTTTTCTTCCTGTTCTTTTTCAGGAATGTGAATAGAACCATCATACGTCTTTCTGAAGGGCACACTATATACCTGCAATGGTTGAAATTGATAAGAATATAATTTAGGTACCTACTGGCAAAGAAAATGTCCATCTCAAAATGTTGGTAAGTATACACCTTATAGCGCTTGTCACACAAAAAATTGTCCTAGGTGGGAATCGAACCCAATTACCACTAGACCATTAGGCGCGTCATAAATAATGACCATGTTGCGACATACCTACATTCCAAAATTGATCGATATTCAAATGAAAATTTCTTTCGGCGTAAAAGGAATTACGTAGTTTAGGTACTGCTAGCTATAACCTATAAAGTGTTGAGTTTGAAACTCAGACCTTTGACTTGTCAATACAACAGCTACCAGAAGGTTATCGCAAAATTTCTCTCGTGACAGATAAGGAACTAATCAAATACATCTAATATATTTGCAACGGGAAATCACTAATAGCTAGTAAACATCATTGATTGCCTCATTTATAAATTAAAAGTATCTTAATAGCAGATAAATGATAATAATATACTTATTAGAAAACAATATGCATACTGCGCGTAAAATAAGCGAGTTGTAATTAGAAACATTACACTAACATCATAATCTCATAATAAGCATTTGATACGAAATGAATAACGAGGTTGTGGATAATATCAATATGTCACCACACAAATCAATCTATTTGGGTATTACATAGACATGCATATTATATCTAATGCACTTTGTATTTCGCTGGTCCCTTCGAATAAAGCGAGGATGTACTACTTTTGCAATCTTTGTGCATTGCTCAAAATATTTAAACGTATATTTATTAACAATAAGAAAGTACACATGAAATGCCGAAAGTAATGATTTATCTAAATACATACATAGACTCACGCCTGGTTCCGAAGGGGTTTGCAGTGACTATATGGACCGCCATTTGGCTGGCTTCCTTCATTCTTATTAAATTTCTCATGCATGCTCTTTCGTTTAGGGTACTTCTGACCTGTCCTTTTTAGGAGATCTCTAATCTTGCCAGGGAACGTTTCTTCTTTTACCCCACAAAACTATCTTATCTTACTTTTTTTAGTCTGTCATTCAAAAACACAGCACACATACTTCTCAGTGCTCATTTTTACAGCATTTATTCTACTTTCAAGCCTCTTCTGCCATACTCAACTTTACTACGATATATAAGTGTAAGCATAAACACCCCTCTCAGCCACCGCGCAGCTAAACGTGCCTTTTTGGACACGTTTTGGCTGTTCATAAACGCTTTCAGAGCACCATTCATATATCTATAGTATTAATAATCTTTGACATTTATATGTCTGCCACGAAAACATCTATACAGCTTCCCTATTTTAGTTGAGTCGATGGTTCGATTTTTATTATTTCGAATATGGTGTAACTATTGTACAATTCTGACTGCCATGCAGTTCGGGTGTATCGGGTTCGAACTCACGCCGCTCACCATTGACGTTTGCCCCGTGGTTTGGAGTGTTCTCCAAGCCATGGGGCAAAAGTCAGTAGTGTTAAGAAGTTAGTCCCGGCTGTCATGAGGAGTCAGTACCTCTGAGGAAACTGCCGCTAGTCTAAAGCATGAAGTATACCTATCAGTCGGATCCAGTTAGACTAATAAGCAAAACCAGGTTTGCGACTGGGATAATGCTAGGAGGATGATAAAAATTTATTGGTGCAATGTAAATTGTACAGCAATTGCTCATTACTATTAGTTTTATAATTTATTATTTCGATAATGGTTCAAAACGCAATTTTTTTTTGTTTTCCGAGGTGGAAAATCCTTTCGGATCTCCGACTCTTGGGGAAATGAGAGCCGGAGTATGTGGTGTAACCACAAAAAACCACCTCGACTTTCTCATGTACCCGTGTGTCGGAGGGTAGGGAATCGCATAAGCAGTCGTCGCTACCCCCCGACGGGTATTGGCCCGCCAGATGGTCAAGCGGGCCCCGGACAAAACCCCCTTGGCGGCGGAATAAGGTGTTGGGCTCTGCCGCCAAAACACTCAGTGGCCGCACAGGATAGGGAGGACGGCAACGCAACACCGCATCTCCTCTTCCTCTGCGGCCCCACCGCGACGCAACAAATGGTGCGCCCCCATTTGTTCGCGGGAGATAGGGCGCGCGGCAACGCAACACCGACACGCCTCTCTTCCCGCGACCGCGCCCGACTGCGAGGGACAGACAGAACTATACCCCGCCCCCGCACCGTTAGACGCATCCTGCGCAGGCCCCTCTAAGCCCACGCGGAGCGTCCACTCCTGAGATCTCTCTTAGCTTCACCGCGGGTGTTCAATCCACGGTTACTGAGTCCCCCACCACGACAAGGTGGAGATCCTACGGGAGGGGGGTTCAAAACGCCTACTGTTCCGTGACATTTAACGAATATTTAAAATAAGATATTTTGAATTATGATAGTTAAGGATATGCATTAACTGAATTATTGACACACCATGTTCGATATAATGGAAAACGAATCATCAACTTGCGAACTCAAATAGGCGACCCGTATGCATGTATTCTACTAGCACTCATCCGGACTTTTTCAAGAACTGTAAGGGTGTAAATACTTACCCTTGTTCTAGACTGTCGACAGTAGCTTGTTCCCTGTGGTCATCAACTCCTACATACACTGGCTCGTGCTTAACTGCCAGGGCTGTCAAGGCTTCAGTTTTCTTTGTCTGTGTGGCACTGAACAACATCGTTTGACGGCGTTCTAGAATCAAAAGGAAAAATATGATCTTAATATATAAACGTCCTTGCGTCACTGACTGACTGACAGACACGCTACAGCCGAAACTACTGGTCGCAAGAAGATGAAATTTTGCATGTATGTTCCTTGGGCACCATGCACTAAGACGGGATTTCCCGAAATTCCCACAGGATCGGGCAAAACGGGAAATTCGAAAATATGTGCGTGCGAAGCCACTGGCGTCGAACAAAGATTTGTAGGTAGTTACATAAATATCATATTAAGCAATTTCAGGATTTATGTTAATATACTTGTAGACAAGTTGATTTCTACACAAGGAACCCTCAAAACATCCGCTAAACGCTTAAGCTGACTGCAGATAAAATATACAAATAAAAAATGTTGATTTCTGATAGCTTTGAACCAACTCATAATTCAATAGACTTTAGAACCTACAACTCAATATTCTTTAATTATATAAGGATATGATAGTAAACGTTGCTAAAAACTTTAATAAATTGTTGCATTCCAAATGTAGCAGAATATTACTTTTCTAAACTAACAAACCCTCATAGAATTACACAAGTAATAGAAGTCTGAAAAGAAAATGATAACAATATTATTACTTACTGGGCAACAACTTGATAATCTGTTTTACTTCTTCTTCAAAACCAATCTCTAGTATCCTGTCAGCCTCATCAATGACGAGACACTGCAAATTCTTGTACAAAAAGTCTGGTGTGTTTTGCAAGTGATCCAAAAGACGACCTGGTGTTGCTACCAGTATATTAATACCTACAAGTACACATATTTTAAGTAAAATAATATAATTGTCGCAATAAATGGATTTTATAAAATTTTATGGTCATTGACATCACAATTAGAATCAATATATTAGATATTTAAAAAGGTAGATGACCTATCCTAAGAGAAAAATTGTTATGGATTTTATACACAATAAAATGTTGTGTTATTATTAGGAAATATTTAAAACCATCAGTTTACTGGGTGATTCTTTGAGGTGACTTAAATGTAATTCTATTGGATGTTACAAACATAATACTTACCTTTAGATAACTTCTGGGCCTCAGTGCTCCTATTAGCACCTCCCATTACCAAGCCATATGTATGATGATGATATTTCATTAATTCCATCAACACTCCAAATGTTTGCATGGCCAACTCCCTTGTGGGTGACAGGATAATCACACCAGTCCCTAAAAAAACAAATTATTCTATAATTCTGATTCACAGGATCAATATAAAGAGCTTTATACAAGAAATAAGTTCAGATATCCATTCTGTGTTCATAAAACTATTGCAGCATTCTCCTACAGCTGAAGTGCATCAAATGACAAATGTGCCTCAACAGTTTTCACCGGAGACTCAATTTGCCATGAACATTTCAACATCAACTGTTTATAGAGATATGGCAAACAGCTTTCACATTCGCCTTTGGTCATCATGATAAAGAGATTTGGTTGTGTTTGCTATGTACAACTGCCAGTTTAAGTTTTCTACTATGAAACTTTATATGTATTGGTAGTGTAAAATTAATTATTTTGAGGTAAAGTAGAAACCTAAACCTTTATAGTAAATACCCAATCATTCTAGAGGTCTCCTTTCAAATGATTAAATGTTTTGGGTATTATGTAGTATTGAGTGTTTAGTGTGTAGTAGTATTCAGTGAATGCAGGCACTAGCCGTTGGTCCCGGCTGTCATGAAGATCTTTTACTGTAGTTACGGGGCGTCAGTACCCTCAAATAAACTGATACTGGTCTAAACCATGGAATGTCACTATCCCTTTGGGTTGCAGAGGTCAGACGGCAGTCACTCTGTGGAAAAGTTGATATTCTGTCATATCTGGTTAGACCCAGGCTCCAAGGCGTCTAAGCTTTGGATGCAACCGGGAAAAAAGCTAGGACGATGATGAGTATTGAGTGCATGCAGTTACTTGATCAGACTTATCCTTTAATATTAGATTGCTTGTTACATTACTAAACTTACCATTTCTAGGCTTGAATTTTAGTTTATAAATAAGATCAATGGCTGGTATAAGGAAAGCCAATGTTTTTCCTGAACCGGTTCTTGCAGCACCAACAAGGTCTCTTCCTTCAAGCAAAGGAGGTATAGCTTTAGCTTGAATTTCTGTCATGGTTGTGAAACCCATGTCTTTTATACCCATAAGGGTAGCTTCACATACTTTGTCTTGAAGAGCGGTAAACTTTTGATCTGATAGTATCCCAAGGCTAAGACTGGAACCAGGTACTGTAATAGAAAATTCAAAAATGTTTAATATTGTGTCTACCGCTATAGCAAAATATTATTTAAATTAAAACCATTCCTAAAACTCAAATACATTATGTGCTAGATAGACACAGACCAAGTCTTCCGCTCAGACTAGTTATCAAACTAGTTAAGCGATTGCAAAAACTTTTGCGCTTAAGTTATACATAACTTGATGACAGGTAACATTATATCAGCAAATCAAATATAGTATTTGCATCATTAACCTATGATAGATTCTCAATAGTAACTTTTAACTCCTATTGTAACTTGTTCAAGTATTATCTTTGCAAACAAGCCTATGTCCCACCATCAAACAGGTACTAATTTATTCATATTGTTGTTTTAAATTCAGTTCAACTGTATTGATGTGTCTCTATTCAATTGCTCTCAGGGAATGGACCCTAGTCAAGTAATTATTATTATTCAATTCTTTATAAATCCACAAAAAAGATATACTCACGCTGACTATCCGTATTAGTGTTGTCATTTTCTGTATTGTTATCCTCCCCTTCAGATTCACTGTTATCATCCAATTCGGAACTCTCCTCTTTTACTGCTGCTGGTTCTTCTTTAATTTCTGGTTTAACTTTCTTTTGTTTCTCTGAAAAATAATGTTTAACACATTGACTGCTGGCCTAAGATTCGTAGACGGCCTTTTGCTATGCGGCCAGTACGCATATCCTGCGTGTATCCGCACCCGCAGAGCGTGCCCAGCCTCTCGTGCTTAACGACACGCAACGCGCGTGCAGGTCGAGCGTGTGTCTGTGCTAACGCGACACGCGACGTACGAGTTGCTATACAAAAAAACACACATGAGTGGTCGTCAGCACATGTGTGGTATGGGTATGATTCACGCGTCGCGTGTTTCGGCAGCACGCTTGTATATTTTTTCCCTAAACACGACCATTGTGGGCTAGCCGCATCGTAGGATCCGACACTTGGGACACACCATATATGTTTCCAGCAGACAATGTGTTAAAGAATACATGAAAATATATATATTTTACATTAAGTAAAATATATATATTTTCATGTATGCTTTTTCGGCTCTCAATTTGTGAATTATGTAGACCAAAAATACAACCACCACAGCTAATATGCCATTTTTATAGTTTGTATTGACAAAAGTGTTAAATTCTTCAAAACAGAACTACTTATAAAGAATAACTAGGGCTAATAAAATAGTTTCACATACATAAGTTGATTATACTTACTTTTGGGTACTGCCTTTTCATTATCCTCACGTGTTCTTTTCTTATTTTCATTGTCTACCTTGGGCTCTGTTTCTATAGAAAAAAATAATCATCTTTTAAAAGGTATCAAATATACACATGAACCGTATGATAAAAGCCTTAGATTGGCTCAAATACCTTAAATCTTATCTTAATTACATCAATAAGCTGTTTAGAATAGAAACGGAATTGCAAAAGAGAATATTGGAGGTTATGTTACCTGGTTCGTCATTTGATACGCCATTCGCTTTTTTGTTGATTAATTTTAACTTTTTCTTCTCACGTTTTTTAATTTTCCTCATGAGAATCTTGTCTGGAGTAGGCATGTTGATAAAGTTTTAGAAACTTCTATTATTTACAACACATGGAGACATGCAGCAAGACACGCTTTGCTGTTGATTAGAGAATGACAGACATGACACTCAATCATCATGACAGCAGTGTTGCCTTGCCAGATGATGATCTAGCGTTCTCCCCAAATCTCAACCGAAATCCCCCCAAAATGTTAGTGTTTTGAGAAAAAAACCCCCAGTAATTGGAAAAATATTTATTTATTTAAATACAATCAAATTAAATGTATAATAATTCAGCAATTGCTTCCATGACTGGATCAGCATCTCCACTTGCGTCGTCTGCAGTTCCATACATTTTCTCCGAGTTAAATCTCTTGAGAATCTTTGTAGTTGGTTTAAAATTAACACATCCTTCCATTGAACATCTTATTCTCAAAATGGATTCGGCCGTGTTGATGGCTAATCTGTTTCTCAGTTTGTTTTTAATAATCGCAACTTGCGAGAAGGCTCTTTCCACAACCGCGTTAGAAAAAGGCAACGACAAAATTGCTAATGCCAATTTGCTTAGATGTCCGTAACCATAGAGGTATCATTACAGTAGTATAGAGAACGCTTATTGCACGAAATCTTTTGTACGCATCGTAGGCACATGGACCATAGATACAGTGTATGACAGATAGGGATGGGATGATGAGGAACAAGCTATCGACAATCATAATTTTATGGTTTGTATGCCTGAATGTTTACAATATCTTCGGGTAACATAAACTTAAGGTATATTATGTTATGTACTTAGATATAACAAAAATCAAAGAATATCGGGTGAATGAATAAAAATAAAAAATCGGGCTATGTGTTTATTTTTTATTTGAAATCAAACAATGTCATTCATTTAAGATAGATTAGAGATACTATACGTATTTGTGATCGTTTCAAATCGTTATTGACCGCTAAAAAGCGTAAGTTTATTATAAAGCTGTCTTTTAGTTTGTTGCATATTTGATTGCCGAACTAAATATTTGACACGAATATCAATATATTTTTGAATTACAGCTCTAAGCAAATGCAGTAAATGATTGCTGGTAGGTTCTTGTTCAAATAAATGAGCATTAAGTACACTAAAGATATCTGTTCCAATAAACAATTTTAACGCCCTACTAACCATGCTTCGGGGATCACGATCAGCTGAATTTTTTGATTCAATATTAGATTTAATGATTTTTTCAGTGGCATTACATACATAAATCACGTCCTCAGATGGATAGATAAGACCTCCCCTATCTTTAAATAATATAAATGAATTATTTTGAGATGGTGAATTTGCTACTAAAGCCGACACACAATCAATGCACTCTAACGTAGATAATAAATATCTCGTTACAAATCCAGCAATGTAGGAGATGACGTACTGTGAAAGAAAAGTATGTTCAAATACTGTAGGTAATTTCAAATGATCACCGTCAAAATTTCTAATAAATTGTTCGTTAACTATGGCATCATCTTCTGGCGCTGACCTGTATCCTTTTGTCGTTAAGTTAATGTGATCCGTGGATGAAGAACAGGTGAGTAGAGTAATTTTTTCCAGGGACGCACAGTTTCCAGTAAAGTTTTCTTTAAGTTCGAGATGTACCAAAAGCTTCTTGTAAATGGTTTTAAATTGACAAGCCGACGGATTATTATTAAGACCACCGTGAGATCTTATCACAGAGAAAAGGACCTCCAGATGATCTTGACTTATTTTATACATAGCCAAGAATTTAAGCTTTTTTTTCTTGCTTAACTAGCCTGTTATACATTTCTTTCATGCTTTCAATGCACACACAAAGGCCAAGAAACCCAGTTTTGTTTCGCGAATGTATGATCTGTAGATTTTCATTTGGAAAGACCAATGCTTGTAGATATGTTTGTGTATTTTCCAGAAACGTTATATATTTTTTCTCATTCTTCTCATTAATTGGCGCTTTAAAGTCAATGCCGGGAAATTTTCTTGAATTCAATATATCAAAAACGTTGTTTATCATAATAATAAAATTTACCGTTGCGGCAGAGTGGGAAAAATTTAGCAAATGCATTTTATCATCACAAAATTCGATCGCTTTTGCTACACTATTGCTGAATAATTGAACTGCTAGTTTAACCTTCATGATTTGATTCTTGAAATCAATATGTCTTTTTGTTAATTTATTAGCGAGGTGAAAATTTTCATTTTCTTGTAAAGCATTAAGCTCAACAAAATACTGCCATTTAATAAAACCTTCATTGATATCTTGGAAAACCCTTTTACTTTCTAATGTGTTTCTGACAAGCTTAATCATATGGCATGGATCAAGAAATACAAAGACAGGCTGTTCCGTCTCAGGGTGAGGAAAATACGTTTTCAATTGTCCAAGATTGAAGGAACAGCCGAGCTCGCGAGCCATAGCCATGTTTGCCGGGCAACCGTCGAAAGTCATGGAAACGACTTCTATGCCAACTTCGTGGCAATTCAAAAGGCACATTCGAACTAAATTTGCCCTTTGCTCTCCCGTCACGCCATCCACCAAAAAATATCCCACAGGCATTTTCCATTGTCCGTTTATTGCAACCAGAAGGAATACCAGGGCTTGTGTGCACAATACTGTAGAATCTCCAGGCATGTCGATTCCCGCTCCGAAGTCCACATAGCCTTGCACTTTGTTACCATCAAACTCTTTCATTTTACGTATGGACATTTCATCAGTAACTAAGTTACATAAAATTTTATACTCAGTTGTCTTCGCCTTTTCTCTAAGAGCATTAAATGCTTCGACTGTGAATCCTGGATTCGCATCGAGGCATTGGTACCATTTTCTGATTGTGCTTATGTGTGGTAGACATGTGTTAAATGTGCTTCTTATGTATGAGTAGGCTTTTGGAGAGTAAAAATGGAGTGTTAGCGCAAATGTGCGCAGCTCTGGTGAATATTCTTTGCCTTTACGTATCATTCTCTTAATAAGAGCACTTGCAGAAACTCCACACGATTCTAAAAGATCTACTTGCTCTTGAGAAATTAATCTCTTTTCTTTTAACTCGGTCAGTATTTGCGACAAATTTTCAACTTTCTTTTTCAAACGCCGACGGGTTGCGTAGAGCGCATTGCATCGTAATCGGCGACGTTTAGCAACGTCTTCCAACCGAATTATGTGTTTCTTTAATCGCCTTTTTCTTGGACTATCATCTACCTTCGAAAGTAGTGGGCATACATTTAGAGGCACTTCTGAATCAATATGCATAACATCTGAAGTAGATGGTTCATTTTGATGCTGGTATGACGCTGTTACCGTTGAATTATGATCAGAAGATATTGATGCGCCAAGAAAAAGCGATGGGACGGCGTTAGTAATTAATTTGCGTAGTCCTTTTTTTGTTTCATAGAAATTGGAATCCGAAAAATGCACTGAACAAACTTTATTCCATATATTTGGTTCCCAATTTGTTTGTTTTAAAGCCATTGTCCATTTGTTCGTCAGTTTTTTGTCTTTTGGGAAACTGGAAAATAAAAATAATATTTACAGATTAAGTAAGCCCGAAAAGGCCAATATTTTACATAACATTGCGATACCAAGAAATATCGACACAGCGTTATTTGCGTCACATCACTATAGTTTTGAGCGGGGACTGCGGTGAGCGGGCGGGTTTGTGCGTGCCCACCCCCCAAGTCTACTTCACCCCCGCGAACCGTGAATTATTTTCATAAAAATAAGTATCAAAATCTTCTTACCGGTGAAATGTGATGTTAGATTTCAGTTTTGTATGTTTCCTCGTATCGTTTTTGCAAGATTGAACTGCACATTTAACCATTTTATTAAGAAAATATCAAAATAATGTCTCGAGTAACGCACACGACTAGCATTCACCCACGACTACAAGCGCGCGCAGCGGGACGATCGCGTTGTTCTCACTTGTGCCTACTGTTCCCACTTCGTTGTGAGTTCTCTATAGTACTGTAATGATACCTCTATGTCCGTAACTATAAGCCATACAATCCAGAACTCCTTGGTGTTTTGTGTGGATTTCCAAGTTGTTCGATGTAAAGCATTCCACTCTTGTACCACTGAGTCAACATCATAGCATGACAGTTTTTTTTTATTTTTTTTATTAACACTCATGACAGTTGCGACTTGTGTTGTCAGTTGTCAGTGGCAAAGAAATATAACCCTAACGTAGTCCAACCTCTCTGGTCAGTGGCCATGTGTTGCTAGATTCATAACCACAAGATGTATAGGTATAGTTTCTTTTAAAGATAACTCGAAATGAGGAGATTCCCAGGCGGACCAAGTTACCGATATAGCTCTCTGAAAAGTCAAGATGAAGTGTCAGTGGGCAGGGCAGATAGCTAGGAGAAACAATGGCCGTTGGAGCAGAAAAGTTTTGCAGTGGTGCGGTCACGCACCAAACGGGTGGTGGCCAAGGTGGGCCCACGATCTTGCTGGGATCGCTGGCAGCGGATGGATGCGGAGAGCCCTGCGGAGGTCTATATCCAGTAGTGTACGTCGATCGGCTGATATGATAATGATATAAGATGTTTCCCTTATAGGATTTTACATGTTGACAAAAGTCAGGCAGCCCAAATTACATTAACAACATCCCTATAATTAAATATAACTGTCACGTTTCGGCTGACTCTGTGGATTCTAAATGTTGAATCCAAATTAAGGGATGGTGATATTCGGGACACATCTAGACTGTTATTTAGAAGTGACGTGGTGGCGCCATGCTCTCCAGACACGCTTGCAGGTCTGAAGAGCAAGCACCCAGCGCCTATCGATGATCTCTCCTTCCCTGAAGCTTCCGACAGGGAATGAGAACACCCGATCACTACGGCCAAGGATGTATTAGCAGCAGTTTTCTCCTTCCGAAGTGGCTCGGCAGGTGGCCTTTTGATGGGTGCGCCAAAGTGCACCTAAATATTCTACTCCGATAATTGGAAATCCGAAAATGTTCTTCCTAACAATTTTTATCCTAACAATCACAATTCCTAATTACTCTGTCTCTAATGTTCATAATTCCGAAGCATTCAACATCATAATGTCAGTAGTATTAAACATCTATTATGCTTTTGTTTTCCTATATTTTCT
Organism: Euclidia mi; assembly: GCA_944739405.2. Classification (NCBI taxonomy): domain Eukaryota; kingdom Metazoa; phylum Arthropoda; class Insecta; order Lepidoptera; family Erebidae; genus Euclidia; species Euclidia mi. The sequence continues at coordinate 54,361,601 of OX123186.2, read as the reverse complement.
CAACATAACCATCTTTTACACTATTATTCAAAGTCATATCTTTTTTGTTTAGATTTCTTTTTATTAATTATTATCAGTATTATATACATACATTAATTTTGCGTAACTTTATTTTCACATAACATGTATAACATACTAGCCGTTTCCCGCGGTTTCACCCGTGTCCTGAGGGAACTACTTCGCGTACCCGAAAATCCCAAATATCTAACGGACCTCTATTTTTTCTAAAATAAATGTTACGGTGAAAGAATTTTTAAAATCGGTCCAGTAGTTTTTGAGTTTATCCATTACAAACAAACAAACAAAAACACAATTTTTCCTCTTTATAATATTAGTGTAGATGTAGATAAGATTATAAGTACACAAGAGGGATGGTGGCATTCGTCCTATTGCCGTGGGCAGCACATATCGGCGAATAGCAGCCAAGATATGCTGTAAAATTTACAGCAGGGAGCAATCCGAAAGGTCCAACCCCTCCAACTAGGTTTTGGTTCCAAAGGGGGTTGTGAGGCTGCTATTGAGACCGTGCACGACCATAGCGCCACCTAGCATGCGCAACTATTCGGGATTATGCCAAATAATGACATATCAGTATTTTATTGCTTTCTAGTATGTAATTATAGTAAATTAAAGATAAATAAAAAGATAAAGTAGTATTTTTACTATCAACGGTCATCCACTGCTGTCGGTATTTCAATTCGGAATTCAGTACCGTCAATAATAACTCTTGTATTTATGTAATCTGGACTGAAACACTTGGTCATTGTTTCTTCTACGGTGGCTCTATTCGGCCAAAAGATTAAATTAGTAGTTGCACAAGCTAGATTTTGTAAGATCAAATGAAATATTCGTGAGATTGTGGTTCTGCTGTACACCAAATAATACACTCAATGCTGAAAATGTCAAGCCAGTTTTCATTTTTATAAAAAATAAGAAGTCGGTATTTAATTGAAACTGTACATTTTTACATAATAATACATACATACATATCGTCACGCCCTCTATCTCCGAAGGGGTAGGCAGAGGTGTATTTCTACACCCACTTTTCGCCAAATATACTTTAGTCCCACGTAATAAGGGGGCGAGCCTATTGCCGTACCGGGCACATTTCCAGACTCCGTGCTGCTACTGAGAATTTCGTGACAGAAAAACCCAATAACACTGCCCGACCCAGGAATCGAACCCGGGACCTCCTGATCCCACGCGCACATTTATGCCGCGAGACCAACGAGGCAGTCACAGTCACAGTACATAATAATATGTACCTAGTTAATCTTGTTACTAAAAACTGCAAATTGCTAAATTACACACCAGCAAGATCAAAGAGTTCTTGATCATTTTTATTGATGAAATACCAACAAATTATTGGCTTTTTGTTTCGGTACATTGATTATTATCATACAATATTTTGTCAGTGCAACAGCTTTTATCTTTCATTCTTGCATTATTAATTGCTACAATTTTTGAAGTTGTTGCTATACCCACTTGGATTTTAGCATCAGAGTGATCACTGTAAATGAATCTATTACAAATAATGGTTGTTTCTTTTAAATTCGATTCAGAAAACAGATCGATTTGGCATCCTTGATCAGCCACACGAAGTTCGATTTGATGAAATTCATTTTCATCTTCAACTCTTACTCTTACTTGATTTGATGTGATATCTAAGACTTTTGTGGTACTACGTTTTATAAAACGTGTATATCTAGCTAACACCTGTGACTCTCTAACTTTCTTCTGTCGATATATTTGAGGGAATATCGTAGGAACGTGACTTGTTTGCACGTCAGATTTTTTGCCTCCAATAAAACTTTCACTACAAATTGTGTCGCGACGTCTTGGAATCCAGGGCGAGCCATCAAAACTGAAAAATAAAATATTATTTAATATCACATAAAATACAGAACAAATAAAAATAATTTATTTATTAAGTATCGTATCTAATCTGTCTTTGATCTAATTTCCACTCTACTGTTGGGAAAATATAGAATTTACACAGACTATTTGTGCCGTTATTTTTGCAGTCAACAACACAACAACAATTATGACCCATTTCAAAGATGATAATATTTAAGATCAAGAATTAAATTATCAGAATGTATTTGTTATGACAAAATTCAAATCAAAAATCAAATTGAGTTCCCGAATAGTTACGGATTTCTGCCACGGCATGCGCTGCGATCGTTTTAGCTACCCCCTCCATGCACTTCGCACGTAGCGAATACATGCCCTTTCTAAATACCTTGGGAGTAGCGATGGAGGGGTCATTCTTAAGGTTGACGTGAAAAACGCCTTCAGTTCAGTGAATAGGGACACTTTGTTGGCACAGACAAAATTAAAAACACCAAAATTTTTAAATTTCTTTGGCAATGTTACAGATATCCCACAAAATTACTTAACACGGACAATGTTTTGGATTCAGCAGTTGGATGCCAACAAGGTGACCCTCTTGGACCAGTCATTTTTAGTTTAGCCATACACCCCATTATTCGGCAAATAAATTCAAAATTTTATGTGTGGTACAAGACATGGCTTTTCTTAAAAATAAATTCACATCCACTGGCTTAGAACTAAATTATAGTAAATGTGAACTTTTTATAAATACAATAAACTCAATGAACAAACATTTGGCAATATCGAAATTTAATAATTTGGCACCAAATATCAAAATTGTTGAAAAACTTCTCTTCGCCTCCTAGGTTCACCAATTTTTGAAGCTTTTGAATCAGAAAAGAAGAAAAGATACAAAATTTTAGTTATATTTCAGATCGCCTTATAGCTTATACAATTATTCGGTATTGCCTTTTTGTACCTAAATTTATTCATACTTTAAGATGTTTGTATAATATTAAAATCAACTTCTGCCCGCAACTTTATCCGCATGTGGTTGGTATAAATTATTGATAGATTACTATCTCGCGGGATAGGTATAAAAGGTATCAGGCTTTGCAATACCAAGATGACATATCGTCGTTGCGCTTGCCAAATCTGTTATGTGCATTTACACAACTTTTCAGGAACGCAAAAAAACTGTTTTATACAAAAGTTTCTCTGATTCATCATAATCAGCCTTTGACAGTCCACTGCTGGACTAGGCCTCTCCTTTGAAAGGAGGAATTGGCCTACTATACCACGCTGGCCAAACGGGTTGGCATACGGTTTGTATCAAGTTTTCCTTCTCTTATAGTGCTGTTCTCTGCATAATTTGCTCCCCCTGTCGGCTCCTACGACACCCATGGGATGATATGGGGTGGTGACATTCCGTATTCTTAATCCGTCACCACACGGACTTCTCTGATTATCCTAAGACAAATATACCCATGTGGTTGCAAAAAAATATGTTGACGTGACAACGTCTTATAAATTGGTTTGCCGGGTGACACTTCAAGAAACTGCGTTACGCTCCGCTCACGTTATGCGCTCACAATGAGAGCGAGTGAGAGGCACGCGTCCCGCCTAAGAGCGAGAGAGACAGACATAAAAAGTGAAAGGCACGCGTCTTTCATCCTTCTTCCTACTATACGAATGAATATTCACATTAAAATTATTTTACCACTCAAAGTCGTTGTCACGTAAAACTTTCGCCCGTATACCGACTTTACAGGCAACCAATTTTTTTTGTAATGCTATTGTTTATTATTGCATAATAATAACTTAAGCTTTTACGACATTACCTAACAAATTGTCACATGTCAGTGATATAAACCTGATAATTATGTGAAATTCGTTTCACATATCAGGTTTTTGGAGGTAGTTTGGAGTTCACATGTCAAACTTTTCACAGCAAGTATTACACAATTACACATGAAAAGTTTGGCAAGTCCGTTTCTACATAGATTTCGCACATTATTATTTTTACAAAGCATGCGGCTTTTATAGCTAGCGACATCTAGCGAAAAAACGAAAAATTAAAAAAATGCACATGTCAGATTTGGCAAGCGCAACGACCACAGAAGAATAACTGAAGCATGGAAGGAACGATATTTTTAAGAACAAATTGAATATAGCTACACTCTTCACTCATATGATAAATTAGAGTTGCCAGAAGAAGATGGCACTATGTTTGTCAGTTAGGGCTAAAGACAATTTGAACACAAATATTGTAACTTTTTAATTTAATAGTGACTGAGCAAATCCGCTATCGATATCGATTAAAGTTTCAATATAGGTTCAAAATCAAACGGACTTGTAAAGTATATTATTTATATGTTATACATTTTAAATTCCGTAACTTTATGTCCACAGCAGTCAGAACGCTAGTTGATGGACAGTCTTTAAATAATTATTACACAAACTTGCATTTTTAAACTGAACTTATATATTTTTGTTTCAAATGGGTACTCAGTAGCACATAATCTTTCGAGGCGTTATTTTCTAATTTTCATGGTATTTTTCTTTACGCATCAATAGCCTTTTCAAGTCCACTGCTGGTCTTTAACCTTCCGTGGTGGAGGTTTGGCCTACTATAATACCACACTAGCCAGACGTATTCGTATAGGGTTTTATTTCCAGATTTCCTTCTCTTGTTTCTCTTAGTCGCCTCATACGACACCCTCGGCATAAATGTTTATTTATACTTATTTATAGTTAGTTTTTCAGCTGTAATGAAAGCTGTAAGTGGGGTTAATAAATATTAAATAAATAAATCATCACCCCTCTCTCTCTAGTCTCAATAACATATTTTTATTAGAGAAAGCAAATAATTAAGATAAAAGCAAAACTCATAGCTTAAGCATTATGATAACTGAGAATGGCATATCCAAATTAATTCTTTACAAGGATAGGAGATAGTCGACATGGATTTTATCAAGCAAAAAACATAAAAAATTACTTAAAATAGATAAATCAGACAAAACCTTGAATAGTGCCCAAAGGTTTGTTATTAACAATAATCACTTTATTGAAATTTTCTCATTACTATAGTGTAGGTAATACAAATCTATGTGTAAAAAATGTATGTGCGGGATCGGACACTTTTCGGTCATACATGTGACACACAGAATATTTAGAGAGAAAAAAATTGTGGCTAGACTAGCCCTTCGATTTTATCTTGGGATCGGCACATTATTAGTCCACTAGTCGAACAAGAACAACCAAGTTTTGGTCTCTGGGTAGATGACATTTAACAAAATTTCTTTCAAATGAAGATTCCCTTATTTTGATGCATATCCACTCAGTAGTCGTGACTATGAAAGCAGACAATTCTTATCAAACCTTCAAATTACTGTCCTTTAAGTATTACTGTATTTGTAAAGAAAGATCAGATTTTTTCTATAGGTGCATTAATTTTTTTTGTAATATGATGGATTCTAACAAGCTTCGGAATTCATTACTGTTGCTGATAGTTTCAATAATAGCAAGTAATTATTTAAGCACTCACACTGATATGTTTAGAAGGGAGGAGCCAAATTATGTCATTACTATAAAAACATTCCGCAGTAAAATGCTTGGAACAAATTCTATGGTGCTTTCTAGGCACCCAATTTTCTCCACGACATACTGCAGCAATCCACTTATTTTATAAATCTTTATCACGTGCACATATAATCTAAAAAATAACGAGGTAAAAATATACGGTGGATAGACATATCGATAAGATTTTTTACAACACTTGAAAAGTCGATATAAATATTATACGACTAAATTCAAAATCATGATAGAACTGTTTAAAAGAAAAAATCACGAAGGTTATATAATTTGATGGCATAATATTGTCTAAATTGTATCTTACACGTCAGTTGACTGTGTTCAATTTGGGAGTACTAGGACCAAGTAGGACGGTCTCTATGTTTATTATCCAATCTCTTTGGCAACGACTAACGACGATATACAAACGATATAGGTATTATCTTTGATGACATATTTTTCCAATGTGTGCTTAGGCCGTTGACATCCAGGCAGCCTAAGCACTACTCGTATATAATAGGTCGTAGTTTTTTTTGTAGACTGACGCCTGTATTCCCGAAGAGGTAGGCAGAGGTGTAATATTACACCCACTGCTCCCACATTTCATTATGAATTTTTAGGTCCCACGTAATATAGTGATGTGCCCGATAACGGCAATAGGCTCGCTATTGCCTTGAGATTTCCAGGACATATTTTCTTCCAAGGAGATCCCCAAATTTTCACAGTTTTACTAAAAGGGAGATTTTTGCCATCAACTAATTTACCACAAACTAATTTGTGGCAAATTACCAGACCAACAGATTTTTGAGACCAATTTGAGGCTGCCTATAACAATCAACTGGGTTTTGTCATTATTTATGATGAGTCCGTATCTACAATAGCCGCGTACCCACCTAGCGCACAGGCTCGCGCGGCAGCCTCGCGAGCCAAATGCCTCGGCTGGTGTGGACGTGCCTCGGGCTGCCTCGGGCGCGCGTTTGCTCGGCTGAGCACGGCTCGGCCCCGAGCCATCTGTTGTCAGTAAACTTGACGCGCTCAAAGGTGCCTCAGTGAGCGCTGTGCGTTAGGTGGGAACGGTTATGTTTTGGCTCGCGCGCGAAGCTGAAGCGAACTGTCCATTTCGAATACTCGCGGACTTATGATGGCTCAGCCTGCCTCGTGTAAATTGAACAAAACTACTGAGGCTGTCTCGGGAGCCATCGCTCGCGATCTGGACACCGAGGTTGCCGCGCGAGCCTGTGCGCTAGGTGGGTACGCGGCTAATGACATATCGTTGAATTTACTGCATTTAATTTACTGGCTGCCCAAAACCGAAAAGTAACAATAATTGATTAATGATATGTCATCTGTCAATTCTGTCATGCGGTCTTGTCAAGACCGCATGACATGTAAAATGTAAACTTTACATTTTACAGGAAGGTTATTGTTTGGTTAGGGATTAGGGAATAAAAGAGTTTGTTTATTACGTTTTATGTATAGCACACATGTTAAAATCTTAGTAACGCAAATAAAAAGAATTACCGAACAAACATGGAAGACAAAATTAAAAACTCTAATCCACGGAAAAAGTTCAAAAGTTTGAAAGATAAAGTTTCAAGTTCTACATTATCAGCTATCAAACAAATGGGATTTAAATTAATGACTGATATCCAAGCAGAGGTCTTGCCCGAGGCCCTGGATGGGTTTGATGTTGTTGCCACAGCGAAGACTGGATCTGGTAAAACATTAGCTTTTTTAATACCTGTTGTGGAGGTTGTTATCAGGTGTATGGCAAAGCACATGGAAGGTAAGGGATTTTATTCCTTGTTTTATTAAGGTGACAGGTTATTACCTTATTTACTGTATAGTGATAAAAGATAATAGCAACAGTTAAGTTACGTTTTGTAGCAAGACACTTACCATTCATTAAACTTGTTTATTATATCTTATCAAAACTATGTTGTATCTACTGAAGATCTGCTCTTACTTGGGAACATTACCTATTTGTTTAGATATGGAAGGGTACCTTATTTTCATAAAATTCACACACACACACTCACACACTCATCAACCTTTAAAATTATTAACAAAGGATTATAACTTCCAAAAAATATAGACCATTATTATGTATTTCCTAAAATAAAATAAATTAAATTGACAAATTCATTTGATAGTCTCATTATTTTATATTTGTTAGGCATGTTGTGTTATGAAATCTCATAGATTCTGATACACATTTTTATTGTAACTGTTTTCAGGTACATTTTGTATAATAGTATCACCTACAAGAGAGCTGGCAATTCAGACATACACTGTTCTGCAAGATATAATTGTGCATCATGAGAATGTGACATCAGCACTAATTATTGGAGGGGAAAGTAGAAAGAAACAGAGTGCGGAACTTGCTTCTGGTTGGTATTATTTTCTTGCAAATATAAGAACTGTCTAATTTAACAAGCCACCTCACCCGTTTACAATGTGCTGAGTAATGTGTGTTTGATCCCTATCTGAGACAGAATGTTGTGTAAAACCAGAAATTCTTGGCTTAAGTCAGGGGGCCAATTCTGCTATTTTTATATGACATTGATATCATATTTTGAATGGTTTTAAAAGTGGTATTCTGATAACCTTATGTCATTATCGTGTAATTTAAAATAAACAGTTCGTCGTTGACACATACGGTCTCATTACAAATTCATTTAAATATCATATAATTTAGAAGAATATGCTTTTTGTGATGTAAGTGTGACACTGACATGATATTGCGACTATATTTATTTAGAGGAATTGGGCGCCTGGTTGTAGTCTGTATCTGTTGATTAAATGTTTCTAAAGTCCACTGTGACACAGGATTTATTTCTTGTGCTGGCTGTTCTTTTTGTTTACACAAAGACGAATGTAGAAGGCTATAAAGTTATTTTAAATGTTGTAATAAAATTTAACTGTAGATCTTTCAGTTTCATTATATTTACTTTTATTGCTTAATATTTGCATAAATAGAAGGCAAATATTATGTTGAGTTCTTATAAGTTAATTGCTAAATTACAATGATACAGATCTGAGGTGGAATATACAGTGTGAGTCTTTATAAAGTGCACATATCAAAACCAGGGAAACTAAACACAATTTCATAGACAGAAAAATTGAAAAAGAAAAAAATATTCAATTGTTTATGATTATTTTAAAATTTTAAGTTGCAGCTGCTAACCCTATATAAATAAATTGTTATAACTTTTAAACTGAATGTCCTATAAAAGTGGAATAAATGTTGAAATGATTGCTAATAACATGCATTCTTTAACGTTAGAAAGCTAAGTAGGATAAAGGGGACTATTATCCAAGAAATTTTAAAATTATTGTAAAAATGATGAAAAGAAATACCACATTTTAATCAAATACCTTTTTATTCTAATTTTATGGCATTTTTTAAAATTATGTATTACTTTATTGGCACTGCCTATTATTAACAATGATTTCAACATTTATTCCACTTTGATAGGACATTCAGTTTAAAAGTTATAACAATTTATTTAAACAGTAATAAATTTTTAAAATATACAATTTTTCCGGCAATGTAATTGTGTTTAATTTCATTGGTTTTCATATGTGCACTTTATAAAGACTCACACTGTATTGCCAAAAATAAATGTGGTCAATTCTTTTTTTTTATTTCCAGGAGTCAACATAGTTGTGGCCACACCAGGCAGACTGTTTGATCACATGAGAACAAAAGAGTTTGACTACAGAAATGTTTGTTGTCTGGTGTTGGATGAGGCTGATAAAATATTCCAATATGGATTTGAGGAAGACCTAAAGCAAATTATTAATAGATTACCAAGTAAGTAATAATTACTCTCTCTTCTTGAAAAATAGCCTAGTATGAAAAACATAAAAAATTAACCATATAGGTCTTATGATACATCAGTTACATGCCCGCTGCTAATGCCGACTGGTCTACAAATGTCAATGCAGGTCTGCAAGACTTGCTCTGAGTAATCTGAGTTGAGTTTAAGTAAGATTTTTGCAGAATTGTATTGTTTGCCCTACCTGCTGTATTAAAGCGAATATGTGTAGGTAAGTGGTATACTTTCATATGTCATTGATGTATACCATTAAAGCATAGCAGATAATACTATTCATCATTCTGGCCAGGCTTTCAGCCATAAATTCATCTCTCTACCTACCCTGTAGTAGATTCAATTTAACCTTAATATTGTTTTTGTAGAAGAGAGACAAACTATGCTTTTTAGTGCAACACAATCTGAGAGAACAGAAGCACTGATAAAATCAGCAATGAAGGAAAAAGTTCATAATATCAATACTGATGAAGATAATCTAATGGCAACTGTGGAAGGTTTGAAACAAGGGTGAGTAGACTTTTAATTTTAGTCTCATATTAATCTGCACAATGATAAATAAATACCCAATTTCACTGAATGGCAGAGACAGTCAAAACTCAGGACCAAACAACCATAACCACTAACTTAAGTAATTTTATAGTTTCTAAGAGAACTTGGGCAATTCAACAGTGTCTAGTAGAACTAAGTAGGAGCAAATAATTCAGATTTACAATAGAAGCACATTTCCTATGGGCGCTCTGAAGACAAACTTTCTGCGACCCAAATTGCCGCTTGGCGGCGTGGCAGTCGTTCCCCTAGTGCAAGAGCAAGAGAGATGGACGTTCCCCCAGAGTATCTTAACTAGGAGAGCAAGAGAGTCTTAGAAACGACGCCAGCGCCTCAACTACGAACTAAACTGGGGGCAGATCCCACTTGGAATGGGCGGCGCATGAAATCCTCATGGCCTCCCTCACATTGGTCATGAGCGTTCCTCGAGCGTACGCTCGGCGTCCGTCCGGCGTGCGCCCGGCGTTCACTTTGTACTACAGAGTGAACGCCGAGCGTACGCCGGGCGTACGCTCGAGGAACGCTGACGCCCAATGTGAGGGAGGCCTAAGGTTTGCAGTTCTATGTAAATCTGAATTTTTTGGTAGTAGTGATCTATGGTAGAACTGGCCGACATTAGCGAATGCCGTGAAGGTACCTAAAATGTTATTGGACGTGACATTGAGCACGTGCGCATCTGTGTTGTAGACTGCTGCACATATCTATGTGTTTGTTAGTCAATGCGTGCTCGTGCTCGTGCACGTAACATTTACGCAGCACCATCAGTGGCCCTTTATGAGCCTGGTGCGAGCTATGATAACTACGCCGTTGAAATATTTTAAATGTTTTGTGCCACTGGGCACCGCTAGTACAGCTCTTTTTCGGCACTGCGTCTCGGTACAATCAAACAAGTCGGCGCTGGACCAGTTCGAAAAAAAAAACCTTTGGCTCGCTCATATGGCGGCTCCACATTAGTGCCGTGAAGCTCCGTGAACAGGCGTGAACGGTTTTCGCGCTGTTCACGCGCGTTCGCGCGTACACATCCACATTCGCGGCCCAGTGCCAGTTTTCGCCGGACTTCATAGGCGTATGGACGTGTGCAGTCGCTGCGCGTGTGCTAATAAAACGGAGTCGCGTCTGAACATTGGGGATTGGGGATAACGACACTAAAATGCGCTTTTTAGAGCAAATACCACACGTAGAACGTACTGTGGGATGCAAAAACCTGCATCGAAGGAATAAAAAGGAGTGTCATGATGCCTGGACGCGGATTAGTACTTAAATAGATATTGAAATCAAGGAATTAAAAAGGAAAAAATACTCCTTGCTGTCCAGTTATTTCTAATAACTCTCTTGTTTTGTACGTGTAAATAGTACTATGTCGCCACAGCAAACATAGTAGCGGCAATGAATACAGATTTACATAAAGTTGGCGTATTGACGGTTGTCAGCTGTCAGTGTAGTAACTACACTGACAACCGTCAATACGCCAACTTTAATCGGCACACGACATCCTTAAGAAATACGCTTCTATTATGTTAAATTTGTATTCATTGGTAGCGGTCATAGTGGAATTGGCTTACCATTCGTAGTAGATCGGCAAAGTTAATCAACGTTTGCACAGGTTGCTACTACGATGGGTGACCAGATGTAGCATTTGTATCAGAGCGTTACCGTGCTCCGGTGGGCACGTAAAGCTGTCGGTCCCGGTTCTTGTCTCAGGACAAGGATTTTTAGGCCAACTCGGAGGCATTTGGGCGGGCTGAAAACTCCGACACCAGAGTTGGCCACACGCTCACACCAAACAGAAGAAAGAAAGAACAGCAAACATAGTTATTGCGGCAGCAGATCTAGAATAGAATCGAGGTACATTAGAAACTGGTTTTGTATACGAGTGTCAATATGCGTGTAATGGCGGCTCCACATTAGTGCCGTGAATTCACGCGCAAATTCACGCCGCGAATTCACGGCATACATTGTGTCGTCCACATTCATGGGATGTTCGCAGTCTTTCGTGAAGCCCGCCGCGAAATGGACGTAGAAGCTGCTGCCGCAATAACTATGTACGCTGTTCTTTCTTTCTTCTGTTTGGTGTGAGTGTGTGGCGAACTCTGGTGTCGGAGTTTTCAGTCCGCCCAAAGGCGTCCGAGTTGGCCTAAGAAGCCTTGTCCTAAGACAAGAACTGGGACCGACAGCTTAACGTGCCCACCGGAGCACGGTAACGCTCAGATACAAATGCCACACGTGGTCACTCATCCTAGTAGCAACCTGTGCAAACGTTGATTAACTTTGCCGATCTACTACGAATGGCAAGCCAATTCCACTATGACCGCTACTATGTTTGCTGTGGCAATATATTACTATCACACGTACAAAACAAGAGAGTTATTAGAAAAAACTGCACAGCAAAGAGTCTTTTTTCTTTTTTAATTCTTTTATTTCAATACCTATTTCAGTACTGATCCACGTCCAGGCAACATAACACTCTTTTTTGTCCTTGTAATGCGGGTTTTTTGCATCCCACAGTAGGTACACTCTCCATGTGGTAATGTTCTAAAAAACGCATTTCGGTTTCATTGTCCCAAATGTTCACACGCGACTCTATTTTATTAGCGCACTGCACACGTCCGTACGCCTGTGTAGTCCGGAGGAAACTGGCACGGGTCCGTGAATGTGGATATGTACAGTACTCGCCAATCTTTATGGCCGCTCTGAATGTAGCCATCGGTACAAACTTGCGCATGGTACAGTCGGTTGGACATGTCATAACCAAGAAAATATATTTGTAATTATTGAAAATTAAAATCTTCAGTTACGTTGTTAGATTAGCTATATTATATTGTTTAATTACATATTCAATCAAATTCGAGTACCTAATGTAAATTCAGTTAGGTGAAGGGACTTTTAAGCCTAGACTTCTTTCCTTCTTCATAAACGTTAATACGTCATACACTATTTTCCGTGTTTGACGACGTAAAACGTTAAAACGACCGCAAGGCATGATCAATGACAATGTTAATTATATCAGTACAAATAACAACAAGAAACAACGATAGCAACGAGAAACAATAAAGAAGTAACACTACGAAACTATTTTAAACGCGACGATACTGTCAGAGCTCAGCGATTATGTGAGTCAATAAAGAAGTAACACTACGAAACTATTTTAAACGCGACGATACTGTCAGAGCTCAGCGATTATGTGAGTCGTGTACGAACGTAGCACACTCACACTAACGCGCGGGAGGCGAGGACGCTAGCGGGTGGAAGACAGCGCGCGCGGGCGTCCACGCCCCGCGTACGTCCCGCTGATACCTGATTTTGTGTTCTGCGCAGCGCAATGCGGCTAGGTTCGGAGCGACCATGAAGTTTGGCGAGTACTGTACGCGTGAACGCCGCGCGAAGGGTGCGCGAATCCTTTGTCGCGGGACAAAATACCGACTCTGGTCGGTCGGGGAACAGGCGTGAACGCGCGTGAACAACGCGAAAACCATCCACATTCACGTTCACGCCTGTTCACGGAGCTTCACGGCACTAATGTGGAGCCGCCATAAAGTAGCACTGGAAGCGACGATGTCTTGCTGAGCGATTCTCGCCCTTATGGTGGTATAGCGGGAAGTTGTTCGACTGTACATATAGGCTTACCCTGCATAGGGTTAAATTTTGCCAGTTGCTTTGCTTTGTAATCTTAATAATAAAATATATTGCTTTGCAGATATGCCGTGTGTGAAACTGAATATAGATTATGGTGGCTACACAAGTTATTAAAGAAAACGAAAAATTTTAAAGTGATGGTGTTTTTCTCTAGCTGTAAGTCAGTTGAATTTCATCATGAATTCTTTAGCAAGTATTGTCAAGCGTCCGTGTTATGTATTCATGTAAGTAAATTAAGTAGGAGTTGAAATAGTAATTTATTTTATCTACATAAAGAATTGACAAAATACGTTAAAGGAATCACGGTAATTTAAAATCATACTATGTACTTATTTAAAACTATAGTTTTAGGTCCGTGTTGGTCAATGGTTTTAGGTATACCTGATTGAAATAAAATACTTTAATACTAGGATGCAAGGTGCAAATGATAAAGAAAGAACGTACAGTGAGGATAGGATCTGGATATGGTTACTTATCTTATACTTACTAATATATAAAGCTGAAGAGTTTGTTTGTTTGGTTGAACGCGCTAATCTCAGGAACTACTGGACCGATTTAAAAAATATTTCCGTGTTAGATAGCCCATTTATCAAGGAAGGCTATAGGCTATATAACATCATGCTATGAGCCACGTGAGCGGAGCAGTAGCCTTAAATAACGCGGGTGTAACCGTGGGCATCCTCTAGTTTATAATATAAAATAGATAAGGCGAAAATACGGGCGGTCTTAATCTAAGACCTTCAAATTTAACCGCGGGTTTTACTAGTTTTCTATAAACGAAACAGAAATAATTTAACCTGTAGGTATGTACATACCTACCCTTCTCATAAGTGAGAAGAGGCCCGTGCCCAAGCAGTGGGACAGTATAAAGGGCTGATGATGATGTACATAGGTACCTACCTAAACAGATTGTTGTTTGTTCCAGGGCAAAATGAGTCAACCGGATAGGACAGACGTCATAACCAATTTTTATAACGCTGAAAAGATCGCATTGTTCTGTACGGACCTTGCAGCGAGAGGACTCGATATTCCGGCTGTTGATTGGATAGTACAATTTGATCCACCTGCTGATGCCAATGTAAGTTCCACAGTATTCATTATTTCAGCTTAAGGACGTCCATTGCCGAATATAAGCCTCTTCCAGGTTTCCTTTAAAGATCGATTTTGAGCCGCCCGCATTCTACTGCTACCCGGGATATCAATAAGATCGTCGCTCCAGCATTAGAGAGGAGTCCATAAACAGACTGCGAACCCAAGTCGCGCGGTGCATGGAAAAGTGGAAAACCGATCCAGGTGGGGTTTCTTGGACGATTCCGAAACCCTGTGTGAGTGTGGCACTGGTACACAGACAATGAACCACTTACTATTGTGCCCTAAGTGCACAGACACACGATAAGTTTTTGAAAAATAAACATATTTTCTTCGAAATGTAAGATGGGGACGTGCGCCGTGGTTACGCGAAGAAGGTATTGTCTGTCTGCATCGAAAATTATTGTACTATGTTGTAAGTAATATATTTATTTATCGTTGCAGGAATACATTCACAGGGTAGGTAGAACTGCAAGAGGAATGGGTGCGGAAGGAAACGCCGTGCTATTGTTGCGGCCAGATGAGACAGAATTTGTAGATTATCTCAAGGAATCGAAAATATATCTAGACAAATATGAAACATGGGACAAACTAGCCAATTTACAACCAAAGGTAAAGTTACTTTCAACTATGGATATATTTTAGGAAAATTCTTATTGTTTTAATCATCATTTAGCAGGTAGGTACTGTACCACTAATTCACAAGAAGTGCTCTGCAGATTGGGTCTATGTCGACTTTTAGATGATCAGCGTAGGTAATAATTGATCGCAGTCCTCTGCTGGACTCAAGCCTCTCCTAATTTGCTACACAGTAGCTCCATGTCCGAAGAGGACTGATTTACTATTTTCTTCTAAACATTTTTCAGTTAGATGCTGCCATGTTAGATCCACAATTTCATCAGTTAGCAGTTGAAGCATTTGAAGGCTACATGAGAGCTTTCGAAGTAAAGAAACTGAAGCATATCTTTAATTTACTTACTATGAATGTCGATGCTGTAGCAAGGTCGTTTGGCCTCAAAGAAAGACCAGATGTTGACGTCCGTAAGTAATAAAATAATATTCTTTTTATGTCTTACTAGACGATACCCGCAGTTACGCCCGCACAATTTTATTTAACCGTTTCTGCCCAGTCCCACGGCAATTTTAGGAAATCTTTTCTTAGTATACTCCTACAGGCCCCAAGGATTATAAACATGCCAAATTTCAGCTTCTTGCGCCTAGAAGTTTCGGCAGTGCGTTGTTTGTCAGTCTGTTAGTAACGCAGAATTTTAATAAATTTCGTCCATTTGTAAGTTCTGACCGCAGGAATTATTGTTCTCATCTGGACAAATTATTGATTTAGACAACTTCGGTACCTAGAGGATGACCAATTCATACCGTGGAGTTTGCGTCATGGACGTTTGTTTAGTTATCTAATTACTAGGCCCTGCCTTGCCTTGAATAATAAGCGGGGGATATAAAGATGCGGCACGAAGGACAGCTACCTAATCCGTAGCAACTGTAATAAAATTGACCTACAAGACGTTTTCATTCTTCCACGATAATTAAAGATATATGAATGATACATACATACATACATAGACTCACGCCTGTATCCCCGAAGGGGTAGGCAGAGGCATATGAAACGCCCACTTTTCGCCAGTGTTTTGATCCCACGTAATAGGTGGCGAGCCTATTGCCGCTTATTGGGACATTTTGTTTGCCAGAGCCTCGTCCGTTGATCGGCAGGTGCATCACTTGCAGGTGAGGTTGGCTTGGGACCCTAAGTTCTTGGTGGGAACCCTATGCACCCACTACTTGAATATATTTGAATGATGGTAACCACTATTTGAATGATGGTAACCTGAATATTGTCTCAAGAGAGAGCCATTGAGACAGGATATAGGTAATCATTGGTGGTGGAGACTCGATGGAGCGACACAGTCACGGGCGAGATTAAGATGAAGAATGCTCTATTCAAGTGCCACTAAGAGAGCCGTATTCAAAGACAGACTGACCGATTAATAGAACCGTTTATGTGCCAGAATTCATAATGGTATGACGTACCGAGATCAAAACGGCATAGGATATAAAATCATCGGTTCGCGAAACATGATAACGTTAGTTTCGTTCATGTCACGGTAGTACCAATAAACAAGTCTTCGTCCAAATGATCACCATATGAAAGAGAGGTACAGAACGAAGAACACGTCTTCGCATTAAGTACCTGTTTTTGATTTGCAGAAGCCTCCGAATGTGTCTCTTCTGATGATCTGCTGGTCACTGCTGATGCTGACCCTATCAAACTATGGGGATTGAGGAAATTTACTTATATTCTGATACCTTACTTCGCACCGCTATTGGCGTATTACCGTATCACTTGTTGGGGTTCCCCAGGGTGCCGTTTTTGGTCTGTTTCTGTGAATGAATCTAAATAAGGCATCATTGTCATTTGAGATTGAGAGAGCAGTGTGATTTGTTTTGTTTTTTTAAGTTTATAGGATGTTTTTTTCAAGGTGTTAGTAGAATTTCGCTGTACTTTTGATTTTAGTAAAGTTCATTTGAAGTCATGTCAGTCAGTCATCAACGATAAATGATAAATGGTGTATCATGCCTACATTGCTGCCACGGGCAGCAGTATAACTCTTAACTTCTTTTTCAACAACCTTCTTTTTTATTTGCAGGCATTGGGTTTAGCAAAAAGCATAGGCCGAGGAAAAGAATGGCAGCTTTATTGGCAGAACAATCAACTGAAAATAAACGCATGAAGTAGAGTGGAGGTACATCTGATATAAAAAGCATAACAGATTTACTGTTGAATACTGTGCCAATTGATCGTTGGATTTGGCGATTCATCGGCGCAAGTTTACATTTTGGCAGTCAAGAATCCTCTTCAGAAGACAGTTTGGTAGTGACCAAGAATATAGGAATATTTATATTGTTTCCTTAATATTTCATTAAAAATATGAAGATGATTATAATGTTACTGTATTTAAAAATAAAACATAAATAATGTAAATAGGCATTTTATATTAATTATTTCCTTATCCAAGGGCAGAAATATGATACTTTTTACATGAACAAAATAATCTATCTTTTGACTAGACGAGTCTAAAAATCTTTACGTATAAAACCATTTTGAATTTATTTATACAGACATACATAATGTACCATATTACAGACCAAATTATTGTAAAATAAAACATAGGAACTTTTTCAAAACCTTATTGAGGTTTGTCAATGAGGAACATTTCTATCTCAGCCAAATTGCATGTTTTTTTTAGTACACTCATTTTAGTATAAAATATTATAATGTACCTAAAATTAGATATCATTACATTTACATAGCATGTTAGTGATAAAACTGATAAATAAATGAAAAGAAATTGGAAAGTCAAGCTTGAAGTTGTTCTTCATCTTCGCACATTTACAGGGTAGAAAGATACATATCTTCAAGCCCAAGCAATACATGCAAGTTACCACGTTTATAATAGGTATAGGTCGGTTCACGAAAGTTGACCAGAAATGGCGGCCGTCGCGCATACGTACATTCGTGCACCAATGGCGTGGCTCCATTCTTGACGCATTTAGGGAATGCGACAAGAACGGAGCCACACCATTGGCATTCCACCCGCGCCTCCACGGAGACCTAAAAAAATATTTCTGCACAGTGATCATCTTTCGTGAACCGACCTATACATGGCGTCGTATTAAACATGCGACTTGATTCAAAGTGTAGTAGTTGGTTTGCATTTAAATTAACTAGACTTTTGTGACAAAATAATGCTGTGCTAGCTACTTTCAATTATTTAGACAGTATCTGCATTGTCAATAATAATATTATGTAGTAGCCATTTTATTGTTTTATTATTAGACTAGAGGACGCCCGCAGCTACGCTTGCATTCTTTTTAATTTACCCGTTTTGGCCGTTCCCGTGGGAATTTTGGAAAATCCCTTCTTAGTGCACCCCTACGGTCCCTAAGGAACATACATGCCAAATTTCAGCTTCCTGCGCCCAATAGTTTCGGCTGTAGCGTGTCTGTCAGTCAGTCAGTAACGCAAGGATTTTATATATTAAGATTGCACTGATGACCTTTAGAGTTATATAAAAAATAAATGTAATTAGTCAAATAGCTGCTTCATTATGCATGCAATAAATACAGCAGAGTTAGAAAGTTCTTCATTTTATTTGATGTTTACCTATATTAATAATACTATATACAAGAAACTGTGTTCCTATTTGGGTGAAACATTCATTTCATAAATGTTATTTTTTGATAATTTTTCATAGCAATCTTCATGGTTGTGCTGATGATTCACTGCATATATCATAGAGTCTATAGTTTCCACTGTGGCCGGACATCGATTCAATGAAAAATATTGCACACATCTCCAAGAAGTCTTCCCGTGTGTAGTAGAATGTTTTGTATAAACAAAGTTCATATGTACTAGTTGTTTGTGGCCCTTTCTACTGTAAATATATTTATAGCGCACTGGTAACTGCTGATTTTCGTTAGATCCATTCACAACTAGAGAAAGAGCACCTGCAAGAAAATAATAAACTAGAGTATTTGTCCATACAGATGTAACTCTTAGAAAATATTTCTATAAAATAAACTTCAAAACATCAGTTTATATAGCATTTAATCAAATATGGATATAAAAATACATTTGTGTACAAAAAGAAAAAAAACATTCAAAACACACTTTTAAGTAACATCACACATAAAAATAGCTTCCAAATCCTAAAAATATGTATTTATTTCATGCAGAGACCTTAAACATTACGAAAATCACGAATGTAAAAATTAGGAATGTAATCTCAATTTTGTTCATAATACGAAGTACATGTAAAACTGCTCTTACAGAGATCATTTTGATAAAAATCATTTCATGATGAAATACTTGTTTTCTTACACTATGCTTAAAATATGTATAAGTATTACAAAATGATTGTTGAATACCTTAATTAGTACAATAAATAGACTAGAATATGAGCAATAAAGTCTTTATAATTTTTTTATGGCGTTTTGCAATGGCACTAATCAAGTTAGGGTGAAATAAGATTATAATTGAATGATGAATATTACAATATGTTTCCTTCATAACAATTAATTGGCACATGAGAACATATTCCCACTATCACAGTAATATTATTATTGTGCTTTGTGATCTTTATTACTCCAAAATGTAACTGGTACTTATCCATAACCTACACTACAATATATTTATGTATTTCTTTTAAGGTTTTTAATTCTCACAATCATCCAGTTTATAGATTTGGTCCCAAATCTTTTGAATCTATGATTCGGTTTTTCGTAGACTAAGAGTTTATAAAATTAGGCATTAAACTTTTGGTTGCCAATTATTTTTTAATAAAAATATCTGTGTACTGCCTCTTTAGAGGTGATGTGTATAAATATAGTACTGTATTAATTTGCATAGTAATCTCCTTGCAGTTGTGATACTTTGAGTATATCATTAAAATGGATTCCGAAGCAAGGAGACTTGCAGAAAGGTAGTTCACATGCACTGCACATAAACCGAGTATCACGTCGCCTTCCAATTTTCCAGCAGAGACGACATGAGCGCTGTGGATATTTCTTTTTGCCATCTTCTTTTTGTGGAATTGTAACAAGACGGTGTTCCATCGTAGGTCTGGGATACTCTTCACTTGTGTTAGTTCTCAGCATGTTGTTAGTCACCTTACCATTCACTAAGTTTTTAAGGTCGATGATAAATGAACTCAAACTGGTATCTGAAATCACGATGGGCATTTTCAATGTACTGCTTGTAAAAAAATCACAACATTCATAAGATTGTATAATGTTGAAAATGCCATCGTGTTTTCAATAAAAGAAGCTCTTTGCAAAAGTAAAAAGGAAATAATTCAATGAAAACGAATAAAATGATTGCATTTTCAACACAATCTCTAATATTAATCAGGGTGAAATAATGAGTAAGCATTAGTAAGCAAAGGAATTAATTAAACATAAAGTGAATGTCATTGTACATTGCATGAAAGATTTTGTTTCTATTGCTGTGATTTTTAGAGATTGTTTCAAACAGTTTAGTAATAAACGAAACACTTACTGTCCTGTGGTGATGGATAGTCCATGGGGACGGTCAGATCTTTTTTATTTCCCTCTCTTAAAGATTCATAATTTTTTGGGGTAGAGCAGACAGCAGGATCTGTTACAATTATATCACTATCATCACATTCTGTTTTGAGTTCCACTCCATTATCAGATAAAGCTTGGTCTTTACTTTTTTCATTCGAGTCCTGTGTGTTTGTCTTCGGCAAATGTGTATTAAAAGTTGTAGAGATATCTACAGGGTTGTCATCATACAAGTTCTTTACATTCTCAAAATTGTTAGTTTGAAAAATCTGGCTGTTCTGCTTATAAACTAACTTCTCTTTTAATTTGGGCCTCTTTTCTGGATTGAGTATATCTGTGAAGTAATTCTTTTGTAGAAACTCTTCTGACTTTCTTTTCAGACTGCTGTATCTTTGTAGTTTTTCAATAAGCTGTCTTTGTTTGAGAAGTTCTATTTCATTATTTTGATTTGTTTCGTCATTGGTGCCAGTGTCGTAAGTGTCAGAGATACATGACTCTCCATCAGGTGTGTTGTTTTGAGTATCTGTTCTTTGCTTAGCTGAGTCTTGCTCTTTTTCACTATCATCTTCATCAGTCTAAAAAAATATCACAAACATGATCTTTAATTTCTAATTACATAAAAGTTTTGGCTACCAAACATACCATCATATTTTCAAGTTCTTTTTTTGTTTACATAAATATAAAATTGTGACTACAATCAGTATACTAACCTCTTTGTTAGTCAACCCCTTGATTTGTAACACTTCCGCAGTACCTATAAAACTAGTGAGATCTTCTCTTTTCACACTAACTTCTCCATGATACATAAATTGTAATAAGTCTCTCATTGCTTTGTGAGTCACATCTCTTAGTACAACTGAAAAATAATTAAATTCTAATTAGACTTCCATCCTATCACCATAAAATAGTTGACAAGACAAAGAAACCCAAATAACTCTATTCATAATTGCCTACCAATTGGATGTTGACATGGATTCATTTGAAACATTTTCTTGAAATAAGGTGAGCATATTGATAGTATCACTTTATGCGCTTGCAACAAATGGCCTTCAACAGCAATAGTAACGTCGACGAACTCGCCATTTCCTAATAAACCGGCGAATCCTTTAGTCAGGTTCCCGTGAAAATTATTCCAGGACAATGAAAATTGTTGGTCCATTTCTAACCACTGTTTAGTTGCATCTAAAAAAAAATATTGTTCGATTAGTATTTTATTAATTCTACTTTATTAGAATTGAATACAGATACATATTACTAACAGTTTACTGTTCTGTATATTGAAATAACTTGATAAATATTATGTCTGAGCAACGTGACAGTTGTGAACGGCGCGTCGCGAAGTCGCGTACGCGTAACGTAGTGTTGCCCTATAATAATATAATCTGACTTGAAAAATCGCCTAACATAATATAATACTAAACGTTTAAATAAGTCGGTGGTCTTTTTACTACTGTTTTTCTGTGAAATTACTTCAAGCATTGAATTTGCTCAAAAAAAGCTCAAATCAATTAAAAAAACACTTGATCTGACCTGTTTTATAGTTAGATCATATACTTAACTTGATATTAAAGTGCGTAATTAATAAAAAAAACCAGTACCTATACCTGTTTTCAGCATTTTACTAAAGGATTTAGTAATAGGGAACATTACGCAAAGCTCGACGCAGATGGCAGCACAAGCAACTACAGTAAACAAACTTTCGTAGCGCGCTTTTCAAATATTGTCATCAACAAGACAACAATATATCTATACTTATTTATATAGACAAAACAGTTCTCATATATGTAATTATCAATAACAATAAAAATGGTAAAATGTTTCTGTTTTAGTGACTTGGTTGAGATGAGATAATGAGATCGCGCATCCAAAGTTTCAAGTCTAAACGAGTTGTCAAGTTGTCACTCAAATGTCATACTTGCCAAAATTCATTGTTTACTGTAGTCGGTGATACCGCCATCTGGTGGTTTAACTTGGCAGTAATCTTCCCTATTTTATTTTGTACATAACTAAGTACATACCTTTGAAATACGTATGCTGCGTGCAGAGAATGCGTTACGGACTGACTGACAGACACTTCATATGATTCATATCCTCTATTCAATTCTTTATCACTGGCGAAAAATATCTTGGAGGATGTTCCAAAATTTTCACGTTTGTTGTGTAGAAACCACCACAACTTGTGCCTTAGACACCAATGCACTGTTGTGCAAAAAAGAGCAGCCATTTGTTTGCTAATCTTTGTTTTACTATAGCACCTCGCAAACCTTAGTGACGTCAAAACACCCTCCTGCTACAACGATGTCCACTTGGTTTTTCTTTACAGTTAATAAGAAGGATTGCTTTTAACAATAAAAATATAAAATGAAGGCCCGTTCATTCTGTCTGTAATTTTTGTACGGTTTTCAACAATACATATCTAGTGTGATTTATTTTATAACTAGCTGACCCGGCGAACTTCGTACCGCCATATACATATATTGTATTATACTTAAAAACCTTCCCTTGAATCACTCTATCTATTAAAAAACCGCATTAAAATCCGTTGTGTAGTTTTAAAGATTTAAGCATACAAGGTAGTAGAGCCTTGCTGATTTCAGCATGAATGGGCCGGCTCGACCGGGGAAGTACTACACTCTCACAGAAAATCGACGTAAAGTAACAGTACCTACCTAAACTGTTGCGTTTCGTCGGGTGAGTGAGACGGCCGGAGGCGGAGGATGAGGGAGAAGGAAGGGATACCCTCCTTCTCCCTCATCCTATCCCTTTTTCCAACCCCAAGGGGCGGCAACGCACTTGTGACTCCTATGGTGTTGCTTGTGTCCATGGGCGACGGTAATTGCTTACCATCAGGCGATCCGTCTACTCGTTTGCCGCCTATTAACATAAAAAAATAGGTATATATATATATGGACAGACAGACACAAGATAGACTTTGTTTTATACCTACTATGTAGTGAGGAAAGCTTAGGTGCTTATTTCATGATGCGGGTGAACACGCGGGTGATGTCTAGTCTCAGATAAAATAGCTAAGGGGAACTCTCTACTACAAGCTGCTTCTAGTGCGGCGTGAGCCTTCTTGGTGTTCAAAATGCGTATCTACTCGAGGGATGTGATTTAATAATTTGATTTCGTAGTTATAATTTTGTTCATTTTATAAAATACTAGTTGCTCCCTGCGGTTTCACCACGTTATTTTCGGTATCTCGACAAGAGCGCCACCTACCTGGTGAAATTACTGCTTATAAGTAGCATTAGAAAGTCCCCCTACCCGCCCGCGCACTCAGACACGCACACGGCTACAATACACATGTAGATTCATAAGAAAACCACCGCGGTGTCCCTACGGTTCCCGTGTAGTGGCGGGGTCACGCGATTCGCCCGGGATTGGCCCGCCGTTGGTGTTGGCAGGCCCCGCCTCGTTATACAGAGTGGGCCAGAAAGAATTGCGAATTTGGAAAAATGATTTAAAATAAACTTAGTACAATTTACATACAAATTTTTATTTCTATAAAAAATTATATCTGGGAAATTCATTTCTTAAAAATAACGTCATCCAGGTGTGCACCATCCCGCTGCAAACATTCTTCGAATCTGAACCTCAAGTTGGTAAAAACTCGCTGGCACATTATAATAATAATATCCTACCACATTCACACAACACCATCTAGTCCCAAACTAAGCAGAAGCTTGTACTATGGGTACTAGATAATGGATAAACATACATATATACTTTTTTTTTGTCAATACATACATAATTATTATACATACAAACACCCAGACCAAGACAAACACCCATGTTCATGCACACAAATGTTTGACTTGAGCGGGAATCAAACCCGCGACCTTCGGCGTAGCAGTCGCTTACACTCCCACTGCGCCAACCGGTCGTCAATTGCACGGGGAATAGCTGCCATTTCTGCCCGGATATTGGTCTTCAACTGGTTAATCGTGGCTGGGTTATTGGAGTAGACTCTACTTTTTAGGTATTCCCACAAAAAAAAGTCCGGTGGCGTTAGATCCGGACTTCTAGGAGGCCATGCAATGTCACCTCGGCGCGATATCAGTTTCCCAGCAAACATCTCGTTTACGACCGCCAAAGAGGCATTAGCTGTATGGCATGTCGCGCCATCTTGTTGAAACCATGTCGCACGATTATAGGCTTCAAATTGTTGCAGTTGTGGAAAGAAAAAAATCCCTTAACATGGCTATGTATCGGTCAGAATTTACAGTGACAGATTGGCCTTGTCGATTTTCGAAGAAGTAGGGTCCGATAATTCCGTGCGCTGACATGGCCGCCCAAACGGGCTTCGTCGGAGAACAAAATATTGTTGAAACTCCGAAAGCGTTCAAACATTGTTTCAACAAAAGCTCGTCGTAAAATTGGATCATTTGACTGTAATTCCTGCACAAGTTGAATTTTATACGGGTGCAATTTCAGATCTTTCAACAAAATGCGACGCAAAGATGTTCTGGATACCACAAGTTCAGCTGAACGCTTTCGAGTCGATAGAGCAGGATTACGTTGAACTGAAGCTCTAACTTGTTCAATTGTGTCATTCGTTCTTGTTGACCTTGGGCGTCCCGCAGGCTTCTGTTTGAGAGTCGAATCAGTATCTTCGAACTTTCTGACCCACGATCGAATCACACTTTCTTTCGGACACTGATTTAGGTCATGTAATCCAAACTCACGCCGAATTAAACGCCGAAGAATAGCGCACGAATCGCGATTTTTGTAATAATGTTTAACGCAGAATGCACGTTGTGCTCCGGTGAAGTGATCCATCGCGACTAAATTTCCGAGAACCGAGCTACTTAACCCCATCACCCGCGCAGTCCCCTCTCTAAAGCTTCAAACGCAAGAGTGTTTTTAAAATCGTACGCCTTTCTGGCCCACCCGTTACTACTTGGGAGGCGGTGCGGACACTACGCAGCCTCCTTGCCTTTTGGCGGACGGGGAGCAGCCCCAGCGCTCGCCGTCCGCAGGCACTAAAAGGCCGCAGAGGATAGTTACGGCAACCTGACAACACCGCATCTCCTCTTCTCTGCGGCCCCACCGCAACGCAACAAATGGTGCGCCCCCATTTGGTCGAGGGAGATAGGGCGCGCGGCAACGCAACACCGACACGCCTCTCCTCCCGCGACTGCGCCCGACTGCGAGGGACAGACAGAACTGTCCCCCGCACCCGCACCTATGGACGCATCCTACGCAGGCTTCACCCAAGCCCACGTGGAGCGTCCACTCCCGGGATCCCTCTTAACTTCACCGCGGGTGTCCAAGCCACGGTTACCGAGCCCCACGACAAGGTGGAGATCCCACTGGGTGTTGCCTAACCTAGGAAAAGAGTGAAGGTGAAGCTATTCTTGCTTTAGCCGCATAGTTGCCTCGCATAGCTATGACATAGGCACTTAAGTATCTTTTTCTTCTGATTGCTGCTTAGTTTCTCTTCTTGTCCTAAGGGATAGGTAATATAATATATAATAACTGTAGACTAAGATCGTGGAGGCCTTACTCAGTACTCTAGTAAGATGTACCTAAAACCACAAGGCGCTAACCATGCGTGATAGTGATGTTGGCGGCGCTACAGAAGTTGGTAGGTACCAATTTATTTATAAATGAAAATCAACTTAAATAGTTTTATGAATATACGCGCCATTTGAAAACCCCCTTCAGGTTTTCATCATCTGAACGTAGCCTATACGAAATCCACTTGCAACGGTTAAAACATCTGACGTTACTTTTACTTTTTTTGCCATCAGGCTGTCGCGCCTGCTGGATATTTGCCAAATGAAATCTAAAATTGGTGCTATCATAAAGAGCATACGGAACGACCAGACAGATACTTATCTATATTTATTTAAATAAATAAAGTTAAGGAGGACACAAACTTTAAGATTCCATAATGTTATGTACCTATGTATTGAAGAACACCTATAGGTACCTACTATAAACTTAATTTATGTACCTGGTTATATGATATTATTAAAAAAACCATAATGAATGTTTTATGGAAACTGGTCTTATTCGCGATATAACTCATAAGTCAGAAGAATAGGAGAGTTTAAGCTAATCACAAATGTCCATTATCTACATATATCCAAGCCATTACCTACTTAAAGCATGACGTGTTCCTTCCATTTCATAGAGTTGTTATAGCCA
Source organism: Euclidia mi (assembly GCA_944739405.2). NCBI lineage: Eukaryota > Metazoa > Arthropoda > Insecta > Lepidoptera > Erebidae > Euclidia > Euclidia mi. The sequence goes on along the minus strand of OX123186.2, from coordinate 54,334,833 downwards.
TTACATATTATATGTAAGGAATACAGCAGCAATCTCAATCTATTAGTTAGAAGTTCTAAATATCCGAAACTAGCAACCATCACTTTACATCTGAGAACATTCACAAAGTTTGAAGCTTCATGCAAGTAATCCTTGATGAGGATGTATTGAGTGCTAAATGTGTGTATAAAACATCACGTTAAACTTAGTTATAGATGGCTTCCAGTTATTTCGTTCGCCTTCCATTAGTACAGAGCTTTAGTAAAACTTTCCATCAGCGGTCGAGGACTAGTCCAGCTAAATTAAGTTTCAACCAAACTTTTAGGAGTTTGTCGACGCAGAGGAATCCCAACGAAGATGTTAGTTATACTGACCAAGTTTTGTTTGTTATCTATTTACGTGAGATTTTCTATATTTTCCAACTAGCGTAACTATCTACGACATTGTTTCTGAACAAACAAACACTTGTGACGTTGAAATACGATATGTACCCACATTGCTTATTAAGTAATAAGTTGAATTGAATGAAATATGCTTGTTTACTAAAATGGGCACTCAGTCGGCCTTTTTGACTTTTAGGTAAAGAAGGTAGGTAGGTATATTTCCCTCTTGACATGTAATTAATAGCCAGATTTCACAGATTAACTTTTATCTACGTAACTTAATAGTATATTGGTTTGGCATTATGATAATCTTATTTCATAAAAGATGTGTAGAATGTATAGCCTCATAGCTCCAGGCCGTGCATATTCGATGACCAAGTTTTTGGCAGCCCTTTGGTAGCATATACTCATTAAGGAAATCTTTTTATATTAAGTTTAGCAAAGACCTCCTGGGTTTCATTTTAATATGGGTATCTATATAGGACTTAATTGGGCTTACGAAACGGACCTGCCTGACAGGACAGGACTGCCACATTTTTAACGCTCGGATTGGTGTTGATGAATTCTGCACTAATAGTGGCGAGTGGGCCAATCTGTGTGTGTGAAAAATTATTATCTAAGAGGTGAGTCGAGAGGCGACTAAAATTACTATACACGTAAGATAGTCAAGACATTTTTAAAGCGTAACAAAACCTGTTTGTTAGTAGATACAATTTTGGGAAATCCTTACCTCTCGTATTTTACACGTTTCGTAGCAAAAAGACCAGCTCGTAGCAGTCGTAGCACATTTAAGTTATTTGTAAAGCGAACTCGGACGAACTTTTTGAGGCTCATATAAATTCTTGTCCTATCGAGATATCGAATCTACAATACTGCGCTAGCCGTAGTAGGGACTGCACTTCAAACATTGCGATAATATACCGCAAAGATACTTAGAGAAGTTTCGTAGACGCTCACTGTCTGGAAAGTGTCCCATAGATGGCTCTAGAGTGCCTTTCGTTCGAACCACCGTTATACCGTTATTAACTTATTAATTTAGTTGGCGATGTGTGAGTTTATTCATTGATGTTACGCAGAAATTATTATAAATTCGTCTCTTGACATCTGATTTTTTTATGTGACTGCTTAGTTAATCCCTCTGTTAGTAAGTCTACGATTACTGTATGCCTCTAAGATTTTCACATTGTACGACAAAAGGTAGCTAGATATTCTACAGCAAAACTTTATCAAAATTCGTTCAGTAGTTTAAATATGTATATAAATCAGGCTTTGCAGCTGTATTTTCATAAAAAATTTCAATTTTAAACATATTTAAAAGTCATGCTATGCAGCTGTATTTTCATAAAATATTTCACCTTTTAATCTATTTAAAATATCATGTTTTGCGGCAGTCGCTTTAATGTATTTATCGTCACGTGCTCCCAGGTTCCCGTAACATGTGTGCAAAACAGCAACTAATCCAATTACTGGCCGGCACGGAGTTGCTTGACCGCGTAGATTGATCGATCTGGCTATTACCTACTACGTGTTTCAACGTAGACTGTCCCACTTCACAGTTGTGCACTATGTCGAAGTATACTTATTTATCGTTTTGTACTCGGTTAGTAGTAAAAAACAGGTAGGTATAATAATTAAGACTCGTAGTGAATGACTTTTAATTAGTTATGAGAAATAAAAAAGTGCGCATCAAAATATTTTTTGCTGAATAGTGAAGTTTACCATTTATAAATACTTACATAAATAAAATAATAAAAATATTAATCTAATCTAATAAATAAGTTTGAAAGGATTAAAACTGAAATTTATAAAACATCTGCACAAGTCAAAAAGTTCTGCGGTTAGTAAGTATTTATGTGTAATTTATTGCTGAATTACAAAAACTTTTAAGTGATTTGTTAGTTTGATCTATATTTTAATACCATTACGTTTACCAGTACGTACCTATACCTAAATAGAGAAAAATGTCCTGGTCCTCCACATCGCCGCCAGTTTTTCTGCATGCATGTTAGGTACATGCGTCGCAAAGCCCGATTCAAGAAAATAAAGTCTGATTAATAGATCCTCTTAGTAGTCTAAGGGATGCATACCTATGGTGCTGATACATTTGAGCATAGCTCTAGAGCTAGCTAGAGAGTTATGCTCGGAGTTTCCCTGCGAGATCGAATCAGAAATGAGGAGATCCGCAGGCGAACCAAAGTCACCGACATACATAGAAGTAAGTCGAAGAAGTCTCCGAATAGAAAGGCTGAAGTAGCAGTGGGCAGGGCACATAGTCAGAAGAACCGATGGCCGTTGAAGCTGAAAGGTTCTAGAGAGGCGGGCACGCACCGAACGTCGTAGCAGAGGTAGGCTTCCTGCAATGTGGACTGACAATCATGATAGGATCGCGCGCAGCAGATGGATGCAGGTCGCTCAGGATTGGTCCATGTGGAGGGGTCCTTGGGGGAGCTCTTTGTCTAGCAGTGGACGTCTTTCGGCTGATATGATGATGACATTTGAGCATTAACCTGTAATGAGCATTCTTGCGAATGTTACAAAACAGAAAAACAAACCAGAATGTTTTAGCAAAGGGCTGATGATGATGATGACTCTTTAAGCTGCTCTATGCCTGCATATAAAAAATTGGGTGAATGAATGAGATGTTTAAATTTATACAAGCCATGTTTATTACAAGTTAAAAGTGATATGTCAAGTAAACTTATATGATTTACGTATTATTTGCAAGTATATAAACTCTACCAGCATCCAACTTCTCTTAAACTTATTTGAACTCCAAATATGTATTAGCAGTAAAGGTCATGTGATTATTTTCAGTGCCATTAAACCAGTGCTGAAGCCACACGTCTCTGCACTATCGATTATGTGTCACTCACAGCTGTGAAGGCGCACCACTATCGCTCATTACATCCACAGAGTTCTAATGTATACGCACTTTACTAGCTTTTGTCTCATAAAATATCATTCAATTATTATTGTTTTATGAGAAACATTTCTTAAAACTTTGTAGCCAGACAGCAGCCTTTTAAAATTCGAATCTATTTATTTTAATAGAGGAGTCGCGTTGCAAAGTTTCAAAACTAGTTGACAATAAATGTAGCGTTTATTTTTTAATTATTCTCTCAAGCAATAGTACCTAGTCTCAGTATCGATTTAGAGACATGTCCACCGGGCGGCTTAAGCGTCGATTAATTAAGTTCAGTAAGAGCACAGTCACCCTATTTCCTAAGATAGCCCAACCATGACTGCGCACTTTTAATTTTCTGGTGTCACGAGTTACAGCGATAAAGCCATCCCCTTTCTTCTCCACTTCTCGACTAATGAAAAGTATGCGATAAATGGGCTTCTTATTAAAAGTGTAGAAAAGTTTCGTCAAGACAAAGTTCTCTATTGTGTTGTTAACACCATAATAACGAAATTGCTGTTCAAATTCTTCTTGGAATATAATAGGTATGAATTTTGAATATTAGCTACTTCTTTGATTTTGGGCTAAAAAATGTATAAATACAATAATATTATTAGGTGTCTAATGGAACACTGCTGTATTCTGTAGGCTAAATAATAATATGTAGACGACATTTAATGTCTTTTTTCCTGGTCTAAATTAAGTAGGTAGGTACCTAAGACGTACTTGTAGCGTACAATAATTGTTACTCACGGCTACTCATCACACTATAATGCAGTTCAAATATAATTTTAAAACTAGGACAAAGGCAAGCAAAGGCGAATTTCACCCTCTACTTCTTCTCTATTTGGTCTTCTTAGCAACATATGTACAGTCGAACAACTTCCCGCTAGACCACCATAAGGGCGAGAATCGCTTAGCAAGACATCGTCGCTTCCAGTGCTACTTTACACGCACTTGACACTCGTATACAAAATTAGTTTCTAGTGTGCCTCGACTCTATGAGAGAGCCAAGGGATTTTTTCAAAGTGGTCCAGCGCCGACTTGTTTGATTGTACCTACTGTTGTAATTATTTTGATGAATTTAGAATGGAGGTGCCCAGAAATATGGGACACGGATTAGGTTGCTTTTACAACAACGACAGCGAGATTATCGTAGTTAGAAATCATATCGTAAATAACAATATGATCTCTAGCAAACCTTAGGATACTTAATTTTAACAACAATATATTATGATATCTTAAAGCTATGAGCTTGATGTGTAGGTAATGACTAGCAATGAGCAATGAGAAAGTTTATTTGTTTTATTTTTTTATAGTAATAGGCGGCAAACGAGCAGATGTATCGCCCGATAGTAAGCAATTACCGCTGCTCATGGACACAAGGAGTCACAAGTGCGTTGCCGCCCCTTGGGGTTGGGAAAAGGGATAGGATAAGGAGTGGGATGAGGGAGAAGGAATAGGAGATAGGGCCTCCGGCACTCTCACTCACCGAACGAAACGCAACAGTTTAGGTACTGTTACTTTACGTTGATTTTCTGTGAGAGGGTATTACTTCCCCGGTCGAGCTGGCCCATTCATGCTGAAATCACCAAGGCTCTATTACCATGTAATAGAAGAATCAGTTCATGAATACTTCTAAAACTTACATATATATCATCAGCCTTTAACAGTCCACTGCTGAATGCTGACTGAATTGGCCTACTATACCACGCTGGCCAAACGGGTTGGTACAGGGTTTGTATCAAGTTTTCCTTCTCTTACAGTGTTGTTCTCTGCATATATATGCTCCCTCTGTCGACTCTTACGACACCCATGGGATGATATGGGGTGGTGACATTCCGTATTCTTAATCCGTCACCACACGGACTTAAACTTACATACTACCTAATTATATGCCTTGTTTCATTCAAGACCTCGTAAAACATTTTTGCCACATTATTTCAAAACATACTACCTACAAAAATTCGTAAGCAGTTTCAATAAACTATAAAAGCAAAATATAATTTACAGTAAGATCTTATTAAAAGTTTTAAAATAAAATGTGAAAGCAATTAAATCGGCGGCTGTATATAATCAGGACGGTCTCGGGCGGCCCAGGCGACGCGGTCACTCCAATGGAGGCTGCCATTGACAGGTAATCGATGCGGTTTGCTAGTTTATTTGGCTATCGGTTCCGCTCTCGGCATGTGTATCTACTCGATATAATCGATACAGACCCCCGGCTTAATACGGTTATGAATCGGAGCGTATTCGATTATAGCGATTTCGATATGACTGCGCATTTAATAACTTGAGCGAAATTTGGCTACCTGGTTAAAACCACTCGGATCAGACAGCTATTTTGGATGGTTTGACAGTCAGTAAGATGGTAAATCTTCTTGAAGGATATTATTGCAAGCCATTCATCATTTGGATGATTTGTAAGTAGTTGAGTGAACTGCGATTTTAGGATAAGGTACAAATAGTTTGAGATGTAAGTTGTGATAACGATTTGACAGTTATTTTCAGTGCGTCTATGCTTCTAACAATACCGACGTATGACAGTGTTGTTAACTAGATTAAAAAAATATTTAGTAAAGGCTTATCCTTTCTTAAATTTGACTGATCTTTTACTTGAATAAGATATACTGTCATTTTAATTATTATTAGTATATTAATTAGAATTACAGTTCCTTATAACTCGACGTCTATTTATAATCTCATCTAACGGCTTTGCATGAGTTTTATAAACCTAAACAACTGGTCGTTAAGCCTGTAGTTCTAAGGGGTGAATTAGTGTACCTACCTATTTTTTTAAGTGCACCCTTTTTCGTGCCCTGTCTTGGTAGGTACTAAGAATTTTTATCAGGAAATATGAACAACAAACGATTTTAAACTTTCGCTATTAGTATAGGCGGGACTGGTGAGCTCGCCAGTCCCGCCACGACCACGGCTGAAGCAAGTCAGTCGAAACGTTGGCAAAAACCGAGGTATTTATGCCTTAAATATGTTATTTATCGCGAGTAAGACCCGCTATATAACCTTGTATAAAATATGAGCAACACTGTACTTGATCCGGGCTTCAAACTTAAACCTCCCCAATGGTAATGCAACGCAAATAATTATCAGACAACGCATAGTCCATAAATTGCGTGATCCACAAATATTGCGTTTTCGAATGTTTGTTTCGTCCTTCGCGATACAGGATATATCTGGGTTTTCCAAGTAAAATATAAGTGCTGAATATCTCTAAAGTATCAAATCTAAAACTTGAGAAGTTATTGATTTTATTTCACTCTACAAATTGGTACTGGTAAATATTAGTAGTCGTTCGATATTTGCACAGGTTTGTATTTCAATAGACGGTCGAGCCTGTAGTCCTCCTGATGGTAGGTGGTTACCCTGGCTAATAAGTATACTTGGTTGGTGTACGATAACACAGTCATGCCCACAGAAATAAATAGTAATAGAACGGTGACATGGGCGTGGCGCGCGTGTCAAATTATTGCATTATAGCGCATGTGTTTCCGAACGCATTCACATTACGCATCGCGTCACCCGTTCGCGCGCTCAAGAGGTAAAAAAACATTAAATTCGTTACGAATATGCCATATTGTGCAGTTTCCAATTGTAAAAATAAAAGTGATGCAAAAATATGGAAAAGAAAGGCATTTCATATCACCAGTAAGTATTTAAATTGAGTAAAAGTTAAGATTATTGAGATTAAAACCAAGTTTTCTACTTTTACCATGTTTGTCTAATAAGAACATCATCGTTCATTTCTACGTTATGTTAAATTTCCATTGCTTGAATTAAACGATACTTGTTGACATATATATGAAATAAATACGCAATGTACGGCGAGATAAGCGATATTCACAAGATGCCAAAAACAATAACATATCAGGGGCCACGGGTCAAATAAATAGCTGTGATTGGTCAGCGCGCGCTAGTGATTGACGTTCGGTTTATGGTTACATCTTAAATTTATCGATAAATAAAATAAATATTAATTCGAATTAATTATTATGTTGATATCAATACGTTTGTTAATAATAATCAACTGTTTCGTTGATCTGTACGTTTAGTATAATGGTAGTGTGTATACCGTTGCTGATTGTCAGGCAGAATAATGTTGTTAAGATTTTTTTAAAGTACCTAACCAAAAAAAAACAATTTATTCAAACGAATTTTAAAAAAAGTTCCTCGCGCGTTGCGCAAGGGGGCTAGACGGAAAAAATTAAGACGAAAAGTTGTAACGACACTTTTTGCTATAGTAAGCCGTGCGGCATGCGCATGTTTCTCTGTCTGTCTCCCTCTCTCTCTCCCGAAAATGACATCTATTTGGGAATCCAAGATGGCGGACGGGACATTTTTAGTAAAATTAATATAGGTATCATTTTCGGGGTTTTTATGGATTCTGGTCCGGAAAATGACATCTATTTGAGAATTCAAGATGGCGGACGGGACATTTTTAATAAAATTAATATGGGTATCATACATAGTTGTGTAGTGTTTCCCGGAGGGGTAGGCAGAGACTACGGAACGCCATTTGCAACGATCCTGACATACCTCACTTGCTTCACTCACTCCCATCAAGTTTCTCATGCATGCTCTTCTGTTAAGGGTACTTCTGACTTGTCCTTTTTTCAGGATGTTACAACATGTTATAATAACCAACACAATGCGTATTGATAACTTTCTTTCTCATATTTAGTTTCATAACTAGCTATTGTTACTATGTTGTGAATACTTTTTGGCATAACTTAGATGACAACACAAATCAATGTCTATATTCTAGACTCTAGAATCTAGAGTCTAGAGTAGGTACCTACTCTAGAGTAATCTGGAGCATTTGAACATGTATTTTACAATGAATCTCGCGGGCCGCTCTGTCTATCTGTATGAGCCCGATTAGATCAATAACTAACGAACGGCTTGTTGTACGGTTTCACCAATAAATTGTGTAATCACACTATTTATTAATTATACACTATATATTCTTAAGAAAGGTTTTGGTTTACAAGGCAAGAGGCCTCTTGTCTTGTAAACCAAAACCGAACCAAGCCGCGGTCGCAGCACAGTTCGAGAATAATCCGGAATACGTTAATATATGCTTGGATGCACGGTAGGTACATAAGCCACTAGAAAGTCCAGGTCCAAGTCCAAGTCAGATAGGCAGGTATAGGCAAAATGGTTACACTTTGTCTCTCAACGGCTTGTACTTGAGAGTAGTAGAGAGGGTTTACTATTGTTTGACAAAAAACGAATGACAAAAGATCATTTTACACGTACAACGTTTGAAAAACTAATCATTTGACAAACTTTCATTTCGCAAACATATTACTATAAAAACAATCATTTGACAAAATACAGGTTTCGCAAATGTTTTACTTAGAAAATAATTAAACTGTTAAAATATTATTTTAAAAATAATCACATGACTAAATAATTCGTTTGCCAAATTGGTGATTGTACAAAAAGTCAGAAGATAAAATATTAGTTTTTAAAAATAACAAATTTCCTAACCAATACTTGCGCAAAATTTTGAAAATATTAAATTGCATGGTTGCAATTTTCATCTTGGACAGATTATTTATAGGCAAGTAATAATTTTGTGTTAATGCTAATTCCATAGAAACCTAAGTTTTCTAAAAAAAAATACACACTGCCTGAATTAAGCGAAATAAGTAGAATTCGGTTCTGGCACTCGCCAGCCGCCGCCGCGGCACACTCGCTACGCTCGCTCGGCTCGTGCGTTGTGGTCGCAGTTCTAACCTAACCTAACCTTCTTTTTATTTTTGCGGGGGGAAATCCTCATGGACTACCTCCGCCTGGGGAAAGGCGGAGGGGCGTGCCGGACTCTTAGTACGCTAAAACCACCCCGGTGTCTGCTCGCACGTGCGTGCGGGGCCGCGGGAATCCAAATTCTTCCGCAGCAGTGCTGGCCGGTCTTTCCGGGCCTCGTCTCCTGCACGGGGTAGTGAGGTGTTGAACTACCCCGTGCATCGCCTCAGAGGCGCGCGCCGACAACCGCGCGCGCCTGCGCCTCGGGTCCATCGAATAGGGGGCGAGGACGTCCCCAAGTCCTTCGCCCCTGGACCCATTCATGGGGGCCGGAAATGGGCGTTGTCCGCCCTTCTCCTGCGCCCGGTGCGCCTTCGGCGGCCGGGGAAGGGAGTCGAGATCTCTCTCTCCCTTTCCGCAGTTTCCTTCTGCGACATCACGCTTTCGCAGAAGGAAACCACCGCGTCCCACGACTCTGCGCTACCGACCATCCTCCGCACTACGGCCGGCAGCGACAGATCGCCTCCTATTTTATTTGTGGGGGACACGACGGACAGGCCACTACTCCTCCCAAGCTACACACTCGGCGAGCATGTGTTGCGCCGTGTCCTCCCCGCAATGGACGCAGTGGTGGCACCGAGCGTCCGGCTCCCTGTCTATGCGGCACAGGTACTTGCCGAAGCAGCCGTGCCCCGACAGCACCTGCGTCACCCTAAACGACAGGGAGCCATGCCTTCTCCCGAGCCAGTCATCGAGTACTAGCCGAACCTAACCTAACCTAACCAGCCATTCTTTCAGTTGACCCTAGACAAAGATTGTTGTATTAACGTAGATTTTGGTTAGTAAAATATTTACCAAGCAATGCATTTTGTCAAATGTTATTTATGCTTTACGTTGTTTTGCCAACTAACATGTTTAAAAAAATAATCAATTTGCATTGACTTATATATTACTGTCAATTTGTAAATTAATGTCTTAGCATAATATTTTATTTTTAGTAAATATATGTCTAATGAGTAGTTTATTAAACAATAGTTTGTAAAATGATAAATTTATCAAGTATAATTTTGTCAAATCTTATTTGTCAAATGAAAATTTGTTATTTGTTTTTGTCAAATGATCGGACACCAGTAGAGAGGCTAAGTATAACGATTTTGCGATCTCTGTCTCACCCGATTCGGGCAGAAAAACTTATTTTCACCACAGCAGCTCAAACATGCTACTTTTGCTGCGAGACAACAGTGAACAAAACGCGATTTTGATTCGAGCGTGAGTAAAAGTAGCTTTTTAATTTTTCAATCTTCAGTGTCACAAACTGACATTGTTCAGCCATAAATTTGAAACATTCGAATTTTACTGTGCTCTGTCTCTTTCACATGCACATAAAAAGTGAGTGAAAAAACAAACCCCTTCGAATTCGAAATTCGATTTTGGAATTCGACCTCAAAGAAAACACCTTCGGAAACGCAAATAAAAAAGATATTTTTAATAAAGAAATTACTTTTTTATATGTTATTGTTTACATGTTTAATTTATTATTGGATTTTAATAAAAATATGTCTAATTAATAGTATAAAATTGGTATTTAACCAATACATTTTTATTTCGAACTACAACAATGATACATTTGAAAAATAAACATCAGGGACGCGGTATTAGAACGCAATTTAAAAAAGTAGCGGGAATAAAAATTTCGCTGATGCTGATACAGTATAGCGTAACGTGTTAAATGATATTAATATGACGGCGGATCGCTTGATTCTTGGCCGGTATCAACACGTCACATCACAGTTCGTTATAAGTTCACACCAAATCAAATCTAACAAAACTGACTATAACTATTTTGTATTACTGAACACGAAACGAGTGACAGTTTCTAGGTACTTGTTGCCCGCCCGGAGTCTCCAAGAGAAGTGATAGTTGTCGTTGCTCCGTTGAACGTCAACCGTCATCCCCCCTCTTCGACTGTAGCGAACGTGACGCGTAGACTCTGTCGAAGCGCGCAATCTTCGCACTTCCGTTTCGTAGTCAATTGACGTCCTATACTGATGACCATTCCGATACGGCCATCCTACAAGACACACGTCCCTGTGTGTTAATCTGTAACAAAATTTTACACGCACAGTATCACATTACTCGGTCACTCCTGACTTAACCCAGGTAAGGGTTGAATCAAACCAGTGTTTATTATAGGAGCTGGATTCAGAGCATCACTGATAATACAGTCAATTACCATAGACTCACGTTATAATCAAATCAAATAACTACAGCTCTACATGTGATTCATATCCGTTCAGTAACCTCCAGTTACTAAACCAGGCACTCAACCAGCCACTCGGTTGCCCCCATTCAGTAACCTCCAGTTACTAAACCAGGACTTACACCAGTCACTCGGTTGCCACCCATTTCTCTGCGCATCCTCGCAAGGATCGCCAAGTCCCTCCTGGACTCTATGGTTTCCACGAAACCCCCAACACCAGAGTTGTCTGCCTACCGCGTACTCACGGACAACTGCCTTCACAGTTGTATTGAATCCGATCTGTACTGATTTGCGGCTACAAATCAACCCCTGACATTGAATCACACAACCCATTAAACACCAGAGTCATCTGCCTACCTACCGTGTACTCACGGACAACTGCCTTCACAGTTGTATTGAATCCGATTTGTACTGATTTACGGCTATTACGGCTACAAATCGACCTCTGACATTTAATCACACAACCAATCAACATGTAAGCCTAGTTTTCTACTGTCTTGTCAGTATTATGGTTCACAATTTACTCTCTTCAAGATCGTCAGTTATGCTCTGATCCTCTGGCACAAAGTTTCAGTATCAAAATCAATAATCAGGAAACTCAATGTAAAACTGACATTTCACTATCATTGTATCTGTCAAGATATTATTTCAAACCAAGTAAACCATAACATTTAAGCTCTACATGTGATCATACGCATAGCCCAGTAACCTCCAGTTACTCTACTTTCTGCGAACCCTACATGGGAACGCCAGATCTCTCCAGGACTATGGTTTCCACTGAAACCCGAAACCCGCCAGAGCTGACTGCAATACCGCCTACTCACGGACTACTAAATTAGTAGACGCCGATTTCTACCGAGCTACGGCTACACGTCAGCCTCTGGTACGGTCCGATCCGATCATCATGTAAACTTAAACACTTTCTTCAATATCAGAACTACTTTGTTGTACCTCAATTTCGTCAGTTGTACTTTGACTTTCAGGCATTTTTCTCAACCTGTCGAGTGCGTACTTATAGTAACGCTTAGAATTAAGGGCTTGCGATTATAAAGATCATCATAAAGAACTTCTGTGACCTCAAATGGGCCTTTACACTTTACGATTTTTCAAACTAAGTTAACCAAAACATTTAAGCCGAGGTCTTTGGACTCAACATCTTCTAACCTTTAATAAACTACCTTCACTTTCATTGCCAGTTTCGGGCAGATATGTTTTAGCTATACCAGTTACCAGGCTCTTCAATTCTTCAAAGCCACATACAGGCCTCACACAGGTCCCGCGCCACACACGGGCCGCGCTCCACACGGGCCGCGCTCCACACGGGCCGCACGCCACACACGGGCCGCGCCACACACGGACTTTGCTGGCCACCAAGCCACACTCGCCACCAGGCCGTGCCGACCGCCAGTCCGCGCCGGCCTCCAGGCCGCGCCAGCTACCAGGCCGCGCCGGCCATCAGGCCGTGCTAGCCACCAGGATTACCCAAAAAAAAGGAAATAAATCTTCCATTAGTATTTCAAAGATTCGTCTCATTGTATACGCACTAATGTACTTCGCTCTAGGATTAAGAGAAAATTCTCGAACAGCAATCCTAGTAGTTCGGCCATTCCTGGCACAAGTCAGTGGGCAATAAAACGTACCTACTCTGATCAAAATCACTACATGTTTTAATTAAAATCACAACTAACTCTTTCTCTCGAATCTGTCATGTTGAGCAACACACGCACTCGCTCAAATAATAGGAAACTCATTAAAATATTGCATTGCTCAAACTCCGACATCCATCGAGTCTTCAACATAACGCTATGAAACCTCCATCCGGATACACAACACCTGGATAATCATTTCGAGCGTCTAACAAAGTAATCTTGAACTAGGTTTGTTCAACATGTTGTGTTGGTTTTCCTTATCACATAGCAGACTAAAAAAATCTTACTAGGCTGATAGTCTAGATGTTAAGTTTACTACCAAGTATACAATCAGTCTTTTCAGCGTTATAATTTTGTCATGGATAGTCTAAATACGAAGCATAACTTAACCTAATCATTAGCGATACAGCAACGGACTTTTCGCGTTCAAGACGATGGACAACGTTTGTGATACTATCTATGACAATGCACTTTACCGGTCCAACCAATGGCAATGCATGGCTAAACATGCAGCCGCACAAACGGCTTATCCAGCTTATGCAAATCTACACTGACGGTAACGTGGGTACCCCAAAATTATCACAACAACGACTAACACATTTCCCATTTAATGAGAATAAGGTTACGCTTACAATCATCACTGACGATCACTAACCTAGTTCTACCTACAATGTAAATTAAAATCTCTGAAACTGATTATCGTAACGCACTACGATGATATCTCAATCATTTTCTTCTACGTCTGATAATAGAGTTTAACAACTTCTACTAGAAACACTATCACTCCTAAACGTCCTAAGCATAACTTGGAATTGGCCTGAGAACTCGGGGCACTTGATAAAAATTCCCAGCGTATCACATGAATTTAAAAACACACAGTAGATAATTTTCACACGTAAAGTCTTAAAATTGAATTTAATTTTACTAATGGTGCCATCTAATAATCCGAGTACGAAACATTTTAATGTGCCATGTTAAAAATTTATGCACACAAAAAAAAAGCAGGTGTAATTGCAACATCGAGACCGTCTGTACAACTCAGAATTACAACGATAACAGTGTCACTTTTTACTTAGGCTCTGATCACGTTTAAACGAAAACCGTTACGTATTATCAACACCACGAGTCGATAAAATAATGGCGCTAGTAATATCTTTTGACTATGGTCAGGTTACACTAACCAACCAACCGCACTCGTCTAGACAGCACTGCAGTTCACACGTCTATTTAAGAAATAAAAGCTACAAGCTGTTCTACACAAAATCAGCACAGTCAGAAGCAATAGCTCCGCACAGTCTTACACTATGAACTTAGTATGTACGATTCGATTAGTTTACCAACTTTAGCGTCGCTGCCCTGCGAAGGACAGCCTAGACTGGTGCTTTTGTTCTAGATTTAGCAGAAAACCAACCAGCGGGGTGTTGGTTCTAAAACCAATATTACAACTGTACTAGAACAATAACTAGCACGTATGACTCAGACGCACTTGCTTGGAATAATGCAAGTCAGCCTGTACGCTCACTTTCGTTACTATTACAGTCCACAAAGTAAGACCGAGAAAAGATAATCTTTTTGCAAGCAAGCATAATATGATCACAAGGTTCGTGAGTGCGAGCCACCCTCGCATAAAGAAAATAAAAATAATCGCTTTCTTTTTAACTGGCGTATCAAATTAAAAATCTCCGTTCGCTATCTACGCTATAGCTAGGTCACTGTGGTAGTCGGACAACCATACGCTAACTTAAAATACGGCAAAGGTCACAATTAAATCATTACTACCCACATTTTTTTTGTCTTTCTTCTTTAAGCTATTAAAAAGAAGATTATTAATGAGATCATGCTATGGGAACCACGACACCGTAAAAGTCAAACGGTTCTACAACTCAGTGTCTCGTGTAGGAATCGAACCCACAACACCCAGCACGATGTGATGGCGCCATCACCACAACGATTATGACATTTCCAAGGTTAAACGCGTAATGTTTTACTACTACTGCCACTAAACAAAACTGGCAGTACCAATAAACAAATCAGCCAAAATACGCTCACCACAGTGGCAGTTGCAAGCTCAGCTGATTCACCAACATAGCAGCGTTAGCAGTCGCCTTCGCTCGCGCCTTGTGGTCGCGCTGGTCCATGATGCCACTTCTGATGACGGCGGATCGCTTGATTCTTGACCGGTATCAACACGTCACATCACAGTTCGTTATAAGTTCACACCAAATCAAATCTAACAAAACTGACTATAACTATTTTGTATTACTGAACACGAAACGAGTGACAGTTTCTAGGTACTTGTTGCCCGCCCGGAGTCTCCAAGAGAAGTGATAGTTGTCGTTGCTCCGTTGAACGTGAACCGTCATCCCCCTCTTCGACTGTAGCGAACGTGACGCGTAGACTCTGTCGAAGCGCGCAATCTTCGCACTTCCGTTTCGTAGTCAATTGACGTCCTACACTGATGACCATTCCGATAAATATATAAAATAATCTAAAAAGATGAGTGAAACTAGTGATGATGACTGTACTTTAACACCAGTAGAGTTAAATCAACAAATGATTAATGCAGAATTCAATCTATTCCTCTTCATTTCTGTCTCCTAAGTAATATGTGTTCTCACTGCTGTGGTGAAAAATTATGTGTGCTACACGAGAGCAAAGTTTTTTGTATCTCGTGCTGTTGAGTCCCTCACTACGCTCAGGATTCTAACTTTGATTCACTCGCTACGCTCGTGAATCAATCATAGAATCCTTCGCTTGCTCGGGACTCAAAATTAGCACTCGAAACAAAAAACAACTTTGCTCTCTTGTTGCACAAATAACTATTTCATGAAATTTCACACCACGAACACCCAGGTTTGTTCATTGCAAAGAAGGACACAATTGCGTTTAAGTTTCAAAAAGTAAACTCGAGTATTACCAAGAGTACCAGTAAAGGTCGGAGTTTATGGGTCAGCATAAAGATAGACGTTCTAACTAAAGTAGAGCGGTGTTTCACGTTTATGGCCCAAATTTTAATTAAATTATATTTTAGTGTATGGCAAAACAAGTTTGCCTGGCCAGCTAGTAACATACCTATCATTATATAAACAACAGCATTCCAAAATCAAATTCAACCGCTCACACCAAAATTAAAAACAAAATCTTGTTTATGTCTTAAACACAGAGTAAAAACCTTAGATTACAACAATAAAAGGAGGTCTAGCAATAGTTAGTTGTATTGTAGATATTATGTATCTAGTGAGAAGCATCGAGACAGCAGCTGCGTTAGACATCTGTAAGTTCAGTTCGGCTCGCGCCGGGATGGGACAACTTCTAGCCGACCTATTTACTGCGCAACATAGGATTGTGCAGTGCATCGCGGTGTTACCTGTAACTTTCTACTGTGTCTGTCTGATACTGCCGATATACTTAGATAAGCTTGTAGGGGTATGTTACGCGGATTTTGTTGTCAGATTTACCTGTGTGTATGCGAAAACTCTATTATTCTATGATTTTCGTTCGGCTATCGAAGTAACTGTATATGCTCAAATAAATTTGAAATTTCGGAGACTCCATAATTTAGTGTTATGAACTTATGGATGACAATATTCTTAACATAAATGTATAGATAAGTCTAAACATACCTAATATAGCATCTAATGTTAAATTACAAAGTTATGTTATTTATGTACCACGTACTTAATATATCAAATAGGTATCGAGTTACCTACTAAAATTTATACACTTCTATGCAGATTGAAGAATTGTAGAAATGGCTTGTCGTTCGTAATAGGTCGGCAATGTTAAGCAACGCTTGCACAGATGGCCACTTAAATGAGTGACCACGTGTGGCGTTTACATAAGAGCTCTACAGTGCTTCGAAAGGCACGTAAAGTTGTCGGTCCGGTTCTTGTATCAGTACAAAAATCGTTAGAACATCTTAAAGGCCTTTGGACGTTCTAAAACCTTCGACATCGACCACACTCTTACACGAAAAGAAAGAAATAAGCTCATCTTATAAATCTTTTTATGCTTTCTGGAAATATCGCCGAAATACATAACAAATTCATTTTCACTACCGGGTATTACAAATATACACGACTTTGGTAAATATCTTTTAGTTATATGTACCTACTATAAAACGTCTTTATTATTTGATGGAATGCGCTTCCAGAGAAAACTATTATTTTATTTATATGATTTAAATAAACCAAAAAAATACAAATATCCATCTTATCGGTAGGGTCAGTTTAATATTTTTTCTATTAATCTACCCATTTTGTCTTTAGTGACTTTTTTCTCTACTAGCTTCTGCTTACGTTTTCGCCCTCACGGGGCCGGGGGTCGGTTATTACTGCAAAACTTAATGAGATTCCATTTAGTTGTTGCTTGTTTTAACAGTTTTCTTCGATTACAAATCTACATATATTGGACGAGGAGTTTCCAACATCTAAAAAGCCTAAAGTAAGTAGCAAAATATTCACCCGGTTTTCTCCATAAAATTCATTACTTTGCGAATAGAATTAGCGAATAATATAACGCCTACGCGTTTGGAATAAACGAGGGCAGATATCATTAAGTTTATCATGACTTGTCGATTGATTGGGGGATTTTTCTGGTTGAATGTTACTTGCAGAAGTATCCGCACAACTCGGAAGTGTGAGAACGTGCCTCTCCAGAGGTCTTGGAAGTTGGCGGCGCGTGATTGGCCCCATTGTTAAACCTCAATAGTCCGCCTTGAGACCGCTAACTGAGCCATTTCATGCGCCATCTGTTGCGATTATTTTGATTTTATCATTTCTGTTTATGCCTTATTTTTAGTTCTGGACGCGTGTTTGCTTGGGTTATGTTGGTTTAAAACATTTGTAACTTACCCCTTAATTGATTTTAAATGGGTATTTTTCTTGACATTTCGATCTAAATCTTTGATCGTAACTCGCATCATTGCGTAGCAGTCGAATGCCACCTCAATCAATGGATATAAGTAAAAACAAACTGTTCAGAGTATTTGATTGACCGCATTGTAATATTTGTTAATCGTAAAGGGATTTTACTTTAAACATGTCTCCATTGTTATTTATAAAAGTACATAATTGAATCCGTCAAAACCCGTAATTACACTCACAATAACGCAAGAAAGAGAGTTCAATCAGCCGCCCGCCGCCGGCGACTGACCGTTTACCAATATCTCAGTTGAATGGACCTCAATTAAGGCTCGCTGACTAACCAAGAATAAATCTCACCCATAAAATTCAATCCCTTAGAATAACGTAGACGACAATCGAAATGTAGATTACATCCTATCTTGGGACGAATTCTTATGAATTTTAATTTGCCAAACGTCGCATTTTCGAGTCACGTTTCTGTTTCAAATGACCCTTCTACGTGCTCCTTCAATCATATCATTGGAGTACCTACCTGCTATTTACTTATTGATATTGCACATGCATGCTTTACACAACGGAACACCTATTGTTCGCAATACTTTCCAGTTCTTGTTGGTATTTCTAAATAAAAGAGAGCTTCTAGTCATGGGTGCGTTTGTTTTCGATATGCCTGCCATCAGGAGCGCAGTGGCTTTTTGTCTTCATATTGGACGTTCCGAGCGATATTTGGGAAAGATCCAAACAGACAATGACCAGCTTTTACTATAATGACTGGGCAAGCATCAGTAGCCATGCCGCTGTATTGCTTTTCATACGCTGTGTTTTTCAGTAATCATTCCTTGTTTAAATAGAATTGATTTTTATTTCATTAATGCCTGTAAAGAAATAATATTGTTTTCAATAAGTCAATTTTCAATATCAATACACAATTCTATATATACACATAATATGATACGTAAAGTGTAAATATTTTCGAGTATTTACATGTTTAAAAAAATTTAAGGGTTCCGTACCATCTATAAAAAAACACGTTTGTTGTATGTAGGTATATGTAAATATTTTTAAGTTTCTACCTGTTTATTAAGATCGAGTAACAAATTGCTTAAAAATTACGTTTGTTGTATGGGAGCCCCCCTTTATTATTTACTTTTTTTAATTTAATTATTTATTTAGGAAGGTAATATACAACTACATATTCTGTGAAATTTTTAAGCGTCTGCCTGTTACCGTTAGTAATTTTGAGCAAAAAATACTGTTACGAGCTGGGGTTCGTGATAAATTATATACACTATGCCAGAAAAACTGCACTTTATTCACTAACACAATAACACTAGATACACACACCTAATTTTCACTTCACTAATAAAACACACTATTCACACCACTAGAACAACACTAAACACTTCCGACTTATTTCCCTCTTCGCTTCTTGATCGCTGTCGATTCTTCAATTGACTGATCGGTCCGTTCGCTCCCGCTCTATTTATACTGGCCGGATAACATCACTAGCGCATTCTAGATGTTTCCACAAAACTGTCGAAATATTCGCGAACAGTCCATACTCGATACAGCAACGCCATCTAGTACAGAGCTGATGAATTACCTTTAAACCACAGATACATTCAATCTCTTCTAGTACCTCCATTCACCGATAGATGGCGTAACACTGCCCCCCTCTTAAACGTGTTCGTCTCGAACATCGTGGACCCATAGTAACGAGCCAACCGGTCCTCGTGAACTATCTTCGGTGCACCTCGCGACCCCTTCTGGATTCGATAGGTGACGTCGTTCATCCTGATAATTATGCGATATGGCCCGTCCCACGGCTTGTAACTTAGGCGATTTACCGTTGCTTCGTACTGGGCCATGAAGCCACACCAATGACCCCTCATCGAAGCCCTTGTCGTTCGCCCTCCGGTCGCAGCGAGTCGTGAGGACTCGCTGCGACCGGAGGGCGAACCCTCCCAGACATCCGCCGTCCCGACCCTCATGGAGCTCCTACATTGCACACCTTGAATGCACCTCTGCTACGAGTATGTGGCCCCTTCACAGCCGCACAACTTGTACATTTGCGGCACCAATCCTCGACGTCATTCCGACAGTGGAGCCAATAAAACCGCTCTCGGACCTTAGTAAGCGTCTTCTTAACACCCATTTGACCTCCCGAAGCACCATTGTGATAGAGCTGCAGTACTTCCGGCACCTTAGTCTTGGGCACTACCATTTGCAGATGGTATTGGTTACCTCGAGCGTTTTCCCATTTGCGGCACAGAACTCCATCCTGGACAACCAAGCTTTCCCACTGTGCCCAATAACCTTTAGTGACAGAGCTCATTGCTGCGATATCACTCCATTCGAGAATCGCCTGTACGTCCTTGTCTTCTTGCTGAGCACTCTGCAAAGCTTCTTTCCATCCGTCGCTCAGATCCGTCTTCAACATTCTCACTAGCGCTGCCGGCTTCGCTTCCTGTCTTGCACAGTGTTTGCGTTGGTCGGGGTAAGGCCTACACGTCAGAGCATCTGCGCTACGTTGCTCTTGCCGCCAGACATGTACGTCAGGTGACCCCGTTGGTGGAGAGAGGGTACCAACGTGCCGCTTACGCTTTGGGCAGCTCAAGCGGATATGGCCTCTTTCCCCGCAGTTGTAGCACCGTGGTGAAGAAACAACTTCCCTGATGCGGTAAATTCGATCCTCGTGACGCGCTGCTTCCACTTCCAGAGCGTAGGCTAAGGCTTCTTTCAGGGACTTGAAGTGCCCAAGTCTTACCGCTGCTCTAACTTCCAGGTCCCGGATCCCATCCGTAAACGCTTGTACGAGGTTCCCGTCAATGAGCGCAGGCGACGACTGGTATGCCTTCCTGACCAGCCTTTCTACCTCTAGAGCCCACTGCTGCAGAGTTTCTCCGGTGCGTTGTGTCCTGTCCTTCAGCTGAGCACGATACACATGTTCGAGGTGCGCGTCTCCGGACCTCGCCTCCAACGCCTCCAGAAGCTTCTCGTAGGTGGCGTCTTGCCCGAGTGCCTCCAACACTGTCAAGGCCTGATCACGAAGGCCCAAGGTTAGGGCGGTGAAGGCCTGTTCTTTGTCCCACCCATTCGCTCGCATTACGGCCTCAAACTGAACCTTTTATGCAACCCTCGATGACGAGCCATCAAATGGTGGAACCTTAAACCAACGAGGCGAGGGCGCCACAGCTGCAGGTGTAACGTCGTTGGTCTGAAGCCCACGCAATTTCTTCTCCAATCTGGCATTACGGGTCTCGAGCTGGTCGTGTACACGCTTCTCAATGTCGCTGATACGGGCCTCGTGCTGCTGGAGTTCCTCCTCGACCGCCTTCAAGTCCTTCCCCACTGCGGCGCTGAGGTCCTTCATAGGCATGAGACCGATATATCAAAACGAAACTGAAATCCGATTGCAGTCAGAAATCGTATCGTATCGATATTCCAATATGAGAAAACCGATTTTAGAAAACGTAAAACAATACCACGATAACGCAAACAATCTAATCCAAACCAAACGGAAACTGTGCAAGCGCAACCAAACTACAAAGTAAATCTAAAGCTTACGATTTCGATAGTTTTCATATTCATTCGTTCTCTTTCACTTTACCCAACGACTACTTAGTTAGAATGAGAGAGAGCGAATTTCATATCCTTTTCTTTCTTACTTAGTGATCCGTTTAAAGAGCAAAAGAGATGAAGCGAATATCGATCGTTGCCAAGCAAGCCAGTCGTAGTACCTAGTGCGTTATGGATTTTGGCGGTTTTATGAATTGCAGATTGAATAGAAAAAATAAAACTAAACATCGAGGCGATAAGATCTAATTCAGATTGCAACTATTTAATGTTTGTTTTGAAAAATGCAAATAGTTTTAATAGTTATTAGGGATTTATGTTTGGAGAGTTTTGAGTTTGACTTGATCAATGATTATTTGTTCACTTGACCTAGGTGACACGTGCAGTGCGGTGCGCGCGTAATAATAATAAAATTAAGTACCTATATTTGGTTTTCGTGAAAGTTATACTATTAGGATTTAAAAAGTTTTATTGTTACGTTGTTAGGATTGTAAAGTGTAAATAAATAGAAACAATTGGTGTTGCGTAATTTTAGTTTGTTTGGCGACTGAGTTTTTTAACAATTAGTTTTAGGTAGTTAGTAGGTTAGGATTGTAAAGTGTAAATAAATAGAAACAATTCGTGTTGTGTATTTTTAGTTTGTTTGGCGACTGAGTTTTTTAACAATTAGTTTTAGGTAGTTAGTAGGTTAGGATTGTAAAGTGTAAATAAATAGAAACAATTCGTGTTGTGTAATTTTAGTTTGTTTGGCGACTGAGTTTTTTAACAATTAGTTTTAGGTAGTTAGTAGGTTTTCTTTTTCAATATGTCACGCAAACCAAGCGAAATATGGACGCATGACATGACAATACAATAAGAATTCGATTGTTTGCGTTTGTCTACGCAACTAGTAACTACGCTCGTCCGGCTCGTCGCTCCGACATCCGCTACAGAAATCGATTTCTAAAATCGGTTTTTGAAATCGATTTCAGTATCTGAAATCGAATTTGTATCGGTTTGCGGAAAAATCTGAAAACGCCCATGCCTAGTCCTTCATGAGCACCAGCTGTTCTCCAGACGGCGGGCGTGCTCCTCCTTGTCGCGCGGCAGCTGCTCCTCTAGGCGGCGCGCGTGCTCCTCTTGACGGCGAGCCTGCTCCTGTTGACGGCGGTTCTGCTCCTCCTTGTCGCGCTGTAGCTGTTCCTCGAGGCGGCGAGCCTGCTCCTCCTGACGGTGGGCCTGCTCCTCTTGACGGCGAGCCCGCTCCTCCTTGTTGCGCTGTAGCTGTTCCTCCAGGCGGCGCGCGTGCTCCTCTTGACGGCGAGCCTGCTCCTCTTTGTCGCACTGTAGCTGTTCCTCCATGCGGCGCGCGTGCTCCTCTTGACGGCGAGCCCGCTCCTCCTTGTTGCGCTGTAGCTGTTCCTCCAGGCGGCGCGCGTGCTCCTCTTGACAGCGAGCCCGCTCCTCCTTGTTGCGCTGTAGCTGTTCCTCCAGGCGGCGCGCTTGCTCCTCCTGACGGCGGGCGTGCTCCTCCTGACGGCGGGCCTGCTCCTGCATGAACGCCATCAGAGCCGCGATGTCGGGCACCGTTACGGAGTGTGTGGCGCTTGCAGGCTCCACTGCAGCCGCGGAGTCGCCTGGTCCACCAGGCGATGGAGAAGGAACGTCTCCGAAGCGTCTCTGGTCCAGGTCTTGCTGGCGCTGGTTCCTGGTACGCACACCTTCAGTTTCTTCCTTCGGCATAACCGGCATAATTTATCCCTTTCTTCTGACACCAATTTGTTACGAGCTGGGGTTCGTGATAAATTATATGCACTATGCCAGAAAAACTGCACTTTATTCACTAACACAATAACACTAGATACACACACTTAATTTTCACTTCACTAATAAAACGCACTATTCACACCACTAGAACAACACTAAACACTTCCCACTTATTTCCCTCTTCGCTTCTTGA
This sequence comes from Euclidia mi, assembly GCA_944739405.2. NCBI lineage: Eukaryota > Metazoa > Arthropoda > Insecta > Lepidoptera > Erebidae > Euclidia > Euclidia mi. The sequence continues at coordinate 54,311,511 of OX123186.2, read as the reverse complement.
TCGCTGTCGATTCTTCAATTGACTGACCGGTCCGTTCGCTCCCGCTCTATTTATACTGGCCGGATAACATCACTAGCGCATTCTAGATGTTTCCACAAAACTGTCGAAATATTCGCGAACAGTCCATACTCGATACAGCAACGCCATCTAGTACAGAGTTGATGAATTACCTTTAAACCACAGATACATTCAATCTCTTCTAGTACCCCCATTCACCGATAGATGGCGTAACAATACGAACAATAACACGTTTATTGTATGGGACCCCCCGTAATATTTTTATTTTTTTTATTTTTAATATTTGTTGTTATAGCGGCAACCGAAATACATAATTTGTGACAATTTTAGCTCTCTAGCTATCATGGTTTATGAGATACAGCCTGGTGACAGACAGACGAACAGACAGACAGCGGAGGCTTAGTAATAGGGTTCCGTTTTTTACCTTTTAGGTACGGAACCCTAAAAAACGATCTTGCAGAGAGAGAGAAGAGAGAGTTTTTGGTATGAAAAATTAAACAGTGATATAAGCTGAAGTTATGGTTTTGACCGTTTCGGAACCACTAGCAATTTATTCCCAACGAATGCAATTCTGTAAAACTATAAACCTATAAACTATAAAGAGTACGGTTCGGCTTATTTTTCATTGATGAATAGAGAAAACTGTATTCTTAATTTCTTCAACGCTCTGCCTTCTTTGAATACACATTCAGTTTCGAATTAAATATATTGATCCTAAAATAATGTTAATATTGTTATTAATTAAATCGCATTGTCTTTTTTAGTCTGAATCATCTCTTATTCGCCATTTTATGATATAATGTCATCAAAGTCACCATCAATATGGTAAAATTATTTGGTCGTTATCTGATCCGGTAGTTTCAAAATACGTTTGTAGGCTCTTCTCAGAAAATCTTACTAAAAGTTACCAAATGTAGCTAATAATAATATTTAGAACAGCGTGCGAAAATAATTTTTGATCTGTTAATGAAATTCATCATCATCAGCCCTGTATATAAACTGTCCCACTGCTGGGCACGGGCCTCTTCTCACTATGAGAAGGGTAAGGCCATAGTCCACCACGCTGGCCTAGTGCGGGTTGGCAGACTTCACATGTCTTTCAAGAGCATTATGGAGAACTCTCAGACATGTAGGTTTCCTCACAATGTTTTCCTTCACCGTTTAGCAACCGATAATTACAATTTAATACGCACATAACTCCGAAAAGTCATTGGTACGCGCCGTGGATTCGAACCCGGACCCTCTGCGTAGCAGTCTGTCGGTCTCTACACTAGGCTATCGCTGCATCTTAACTTATTGCAGAATATTTCACTTTTCATTTAAAAATAAAACAGCTAATTAGGGTTTTGAGTATTGTCACAGACGAAGGTTTAAGTTAAAGCTAGTTGACCTACTAAACAAACTACGGAATCGCGTTGAAACGAAATGCTAAAGAATATTTATTCTGTTTTGTTCAGCTTGTTTTTGAATTCATTGTTTAAATAAATAGTATAAAAAATAGTAGTTTATTTATTAAATTTGTGTAAATACCCGCAATATAAATTTGCCAGTCCTAATAATAAACTTCATATACTTACGATAAAATCACGTTCACGTGTTACAAACCGTGTGCCATGTTCTCGAATACTAAGTTGCATAAGAAGGCGTAGGTACGTCAAAATAACGACACTTGAACACAATGCAGGTGCTTATCCGTAGTCAGGCGGGTGGACTCCGCAGTAGGATAATACCTCTTCAGTGAGAGGATTATGCCATGAAATTATTCTACTTATCGTCGCCTGCCGTCTCTACTCCTGCACTACCAAGTAAACAGCCTTGAGATAGTTTCCAACCGGCTTATATGAAATGCAAAATTATTTTATAATCTCGCGTTTAGCTATCAAAATGTTTCGGAGCTAAACTAATTTTAAATTGAATTTCCTTTTCTAAAGTCGAGCGAATAAATAGTTTGAGTAACGTTTATAGTTAAAGATGAAGTTAAATTAAAACTATGAAAATGCAGCGTTAGTATTTGAGGAGTAAGAGCGGCGTAGTTCGAGGGGAGAGCCGCTAATGCCTCTCGGAGTGCGGATTACTTCATGAAATGGTCGCGCTTAGTGCACTCCACCGTGAAAGCTGGCTGGCGATGTGTTTGCACCAGCCACTCGACAATAGGTACATACCAAGTGTCAGTCAAAAGAAATCACTTTAGGAATTATATCCCATCGTGTAAAAGATCAATCTTGAAAATAAGAATTTGAAATAAAATGTTCTGTATTTACTGACATACTTAACGTGCGAGTAAACGTTACTTACGTAATCATAACTGTCTAGTAAAAAAATAAGGTAGGTCATTCAAATGTATTAAGTTTGGACCATTGAATATTTAATATTTTTCTATTTGCTTATAAATTTTTCAAGAATAACGAAGTGACTTTTTAGAAAAGGAATCTAGTGAAATCATTCATAATATCTTATATCTACGTTCGGATTCAAATGCACTTTCCTTTGGTCGTTTAGGGTAGAATATTTCTAAATATTTCAAAGCTACATTAAGACTCTTAGACTATATATTATGTATATATATTATGTAAATAGGCGGAGGAATCTCATCACTCAAAGGTCTGGGACTGGCCTCCGGTGTGGACCCCATTACCCGTCAAAATTTAATAGAACTTCATTTGAAACTTTGATACTTCGTTCAAAGACATTTTGATTTATTCGTATAAAAATGTGACGCATAAACATAGTGACGTTATAACTTTATGGATACTTTTATTTTACAGACTAGCTTCGGCCCACGTATTCGCCGATGTGGGTGACAGTTATTGCAAAAAAAGTTAGCCTTTGCACTATTGTGATGTAGAAGCTATACTGCAATATTTCTTTAAAAATAAGTATACTTGAATATAATTATATATCTCAAGAAAAGTGTTTTCATCGATCATCACAAACTTTCGTGTTTATAAAAGTTCAAATAAAACCATCTGCTGCTAACAACTAAGTTTAAAGCATTTTTTTAATTAAATGCTAGACTTCACATGTAGGACGATACTATTAACTGTACTAAGTACTGACTAGTCATTGACTACTTTTTTGCAGTGGTGACCGATTGCCAAAAAACGATAAATTACCATGATGCTAATCGTGTGAGTCATTATCATGATTATATAATCGTAGCCATGATAAACCTGTCGTCATGCAAATGACAAGTAGACTGCTGTGAACTCTTAAAATATTTGTTAATACTAAAACTGTAGTCAAATGATACCGAAAGTCAATTTTGATCAAAATGGATACTGATCAATATTATGCTTATAAAAACCCCTAACAAATTATGCAATACTAGGAGGTACCCGCAGCTATGCTCGCACATATTATTTTAATATTGTTTTTGCCTGATTATGTGGTAATTTCAAGAAATTCCATTTTAGTGCAGCCTTACGCTACCCAAGAAACATATACATGACAAATTTCAGCTTCTTGCACCCCCTTTAGCTTTGGTTGTGCCATATCTGTCAGTCATTCAGTAACGTAAGGCCTTTATATATACAGATTATAGACCAAAAAGTTGTCGTGGCTACTTTTTAGGACATTGAAAGGGTAACTCATTATATATGTCGGCGATACGCCAGGGTTATGGTGTCCAGACTCCATAATAAAAACACTCACGTAATATTACTTGGTTTATTATCAGTTGATTTCTAGCACAGGATTGATTTAAAATGCGAACTACAGTCATTTTTATAAACTAACCGTCATTACACTTAATGTAACGTTTAACAACTCCTTTTCAACATATAATTGAAATTACTGTACGATTAATAATAAACCAATCAAAAATCGACATTAATATTGTAATGAATTTTGCACAACACCAAATTATTTATTTTACACGAATAACAAATTTATTTTATTAACCAAACGCTGCTTTACAACATTGTCAACAGATGGCGCTATCAACAGGATGCAAATATAAACGCATGTTATTTATTACCGTAAAAATAAGTGTCAGAATAATGTTATTTAATATTAATTGATTGTACTTTGAAAGTTTCTGGAGTTATCTTAATAACTAAGCGATAAATTAAATACCCAATCTTTGTAAAACAGTTAAGCAGCCAATACAGTGTCTAATATTGTAAAGTAGCGAAGTTCTCAGTTCTGTGTTCACAAATAGTTATTTAAATATCAATCTTAAATATTATCAATATTTTCGTAACAATATAATCATTATATATTAATTTGCGCCCATACGGCCATTCTGATCCAGCGCGCTCCTCGCGCTGATTATTTAACGGTTACAGAATAAACAGCATAACAAACAAAAATAAGGAATATAAAAATTACATAAATAAGCGTTTATCATACAGCATGAACTAAAAGTTATTTACAAGGCTTCACCTAGTCATAGGATCTTAGCCTGAGGCATGCGTTACCCATCACGGGATCTAACAAACAATGCTTCACCCATGGCTAAGCCGATTACGGCATCACCGATTACGGGATCTAGCGCACACAGGCATCACCCACATAGGGATTTAGCCCACAAAAGGCATCACCGACATAGGGTCGATTTAGCCCACGCGGCATCACCCATCACGGGATCTAGCCAACACACGGCATCACCCATCACGGGATCTAGCCAACACACGGCATCACCCATCACGGGATCTAGCCACACACGGCATCACCCATCATGGGATCTAGCCAACACACGGCATCACCCATCACGGGATCTAGCCAACACACGGCATCACCCATCACGGGATCTAGCCAACAAGACCAGGGTCAAGGATACGCCTGGTGGCCAGTCAGCGTTTTGGGAAGGATGTTGGATAGGAAAAATAAAATTTTACTCAAACACAAATGCAAAATTTGCCTCATAAACACATCAATGCATAAAATAATCATCATCGTTCGTCATGATCAGTTATATCAATACAATGCAATTACATAGGTCCGACAACGACAGTGGAGGAGGTAGAGGACCCCCCACGTAAATCGGTATCTGACGAATCCTCCGCCCATACAGTCAAGCTGCTCATATAGTTGTTGATGTTGATCAACAAAGGTTAGCAAACAATGCTTGACTCCAGCTCAGTACAGCACTCATGCGGCATGTGTGCGCGTAGCCCACACACAAAACCACTGACGTCAAAAGGGCGGGCCACCGTCAACCATACATATTAATGTATAAAGGACCGCTCGTCCATCCTCTCTTCACACTAAGTCCGGGTCATCTGCCAGGATGTCATCATCAACCTGCAACACTCAAAAGACAGGTGGTGGGCAACATTTCCCACCCAAATATTAGTTCCATGAACCTTCGTAACTGTAGATGAAATAAAGTACGACTCTTACAAAGTGGTCCGGTCTATTAAGCTATATCTATATATCAGGCATGTTCAACCTGTGCATTGGTCTATAGTTATCTTAGCTACAACAGTGTTGGAGCCCATATTTTACGCATAAGTTAAAATACAAAAGACACTGAATTTTCTCAGGTTCTGTCTGACAGTGCCATTTTAGATAATCAAATATAAAGTTATCAGGATACCCATATTTTGCAGTTTCGATAAAATAGTTAAAACTTTATATATTCAAAATAAGTTTTAACCACATCAAACAGGAAAACAAAATGGCAAGGACAAAGCGAGGCCTATGTTCAGCCGTGAACAGTCGGACTGTTGGTGATAAATATGAATTGATTTCAAACCATGCAGATCCAAGGATTTCGAAAATACTAGTGCTATAATTATTATTCATGTAAGAACATGTTTAATCCAATATTGAATATTTTTAGGCATAGTGCAAGCTGTGAAATTGTTTAACTGTTTGCCAACTGAGCCATAAAAGAGAAATTTACAAGCTACCAATATTACAAAGCAAGAGTAGTGCCGTCTTATTTCTAAAAATGATTCCACTCAGCTTATAAATTTACTACAATAAACCATAAAAGTTAATAAAGACACTCAGATGTTGGTATTTTATAATTAATTCAACATTTTATTTATAAAAATAGACCTTTCTTTCTGAAATGAATGTTTTTATTTATCATTTGTCTACTCTTTCATTATGTAATTCAACTTTAATTTTATGTATTGTAAACTGACTAATCACAACTGACTTCGAAATAAAGCACGAGTAGTCCACACAATTAATTTTATTGGCTAAGAATAAATACTGCTAAATGGGAAAAGAGATAATATGGATTGTCACATTATGTTCTTTAAACCCACTTATCATTATCCTAATAATCATATTCCTAACTGTCTTGCGTCCCAAAAGAGCTAAGCAATAAGGTTGGCACTAAATTTTATTGGTTTATCACTGGTTGTTATCTTGAATATAGATGCAACTAACTTTGCAAATGAACTTACAAATAAAATAAATTGTATTTACCAAGTAAAACACTAAGTCTTGGTATTTATACGAGATTAGCAGTCACCTGACTTAAGACTTTCAACCTAAAATGCTTAGAGGTGGACTATTATAGATTCAGAGTGCATATGTCCATAAAGAAATCTACTGTCCAGATCTCATGTTTCTAGCTTCAGTAGTTTGGGTTAAGCAAGGACTTATCATGGTCGGAACAAATCATTCTATACAGGTATAAAATTAAACGACAAATATTAAGATACTCGAGCTGCAAGTTGACAGTAACAATTTCAACATAATGTTAAAATGAAATCATGTAGGCACCTACAGAGTCCACAGATATATAATAAAACCTATTTTGTAACTTTAAAAATATTAGCTTTAAAAATGTGAATGACAAATTTATTTTTATATCTGCCTTCTGAATATATATCTGTACTAATATAATAGAACTGAAGTTTGTTTTGTTGAATGCACTTATCTGTGAAACTACTGGTTTTATGCAAATAATTATTTTTGTGATAGATAGTCATCAAGAGAGGCTTCATATAATCGCGCCGCGCCGTGAGCACTAGCCATAAGTAATGCAGTTAGTTAGCCTTATGTAATATGTAACCAAGGACTATAAATAATGTTTTAATGTTTTACTATTGGGATAACCTATTGACTATCAATTGAATTCATATTCAGCACATCAATTAGCTTATTAAAACTGAAAGCAAATCAGGTAATTTATACAATGCATCTATATCAGAGCTTCAACTTGAAAAGGGCAGTTATACCGTTCTTTACTAATAGTTACATTAGTAGAACCACATATCAACAAAGCTATTTTCTCTTTCTTGTGTAGATAAGTAAGTTTTACAGGAAGTTTCCGACATGGCCTAACGATTAATAAACAGACATGAGACAAGAGCCCCAGCCGACGGCATAACATGACTATAAGCACAGTAGTACTGCTATGTACCGAACGTGGATAAACAACAGTCACCTATAAGTTCTATTTGGGGTGTAACGTTCGTAATTTTGACTATATAATGTTTATCTGGTAATCCTTACGGGGACAGTAGGTAATCGTGTAAGCACCATAGTTTATAAAATTAGGATGTATCTCAAAAACTCTAATCAAATCAGATCTGGATAAATACCTCTAGTCAGTGCATCAACAACCCGCATCTGCAACCTCTGGTAGCACTCAGAGCAGAACAGCGTTCACGCCACAGCACACCCCGGTGCGTGCACCTCGTCGTAGTCGCTCTGTCGCTCTCGCTCGCACGTGGCCTCACGTGAAGTGTAGACGTGCTCGCCATAACTCCGACACACCGTGTGGTCTCCGATCAGGGTTGACTAAGGCCAAACATGGCTTCCAAGCGCTTGTCGCATCAGTCTTCAGGTCATCATTGGTAATGGCGGCCAAGCCAAGAGACTCCTCACTCTCGCGCCAACCGTAGATCCCGAAGTCTCTTAGGGGGCGTTTATCCAACCGCTGCTGTCGGCGATACGCCAGGGTTATGGTGTCCAGACTCCATAATAAAAACACTCACGTAATATTACTTGGTTTATTATCAGTTGATTTCTAGCACAGGATTGATTTAAAATGCGAACTACAGTCCTTTTTATAAACTAACCGTCATTACACTTAATGTAACGTTTAACAACTCCTTTTCAACATATAATTGAAATTACTGTACGATTAATAATAAACTAATCAAAAATCGACATTAATATTGTAATTAATTTTGCACAACACCAAATTATTTATTTTACACGAATAACAAATTTATTTTATTAACCAAACGCTGCTTTACAACATTGTCAACAGATGGCGTTATCAACAAGATGCAAATATAAACGCATGTTATTTATTACCGTAAAAATAAGTGTCAGAATAATGTTATTTAATATTAATTGATTTTACTTTGAAAGTTTCTGGAGTTATCTTAATAACTAAGCGATAAATTAAATACCCAATCTTTGTAAAACAGTTAAGCAGCCAATACAGTGTCTAATATTGTAAAGTAGCGAAGTTCTCAGTTCTGTGTTCACAAATAGTTATTTAAATATCAATCTTAAATATTATTAATATTTTCGTAACAATATAATCATTATATATTAATTTGCGCCCATATATACGTTTACGCACCGCACGCAACAGATGCTCTCAAAAGTATACTGGCGATGCAAACATTATCCTCGCCCCTCTAGCGGTGAAATTAAGAAGTTTTACTTATTTTACACCTAGGCTTCTATAAGGACGTAATAAATTTGACCTGAATATATATTATGATTTTGTAAAGATTTGAGTTTTTTTTAATTAAGCCAATGACACTGTCTGTGACTTTTTCTATTTTACCCTAAATAAATGTGATTCATTATGTGTGAAATATTTTATTTAAAATTGACCTTGCAGTAAAATTTTATTTCTAATCTGTTCGTTAACTCACTTATTACTGCAGCCTACTCTCGATTGGTGATTTAATATAATTATAATTATGTAACTGAGCATACTGGGCTGGGGCCTCGCTTCAATTTGAAAAGGCCTAACTTGGTTTGGAAGATTTTAGACGAACACTTGACGATCGTGATAATTTTCTAAGTAATAAGCATATAACTTCCAAAAGTCTGAAATACGTAACGTGGTTTTGTATTCGAAAACCATTACGTGGTAATGATCTCGTCATTGACCCTATCATTGCATATAGATAGTGATTATTAATGATATTATGAATATCGATTGCTTTATACACCTTAAAAGGGTAATTTAAAAATATATTTTTTATCGTAAATTATTTACTTGTATTTAAGCATAAGCTGGATTTATTCACATATTTTACTTTATCTGAGGATTTATCAACATTCAATTGATATTAATTCTGAGTACCAAATCTAAAGATTTATTGCAAACATTATCGATATTTTATCGAAATTCATTTTAAGTAAGCACATCACTAGTCTAGTTAAAATTTACGACAATTTGAAGATTCGAAAGTGATTCGAAATGACATTTGTATATTTATCTTTCTCTTACATGAGAAAAATATCATAAGTCAGAGTGAAGTAAATATATTGGGTAAGGTTGCTATTTGAATGCGGTCTCTATTTACTTCCTTACTTGAGTTAAGACTCAATTACTACATTCATGAACGGTACGTTCGAAATTTTAAAAGAATGTCGTCAGATGTCATAAAAGTATAGCCTTAACTTTGTCTGCTAGCAACACTCATTCACCACTATTATAAGTAAGTATGAATATTTTGTTTAAATATTTTTGTTAAAATTTCATTTGCTATCGATTTTTTGTACAATAACAATTGTCGTTATCATATAAAAGAACTTACGTATGTAATTTAAGAAGGGTACACTTTTACGGAATAGTTAGTTTTATTGAAGACTACTGATATGTACAAACTAGGGTAAATCCTAAGTTCCCTTGGGACAACCCTTATGCAAATTGTAGTGGCTACTGGATACCCCAAATATATGTTTATTGTGTTTGACAAAAATGCATAGGTATCCAATATAGAGTAGATAAAGAACATTTTCCTTCTCTCTCGCACGTATACTGTTGAACTTTCGTTGACACTTCGGTCGAAGTTGGAAGAGAACTTTTTATTTTCCTTCCTCCTATTGGCTTCTTTCAGTGAAACTTTGCGTAGTGGCAATGGGAACCAATATTGATTTAAAGCAGATGAAACTTGTTAGCGTGTTATTGTTGCTTCACGACTTTTATGACAAGTTAAAGAATTGTCTAATATTGCAAATGGAAATGTTTTGATCGCTGTAAGAGTAGAAAAGTTTGATCAACTAATTTTGAAGTAAGATAATATTGTAAACAGTCTTTATCTGACCTCTGCTAGCGGATAGTAGCTGTCTCTATGATAATCATTGCCTTTTCTATGGTAAAACTGCTTAACCAATCATCGTAGCCATTCCGTGACCACGGTTGGTGTAAGTCACGCCGAAACGACGGTGACATAAAAGAGGTACACAAATATAAAAATTTGTACAAAACGAGAAGGCTTCGAATATCTCATGAGATATTTAATTTTTTTATTTTTTTATTTGACTGTTTTGCCTTTACGGGAGCGACTACCGTCTGACCTCCCAACCCCTAGGGAAAGCTTGCGCCAGAGCCTCGTCCGTCATTCAGCAGGTGCACCGACTCGCAGGGGAGGTTGGCTTGGGCCCCGAAGAACTTGGTAGGGCCCCGGACACCCAATGCCTTCATGTCCGTGACATTGCTGACAAACTGCAAGAGTGTCGTCTACGCTGGTATGGCCACGTCTTACGTCAACCGGCATCTTACGTGGGTAACAAATGTCTTACCATGCTACCTCCGCCGGCCCCGGTAAACGGGGAAGGCCAAAGAAATGCTGGCTTGACGTCGCAAGAGATGACATGCGTGCCAACCAACTAACCACCAGGGATGCTGAAGACCGTGCGAAATGGAGGAGACACAGCCGGAAAGCGGACCCCGGGCTCCAAGGCGTGGGGTTTGGAGTGCAACCGGGACAGCGCTAGGATGATGATGATGATATTTAAATCTGCCGATTAAATTAAAGATTCGTTGGTTTAAAAAGACAGTGGATGGGTCGAATTAAAACTGCCTCGTATACACACCTATCTTTGAGAAATATGTCATTGTTTGAAATAGAAATAGTTTTTGTGATAAGTCAAGTCGATTATATCGATTTAGTAACGTTTAGTTTAGTCTATTGTAAATTTTGACTATGGTCACACTGAACTGTCATTCACTTTTTTTTTGGTTCATTGTCGGTTCCCGGTATAAAAGTTCTCTTGACCACGCCGTATCTTGTAATCTCGCGTGCCCTTGTGCTATAAAAGAATATTTGGAACCCGTTTTGAATGCCGCTTCCTTGGGCAATAACTGGCACCAGTTTATTTGTGATAAAACTAGTATCTTAAGAACATTGTAAAACTTGTGTGAATTCGATGCACGTGCTTGGTGCTCGACGACTTCGCTGATGAAGGACGCCGACTGGACCCTGTGGTATTTATTCGATTTGCTTGTTATTTTGGCCAAAATTATGAGTTTAATCTTATAGGTCCACTCAAGAACGTCACCACCACCGAGATCTTTGGTAAGACATTTTATTAATATTGATAGTTGTAATTCGCTGTGCAATCGCAGCAATACTGTTTAGATAAATTGTCTATCGTGGTCAGGTAGATGTATTACAACTTCCACTGCGCACTCTGAACAATTTCCTACCTGCCTACGGTAACTCTAGACATAATTTTTGGTATGCAGAGCTCGGTTGATTATCTTACCGCTGTTGCATTGCTGACTACAAACCTCAGATTGGTATAAGCTTGTATCTTATCACCTTGTTGACAGTATTGTAGTGTTTGTCAGGTCAGTTTTTGCCTTTAATACATGAATTTATTGTATTAGCTCACCTATTTAATTGAAACACATTGTCATACATAACCTCAATCAGTAATTGTTTGATTTAAATTGTTGAAATCTAGCATGTAGCAGTCGAGGCAGTAAAAAAAGTCCCAGGAAGTCAGAAAAAAATTTATTGTAGAGAATATACAGCAAAACTTTCGACGGGCAGTGTACGATACGTAGCACCAGCCGATACAGTCCCTAATAGCGTATCTGAGCAGAGGTCGTTCCGATGCGGAAGCAACCCGAGCCCGAGACAGACTCGCGGACGGCCACAGTCGGGTCTTCACGCAACCCCCTAGAGGGTTGGCGGAGGCTGGTACAGGGCCTGTGCCCTTCTCCAGCGGTCTCTGGTCGCTGCCCCTTCAATAAAGGGCAGGTAGTTGGGGCGGGCTGTATGCCCTACAGTGTCGTCGTCAATGGATTGTGTTATTCACAGGGCCGTGCACACTTCACGCCGTCCGGGCGGTCAGCACGAGCCAGGTGAGACCCCCGGCGAACCGGGGGAGGCCCAGCTCCGTGTAGCCAGCGACGCGGACGGCGGCTTACGTGCGGCCTCTGTGAGGTATGTTAGTGTTGATGGTGGTGGTGTAGGCGTCTTGTGTGTGGTGTAGTGTAGGCGGCCGCTGTTGCGGTGGTCGCCCGCGCGCGCGCATGATGCACGTATGCGCGTCATACGCACAGATGTCGCGCGGAAAGGGGCGGTCACCTGCAACAGTGGGGAAGAGCGGGTTCTACCCGGTTAGAGGTGGCGGTTACCTGGGGGTGACCGTGGTGTCCTCGGAGTCGTCGGGGGTGATGAGCAGGTCTCGCGGCAGCTTCTTCTTGTCCGGGGGGCGAGCGTGCCAGGGGGCCAGGTCCCGGACGTGGTCCCAGGCCGAGGCGTCGGCTCGCTCGAACATCCCCACGGACAGACGGCGGATGTAGGCGTCCAGGCTCTCTATTCGCGTGTCCCGCTGGATCACGGCGTTACGTACGGTGCGGGGGGCACCTACGATGGCGCGCAGCGTGAGTGATTGCTGCGCGCGGAGGCGGGCCTTGTTCGTCTCGCTCGTGAGCGCGAACCAGGCGGGGGCGGCGTAGGTGAGCCGGGGGCGTACATACGTTTTGTACACCCCCAGCTTGACGCGTAGCGGGAGTCTGGAGCGGAGCACTGGACGCAATAGCGCTCTCGTAGTGCGGACCTGCGCGACGACTTGGCGGACGTGCGACTCAAGGGTGAGTAGGCGGTCGAGAGTGACCCCCAGGTACTTCACCGTCCTCGTCCACGGGATGAACCCGTCCTGTAGTTGGAGTGGCAGTGGATGGTCTCGTTTTGAGCTAAATAGAATCGCCTGTGACTTACCCACGTTCACCGACAGTCGCCATTGCGATAGCCAGCGAGGTAGGAGGTCGAGGGTGCGCTGCATCTTAGACGCGGCGTGGTAGGCGTTGATGCTTGTAGTGATGTACGCCGCGTCATCAGCGTACAGGGCCAGTTCGGTGCCCTCGGCGACGGGGATGTCGTCGGTGAAGCGTGTGTAGAGCACAGGCGAGAGACATGAGCCCTGCGGGACTCCGGCGGAGATGGTGTGGAGCTCGGATAACTCCTGTTCCACTGCCACTCTGAATGTCCTGTTGTGCAGAAACGATTGGACCGTCTTGACGGCGCGACGGGGCGCTGTAGAGGTGGAGAGCTTGTAGAGCAGACCGGAATGCCATACTCGGTCAAATGCCTTTTCCATGTCGAGGAATACTGCCACGGCGTGCTCGCGTTTGTTACGCGCCGCCGCTATCCGGTGCAGTACCCTCGACAGTTGTAGTGTGGTTGAGTGTTCGGCGCGGAACCCGAACTGCTCAGGTCTGGGCGTGATGTGCGGTATGAGGTGCCGCAGCAGGAGTTTTTCAAACACCTTCGAGATGGTGGGCAGCAAGGTGATCGGCCGATAGCTCTCAGGCTTCATAGTGTTCTTGCCTGGCTTGGGCAGCATGATTATCCGGCCCTCTTTCCAACAGGTGGGGAAGACGCCTGTGCGGACGATCCCCGTAAACAGGCGCGCCAGCGCTGCCACGGTACGGTGCGGCAGGCGGCGCAGCGCTGCGTTCGGTATCCCATCCGCCCCAGGGGCCTTCCGGGGCTGGGTCTGCCGAATGGCACGCTGCACCATGCCAGGGGAGAAGTAAATAGGGTCCTCTTCAGGAGCTATCGGCGTGGCGAAGTAGTCTCGAAGGTGTTTCTCGACTGCTGCGGTGTGTTCCGTGTCAGCAGTTGGGTTCGGCGCGAACACGCTCTCCAAATGTCCAGCGAGTATGGCCGCGCGGTCTGCTGCTTTGTACCTCGGCGTCCCGTCGGCGTGTAGCAGCGGGCGCACCGGAGCTGGGGTGTTAGTGAGGCGACGACATAGCCGGTGTAGTGACGGCCAGTCGTCGCTGGTGTCGTCGATAAAGCGCTCCCAGCTCTCGGTGGTGTAGGTCCTCAACTCGTCCTTCACTCTCTCCGCGAGCCGGTTTAGTTTGGCTTTCAGCGTGGGGCAACGGGAGCTCTGCCACTGCCTTCGAAGGCGCCTCTTGTCTGCGATCATACGTAGAATGCGTGCCGGCAGAGGAGTGAGTCTCCTCTGGGTGGTGGGGGTCGTGGCAGTCACAAGGGCGCCTTTAATAGCTTCGGTGATCTCCGCTGCGAGCGTCTCGACGTCGGCCGCGGAGTTGATAGGGCGAGTTGGTGTGGTGGTCTCAATCGTTTCTGCGAATTTGGTCCAGTCCGGTTTGTAACGTGCCGCTGGAGGGACAATCCGCGTAGGCTGCTGCTGTACGACGACGAGTACAGGTTGGTGATCCGACAACAGCTCGTCGTCGAGTACTTCTTGCTGTATCTGGCAGTGCGTCTCGTTGTGTATGATGATGTCGAGTACGTCGGGTATCCGTGTAGGGTCGTCCGGGTAGTGTGTGGGTACCTCCGGTCCCGCGACCACGTACTCGTATGACTCGGCGTCTTTAAATAGTCGTACACCAGCGTGGTTTGTGTTCGACGAATTCCACGCTGGGTGCTTACAGTTTAAGTCGCCCGCTATGATGACAGGGTGCGGCACGCTTAAGAGCGACCGCAGCTCAGCGACGTCTGGCGTTGTAGCGGGCGGCTTGTAAGCGGCGTGGAGATGTAAGTTGGCACCGCCTAGGTGCACTTTGACACCCAGCGTGTAGACGGTGTTAAAGTTCGGTGTAGGTAGCGGCTGGTGTACGACTCGTCGCTTGATCAGCACTGCCAGTCCGCGGTAGCTCCTTCCCTCGGGTGAGATTTCGTCCCTCCGATAAACGAGGAAACCTGGGAATCGTGGTTGGTCTGCAGGTCCCAGGTGCGTCTTGTTTATAAGCGCCACGTCAATGTCCTGTTCCTGCAGTAGAGGGCGGAGTAGGGCGGCCTTCCTGTTCAGGCCGCGGGCATTCCAGTGTACGATCCTCAAGGGCTTACTGTTCATTCTGAAGAACAAGGTCCGCCAGGCCCTTGAGGATGATGCCCACGATCGTCTGCTTGTCGCGGCCTTCGCTCATAGCAGTGAGCACTTGCTGCAGTACCGCGACAGCGGCCTGAACGGTGCCGGAGCTCTTGGTGCCTTCGCTGGCGTGCGGGGCCTTCGCCTTCTTCCCCTTTCTCCCCTTGGGCGCGGTTGTACTCGCGGGGGCGGCGACTGTGTGAGCTGCCGGCTGGGGTGCTTCAGCGGGGGTTTTTGGGGCCTTCTCGGGGCCGCCCTTTTGTTTGGGTGGTTTGTCCACGGTAGGTGCGGGTGCGGGTATGGTTGCGGGTGCGGGTGTATCAGTGGCGGGTGCGCCTCGCCTACCGCGGGCACGGTTCCTCCGCCCTCTCTTCTTGCCGGCTGTTCCACGAGCTGGGGGGTCGTTCGCCTTCGCCATCAGTGTAGTCCCCTGTGCGGCCTCTCCTTGGGGTTGCGCGTTCACCGGTGCCGGCCCTTGGCGCGGCTCGCCGGTAATGGCAACTGTCCCGGCCTTTCTGTTGCGTGCTTCGCGCTTGAACACGGGACAGTTGACATGGTTTGCGGGGTGTTCGCCCCCGCAGTTGGCGCATGTCGCTGGCTCTTCCTTGGGGCGCGGGCAGTCTCTAGCCGTGTGCTCTTCACCGCACTTTACGCACGCCAGTGTGCGGTGACAATTGTGGCTAGAGTGCCTAAACTTTTGGCAGCGGTGGCATTGTGCCGGCCTCCGCTTGCCGCGCCATAATTCGATGCGTACGCCGGGTATACCGAGCATCTCGGTAACGCCAAAGATCCCCGGCGTAGGTCCTTGTTGCGCCGGATGAATGCCAGGAGTATACACCCCGGCCGGTCGCGTCGAGCCCGGATAGTGCGCACGTATTCCGGGTCGTACCCCAGCTCGCGGAGTTCTTCTTCGACCTCCTCCGGTGTCGCGTTGCTGGGCAAGCCTCGGATTGCTACCTTGAGGCTGCGTTCTGCGGGGA
This sequence comes from Euclidia mi, assembly GCA_944739405.2. Classification (NCBI taxonomy): domain Eukaryota; kingdom Metazoa; phylum Arthropoda; class Insecta; order Lepidoptera; family Erebidae; genus Euclidia; species Euclidia mi. Next base: position 54,295,270 of record OX123186.2, on the reverse strand, counting down.
GCGAGTAGCAAAACCACGATATGCGGTCCGTCTTCTCGAGCTCTGTAAAGTACCGCTGTAGTAGGCGGTACTCGTCTTCGTCTTTCGGCGTGAAGCGGAGCCCCTTGCCGAAGGCGCGGCCGTTGGCGGCTCTGCCGAGCTGTCCCTTGAGCTCCCGCATGTGGTAAGCCCAGTTCGGTAGATGCTCAACGATCACCGGAGGGAATCGCGGCTTCTTCTTCTCTGGAACAGCCGGGTCGGCGGTGTTGACGGCGGCGTGCGTGCCGGCGGCGGCGCCGGGCGCGGAAGCACGGTGCGCGGGCGCGGCCGCGGGGCGCGCGTTGCTGTGGCCGGACACGCCAGCAGCGAGCGGCGGCGCGGGCGCGGCCTCGGGGCGCGCGGCGGCGGTGCGGGCGCTCGCGGGCGCAGCGGTCGACGCGGGCGCGGCGGTAGGCACGCGGCGCGACGTTTGCGGCGATCGTGCGACGTCCGTGTATAACGGTTTAGACGCCGGAATTTTTTCACTCTCACTTATAAAAATTTGTGAGGTACTCACGTTTTTTCCGGCGTCGTCGGCGCGTGGGCGCTTCGGCTCCTCGGCGTCGTCTTCGTCGGGGCTGCGTTGGCGTCGCGTGGGCACAGGGCGTGCCGCCTCTGGTGTGGCGTCTACGTCCATTTTCACAAGCGCCGGCGACGAACTAGAACGCTGTAAGTTCGCCGACGCACACATAGTATGGCGGCGACGCTTTATATGTAGCACTAAGTCCGCCTTATCGTTTATAGACGAGTTAGCGGAGGCTAGCGAGGTTTCCGAGCCGGTTCGCGACGAACACGCGGAACGCGGAGCGGGCGAGTCCTTAGCGGCGACCCGAGGGGACTCTGCGGCCTGCTCGAGGGCACGATCACGCGCGGCGGACGTGCGCGTCGGTGATGCGTTGTCCACTGTGTGGGCAGGGCGTGGCGCGGCGCGGGCGCGCGGCGGCGGGTTCGTAGGCGCGCGCATGGCGGCGGCGCTCGCGGTCGACTGGAGATGCGACTGATGCGAGGCGCGGACCGTGTCGCGGCCCGCGCGAACTTCATCCCGCGGAGACAATCTCGCTTGCGGATTGGTAGACGCACGGGAGGCTGTTGCGGGGCGTGCGGCGGAGGCTGGCGCTGGGGCGCCGGCAGTGCGAGACAAATGTGTAGTGTGAGTACTCACTTGTTTGCTCTGTGTTTTTGTGGTGACGGCGGCGGCTTTTTGGTGACCTGACGGTGAACGCGGCGCCTGGATGGACACCGGTGGTAAGTTGTCATCTTCTTCGTCTTCAGATTCACGTTGGTCGTCGCCAGAGCCCTTAAAAGGGCTTGGTCGACGAGGCATGTCACAAGGACGCGGCAGCTGCGACCGTTCGGCGTTCAAATTTGAAATTTGTTCGCCGGGTTTCTTGAAAGTTGACGGTCCGTGCAGCTTAATGTGGGTATGTAGTACGTACGTGCTCGGGACGTGTTAACTAATCGTAGCTCGCGTAGCTAATCCACTCGCGGACGTCGCCCTGCGACCGGTTTATATAGTCGCGGTAGGCAGCCTTCGGTCGTTGTCGGGGACGCTCGGCAAGGTCCGTGAGCAGCGGCGGCGATGGCGTGGAAGTCCACTAGGCGCGCGTACCGGTGTAGTTGAAATTATTGTTACAAGCATAGATTTGTTGTTGTTAGTACTAATAAGTCACTTTGCTTGGATACATAACAGTCATATGTATCAATTAATTAGTTAAGTGCATATATTGAGTTTGAAACATTATAACAACCAAACTTGACAAACCTTGTTGTTATAATAATTATATTGATAATATTGTTAGGTAACACATATTCTGTGTTTACTTACTATTGTATTTCACAAATAACACAGTGAGCCTGTCTGTTGCAAGTAATTAATTAATTGATTTAAAGTTCAACTTGCTGTAAGTTATAAACCTTTTGATAACTTTGTTCTAATGTCAATATATTGAAACAAGCAGATTTGAGCTTGTTATTAATTTTGTTGGGCAGTAAATACCTGTCACTTGCTTGTACCAGCAGTAAACAGGCTAATACTTTGTTGGTTCCAAAGAATTAACAAATATTAAGTTTTAATTGATAATATTATTTAACGCTTGTCCAAGCTCTTTTGAAATTTAATTATGTCAGCTATCAAGGACTTGCGTGCGGCTGCTGGTGCTATTGCATCAGATTTGCGCTGGTTTGCCTCGGCTAGTGCCTTGGTGAACCAGCCTGATCGCCAGCAGGCCTTACTGCAAAGGTATGAGCGGATCGATGATCGCCTGGCAAGTGTGGAACAACAATTTCGCACTTTCAGCGCTTGCTGTCTCGAAGTGTCAGTTAATGAATTCACCGCTGACCAGCGAAATAAGGTCAGCGAAGATTATGCTCAGGTCTTAGACCTGTATGATGCTGTCTCCAATAGTGCGAGACAATTAGTTGCCGAGAGGGACGGGCAACCCGGCTTGAAGCAGGAGCTTCCTAGGACAGCACCGGGGCTGGTGAGTAGGCTTCCTATCTTAGACCTCCCGCATTTCGATTGCTGCCTAGGAAGCTACCTGGGCTTCGTTAATTTGTTTGAAAGCCTGGTCGATGACAGGGCTGACCTTCGGCCGGCACAAAAATTGGCCTATTTGATGTCGGTTCTGGATGGGGAGGCCAAGGGCCTCATCCAGCATCTGCCCGTGTCTGACGAGGCGTACCAGACGGCTCGGGACTTAATTACCCGTAGGTGCCATAACAAGCGTGGCCTCGCCGACACGCATATTGAACAGATTTTGGGTTTGCCCACGCTCACCCGGGTCTTTGGGTTGCGTACCCAATTATTGAACCCGCTTTTGGTGGCAATCAACGCACTTAAGTGCCTTGACCTACCCGTGGACCAATGGTCCTTTCTATTGGTGCACATTGTACTTAAGAAGCTGCCTGCCGACCTGAGGTCGCGTTTTGAACAGCGCTTTGGTGGGGATAGCGCGACCCATCTGCCCCCCTTTGCTGACCTGGAGAGGTTCCTCGAGGATGAGTGCCGGATCTTGGACAACTCCGGTGGTGACACGCCGACTAAGTCGCAGCCGCCCAAGGTCAAGGAGCAGGCTCGCGTTCACACCCGAGCCAATGTTGACCGGCGCCCTCCTCGCTTTGCAGTCACGCAGAGCCCAGCGGAGTGCTCTTACTGCAAGGTCACGGGGCACAGAACGGCCAGTTGCAGGGCATTTTTGGAACTGCATGTCGCCTCTCGTAGGCGCATCGCGAATGCCCGCCGCCTTTGCTTCTCTTGCTTGGGGTCCCACTACCAGTGAGACTGCCCAAGCTATCGCCCCTGTCCTCACTGTGGAGGACAGCATTTGGACATTCTCTGTAGGAATGCCAGAGAGGTTGGCCGCTTGTCCAACCAGCCGACGCTACGCACGGGCGGGTGTTTTAAAGGTGGCAGCCGAGGCTCACCGGCGCGTAGCCGAGAGTCGCCTCGCTCAATTGATCGCCGCTCACCCCGCTTGGAGAACCGTAGCGTGCGCACGCCTCCTCTCTCTCGCGCACCTGAATGTGCTGTTCAGCGTCACCAGCACCATGACTGCTGCCCCAGGTATTCCCCTCCTTTGACGGAGCGTCCCCGCCTTGACTCGCGCCCACCTCGTTTTGGGCGGGTGCGTCATTATGACCCCCCCACAGATGGCGCGCGGATCGAGTCATCGCGCATTTGAGGACTTCAAGCCGCACCCTCATTTTGATTTGCCTGGTCCTGGCCAACGGTCGCTGCCCAGGCAACAACAGGTAATTAACTCCTGCCCTATAACGCCAACCACCCCCATTGAGACCGTTATCCTACCAACGGTTGCTGTTAGGGTCTGGGGACCCACGGGGACCTCTGTTGTTGTCCGTGCTATATTGGACACAGGTTCACAAGGTTGCATTGTTTCCACTTATTTGGTAGGGCAGGTTAAATTAAATATGGGTTCATTTCCAAATTGTATACGGGGAATAGGTGACGTAGCCTCTAATGTTGAACGGTAAGTTAAAGTTTTGTTTGCCCCTGTTGAATCTTCACACCCGAGGATCAAAACCTCGGTTATTGTGCTGAAGAATATTTTGGGTATGCATCCACAGAAACAGCTACCCGCTGCTGTGGTGAATTTGACATCGGGATTGGAACTGGTAGACCCCAAATTTGACACACCGGGACAAATCGACTTGTTGATTGGCTCTAATGTCCTCGGTGGAATTTTGATTGGTGGGAAACGGGTCTTGGTGCCAAATGGTTTGACTGCCATCCTGACCATATTTGGATTTGCTTTGATGGGACCAGTACCAAGGGAATCCGCTCCACCCGAACTTGATAATTTGTTGGGGGTAGGCTCCGCTCTCTCTGATGCAGTTCAGAGGTTTTGGTAGGTAGAGGAGCCCCCTCAAGCTGCTCGTTTGAATCCAGAACATGAGGAGTGCGAGCTGTTCTTCCAGAACAACACTGATCGACTCCGTTCTGGTCGGCTTATTACGAAGCTACCTTTTCTGTCTGTTCGGCCTCCGCTTGGTGAGTCACGACCTTTAGCCGAAAAGAGATTGTTGGCTATGGAGCGCCGCATGGGTCGTGATCCGGAGCTCAGACAGAAGTATATTGACTTCATGAGAGAATATGAACAGTTGGGACACATGTCCGTGTCAAATTTGGATTGGCGTTCGGTGGAGCACTTCTTTCTCCCGCATCATGCGGTATTGAAGCCATCGACTGGCAAGCTGCGCACAGTATTTGATGGTTCTGCGCAGACTTCTACGGGCGTATCATTGAACCAGGGCTTGCATTCTGGTCCCAAGTTGGTCAAGGACCTTTGTGACGTCATCACCAGCTTCCGACGACATCAGGTTGTCTTTGTAGCCGATATAAAAATGATGTATAGGCAGACGATTATCCACCCTGATGACCGTCGTTTCCAGCTGGTCCTTTGGAGAGAGAATCCTCGCGATCCCATGGTCGTCTACGAGCTCAATACCAATACGTACGGGTTAAGGTCGAGCCCCTACTTGGCAATACGTTCTCTTTGGGAGCTCGCAGACTGCGAAGGCTTACGTTTCCCACAAGCCTCCGCCATCTTGAAGGACGATATTTACGTCGATGACATTTGTTCTGGCGCCTCCACAGCGGACGAGGCGATCCTCCTGCGGGACGAATTGATAGGTATTTTGGCCTCCGCTGGTTATGAGTTGCGCAAATGGATTTCCAACTCACCAGCGCTTTTGGAAGGCTTGTCAGAGGATCATCAGCAAGATCCACATCTATTTGAGATTGTTGACAACCCCGCCATGATGGCTGTTCTCGGCGTTCAGTACAGACCAGTCCAAGACATCTTTACATATAACGTAGACTTGAAATTGCCTTGTTCTTGGACTAAACGTATCGTGTTGTCTACTGTCGCCAGAACCTTTGATCCGAACGGTTCGATCTGTCCTGTCATATTTTGGGTAAAATGCTTCTTGCAGAAGCTTTGGTCAGCAGGATTGACTTGGGACGAGCCTCTACGCGGTACTCTTGTTGAGGAATGGACCTCTTTTGTATCCTCACTTCCTGCCGTCAACGAGATCTCCTTGCCTCGTCCCATCCTTCCTCCCGGGAAGTACAAGGCCACCCTTCACGGGTTTTGTGATGCCTCGGAACGTGGTCACGCGGCCGTGGTGTACTTGCGCACAGTCAGTGCCTCAGGTCAGGTGAGGGTTTCCCTGATCATGGTGAAGAGCAAGGTTGCACCCCTTCGGACATCTCTGACCATCCCAAAATTGGAGCTCTCGGGAGTAGTCCTACTTGTACGCTTATTGAACCACGTGTCCAGCACCTTGGGTAAAAGCATTTGTATTAATGGGACCTACGCCTAGACAGACAGCCAAATTGTTCTTTGTTGGTTGAAGGCTTCTGTCCACACCTTGGAGGTATTTGTCACTAATCGCGTCTCCCAAATCCAAAAATCTGAAGTCAAGCTTGTTTGGAGACACGTGCCAGATGAGCTCAACCCCGCTGATTGTGCCTCGCGCGGATGCTTGACGCCTAGTTTGATAGGTCATTCGCTGTGGTGGAGTCCAGAATGGTTGAGTCGACCAGAAATTGATTGGCCTCGAACGCCAGTTTTGAATACTTCTAATTTGCCGGGTCCACGAACACTCGCTCTTCAGAAGGTAGAATGCGCCTCCGACCCCGATTTTTTGTTGAATCGTTACAGCTCCCTTGATAAGTTGCTAGGTGTTACTGCTTGGATAAAGCGTTTTGGTTTTAACTTTAGGCACCCACAACAGAAACGACTGACACCGTTTCTCTCACCACAGGAGCGACAGGAGACCGTCACCTTTTGGATTCGTTCTGTGCAATTGGCGCATTTTGAGAAGGAGATTGCTATCCTTAAGTCGGGGAGATCGAAATTATCGGGAGCTGTATCAAAATTGAACCCCTTTTTGGACGATACGGGTCTCTTGCGCGTTGGAGGGTGTCTCAAGAACGCCAAACTCCCTTGCGGGGCACGTCACCCCCTGTTGTTACCCAAGGACGGTCATTTGGTACGCGTGTTGGTAACTGACCGTCACCTTAAAAATTCGCATGCTGGTTGTAATGCTCTGTTGGCCATTTTGCAACGCGAGTTTTGGATTTTGTCTGCCCGAAGAATAATTCGCAGTGTTGTCTTTCGCTGCATCCCTTGTTATAAGCTCAAGGCTTCTACAATGCAGCCCTTGATGGGAGACTTACCGGCAGATCGCGGAACAGAGAGTAGGACGTTTGACGGTGTTGGCACGGACTTCGCTGGTCCCTTTTTGGTGAAAACGTCGACACTTCGAAACAGCAAGACTGTCAAGGCCTACTTGTGTGTTTTTGTTTGTCTCTCCACAAAGGCCGTACACTTAGAACTGGTCTCCTCGCTTACGACCGAGGCGTTTGTAGCCACATTTGACAGATTTGTATCCCGCAGAGGGCTGCCTTCCTTGATCTGTTCTGATTGCGGCACTAACTTCAAGGGCACTTATAATTATTTGAATGTCGTTGTTAATTTCCTTGAAACCAAGAAGGCTGATATAGGCAATAGGCTTGCCCGACGTGGGATAAATTGGTTGTTTTCCCCACCAAATTGCTGTAAAATCGGCCAAAACACACTTGCGCAGGACAATCGGTGAATCTGTCCTTACCTTTGAGGAACTCGCAACTGTGTTTTGTAAGATCGAGGCCGTTTTGAACTCTCGGCCATTGTGCCCGATCTCCTCAGATCCGAATGATTTGGAGGCCCTTACGCCGGGCCATTTTTTGATTGGTCGCCCACCCGTGGATTACTCCAGGCCTCATGAAGTGTATAAAAAACCGTGACAATCTGCATATTAAACTAAAAAAAGCCCGGAAAATATTATTCTCCAAACAACATATAAGCGATATCGCAATTTTTGCAATAACTTATTAAATACATTAAAAACTAATTACGAACGCAACCAGCTCCTCAAGGCCAAAGGTAACTCGGGGGCTACCTGGAAAGTAATCAAGAATATTACTAACATTTGCCAGCAAAATGCTCCTCCATATGAACTGTTAAATTTACATAGGGATCCAGGGTCATCTGTAAATCAAGTCAACAACTACTTTGCTAGCGTTGGTAGGTCATTAGCCGAGACAATACAAGCAAATACGCGTGGTACCACTGACTCGTCTAAAACAACACAGGACGGCAATAGAACTGGTAAGTCTATGGTTCTATTGGATATTACTGATAGTGAACTAGATGTTATCATTGGAGGTTTGAGAGAAAAGTGTGCGGTGGGCTTGGATGGAATAACTACATCTCTACTTAAATCAGCACGCGAGTACCTGATTCCACCCCTGAAACACATCTTTAACCTTAGCCTACACTCTGGTATATTTCCAATGGTATTAAAAAAAGCAAAAATTCATCCGGTCTATAAGGGTGGGGACAGAGGCCATATCGCTAATTATCGCCCCATTTCCATCTTGACCGTGGTGTCGAAAGTCTTTGAGAAGTGTATTAACAATAGACTAATGGAATACCTTGACGACTTTGGTATTATTTACCAAAATCAATATGGCTTTGTTAAGGGAAAATCAACAGAGGACGCCGTTATTGACCTCACGGAAACTATTATTAATTCCCTTGACAAGAGGCTAAAGACCGTTGCTATATTCCTGGACCTCTCAAAGGCGTTCGATACCGTCTCTGTTCCCATGCTTATTGACAAGATGGAATCTATAGGCATAAGAGGTACAGTCCTGGATTTGTTTCGGAGCTATCTTAGTGACAGAACTCAGTGTGTGAAGATTGGTAGGCACACCAGTGAAGAGCAGGCTCTCACTTACGGCGTCCCACAGGGGAGTGTTCTTGGTCCGACTCTTTTTCTAATATACATCAATGATCTGTGTCTACTCTCCATTCCTAACTGCAAGATTTTTACTTACGCAGATGACACGGCATTGGTTATGTATGCGAAAAACTGGAGTCTTGCCTATGATTACGCCGATAAAGCTTTTTCCACCGTCAGATCATGGCTTGCTGCCAACCTTCTCACACTGAACGTAGACAAAACTAAGTACATGACTTTCTGTACTTCTCACATCTCACAGCCACCGAGTGGACTAGAACTTAAAGCTCATACTTGTGACCAACTAAATGTTAACTGTAGCTGCCCTCCACTGTCACGTACACGACTCATAAAATACCTAGGAGTCACAATAGATGACAACCTCCGCTGGGATGAGCATATAGAGGCTTTGTCTTCCCGGACTAGAAAACTTATTTACATAATTAAAAAGCTCAGAAATTCGGCAGACTTTGATACGCTCAAGTTAGTGTACTTTTCGTTAGTACAGTCAGTACTCTCCTACTGTATTCCTGTTTGGGGCGGTGCTTGCTCTACAACTATGCATAAAGTAGAGAGAGCGCAAAGAGCGGTTCTAAAGGTACTATCCCGAAAACCTCGACGCTATCCAACTACAGATTTATATAGGGAATGTGGTGTGCTCACTGTCAGGCAACTCTTTGTGCAACAAACCGTAGTTCGAAAGCATGCATCCATCCTATACAAAAGGATTGGAAATCGCCGTAAGGACCGGATTTGCGAAATCGTACCACACAGAACCTGCATCGCTGGTAGAAGTTTCTATGTGCTAAGCGCTCGTCTCTACAACCGAGTAAACAAAAATATCTACGTCTATCCACAAACTGTAAAGGAATTTAAATCGACGCTAATGAACTGGCTGCAAAACTTAAATTACAAGGAGACAGAAAATCTCCTAAATTCAATCGGCAGTTGATGTCAGGAACCGTACAACGACACATGCACACAACATACACCCACACTCACAGCCACACACACCCTCGCATACCACACACGCCATACTCACACACACACCATACACACACACATACACTCACTCACAAAAACACATTAGCATGCATATAACTTTTGATTTTTGTCTTTCATTAAAAGAAAAAAAAATGCTATTTTACTTTTTATTTTATTTTTTATAACGATTGTGTAATTATAACTATTAAATTCGAATCTTTTATAAACTGTAATTAGTTCTATGCTTTTGTAAACTAAATGTTATTCAATAAGTGGAAGGCGCTGGCACCTGTAATACAATGTCTCATTAGTACAGGTGTCACCGTTTCATCGTGTTTTGTGCAACGTTTTATAAAAGTGTAAATGACCTAATTATTTGTTGTAATGTTTTTGTGATTTTTAAGGACAAATAAACTATTATTAATATTATTATTACTTGTCGCCTTGCCTGAGTACCCCTATATTGATACGAGACCTGGTCGTCTCTCGCGTTTTGAATTGGTACGCCAGATTACTCAGAGCTTTTGGAAACGCTGGAATTTGGAATATTTGCACATACACATACTCCAGCAACGCGTTAAGTGGACCGACAAGACCGATCCACCCAAGATTGGTGACCTCGTTTTGATCAAGGAGGCTAACCTTCCGCCACTCAGATGGCGCAGGGGGCGCATTCTTCGTTTGGTAACTGGGGCTGATGGAGTTCCCCGATTTGCTGAGGTTTTGGTGGACGGTTCGATTCTGAGGAGAGCGGTTGCAACATTGTCACGTCTACCAACCGATTAGCTGACCGGTAGGCCGGTCCGGGGCGGGTGGATGTTTGAAATAGAAATAGTTTTTATGATAAGTCAAGTCGATTATATCGATTTATTAACGTTTAGTTTAGTCTATTGTAAATTTGGACTATGGTCACACTGAACTGTCATTCACTTTTTTTTTGTTTCATTGTCGGTTCCCGGTATAAAAGTTCTCTTGACCACGCCGTATCTTGTAATCTCGCGTGCCCTTGTGCTATAAAAGAATATTTGGAACCCGTTTTGAATGCCACTTCCTTGGTCAATAACTGGCACTGGTTTATTTGTGATAAAATTAGTATCTTAAGAACATTGTAAAACTTGTGTGAATTCGATGCACGTGCTTGGTGCTCGACGACTTCGCTGATGAAGGACGCCGAACTGGACCCTGTGGTATTTATTCGATTAGCTTGTTATTTTGGCCAAAATTATGAGTTTAATCTTATAGGTCCACTCAAGAACGTCACCACCACCGAGATCTTTGGTAAGACATTTTATTAATATTCGAATATTAATAAAATATCAATCGCAGCAATACTGTTTAGATAAATTGTCTATCGTGGTCAGGTAGATGTATTACAACTTCCACTGCGCACTCTGAACAATTGCCTACCTGCCTACGGTAACTCTAGACAGTCATCGCAGTGTTTTCACCTTCTTAACTAGGTAAAACATTTTTTTTTATATAGGTAGTGAGTGTTCATCCAAAAAATAAAAACTATTTGTGACCACAACCTCATTCCTTTGGCGACATACAATGCAACATGTTCCAGGAATCGTGGCGTTTTAGAAAAGTTTCTTAAAATACTTACCTCCTGCGAGTAAATGAAAGATTAAAAATACCCATACGTCTTACTGCTATAAAGGCTCAATAAATCCAAAACAAAACCCTGTGCGTTTCGGCTCAACTGCAAATGTCCTCCACCTATATTTCACCCAGTATTTTGTTTATTTTTCTCTATCGGGTAAAAAAAAAACAAATCGTTGCCATAGAGTTTACCCTGATAAAGTTGTTTGGCCCCGTGCTAATAGAAAATGTAGTTTTGCTTATGGAAAGCTTATTTCTTCATCTAGTCGTTAGAGGCAGGCGGGTTGACTGCGGTGTCTGGATTTGTTTTGCGCTGCTGCAATTACCTTTTGTTTCTAGTGGATTTTCTTAACAATTTCTGATGTGGTAAAAGTTAAAATCTTTTTTGTACAAGCATTGTACTTACATGCATAAACTTCAGTTTGTTTTCCTTGTTTTTCTACAAATGTTAATTATCGCTCGCTTAATAATGTGCCCAGTAGATGGCAATAGGCTCGCCTCCTATTACATTGGGACCTAAACATAACTGGCGAAATGTGGGTGTGTATACACCTCTGCCTACCCCTTCGGGGATAAAAGGCGTGGAGTTATGTTATGTATGTTTTCCTTGCAGAGATTTTCAGATTTGACATTAAATTAAGTGCCATCATGTCATCAATGGTCGCTTAGTAAAGCTAGCTAAGAGCATCCTTCCTGAGAGCCAATGTGGTTTTCGACCAAATAGAGGCACGCATGACGCTATATTTGTTTTAAAACAGATACAAGAAAAGTGTCTCAAACAGTATCGTGACCTCCATCTATGTTTTGTGGACTTGGAAAAGGCCTTTGATCGCGTCCCAAGATCTGCCCTTTGGCTTGTCCTGGAGAAATGTGGTTGTCCACGGAAATTCATCAGTCTCATACGCCAGTTTCACGAGGGCATGTTTGCTCGTGTACTGCACGAAGATAGTTTCACGGAGCAATTTCCAGTAACGAGTGGCGTCAAACAGTGTTGTGTCATGGCACCGACACTCTTTGCAATCTATTTTTCTGTTGTGATGAACGATGCCATAGAGAAATGTAAAAATAAAATCACTCTCAATGTCCGCATGGACAGAAGCGTATTTGACATAGCACGTTTCAAAGCAAAAAGCGAAATCGCAAAAGTTCCTGTTACTGAGATCCAGTATGCCGACGATGTCTGCCTCATGGCTGATAACCTAGCTGATCTTCAGGAATGCCTCGATAACCTAGACGAATCGTGTCGCAAGTTTGGATTGGTAGTCAGCGCATCGAAGACCCAGATTCTTAAACAGCCCGCAAGAGGCCGATCTGCGGACGATGTGCCTGTAAGCCTGAACAATAAAGTTTTAGAGGAGGTAGGCACATTCCGTTACCTTGGCAGTCTTGTGCGTACTGACAATCGTCTCGAGAGAGAAATATCCGCTAGGATTGCAAGGGCTGCAGCAGCATTTGGTGGACTTAGCCACCGTGTCTGGGAATCCCACAACCTTGCATTGCATACCAAGCTAGCTGTCTACAAAGCTGTTGTATTACCAACGCTTACATATGCATCGGGGGCATGGTGTCTTTATAAAGGTGATATAAAACGTTTAGACACTTTCCACCTGAAAAGTCTCCGATCGATTCTTCACGTAACCTGGCAAGATCGAATTCCAAACGCGGAGGTTCTACGTTGGACGGGGATGTTGGGTATGGAGAGTCTCCTCATGAAGGGCCAGCTGCGTTGGTGTGGGCACCTTGTCCGTATGGAGTCCACCAGGTTGCCTAAAGCTGTTTTTTACTCGGAGATAGCTTCGGGTAAGCGCCGAAATGGAGGACAGTATTTGCGGTACAAGGATGTAGTCAAGCGTCATCTAACTGCAGCTGGTTTGTCACCTGATACGTGGGAAAATTTAGCCACAGAAAGAACTAAGTGGCGCAAAGCTATCAACGATGTTATAAAAACTTTTGAACGCAGCCGTATCGAAGACCTTGAAGACAAACGCCAGTTAAGAAAAAATCGTCCGAAGCCCTCTTATACTTACACCTACAATGCACAAGGAGACCTCCACTGTCCCATTTGTAACCGCGTCTTTAAGGCAAAAATTGGTTTCGCGAGTCACGTAAGGGCACATGCACGACAACAGAGTTCCGACAATTGACAGGGTGTCGCCGTTGACGGACACGTCTGGGAGGACATCATCATCATCAAGTGCCATCATAGCGAATCTGTATATTTATAATTCTTTCGTTACTGTTTGATTGAGAGACAATGCTGAGCCAAAACTATTGGGCGCAAGTAAGTAGCAAACATTTGGCATGTACTAGTATGTTCCTTGGGATCCATAGGGGTCTACTAAGAAAAAATCGGGAAGAAACAGTTAAAAATATGTGGGCATAACTGTGTGTGTGGCATCCTCTAGTTTACATATAACATCGGTCAGGTACGAGTTGAATTTGCTCGGGTAGGATTCCGTACCATGTCGGGCACGCCACGATAGTGGCGGTAAGTCCCGTGGTTGAAGAGTGGTTGGAGAGACGTCACGGCGTCCTCACCTTCCGGTTGACTCAAATCCTTACCGGCCATGGTTGTTTTGGCCGGTATTTGTGGAGGATAGGCCGGGAGGAAACGCCCGGATGCCACCATTGCGGCAGTAGCCGCGACCCTGTCGAAGACACGGCGTTGCATACTTTGGCGGATTGCCCAGCCTGGGCATCGCAGCGCCGTGATCTGGTCGCGGCTCTGAATACGGTTGTCCTCTCGCTCCCGGCCGTAGTTCTGTCTATGGTCCGGAGTGAGAGGTCCTGGAACGCCGTCGCCTCCTTCTGCGAAGCAGTCATGCTGAGCAAGGAGGCGGCGGAGCGGGAGAGGGAAATACATCGCCCTCTCCCCAACCGTAGGTCCGGGCGTCGGGGACGTCGAACAAGAGACGACCTCCGACCACCCTAAATTTAGTGCCTGCGGACGGTGAGCGCTGGGGCTGCTCCCTGTCCGCCAAAAGGCGGGAGGCGGCGCGTGTCCTCCCCGCCTCCCAAGTAGCTTTGGATGCTAGAAGTTTGATGGATGCAAGAAGTTTGATGGATGATTGCGAGATCATATGTAGACGGGGCCCGCCAACACAAACGGCGGGCCAATCCCGGGCGGGGTCGCGAGAAAGTATGCTAATAGCGGATCGCGTGACCCCGCCAACATACGGGACCCGTAGGGACACCGCGGTGGTTTTTAGTGGGTATGCCCCGAACGACTTTAGGGTAGAGCCTCCACATACCTCCTCCGCCAGTCCCAAGCCCAGCCGTTCTAATGGCTGGGTTGGCGGAGTTGAGATGACTCATAAGGAGAGTTTCCCACCGTAGTGAACAAAAAAAAAAAAAAAGGATTCCGTACCATCCCCCTCGTGGGATCTCCACCTTGTCGTGGTGGGGGGGCTCAGTAACCGTGGATTGGTCACCCGCGGTGAAGCTAAGAGGGATCCAGGAGGGGACGCTCCGCGTGGGCTTGGCAGTGGGCCTGCGCAGGATGCGTCCAACGGTGCGGGTGCGGGGGACAGTTTTGTCTGTCCCTCGCAGTCGGGCGTGGTCGCGGGAGGAGAGGCGTGTCGGTGTTGCGTTGCCGCGCGCCCTATCAATGGGGGCGCACCATTCGATGCCTCGCGGTGGGGCCGCAGAGGAAGAGGAGATGCGGTGTTGCGTTGCCGTCCTCCCTATCCTCTGCGGCCGCTTGGTGTTTTGGCGGCGGATGAGGGTGTTGGGCTCCGCGAAGGGGGTTTTGTTCCGGGCCCGCCGGACCGTCTGGCGGGCCGGTACCCGTCGGGGGGTTGTGACGTATGCTTGGGCGAAACCCGACCCTCCGACACACGGGAGCATGATTAAAAAAAAAAAAAAGGGTTCCGTACCATCGCACAATATACAAGTACCTATGAACTTTCATATACGTGTACATTACGTTACAGCGGCTTTTTTCTTTGAATTTAAAAAGTCAATTCGTTGTTTTAGAGAAAATAAGGTCTTCTCGGCACCCGCAAAGTACAGCACAAAAAATAATCGCTAATCAATAACTATACTTAACAGAATTTTTGTCATGTACATTCACCGCATACATAGAAACAAAGCATTCTAACAATAACGATTACTGTTCTCCCAATTTTGGTAATCAATCAGCCTATCGTAGTCCACTGCTTGACATAGGCCTCTCCCAACACGCGCCACAGTACACGGTCCTCAGCCTTCCGCATCCAGTCTGTCCCAGCCACCTTTTTCAGGTCGTCGGTCCACCTAGCCGGGGGCCGCCCTACCTTACGCTTGCCGAGACGTGGTCTCCACTCTAGGATACGCTTGCTCCATCGGCCATCAGTCCTTCTACAGATATGGCCAGCCCACTGCCACTTGAGCCTACTGATTCTGTGAGCTATGTCGGTAACTTTGGTTCTTTGTCGGATAACTTCGTTTCGGATTTTATCCTTCAAAGAGACGCCAAGCATAGTCCGTTCCATAGCTCGCTGCGTGACTTTTAGTTTGTGAACTAGTCCCACTGTGAGTGTCCACGTCTCGCACCGTACGTCATAACAGGTAGGACGCAGTGGTTGAAGACTTTGGTCTTCAGACATTGCGGTAGGGGCGAAGAGAAAACTCGACGTAGCTTGCCAAACGCTGCCCAACCCAACTGGATCCTGCGGTCGATTTCTTTCTCGAAGTTGTTTCTACCAAGCTGGACTACTTGCCCAAGGTAGACATACTCTTGAACAACTTCGAGCATCGATCCGTCGACATAAACCGGTCCCGGCACAATGTGTTCGTTGAACATAATCTTGGTTTTATCCAAGTTCATGCCGAGACCGATCCGTCGAGAGGCTCCATTTAGGCTGTGCAGCATCCCGCTCAGCTCTTCTAGGCTCTCTGTCACAATGACGATATCGTCGGCAAACCGAAGGTGGGATATGTACTCGCCATTAATGTATATGCCCCGTCCAGTCCAGTCCAGCGTCTTAAAGACGTCTTCGAGTGCGTTGGTGAAGAGCTTAGGGGATATTACATCCCCCTGCCTCACCCCTCTACGCAACTCAATTGGGCTGGTTTTACTGTCCTGGAGCTGGACGGTCATAGTGGCCGTGTCGTACAAACATCTCAACACCTCGATATAGCGCCAATCGATGCGACACCGCTGCAGAGCATCCAGAACCGCCCAGGTTTCAATGGAGTTGAAGGCTTTCTCGTAGTCCACGAAAGCCATACACAGCGGCTGATTGTATTCGTTGGTCTCTGTACAATCTGCCGAACAGTATGGATGTGGTCTACGGTGCTGTAGCCTTTTCGAAACCCGGCTTGTTCCGGTGGCTGGAAATCGTCGAGTTTTCTAGCGAGGCGATTTGTTAGGAATCTCCAGAACAACTTGTAGACGTGACTCAGGAGTGATATGGGTCTGTAGTTTTTCAGCAGGGTTTTGTCACCTTTTTTGAAAAACAGAACCACCGCACTCCCACTCCACGCCTGAGGTGTTAGGCCTTGGTGGATAACGGAATTAAACAGGCTCGCCAGCTCTTTGAGAACTGCTGTCCCACCTGCTTTTAAGAGCTCTGTGGTGATTCCGTTATCCCCTGGAGACTTGTTGTTCTTGAGCTGCTCGAGAGCCACTCTTACCCCGCCCTGGTTGACATCAGGGATGTCCTCCGTGTAATGGCGTTTGAGTTGGGCTCTGTGGTCATCATCGCTGGATCTCGTGGGTTTAGGCATCCATGATGCGTACAAGTCCTTGTAGAAACTCTCAATTTCAGCGAGAATCTCGAACTTGGAGGTTACGGTTTTGCCATCCGCAGTATTGAGTTTCGACAGATGAATTCTACCAAGCTGGCGAGCGAAGACTTTGGTGCCTCGATTCAGTTCAATCGCAGCCGTAATGGCGCGGGTATTGGAACATCGGAGGTCACGTCGCACCAGCTTCCGGCTCTTCCGGTTCAGGTTTCTTCCATCTGTCGAAGACGTCTGCGCATATGATATTCCCCTTCTTTGCCTCATAAGTTCGAGAGTCTCGAGCGAGAGTTTACTTTGCTTGTTAACGCTTTTTCCGGGAAACACCCTTCGAGACACATCCTGTAGCGTTTTGACCACAGCGTCGGTTTTCTCGTCAACAGTGCCATGGGTTTCCAGCAGTCTGAAACGGTTTTGAAGTTCCAGTTGAAACTTTTCAGATCCTACTGCTAGCTGAGGCGCAGTAGGTCTAAGAGTAGACTTCATTATGCGAAGCCTCTCAGCTCTGAAGGATATATTTAGAGTGCCTCGGACAAGTCGGTGATCGCTACCGGTATTAAACCTGTTGATCACTGAGACGTCTCTAAATACATACCTCCGATCAGACATGATGAAGTCTATCTCGTTCCTTGTCACAGTATCGGGGCTTCGCCATGTCCACTTTCTATGAGGCTTCTTCTTAAAGAAGGAGTTCATTAAGAAGAGCCCCTGTGACTCCAAAAAGTTGACCAGCATTTGCCCCCTGTGATTTCGGTACCCCACGCCATAGGATCCGATTCTCGTTTCGCCGCGTTCTTGTACTCCCACTTTGGCATTAAAATCCCCCATAACAACGCTGTAGTGTGTCCTGGTGGTATGATGTAGAGCCTTAGTAATGTCCTCATACATGGCTTTGACTATGTCATCGCAGTATGTCGAGGTCGGCGCATATACCTGTACCACCTTCAGGGAGTACCTGTCGGTGATCCTTAATATCAGGTACGCTACCCGTGTCGACACACTGCTGATTTCTACACCGTTGTTAGCGAGAGATTTGTTAACGAGGAAACCAGCCACGCCCTGAGAGGTCTGATCGCCTTCTCGAAAGTAGAACAGGTTGCCTAACTCAAGGGTTATCGTGTCCTCCCCCTGTCTTCGGACTTCAGACAACCCCAATATATGCCAGTTTATATGACCTAGTTCTACTTCGAGTTCGGTGATGTGTTGGTCCAGCCGTAGAGAGCGTCCATTGTACGTAGCCAGGGTCAGTTCTTGTGGTAGCCGTTTGCCGTAGCCCGGAGATTCTTAGCACCCCCTGCCCTGCTGTTACCGCGACCGCTACCGTAGTTTATTTATTTATTTATTTATTTAATATGGTTTACCAACAGTTGTTACAGTGGAATTAATTTAATATATAATAGTTTATAAGTGTCTTATCACTACTGCACAACCAATTATAGGCAAACACAGCATGCAATGTGTTTACAATTATTTAGCGACACACAAGCCTAGTAACAATAATTAATGATTTTGAGTCTCTAATGAAAAGGTGGCTTAGCATTATAAGAAAATTTACTAAAATATACATTTTAATATCAACGTTGTTTGAACATCTTTAGTATAAAGGACGACATGTTCTCAGCGTGGATGTCGATCAGGTCGCTGCGTTCATTTATGAGCCTGCATAAGCGTGCAATGGGTGAGTTTGCTCCATGTTTAGTTCGGCGAAAGGGTGGAACTAACGGTGTGATAGGTTTCCTGGGTGTTTTACGAGGGACTCGGAAAGAAATATTGGCTAGGAGTTGTGGGCTATCGATTTTGTTCCGAAGTAAATTGTACACGAACCTTGCATCTAGCATATCTCTGCGTTTCTCTAAGGACTGCATTTTAAAGAGATCTAGTTTTTCGCTGTAACTGACATGTTTTATTGCTTTTCCTTTTGTGGCATAAACAAGATGGTTCAAAAATCTTTTCTGCACCCTTTCGATCCTAAGTGAATGAACCGCGTAATGAGGACGCCAGGCTACACTGCAGTATTCCAATATACTACGGACTAGGCTGTAGTACAGCATGATTTTAGTACGCGGTTCTCGGAATTGTTTGCTGTTGCGAATGACAAAACCTAGAACACGTAAGGACTTCTTTATGATAAAATCAATATGAGGCACAAATGTAAGCTTACTGTCTATGAGCACACCTAAATCCTTAATGCAAGTCGTTTCACTTAAGGTTGTACCATTTATATTGTAAGAGGTACTCATGTTGGTCATGGTACTCATAGTTGCGGACAACGGGACTACCGGGAACTGGGGGCCTATTCGTTGGTGCGCTCATTGGGTGGTATTTGGCCTACTATACCGCGCTGGAAAGACGAGTTGGTATAGGGTTTGTTTTTAAGTTTTCCATCTCTTCGCAAAGATATTATTCGCTTTTTTGCAATTTCCTTAGTCGCCTTTTACGACACCTACGGAATGAAATGGGGTAGTGACACTTGTATTCTTTATCCGTCACTACACGGAGGTTAGTGGTACACGGAGGTAGTATTTTGGTAATAACTATCCATTACTCTACAACACAAACACCATTTACTTCTACACACTTTCATCAAAAGATTATTCTGATGAGAGATCATATTAGGACAATTACTTTGAGTAGCGCATATTACGAAACTTGCGATATTATAGTGAACATTAAACGATGTTTATTATATCGAGTAGAAAATTTGCTTCCGTTTAGTTTGTTCTCAGTGCCCGTATAGAAAATTGCATTGTTTATATAAGGTTAGTATAAAATAGGTAAGTCCTTTCTATTCCGCTGCTAACTGCAATACTCAATATTTTCTCCACTTTATTCCCATTCTAAAAGTGTAAGTTTTCTGATTTCGATTTCTTGTCCGACTTCTACAGAAATTCGTTTAATATTTTCTACGTGCCTTTATTTTGTTTTTACATGCTGTGATATAAGTAGTTTCTTTGTCCAGTACTAAAATAGCGAGTATTGTACACTCCATTTTATAATTCCATACAATAGGTAATCTTCTAGCACCGCGGGCGACTTTCTGGACACGAAAAATACCTATTGGTATACATGTTCAATAAGAAAGAAAACATTTCGAGTCGTACTAGTAGTCGTACTTCCATTCGTACATCAGTTTTCTTATCCTGTGTAGTAGAGAGATGTCAACTGGCAATTGCGCATATTGGCACAATGACTTACGTGGTTAACTCGCATTGGTTCTACAAAGTTCAATGAACCTCCAGCATAACTCAATAAACAAATTACCTAATAATGTACTCTGAATAACGTTTTCAGTTCGAAGTCTGTCGGGATAGCTGGCTTTTACTATTTGTAATCATTGGATTAGATATCGCTATTTATGCTTTATGGTATGTCAAAGCCACAATCCTGTTATAAGACATATACCTACCTACCATTTGTAATTATCAAAGCGACACGTATTTACTTTGTTACTTTTTATGAACGCATACCTTTCTAAATGTAAATAATAATATTTTTGCGTAAGCACGGTATAAATATAATGTTCGTATTGTAGCGAATGGAAAACGTTATCACGGCGCCGTTTCCTGTGATCTGCCATAAGCCCAGATTAGGTCGGATTGGGACGAGTCGTGCCATCCAACCGGTTATATTGAAGACGTATGTGCGATGTCTGAACAGATACTTAATACCTATTAAATTGTCAGCTCCATTAAGGAAAAATTACTACCACTGCTATTACTCTGTAGATACATTTACTACCACTACTATTACTCTGTAGAAACATTTACTACCACTACTATTACTCTGTAGATACATTCATGATGTCAATCAGGGATGTTAAGGATATCCATATCCGTAACCGAAACTATCGGATATCCGAAATAAAAAAATATCCGTATCCGTAACCGAATCCGAAATAAATGTTTCGGATAATTTCGGATAGGGGTGGAGTCTAAATGCGAAGCGCTACGACAAATGTTTTTAAACGGCCGTTTTTTTGGATTGATTGTTTTCATGGATAGCTGCATGAAAGATATGAGGGAAATTGATTGCGGGATCGATATGGTAGGATTGTGTGTTAAGAGCCTCTTATAAGAAAGAAAAAAGAGTTGCAACAAATGACGGATTGCATGAACGAAAATTTTAAAGCGAAAGGTTGAAAGTTAATGCAAGAAAGACGATAGTGATGGTGTTTGAGAAGGATGAAAGTTTGACTGAGTGTAATATTACGATTGAAAATGTGGAACAAGTTGAAAGATTTGTATATTTGGGAAGCATGTTTACAAGAGATGGAAGATGTGAAGGAGATATCGAAAGGAGAGTGACTGTGGGGAACAGTGTGAACGGAGCGCTGCCTGCCTTTATGAACGGCCAAACTGTGCCTAAAAAGGCGGGGCTGGCGGTTCATAATGGAGTGCTGGAGCCCACCTTGTACATATGGAAGTGAGTGTTGGGTATGGCAGAAAAAGCATGAAAGCAGAATTAACGCAGTTGAGATGCGATCACTGCGTAATATGTGTGAGGTGAGACTGATTGATAGAATTCCGAATGCAGTAATACGAGAGCGATGTGGCCTGAAAGAAGATGTCGTGACAAGGATTGAGAAAGGAATGCTTTTTTTTTATAGTACAAGGCGGCAAACGAGCAGACGGATCGCCTGATTGTAAGCAATTACCGCCGCCCATGGACACAAGCAGCACTACAGGAGTCACAAGTGCGTTGCCGCTCCTCGGGGTTGGGAATAGGGATAGGATAAGGAGTGGGATGAGGGAGAAGGAATAGGGGATAGGGCCTCCGGCACTCTCACTCACCGAACGAAACGCAACAGTTAAGGTACTGTTACTTTACGTCGAATTTCTGTGAGAGTTTAGTACTTCCCCGGTCGAGCCGGCCCATTCATGCTGAAATCAGCAAGGCTCTACTACCTAGACCCTAAATGCAGAAATGGTTTGTACACGTGGAGCGAATGAGTGAAGAAAGATTGACGAATCAAATATATATGGCAGAGGTGTGTGGGCAAGCCGGTTGCGGCAGTCCTCGTAAGACGTTCGTCGACCAAATTGGGGACGTCTTGAAAAACGGAAAAGTCCGAAACACCCGTAACCGGCGAGCATGTATGAAAAGAGTAATGAATGTAGAGGAAGCGCGTGAGGTTTGCAAGGATAGAAGCAAGTTGCGTTCTGTTCTCTCTGCCTAACCCAACGGGAAAAAGGCGCTCAAAGGTTGCTCAAAGTCATAACTAATCAGCAATTTAATTACATTACGAAATTACGAATACTTAGTTCGATAAACGGAAATATACGTGTTGTTTCCAAAAATGCCTTAAACATCTAGTATCCGTAACCGAAACTATCCGAAACTACCGGATAATCCGAAATAATTTCATATCCGTATCCGAAACCGAAACCGATATAATATTTTTCCAATATCCGTATCCGTATCCATATCCGAAATTCCATATCCATAACATCCCTGATGTCAATGTAAACTTAACAGACAACTGCTAAGCGTTAAGCGATTCCAAGACTCTAATTGCGGCTTGTCTTTATTTCTTGATTAGTTTGAGTGCCAAAGATTAGTTTAGACTGGCTTTGATTAGGATTAGGGTAGGTTCTATTTGCCTTGAGAGAACTGTATGTTTGTGATGTTTATTGTAATGTTCTCTAATGTGTCCGAAAATAGAAGTGTAATTTCTACTTCATACATACTTCGCCTTATTCGTATGTTTCATCATATAGCAGATAAACATAGAACATTTGTAATAAATATACTGCATGATTGTATTTGCATTGGTATCTTCGATATTTCGTTTGAAGATATAAGGTATAAGAGTAAATCTAGAGCGTTTCCACTAAAGTTTATTTCTGCACTTAATTCTATATACCCCACGCTTATGGTGACTACGAGTTAAGGTGCTAGCTAGTACTCACAAAATGCTAGTGCTATCCAAAACCAACTAAAGAAAAAGTCGTAAAATCTCTCATCGAAAATTCGGTGGCGTGCATTTCGGAGCGAATAATCTCGCATTTAGAATTAGAGGTTCGCTTTAAGTCGTCGTAAATATAGCGCCACATAGTTATTTTGAAAAGGCTTGCACCCCGCGCCCGCGGCGGTTCGCTTGGCGGAATATAATAATAGTCGTCGGGGCACCGCGGAATATCATCTCGGCACATTGTGAGAGGCAGGATGCTCATTAGATGAACGCCCCGGGCCGCCGCCCGCTCCGCATGCCGCCCGCACGCCTACCTTCTGCTACACTACTACTCTGCCCATCACACCACTTCACATTCTAATTAGTTTTATTTCAACTCATGCTTCCCTTCATTTAACGTCTCGCCAAAAGCCCCAAATTGGTGTCCTACTTTTTCCGTCCATTGCATACTAATAATATAAATTTGAGGATCTCTTCCAATGGCGTTCTGATAAGACTGAAACGAGCAACTGAAACGGAAAGTGTTCCATTCTGAAGTTACGTCTCGCGATAAAGTTTTAGTTAAAACCTATTAGGATATACGACTTGCAGATCTAATAGGCTTTAACCTCTTTATGTTATCGCTTAAGTTGAGTGCGGTGTTAACATTATAATTATAAAGACTGGTGTAACTCAACTCTGGAATAATGTCTGAGTGAGTTTACCAAGCCGATGTAATATTTTAATCTTATCATTCGAGTCAAGTTTCATGTCTCGCGAGGAAAGTTTGATCCGCGGTTCAAGTTTCGAGACGAACGACGAGCTTACAACTGTGACTGCGGGCCCCTTCACTTCTCTACATCAAAATAGACCTAATAACACTATTATGAGCCCGAGCCCTCTGAAAACACTGATTATAACGTGTTTTAAATAGATGGAAATAGCTCTTTGTCTCGCGAAACAAACAATAAAAATTGAAAGCAACTAAAATGTAGTAAGTATTCGTTTGCTCGAAGTAGAAACTTGAAACAAAACAGTAGGTATCAGTGTTAAGTAGAGGTGTGCCGTTGTTCTGAGAAACAATCTCTTTTGCTCAAGCTCGGTAGTGACTAATTCCAAAGTTAAGAAGCCTTGTTTGGCCGCTTCCGATATTTGTTAAGCCCGTGTCGGTTTTACAAGATGCCAGCTTGAGATAATAAATGTGTAGCCTCTGAAACCCCTTTCTTAGTAACTTAACAACTTCTAATAGAATAAAACTTAACAACCTTTGTCTGTTCATCTAAACTTTCAACTATAGAGGCACTTGACGGACCTTAAGTAGTACTAGTAAATAATACAACTAATGTTAGACTAGGCAGGCCGGACGCCGTTAGTTACGATTTTCATTTCAAATAAGTTTCAAACAACTTGTTCAAACTAGGTTCAAACTGTTCGACATAAATTCCTTCTAGCAGCTACCCTTTTAGCAGCTTTTCAATGTAGAAGAAGAATAATTTTAAAGGAAAATGGTTATAGTTGTAATGTTCTGTGTGCTGGTTTATTTTAGCGTGTTTTGTCCATTTTTAAATTATACTCTAAGAAGAAATTGATATTGCTAAGAGGTTCAGTAACACATGCGCTTGCTACTCGCTTAGCCCATCAAGATGACGTAATAAATGGAGGTCGGCAGCACAATTAATTGCTTCTAAGGAATGCGCTCAGCTGCAGCGCTGCAGTGATAACAAACATATAAGATAAATAGTTTATACTCAACTCTCACTTGCACTACCAGCCATGCGAAATATCATTTTGTACACAAACACAATTAACATAATTAATATGGATCTCAATTATTTTAGTAATTTTAATCTTTGTAGAGACTTTGAATATGCGGTGGATTTGGTAAAATGAGTTTGATTTTGCATAAGTAGATTCAGGACGACCTTTACCATTATCAGAACATTGTAATGAGCGTTCAATATTGCTCCGCGCACTAGTTGAGACTCCGTA
Source organism: Euclidia mi (assembly GCA_944739405.2). NCBI lineage: Eukaryota > Metazoa > Arthropoda > Insecta > Lepidoptera > Erebidae > Euclidia > Euclidia mi. The sequence continues at coordinate 54,270,756 of OX123186.2, read as the reverse complement.
ATCTTCAAACGCCGCTTTACTGAGAGTCATTCGAGGTAACGAGACCATAACTCCGTCTTGTCTGGATACGGCATAATCCCGACGCTCACGAAACTCCACAGAGCCAGATAGAGAATAGAAATACGATTAGTGGGATTTGTTTAGTTTGATTGGAGCCGGCTAAGCCTGCATTACTTGGAGATAGCACGATTTCTTCGCGTCCGTGGTTGATAACTTCAATTTTGTGTAACAGCGGGATCAGTGAGAGTTAATCTGTAAGCCGCTGGGTTCACACGATACACATCTAAGTCAGATGTTGTCTATCTTGCTTAGGACGGGTGGGAGTGGGTTAATGACTCGGAAATCATTCGGGTTAAGTTCCTTCGGGTACGGATTGGAAGATAAGGGCTAACAGATTTGTTGGTAGCACGCCTCTATCGAACTCGAGACTAACGTATCATTCGGAGACAATTGTATTGGATTTGACTGTGACTGGACATTGTGTACTTTGGCTTTTGTATACACAATTTAAACGTGGATAGAAAGTAGCAGCATGTTTTGATTTGTGCCATCTAACGATAATAGTGATTACGTTTCGTGATTACGAAAATTATAATGTATAAATCACAAAAATGACAATATTTTTACTTTTGTTTAAACCGTATTTGGATGGTACGAACTTTTATTTATGAAGCAGATACTTATGAAGCAGAACTCGTTTAAATTGAATCACTTTGTTGAAATTGAATTATGAAAATATCGGTATTTATAATTCAGGTATTTCAATGTCATGTCAAATGTGTTAGGTGAACAATAAAAATTAAATTGGCAGCGTCGAATTATGGAATGAGCCTTGTATTTCTGTATGTATGAATTTGAACTTCTGTAGTCATAACATTAGTTTTAATTGTCTATCGGTATAATTATGTATCCTGTAAGCACTTTTGTTTCAAGTATCAGATATTTTACCACTACTTTACCACTGATACAAGTACCATGATAGTCGTAGTACCATGCTTATGCTCTTATTGGAGTAGTTTAATCTCTCTTTTACGTGAGGTTTATCAATGCATACCTATACTTAGCAAAACATGGCAATAACCAATAGGTACCTACATATTTTACCTTACCTTTTGTAGTGTGTGCAAACTTGAGTCCTATTAATTACATACATGCAAGTATAAATATTTAAATTATTAATAATAATATCTTACAAAGATTTACTGTATACCTACTATGCTGTTTTTTTTATTAATAAACCTAAAACACGTCGCACAACAGCAGATGTTTGTTACATTCCTGAGCGCTGTGCGACTAAGACCCGAGATTTCCGGTTCATTTATCTGATGCCTCATCATAGTTCCGTTGCAGCCGGATGCAGGCGGTCAACGGTTAATTGATTATCCGGTAGTTAACCGGGCGAAGCTTTCTTGCGACACGCCGACGAATCCGGTTATGTTTGTAAAGAAGCTTAATGCAAATTATTTAAGCCGGTTACGTCAGGCTTTGCAATGTTTTGATTGGCTGTCGGTTGGTTACTTTGAATGTTCGACGTTTAAAATTGTTGATGTGACGTTGTTTATGGGTTGAAGATGTGTTCTTGAATTAGGGTGCTTGTACACGGCGCATGTAGCTTGAGCATGTTGAGGCACTTGCGCGGGTTACATGCACCGTAAACATATCGTTTAAAACAATGTGCGGGTCCAGCGACTTGAGCATGTACCAAAGCGAGCCACCCGCGCAAGTAATTCGCGTGCTTTGCGACGCGCGCGGGTCACTCGCGCATGATATCTGTTAAAATTACATTTTTAACATATGATTTTAAAATAATTTTCGTTCATCGAGACATTTGACGCGATTCAAGTCATAAAGCTACCGCGCGAATAGCATGCACATGTAGCTCTTGACCACGAACAAATAACTTGTACATAGGTACAGCTTGCGCAAGTAGCCCGCGTCTTTACTTGCTCCAGTTATTTGCACCATGTACAAGTACAAGCGAGTAACTTGATCAAGTAGCTTGCGCATATTGTTATGTGTGGGTGTATATCTGAGGATAGTAAATGAAATTGAGATAAATATTTCACTTGCATTTATTGGCATACAACCATATTGTACAAAGGTTAGGTGCCGACTGGCGTGCCGCATATCTTATGCTAACGTATACAAAATAGGATACCTGTGTGTCCCTACAGTAACCTCCCTCTTTTTGAAAAAATCCAATGTTACACATCATTTAGCTAAAGTTTTAAAACAGAAATTATAAACGTTCATAAAAGTGACCAAAGCTACGAGGTTTATCTATATGTTTACAATAGTAAGCAGTTCTGTCGAGCGATGTTATTCGTAACTTGAAACTGTCTCATACTAAACATGATGCTTGCTTATAACTCTGACACACCTGCTAAGTAATAAAAAGAAATACGAACAATAATGTTATATATTGTTATTGTACCTAAGTACGTTAAGAGTTTTATATAATAATATTTAAGTATTTAATGTTACGCTGAAATACATTTACATTTATACTTTTAAGTTACCTATCTTTGTGACGTCGTGCCTCGGCGCTTGCGAGCCCCGCTACGATGACGCACTGCAGTGGGGAGCCCCCTCCCGCTTGCCGACCATATATATACCAGCGACACACGTGGTTGGGCCCTTTTCTTCTGCTGGGAGACACGTCAAAGCTGAGTACTCATCCGTGGACCTGTGGAGTGTCAACCTACGACCTACGCCCTGGATAATTATCTAGTCGGTTAACCTCAAGTGTCAGTTCTTTTATGTAATCAAAACCATTGTGAATCTGGAATAATACGCGAGTTTAATCTTTCCTGGTGATATTTTTTATTTATTTCCTGTAAGACAACCTAATCGTCTCTTTTTAATTGCTCGGCGAGTGATCGATCCCGGCTATCCCGTGAAAATCAATCACTCGTGCGAGATTGGCGTAGGTTGGCACTTTACAGGTGAGTGAAATAATTTCTTTTTCTCTTGTATATTTTTCTCCTGTGTGTGCATATATTCTGGTGTGGTGAATTGCGTACAGGTACAGTTTCTATCTATTTTGGTTGGCCATAAGCAATTTAACTGTGTAAATAACATAACGGTGATTTAATTAACGTCGGTCTAAAATCACGTTCAACTGCGGGCAGCGTGTCGAGCCGCCAACCGGCTCTAACCGCTTTGCCGTTGAACTAACGTGCCTCGTGTTCGCGAAAAAAATATTGTGATTCAACCTTTTGACCTTTAAGAAATTTTTCTTAATCCTTTACCAATCATCACACCATTGTATAATTTAGTGTATTTCAGCTTTTTTTAGCACGGTATTCGATTTTCTGGCGATATTTAATTTTTTTCTAGTACCGGCGTAAATACTTAGATTTTCTATTATTGTTTTGTAATAATGGCTTACATTATAAATTTCTCATTATTAACTAAAGCGGAATTAGAATATGAGACCACAATACGCGGCGTTTCAAAGCCTGACGATCCCCGCAAACAAATCGCTAAACTTTCAGTTAAAATTCCCTCGGAGGATATATTATCTTCACCCTTCCCACCAGAGGAGGATGTGGCTGAAGTGGAAAAGTCGTTATTAAGATCAAATAAACACTTATCTATGTTGGAAGCAAACTATACCTCCGAGCTTCAACAGAAGGTCGAAACCGTGCTTCACCATTGTTTTCATCGACTGAATAGGGTGGATACCGGCAGTCTTGATATAAAAAAAATTGAGTCTGTGTGGAATAAATTTAATGACTTATATGCGAAATTACAATTAATCACGAGCCGTAGTTCGCGGTCGGATTGCTCAGTGGCACAGGGAAACACTTCCTATAATTACGACCGTAAGCTTTTCTCGGAATTAGGTAAATTAAAATTTAACGGTAAATCATGTGTAAGATCTTTTATTGAAAAAATTGATGAATTTATGTCCTGTAGATCTATTCCACATGACAAGATGTTGTCTTTCGCTTTTGAAATATTTTCGGGTGACGCATTAGTTTGGTATCGTTCTGTTAAAAATAATGTAAAGACTTGGTTAGAACTTTGCGAACTTTTAAAACGAGATTTTAGTCCGCATAACTACGATTATCGACTTATGACGGAGATTCGTCAGCGCTCACAAGGCGAGAACGAATCAATAACTATTTACGTGGCAAAAATGCACGGTCTGTTTTCGCGACTTAGTTCTCCTATCGCTGATTCGGAGAAGCTAGAAATTTTACTAAATAATATTAGACCTTGTTACACTAATTGTCTGCTCACTGCAAAGGTTGTTGATGTTGATAGTCTGATCGAAGTTTGTCGTCTTTTCGAAAATTACCAAAGTCGCAGTAAGCAATTTTCTGAACCCCCTAAAGTTTCAAAGAATACTGTAGCACCCGATCTAGCGTATAATTATCCGTTTTCTAATTTTTCTTCAAACAAAAATGTTTACAATCATAATAACTTCAATAAATATAACTCTGTCGCCGATACATCGAGATACAAGTCTGTACCACAAGTCAACGCCGTATCGAGTACTTCTAATATAAATAAAACTTTTTGCGTGCGTTGTAGATGCAATTCGCACTCATTACGTAATTGCCGTCAGCCACACTACCTAATCTGTTTTAAGTGCGGCACAAAGGGTTTCAAGGTGTCAGACTGCCCCAATTGTAAATCTAAGTCGACCCCTACAGTTTCAAAAAACTAGTTAATAAGGATTGTGGAAAATCAAATTATACAACTAATTGTAATAAAACAGAGTGGAATAATTGGTTGGACTTTTTAAAAAAAATCTTTAATAGCTATCATATTTCCTCAGTCCGTAATTCTAAAGTAGAACATTTACCTTACGTTACTCTAAAATTAAACGGAATACCTACCACAGGTCTTTTAGATTCTGGATCTTGCGTTACAATTTTAGGTAATAATTTGCATAACTTATTTTTGAAAGACAATGTTTTGGATAAATCGAAACCTTTAAGGTTAATAACAGCAGGCGGCGAACGATTTGAGTCTTTGGGATCGGTGTTTCTACCCTTCGAGTTTCAGGATAAATTGATTAACTTAGAAGTTCATGTTGTACCTGGGATTCAAAATTCCCTTATCCTTGGCATGGATTTTTGGCGAAGCTTTGGCCTATTTCCTAACAAATTGGAGTCTGTTTTGATTGTGAACAAGTCTGACGCTCAAGTAATGGAGTTGCAGGCAGTTCCCCCTACACATCTTGTTTCTTATGATCATCTTACAGTCGACCAGAGAGCTACCGCTGACAACATTATTTCTAAATTTACCGATATTTCATACGAGAAGCGGGGTCTCGGTTGCACAAATATTATTTCTCATTCAATTGATACAGGTGATTATCCCCCTATTCGGCAAAGATTTTATCGCATGTCTCCCGATAAACAAAGAATATTAATAAAGCATCTTGACAACATGCTCTCAGAGGATGTTGTTGAACGATCAGAAAGCCCGTGGTCAAACCCGGTCATTTTGACACCAAAGAAGAATGGTGAACTGCGTTTTGTGTTTGGACAGTCGAAAATTTAATTCCGTTACAAAAAAAGATGCTTATAGCTTGCCTTATATTTCGGAAATTTTAGATAATCTGAGAGATGCTAAATACTTGTCTAGTTTAGACCTGTCTAAATCTTTTTGGCAAACATTATTTAAGAAGAGGACCGTTGCAAAACAGCCTTTTATATTCCCACGCGTGGCACATTTCAATTCAAAAGAATGCCTTTCGGTCTTACGAATGCGCCAGCTACTCAACAACGATTAGTTGATATTTTATTTTATGGCCCAGAATTTGAAAATAAGGTTTTCTGTTTTATCGATGACATAATCTGTATCACGTCCAGCTTCAGCGAGCATATTACTCTTTTATTACGCATTCTTGATAAACTAAAAAGCGCTAATTTAACAATTAATCTCGAAAAATGTCAATTTTTTAGAGATAAACTAAAATATTTAGGCTATGTTGTCGACTCTAGTGGATTGCATCCCGATCCGGATAAAGTAAATTCAATGAAAAATTATCCCACTCCTTCTAATAGAAAAGAAGTACGTCGATTTTTAGGCGCAGCCTCGTGGTACAGGCGTTTTATACCGAATTTTAGCTCTATTGCTGCACCCTTAAATAAGTTAACATCTCAAAGTAAAAACGCACCTCCATTCTGCTGGACGACAGAGGCTAATGAGGCGTTTAATAACCTAAAGAATTGTTTGATTTCCTCCTCGGTGTTGGCTTGTCCTGACTACTCGCAACCGTTTGAAATACACTCAGATGCTAGCGATTTTGGTCTTGGCGCGATCCTCTGTCAAAGGTTAAATGGTGAGGAAAGAGTCATAGAGTACTATAGCAAATCACTCAGTAAGCAAGAAAAAAATTACAGTGCCACAGAGCGCGAGGCCCTGGCTGTTCTATCTGCTATAGAACACTGGCGTTGTTATGTTGAAAATGGTAAAAAGTTTATTGTTTACACTGATCACGCTGCTTTGAAATGGTTCTTGACCTTAAATAACCCTACTGGCCGGTTAGCCAGATGGGGAGTTCGCTTATCTTCCTATAATTTCGAAATACGTCATCGTCGGGGTTCCGATAACGTTTTACCTGATTTTCTGTCTCGCTCTTTACCCGTTTCTGCTATTGATAATGATATAAATATAGATATTAATTCTAATCAGAATTTACCAGTTTCTACTAATGATCCTTGGTATTTAAATATCTATAAAGGCTGTTTAAGTTCTCCGACTTCCTTTGTTAACTATCAAGTAATAAACAATAAATTGTATTGTTTTAAAAAAACATTAAACCCTCTCACTAGAGAATTTCAATGGAAAGAGGTTATTCCGTCTGACCAAAGAATTGACATTCTAAGGGAGAATCATTCTTCGCCCACTGCTGGACATCTGGGTATCTTTAAGACATACAAACGTCTTGCACTTAATTACTTTTGGCCTGGTATGTACTCCGATGTTGTCAAGTTCGTCAGTTCATGTGAACCTTGTATCACCCATAAACACCAAAACCACCCAAATTAAGGTCTAAGGGGAAAACCCAAATCATGTCAAAAGCCCTTTCAGACGATTAGTATTGATTTGATTGGTCCATTGCCCCCCAGCAGAAAACAAACCACTTTTATATTTGTGGTCAGTTGTTGTTTCTCTAAATATTGTTTGCTTTTCCCCATTAAACGGGCAACTGCAGAAGTGATAACAAAAATTCTCGAGGAAAATGTATTTTTGGTGCATGGAATTCCATCTACTATTGTTTTGGATAACGGTAAACAATTTATTAGCGCAACCTTTAAAAGTATGTTGTCAAAATATAAAATTCCAAATTTGCATTTTACACCGTTGTATACTCCCCACGTTAACTCAGTTGAACGCTACAACAAAACCATTATTACAGCTATTTCAACTTTCATAGAATCTGATCATCGAATCTGGGACACTTTAATCACTAAGGTTCAGTTCGCCCTTAACTGCGCAGTTAGTGAGGTTACTGGTTATTCTCCTAATTTCCTTGTTTTTGGTAGGGAGGTCATAACATGTGGTTCTCAGTATATTGACAAGGAATTTAATTCCAATATGGTGCTTGAACCACGGGACGGCTATGCCGAAACTTTAGGCTACTTATCCTCTATTTTCGAGAAGGTACATTCAGCTCTGTTGTCGGCCCACCAACGAAATTGTTCATCTTATAATCTTCGCCGTAAACCGGCAGAATTCAATGTCGGTGATATAGTTTGGCGCAGAACGTTTCTACTTAGTGACAAGGATAAATACTTTAGCAAGAAATTGGCGCCTAAATTTATTAAATGTAAGATTGCCTCAAAAAAGTCACCCCTAGTATACAAACTTAACGACATGGCCGGTAAACCTTTAGGAGAATGGCACATCAAAGATTTAAAGTTGATTAATTACAAAGAATAATAAAAGCATAAAAACAACAATGTAAGACGCACATCTATACTAAGTTATAATTACCTACATAATCATTTGCGAAGGCCAACAATGGTTCTTATGTTTTCGAGTCGAAGCCCACAAGATAATGTATTGTGTTGTGTTAATGATTTATGTAAACATGCTAACATAAAATGAATAAATGTTTCAGCTATAAATGGTAATAAAGTTTATTACATGTAATATTGTTACAAAGAATCTGTTGTTTATCTAACTATCAGTTATGGCTCAGTGGTTAAAAAGTCGTTGTCGGATCGGTCTGGTGTTCGATTCTCGCATGTGTATTTTCTATAAATGCATATTGATTGGCGTGTTGTTTTTCGCCGTGCCTTGTTCTGAAGTTCTGTTGTTATTCTTAATTCTGTATAAATTCCATAATCAAATTGTTATTATAGGTACTTTATAAACATTCAGAGTAATTAACCGTGCGTCGCGAGCTCGGAACAGTCGAATAGTACCTACCATTTAGATCGTACCTACCTAGTTGTCGTTATGACGCACGCGCGTTCACGCAGCGACGCGCCGATAAATAAATGCCTAACTAATGATTCACCATTGTTTACATTCAAAAGGTGTTTACTGGTCGTGTTGTAGTTATTAATTGGAGCTAAATATTTATTAAATTCTTTCCTTTGACATTGAGCGGTCCGGTCGTGTCTGCGGCTTATATTATTTTTGTTCATCGTTACGAAAAATCTGTTGTTACACCTAACTATATTCAAAAAGTTTACTTATCTAGTGGCAAAGGCCGAACCCAAGATTTTTAAGTCGTAGGGCTAGATCAAGTTCTTATATCTACAAATCATTATTACCTAATAATTACCCTAAGCGCTTCTCCATAGATTGTTATCTTTGCTATTGGGCTATTACACTGGCCTTGGCATTTACATGTAGGTATGTGTGATGAATTATGAATGATAAATGTTTATGTTCAAGTTCAGACTGCCGTTGTACGCGTGAAGAATGCAAGCGTGGGTCATTATTATTTAGGTATACTAATTAGCATATAGGGTTGTCACTTGTTCAAGGTACTCATGCCCTTGTTTTCTCTAATTCCAGGGAGTATCTTCAGGGCTGCTACGCCCGTTAGGCTAGGGAATTTTCCTTAGGGAAAATCCCGGCCTAACAGGGGGGGGGGGTGTGTGACGTCGTGCCTCGGCGCTTGCGAGCCCCGCTACGATGACGCACTGCAGTGGGGAGCCCCCTCCCGCTTGCCGACCATATATATACCAGCGACACACGTGGTTGGGCCCTTTTCTTCTGCTGGGAGACACGTCAAAGCTGAGTACTCATCCGTGGACCTGTGGAGTGTCAACCTACGACCTACGCCCTGGATAATTATCTAGTCGGTTAACCTCAAGTGTCAGTTCTTTTATGTAATCAAAACCATTGTGAATCTGGAATAATACGCGAGTTTAATCTTTCCTGGTGATATTTTTTATTTATTTCCTGTAAGACAACCTAATCGTCTCTTTTTAATTGCTCGGCGAGTGATCGATCCCGGCTATCCCGTGAAAATCAATCACTCGTGCGACATCTTATAGGTACAGTTAAATACACACAGTTAAATATAATATAAAATATACATACAGTAGATTACACGAATTCATTACATGCCTCTTGTACAGTTTGCACCTTAGGTGAAGGAGTTGTTTGGGTAACTTGTCTTACAGTGATAGGGGTTTGAGCGGACCTCTCAGCTCGCATTTCCTTCTGTAACCACTTGCGTATAATTATTCTTGCGACAACGAACAAACAAGAAATAGGTGAATACAATTACCATAACTGCAATAACAACAAACAGTCCTGCAGTATAATACTGTAGGTTTTCTAAGTGATTCATGGCTGTTTGGTTAATGACATTAACTTCCTTTCGTTCTTTTTTAATAGAATTATTGCCTATGATTAAAACACTAAGACAAGACAAAATACAATAGAAAATAAGTAAAATAGTTGTTTACTCTTAGGCTGTTTGCAACCAAATAATTATTTTATACATTAAACATTACAAGAAAGTTGGCAATTAGGCAATACTGAATTCGTGACACATCATTTTACATAACTATAATGTACTAACAACATACACAAAATTTTTGCTATACAGCGTTAAAATTACTTATACCTTATTTCGTCACATAAATCGTACCGGACGTTTTATATTTCGTCCACTACGGGTTGTATGTTTAATAACCGGTTCATTTATCGGCATGTTTACGCTAGGTATATTCTTATTACAATAATTTAAAACTAATTTTTCTTGAGAACAATCTTTATCGGGTACGGATAAAGTGTGAAATGAGATGTCATCATCGTTAAGTACGTACGCAGGTTTCAATCTGTCTATAGATATATTCGCTTGTCTATTAGGTAAAGAAATTTTATAAAATTTCGGTGTTCTCTCTAATGCTTCATATGGACCAGAATGTGAAGGGTCTAACGAAGAACGTTCGACTTCGTTCCTTAAAAAAACATATTTAGTAGTTTCTAAATCGGGATGTACGAATATATTCTTTTGTGCTCTAGCTTTCATAGGTGTCGGCTTAATCTTTTTAAAACTATCTCTAATTTTTGTAACATATTCCGCGTCTGTATAACTATGAGTTATGTTTGCTCCACTAAACTCTCCTGGTAACCTTATTTTAGTACCATAAACCATTTCAGATGCACTTACACCGTTATCACTTCTAGGAACTGTACGTAAACCATATAAAACAGTAGGCAAATGATCTACCCAGGTACTACCTATTTGATCTAATTTCGCTCTTAATGCGGTTTATAATGACCTGTGCCACCGCTCAATAATTCCATTACTCTGAGGGTGGTACGGGGTTGTTCTAAGTTTCGTAACACCTAAATATCTTAATAGCGAACTAAATAATCTACTCTCAAATTGGGCACCTTGATCTGTACTGACCCTGATTGGAGTCCCAAAACGTACGATCCAACCTTCGTAAAAATATTTTGCTACCGTACTGGTTGATATGTCTTTTAGCGGATATGCCTCGGGCCATTTAGAAGCTCCGTCAATTAATGTTAGTAAATACCTATAGCCTTCCGATGACGTAGGTAGGGGGCCCACTATGTCCAAGTGTACATGATCAAAGCGGTTTGCATGTTGAAATTCGCCAAACTTAGAAACAGTATGTCGCGTAATTTTAGTTTTCTGACAATGAATACAGGTTTTGGCCCATAGACCTACATCTCTATTCATATTCGTCCAAAAATATCGTTCGCTTACTAAACGTCGTGAAGCTTTTATACCTGGATGGTTTAAATTATGCAAAATATCAAAAACAGTTCTTCTAAATTTTTCTGGTACATATGGTCTCAATCGGTCCAAAGACGTTTCACAATAAATCATATCTTCGCAACCTGGCAAACAAACTTTTTTAAGTTTCACATTATCCGAAGTTGACTTTAATAATTCTAATAACTCTTTATCATGTTGTTGTTCCGAAGCGATTTCCGAGTAATCTATAACGGTTGGGAATGTGATCGTCTCTATTCGAGATAAGCTGTCTGCAACGCTATTCTTGCTACCTTCTACGTACCGTATGTCCGTTGAAAATTCACTAATAAACATTAAATGTCTTATTCGTCGCGGCGTATCTTTTTCGCTCGGCTTTTTATTAAATGCATAAACTAATGGTTTATGATCTGTTAATATTATAAAACTACGTCCTTCTAACAGGTACCTAAAATGCTGGATAGCCTGATAGATGGCAAGCAGCTCGCGATCATAAGTACTATATTTACGTTCCGTTTCAGACATTCGCTTCGAAAAATAAGCTAAAGGTTTCCACGAACCTTGGACTGTCTGTAGCACTGCGCCTACGCAATCATTTGACGCGTCACTCATTAAACATAAAGGAGCGTTCTCACTTGGATACGTTAACAACGCTGCTTCTTGTAAACTTTTTTTACATTGGAGAAATGCATTCTCTGAACGATCGTCCCAAATGATTGGTGATCGATCTTTTTTCTTAGAACCGTGCAAAAACTTATTTAATTCTGCTTGATGTTGAGCGGCTCTCGGCAAATGTGCCCTATAAAAATTAAGCATACCAAGAAATTTACGTAATTTATCGACTGTTTCTGGTTTCGGATAGTCTACAATCGCTCTAACTTTATTCTGTAAAGGTAAAATTCCGTCCTTAGAAATTTCGAATCCTAAAAATTCTATTTTAGGTTGACCAAACACACATTTTGATAAATTAATAGTGACACCAAATTCGTCTAGCCTTTTTAAAACTATTTCTAAGTGCATTTTATGTTCTAATTCCGTTTTCCTAGCTATACAAATGTCGTCAATAAAACAAAAAATTAAATCAGTACCGTATGTAACCTGTCCATTAGAATCGATTACTTTTATGTCATGCAATACAGAGTTGACCATGAATCGTTGAAATGTTTGTGCACTATTACGAAGACCAAATGGCATGCGTGTAAATTCCATTAAAGACCATGGTAAAATTACAGCAGTCTTTTCTATGTCTTCGGGATTCATAGGAATATTATGGTAAGCTCTGCACAGGTCTAATCTACTAAATATTTCTTTATTGGCTAACATATACGTTACATCATGGACTCTCGGAATCGGATAACGATCCGGTTTTGTTATGGCGTTAAGCGCCCTATAATCTCCGCAAGGTCTTAATTGCCCTCCAGCCTTAGGCACTACGTGTAAAGTACTAGACCATGCTCCCTTAGATGGACGACAGATACCCATCTCTTGCATTATTCTAAACTCCTCTTTAACTTTTCTATACCGGTCCGGTGGTAACGGTCGAGCGCGCGTAGACACCGGTCGGCCAGTAGTTTTTAAAATTAACGCTTTTAGTTATGTCAGGATATTTCAGCAATAAGTCACTATAAGGGTGATTTGACTCGATAGTCCTTAACGATGGTTTATTCCAATTCACTATAGATCCTATAACACACATGTTTGTAACTTGATCAATTAGTTTACGACCTGATAAGTCTACTAATAACTTGTGATACTTAATGAAATCCGCACCGATAATAGGTTGTTTTACATCTGCTATCACGAAAGTCCATTTGTATGGTCTTCTTAATTTTAAATTTAACATAAGCGTTTTAACACCATAAGTATTAATTTGAGAGCCATTGGCTGCAAAAAGTTTATATTTAGACAATGGTAAATTACATGTTTTAACTAACCTGGTTTTATACGGCAAAACTGACACATTAGCTCCTGTATCTATTAAAAATCGTAAACCAGTCGCCTGATCTGTAACAATAAGACGGTTATTAATAAATTGTGTACAATCGCCCGTCGCCAACTGTACCTCTACTTGTTTTCCGGCTGCGTTCCGGCAGCTGTCACGGTCGAACTTTTCCAGTTGCAAGAAGCCACGCACTTATGAGCCTTTGTGCGGTAACGATGGTGGTAATAGCATAGCCAATTGGGGCTATTGGGAGTGCGCCTTCCTCTGGAGCTGGATCTGTTCCGTTGCGAATTTTTATTATAGTTGTTGTATCGTGGTCTTGAACGTAACGTGTTTGCTTGCATTTCATCTAGTCTCGTGTTAATACGCGCGATTTCAGCGATTAAAGATGCAACTGTATCGGTACCGGTACTCTGAGTTACTTCGGTAATTTGCAATGGCCGAATATTCTCGACGACCTTGTCTGCCATCTTCGCTAATTTCTCGAGTTCCGTGGTATCTGCCACCGTCAATACAGCACGCACGGATTCTGGTAAATGCCCTTGCCAGAGTATTCTCAACGTTTCACTACTGATTTTTCCACGAGCTAAGTCGGTCATTTTTGTGAGTAATTGTGAAGGCCTTTGATCACCTAACTCTATTTCTCCGATTAATTTCTGTAATCTCCGTGTCTCAGTTTCCTCAAAAATTGTAAGTAGGCGTTCCTTCAGACCTTCGTACTTTTTCGTCTCCGGCGGCTTCAAAAGGTAATCGGTAAGTTGGGCTATAACGTCTTTACCCAATTTCGTTATGGCTAAGTTATATCTAGCTTCGTCTGATAATTTCTGAGGTGCCAATATCGCATCCATCTGGACGAACCACAATCGAGGCTGGTCAGTCCAAAATTCGGGGATCCTTGACGCCACTGTAATTTGTGCCATATCGCCATACATCAGAGTAGAACTTTCTCCGTGTTTTCCTTCGCTAGCAGATGTCGTCATGCTTACAAAACGCTGTATTTTACCTCAGCCGTGCACGTCGCGGAGGGAGTCGGCACGATATGATAAATTCACAAGGTTCGTATATCACCACTTTTCAATTGTCCAATTTTATCCATATACACCACTAATTGTAAAAATGTTCACTTTATTTTATTCACCGTTCGGGGTCACCAATGTTATGTGTGGGTGTATATCTGAGGATAGTAAATGAAATTGAGATAAATATTTCACTTGCATTTATTGGCATACAACCATATTGTACAAAGGTTAGGTGCCGACTGGCGTGCCGCATATCTTATGCTAACGTATACAAAATAGGATACCTGTGTGTCCCTACACATATTACCCACGCGTGTAGCCCGCACCTTTACTTGCTCCAGCTACATGCACCGTGTAGAAGCACCCTAAGTTCTATTTCAAGTTTATAATACCGTAGATAAATTTAGATTTTGGTCTGTAAGGAGTTTATTTATAAACTACTATAGGCACGTTGCGTGACTATAATATACCCTTATTTTGAAAGCTTAAGTATGTAGGTACCTAACCTATTATAGTGTCTATCAACCGTAAATAATTAAAATTTTGTTTATTTATTTATATAAATTTGAAATGAGGGAGGGGAAAATGGCGTAAGTCAATTAAAAGCTGCAACAAGAGGCATGATGTGAACAAAACAATAGAGTCAGTCTCTATGGTCTATTATTTGGAATACAATATTCTTGTAAGCGTAGTACATGTCGGCGATACGCCAGGGTTATGGTGTCCAGATTCCATAATAAAAAAACTCACGTAATATTACTTGGTTTATTATCAGTTGATTTCTAGCACAGAATTGAAATTAAATATGACCTACAGTCCTTTTTATACACTAACCGTCATAACACTTAATGTTTAACAACTGCCACTTCCTTTACAACATATAATTGAAATTAATATACAATGAATTATAAAATATAGTTAAAAAATCAACATTAATATTGTAATGAATTTTGCACAACACCAAATGATTTATTTTATACAAATAACAAATTTATTTTATTAACCAATCGCTGCTTTACAATATTCACCAACAGATGGCGCTATCAACAGGATGTAAATATAATCGCATGTTATTTATTACCGTTAACATAAAAATAAGTGTCAGAATAATGTTATATAATACTAATTGATTTTACTTTGAAAGTTTCTGGAGTTATCTTAATAACTAAGCGATAAATTAAATACCCAATCTTTATGAAACAGTTAAGCAGCCAATACAGTGTCTAATATTGTAAAGTAGTGAAGATCTCAGTTCTGTGTTCACAAATAGTTATTTAAATATCAATCTTAAATATTTTTAACATTTTCGTAACAATATAATCATTATATATTAATTTGCGCCCATATACACGTATGTATAAGGTTTGTTGTTGATCTTTTTATTCAAACAAGGGAGATGACAATTGTATAATAATGTAGAGTGCCAGCATGACGGCTGAAATATGGATCATGACTATTGTTTAGTTATTGATTTAAGATAGGAATTCCTCTTCTTATTAGTTTCTTCATTAAAAAGGCAGCGATAGCCGAGTGGATATACCAACAGACTGCCATGCAGAGGGTATCGGGTTCGAATCCACGGCGCGCACCAATGACTTTTCGGAGTTATGTGCGTATTGAATTGTTAATTATCGCTTGTCCCGTGCCTCGGAGAGCACGTTAAGCCGTCGGTCCCGGTTGTCATGAAGATCTTTGACAGTCGTTACAGGGCGTCAGTACCTTCTAAATAAAGTGACACTAGTCTAAACCATGGAATATCGCTATCCCTTCGGGTTGCGGAGGTCAGACAGGCAGTCGCTCTGTGGAAAAGCTAATATTCAGCCAAATCCGGTTAGACTAGTAAGCCGACCCCAGATTGAAACTGGGATAACGCTAAGATAAAGATTGGTTTCTTCAGTGCGTGATTGCAAAGACTTTTTGTTTAGGTCTCTGAGAACAGTCCTCCACGTATATTTGTCTTCGGTAGGTATGCTTCAGAGCGGCACTGATATTATGGTCCGTAAGATGTTTGATTTGGTCCGATCCGAGTTGGAGAGCGCCCTCTTCTATATTTCCTGTGATCATTAAAATCTCCAAATTATCAATTTCTCGACGAGCAACATGAAGGTACAAAGTAGTACAATGGGATTTTTTGGAGATAGACTGTGGATAGTACGTGACTATCCACTATCTGACTCAAAAAATTCCCATAATATCCCCCAAAGTAATCTTTGAGAATTGTTTGGGGGATATTATGGAATTTAGGCAGTTATAGCCTAGTGGAGATACCAACAGACTGCCATACAGAGGGTATCGGATTCGAATCCATAGCGCGCACCACTGACTTGATTGTTAACAATCACTTCTCCCGTGCCTTGGAGAGCCCGTTAAGCCGTAGGTCTAGGTGTCATGAAGATCTTTGACAGTCCTTATAGGGAGTCAGTACCTCTGAATATATTGACACTAGTGTAAACTATGGAATGTCGCGTTTGGGTTGCGGATGTCAGACAGGTAGTCGCTCTGTGAAAAATCTGATATTTAGCCAAATCCGGTTAGTCTAACAAGCGGGCCCGGGTTGCAACTGGGATAAAGCTAGGAGGATGATGATTATGAAAGTGATTCTTATCATCATCCTATAGCAATTTATCTCATAAATTATTATTGACCGGCAAGAAATTTCAGCTAAAATAGGGACATCAGTTCACGTGCTTAATTCTACTCTGCACAAAATAACTGTGCAACAGACGATGCTCCTGCACTACAATCCTAGAGCTGAGTTGAATAACGGGGTTCGGAGCCTCATAGGGCTCTGAGCCACGTTATTCAACTCATAGCCTTCCGCTTGGAGTTGCATATATGAGCAGCTGACTAAACCATTGTGCTACTTTTAACGGCTTCATTTGAAAGAAATCAAGTCCGCTAATTAGTTGGACTTAGACAACAAGCTGACTCTAAACTCTCTGGCAAAAAGCCAGTTCATGGTTTTTAGTGTCAGTACAGTAAGTCCCCAGAATGTTCCTTCCTTTCCTTTCCTTCCTATTGGATTGAACGGGACACCTCTGGCGAGGGTGAATAAATTTAAATACTTGGGACATATACTTACACCCGATCTCAGTGTTAATGAGGATATTGAGAGAGCGGAGGTCGCTCTCAGTACGCGCCAACATGATAGCCCGCAGGTTTGCTAGGTGTTCGAGGGAGGTAAAAGTCACGCTATTTAGGGCGTATTGTACATCCCTGTACACCTGCAGTCTGTGGGTTCGTTACACAAAGAAGTGCTACAGCGACCTCCGCGTTCTCTACAATAATGCGTTTAGGATTGTGGTGGGGCTGCCTCGGTTCTGCAGCGCCTCGGGCATGTTCGCTCAGGAGCGCACTGCCTGTTTTCACGCTACTATGCGCAAGCGGAGCATCTCTCTGGTGCGCAGAGTACGGGCGAGCTCCAACACAGTCCTGGCGATGATTGCTGACAGGCTGGACTGCTGCAGCAGTAGTACTAAACGGCTTTGGCTGAACATGCCTGCTGCATTGCTGCAGCAGGCATGTCCAGCCAAAGCCGTTTAGTAGGCGATATTAATAACAGTGTCTGTCCAGTATCTTTTAGGTAAATAGTAGGGGTTGTAATTATATATTTAATTTTGATAATATTTTGTATTATTATTATCTTTCGGACATAAACATAAATTTTATTGAATTGTATTTTTAATTTTTGACTTTTATTATAAATTGAATTTTAACAGATTTTAATAATTTTATATTTATTCATTGTTGACATGTAATATTATTGGAATTTTATTGTATTATTTTTAAGTTGTATGATGTGTGAAAGTTAACTTTTATGGGCCTAGTTACCTGAAATAAATAAATAATTATTATTATTATTAAAGGACCCAGGATCAAGGGAGGAAGGAAACACGTGAGCTGCCAGTGAGTTCCACATCTTTATGGTACGGCAAAGATAAGATGTACCGAACCTTTTCGTACGTGACGGTATCTGATCTACCGTATAAGGGTGGCACCTTAACCCGGCACGTGTTGTTCGGGATAGGAGAGGAGGGGTTGGGATGAGTTGAAAGAGTTCTTCTGAACACTCACCGTGATACAATCGGTAAAAGACAGCCATTGAGGCTACGTCACTGCATAATTGCACAGATTCAAGGGTCTTAGTAGCCTCAAGGTCACCTATGATACGGACAGCACGCCGCTGCATCCTATCAAGGGCATCTAGCAGGTATTGAGCGGAGCCGTTCCAGAGATGAGAGCAGTATTCCACGCAGGGGCGAACCTGAGTCTTGTATAATAGACACAGCTGCTCCAAGGTGATTATTAATAATTTTATAATAATACCTACAGAGGTATTATCATAAAATTATTAATAATCGACAAGTATAGACTTGACCAATATTTTGAAACTGGAGAACATGTACTTAATATATGAGACAGGTAAAGTCCTCCATTGAAGTTTAAACTAGTACTCAACAAGGTAGTTAGTTTCTCATTATTTGATGTTCACGTTCAAAAACTTGAACGTCAATATCATAAGCTTGCTTATAATAAGGTGTTATCAAGTGTCTTGACAGTAGGCCCTCGACCGCGGAGCGTCTCTTGATAATTGACGCCCGGGAAATTACATGTCGGGCCGCAGACAGTTGTTGATGACGTCACGACACTTGATTATAACGATTTATTTCACAAATGTTGCCACCGATACAGCACCAGCCGAGTGTGCGCCTAATGTGGTTAGTTAATAAAACTCGAGGTGGATACGTTATGATTGAGATAACAGCTGCTGGAGTTATGATAACGTGCTGGCTGTTTGGTACTTTTTTTAGAATTGCATTGCGGTGGTTTTATAGAGTGCGAGCTATTACCTCTGTAACGTGGCCCAAGGCTTTATGTTCTTGTTGAATGACATCCATTTTGTCTTTGGGATTGATACAACTAAAAATTGTGCAAATGCTGAGCTGCTTCTTTGAATCCTAGTATTTCAGAACAAGGAAGATATATTTTTGTAATTAAAGACTGTGAAATTGATAATCAAAGGTTTACAAACATTTCTGGAGAAAAGTGCATTAAATTATATGTGTGGATACGACAACACTCATTTCAATGAAAGCGTGATGTTATAGTAACATACCTAATACTCAAGTCAAATAATAGGCATTCCAATGAATCAATAGTTGTTACATTGTTCTTGGAATTTGTAACTGTAACTTCTGAAGGAGGCCATACAATCTCACAAAGTTACTTTGCATTACATGAACGAAATCGAAATGTTTCGAACACAACCATAACGTTATTATGATGCCGAGATATTAATTCTCTCACTAAACATTGTGAGAACATCTCTTGCAATATAAATTTACGACTTGCAAAGTATCGGGGGCACTGCATCTGTATTCTAAGAGGGTATTTTCGACGCAAGCGAAGATAAAGATTTCAATGATGTAGGTAATAGACTTATTTTTACTTTGAACATTCGATTGTTACATGGAAAAGGTTTCTTCGTTTGCGGTAGCGCCATCTATCCTTTCCATTGCTAGTTAATTATGTCAACGTTAATGGTTCGTCGCTGCTCAGCCAATCCGAGCGATCCTTTTCATGAATCCCCTCCCAAAACGCCTCGCTATTGGCTGCCCTGCTCAACGGCGACGAAAGAATGGAAGATTCAAGACGCTAAAAAACTCATGTCCGCCGCGTTCCGCAATCCGCACCGCTACATATAATTATTACCGCTTATACCAAAACCTAACAAAACCACCCGCGAGTGAAAGTGATTTGTGTAGTGAAGTGTTTCAAGCAGCTTCAATATACTTGAAGATATCAGGAGGCCACCCCTTCTGAGAAGAAGAAGACTGCCGAGCAAGAGGCTCCTAACCACAACACCTTTTCACTTCCTCATTTCCTAGTCGCCGAAGAACCGCCATCCTACAGTTCACAATATTAATCCTTCCCAAATCGACTAGGAACATACGGTTTCGGTGTAACGCCGAACCATTTTTTTGATCCATACGAGTCGGATTCATTTACGTTTAGTACTTAAAACCTCGTTATATCTCTATACCTAGGCAGTTATAGCACCTAGCTATACTCCTAGTCCATTCACATAACCGCCACATGGTTGTTTACGCACGCATCAGTAGGTAATATACTTTTATGTAGCTACCTACTTACCCAATTATTATTTCTGGAACTATCATAGTTGTCTTGTAAATCTCATATTTCAAGCAACTTTTAATTCCACCGCTTTAAAGTGTTGCCTAGGTACTTAGGTAAAATAATAGGTACTTTAGATATTCTTATTTTGTTTCGGTCTCAATAGCTTATACTTACGTAAGCATGTCACAACAAAAGAAGTCACGCGTGTCGGAAGACAAAGAGATGACAATCTTAGAAGCAAAACGCAATATTTTATTTGAGCGTGTTCAAAACATTTTTGAGCGTTCGAAGACCGCAGCCGTTTCTGATAGTAATAGGGAGTCATTTCTCAGCTATTGTATGACAGTAGATAGTATTCGAACAGATTTTCATAAGTTGTTAGACGATTATAACGCAAGATTGCTTTCTACTAATCCTGATGAAAAACCGAATTATCAGGCGTACACCTCTTTCGAAGACCTTTATTGTATTATTAAGCGTATACAATCGCAATTGGAGGGTAAATATTCGGCACAGCCCGTTTCCGCGGCTCGAACGCCGAAGTTTCCGCCAATCGAGATTGTGTCGTTTGATGGCGATATACGAAACTGGCCGTTATTCAATGCGAGATTTAAGTCTACAGTGCACGATAATGGTTCTCTGACAGATGCTGACAGGTTGTACTATTTAATAGGTAAACTGTCACCGAAGGCCCAGTCCGTATTTGCAGGTGTCACACCTAGTGCTGAGAATTATCAGGTCATATTTCAGTCACTACTTAATAGATATCAAGACACGCGCATCCTAGCGTCTACCTACTTTGACCAAGCTTTAAATCTTAAACTGTCCGGTGCCGCATCTGTCTCGAATTTCCAGGTGTTTATAGATAACTTTGTAACCGCGGTTAATTCTCTTAGGAACTTAAAATTGGAAGATCTTTCCGACTTTATGTTGCTTCAACTCGCTTTAAAAAAGTTTGACACTTAAACAATTCGTGCTTTCGAGATGACGGAACGCAATAATAAAATACCTACACTAGATAGTTTTATTTCGTTCATCAAAGATCAGTGTCGAATATTTCATAATACGCAGCCTAGTTTACCTAGCCCGTCTAACACTAACAGCAGCAAACAAAGGTTGAATAAAGCGCGAAATAGTAATAATAACTCGGTCCCTAATCCACAATCTTACGTAACATGCTCGGAATCTAATAAAATTAATTCACAGAAGTGTCTGTGCAGTAATATAGTGCACGACCATTTCTACAAGTGTCCCGCCTTTAATGGTTTAAATCCGACTGCTCGTTTTTTAAGTGCGTGAAAGACAACAAAGCTTGCATTAATTGCTTAAGTATAAAGCATAAAACTAGTGATTGTTCTAGTAAGACGAGATGTCGTTCATGTAATCAACGACACCACTCATTGTTGCACTTTGATAAAAGTAGTCCGTTGTCAAGCCAAGCCGCTAACCTTGACACACATACGTCGCATGTGCAGGCTACGATAACTGCGCCTCCCACGATTCAGAATGAAATATCGTTGTGTACGACATCCATCGCGCGGGCGACGCGCACGCGAGGACGGCACTCGCGCATTTATAATGATACGCGCAGGGCCAAAACGCAGTGTACGGCGTCTAAGACGGTACTGTTAGCGACAGCGCAAGTTATCGTTTATGATGTTAATGGGTCGCCGCACATGGTACGTTGCCTACTCGATAGCGCGTCTCAGACCAATTTAATAACATTGGAATGTTTCAAACGCCTCTGATTGTGGAAAAACTTTAGAAATACTAGTTCAGTGGTCAAAGGAATCGGCGGGTCAGAAAACATTGCAAGGGTTCCGTAGATATTAAAATACATTCGCGTTTTGATAGGAATATTAATTTTAACATGCCTTCGCTTATCGTGGAGCGTATCACGGACGCATTGCCGAACGCTAATGTAGACGTAGCATCACTCACTCACCTCGAGTCATTGCCGCTGGCAGACGCGGAGTTTGCGAATCCAGGAGCTTCAATATTTCCGCACTTGCTACTAACTAAAATAGTACGTAGTGAGCGATATGATTTACCGCCCGCTATTGAGACGGTATTTGGGTATGTGATTATGGGTACCGTACCTACGTTACATACTTCTCATTGTATTACGTCTTGTTGTTGTTCTGTTCTTCAAGAGATCAAGGTGGGTGCTAAAACTGTGTGTAAGATAAAGGACTAATTAGCTATGCTATGCTATGCTATGCTATGCTACGCTATGCTATGCTATGCCATGCTATGCTATGCTATGCTACGCCATGCTATGCTATGCCATGCTATGCTACGCTACGCCATGCTATGCTATGCCATGCTATGCTATGCTACGCTATGCTACGCTACGCTATATTATGCTATGCCATGCTACGCTATGCTATGCTACGCCATGCTATGCTATGCCATGCTATGTTATGCTACGCTATGCCACGCTATGCTATGCCACGCTATGCTATGCTATGCTATGCCATGCTATATATGTAGTGTCATATCCGTTCCGCTAGCAATTTTGCTTTGTGAAGAGCTTATTCAGCTTTTCAAGCGAGGCCAGTTTGATCTTGTCAAATGGACAAGCAACTCTAAGGAGGTTCTAGCACGCATACCTGATTCTCATAAAGCTTCTCCAGACATTGAGTTTGAGAAGTCTGTACCGCATAAAGTTCTCGGTTTACGCTGGGACAAATCCTGCGATAGTTTTCGGTTTGACGTCTCACCACCGGATGATAAGTGCACCAAACGCACTATGCTGTCCACAGTGGCTCGACTATGGGACATAATGGGTTTTGTGGCTCCCACAATTTTGTACGCCAAGCTCTTGATCAAAGAGCTTTGGCTATCAAAGTGTGAGTGGGATGAAACACACCCTGACCATATTGTCGCCGCTTGTGGCCAGTTTTGTATTGAGCTTACCGCGCTCAATCAAATTACTATTCCGCGTCATCTTGGGTTGGTAGATGGATGTACCATCAACTTAATAGGTTTCGCTGACGCCAGCGAGCGTGCTTACGGCGGAGTCGTATATCTGCAAGTCCGCATTGGTTCTAACTACTCGGTGCAGTTAGTTTGTGCCAAGTCTAAGGTCTCGCCTGTGGAACTATTTCGGTTGCGAGACTGGAGTTGTGCGCGGCCCTTCTGCTGTGTCAGTTGCTCCGCAAGGTTCAAGACACAGTTTTGCCCCACTACCCTATTAATAGAATATACGCATTTTCGGACTCCAAAGTAGTGCTCGCTTGGATTTATTCATCTCCTCACCGCTGGCAGACTTTTGTCGCCAACCGCGTTAGTAAATTGATTGAACTTGTTCCCGTTACTTGTTTCAATCACGTCGCGGGTTATCGTACTCGTCTTCAGGAAGAACTTTCCATAGATCATATTGACTGCAAGTTTATTCCACCAGCATCACCACATTTCGGTGGATGTTGGGAAAGCATGGTCAAAGTAATTAAAACGCATCTCTTCAAAGTTATAGGTCAACAGATCCTCTCTTACGAAGAGCTTATAACTGTCCTTGCACAAGTCGAGGCACTGATTAACTCGCGTCCGCTCACGGCTTTGAATAGTGACCCTGCAGAACCATCCGCGTTAAGGCCTGCACATTTTCTAAACACAGTGCCATTATTGTCATTTCCGGCTCCTGAAGCAGACTCTTCAAGCTTGCTCCAGAGACATACTCTGCTGGATAAACTCGTGCAGTCGTTCTGGCGGCGCTGGCGCGCGGAATATCTACACCAGCTTCAGGCTAGATCCAAGTGGAATAGTCCTGCATCCCCTATACAGGAGGGTATGTTGGTCGTCATAATACATGATAATGCTCCGCCGCTTTCATAGCCGTTAGCCATCGTAGAGAAACTGCATACTTCCAAGGACGGTACAACCCGCGTTGTTACCGTGAAAACCGCGAACCTGTCCGCTTCCAACTCAGTGAGATCTAGCCTGAAGTTGGATCTACCTCTTAGTTTAAGTATTTAGTTTATAGTTTTCGCTAAAGTTATTTTGATTTATTTTATTGTCTTATCGCTGTCTTAGCCTATTGATGGGTTATGCGGTAGTACACCCAACATAGCTAAGTTCAATTTTATTTATTTTTTAAAGGCAACCCTTTAGGGCCGGGGGGATATGGTAGCGCCATCTATCCTTTCCATTGCTAGTTAATTATGTCAACATCAATGGTTCGTCGCTGCACGGCCAATCCGAGCGATCCTTTTCATGAATCCCCTCCCAAAACGCCTCGCTATTGGCAGTCCTGCTCAACGGCGACGAAAGAATGGAAGATTCGAGACGCTAAAAAACTCATGTCCGCCGCACCGCTATATATAATTATTACAGCTTATACCAAAACCTAACAAAACCGCCCGCGAGTGAAAGTGATTTGTTTAGTGGAGTGTTTCAAGCAGCTTCAATATACTTGAAGATACCAGGAGGCCACCCCTTCTGAGAAGAAGAAGACTGCCGAGCAAGGTAAGAGGCTCCTAACCACAACACCTTCTCATTTCCTCATTTCCTAGTCGCCGAAGAACCGCCATCCTACAGTCCACAATATTAATCCTTCCCAAATCGACTAGGAACATACGGTTTCGGTGTAACGCCGAACCAGTTTGTTTACTAGGAATAATTCACAGTAAGCAATGTTTTGGTAATGCATGTGTTGGCAAGGTAATTATAGGTAATTATTTAATAATTTTCACCGTTAGGTAGATTGACTCGAAAATACTATTTAGGTATGTAGGTAACAATATTTTTTGCCAGTGTCGAAAAGCAAACTTGCAACCATGTGTGTAATAAATAGTAATTAAAATATTTATCCAACATACAACTCACGCGGAGCAGTTGCAGTAACAATTTCTTAAAAAATTCGCCACCATGGAGACGTTTTAATCTTAATTTATTTCAAAATTGTTCAAATAGCGGCGATAGCCCAGTGGTGTACGTAACGGACTGCCGAGATGATGTTTCGGGTTCGATCCCTAGGTACCCCGGGCACACACCTCTGACTTTTCGAAGTTATGTGTGTATTAAAAATGTTAATTATCGCTCGCCTAACAATGTGCCCGGTAGATGGCAATAGGCTCGCCCCCTATTACATTGGGACCGAAACATAACTGGCGAAGAGACTCATACAAGTGTCAAAGCATACGTTTTTATAACAAAATTCCAGGTAATATTCAGGAACTAAGTATTAATAAATTCAAAGTATTTATTAAACAGAGCTTGTGTTCAAAAGCTTATTACACAGTTAAAGATTATTTAGCGGACAAAAACGCCTGGAATTGAGTTTAAAAATTATGAATTGACATTAAATTATGAATTGACATTATGAATTTTGACATTTTGAAATTAGTGACATAATATTTTTATTTACATTTGTAGTACTTATATCTTTACATTCTGACATTTTTGATTTGACATTTGTAATTTTATTTATTTTGTTTTGACATTGTTATTTTCTTTTGACATTTAAAATTACTTAAGTAATATATTATTATTTTATTTTTTAGACATTCTTAAATTGACATTCAATAATATTTTTTGACATTTAAATATATGACATTTTATTGTTTAAATTTTTATAATTTTACATATTGTTTACAACATGTATTTTACTATGTATTAGCATGTAAAGTTGTGAGTACGATGTGGGCATTATTAAACATATAAGCAAATAGTTGTGGCAACCTGTCTGATGGCTTAGGCTGATATGCTTATGCATACACCTTCTGATGGCGTGGAGGCATAGTGATACAGATTGTGCTGGCTCCCTCAATCAAGGTTGAGCCGTACGATTGCTGTTGAATGCGGGCCATCAGTGGGCCGAGTCAGTCAAAAGCGTCAGATGATTTCCTGCATTGTACTTGCATACTAAACCCTTTTTTTGTCTGGACTTTAAAAGATCAAGAAAAGACTAAAGAAATTGAAGTGACAAAAAAAATAATGACTCTGAGTTTGTTTCGGCTTTTCTTCTCAAGAAGTCATTTAGCTAGGAAAAGCCGGCCTCATCTAGAATAGGGTTTTGACATGTATAAGTGTTGTAAACAACCAAAGTGCAGAAATAAATATGTCTTTATGTCTTTATGTCTTTGAAGTGTGGGTGTGTAATACACCTCTGCCTACCCCTTCGGGGATAAAAGGCGTGAAGTTATAAATTGTTCAAAAGAGTTCTTGTTGCTGTATTATGAGCTTATACTGATATTGCCATTCAAAATACGTTATTTAGTTCAATAATTATTGCTACAAGACAGGGCTAGTAAATATATTTTATTACCAGCTGTTTCCCGCGGTTTCACCCGCGTCCTGAGGGAACTACTTCGTGTACCCAGTTAGTTTATACCTTAAGTTACTCCTTGGTACATCAGCTATCCGCCAGTGAACGTCCCGTCAAAATCGGTCCGGCCGTTCAATTAGCGAAAACAAACAGACAGACAGACGGACAAAAATGGTAAAAAATGTCATTTCGGTATATGTACCGTGTATACATCCTTATGCATTTAGTAAAAAGCGGTTATTTTAATATTACAAACAGTCACTCCAACTTTATTTATGTGTATAGATTTAGGTATCTACTTATTCTTGGTGTAAGCATACGACAAAGCCTTAAGCATTTTATAAGGCAATAAATCCCATGAAACTTAGAACTATAAATGAAATGTTGAGTTCATAATTAGATAATAAATCATTCAAAAGTTTTTAGTGCTATTATGCTGTAAACGAAATTTATGAGTATGCTTTTGTATGCCTCATAATATTGCTCGGAGTTAATCTTACTCACTATTTAATAATGTAAATATCAACTATAGCTGATTCTATTTTCAAATAAAATAATTTTGTACATTCCAACGAGTTACTACAGAACTTTCTTTTACAAAGGGGTTATTACACTATTAAGAAATTTTTTAATGATAAGACACCGTGGGGATAGGCTTAGGCTTGTTTAAGTCACGATTATTTTATTTACATGTTAAGTGGAGGTGCCTCGTGAACACATGATTTTTGCAGTATTTGGATATTTTATGATTTGTTGAATGTAGTTTAACATTATTTATCCCTGATCATATCATTGTTCACTTGTCACCTTCACAAAATTCTTTCTACATTTGCATTCCTTCACGCGTTCCACTAACTTATGTTAATAATAACGATCTGGAAAATGGAGGTAATTGGCGGTCATGGTCAGTATACCAATAGATTGTT
This sequence comes from Euclidia mi, assembly GCA_944739405.2. Taxonomy (NCBI): domain Eukaryota; kingdom Metazoa; phylum Arthropoda; class Insecta; order Lepidoptera; family Erebidae; genus Euclidia; species Euclidia mi. The sequence continues at coordinate 54,243,278 of OX123186.2, read as the reverse complement.
TCTTACTGCTGGTTCGTATACCGTTGTCGTCATGCTCACTAAAATGTCATTTCTTGTGGTCCTGGCGTCGTGTGTCGGGCAGGCGCGGTCGCAGCCTGAAATTTTGGAGCGGGTCACTCACTACACTAATAAAAATTGGGCAAGTGCGACTCGGACTCACGCACGAAGGGGTCTGTACCATCATCTATAAAAGAAATACATGTTTGTTATATGTACCTACTTATACTTAAATATTTTTTAAGTTTCTACTTGTTTATTAAGATCGAGTAACAAATTACTTAAACAATACTTTTGTTGTATGGGAGAGCCCCCCTTTAGTATTAACTTTTTTAAATTTAATTATTAATTTTGAAAGTCACTCTACTACTACCTATATATCCTGTGAAAAGGATCATGGGCGGAATCGTCCCCACCCATCAACAGAAATGAAATGTAGCTCAATCGACACATCTTGGCAAGATGATATTTTTTTACTATGGCGACGTTGCCCAAATGCGTTGGGTTGTCATAATAATTAACGTTTTAACTGATATTTCGTTTACGTATTATTGACGATTAATGATAAAACATCTATTACTAGCTGACCCAGCGAACTCCGTATCGCCTTTTTAAGAGTTTTTATTTAATTCCCTTTTTCCAAGCCCCTTTTCCAAATTTACCATTGACTTACCGCTTTATCTCTTATCATTTCAGAGTCTACAAATGATGAACAAACAAACATAGATTTTTATATAATACTGTATTCCCCATTCCTTAAAATATCGGAGACGATACCCATATCGACTTTTAAAAGAATCCCGTCCGCCATCTTTGATTTCCTATGCGCCATCTTTGATCACGAAATAAATGTTGTATTTGGATTCTTCCTTCCCTAAATCATCAGAGACGATAACCATATTGATTTTAAAAAAAAATCCCATCCGCCATCTTTGATTTCGCATCCACCATCTTGAATCACGAAATAGATGTTGTATTTGGATTCCCCATCCCTTTTAACATCTTAGACGATACCAGTATTGATTTTTTTTAATTTTCCCATCCGCCATCTTTGTTTTCCCATCCGCCATCTTTGATCACGAAATAGATGTTGTATTTCCATTCCCCACCCCTTAAAATATCGAAGGCGATACCCATATTGATTTTCAAATTCTTTTTTAACAATAATAAATCGATTTTTTATTGATATATGCCAAGGATTTAAGTGAAGAAAAGTATTTTAATCAAATAGTGGATACTTAAGGTACACATTCGCATAAGTTCCATGTGTGTTGATATATGGGGACGGAGCCCACACATTTTTGCCCATAGGTAGTCCTTTTAAACGTCTAATTGTTACCGTTAGTAATTTTGAGCAACAAATACGAAAATAAACACGTTTATTGTATGGGACCTCCCTTAATATTTTAATTCTTTTTATTTTTATTATTTGTTGTTATAGCGGCAACCGAAATAAGCACATAATTTGTGAAAATTTCAGCTTTCTAGCTATCACGGCTTATGAGACAGACAGACAGCGGAGGCTTAGTAATAGGGTCCCGTATTTTACCTTATAGGTACGGAACCCAAAAAAATATGTATCTGGATCGCCATTTATAGCGTAAATACTTATTGTTTTTGTAGTTTTTTTAATTATAGTGTATGTACATCAAATTTGACTTTATTAGCACATTTCTGTACAAAGATATTTTAAAAAATTCCTGTAAAATTTAGTTTTTGTCGGTTGCGCTAAAATGGCGGGAAAGGCTCGATATTACTTACAATGACTTAGGTACCATAAAATTATCATTAAATGAAACACTGTTCTTCAAATTAAATTATATATATTGAGAAAAAATGAAAATAAGTATAACTTAAGGGCCGGAACATATCTGACGGAAGATCCGTCGCGTTTTATCGGTCGCGTAACGCCAATACATACAAATGTATAGAAAAACGTTCAACCATTCACACCTGACCGATAATCCGTTAGTACGTCGAGCGTACTAATGGATTATCCGTCGACGTCGCGCGCACCACGCACCACGTGAATTTTGACCTTTGAGTAAGGAATATAAATGGAGAGGGCAAATAGTAGGTACATATAGCAAAATTACATTATTCACATATATTATTATATTTTATATTTTTATAGACTCACGGCTGTATCCCCGGAGGGGCAGGCAGAGGTGTAATATTACACCCACATTTCGCCATGATTTTTTTTTACACATATATACAAAAGCGACATAAAGCCACCAAACATAGTGTTGTCTCGTTTTGTCTTAGGGATATCTCTGTTAGAAAAAAGAGATAGCCATAGTTTACTAAATAAATTAATCATGACGATATTTTATTAGAAATGTCATTCGTGCCACTATCGCCAATTTTTCGCCAAGGTTTGTGGTACATCTGCTGTGAAATCGTTGTCTATCGAACATAATAATTTGGCTTTTTTGCATAAATATGTCTAAAAATCCGATATTGGCTCTCAGAGAATATTTTGTTACATGTTTCATACAAGGGTCGTCTTTCGATTTGCCATGTTTGCCCACATTTGCATTATGGAATAAACTAATCTGGCAAAAGATTTAAACTAACAAAGGTAACTTACTACAAAAATGTATTATTCTCCTCTAACCGGCTCCATATCAATATCGATTACATTCTGGAGAACAACCCAAATGGCAGCCATTTTATTTGTCCAACGTTTCGTAGGTGTGCACGCTAAATTCGTAGGTATTGGACATACCATATCCATGTCTTTCCAGATCGGTGATTTTAAGATCGTAAGATTCCAGGGCCGCCAGACCTTACTTATTTTTTCAGAAACGAAATGTGTAGAATAATGTAGTGTTAGTATGTGCTATGAGTGTACGAATATTTGCTAGCTTGGATCGAGGGCCAATTTTTGGGTATGAGGTGCTAAAGGTCCACGGGAACAATTTCCATACATACCTATATAGAAAACATTTTGTGTCTTGCTCTGCAACTGTAGTCTGTAACCCCTTCTATATCATTTGTATAAGTTTTGTGAAAAACCGTAACCAAATCGTATTATCGTCTTTTATTTTTGAACCTCCATACCTAAATAGGATATATATTTAAATACTGCTTGTTGGCTACTATAAAAAATCTTCGAAGTCTGACATATTTTTAATAGTCAAACTCGAATTGCAATATAAATAACTACAGAACTTCAGTGACTACATAACATCAGGGAACACGAAAAATGATTAGGTAAAAGAATATGACAGTAAAATATTGAGCTGCCCTGAGTACGGCCCTGCACGAACAATCTTATATGTGTGCATAATAGCCACGCTTTCAGCGAATGTGTGCAGATACGCTCGACGCTTTTTCCGTCAGATGTGTACCGATTCATTTGACGGAATAGACGCGACCGAAGATCCGTCGCGTTTTATCCGTCGCGTAACGCCAATACATACAAATGTATAGAAAAACGTTCAACCTTTCACACCTGACCGAAGATCCGTTAGTACGTCGAGCGTACTGACGGATTATCCGTCGAAGTCGCGCGCACCACGCACCACGTGAATTTTGACCATTGAGTAAGGAATATACATGGAGAGGGCAAATAGTACATATAGAAAAATTACATTATACACATATAATATTATATTTTTTATTTTTATAGACTCACGCCTGTATCCCCGGAGGGGGCAGAGGTGTAATATTACACCCACATTTCACCATAATTTTTATTATACACGTATATACGAAATCGACATAAAGCCACCAAACATAGTGTTGTCTCGTTTTGTCTTAGGGATATCTCTGTCAGAAAAAAGAGATAGCCTTAGTTTACTGAATAAGTTAATCATGACGATATTTTATTAGAAATGTCATTCGTGCCACTGTCGCCATATTTTTTGCCAAGGTTTGTGGTACATCTGCTGTGAATCGAACATAATTATTTTGTTTTTGTGCATAAATATGTCTAAAAACCAGGTGAATCAGTACTTCAGGCTGTGTGTTTCATTACCGTATGTATGGTGCCATTCATGTCCGGTACTTTCTCAGCGACACAGTATCGATATTGGCTTTCAGAGAATATTTTGTTAGGTACATGTTTGATACAAGGGTCGTCCTTCGCTTTGCCATGTTCGCCCACATTTGCATTATGAAATAAACTAATCTGGCAAAAAGATTTAAACTAACAAAAGTAACTTACTAAAAAAATGTATTATTTTCCTCTGACCGCCTCCATATCGATATCGATTATATTCTGGAGTACAACCCAAATGGCAGCCATTTTAAATTGCCGAACATTTCGTAGGTATGCACGCTAATTTCGTAGGTATGCACGTTAAATTCGTAGGTATTAGACATGCCATATCTATGTCATTCCCAGATCGGTGATTTTGAGTGACGCGTAGTAGAGTAAGATTCCAGGGCCGCCAGACCTTACTTATTTTTTCAGAAACGAAATGTGTAGAATAATGTAGTTTTAGTATGTGCTATGAGTGTACGCATACTTGCTGGCCTGGATCGTGGGCCAATTTTTAGGTATGAGGTTCTAAAGGTCTACGGGAATTACTGCCGTCGTAATGAGTCTGGCAGAATTATTTATGATTTTAATAATATTTTCTAAAAATACCTAAAAACCAGCACTGAGAATTTAAGAAAAGTTAGTAACATTAAGCACGTCATACCTAAAAGCTAGGGTCCATCATGCCATTATTATTAATATTTTATTAGCATGATGACTTTTGCTATGGGACTCCATGTACGCTTAAGATCAGGCGGCATGTAGTCATTTTCATAGGCAACAATAAAAAGATATATTTATGTCAATGAGCACAGCATAGACTAATATATTATAACTGGAAAGAGCACAGATCGTTTAGTTTACAGGCCGTTCGAAGCATTTTTAATTGTTAATGTTTGATACAGAACGATTTATCACAGAAGTGCAAAACAGACTATGTCTGTGAAATTTAAAAGAAAAATGCTATAGCGACCGATCAGCCAAGCGATGGGCTTGGGAGGAATTTGCTATAATACTATTAGATGAGTGGGAGACATATGACACGAAAAAGAAAAATGAATCACGTAAGTTAATGTTTATTATATTAAATATTCGTATTTTTAATAGTCAAACTCGAATTACAATATAAATAACTACCGGACTTCAGTGACTACATAACATCAGGGAACACGAAAAATTATTAGGTAAAAGAATATGACAGTAAAATATTGAGCTGCCCTGAGTACGGCCCTGCACGAACAAACTTATATGTGTGCATAATAGCCACGCTTTTAGCAAATGTGTGCAGATACGCTCGACGCATTTTCCGTCAGATGTGTGCCGACTCATTTGACGGAATATACGCGACCGAAGATACGTTCGAGGGATCTTCCGTCAGATATGTTCCGCCCCTAATTGTCGAATACTTACGTATTCGACAATTAAGTTATATTTAAAGTTTTCCTCAATCACAAAACTTAACAACAAGAATCACAACTCACAACTAAGTTGACAGCCTTTATCTTGAATCTTTACAATAAACCGACAAATTACATTATTAGAATATTGTTAAACAATCTTTATCATAACGACGTATATCGATTTAGCTAGGATTACCAAAACTACGTAGATCGGTTCCTAGTTTCGAAACTAGATGTAATTTCAAAGTTATTTTGGCCATCGTACGTATTTCATAAAAACACCACTAGTTGTCAGCAAACTATAAATTTTTCGCTGTTAGGGGATAGCTAGAAATTTCCTTTTATTATTTGCCAAATTTTTGAGATTTTTCAATTTGACCATAGATTTTGGGGGGGGGGTCATGTCCCCTGTGACCCCCCCCTTCGGACCGCGCCTGGTGTCGGGTCATCCCTGTCCCTCTAATATGGCGAGAGGGATGATGGCTGGCACATGCGTCGTACTCGTGAACGGGTGCTACTTGCGATGACTGGTCGATGACGGTCTTGCGGGCTGGTATTAGATTTTAATATTTAACTGCATCATTTCCATCATGGTTCTGATCACTTTCGCGGATTGCCTGCATTATTAGGTATATATAATGTAAGTGGATGCTCCTGTTTCACCATGTTTATTCTGAGGAGGCTAACCAAAAGTATTATGCTTGAGTATTATTATGTACAGTAAATATATACAAGTGATATAGAAGGTGTAACAGTTGCAGCACCTTACAAAATGTAAATTGTGTATTATGCAAAACCTGGCGATGAAAAAGAGTGACCCTGAGTTTTATTGCCCGTTCTTTCTCATGGTTCTACCTATTGCTTTGCGAACGTGGCAGTAAATGTAAATGTAGAAGCATACAGTAATAATGTTTTAAATTTGAGTATAAGTAATTATTTTATAAATTTATTATTTTGACGTTCATAAGCATTACATTGTGACCCAAATGAATAAAGGATTTTGAATTTGAATTTGAGTTATCATTGAATGGAATCACTGCCTCTTTAGGTTTTCCAAACTTGATTATACTCTGGCCCAATAATTGGTAATGGCAAACGCAGCTCTAGTGGTATATTATAATAATAATTATTATTATTTACGGCTCTGTATATAAACTGTTGTCTAAGTCTCTTGTTACTTTATGAGACGTCACACAGAGAACAAACAAAACCACTAAGAACAAATAGCGCCCTAAAGATCTTTTAAAATGAAAATACCTATGGGCATAACTAGTAGCTAGTTAAAGTCCTGAATATAGCTATCCGATATGACTATACCTACCAACTGCCATATCCTTTACATCCATTCACAGTTCATTGCTGATCTCAAGCCTCTTCAAATTTACTCCACAGGAGCACTGAGTCTATAGGAGGTCATCATCATCATCATCATCATCAGCCTGCAAGAGTCCACTGCTGGATATAGGCCTCTCCAATGGCACGCCACTGAGTCCGATTTTCGGCTTTTCGTGTCCAGCCGCTGCCAGCCACTTTGCGTATATCGTCACTCCACCTAGCCGGAGGACGTCCTACACTACGTTTGCCAAGGCACGATCTCCACTCTAAAACACGACTACTCCAACGGTTATCGGTTCTTCGACAAATGTGGCCGGCCCACTGCCACTTCAGCTTGCTAATTCTTTGAGCTATGTCGATTACTTTGGTTCTCTGTCGGATCACTTCATTACGAATTCGATCCTTCAGAGAAACTCCGAGCATAGCCCTCTCCATAGCTCGCTGAGCGACCTTAAATTGGTGGACCAGTCGCACCGTCAGTGTCCACGACTCGGCTCCGTAAGTCATAACGGGTAGAACGCACTCGTTGAAGACCTTTGTCTTAAGGCTTTGCGGTAGGGGTGACGAAAAGACTTGACGGAGTTTCCTATATGCTGCCCAGCCCAGCCGAATTCTCCTGCCAGCCTCCTTCTCGAAGTTGTTCCTACCCAACTGCAAGCTTTGCCCAAGGTAGACGTACTCCTGAACAACTTCGAGAGGGACCCCATTTAGGGTAATCGGTTCCGGAGAGACATGTTCATTGAACATTATCTTGGTTTTTTCCAAGTTTATCCGGAGACCGATGCGAGAAGAAGAATCGGCTAGGCTACTCAGCATATACTGCAAGTCCTGCAGGGTTTCAGCCACGATGACGATATCGTCTGCAAATCTTAGGTGTGAGAGGTACTCGCCGTTTATGTGAATACCGCGTCCTTTCCAGTGCAGCGTCTTGAACATATCCTCCATTGCATTTGTGAACAATTTGGGGGAGATAACATCCCCTTCTCTCATACCTCGATGCAAGTGGATAGGTTCAGACTGCTGGTTCTGTACTTGAACGGTCATAGTCGCGGCGTCATACAGACCTCTCAGCACTTGGACATATCGCCAATCGACTTGGCACCGTTGCAAGGACTCCAGAACAGACCAGGTTTCAATGGAGTCAAAGGCCTTCTCATAGTACACAAAGGCTAGACACAGGGGCTGATTATACTCCTCTGTCTTCTGTATAATCTGGCGCACTGTATGGATGTGGTCTATGGTGCCGTATCCTCTTCGAAAACCGGCCTGTTCGGGTGGCTGAAACTCGTCAAGTCTACGCGCGGGACGGTTCGTAATGACCCTTGAGAACAGCTTATCATATATATCATAGACGTGGCTCAAGACTGAGATAGGTCGATAGTTCTTCAAAAAAGTGTTGTCTCCTTTTTTGAAGAACAGAACGACAACGCTCTTGCTCCACGCCTTTGGAGTTCTCCCCGAGAAGAAGACAGAATTAAATATGCGTTGGAGCTGCACAAGTGTAGGTTTCCCACCTGCCTTAAGAGTTTAGCAGCTCCGTCGTAATTCCATCTTACGCGGGGGCTTCTCCATTTTTGAGCTGCCTTAGGGCCACCACGACTTCGTCCAGGCTGACATCTGGCAACTTTTCCGTGAGATGGCGGGTTAAAGTGGCTCTTGGATCCTTGGAGTCGGGTTAGGGACGAGACGCCTTCGAGGTGTAGAGTTTGCCGTAGAAGCTCTGAACCTCCGCAAGAATCTCCGGCCTAGAAGTGACGACTTTCCCGTCTGACGTGGTCAGCTTCGTCAGATGGCTTCGACCTAAATGCTGGATAACTGTTTAAGACATTTATTTCTCATAAAGAATACAAAATTCACTTATCTGAGAAATACAAGATAACTGACAAGTACTGACATTTAGAGTCTTCATTTTTCTAACAAGCACTCAGATTTAACAAACTTATAACTAAACAGTACACATTTTTATGGTTATAACTTATAATATAAATTACTAGACATAGCACCGGTTATTTATTACTTTTAAACAAAATAAAAATATATTCCAACCAAATACGCAAATATAAAATAATGTGGGTAATGCAAAAACAAACACTTTTGGTATCACATTAATGACGAAAGGCTCATATTAAGTAACGGAATGCAGTTGCTATCGCATAGCGATTATCATAGCAACCGTTGTCTATTTTTAAACATTGTGTGTTATGTTATTTTGTAACAATTATGTATGGATAAAGACTTTCGACCCCCGATTTCGGTCGATCGCTTCTTGTATAGAGCGTGTATTGGAGCTACGGAGGTCGCGTCTTACCAGCTTGAAGATCTGTTTATTTAGATCTGAAGAAGCGCCTGTCGGGTTTTCTCGTCGCGTTTCTATTAGTTGCAGAGATTCTCGCGAAAGTTGAGATCTCCTGCCGGTGTGATGCGTCTTAAAAAGTTTCGTCCCCTTATCCCGCAGGATTTCCACCACTTGCTCGAGTTCCTGGTCCGTATCAGCGTCTATTGTGGTTTCCAAGGCAGCGAACCGGTTTTCCAGTTTTAGCTGGAATGTTTCAGATCCAACCACGGATTGGAGGAAATTTGGTCGGAGCGTGGACTTCATAAGGCGAACGCGATCGAGCTTATAATCAATATTTAGAGTGCCTCGTACAAGTCGGTGATCACTTCCAGTGTTGAACCTAGTGATCACGGAGACATACCTAGTAAATATTCGTCTCTTGTCAGCCGTAATGAAGTCTATCTCATTTTTTGTCATAGTATCGGGACTCCGCCACATCCACTTCCGTTGAGGCTGCTTCTTAAAGAACGAGTTCATTAAGAACAGCCCCTCCTTTTCTAAGAAGTTGACGAGCATCTGCCCTCTATGATTTCTCCTATCAAATCCGTGTGGTCCTATAACCGATTCGCCGCAAGTATGTACTCCCACTTTGGCGTTGAAGTCCCCCATGACAACATTGAAGTGGGTCTTTTGGGTGTGGTGTAAGGCCCTGGAAATGTCTTCATACATTTCCTCCACTTCATCATCCGAGTATGTCGAAGTCGGTGCATACACTTGGATAACCCTGAGGGTATACCTCTTGATGAGTCTGATCACAAGGTATGCTTAACATAATGACGTTTGATGACAGATTTTCCGTCTCTTCTCCAAGATACGATTTACTTTGTGTACTATCCTTAGTCACGTCTCATGACACAGTCGGAATGAAATAAATAGGGTAAGTGACATTTTATATTCATAATCACATCGACTGAATGAAATAGGGTACAAAGTGTCATTTTGTATTCTTAACCTGTCATCACACCAACATAACACACTGTCACTAAAACATAACTATACCATAAACATGGTACTTACGCAGTATTGAATATAAAAATGAATGTCAGTTAACGCAATGCTATATCTACTCATCATAAAGCAGTCGAGACCGCATGGCACCATCCGGTTAAGTGGCCGGGTAATTAATGTTCCGCCAAGCGAGTGCACCCGGAATACCCAGTTGCACCCGGTTATGGTAAAATACCCGGCTATCATTCTAGCGCAACAACATTGAATGTTCCCGGCGTACAACTATGCCTCTATTTAATTGGTGTCGCGACTATTATTTGTTACACTTTGAATGTAAATGTAAAATGTAATTGACTGTAATTAGTGTACATTTGGTGCTTTCGGTAATTGACTGTCGATATTTAGAAAGTGTTTGTTAAAGTTTAATCAGTGTACTACAAGCAAGCTGCTAATGTTCACACGATGCTTACAAAGGTAACTAGGTTCAGATACTAGGAAAGGCTAGATACATTAACTGGCCTGATGGTTTTATTGATACTTTGGCTGCAAAGCCGGCGTTCGCTTGTTCTATTGTCAATCAGGAGAAATCTTTGTGTAATGACCGTAAATATTTTTTTCTGTGTCTGGGTGCTAGTTATGAGTGCGTTCTCCTAGGATATTATTATAATACTAGCTGCTGCCCGCGACGTCGTCTGCGTGAACGCTATACAGCACCTAACTATTAAATAAATACCTACGATTATACCTTTTAAAAAATACGCGGCGGCGATAGCTCAGTGGTGTATGTAACGGACTGCCGAGACGATGGTCTTGGGTTCGATCCCCAGCTACCCCGGGTACACACCTATGACTTTTCGAAGTCGCTTAACAATGTGTCCGGTAGATGGCAATAGGCTCGCCCCCTATTACATTGGGATCGAAACATATTTGGCGAAGTGTGGGTGTGTAATACACCTCTGCCTACCCCTTCGGGGATAAAAGGCATGAAGATATGAGAAGATATACCTTTTAAAATAACATTCATTTACCCGTTTCTTCTTTATATTTCATACCTGCAGAAAGTGTAGTAACAGAGGGAGACTGTCTTTTGTAAAATTGACCTTCAAAAAGTGCTGATTTCCAGCCTGCTTTGAATAAATGATTTTATGGTGATTCTGCTGAATTAAGTCATAAGTTGTGACTGAAGCAGATGGAGAAAATAAGGAATACATAATAGGGTAAAATACATACTTATAGGACTTCTCGATATACAACATTAATGGTTTGGCTCTCCGCAGCCAAAATGTAAAAAGAGTCAGGACTGGTGACGCGGGAGCAAGCGACATATAGGACACCCGCTGCCCTTAATGTCTGCCTCTGCGACTTATTGATGGTCTTCGCGAAGCAAACACTTAAGGGGAACTGTATGCGCTTGAATTATGAGGTGTGAGAGGAATGCGTGGTATAAATACTGCCTCGCTGACGCCACAACCCGTAAGAATTTCCTAAATGGTGTGTCTGTGGAGCGAGATGACTTTCAGCCAGGTCACGTTACACAACTTCGGAGGAGATAGGTTCCGAAGAAGCATAATCGGGACACCGACCTTCAGCTTGAGATGCTATGCGCTGGAAGTTCACTTGCTGACTGGGATTTAAGAAATTCCACGGGATAATGTGTGGCGTTTTCTTGCTCGAAGACAGTGTTTATAGAGGTGTAGACCACTTCATTCCTCTCAATTTCCGAGAGAATGCATTCGTTAATTGCTACAGCCTGATCATTTTTGGGCGTCAAAATAGGCCACTCACACATTCACGAATTCTGCTATTACGGTATACAGCTGTATAATTCTAAGCTGGATACAACTCTACTGAGAGACTCTGGAAGCACCACCTGTCCACCTCTCTCCTCTGGTAGAGTGTCTTCGCCAAGACTTAGAAAGACATCTAAGAATTGTTGAGCACGTGCATTGACGCCAAGCTGAGCTCTCATATTAATGGTCAAGCGCAGCATACGAACTCGTGACCACAACAAAGATAATTTCAACGAAGCACTCACCTTGTCCGTGTGGTGACGGATTAAGAATACGGAATGTCACCACCCCATATCATCCCATGGGTGTCGTAAGAGCCGACAGAGGGAGCAAGAACAGCACTGTAAGAGAAGGAAAACTTGATACAAACCCTATACCAACCCGTTTGGCCAGCGTGGTATAGTAGGCCAATTCCTCCTTTCAAAAGAGAGGCCTAGTCCAGCAGTGGACTGTTAAAGGCTGATGATGATGATGACGATGACTCACCTCGTCAGCCCTCGATCTCCGCGTCACCACGGGAAGCATTTGTTGGGAATCGTCACTGAACAGAACTGTGACCACCCATTAAATGCTCGTTCCTGCGGATGTCCTGCAGGGTTCTGTCCATGGCCTGAACTGCCTTCCTATTGGCCATCGTACGCTCATCCTATAGGATCAGAGGGCAATCCTTGAGCACGTGTTCCTTATCACTGTTACGTGACACACCACAAACGGGTATTACGGCGCTCTCTAAATCGATGGGAAATTTAAACATGGTATGTGCTGTCTTGCCACCCGGAAGCAGTGTGGCAGCGATTGCCGGCGACGCCACAGCAATGAAAATTTTGCCTTGCCTCCTGACCTCTGCAAGTATGCCAGTAGTAACAAATGTTTTTCCTGTTCCACCAGGAGCATCAAAGAAAAACATTTTAGCTTGGCTTTGCCCAACGCTTTCAAGGACGGTGTCGTAAAATTCGTAAGGTGGTCATTTCAAATTGTCTCAAACAAAAAAAAATTGGGAGAGGATTTGAAAATTGGGAGTATAATACGCCCAATTTTCACGGTCTTGATGCGGTGATGATTGGGAAGCTGGTAACAAATATTTGACCAGTGGATTGCCGCTGATAGAAATGACCACGTCTTGAAGTGAACTGAGACAGGTGTTCAGCACGCGGTCATGAGTTACTTCGACTTCGTTTCCAGTAACACACCTCAAAGCTCGTAGAAAATCTTCAGACAGATGATGGCGATACTTCTCCCAGAAAGCTACCGCGTTCGCGACTCCACAAAACACCAAACAGATGAAGCATGCGGCTGGGACTGTCACTGACGCTCGCCTCCGCGAGGTTGTCATCCCAGTATTGGTCACCGTCAAGAAAGTGACGTACTACGCAGGCTGTGCGGTAAGTGGGATACTCCAAGCCATCAAATGTCCTCAGAAAGGCGAAAGACGTTGGGCTTCGGACCGTGTGAAGTAACAACCGCAGAAAATAGCTTTCGACATTATTTGTGTGTACGGTATAAACTCTACAAAATGCGGTGTCCTTGAAACTTCCCGGAAAACCTTCCACAGCACCTCCTCGTCAACGTCGGTTAAATACACCCTTTTGCTTGTCGTACGTGTAATATGTAGGCATCTCCTCATACGTAAGGGACCTCCCAAACTGATCGATTTTACAGAGCCTGAAAAATGCCAAGAGAGTTGTTTGATGCGGATTTTCCAAGTGCTCAGCAAAGCTGTCGGGATCAAAATATATGCGCTGGTTCCGGCCGTTCTCTAGGTGGTCGTGTAAATGCATTACGGTAGGATGCTTCTCATGTATAGAGAACACCAGTATCCGCCAAACCGCTTCAGACGTAACAATAAATATGGCTGTGTGTGAGTAAAAATAATCTAGCTAGTTCCACATCTCACTAATGTTTATATACATACATACATAGACTCACGCCTGTTTCCCGGAGCGGTAGGCAGAGACTACGGAGCGCCATTTGCAACGATCTTGACATATCTCTCTTGCTTCATTCACTCCCATCAGATTCCTCATGCATGCTCTTCTGTTCAGGGTGCTTCTAACCTGTCCTGTTTTTAGGATGTCTCCAATCTGGTCAGAGAACGTCCACCTAGGTCTTCCCCTTCGTCCTGTCCCTTCCACACTTGCCTTATATATCTGCTTGGTCAGTCTTTCGTCATCCATCCTCTCCACGTGTCCAAACCATCTTAGCATACCTTTCTCGATGCTTGTCACTACATCTTCTTTTACCCCACAACACTCTCTTATCACACAATTCTTTACTCTGTCAGTCAAAGAAACACCACACATACTTCGCAGTGCTCTCTATTCTACAGCATTTATTCTACTTTCATGACTCTTCTGCCATACCCAACTATCACTACCATACATAAGAGTAGGTACTAACACCCCTCTATGGACAGCCAAACGTGCCTTTTTGGACACGTTTTGGCTATTCATAAACGCCTTCGCCTTATATACAGTTAATCCAAACAAAGGTACGTGCTATATGTATATCCCGGAAGACAATTTAAAGCAAGTTTACATGTGACATGAAAATATATTAATTAAGAAGCAATAATTACACCAATGTGACCAAAATGTTTATTTTGTACTAACTCTATTACTATTTATTCTGACAGAAATGATGTAAGCAATCAAGTGTGGCGATGGTGTAGTTAATTAATTAAATAACTTCAACTAATAGTCTTGCTCATCTCTGAAACGAATTAAAAATAAAATTTTACGAAGAAAATGTACAACTCCATCTATGACTTTTGAAAACAACTATTAACGTCGCCAACATGTTCAAATTTAAATTATTTATATCCAAAAAGGGCTTACACATGTAATTCGACTTGATGTTTTTGAACTCTCTTAAATGGCGCTGCATTAAAATTGTCTTAATAATTCTACTTATATTCAAATAATTATGTTTATCAGCCTAAGTTACTTATATTGCGTGATTTTTATAGTGTGAAGCTAGCTTATAGCATAGTTAACATAATAACAACATTCAAATATGCATTGTTACATTACACGTTGTTACAGAATGCGTTGAAGAAATAAAGGTTCTCTGCTCGTTCCCTGTAGGTCATAGCGTGATAATATGTAGCCTATGTGGTGACCCGACTTTTTGATAATATTTGTGCCAAATTTGAAGTAAATCCATGCAGTACTTTTTTACTTTATCCCGCATATAAGGACAAACAGATAAACAGATAAACAGACAAACAGATAACAATTCTAAAAACTATATTTTAGGCCTCGGTATCGATAGTAGATCACACCCCAAGTATTCTTAAAAAAAAAAAATCAATGTACAGTTTTGACTTTCCTACCATTTTATTATATGTATAGATTATTATTTGTTGTAACAAAAAACAGTATCACTATCGTCTGATCGCAGCTTCATCTGTGGGTCGGTCATCGGTTATCGTAATAAAATAATACCCATGTGCTATTCTGATGTATATGCTATATTACTACAAAGTTTCAGCAAAATAGGTTCAGTAGATTTCCATTACAGCATAACAAACACCCCTACATACATCCTCACAAACTTTGACGATAATATTATAATAGTAAGTATTAAGATAAATAATTGCTGTGCTTGTTAACCACTATGGTTTTGTCCACACATATTAATATCACGAGCACTATATTACTAATTCGGTTAATCTATGGATAACTTGATTTGTTATACTCTGTGGTCGTTTAGTGGCGAGTGATTTGTGGCTCGGATTGCTGACAGCGATCTTGAATATGATCGGTGACGATTAATGTTGAAGGATGATAAACAAATAAAATTTGGACCCGTTATGATTGCGGCTTAAATAAAATATGTTAATTGCTGAAATATCAAGACAATGTAACACATTATCACTGGTGAAGAGCTAGCCAGACGAATACAGGAAAGAATATTTCAACGGGACTATTTAAAAGTGATACACACCTAAGCATAGCGATGTGGTTTGGACCGATGTCAAGATAATAGAGGGTAAAGGTTCTCTGCAATAACTTTTATGGATGTTTTCGAAATCCGAGACAGCTGTCACATGAACATCTATTCCATACAGCTTTACTTGTCAGATATTGAGCTGTGTGATGATGAATAAATCTGTGCAGTTATCAATTTGCCACAGGCTACATAGGCAGGCTCATAGAAAAGGAACTTGAGAGACGCAACGTAATGCAAGTAAAGAGTACCCCTTAAACTACTGAGACGTACATCAAGTAAGCTTTTAAATTGATATAAAACTACTTACTTTCAAATAATCGACTACCAAGAGTGACACCTTACGAGTTGGCATTTACGATGATTTGAATGATTTGAATCCATTCCAATGATAAACACAAAAGTGTAGACTGTACCCAACAAACTCTTTGCCTTTGTTGGTGTGATCAGATAAGTGCTGCACTATTAGTAGACGTTTGTCCCTTGCATTGGAAATGCAAATTACCTTATGCTTTAGTTGCTTGTAGATACCAGTGATGCTAGAAGGTAAACATCATAAGAACAATGGAATGGCTTTTAAAGATGTAGAAAATATCTCTCTATTATACGATTTAAGTTCTTTCCTTGCAACTCAAAACAGAAAACAGAATAACTGTAGTATTTTTCTCTCATTTACCGAAAAATATATTTAACAGGTAGTAGGTAGTGGGCTACATGATGCGCACGAACGGTGCATGTCGTGTAGTGAGCGCAGTGTCGGACACGGAAACGGAACAGCGAAATTCAATAGCGCGCGTGAGTAATAAAACGTGGCCTGTTGACAACGGTCCGTTGCACTATAGTTGAGACTTCATTTCAGATGGTAAATTTGTCGAGCGTCCGCCCGAAATTGCGAGCTTATTGCGTCCACGGTTTGTTTGTCCGGACGGTCAAAGCTTTGCAAGCTACAAGGTGCGCCCACAATCAAATAAATGTTGCAAAATAATGACGTTTCGTTTTGTCGTTGATGCAACAGATGCAATTTTGCTGGTATCTAATGAATAATATAGTTGCCAGGCAATTTTAGATATATACGTTTTAGCACGAAATGCAATATCAAGAAGTGTTATGAATCAGCGTGTACGGAACATGTGTGCATGAGTTTGTAAATTCTAATATCTAACTTTATTCTGAATGCTGCTAGAATTTGGAAACGAAACATACATTTTAATTTAAAAGTATTGCGTTTACATTGTAGCTGTATTTGCATTATTAAAACTGCGAATTTATTTTGTAGGACTCTCTATGAAGGAATTACCAAAAATTCCCACGGGATCGGGCAGAACCTGTTATATTGAAAAATGTGTGGGCGTAGCTGCGTCCTCTATTACATATACTACACAATTGTATTACAACAAGCTTGGTTTTTCCAATAGACATCATTAGAGAACCGTACCATTATTATTTATCCTCGTTCCGAGTATGAACTGCGGCGATCGACTGGCCCCAGTCTAGCGGCACTTGGCACAAGTTAAATGTAGTGTAAACAGAGGTAGTTATCGCTACACAACGCGGCACTAACTCTTCCACTGCCGTCGGGGTACGCCCGACCGTTTGTCATGTCACCTACCGTCGCTCATGCCCTCTATACTGTGTATGTCGTGTGTGATTAGGATGACGATTTATCAATTCCCAATTGGAGCCATCATTGTTTACTTTTGTAAGGGAATCGCGGATATAATCAAATTGTATAATGTGATGTTTGATTCAGCTGGACTATGTAGGTAGGTATATAATGCACATTATTTTTTGGTTAAAGCGCCCATCTCGTCTTTAACACTGCGCCGAATATTGTGAGTTCGATCCCCACATTGGGCAACAGTTTCAATGATCGTGCCAGCTCTGAATGTTATTAATTGTGTCCGTTGTTTGAATGTTGGTAAAGTACCCCGCGGACAGGTTATTTTTTTAAATTAACACTACATGGTGGTTGGGCACTGAACAGTGTGGAAGGGAGGTAATGACGTTCTAAACTATGTAATCGCCAAGATTGTTTTTATAATATTTGACAGATTTTGCTTGAGTTGCATTGGACCAATATTTGATTCTATTCGTTTAGTTCTTTATAACTGCCAAAAATACTAAGAAAATGCCACATTTTAAACATGTGAATATGAAAACCATTACACATTCAATGCTGCATTAGCAAACGCCTCAAAACAATAACTAGTTGTGAATGGAGCAAGATGATTTTACAAACTGAAGTGAAATTTTCGTGAGCGCACCTGTGTTTTGGAAGCGTGTTAGTTTTGAAGTTTTTATCACGATTTTATGCTGCTTCGTGCCCGTGATTTACTGACACGACACGGTATATTCTGTGTGATATACAACGGGAATGTCAACAACAATGCATGCAATTTGCTTTCAATGTTTTAGCATAACAGTAGCGAGTGACAAACATAGAAAAGATGGATCTATGCCAGACTAACACATTTATCTTTTTACTTTATCTTACCAAGCTATTCTTTACTTGTATGACAAACTTAACCGTAGGTAAGGGTATACCGAACTAGACCGCAGTCGTTGCTCTGCCTGCGTCAACTAAGTATCCTTTGGTGAAATCCGTACAAAAATGCGTTCGATTATTTTTGAGATTATCGCGTTCACACAGACAAACAGGACGACCGGGAAACTTCATTTCATAATATGTATAAATATAAATAGTACAACATTTTATTCTTCTATTTATAAATTATCAGGCCAATGCATCGCGAGTCGCACAGATGATGATTGTGTATCACTTAAGAATCTCTTTTATTAACTTCTAGGTAAAACTCAACACTCAAGTTCGTGTTCTTACCACACTAAGTATAAAGTTTGATACAATATAATTAAAAGAATATTCATACACGATGAAGTACCTAACGCCAAACTTTCAAAATACCCATCACTGTTCTCAAATAGGTAAGACTTTTTTGCTCCTGTTTGCAAATTACAGGCCAATTAAAGTCCATTTATCCGATGTTGATAAAGGTTTATTTTTACACAAAGGAGATTGTTCCCGGTAATACTACTAGAGTCACGTTATTGCATCGCTTTCGAAAACAGTTACAAACGATGTAGCCGTTCCGTTACAATATTTTAATACCTGAAAAACGCTCAACAATATAACGTTCCTCTTTTACTCCAGTTAATGAGTTTTCCAATTTGAAGCAAAAACAGTTTTAGTTTACACTTTTATTACTTTTTGCGTGGCTTGAACCGGCGCTGTGTGAATATTTACATTTCACAACTGACATTTGGGAGGGATCGATTGACGACCTTATAATGGTGTGAACGTCAGTTATTACTACGTAAAATATCGCCACAAATGTGAGGGGAAAAAGTAAATTTGAGGCTTCAAGCGGCAGAGAAACGTCGTAATCCACATGATTACTATACGCTTACTGAAAATGCTCCCAATAGGGTACTAACCTCAGTCTAGATTGTAAATTGTTTGTACACGTATTATATTGAGTTATCTGAAGATTATGCCGTGCGGTATACCGCTCAGCTTTCCCCGTGGGCGTCGTAAGATGTTACAATGGATAATATCGAGCAGGCTTATGTTTATTTATTTCTACATTTACAGGTTACTTAACCATGTAGGTAACGTTTATAGCACAGATTCTCTTGCCGTTCCGTGTAGCTCGGTTATAACTTTTATTTATTGCTTTCATCGGTGGCAGACGGGACACAGACCCACCTGATGGTAATCGGTAACCGTGGGACATAGCTGTGTGATTATAGCGTTACAGAAGCAATGCCAAGAAGATACCGTTAATTCGCTGCCTACCGCGAGGAACAGAATTAGAGAAAAGGAGCAGGATGGTGAGGAAAGGGCTATTGGGCCTTTGCCACATGAGCTTGCATGTGTTAGGAATAGTCCATGTAATTCAATACATATATTTTTACACACTCATCGATCCAGTGTCATCCTATTTCCGTCCAAGTCTGCATCTTGATGCTCGGCGTCCTCTTACTAGTCTTACCACATTTGGGAGAATATTACTTATGACCTTCGCAATACAAAGGTATAGCGATATTACATGTCATTGACCTTTGTTAGAATATTAAAGCCTACTGACTCCTCATAACGGCTGTCAGAGATCTTTATGAGTTTAGTGACAGCAAGGGCTGACGACTTAACGTGGTTGCCGAAGCACCAGGTGAGCAATAAATAATCAACCACATAATATCTATACTAATTAGTACTATGACTTACATACATAACATAGAAAAGTTAGTGCTACGCGCCCTAGATTTGAACTGGATATCCTCTTCATGCCTGTCTGTTGGTATATCCACTAGGGAATTGTTTCACATGTACGGAATAAAGGCGGCTTTTATGAAAAAAATCTCAGTAATAGAAGGGTGACTGCAAATGCACCAACAGATGGGACAAGGATCGCCGCTTATTATGTGGTATAAAACAAAAAGCTGGCAAATCTAAGGGCAATATAACACTTTGCTTACCCCAATGTGATTATATATATGGCATCTAGACGCACACTACCTACTTTGTTCTTTAGTTTTATGTGGCTCTCATATGAATGAATTCTACCGCCTTATTATTAGTTTGAGCCTATATTCGAAATAACTGTATCACTCTTTTTATCAACGTTAGGGAGATCTGTGGAAAAACATGGAAGGCATATAAATGTATGAATTTAAAATTTCGTGGTCATTAATATTACTTTTATGTTGTCTTTCGGGATATTTCCCACGTACGGAGGACCACGGAGGCAGTCAGTAGGTATACTGACTGCCTCCGTGGTCCAGTGGATAGCGTATGCGACTGCTGATCGGAGGTCCCGGGTTCGATTCCTGGGTCGGGCATATGTGTTACTGGGTTTTTCCGAATACTCAGTAGCAGCCCGGAGTCTGGTGATGTGCCCGGTAACGGCAATAGGCTCGCCCCCTATTACGTGGGACCTAAAAATCATGGCGAAATGTGGGTGTAATATTTACATCTCTGCCTACCCCTTCGGGGATACAGGCGTGAGACTCAAAATAAATAAAAATAAAAACGCATCTACCTTTTTAGGGTTCCGTAGTCCACAAGGAACCCTTATAGTTTCGTCATGTCCGTCCGTCTGTCCGTCCGCAGCCTAGCTCAAAGGCGCCTGGTGCTAGAAAGCTGATATTTGACATAAATATGATGATGATGATGTGATCCTCTTATCCCTCATTAGGGACATAGGGCTCGCAGAAGAGTCTTCCATTTTTGGCGGTCGTGGGCGGCCTCCTCCAGTTCTTTCCAACCGAGACCAGTTGAAGTAGCCTCCTTTTCGACTGAGCGCCTCCATGTGGTAAGTGGGCGCCCCGGCCGTCTCTTGCCATTTGCCCGCCAGCATAGACCTTGCTTGGATAGGTGGTTGTCCGGCCTTCTAAGCGTGTGTCCAATCCAACGCCATTTTCTTAGTAAGATTTCTTTGTGGATGGGCTTTTGGTCTGTCATTTGCCACAGTCTAGCCTTAGAGATGGTTTGTGGCCAGTATATGTTGAGAATGCGCCCCAAACATTTGTTTACGAACACTTGTAACTGACTGGTTATACTACTTTTGACGAGCCATGTCTCGCATCCGTATAGCAGTACTGACTTGACGTTGGAGTTGAATATCCTGATTTTTGTTCTCCGGGTTATTATATTAGACGTCCAAACAGGTTTGAGTTGCGCGTATGCTGCTCGCGCTTTATTAATACGCGCTTCGACATCGTCATCTGCTCCCCCTGTTGGGTCAACTACACTACCCAGGTATGTAAACCACTCAACTTGTTCAACTGCCTCGCCGACAATGTATATTGGTACTGCGTCGGAGCTGTTAAGGCGCATTTTCTTCGTTTTCGAGCAATTTATGCGCAATCCTTCCTCTGCAGCAAACTTAGCGAGGTCGTTAGTCTTGGACTGGAGATGGTCGCGTGATGTCGCGAATAGACAGAGATCGTCCGCAAAGTCTATGTCTTCGAGAGTTTTCTCATTCGCCCATGCTAGTCCTCTCGTCTCTTGTCTTGTCACTCTGCGCATCACGTCATCCAAAACAATGAGAAACAAAAGTGGCGACAGTAAGCAACCCTGTTTCACACCGGCCGTGACATGTATCGGATCCGATAATTGGCCCTTGTGCATGACTCTGCAAGAGGAACCCACGTAAAGATTATGTATTATTTGGATAATCTTGTCTGGTATGCCTCTTCTCCTCAGTGAACGCCATATGCTTGTCCATTCGACTCTATCGAATTCTTTTTCGAAGTCCACAAACAGAGTGAATAGCTCTTTCTGCATTTCGTTGCACTGTTCCAATATCAACCGTAGAACGTTAATTTGGTCAATACAAGATCGCCCTGTTCTAAATCCACTCTGCTCATCCCTTAAGGTACATTCGACAGCACTCTTCATCCGGTACAGCAAAATTTTGCAAAGTACTTTCGAGCACACCGGAAGCAGGTTTATTCCTCTCCAGTTGGAACAGTCAGCTAGATTTCCTTTCTTGGGTAGTTTAATTAGTATTCCTTCCTTCCAGCTTTCTGGTACTCTTTCTGATTCCCAAATCGCTGTCATCAAGGGATACAGTGTGTCCGCTGCCACTTCTGCATTTGACTTCAAAGCCTCAATGGGGATGCCGTCGTTACCAGGAGCTTTACCGCTATTTAAGGTTCTTATGGGGTTTGATATTTCGGCTCTATCTGGGGGCTCAACGCTAATGTCTAAAGTGACTGCTTCTGTTTCATCAGAGGTGACCTCCTCATCCTTTGTGACTGATGAGTGGAAAACGTCGACATGAATATAGACATAAGATATTGCAACAAAACTGTAGAATAAAATTTAGGGAAACATTTTTTTTAAGGGTATCTCCCCTCCATATATAAGTCTGGTTGAATTTTTTTTTGGTTTAGTACCCCATCATGTGGGGTATCATTGGATAGGTTTTAAAAAAATATTAGTAGTTTACTCAAATCATTTTTCGATCAAGTGATTGGTTTGTCAAATATCAAGCTTTGAAGTGAAAAAAATTGTTAGACTCAAGTGTCCTCACCTCTGCCGGCTAAACTATTAATTTGGAAGAGGTGAAAAAAATCACAAATGTAGTACATATAACGAATTTAAAAAGAAAACTATCACGGCTAAGTAGATATCATCAGTTTACGAGTAATCGTCGGTTAACTTATAAATACCTATTTCTGTGAGTTTACATTGGGCGCGCTGGCTTAATCTTAAAGATATACGTACTTTGGCATGTAATGTACTACGGTACTACGTATGTATAGTAGTAGTATATCTTGGAAACCACATTTTATGTTTACAATACATAACTGGATACATACCTAGTATTTTTCTAAACAAAACTTAGGTTCTTATAATATTGTTATTAAAATTATTTTTTCAGCAAAATAAACAGTCGGATTTGTTGTACATTAATACCCTTTGCAGCAAGTCATTATGGCCAACTACGGAACCCTACAATGCGCGTGGCCCGACACGCACTTGGCCGGTTTTTAATCATAATTATGTTGCCTGCAGCAGTGCTGGCTAGTAAAATATCGTATACTCGAAGCATTTCCATACCACTTAAGAATATAAATTGAACTAATTATTGTCTTACTTAAACGTTGAGTCGTTGACTGGTTGCTTAAAATTTCAAATACTTATATAGGTAAGTATTTCATTTATATCGTTATTGAATGCAATGCAATTAATATTAAACCTTTTAAATACTAATTCAGTCGGCATGCACGCGATAAAAGCCATAATTATTGCAAATCTTAATTTGTAGAGCTTTCAGTTGTTGCCAATAGGCTAGTTGACGAAAAAAATTTTACAAGTCCGTCCTTTCGATTATTCAAAAATAAGCGATACGTATTTTTCTTATTTGTAAATAACCAAAAATGACCAAGATATAGCTCATTAAAGTTACGTATAACGTCACGCCCGTGCTGCATTTTTTCGCACTAGGTGACCTCACACGTAACTTTAATGGGCTATATCTTTGTTATTTTTTATTTAGATAGTGGACAGCATGCTATTGGGATATTTCTAGACCTTGCTAAAGCTTTTGAGTCTGTATCGTCTTCTATACTGCTAAGGAAACTTGAATCTGTCGGTATACGAGGTAAGCAGTTAGCACTGTTTACTGATTACCTCTCTGACAGGTATCAATGTGTAAGAATAGGCAACAACATAAGTAACGATGTCCCTAACACTAAATTTGGTGTACCCCAGGGAAGTATATTAGGGGCTACTCTGTTCTTGATATATATAAACGACCTTTGCAACCTAAAACTTCAAAATGGTGTTATTATGTCATATGCAGACGATACAGCACTTATTTTTACTGCAAAGTCACTTGATGAGCTATATGAACTGGCTCAACATGGCTTCAACACCGTCAACACTTGGCTATTTAAAAATTTACTGACCCTAAATGCACATAAAACAAAGTACATTAATTTTACAATGAAAAATGATAGCAGACACAACTCATCTAACTGTTTAGTGGCTCACAACACGTTTCATTCAAATGCTACGTATATATATACGTATTACGCTTGATACTGATCTTAATTTCCTCAAACATATCGAATCACTGTGTAAAAGAGTACGGAAACTAATTTCCATATTCAAAAATGTACGCGACGTGGTAAACTTTAAATTGTTAAGACAGGTTTACACTGCACTATGTGAATCAATCATCTCATACTGTATAACCTCATGGGGAGGGGCAGCTTAAACGATCCTACTGCCTTTGGAACGAGCCCAAAGAGCTATTTTAAAGGTAGTAACCCTTCGCCCTTTCATTTTTCCCACTTATGAGTTATATCAGTCCACCGGAGTTCTAACTGTGCGCCAATTATTCATTCTACGCACCATACTGAAACAACATACCCTTCTTCCTTATACACCAATCCCATCAGGCAAAAGACGGAAAGATCTAGTCTGCATCAAACCTCGAGGTAAACATGTTTATGTAAATAGATTCTTTGCTTTCCTCGGACCTTTCCTATATAATAAATTAAATAAAACCTTAGATTTATTTAGCATAAGTTATAAGCAGTGTCATTTTATTGTTACAAAACACCTAATGACAATGACCTACTCTGATACAGAGAATTTGCTTACAGTTATAAATTACTGTATAAGTACCTACTCTAAGTTACAATAAATCATATTAAGTCTATTTCCTATTACATATTAGCAGTTCATGATTATTTTGTAAAAACATAGCCCTATAATATTATTATTTACGATTTTTCCTGAAACACAGGTGTTACAGCCTAGTTCAGGTAAACATTAAAATAGCTATATTTACCAAATATAATATATTATCGTTATAAATAAAGTACATACGCATGAATGTACCACAATTTAACAAAAGCACTTATCACAGACATTATGCTTAATCATAAATTTTTATTATTTTTAAATGTAATACTTTCCTATGTAACATGTGACGTTTATTTTATTGAATAAAGTTAATTATTATTTAATCGAAGAAAGAAAAATACGTGTCCAAAATTTTTTTATAATCTAAAATACGGACTAAATAAAATGTAATTATTTTGACCCTGGAAACTAAAACCCATTCGATAGTTTAATTTTGCATGTAGTTAATTATTTAATGTACTGGCAGTGGAAGAGAGGTCAATGGGAATAATGGCTTAAA
This sequence comes from Euclidia mi, assembly GCA_944739405.2. Lineage (NCBI taxonomy): Eukaryota > Metazoa > Arthropoda > Insecta > Lepidoptera > Erebidae > Euclidia > Euclidia mi. Next base: position 54,217,854 of record OX123186.2, on the reverse strand, counting down.
CAGTTCAATACTCAAATAAAGTCTCCGTACAGTTTAAAATAATTAAGTTCCATCGCGAGTCTTTTGGCAATTGGTTGACTATTCGTTTGTATTGATTGAAATATAACAATACACTTCTTAAAATAATAATATTACCCTAGTTTATAAATAATGCCACTGCTGGGCAAGGATGAGGCTACAGTCCACGACGCTGGTCAAGAGGGGATCGGCAGACTTCATATGTCCTTCGAGAACATTATGAAGAACATATATATATACATGAAAATTTCCATACGATATTTTCTTTCACTTTTAATAGTCTGATTGTACAGGTAAGATAATGTGAGCCATTTATACTTAGGCTGAATCTGATATATTTCACATAAAAAAAACAACTGCCACACAGCCTGATTCGAAGCAATAATTTGCGGATAACATAAAGTGCTGTCTCTTGTGGGAATCGAACTCGCGATAGGCACTCAGTGCAGAGTCAAGCAGCGATCCATACAGATCCACCATCCATACAATCTGTACCTAAAGTGTTAATGATTGAGAATACGCCATATGAAGCGATACGATGTACCGAACATAAATAAAGCCTTATTTAAGATCGACACAGGTTATTTACTGGCAACATATTTACATTTTGCTCTGTACCAACAGTTACCGTGTGACTTCAGACGCTAAGACCTCAATAGAGTAATATTTCCAGTGCTAAGAGGTGCACCGAGCGGTGTGGCTGTCTGAAAAGCCAGGAGATTGGTACATAATATTGCAATCTCCGTCGGCGAACATTCAGTATATGCGTTAGGAAGCAATACTTATTCGAGTCGGGCGCCCGTGGTTAAACTTTCCCACGTACAGCAATACGCTCTTTCGTATTTAACCATTCGCGGTTAAATCGTCTTGTTTTGTATGTACGGATGTACGTATTGTGAGATGTAAGCCTCGGTTCTGATTTGTTTGCATTATATTCGTTTTCATGTTAAAGCTGTTTTAAGAATTTACTAAGAAACGGAAGAACCCATGCCAGCTTACAACAATAATATGTATGTGATAGCAAAAATGTGATAATAATAAATTCAAATTTAAAATGTATGTGGTTATATATTCCGTTTTGTATAAAACTTTTAACTTTTTTCTTTATTTTTTATATTAGCGACAGCCTAGCAGTAGACCGACGAATTTGTATGCAGAGGGTATCAGTATCAAGCAAGGCCAAATGCGATACGCGTTGCCGAGTACTGGGCTAAAACGGTATGAAAAGTGTTGCCATCGACACGAAAAGAAGATGAAGAAGTCACTCACTTAGTTCAGTAGTTCTTATTTTCAATTTAATGTATATTCCAAACGTCCAAAATACTTAATTATTGCTTGCTAAACGGCTAAGGGAAAGTGCGTAACCTGCATGTCTGAGAATTCTCCAAAAATGTTAAAGAATACATGTGAAGTAAGGAAGGATAGGAAGTAATCATTTTTATATGGAGTCGATGATGGTGATAATATTCCTTTTTACAAAGTCTGTTGCAGAAGATGGTAACAATCATGCATGGTGCGTTAGAGAAGAAAGGAATGAAAGTGAATGTAAGTAAAACGAAAGTTATGGTTTTTGAAAAGGAGGAATGCCTTACGGCTTGTAACTACCTAATGTTATGATCGATGGACAACGAGTGGAGCAAGTGAATGAGTTTGTATATTTAGGTACGCTGTTTACCAGAGATGGTAAGAATGTAAAAGATATTGAAAGAAGAGTTAATGCAGGTAATAGAGTGAATGGAGCTCTGAAGGCGTTTATGAATAGCCAAAGCGTGTCCAAAAAGGCACGTTTGGCTGTGCATAGAGGGGTGTTAGTGCCTACCCTTACTGTATGGTAGTGATAGTTGGGAATGGCAGAAGAGTCACGAAAATAGAATAAATGCTGTAGAAATGAGAGCACTGAGAAGTATGTGTGGTGTATCTTTGACCGACAGAGTAAAGAATTGTGTGATAAGAGAGTGTTGTGGGGTAAAAGAAGATGTAGTGACAAGCATCGAGAAAGGTATGCTAAGATGGTTTGGGCACGTGGAGAGGATGGATGACGAAAGATTGACCAAGCAGATATACAAGGCAAGTGTGAAGTGGACAGGATGAAGGGGAAGACCTAGGCGGACGTTCTCTGACCAGATTGGAGACATCCATAAAACAGGACAGGTTAGAAGTACCCTGAACAGAAGAGCATGCATGAGGGATCTGATGGGAGTGAATGAAGCAAGAGAGATATGTCAGGATCGTTGCAAATGGCATTCAGTAGTCTCTGCCTACCCCTCCGGGAAACAAGCGTGAGTCTATGTATGTATGTATGCCCTGTAAGTTTCAAGTGTTCAAGTGATCACTTAGATACTGAGACCGAGTCTCCAATAGCAGAATTGTTATTTTGATATCAGGCTACCAGTAAGACTGATACTCCTAAAAACGCAGCTAGCAAAATGTTGATATACCTTATAATAAACTTGAAAATAAACCTAGCCTTATCCTTTACTAGATAGTAGTAAATCTATACTAGATGTTTATCAGATAACTATTAACTGTATGTAGTTCAAAGCTTTTATACAATTAATTGTTTCGGTATCGGATTTTTGTATTGGCGTCGTTCAGTTTGATATGTGAGAATCACCCAAACAAAACCCATTTTAATTGGTACTTATCACAAAAGCCCACTTATAAATCAGTTGTTTTATTGTAAAATCTTCTATTTATTTCGTTCTTTGTAGTGCTAAGTTTATTATTATTGACTCTCCAAAAAGAAATAAAATCAAAGTATATGTATATTATCGAGGTTGAGTGTTCTCGTTACACGTTTCTTATACACTTTGCGATCATTCACCTTTATAGTTAAGCCTTCTAGTAACACGTGGTTGAGATGCTCTGTTAGTACCGGGTGTACCCGCGATGTCAGCGCTGATATTGGCGAAATCATACGTTCTGAACTACTGTACTAGGGGGTATAGGTATGAAAACTCTGTTTTAATCTCTACACCTTCCATGTAAGTCTTCAGCCATTACTAAACACCTGACAAATATTTTATCATCTATAAATGTATATGGCATTCTGTAATATCGGAATTCTGCCTTGAATACCCCACTGATTTAATGCCTTTGAGCGTACTTGAGTGGGTCCTCTGGAAGAAGATAGATTTATCATTGAATCGATAGTTGCAATCGAATGGCAAGTCAAAATTCTGATAGGGTAACATCTGTCAAGCCTGCTAAAGTAAATACAAATACTACTCTACAAACGCTGATATTCATTTGTGGAATCACAGTCTAAAACTTTTAGCCAAAAGTATAGATTGTTAACTTCTGTATTACGTTTTATCTAAGCCATATTATGTTTAGGTGTCTCTTAGTGATTATGAAATGGAAAATACAGAAATTAAGGCAAAGTTTCGGTGGGTGGCTCTTTTATGACGTGTTCTTATCTCTGGGGAACGACGCGTGTGGCGCGAGTATGAAACAACCACGTCAAGTTTGCGTGTCAAAACTTTCATATACTGTTTCCTTGCGCACTATTACCATTGCATAAGGTATAAAATCCCTTGCCAGCAATGTCGCGGTTGCATTTATAAAGTGGCTGTTGTTGTACAAGTGGTACCTATTGTGGCAGCGTCGCTTTGTTTGCGAGTGTCGCCGATATATCTCGAAAGTTTTGCGGTGCAGCAACGCATCTCTACATGCCCAGTTATATCAACTCATATCACGAACGATTAAATACAAGGGGCTATAATACGTTTGTTAAAGATTGCCTTGTTGGGCCTGTAACAGGTGAGGTTAAGTAATACGAAAATCCAACACGAGCCTAACTCAGCTTAAATTTTCGTGTCTCTTATATAATAGTATTTCGGAAGACCAGAATTCTGCCAAAGCACTGTATAAACGCCAATAATTTGAAAACGTAGTCTGCGTATTAATGGCTCCTAAAATCATAGAATGAGAAATGCATGTGTATATGTATAATGTATTACAGAATGACTCTTTTCCAACCTTCTTCTATTAACTTAAGCCCATTTTCATGAGGATGCAGGCGAGAATAGAATATCTCGAATAAGTCCATTATAAAACTCTACATTATTTTTTCAACTAAAGAACTTTAGCAGTCATTCCATTTATGAATATGGAATGTGTACTTTATAGTATATTAAGAGAGATTAAAACGTAATTGAATTCAAATCGAGTTGTCCGCGATTGAATTAAAAAAATAACGCGTCTCGTTTCTCGAGAATGTCGAATAGCTTTTAATGTGTACATGTGGTGTGTTCGATAGAAGGGATGGCAATGTTTGTTTTAATTTCCTGAGCTGTGAGAACAGGCGTGCCTTCTATTTCATAGATTCGCCGTGTTCAGCTGAAATGTTGATTCATAAATGTTTGTAGCATTCGCTCCGCTTTCGAATATCGAAGTGTTTTGACCTTACACCGTCTTTGGTAGTACTGTTATTGGGACTAAAGTGAACATTGAGTAAGGTGTTTCTAGGATTACGTTGTATTTGTAGCTGACTTCAAACATGGGCTTTAAGACCTACAGCGCCGAGTGCTTTGCCTCAAACAATCGCATATTGTGGCACGTATTTGGTTATTATTATTTCAGAATATTATGCCTTCTGTTTAAAGCTATCAGTTTGAATAACTTACCTGATTCTCCAAGATAAAGTAGTTGTATATTTTATTTACTTTTATAGAATATGGTAACTGTTACTACAAAATATTTTATATTCACTGTTCATTTAAAATATGGTTGTAAAGCACATCGTTACATTTAGCAGTAACTACAAATGAAATGTAATTAGACTTTCAAAAAGTATTATGAGGCTAGTTTGGGTATAATCAGTTGTTTACCTGTTAACAAGCAAAATGTAGGAACGACATGTATCTAAAGCAAAGGAGGAATGTTTCGAAGCGTACGGGGCCGTTGACAGAGGTGACATAGTTTAGCGCGGCGGCTTTAGGAAAGCAATGATTAAAATTTATCTTAGTAAAGCAAATACAAAGACGCACATGTGACTTCAGCAGGTACGTGCCCAGTCTAGATCTAAAAGTGCTGTCCTTTCGTAGTGCTTGCTTTGTATATTGGTACTGTAGCTGCCTGTCCCTTTCTGGGATGCATTCAAGTGCACGTTCGTCTTTAAGATGGATTAAATATCTTTCCGTGTTCGATTTCCAATATCAGTAACATGTTCGATTATTTTGGATTAACGTTTCCGAAGCAGTCTTTACTTATGGAAAATAAGGAAAAACTTCTAGATGATACGAATTCGATCAGTAATTGGACCGGGAGCAGAAGTAATGTAGTTCATGTTACATTTTTTATCCAACGGTCGGATTAAGTGATGTGTTCTATTTATTTATCGGAATTGGTTTTCGGTTTTCCTTTTCGCTTTTTTTACGATGTTAATAATTTATCAACATAGGATAACATATATTCAGAATTGGAATAGATAATTTATTGGTGCCCGTGTTTTGTTTCCAAATATATTTTCGTAATATACACGCATTTTATTTATTACGTCTTGGTTGTTTATTATGAATTGATATGAGGGAAATATGCTTTCATTTTTGTACCGTTTCCTGCTATTCGGTGCTTGCGATAACTATAGCTATTGTTTCGTAATATTATCATGTAGCTGTGAAACAGACGGAAGCATAATAGCATTGAGGTGTAAATGCCATAACAAGCGGTCATGACCTGTCCGCTTAGGATGGTTGCGAGCGTCAGTGTCTTCAAGACTAGAGGTATTATAATGGCTCTTACAAGCGTTGTAACTATTTTCATCAGACGTTGTGCCCAGTTGTACAGTAGCAAATACCATTGTGAATAATGCATATGACTGTTTAAGTGGACTATTTCGCCCAATTGTGCAGTGCCACAAACTATAATATTGTGAATTTACTTACTGTTTGAATGGACTTTCCAGTTGTTAAGTACATAGAAAATAATTTGAATCCATATTTGCTACAATCACTCATAAGTTCTTAAGAGCGTTAATTCTTCACGGCTTTCCATTCAAATCTCAAAGACTACCACTATTTTAAAAAGCCATAAAACAATATGAATGTAACTGAATTTTATTGAAAGAAAATGTGCAGAAATTATTTTTAAAACGTAATTTATGATTTTTAGTATTCCGTGCAAAATGAACAGAGCTAATATTTTTTTTGTATATAAACATTTTCAAAATATTCTCAATGCATTCTCAAAAACCTAGGAGCATATTTATACGTACCAAGTTGTATTTATATTGGTTTAAAAAATTGTGGACTTCGAAATGTTTATTGCAATCCGTGAGTTTTAAAGTCACATTGCCAGTAAGATTTTTCAGATTTCATTGCGGTTTTCAGAATTTTTATTGCGCGTTAGACTGTTTTAAATACCGAATTTAGTTTTGATAGATTTTTGGTAACAAATAACCTTTTATTTACAGATAATCCCACTAGAAGTTCTTTCTTTGTCTTCCCGAGTATCTGTGCTGCCAGTTTGTTCGCATTTAAGAAATTTAATAAGGAGTTTATTTAAGGAAAGACGTCATTAGGTGAGTTAAAAAACTGCAACTGGCATATTGAAGCACATTTCTTGTATTTGATTTTAAACGGTTTTACTTAGCTTGACCTGTTTATTTGTTTGTTTGTTTATTTGTTTGCTTGGGTCAAATTTAGTAATTGGAATTTTACCCCCTTCCTGATGACAGATTGATCTTATATTTGGTACACACTCTTGATCTTGATAACAATACAACATAATATATTCTTTATGATTGTAAATCCAAGATGGCCGCCGATACAAAATGGCGGATCACATATTACTTCACTACAACCTCAATATGGGTATCAAATAAAAGGGCTTGATTGGTAGAATGCAACTCACTATGAAAAATCCAAGATGGTCGCCGATACAAAATGGCGGATCACATATTTCTTCACAACAACCTCAATATGGGTATCAAATGAAAGGGCATGATTGGTAGAAAAGAGCTCACTATGAAAAATCCAGGATGACCGCCGCCACAAAATGGTGGATTACCTACATATATTCCAAAAATACCTCAATATGGGTATCGAATGAAAGGGTTTGATTGGTAGAATAGAGCTCACTATGAAAAATCTAAGATGGCTGCCGCCACAAAATGGCGGATTACATATTTTTCACAAATACCTCAATATGGGTATCGAATGAAAGGGCTTGGTAAGTAGATTAGGGCTGACTATGAACTAACACCAAAACTAAAAAATGGAAAATAAAATAAAATAAAAACATTTTTTATGTTAAACGGTTTTATTACAATAAAAAAATATGTAGTTAGGTTATGTAGGTACTAAAAGCTAAAAAATAATTCGGTAAGTCCTAGCTACCAGATCGCACCAATCTTCTTATCAATCTGGGGTATTGATCAGATAAATATAAAATCGTTGGGCGTAGCGTATCCAGAGTAAACATTTTGATAGAAATTTCACGCGCCCAACGATTTTTTTATTATCTGATCAATACCCCAGATTGATGAGAAGATTGGTGCGATCTGGTAGCTAGGACTTACCGAATTATTTTTTAGCTTTTAGTACCTACATAACCTAACTACATATTTTTTTATTGTAATAAAACCGTTTAACATGAAAAAATATTTTATTTTATTTTATTTATCACCAAGTCCCTTAACTATTATCTATACTTTAATTACAGATTTACACACAACACTTGGGTTCTCGTTATTGTCCGCAATAACTTACTCTAACAGTCTCAGCGATGACGAGTGAGAAATTTCAGTTATTTACCTGTGATATTAGATGAAGCGAGATGAAGGTTTGAGGTACTTGTAACCACAATAAAATGACTGTTAAATTTTACTAGTGCCCCTATAAAATACATAGAATTACAACAAAACTTCTGTAGACACTCAACATCATTCATCTCACAATTATCACTGAATTAATCAAAACATTCTCACTGTCGAATTTCTAATAAAACGGTTTAACAGTGAATTTCGCCAGACAATCGGGCGTTAACGGGCTGGAGTGTTCATCGGGGACAATGAAAGTGTTTCATTGAGCTGTCCATTTGTTGGTGGAGGGAGGTAGGCACGTCGTGTCGCGTAACGCAGCCGGCGCGGAAGGCACGTTAATGGGTCCTTCGGCCGCCACCTGTCAGATGACTGTCGCGAGCGTGCGCCTGCTCTGGATTTGTACGGACTACGGACATAACAACTGCGTAAACTTACGCTCTTTATATTGGTCCGTTATGTTTGTGATTGCTACCTTTCTGCGTAAACAACAAGCGCTTTGTTGTTATATCAATCTCGAACTATTATGTGTTTATACTGAACACGTTAATATATTACTTTCTTTACACTCGCACAGGTGTCAGGATGTTAGCCATACAGCCTTCTCGTAAAGAAAGCGATAAAATCCACCTTATTCTCAAGGAATACTAACTATATTTTTCTTGTTATATATTTGTATTCGGTACTTTTGTAGCTTCATTGTCTGTGTGAATTAAGTGCATTTTTGTCTCAGGTCAAGTATTGCGTAACGAAAACTAAAGTCGAAACCTGAAATCGAAAAACAAGTCAGAGATCTGCTCCGAACGGAGTAACTCTAACAAACAAAAAACCATTTCGATCGAAATTTTCAGCTAAATTCAACCGAAACGTTCGTGCACCGTTCTATGGAATTCAGAATTCTATTCGGGTGCAGTGTTAATGAATTCTCACAACGAAACTTTACTTTGACTGGTTACTAGTTTTTTAATATATTCAAATTACATGTCTCACTAGTGGGTCGCGTCAGTATTGAACTAACAGACAGTACGGATGCTTATTTCACAAAACTTGGCTAAACTGTCCCGTCCAAGAGCCGTGTAGCAAGTTTTCGACATGTTACTGAGATCGCATTTCGTATTCATCAAACATCCATTCTAGTCTCAATATACGTGCCGAAACTTGGTATCGCCCTGGGGTTCATCTTAGTTCCCGCAATGGGGTACAACTTGAGGGCTGGCGAACTTACAAACCGCTTGTTTACAGCGCCCTCCAAGGTCGACGCGGATATTAGCGACAGTTACTTTTAATGAGATTAAGTAACACCACAACAAGCATGTCTTCTCATTAACTTTAATCCTTTTCTTTTGTTTCGTAACTGGTCCAGCGACAGATAATACTTTTGTAAGTAGAGCGTAAAAATGAAAACGTGAAAAGTTGTTCACCGGGTGAACGTGTTTCAGAAGAGATTTAAAAGTCACAATCAGGAGTGGCAGTGTTATTACATAGAAAGTCGTAAAATGTCTACACGAAAGAGTAAATATAGATTCGCGGATTGTAGTTTTCGTGAGTAGGGTAAGAAACGAAACACGGACTTACAAATATAATCATATAATTCGAGTTACACTCACAAGGGTTTGTCTTTAAAATATGAAACAATGTGAAGCAATTTCGCGCAGTATCTGGCGTTTTTTATGAGACCGCAGGTGTATTTTATAGAACATTTCTGTTCCTTTTAATGCTTGCTAATACCTTTCATATTGTGTGTTTGCAGCCCACTTCTCTGCAGATATTGAATGTTCAGTATTTATTCAGTATTAATGGTTTCACTTATCGTTGAAAATTTCTATTGATTAAAAATAAGTAATGCAAAAATATCTCGAGGACAGTAAAAGAGCAAATGTATAAAGCTCCTTGAATTTGTTCAATAGAGTATAAATGAGTAACAACTTAGTCTGTTAAAGCCGACAATTGCTGAATTTCAGAGTTCGGGCGAAATAGTCTAAAACCTAAATAATTTAGCAATATTTGAATAAAGTGTGCGCAATCGACAGTTTATTACATTTGAATAAAGCTTTCAAAATCATAAATTGTTTTAGAAAGAGTGCAGACAGAGGTTTAATTGAAAATAATATACTACACGCTATAAATTGTAGGTATACTTGTATTAAAAATAAGCTGTTAATAACTTTTTCATTATGTTTCGTCTTTCAGTGAAAAGTATCTGATGACCATTATCCATTGAGTCAGCTGAACATTTTTGCGAACAAGTAATTCGGCCCCAAGCCATTCGCGGCATTTTCGCTGGCTCTAATAAAACATTTCGATTCCGATTTAAAGTGAGTGGAAGGAACTGAATTGATTCCATAGCTTTCAACGGAATAAGGCGCCAGTATAATATCTACTATGGAACTAGCATTATACCACTATTTTTACACAGTTAATAAAAGTTTACAGAAATGTTACATTTGTAAATTTGACAGTCTTAATTTTCAGTGTGAAAGTGTTGATAGTGGTCATAATTTTCAGTGTGTTTTAAATAAGTTGAACTTTATATTTTTGCATCTTGTTTCAAATAATTTAAGCCATCTTTATGATAATTATAGTCAGTTGATCCTGTCTGTGTTCAACATACAACACAAAATTCAATGTGAGATCATCGTAACGAAATACTGACCGACGACAGAAACATGGAAATTACAAAATGCTTATCTTTTTTCATATGTTCTTAGATCTTGTGTCCTCTTTGCTGGATGGCAATACAAAACACACACACAAATATATTGAATATTTCTCGTATAAATCATCAATACCGTGGCAAGCTCACAGTAACTTCGAAAATTATTGCTCTTTCTTTCAATTTATATGCTATTAACGAATGTAGCGTATTTTATTACAATAAAATGTAGCCACATCTAGCGATAGTGGGCAGTTCAATGTGATTCCGGCCAGCGTCGCTCGGTCACGTCCCGAAGTGCGGAGCGATGTACCGCGCAACCGCCACTCCACAATAAAAAGACCCGTCATTCTCCATTTGAATAATATATAGCAACTCTTTGATTCGCTACTCTATACTATCTATGCTATGTAGGCTTTGCTCTTTATTATCTATTTTTTAAAGATAGGTGTGAGGTATATGCGGCAGTTTTAATTCGACCCATCCACTCTCTTTTTAAAACAACGAATCTTTCATTTAATCGACAGATTTAAACATCTAAAAGAAAAGAAAAGAAATATTTTATTTGCATCTCATAAAACTAACCCTTAAAACTAAACAGGTAAAGTACAAATTGATTAGAGTACAAGTTGGAACCTGCGTCAGCTATTGTTGCAGATGAACTGCAACGCTGGTATTCTCGCAGGACCTCATGGTATCTCGTGATATAAGTATCACAACTTTTATGGTAGAAGAACTGAGTTGCGAGGCTTGGTTTTTTGACAAGTATCTGGGGGCACAGCAGTGACCCCGGCAAGTCGAGCAAAAAAGCGGCACGGCCGAACCATCCCTTTCTCAAAGCAATTCAGGCCATTTCCGACCCCCTATAACTTCGTTGTGTAACCAAGCAGGCATAGTATAAACATAGTATATTTCAAATTTCATGCAATTTGAACCAGTAGTTAAAGAATTATAATGAGTCACATTTCTTAGTTTTGTCACTCACTGACCGATCATCAAATGTCTAAGGCACTTCCAGCAGACATGGAAGCAGGCCTCCTTCACTCGGCCGTACCTACAGCGATAAGTGCCTACACTTTGGCGCGGCTTCCAAGCCGCGTCGTCACCGCTCGCACGCAGGGCTAGCTAATAACGTGAATTTTAATAGTGAACAACAAAAATGTTCACATCACAAGTCTGGTGCGAAGTATTGCTCATTTAACGGATGTGTGTCGGAAGCAACTTGAAATTTTGATTATATTTATTTTACGAGAGCAACTTGAAAATTGTACTTTTTATTTGTTGAGATATCTCAACGATTATGGTGTCAAATTAAAGGTCTAGTTCAAAAACCATTTTATCTGTTTGAGTCATGTAAATCGGTCTACGCGTTTAGGAAATAACTAAGAATTAGTATAGTGAAAATGTAAACCACCAGAATTTTTGTGGTTTTCGTTCTACGAGCTCAAATAGTGGGATAGGATACTTATAGTATAAATATTTATTATTAGGTACGTGGTCAAGTAGGTAGAAAGACGATGAATAAATATTATAGTAGCAGCGGCAAGCCGACAACCCTAGCGCACCGCTCCGCGCCAGACAGCGACAGCGTTATGTGTTAGAAAAGAGCGGGAACAGTTAGGTCAATATCGCGTTAGGTACTGAATGCTCATGCGAGCTGAATTGCACTTTCTTGCTTAGTAGCAAGAGTCGCCATTTCTTTAAATTGGTTTGCGAAGTGGTGCTTCTGTTCGTAAGAACTATCTGTTCTGTGATGGAAGCTTCAAATTTAGAATACAATAAGTGTTTAGTGTATGAATCAAGAGACAACTAAAATATTTTCCAATTTAGGTCCAGTTTTCGAGATAAATCAACTGCATGAATAACTTTGTAATCCCAAATAAATATAAAAGATTACAAAGTTACATTTGTAGTTAGGGCTTTAAGAGAATTCGTTGTTGGTATACAAGAAGTAGAAGGTACCGGAAAGGAAAAAATCTAGGATTATCTACAAAAATAAATGAGATCCCATAAAAAACAATACCTACTTGTCAAAAAACCCGTCTTCGCAACTCAGTTCTTCTATTGTAAAAAGCTATGAGATCCATGTAATTAATACGCTTTAAATAAATAAATTGACTTGGCAATCGCACTAAAAAATCTAATTTATATATGTACTAGAGGACGCCAGCAGCTACGCCTGCATTTTTCTTTAATTTACCCGTTTTGGACGATCCCGTGGGCATTTCGGGAAATCCCTTCTTAGTGCACCCCTACGGTCTCCAAGGAACATACATGCCAAATTTCAGCTTCCTGCGCCCAATAGTTTCGGCTGTAGCGTGTCTGTCAGTCAGTCAGTAACGCAAGGATTTTATATATTAAGATTACTTGTGAGATATATTGTGTTTTCATGCGATGGCCGAGTTAATCTATTTATTTAAAACGTATTAATTACCGACTTGGTATTACATGGATCTCATAACTTTTTACAGTAGAAGAACTGAGTTGCGAAGACTTGGGTTTTTGACAAGTATTGTTTTTTTATAGGGTTGTTTTTATGCGATCTCAATTCTTTTTGTTTTTGTAGATGGTCCTACTTTTTTTCCTTTTCGGTACCTTCTATTTCTTGTATATCAACAACGAATTTTCTTAAAGCCCTCTCTCTGTCAGATTGATACACGTATTATTTCATTATATTATACATTTAGTACAGGTACACTGATTAATTACTGCAAATGTAACTTTGTAATCCTATATATTTACATGGGATTTCAATGTTATTTATGCAGTTGATTTATATATCTTGAAAACTGGACCGAAAGTGAAAAATATTTTAGTTTTTCCTTGGTTCATACACTAAACACTAATTGTATTCCAAATTTGATGCTTCTTTGTCTTCTAGAAGTGCCTTAGACTTTTGATGATCGGTCAGAGAGTGACAAAATTAAGAAAATTGACTCGTTATAATTCTTTAACAACTGGTTCAAATTTAATGAAATTTGAAATATACCTTATTTATACAATGCCTGTTTGGTTAAAATTCAGGCTTCTCGTTCTATCTACAACGAAGTTATAGGGGGTCGAAAATGGCCTGAATTGCTTCGAGAAAATGATGGTACGGCCGTGTCGCTTTTTTGCTTGACTTCGCGGGGGCACTGCCATGCCCCCAGATTCGGAGCTTTCTCGATTTGTACACCTTCCTACCTTTTATTTATCTCCGACTTTTCTACGGACTACACCAGCCATAGTCACAGAATGGCTGCGATGATGTAATGAGGAAATAAGCAGTATTTCATTATAGGTAGCAAACAATGAAACTATGAATGAAGCAATGATTATAATAGAAACATGACAAGAACTGCTATCTGCTAGCAGCACACCATAAAAAGATAAAAAAAAAACAATATTATCTTGTTTCACCAATTCTTGGTCGCACTTTACTACGCGATCAAATAATTTACATTTGCAATATTAGACCATTCTTTATCTTGTCAGAAAAGTCGTGAAGCAACAATAACACGCTAACAAGTTTCATCTGCTTTAAATCAATGTTGGTTGCCATTGCCACTACGAAAAGTTTCACTGAAAGAAGCCAATAGAAGGAAGGAAAAGAAAAAAATCTCTACCAACTTCGACCGAAGTGTCAACGAAAGTTCAACAGTCTACGTGCGAGAGAGAAAGAAAATGTTCTTTATCTACTCTATATTGGATGCCTATGCATTTTTGTCAAACACAATAAACATAAATATTTGGGGTATCCAGTAGCCACTACAATTTGCATAAGGGTTGTCCCAAGGGAACTTGGGATTTACCCTAGTTTGTACATATCAGTAGTCTTCAATAAAAGTAACTTTTCCGTAAAAGTGTACCCTTCTTAAATTACATACGTAGGTTCTTTTATATGATAACGACAATTGTTATTGTACAAAAAATCGATAGCAAATGAAATTTTAACAAAAATATTTAAACAAAGGAATTCATACATACTTATAATAGTGTTGAATTAGTGTTGCTAGCAGACAAAGTTAAGGCTATACTTTTATGACATCTAACGACATTGTCGACATTCATTTAAAACTTCGAACGTACCGTTCATGAATGTAGTAACTGAGTCTTAAATTAGTAGCTTTGAAATATTTAGAAATATTCTACCCTAAACGACCAAAAGAAAGTGCATTTGAACCCGAACGTAGATATGTATGATTTCACTAGATTCCTTTTCTAAAAAGTCACTTCGTTATTCTTGAAAGTATAGGTATTAGCAAATAGAAAAATATTAAATCTTCAATGGTCCAAACTTAATACATTTGAATGACCTACCTCATTTTACTAACACAGTTATGATATCAAACATTTTATTTCAAATTCTTATTTTCAAGATTGATCTTTTACACGATGGGATATAATTCCTAAAGTGATTTCTTTTGACTGACACTTGGTATGTACCTATTGTCGAGTGGCTGGTGCAAACAGATCGCCAGCCAGCTTTCACGGTGGAGTGCGCTAAGCGCGACCATTTCATGAAGTAATCCGCACTCCGAGAGGCATTAGCGGCTCTCCCCTCGAACTGCGAAGCTCTTTCTCCTCAAATACTAACGCTGCATTTTCATAGTTTTAATTTAACTTCATCTTTAACTATAAACGTTATTCAAACTATTTATTCGCTCGACTTTAGAAAAGGAAATTCAATTTTAAATTAGTTTAGCTCTGAAACATTTTGATAGCTAAACGCGAGATTATAAAATAATTTTGCATTTCATATAAGCCGGTTGAAAACTATCTCAAGGCTGTTTACTTGGTAGTGCAGCAGTTGAGACGGCAGGCGACGATAAGTAGAATCGTTCCACGGCATAATCCTCTCACTGAAGAGGTATTATCCTACTGCGGAGTCCACCCGCCTGACTACGGATAAGCACCTGCATTGTGTTCAAGTGTCGGTATTTTGACGTACCTACGCCTTCTTATTTATGCAACTTAGTATTTAAGAACATGGCACACGGTTTGTTACACGTGAAGGTGATTTTATCGTTTATGAAGTTTATTATTAGGACTGGCAAATTTATTTTGCGGATATTAACACGCCAAAGGTCATTGGGCATATCTGACCCGCTTTGTGAACAGTGGCGGACATTAACCAAAATAGTTTTAAACAAAGGGGAATAATATGACCTTTCATTGCATATAATTGTTTGATTAAAAATCGTCGGAGAAAAATGTACAGGATCCTTTAAAAAAGAAAACAAACGGTATCAAAGGTTTTTATTTCATCTTATAAAGGCATAAAAATAATATCGAAACCGTACAGCGTGGTGAACGGATGAGCTAATGTTTAGAGATATGTTATACGATGTCTCTTTCGCACATTGAACAGGTTTTTTTCGCACATTAAATAGCTTTGTCCATATCGCTAGCATTGTTTATTATCTGTTTTGGGCCATACACCAGGAAGCAACAGACGCACCCGCTGCCGTTTTAAATGATCTTATGATTGCTTTGGATCAAAATGAATAAAAAATATTTTAATGAATTAGCATTTTATTTTTCTTACCTATATCAATTGATTAGCGGACGCCCGCGACTTCGTCGGCCTCATTCAGCGATCCAGCGGGAATATCGGGATAAAAAGTAGCCTTTCTCATGAATTTATTCACACACAAAAATTATTTTTAAAATCGGATCAGAAGTTTCAGAGATAAAGAGTATGGGTATATACATAGATAACACTAGATTTTTTTGAGATTTCCGTAGCTCACATTAATGCCACTAATGCCATAGTAAAGTTTGTGTCCGCCATGGGTATGGTTTCCATACTATGGTGCCCGTTTACCTTTAATAAATAAACTACTAAGATAGACTTCTTACTGCTGTTATTATCTATTTTATGTAAACAATAAATTCAAAAACATTTCGTTTCAACGCGATTCGGTAGTTTGTTTAGTAGGTCAACTAGCTTTAACTTAAACCTTCGTCTGTGACAATACTCAAAACACTAGTTAGCTATTTTATTTTTAAATGAACAGTGAAATAGTCTGCAATAATTTAATTAACAGATCAAACATTATTTTTACACGCTGTTGTAAATATTATAAATTATTAGCTACATTTGGTAACTTTTAGTAAGAGATTTTCTGAGAAGAGCCTCTTACCTACAAACGTATTTTGGAACTACCGATTCTGACAACGACCAAATAATTTTACCATTTTGGTGATGATTTTGATGACATTTAAAATGACGAATAAGAGATGATTCCGACAATAAAAGACAATGAGATAGAACTAGAATATTAACATTATTTTACGTTCAATATATTTAATTCGAAACTGAATGTGTATTCAAAGAAGGCAGATCGTTGAAGAAAATAAGAATACAGTTTTCTCCATTCACCAATGAAAAGTAAGCCAAACCGTACTCTATTCAAGTCTGTTTATAGTTTTACAGAATTTCAGTCGTTGGACACGAATTGCTAGTGGTTCCAAAACGGTCAAAACCATAACTTTAGCTTGTATCACTGTTTTTTTTTCATACCAAATCGAATACTTTCTTTCTCTCTCTGCAAGTTCGTTTTTTTTAAACATGTACCCAAAAATATTTACACTTTACGTAATAATCATCAGCCTTTTATACTGGCTCACTGCTGGGCAGCAGTCTGTCGGTCTCACCTCTCGGCTATCGCTGCTTTTCTTCACACTACACTTTTCGTATCAATACATTCCTATTATGTGTATATATAGAATTGTGTATTGATATTCAAAATAGACTTATTGAAACAAGTATTATTTTTTTACAGGCATTAATGAAATAAAAATCAATTCTATTTAAACAAGGAATGATTACTGAAAAACACAGCGTATGAAAAAGCAATACAGCAGATAGATTCATCGCAGTGTTTTCACCTTCTTAATTACGTAAAACAACATTTATTTTATTGTGAGTGTTCATAAAATAAATAAACACTATTTGTGACCACATTCCTTTGTCGACAATCAACAAGACAAGTTCTTAGAATCTTGAAAAAACTTTCCTCCTGCGAGTGAATGCAAGGTTAAAAATACCCAAACGTCTTACTGCAATAAAGGCTCAATAAATCCAAAACAAAACCCTGTGCGTTTGGGCTCAACTGAAAATGTCCTCCACCTATATTTCACCCAGTATTTTGTTTATTTTTTCTTTATTTGGTAAAAAACAAATCGTTGCTATAGAGTTTACCCTGATAAAGTTGTTTGGCCCCGTGCTAATAGAAAATGTAGTTTTGCTCACGGAAAGATTATTTCTTCATCCAGTCGTTAGACACAGACGGGGTGACTGCGGTGCCTGGATTTGTTTTACGCTGCTGCAATTACCTTTTGTTTCTAGTGGATTTTCTTAACAATTTCTGATGTGGTAAAAGTTAAAATCTTTTTTGTACAAGCAGTGTACTTACATGCATAAACCTCAGTTTGTTTTCCTTGTAGGGATTTTCAGATTTGACATTAAACTAAGTGCCATCATAGCGAATCTGTATATTTATAATTCTTTCGTTACTGTTTGATTGAGAGACAATGCTGAGCCAAAACTATTGGGCGCAAGTAAGTGGCTGAAATTTGACATGTACTAGTATGTTCCTTGGGAACCATAGGGGTCTACTAAGAAGAAATCGGGAAGAGACAGTTAAAAATGTGTGAGCATAACTGTGTGTGTGGCATCCTCTAGTTTACATATAACATCGGTCAGGTACGAGTTGAATTTGCTCGGGTGGGATTCCGTATCGCACAATATAGAAAAGTATTCAAATTCAAATTCAAATTTTTATTTGTGTGAAATTGGGTACAGTATAGGTCTTAAAATTAATACAGCGGATCTCCAATATCTGCCTGGCGGCTTACACAATTCCATTACAATACATGCAGGCATTTCTTTTAACAATGAATTAGTTAAGGTATCAATAACTGAATAAAACGAGATGCAAATATTAAAATGTCAAACAATTAGTAACACATTCAAATTTTAGAATTAATAATGAGAATAATTAAATGACAAGATTAATAATACAATGAATAAAATATCAAGATTAATTATACAAATAATAAAATGTCAAGAATAATAATACAAATAATAAAGTGTCAAGATTAATAATACAAATCATAAAATGTCAAGATTAATAATACAAATAAAATGTCAAGCGTAATAAACAAAATCATAAAATGTCAAAAATAAATGGATATTCAATATGTGCAAAAGAGAATTAAAATTTAATGTATTTTATAATTTGTCATTTAAGAAACTGTCTATTGTGTAATAACTTTTGTCTATTAGAATTTTTTTTTAGGTTATAGTTAAATTGAGAATTATTTAAATCCTTGATGTGATCTGGTATTTTATTATATATTTTTGGCCCCATGCAAAAGACGCTTTTGTGCATCAAGGATGTTTTTGATTCTCTTAAGCATAATTTATGTTTATAGATGTGTCTGGTCGATCTCGATTGGTACTCAGATACTTTTTTGAATAAATTTATGTTTTGTCTGACAAATATAGCTACCTCGTAAATGTATATGGATGGAACTGTTAATATTTTTAAGTCGGTGAAATGTTGTTTGCAACTATCTGTTATTTGAAGTCGACATATGGCTCTGATGCATCGTTTCTGTGCCTTAAAAATTATCTCCTTATCGGTAGGGTTGCCCCAGAATATCACTCCGTAACGTAATAAGGCACCGACGTAATCATGGTAAGCAGTTACCACTGCTTCACGGTTAACTTTTTTGCGAAGTGAATATAATGCGAACGCGAATTTACTTAGCTTTTTACTCAGTGTTTCTATATGCTCTTTCCAAGTTAATTTGCTGTTAATGATTAGGCCTAAAAATTTTGTGTAGGTAACTTCTTCAATTATTTTGTTATGAAATTCTATAGGAGTTTTTAAAGGGGCTAGGCGTTGATAAAAGTACATTATCTTTGTTTTGTTAAGATTTATTAACAGATTGTTCTGTTCTAACCATTTGACTGACTGATTTTAAGCAGTTTTGACATTTATATCGAGCTTTTTGTTTGGTTCGTGTTCAATAATTACTGTGCTGTCGTCAGCAAACAAAACCATAGGAAAGGCTACATTTTTTGGAAAGTCGTTTATGTTTATCAAAAAGAGTAAAGGTCCTAAGACACTTCCCTGTGGCACGCCGTATGTAATAGTACGTTCATTCGAGGCATATTTTAATTCTCTTTTAGTCGTGGTACATATATTTCTTATTTCTACATATTGTTTTCTATTAGTTAGGTATGATTCTAAGACAGCCAAAACATTACCACGAATGCCGTAGGCATTCAGTTTCAACAGTAGTAATTTATGATCCACAAGATCAAAGGCCCTTGTCATATCCATAAATATGGTACATGTCAAAGATCTTTTATCAATATTTGTCATAATTCTATCCAGAAATTCGTAAATTGCCATATTAATAGTTCTGTTTTTTCTAAAGCCCTTTTGTTCATTTACCAAAATATTATATTTTTCTAGATTAGAATATATAGAATCATACAGTATGAATGTACTTTTAAATACGTGTACAAACATGGTATATAATTATCGTTACAGCGGCTTCTTTGAATTTAAAAAATCAATTCGTTGTTTTAGAGACAATAATGTCTCGACACCCGCAAAGTACAGCACAAAAAAAATCGCTATCAACATTGGTTCGGCGTTGCACCGAAAGTACGTACTAGGCGATTTGGTGATATGGAAAAATTATTAATATAGTGGACTGAATTAAAAATGGCTGGTAAATCGCCCAGTAGAGTGGGTTATAGGGAGGAATAGGAGGCGGAGGTATGGGAGCAGAGCACGCCTTACCTTGATAAAATGGCCGCTTGTCGGCGTCTTCAGAGAGTCGGGCCACAAGCTGATCACTCCACCTGGATCCAGCCCGAAGCTGCACGGATCACTCCACTACACCCGCGGGCGGTTTAGTTCTTGTTTATAGTATAAAATAGCGGTAAAATATTGCGGTGCTGTATGTGTTCGTCGTGGCGCGGAGCTGCACCAGGACGCAGCCGGTCAGCGGGACGGTTGATTTTCGACTTCGTCGCAGCGTCATTGAATTCTGCGACCAATTAGAGCGAGGCGTGCCTTTGGGAGGGAATGGGATAGAAAGGGATAAAAGATCGCTCGTTTGACACTGCGGTATGCAAAGGAATTTATTAGCTAGGTGTTAACATAATTAACTAGCAATGGAAAAGATAGAAGAGATGATAGGCGCTACCATATCCCCCCGGCCCTAAAGGGTTGCCTTTAAAAAAAGTAAAATTGAACTTAGCTATGTTGGATGTACTACCGCATAAGCCATCAATAGGCTAAGACAGCGATATGATATTAAAATTAATCTAAATTAACTTCAGCGAAACAATTATAACGAAAACTACAAACTAAATACTTAAACTAAGAGGTGGATCTAACTTCAGGCTAGATTTCACTGAGTTGGAAGCGGACAGAGACGTACAACAGGGCGCACGTAGCTCCCCTTCGCGGTTTTCACGGTAAGAACGTGGGTTGTACCGTCTTTAGAAGTATGCAGGTTCTCCACGATGGCTAACGGCCATGAAAGCGGCGGAGCATTATCATGTATTATGACGACAAACGTACCCTCCTGTGTAGGGGATGCAGGACTATTCCATTTGGATCTAGCCTGAAGCTGGTGGAGATATTCCGCACGCCAGCGCCGCCAAAACGACTGCACGAGTTTATCCAGCAGAATATGTCTCTGGAGCAAGCTTGAAGAGTCTGCCTCAGGAACCGGAAATGACGATAATGGCACTGTGTTCAGAAAATGTGCAGGACTTAACGCGGATGGTTCTGCAGGGTCACTACTCAATGCCGTGAGCGGACGCGAGTTGATCAGTGCCTCGACTTGTGCAAGGACAGTTAAAAGCTCTTTGTAAGAGAGGATCTGTTGACCTATAACTTTAAAGAGATGCGTTTTAATTACTTTGACCATGCTTTCCCAACATCCACCAAAATGTGGTGATGCTGGCGGAATAAACTTCCAGTCAATATGATTTATGGAAAGTTCTTCCTGAAAACGAGTACGATATTCTTCCCTGAGAAACTTATAAAGATCGCGTAAATAAGAGCTTGCGCCCACGAAACAAGTGCCGTTATCCGTGTACAAACACTATATAGGGCCGCGTTGTGAAAGAAATCGTTTAAGGTCTGCCAGGAATGACACCGTGCTTAAATCCGTAGCAACTTCAATGTGCGTAGCGCGCGTCGTTAAGCATGTAAAAATACATAGCCAAGCTTTACGGCTTTTGACACCTCGACCACGCACTGGCGTATACTGCAGTGGTCCTGCGTAATCACAACCGGTATGTGTAAACGCTTTATCAACCTGATTGACGCGCTGGCTAGGAAGATCTGCCATGGGAGGGAAAATCGGACGCGGACGAAATTTGAAACAGACGTTACATTTATGTATTCTGTGACGAATTATTCGTCGAGCAGCTAAAACCCAATATTTAGCCTCAGTAAGGACATAAGCAACTCTGGACCAGCAAGGAGATGCTTCTTGTGATAAAAATCAACAAGAAGGTCGACAACATGATCATGACGCGGTAGAATGCAAGGATGCTTGTAGTTATAAGGTTCATCCAAATTTGACAGACGACCACCAACGCGTATGACGCCGTGCTCATCGAGAAACGGCTTGAGCCTAAGAATAGCGGGAGAACAAGGTACATTATTTTTCAAATTTTGAATGTCGTTACTAAAATGAACAGCCTGTAGAGCTCGTAGTAACTTATATTCTGCAAATTCAAGGTCAGTACTTGAAACAAAAGTTCTATTAGGTAGGTGCCTAAGAAACCTACAGACATAAATGATGGCGCGGAGTAACTTAGACCACGATGACATGCGTAGTGTGAGTGCATAGATCGGAGATTCAGCAACCTCAACTATCACGGGATGAGAAACAGACTTCCGTTCGGGTAAATCCTCGTCCTCTGCACTGTGGTCAAAGGGTTGCATGGGCCACTCTGACGGATCATGGGAAATCCAAGAAGGTCCACGATGCCACAATGGATGATGCAGAAGATTAAGTGGAGTAACACCACGAGACAGGCAATCAGCGGGGTTCTCAATACCCGCGACGTGATTGAAACAAGTAGCAGGAACAAGTTCAATTAATTTACTAACGCGGTTGGCGACAAAAGTCTGCCAGCGGTGAGGAGAAGAATAAATCCAAGCAAGCACTATTTTGGAGTCAGAAAACGCGTATATTTTATTGATAGAGTAGTGGGGCAAAACTGTGTCTTGAACCTTGCGGAGCAACTGAGACAGCAGAAGGGCTGCGCACAACTCCAGTCTCGCAACCGAAATGGTTTTAATAGGCGAGACCTTGGACTTGGCACAAACTAACTGCACCGAGTAGTTAGAACCAATGCAGACTTGCAAATATACGACTCCGCCGTAAGCACGCTCGCTGGCGTCAGCGAAACCTATTAAGTTGATGGTACATCCATCTACCAACCCAAGATGACGCGGAATAGTAATTTGATTGAGCGCGGTAAGCTCAATACAAAACTGGCTCCAAGCGGCGACAATATGGTCAGGGGGTGTTTCATCCCACTCACACTTTGATAACCAAAGTTCTTTGATCAAGAACTTGGCGTACAAACTTGTGGGAGCCACAAAACCCATTATGTCCCATAGTCGAGCCACTGTGGACAGCATAGTGCGTTTGGTGCACTTATCATCTGGCGGTGAGACGTCAAACCGAAAACTATCACAGGATTTGTCCCAGCGTAAACCGAGAACTTTATGCGGTACAGACTTCTCAAACTCAATGGATGGAGAAGCCTTATGAGAATCAGGTATGCGTGCGAGAACCTCCTTAGAATTGCTTGTCCATTTGACAAGATCAAACTGGCCTCGCTTGAAAAGTTGAATAAGCTCTTCACAAAGCGAAATTGCTAGCGGAACGGATATGACACTACAGCCAATGTCATCCATATACAAAGCGGAAGTAGCAACAGCTGCTGCGGCGGGAAAGTGATCGCCTTCATCAGCGATCAACTGGCGAACAACTCGTAACGCGTGATATGGGCTAGACTTGAGTCCAAAACAAACACGATTGAACCCGGATAAAGGTTCCTTATTGTCAAAACGATAAAAAATCCGTTGAAATCTACGGTCAGATTTGCGAACGCCGATACTGAGAAACATTTGGCGGCAATCAGCTGACAGAGCGATTTGGAAAAGACGAAACTTTATTATGATGTTAAATAAATCATCCTGTAGATTCGGGCCGGCATGCAAAATGTCATTAAAATTAAGAAATAAAACTAATATTTACATACATAGTGTTAAAAATACATACATACATATATACATAGACTCACGCCTGTTTCCCCGAAGGCATAGAAAGAGGCATATTAAACGCCCACTTTTCGCCAGAAAAAAAATAAAAATACACACATAAAATACTGAAAAATATACTACATAAACATACATAAATAATTATAAAATATATAATACATACATAAAAGTAGGAAATGGAAGATAGAACAAAGTATGAGTTTGACAATAGATAGAAAAGATTAAATAGATAAATAGTAGTCTTTTAATAACTTTTTAAAGGAAGTTATCGTTTGAGCTGGTTTATGGATATAGGCAAAGCATTCCACAAGCGAACGGCTTGTACCGTGAATGACTTGTCATAGAAAGAAGTGGAATGCATTGGACTTGCTAATATAAAATTCACAGATGACCTCAGCGATCTTGAATGTGTGTCACATAGAAAATTGAAACGGTCCTTTAAATAAGGCGGAGATGAAGGATTAAAAAGAATGTTATAAAGTAAAGAAAGAATGTGAGTATTCCGTCGAAGGCGAATTGGGAGCCACTTGAGCAATTTGCGGAAATCGGAAACGTGATCGTATTTGCGTAATCCAAATATAAATCTAATACAAAAGTTTTGAAGGCGCTCAAGCTTATCAAGTTGCTCCTCAGTGAGATCTAGATAGCTGACATCAGCATAGTCAAGGATAGGTAAGAGAAGAGAATTTGCGAGCTCAATCTTCGTGGCAGTCGGCAGAAAGTTCCGCAATCTTCGCAACGTCCCAGACGCAGCGAATAATTTGCAACTGACTTGACCAATTTATGGGCCCCAGGATAATGTTTTATCTATATAAACACCCAGGTTCTTCACGCATCGACTAATGGGTATGGGGATACCACTAAAGTTAATTTGAGGTAGACGAGTCCAGTCCACAAGAGAGATCATTTTGGGACTGCCAACAACAATAACCTGAATCCATGCAGCTATCCGGTCCAAATCTGTATTAATGATGCGGAATGCTTCAAACAACTCGTGTACAGGTGCTTGAGTTAAGTTAAGTTTGAAGATCATCTGCATAAAGGTGGTAGGATGACTGAAGCTGATAAGAGATATAATTTATAAAAATTGAGAAAAGTAAGGGAGATAGAACGCCACCCTGTGGAACGCCGACTGTAGTATTGCACCACGAAGAGAAAGGGTCTTCGATCCGTATACGTTGTCGGCGGCCAAACAGGTAACTGTGAAACCAATCAATCATTTGTGGAGATATGTTAATAGAGCGTAGTATGCCAAGCAGAATATGGAAATCAACGGTGTTGAAAGCGTTACTAAAATCAAGTAAGGTAAGTACAGTCAGATTTCCATTCTCCATACCAAGCCTTATGTCGTCGGTAATGTTGATCAGTGCCGTAACGGTGCGGTGGTGACCAGGTCGGAATCCGGATTGGAGAGGATTGAGGAGTAGGTTCTTGTTAAGGAATGTGCTAAGTTGGATATGGACAAGTCGCTCAAGCACGTTAGAGAGGAATGGTAGCACGGAGATAGGACAAAACTCGGAAAAGGACGAGGGTTTGGATTTTTTAGGTAAAGGAATAATTTGAGCGTCTTTCCATGCAGATGGAAATACGTCCCGGGATAATGAATAATTTAGAATATGACACAGGATAGGAAGGATTTCATCTAAGATGGGAAGGATCATCTTTCGACTGACACTATCATTACCGACGGCATTGGAAGAAATAGATAGTACGCTCTTTTTAACATCACACTCAGATAATTGATTAAAAACGAAAGAGGGGTAACTGGGGTTGGAAGCGATAAAAGATCGTGTAAAGTATTAGCTTTAGTAGTCCTATCAAATTGGGACGAAGCAGTGAAATGTCGATTTAATAAATCAATATCAATTTTATTAGTAGTGAGGTCATGTGTAGACTTCCCAACCCCCAGAGTTCTTAGAAATTTCCAGACCTTAGCTGGATCCTCATTCTCAACAGAGTTATGGATGTATTGGCGTTGTGCTTTCCTACACACCTTTCTGCAGTGATTTCTTATCGCAATATAATTATCCCAATTACCAGGAGTCGTTCGACATTAATATTTTGTTTTAGCCATTGCCTTCTTCGTCAGTAACTGTTTGATTTCCTTAGTGAGCCAAGGTGAAGGTAATTCCTTGACTCTGATAGCACGGACCGGTGCATGAACATCGTACAACCGAGTAATCGTGTTTGTGAATGTTTCGACTTTTTCGTCAATGGATTGCGCAGTCAGCAAGGAATTCCAGTCAATCACGCTGGCGTCGCTTCGGAGATTTTCAAGTATCATGCCACCAAAATTGCGCTGCAGAAGAATTTTGGATTTTGTCTTAGGAAGACGAAGTTTATAAGACAGAAAAATTAGGTCGTGGTAAGAGAAAGCGTCAGCTGCAACCTGACCATGCTTGGCGACAAGGCTAGGTGAAGAGACAAACATAAGATCAAGAAGAGAAAGAGTAGAATTTGGAAAGTTATGTGTAGCACTTAAAGGAAGGATGGATAGATTACAAGATTCGATAATACTACACAAGGAAGAAGAGCGAGAATCATTTTTAACAAGCAAGTGTTAAAATCGCCCATGACTATGGTGTGACTGTAAGAAGGGACTAGATTTTCCAAGATGCGTTCGAAAGAAGTGAAGTAATTTACGCGACAGTTAGAAGAGTAATATACACCAAGTAGAATCTTGGTATAAGACAGATCCAATTCCAGAAAGAGATGCTCGCCGGCATTAAGCGGTGGTGGCTGTGTAGACATATCAACAACATTAAAAGGAATATGGTTACGGAGATAAATGGCAACACCACCACCACCACTCCTGGTACGATCATTTCTTACTAGTCGATAATTAGGAAGAGAGTAGGTCACAGTTTTAATAGTAGTAGGACACGGTTTTAACCATGACTCGGAAATTAGAATGGCATGGATATTCTTACAGTCAAAAGTGGTCTGCTTATCCTGGAAATGGGCTGGAATACTCTGAGCGTTTATATGGACAACATTCAAGTTACCGGGTATCGGCAAACTCGCATTCTTGTGTCTCAGCAAGTGAAGGGATGCTTGCAAAGCTGTTATTATGGCTACTTATAGAAAAGAAACTGTCATAAT
Organism: Euclidia mi; assembly: GCA_944739405.2. Lineage (NCBI taxonomy): Eukaryota > Metazoa > Arthropoda > Insecta > Lepidoptera > Erebidae > Euclidia > Euclidia mi. Next base: position 54,190,994 of record OX123186.2, on the reverse strand, counting down.
CACTTACTTTGTAATTGATCAGACATAACATAAAATATATAGAAATATAATAAATATAATAACTAAAAATAAAATAGTAAGATAAACTTATATATACTTCTAAAGGTTTTCATCCTATACTAAATCCACTTGCAACGATTAAAACATCTGACGTAACTTTAACTTTTTTTTTGCCATCAGACTGACGCGCCTGCTGGATATTTGCGAATGAAATCTAAAATCAACGCTATCTAAAAGAGCATAGGGAGCGGCCAGACAGATATACCTACCTTTCCATATTTGAAATAAATAAAGGTAAAGAGGACACAAACTTTAAGATTCTATAATGTTATGTTTTGAAGAAAACCTATAAACTTAATAAGTACCTGCTTATATTAGTATATGATATTAATAAAAAACTATAATCAATAAATTTTGCTATCTGTCGGCCACAAAAATTCCACTAGAATCAATGATCATAATATTGTAGGTATGACAGATACATAATTCTTAGATACTATATAACTCATAAGTCCGAAGAATAGGAGAGTTTAAGCTAATCACAAATGTCCATTACCTATCCACAAGGGATTACCTAGGTACTTAAAATTTGACGGGTTCCTTCCATTGCATAGAATAAGTAGTTATACTATATGTAACGAATGGAGCAGGAATCTCGATCTCTTAGAAGTTATAAATATCCGAAACTAGCAACCATCACTTTACATCTGAGAATATTCACAAAGTTTAAAGCTTTATGCAAGTAATCCTTGATAAGGATGTACTGAGTACTAAATGTGTGTATAAAACATCACGTTTAACTTAGTTTATAGATGGCTTCCAGTTATTTCGTTCGCCTTCCATTAGTACAGAGCTTTAGTAAAACTTTCCATCAGCGGTCGAGGACTAGTCCAGCTAAATTAAGTTTCAACCAAACTTTTAGGAGTTTGTCGACGCAGAGGAATCCCAACGAAGATGTTAGTTATACCTAATACTGACCAAGTTTTGTTAGTTATCTATCTACGTGAGATTTTCTATATTTTACAACTAGCGTAACTATCTACGACATTGTTTCTGAACAAACAAACACTTACAAGTTCTAAATGAAATAATATGTGACGTTGAAATACGATATGTACCCACTTTGCGTATTAAGTAATAAGTTGAATGAAATATGCTTGTTTACTAAAATGGGCACTCAGTCGGCCTTTTTGACTTTTAAAGAAGGTTCCCTTTAAGGTATTTCCCTCTTGACATGTAATTAATAGCCAGATTTCACAGATGAGCTTTTATCTACGTAACTTAATAGTATATAGGTTTGGCATTATGATAATCTTATTTCATAAAAGATGTGTAGAAACATAGCCTCATAGCTCCAGGCCGTACATATTCTATGACCAAGTTTTTGGCAGCCCTTTGGTAGCATATACTCTTTAAGGAAATCTTTTTATATTAAGTTTAGCAAAGACATCCTAGGTTTCATTTTAATATGGGTATCTATATGGGACTTAATTGGGCTTGCGTAACGGACCTGCCTGACAGGACAGGACTGCCACATTTTTAACGCTCGGGGTGTTGTTGATGAATTCTGCACTAATCGTGGCGAGTGGGCCAATCTGTGTGTGTGAATATTAGTATCCAAGAGGTGAGTCGAGAGGCGTCTAAAATTACTATACACGTAAGATAGTCAAGACATTTTTAAAGCGTAGCAAAACCTGTTTGTTAGTAGATACAATTTTGGGAAATCCTTACCTCTCGTATTTTACACGTTTCGTAGCAAAAAGACCAGCTCGTAGCAGTCGTAGCACATTTAAGTTATTTGTAAAGCGAACTCGGACGAACTTTTTGAGGCTCATATAAATTCTTGTCCTATCGAGATATCATTGTACGACAAAAGGTAGCTAGATATTCTACAGCAAAACTTTATCAAAATTCGTTCAGTAGTTTAAATATGTATATAAATCAGGCTTTGCAGCTGTATTTTCATAAAACATTTCAATTTTAAACATATTTAAAAGTCATGCTATACAGCTGTATTTTCATAAAATATTTCACCTTTAAATCTATTTAAAATATCATGTTTTGCGGCAGTCGCTTTAATGTATTTATCGTCACGTGCTCCCAGGTTCCGGTAACATGTGTGCAAAACAGCAACTAATCCAATTACTGGCCGGCACGGAGTTGCTTGACCGCGTAGATTGATCGATTGGCTATTACTACGTGTTTCAACGTAGACTGTCCCACTTCACAGTTATAAAGCTGTGTACTATGTTGAGGTATACTTATTTATCGTTTTGTACTCGGTTAGTAGTAAAAATACAGGTAGGTATAATTAATTACGACTCGTAGTGACAGACTGGTACCTAATTAGTTATGAGAAATAAAAAAGTACGCATCAAAATATTTTTTGCTGAATGGTGAAGTTTACTATTTATAAATACTTACATAGATAAAATTATAAAAATATTAATCAAATCTAATAAATAAGTTTGAAAGGATTAAAATTGAAATTTATAAAACATCTGTAGGTACAAATTAAAAAGTTCTGCGGTTTCTAAGTATTTATGTGTAATTTATTGCTGAATTACAAAAACTTTTAAGTTTGTTTTGTTTTTCGTGTGAGTGTGAGGCCAACTCTGGTGTCGGAGTTTTCAGACCGCCCAAAGGCCTCCGACATGGCCTAACGACCCATATTCTTAGACAAGAGCCGGGACCGACAGCTTTACGTGCCCTCCGAAGCACGGTAGCGCTCAGATGAAAATGCCACACACGGTCACCCATCCAAGTGGCAACCTGTGCAAGCGTTGCTTAACTTTGCTGATCTGTTAGGAACGGCAAGTCAAGTCTCGCTATGAGCGCTACTAACTTTTAAGTGATTTGTTAATTTGATCTATATTTTAATGCCATTACGTTTACCAGTACGTACCTATACCTAAATAGAGGAAAATGTCCTGGTTCTCCACATCGCCGCCAGTTTTTCTGCATGCATGTTAGGTACATGCGTCGCAAAGCCCGATTCAAGAAAATAAAGTCTGATTAATAGATCCTCTTAGTAGTCTAAGGGATGCATACCAATGCATTTGAGCATAGCTCTAGAGCTAGCTGGAGAGTTATCCTCGGAGTTTCCCTGCGAGATCGAATCAGAAATGAGGAGATCCGCAAGCGAACCAAAGTCACCGACATACATAGAAGTAAGTCGAAGAAGTCTCCGAATTATAATAATAATAATAATATTCTAACACATTCACACAACACCATCTAGTCCCAAACTAAGCAGAGCTAGTACTATGGTAATAGCTAGTATAATGGATAAACATACATATATACTTTTTTTTTGTAAATACATACATATTATACATAGAAACACCCAGACCAAGACAAACATCCATGTTCATGCACACAAATGTTTGACTTAGCGGGAATCGAACCCGCGACCTTCGACGTAGCAGTCGCTTACACTCCCGCTACGCCAACCGGCCGTCAAATTGAAAGGTTGAAGTTGAAGTAGTAGTGGGCAGGGCACATAGTCAGTAGAACCGATGGCCGTTGAAGCTGAAAGGTTCTGGATAGGCGGGCACGCACCGGACGTCGTAGCAGAGGTAGGCTTCTTGCAATGTGGACTGACGATCTTTTTAGGATCGCGCGCAGCAGATGGATGCAGGTCGCTCAGGATTGGTCCATGTGGAGGGGTCCTTGGGGGAGCTCTTTGTCTAGCAGTGGACGTCTTTCGGCTGATATGATGATAACATTTGAGCATTAACCTGTAATGAGCATTCTTGCGAATGTTACAAAACAGAAAAACAAACCAGACTGTTTTAGCAAAGGGCTGATGATGACTCTGTAAGCTGCTCTATGCCTGCATATAAAAAATTGGGTGGATGAATGAGATGCTTAAATATACAAGCAATGTTTATTACAAATTAAAATTGATATGTCAAGTAAACTTATATGATTTACGTATTATTTGCAAGTAGATAAACTCTACCAGCATCCAACTTCTCTTAAACGTATTTGAACTCCAAATATGTATTAGCAGTAAAGGTCATGTGATTATTATCAGTGCCATTAAACCAGTGCTGAAGCCACACGTCTCTGCACTATCGATTATGTGTCACTCACAGCTGTGAAGGCGCACCACTATCGCTTATTACATCCACAGAGTTCTAATGTTTACGCACTTTACTAGCTTTTGTCTCATAAAATATAATTCTATTATTATTATTTTATGAGAAACATTTCTTAAAACTTTGTAGCCAGACAGCAGCCTTTTAAAATTCGAATCTATTTATTTTAATGGAGGAGTCGCGTTGCAAAGTTTTAAAACTAGTTGACAATAAATGTAGCGTTTATTTTTTAATTATTTTTCTCAAGCAATGGTACCTAGTCTCAGTATCGATTTAGAGACATGTCCACCGGGCGGCTTAAGTGTCAATTAATTAAGTTCAGTAAGAGCACAGTCACCCTATTTCCTAAGATAGCCCAACCATGACTGCGCACTTTTAATTTTCTGGTGTCACGAGTTACAGCGATAAAGCCATCCCCTTTCTTCTCCACTTCTCGACTAATGAAAAGTATGCGATGAATGGGCTTCTTATTAAAAGTGTAGAAAAGTTTCGTCAAGACAAAGTTCTCTATTGTGTTGTTAACACCATAATAACGAAATTGCTGTTCAAATTCTTCTTGGAATATAATAGGTATGAATTTTGAATATTAGCTACTTCTTTGATTTTGGGCTAAAAAAGTTATAAATACAATAATATTATTAGGTGTCTAATGGAACACTGCTGTATTCTGTAGGCTAAATAATAATATGTAGACGACATTTGATGTATTTTTTTCCTGGTCTAAATTAAGTAGGTAGGTACCTAAGACGTACTTGTAGCGTACAATAATTGTTACTCACGGCTACTCGTCACACTATAATGCAGTTCAAATATAATTTTAAAACTAGGACAAAGGCAAGCAAAGGCGAATTTCACCCTCTACTTTTTCTCTATTTGGTCTTCTTAGCAACATATGTACAGTCGAACAACTTCCCGCTAGACCACCATAAGGGCGAGAATCGCTTAGTAAGACATCGTCGCTCCCAGTGCTACTTTACACGCACATTGACACTCGTATACAAAATCACTTTCTAGTGTGCCTCGACTCTATGAGAGAGCCAAGGGATTTTATTCAAACTGGTCCAGCGCCGACTTGTTTGATTGTATTGTACCTACTGTTGTAATTATTTTGATGAATTTAGAATGGTGGTACCCAGAAATATGGGACACGGATTAGGTTGCTATTACAACAACGACAGCGAGATTATCGTAGTTAGAAATCATATCGTAAATAACAATATGATCTCTAGCAAACCTTAGGATACTTACCTAATTTTAACAACAATATATTATGATATCTTAAAGCTATGAGCTTGATGTGTAGGTAATGACTAGCAATGAGTAATGAGAAAGTTTATTTGTTTTATTTTTTTTATAGTAATAGGCGGCAAACGAGCAGATGTATCGCCCGATAGTAAGCAATTACCGCTGCTCATGGACACAAGGAGTCACAAGTGCGTTGCCGCCCCTTGGGGTTGGGAAAAGGGATAGGATAAGAAGTGGGATGAGGGAGAAGGAATAGGAGATAGGGCCTCCGGCACTCTCACTCACCGAACGAAACGCAACAGTTTAGGTACTGTTACTTTACGTTGATTTTCTGTGAGAGGGTAGTACTTCCCCGGTCGAGCTGGCCCATTCATGCTGAAATCACCAAGGCTCTATTACCATGTAATAGAAGAATCAGTTCATGAATACTTCTAAAACTTACATAACGTAAATGCTCCTATTACCGCCAGTTTTAGCTGTCTTAGGATTCACTTAAAAACACTAGATATAAGCTGTTATGTTAGGAAAGATGTTATAATTTATAATTAATCTCTGTTTGAAATAGAATTAGTTTTTATTATAAGTCAAATCGATTAGATCGATTGAGTTACATTTTGTTTAGTCTATTGAAAATTTCTGACAATGGTCACACTGAACTGTCACTTCCGTCTTCCCGCGTTGAGAAATTACCACGTTGTCGACTCGTACGTAGAATAATTGTTCGCCTTTTGAAAGGCACATCATTGTAGCTACGCGAATAAGTAAACCGCTTTGAACGCCGCCTGATCTAGTGCTGGCAACGGTAAATTGATTGTGAACTATTGATTGATATTTGTGAAAATTGTGAATCTGGTATCGACTTCCACGTGCCAACGTGTCCTGAAAACGTCGCGTTTGAAGCTTAATAGCTAAGTATAAGATACTTCATTCATTTATTTTGGCCAATATACTTGTATGAATGTGTCTAATTTAGCTCAAGCCTGACATCAGCCAGGATAGCGGGTAAGTGAAGCACAGTATTGATATTGATTGATTTCAGTTCATCACTGCGCAACGCAGTGCATTGTGTCTGGATCATTGTCTATCGTGGTCAGGTAGATGTATTACATCTTCCACTGCGCACTTCTGATACACCTTCCTGCCTGGCTACGGTAATTCTAGACATAATTTTGGTGCAGAGCTGTAGTTGAAATTTAGCCGCTGTTGCATTACTGAGTATAAACTCAGATTGGTATGAGCTTGTATCTTATCACCTTGTAGACAGTATTGTAGTGTTTGTCAGGTCAGTTATTGTCTAAAATACATAATATTTAATTGTATAAGTTGACCTAGATAATTTGAAACACATTGTCACATAACCTCAATCAGTAATTGTTGATTTGTATTGTTGGAAAATCTAACTTAAATTTGTTGTTGCATTAATAAGCCAGTTTGTTTGGATACATAACAGCTGTATGTATAAATAAATTTAGTAAATTTAGTTCATTGCATATATTCATAAACATTGTAATAATCAAACTTGACCTTGCCACTTGGGCGGGTCACATTAATAAACTTTGTTTTGTTATGATATAGATAATATTGTTAGGTAACACATATTCTGTGCTTACTTCCTATTGTATATCATAAATAACACAGTTAGTCTGTCTGTTGCAAATAATTAATTAATTAAGTTGAAGTTTCAACTTTATTAATTTGTTATAAGTTATAACTTTGATAACTTTTGTGTTTGTTTCAATATACTGAAACCTTTAATTTTGTTGGGCAGTAAATACCTGTCACTTGCCTGCACTTGCAGTAAACAGGCTGATACTTTGTTGGTTTCAAAGAATTGAGAAAAATTAAGTTTTGATTGTTAATATTGTTTAACGCTTGTCCGGGCTCTTTTGAAATTTTGATTATGTCAGCTATCAAGGACTTGCGTGCGGCTGCTGGTGCTATTGCATCAGATTTGCGCTGGTTTGCCTCAGCCAGTGCTTTAGTGAACCGGCCTGATCGCCAGCAGGCCCTACTTCAAAGGTACGAGCGGATTGACGATCGCCTGGCAAGTGTGGAACAGCAATTCCGCACTTTCAGCACTTGCTGTCTTGAAGTGTCAATCAATGATTTCACTGCTGACCAGCGAAACAAGGTCAGCGAAGACTATGCCCAGGTCTTAGACCTGTATGATGCTGTCTCCAATACTGCGAGACAACTAGCTGCCGATAGGGAAGGGCAACCCGGCCTGAAGCAGGAGCTTCCTAGGTCAGCACCGGGGCTGGTGAGTAGGCTCCCTACATTGGACCTCCCCCATTTTGATGGCTGCCTAGGAAGCTACCTGGGCTTCGTTAATTTGTTCGACAGCCTAGTCCATGATAGGGCTGACCTTCGGCCGGCACAAAAGTTGGCCTATCTAATGTCGGTACTGGATGGGGAGGCAAAGGGCCTCATCCAGCATCTGCCCGTGTCTGACGAGGCGTACCAGACGGCTAGGGACCTAATTACCCGTAGGTACCATAATAAGCGTGGCCTCGCCGATACGCACATCGAGCAGATTTTGGGTTTGCCGACGCTCACCCGGGTCTCTGGGTTGCGCACCCAACTTTTGAACCCGCTCTTGGTGGCCATCAACGCACTTAAGTGCCTTGACCTGCCCGTAGACCAATGGTCTTATCTATTGGTGCACATTGTGCTGAAGAAGCTGCCTGCCGACCTGAGGTCGCGTTTTGAACAGCGCTTTGGTGGAGATAGCGCGACCCATCTGCCCCCCTTTGCTGACCTGGAGAAGTTCCTGGAGGATGAGTGCCGGGTCTTGGACAACTCCGGTGGTGACACGCCGGCTAAGTCGCAGCCGCCCAAGGTCAAGGAGCAGGCTCGCGTTCACACCCGAGCCAGTGTTGACCGGCGCCCTCCTCGCTTTGCAGTCACGCAGAGCCCAGTGGAGTGCTCCTACTGCAAGGTCACGGGGCACAAAACGGCCAGTTGTAGGGCATTCTTGGACCTGCATGTCGCCTCTCGTAGGCGCATCGCGAATGCCCGCCGCCTTTGCTTCTCTTGTTTGGGGCCCCACTACCAGCGAGACTGCCCAAATTCTCGCCCCTGTCTTCACTGTGGAGGACAGCATTTGGACATTCTCTGCATGAATGCCAGAGAGGTAGGCCGCTTGTCCAACCAGCCGACGCCGCGCACGGGCGGGTGTTTTGAAGGTGGCAGCCGAGGCTCACCGGCGCGTAGCCGAGAGTCGCCTCGCTTAATTGATCGCCGCTCACCCCGCTTGGAGAACCGTAGCGTGCGCACGCCTCCTCTCTCTCGCGCACCTGAATGTGCTGTTCAGCGTCACCAGCACCATGACTGCTGCCCCAGGTATTCCCCTCCTTTGGCGGAGCGTCCCCGCCTTGACTCGCGCCCACCTCGTTTTGGGCGGGTGCGTCACTATGACCCCCCACAGATGGCGCGCGGATCGAGTCATCGCGCCCTTGAGGACTTCAAGCCGCACCCCCATTTTGATTTGCCTGGTCCTGGCCAACGGTCGCCGCCCAGGCAACAATAGGTCATTGACCCCTGCCCTATAACGCCAACCTCCCCCATTGAGACCGTTATCCTACCAACGGTTGCTGTTAGGGTCTGGGGACCCACGGGGACCTCTGTTGTTGTCCGTGCTATATTGGACACAGGTTCACAAGGTTGCATTGTTTCCACTTATTTGGTAGGGCAGGTTAAATTAAATATGGGCTCTTTTCCAAATTGTATACGGGGCATAGGGGACGTAGCCTCTAATGTTGAAGGGCAAGTTAAGGTTTTGTTTGGCCCTGTTGAATCTTCACACCCGAGGATTAGAACCTCGGCTATTGTGCTGAAGAATATTTTGGGTATGCACCCACAGAAACAGCTACCTGCTGCTGTGGTGAATTTGACATCGGGATTGGAACTGGCAGACCCCAAATTTTACACACCGGGACAAATCGACTTGTTGATTGGCTCTGATGTCCTCGGTGGAATTTTGATTGGTGGGAAACGGGTCTTGGTGCCAAATGGTTTGACTGCCATCCCGACCATATTTGGATTTGCTTTGATGGGACCTGTACCTAGGGACCCCCCTCCACCCGAACTTGATAATTTGTTGGCTGTAGCCTCCGCTCTCTCTGATGCAGTTCAGAGGTTTTGGGAGGTAGAGGAGCCGCCTCAAGCTGCCCGTTTGAATCCAGAACATGAGGAGTGCGAGCTGTTCTTCCAGAACAACACTGGTCGACTCCGTTCTGGTCGGATTATTACGAGGTTACCCTTCCTGTCTGTTCGGCCGCCGCTTGGTGAGTCACGACCTTTAGCCGAAAAGAGATTGTTGGCTATGGAGCGCCGCATGGGTCGTGATCCGGAGCTCAGACAGAAGTACATTGAGTTCATGAGGGAATATGAACAGTTGGGACACATGTCTGTGTCAAATTTGGATTGGCGTTCGGTGGAGCATTACTTTCTCCCGCATCATGCGGTATTGAAGCCATCGACTGGCAAGCTGCGCACAGTGTTTGATGGTTCTGCGCAGACTTCAACAGGCGTATCCTTGAACCAGTGCTTGCATTCTGGTCCCAAGTTGGTCAAGGACCTTTGTGACGTCATCACCAGCTTCCGACGACATCAGGTTGTCTTTGTGGCCGACATAAAAATGATGTTCAGGCAGACGATTATCCACCCTGATGACCGTCGCTTCCAGCTGATCCTTTGGAGAGAGTCTCCTCGCGATCCCATGGTCGTCTACGAGCTCAATACAAATACGTACGGGTTAAGGTCAAGCCCCTACTTGGCAATACGTTCTCTTTGGGAGCTCGCAGACCGCGAAGGCCTACGTTTCCCACGAGCCTCCGCCATCTTGAAAGACGATATTTACGTCGATGACATTTGCTCGGGCGCCTCCACAGCGGACGAGGCGATACTCCTGCGGGACGAATTGATAGGCATTTTAGCCTCCGCTGGTTATGAGTTGCGCAAATGGATTTCCAACTCACCAGCGCTTTTGGAAGGCTTGCCAGAGGATCATCAGCAGGATCCACATTTGTTTGAGATTGTTGACAACCCCGCCATGATGGCTGTTCTCGGCGTTCAGTACAGACCAGTCCAAGACATCTTTACATATAACGTAGACTTGAAATTGCCGTGTTCTTGGACTAAACGTCTCGTATTGTCCACTGTCGCCAGAACCTTTGATCCGAACGGTTGGATCTGTCCAATTATATTTTGGGCAAAATGCTTCTTGCAGAAGCTTTGGACAGCAGGATTGACCTGGGACGAACCTCTGCACGGCACTCTTGTTGAGGAATGGACATCTTTTGTATCCTCACTTCCTGCCGTCAACGAGATCTCCTTGCCTCGTGTCATCCTTCCTCCCGGGAAGTACAAGGCCACCCTTCACGGGTTTTGTGATGCCTCGGAACGTGGTCACGCGGCTGTGGTGTACTTGCGCACAGTCAGTGCCTCAGGTCAGGTGAGAGTTTCCCTGATCATGGCAAAGAGCAAGGTGGCACCCCTTCGGACATCTCTGACCATTCCAAAATTGGAGCTCTCGGGAGCAGCTCTACTTGTACGCTTATTGAACCACGTGTCTAACACTTTGGGTAAAAGCATTTGTATTAATGGGACGTACGCCTGGACAGACAGCCAAATTGTTCTTTGTTGGTTGAAGGCTTCTGTCCACACCTTGGAGGCATTTGTTGCTAATCGCGTTTCCCAAATCCAGAAATCCGAAGTCAAGCTTGTTTGGAGACACGTGCCAGGTGAGCTCAACCCCGCTGATTGTGCCTCGCGCGGATGCTTGACGCCTAGTTTGATAGGTCATTCGCTGTGGTGGGGTCCGGAATGGTTGAGTCGACCAGAAACTGATTGGCCTCGAACGCCAGTTTTGAATACTTCTAATTTGCCGGGTCTACGAACACTCGCTCTTGAGAAGGTAGAATGCGCCTTCGACCCCGATTTCCTATTGAATCGTTACAGCTCCCTCGACAAGTTGTTAGGTGTTACTGCTTGGATAAAGCGTTTTGTTTTTAACTTTAGGCACCCACAACAGAAACGACTGACACCGTTTCTCTCACCACAGGAACGACAGGAGTCCCTCACCTTTTGGGTTCGTTCTGTGCAATTGGCGCATTTTGAAAGGGAGATTGCTATCCTCAAGTCGGGGAAATCGAAATTGTCGGGAGCTGTCTCTAAATTGAACCCCTTTTTGGACGATACGGGTCTCTTGCGCGTTGGAGGGCGTCTCAAGAACGCCAACCTCCCTTACGGAGCACGTCACCCCCTTTTGTTACCTAAGGACGGTCATTTGGTACGCTTGTTGGTAACTGACCGTCACCTTAAAAATTTGCATGCTGGTTGTAATGCGCTCTTGGCCATTTTGCAACGCGAGTTTTGGATCTTGTCTGCCCGAAGAATTATTCGGAGTGTAGTCTTTCGCTGCATCCCTTGCTATAAGCTCAAGGCTTCTACCATGCAGCCCTTGATGGGAGACTTACCGGCAGATCGCGTAACTGAGAGCAGGACGTTTGACGGTGTTGGCACGGACTTCGCTGGTCCCTTCTTGGTGAAAACGTCGACACTTCGAAACAGCAAGACTGTTAAGGCCTACTTGTGTGTTTTTGTTTGTCTTTCCACAAAGGCCGTACATTTGGAACTGGTCTCCTCGCTTACGACCGAGGCGTTTGTAGCCACATTTGACAGATTTGTATCCCGCAGAGGGCTGCCTTCCTTGATCCGTTCTGACTGCGGCACTAACTTCAAGGGCACCTATAATTATTTGAATGATGTTGTTAATTTTCTTGAAACCAACAAGGCTGATATAGGTGATAGGCTTGCCCGACGTGGGATAAATTGGTTGTTTTCCCCACCAAATTGTCCACACTGGGGTGGTATATTTGAAGCCGCCGTAAAATCGGCCAAAACGCAAGTTTGTTTTGGCCGCTGGCAGGACACTCGGTGAATCTGTCCTTACATTTGAGGAACTCGCAACTGTGTTTTGTAAGATTGAGGCCGTTTTGAACTCTCGGCCATTGTGCCCGATCTCCTCAGATCCGAATGATTTGGAGGCCCTTACGCCGGGCCATTTTTTGATTGGTCGCCCACTTGTCGCCTTGCCTGAGTACCCCTATATTGATACGAGACCTGGTCGTCTCTCGCGTTTTGAATTGGTACGCCAGATTACTCAGAGCTTTTGGAAACGCTGGAACTTGGAATATTTGCACATACTACAGCAACGCGTTAAGTGGACCGACAAGACCGATCCACCCAAGATTGGTGACCTCGTTTTGATCAAGGAGGCTAACCTTCCGCCACTCAGATGGCGCAGGGGGCGCATCCTTCATTTGGTAACTGGGGCTGATGGAGTTCCCCGATTTGCTGAGGTCTTGGTGGACGGTTCGATTCTGAGGAGAGCGGTTGCAACATTGTCACGTCTACCAACCGATTAGCGGACCGGTAGGCCGGTCCGGGGCGGGTGGATGTTTGAAATAGAATTAGTTTTTATTATAAGTCAAATCGATTAGATCGATTGAGTAACATTTTGTTTAGTCTATTGAAAATTTCTGACAATGGTCACACTGAACTGTCACTTCCGTCTTCCCGCGTTGAGAAATTACCACGTTGTCGACTGGTACGTAGAATAATTGTTCGCCTTTTGAAAGGCACATCATTGTAGCTACGCGAATAAGTAAACCGCTTTGAACGCCGCCTGATCTAGTGCTGGCAACGGTAAATTGATTGTGAACTATTGATTGATATTTGTGAAAATTGTGAATCTGGTATCGACTTCCACGTGCCACCGTGTCCTGAAAACGTCGCGTTTGAAGCTTAATAGCTAAGTATAAGATACTTCATTCATTTATTTTGGCCAATATACTTGTATGAATGTGTCTAATTTAGCTCAAGCCTGACATCAGCCAGGATAGCGGGTAAGTGAAGCACAGTATTGATATTGATTGATTTCAGTTCATCACTGCGCAACGCAGTGCATTGTGTCTGGATCATTGTCTATCGTGGTCAGGTAGATGTATTACATCTTCCACTGCGCACTTCTGATACACCTTCCTGCCTGGCTACGGTAATTCTAGACAATCTCACTGAAGTATTCTTTGCAATTCAGTACTTAAATTCAAAATTCAATAACACAATAGTTACTAAATAATTATTTAATCCAAAATAGTAGTTGATTCTATTACCGACCCATAGAATGTGGCAAGTTTCTATTACCGATTTTTCTACTTCTTTTACCGACCGCTACGAACTTGTCTCTTATTCTATACTATTAAATAAAATAAAAAGTCGTTTTAAGGTATTTATTATATAATAACAATAGTTATGAGATCAACACTATTACAATATGAACATAATTATGTATTCCAACGCTTAAAGCACTTATTTTTTGTTATTTTAATTAATAAAACCTGACCTTCCGAGATAGATAATCCAGTATACCAGTCTTTTTTCTTCCTCCTTCGTTAAAACAGTTTGTATTCCACAATGTTCATTTATATATTGATTATTTCTCTTTTCACGCAGAGTTGTCCTCTGTATGCCATAGGGTTTTGGAACTTCGTATATGCTGGTCCCTTCATTTATAGCTACAAGCGCAGCTTCTAGTTGAGCAGAGGCGTACAGCTTGCGCTTCTGCGGCTCCATGATTCTATAAAAGAACACAATCTTTAAAGAGATAGAACTTAATTCTTCGAGAGAAGCTTTAAAAAGTTACATGACCTCCATTCCGTCACGCCATTATTATTTGATTTGAAAACATATGAAATATAGCCAATGCCATGAAGTCATGAATGAAACTGGATAGCAAATATTGTTTTACATTAATAATATGTCCTGTGACAAAATCTCTCAAAACGTCACATATGCAAGAAATAAGCCAATTTGTTAAAAACTCAGATTATTTGAACAAAATAATCTGAGGTTCAAAAATATATATTTTGATTTTGTGTACTGTAATATTAACAAAAATATCCTCACAGCTGTAAGTCGGTAATTGAATCAAGTATGAAGGTTACAATATTCTATAAGCGACCAATAAAGTTAATATTAACAGATAAACTATCCGCTTTATGGAATGTTGTTAAATTCGTTCTCATAGCTATATTATTTCTTTTAATGTCAGTTAGTCTTTAATTCAGATAATAAAGGTTATTTACAGTATAATATTATTATAATAATTGGGATATTGTCTAACGTTGAATCAAGTTTTAAACAAAAACTTTAAGAAATAGCTTTGTCGTTAAAATGTAACAACGCCATGGGTCGTTATTAGAATCAAGTTTTGAAATTTCGATTCTATTAGCGCCTTAAATTAAAACATGATTTTATAACACAAAAACCAATAAAAAGTATTAAATTAAGAGTTCGTTTAAAAAACGAATACATACGTTACAGTTATAATGTGATAGCAAGAAGACAAATCCATTTTTAGTGTGTTATTCTCCCTAAGGAATATTTAGGTTTACTTACGTGGCTGGAGACGCGACACTATGCAATATGCGTCCGTTTCGGGCGCGTCCCACTCATTTTCAAATTATTTCTTTCACTGGCTATTTAAACACACAAATTTTACTCTTTTTGTTGTCCAACAAAAATACGTAACTAATTTTTAAGGTATGACTTTTCTGGAACCTATTTTATGTCTAATATGAGTGATTTAAAAATTAGATCGTTAATAGAGTACACATTTTAGGGGGTCGTCAATAGGAGCTTTTACGTTATATATCATCAGCCTTTAACAGTCCACTGCTGAATGCTGACTGAATTGGCCTACTATACCACGCTGGCCAAACGGGTTGGTACAGGGTTTGTATCAAGTTTTCCTTCTCTTACAGTGTTGTTCTCTGCATATATATGCTCCCTCTGTCGACTCTTACGACACCCATGGGATGATATGTGGTAGTGACATTCCGTATTCTTAATCCGTCACCACACGGACGAAAACTTACATACTACCTAATTATATGCCTTGTTTCATTCAAGACCTCGTAAAACATTTTTGCCACATTATTTCAAAACATACTACCTACAAAAATTCGTAAGCAGTTTCAATAAACTATAAAAGCAAAATATAATTTACAGTCAGATCTTATTAAACGTTTTAAAATAAAATGTGAAAGCAATTAAATCGGCGGCTGTATATAATCAGGACGGTCTCGGGCGGCCCAGGCGACGCGGTCACTCCAATGGAGGCTGCCATTGACAGGTAATCGATGCGGTTTGCTAGTTTATTTGGCTATCGGTTCCGCTCTCGGCATGTGTATCTACTCGATATAATCGATACAGACCCCCGGCTTAATACGGTTATGAATCGGAGCGTATTCGATTATAGCGATTTCGATATGACTGCGCATTTAATAACTTGAGCGAAATTTGGCTACCTGGTTATAACGACTCAGATCAGACAGCTATTTTGGATGGTTTGACAGTCAGTAAGATGGTAAATCTTCTTGAAGGATATTATTGCCAGCCATTCATAATTTTGATGGTTTGCAAGTAGTTGAGTGAACTGCGATTTTAGGACAAGGTAGGTACAAATAGTTTGAGATGTAAGTTGTGATAACGATTTGACAGTTATTTTCAGTGCGACTATGCTTCTAACAATACCGACGTATGACAGTGTTGTTAACCAGATTAAAAAAATATTTAGTAAAGGCTGCCATCTTATCCTTTCTTGAATTTGACTGATCTTTTACTTGAATAAGATATACTGGCATTTTAAATATTACATACATAGACTCACGCCTGTTTCCCCGAAGGGGTAGGCAGAGGCATATTAAACGCCCACTTTTCGCCAGTGTTTTGATCCCACGTAATAGGTGGCGAGCCTATTGCCGCTTATTGGGACATTTTGTTTGCCAGAGCCTCGTCCGTTTATCGGCAGGTGCACCACTTGCAGGTGAGGTTGGCTTGGGACCCTAAGTTCTTGGTGGGAACCCTATGCACCCCTTTTAAATATTATTATTATATTAATTAGAATTACAGTTCCTTATAACTCGACGTCTATTTATAATCTCATCTAACGGCTTTGCATGAGTTTTATAAACCTAAACAACCGGTCGTTAAGCCTGTAGTTCTAAGGGGTGAATTAGTGTAGTGCACCCTTTTTCGTGCCCTACCAAGACAGGGCACGAAAAAGGGTGCACTTAAAAAAATAGGTAGGTACCTATTTTTTTAAGTGCACCCTTTTTCGTGCCCTGTCTTGGTAGGTACTTAGAATTTTTATCAGGAAATATGAACAACAAACGATTTTAAACTTTCGCTATTAGTATAGGCGGGACTGGTGAGCTCGCCAGTCCCGCCACGACCACGGCTGAAGCAAGTCAGTCGAAACGTTGGCAAAAACCGAGGTATTTATGCCTTAAATATGTTATTTATCGCGAGTAAGACCCGCTATATAACCTTGTATAAAATATGAGCAACACTGTACTTGATCCGGGCTTCAAACTTAAACCTCCCCAATGGTAATGCAACGCAAATACGCATAGTCCATAAATTGCGTGATCCACAAATATTGCGTTTTCGAATGTTTGTTTCGTCCTTCGCGATACAGGATATATCTGGGTTTTCCATTTGTTTTCCAAGTAAAGTATAAGTGCTGAATATCTCTAAAGTATCAAATCTAAAACTTGAGAAGTTATTGATTTTATTTCACTCTACAAATTGGTACTGGTAAATATTAGTAGTCGTTCGATATTTGCACAGGTTTGTATTTCAATAGACGGTCGAGCCTGTAGTCCTCCTGATGGTAGGTGGTTACCCTGGCTAATAAGTATACTTGGTTGGTGTACGATAACACAGTCATGCCCACAGAAATAAATAGTAATAGAACGGTGACATGGGCGTGGCGCGCGTGTCAAATTATTGCATTATAGCGCATGTGTTTCCGAACGCATTTACATTACGCATCGCGTCACCCGTTCGCGCGCTCAAGAGGTAAAAAAACATTAAATTCGTTACGAATATGCCATATTGTGCAGTTTCCAATTGTAAAAATAAAAGTGATGCAAAAAATATGGAAAAGAAAGGCATTTCATATCACCAGTAAGTATTTAAATTGAGTAAAAGTTAAGATTATTGAGATTAAAACCAAGTGTTCTACTTTTACCATGTTTGTCTAATAAGAACATCATCGTTCATTTCTACGTTATGTTAAATTTCCATTGCTTGAATTAAACGATACTTGTTGACATATATATGAAATAAATACGCAATGTACGGCGAGATAAGCGATATTCACAAGATGCCAAAAACAATAACATATCAGGGGCCACGGGTCAAATAAATAGCTGGGATTGGTCAGCGCGCGCTAGTGATTGACGTTCGGTTTATGGTTACATCTTAAATTTATCGATAAATAAAATGAATATTAATTCGAATTAATTATTATGTTGATATCAATACGTTTGTTAATAATAATCAACTGTTTCGTTGATCTGTACGTTTAGTATAATGGTAGTGTGTATACCATTGCTGATTGTCAGGCAGAATAATGTTGTTAAGATTTTTTTAAAGTACCTAACCAAAAAAAAACAATTTATTCAAACGAATTTTGAAAAAAAGTTCCTCGCGCGTTG
The DNA here is from genome assembly GCA_944739405.2 of Euclidia mi. Taxonomy (NCBI): domain Eukaryota; kingdom Metazoa; phylum Arthropoda; class Insecta; order Lepidoptera; family Erebidae; genus Euclidia; species Euclidia mi. The sequence continues at coordinate 54,173,077 of OX123186.2, read as the reverse complement.
CGCAAGGGGGCTAGACGGAAAAAATTAAGACGAAAAGTTGTAACGACACTTTTTGCTATAGTAAGCCGTGCGGCATGCGCATGTTTCTCTGTCTGTCTCCCTCTCTCTCTCCCGAAAATGACATCTATTTGGGAATCCAAGATGGCGGACGGGACATTTTTAGTAAAATTAATATAGGTATAATTTTCGGGGTTTTTATGGATTCTGGTCCGGAAAATGACATCTATTTGAGAATTCAAGATGGCGGACGGGACATTTTTAATAAAATTAATATGGGTATCATACATAGTTGTGTAGTGTTTCCCGGAGGGGTAGGCAGAGACTACGGAACGCCATTTGCAACGATCCTGACATACCTCACTTGCTTCACTCACTCCCATCAAGTTTCTCATGCATGCTCTTCTGTTAAGGGTACTTCTGACTTGTCCTTTTTTCAGGATGTTACAACATGTTATAATAACCAACACAATGCGTATTGATAACTTTCTTTCTCATATTTAGTTTCATAACTAACTATGTTGTGAATACTTTTTGGCATAACTTAGATGACAACACAAATCAATGTCTATATTCTAGACTCTAGAATCTAGAGTCTAGAGTAGGTACCTACTCTAGAGTAATCTGGAGCATTTGAACATGTATTTACAATGAATCTCGCGGGCCGCTCTGTCTATCTGTATGAGCGCGATATGATCAATAACTAACGAAAGGCTTGTTGTACGGTTTCACCAATAAATTGTGTAATCACACTATTTATTGATTATACACTATATATTCCTGAGAAAGGTTTTGGTTTACAAGGTAAGAGGCCTCTTGCCTTGTAAACCAAAACCGAACCAAGCCGCGGACGCAGCACAGTTCGAGAATAATCCGGAATACGTTTAATGAAATTATTTTGTTAAGGATATTTCTTTACGTGACTGTGCAAGTACACGTCTGTTTGTAAAATAGATAAATGTGTTTTAATATATGCTTGGATGCACGGTAGCTACATAAGCCACTAGAAAGTCCAGGTCCAAGTCCAAGTCAGATAGGCAGGTATAGGCAAAATGGTTACACTTTGTCTCTCAACGGCTTGTACTTGAGAGTAGTAGAGAGGGTTTACTATTGTTTGACAAAAAACGAATGACAAAAGATCATTTCAAAAACTAATCATTTGACAAACTTTCATTTCGCAAACATATTACTATAAAAACAATCATTTGACAAAATACAGGTTTGGCAAATGTTTTACTTAGAAAATAATTAAACTGTTAAAATATTATTTTAAAAATAATCACATGACTAAATAATTCGTTTGCCAAATTGGTGATTGTACAAAAAGTTAGAAGATAAAATATTAGTTTTTAAAAATAACAAATTTCCCAACCAATACTTACGCAAAATTTTGAAAATATTAAATTGCATGGTTGCAATTTTCATCTTGGACAGATTATTTTTAGGCAAGTAATAATTTTGTGTTAATACTAATTCCATAGAAACCTAAGTTTTCTAAAAAAAAAATACACACTGCCTGAATTAAGCGAAATAAGTAGAATTCGGTTCTGGCACTCGCCGGCTGCCGCCGCGGCACGCTCGCTACGCTCGCTCGGCTCGTGCGTTGTGGTCGCAGTTCTAACTAATGATGTCCGAATCTGCTATTTATCAATCGCATGCTATGAACTATATGCTAAATTTTTTTAGCATGCTATTAAAAATGCTATAATATATCATGCTATCGTGCGAAGCGTCAACACCCTTCGTGTGACCGCTAGTTTTAGCACATGTACTTACGATTTAGCGCGCTGTCGCGCTATCTATATTTGAACGTAGGTTAATATAGCGTCGACGAACATGCTATTTGCCTAACGAGTCTGAAGACTTAACGCGTGGTGTGGGGCAGATAACATGGTGAACGGTAATGTTAAACATGAATAAACAATACATATACATATTTGTAAATTTCTTCTAAGTATAAAATGTAATCATTATGCACAACAAACTAATATTAACCAACTTATTAATAATAAATAAGTCGATTAATTTTCCTTCATACTTTTCAGGCATAGGACTGTATATAATTATATTGAGTTATTTAAATCATTTTAACACACATGTTACACAGATAATTCATAGATACACAGTATTACGTGTCCTATCACAGATTTTTTTAATCAAACACAAAACACTTAACTTTTGAGAACATAAAATAACTCGCGAACTTATATGCCTACTTAAATCGCGCGAGCCGACGAACAGCTAAAATTCACGCGCTACGCAAGTTCACGTCGAGCTGCTCGCGTTAGCACGCGAAGACTGATCGCAAATATCGCAATTCGCAGCGCTGCGAACGTGCGAAGTGCGATATGCCGTCGCGTCGGCGCGATGTTTGATTCTATATGCTATATGCTATTTTATAGCACGAACGAGAGCCGACTGAACTTGCTATTACATGCGAAATAAAATTAGCGTGCTGTGCTATTGTGCTATATGCTATATTAACCACCATTAGTTCTAACCTAACCTAACCTAACCTAACCAGCCATTCTTTCAGTTGACCCTAGACAAAGATTGTTGTATTAACGTAGATTTTGGTTAGTAAAATATTTACCAAGCAATGCATTTTGTCAAATGTTATTTATGCTTTACGTTGTTTTGCCAACTAATATGTTTAAAAAAATAATCAATTTGTAAATTCATGTTTTAGCATAATATTTTATTTTTAGTAAATATATTGTCTAATGAGTAGTTTATTAAACAACAGTTTGTAAAATGATAAATTTATCAAGTATAATTTTGTCAAATGTTATTTGTCAAATGAAAATTTGTTATTTGTTTTTGTCAAATGATCGGACACCAGTAGGGAGGCTAAGTATAACGATTTTGCGATCTCTGTCTCACCCGATTCGGGCAGAAAAACTTATTTTCATGAAATTTGACACCACGAACACCCAGGTTTGTTCATTGCAAAGAAGGACACAATTGCGTCTAAGTTTCAAAAAGTAAACTCGAGTATTACCAAGAGTACCAGGGTCTCTCTGTCCATTAAAGGTCGGAGTTTATGGGTCAGCATAAAGATAGACGTTCTAACTAAAGTAGAGCGGTGTTTCACGTTTATGGCCCAAATTTTAATTAAATTATATTTTAGTGTATGGCAAAACAAGTTTTCCTGGCCAGCTAGTAACATGCCTATCATTATAAAAACAACAGCATTCCAAAATTAAATTCAACCGCTCACACCAAAATTAAAAACAAAATCTTGTTTATGTCTTAAACACAGAGTAAAAACCTTAGATTACAACAATAAAAGGAGGTCTAGCATAGTTAGTTGTATCGTAGATATCTAGTGAGAAGCATCGAGACGGCAGCTGCGTTAGACATCTGTAAGTTCAGTTCGGCACGCGCCGGGATGGGACAACTTCTAGCCGACCTATTTACTGCGCAACATAGGATTGTGCAGTGCATCGCGGTGTTACCTGTAACTTTCTACTGTGTCTGTCTGATACTGCCGATATACTTAGATAAGCTTGTAGGGGTATGTTACACGGATTTTGTTGTCAGATTTACCCGTGTGTCACATACACACGGGTAAATCTGACAACAAAATCCGAAAACTCTTTCACGTTTCTATGATTTTATTTCGGCTATCGAAGTAACTGTAATGCTCAAACAAATTTGAAATTTCGGAGACTCCATACGTTAGTGTTATGAACTTATGGATGACAATATTCTTAACATAAATGTAGAGATAAGTCTAAAAATACCTAATATACTTAGTATCTAATGTTAAATTACAAACTTATGTTATGTACCACGTACTAAGTATATCAAATAGGTATCGACATACCTGAAATATATACACTATTATGCAGATTGAAGAATTGTAGCGTTCATAGCGTGAAATGGCTTCCCGTTCGTAATAGGTCGGCAATGTTAAGCAACGCTTGCACAGATGGCCACTCAAATGAGTGACCACGTGTGGCGTTTACATAAGAGCTCTACAGTGGTTCGAAAGGCACATACTTAAATAGAATCGGTCCATTCTTGTCTCAGTACAAAAATCGCTAGAACATGTTGGAGGCCTTTGGACGGTCTAAAAACTTCGACATCGGAGTGGACCACACTCCCACACGAAAAGAAAGAAAGAAAAATGCACATTTTATAAATGCACCTTTTTATGTTTTTTGGAAATATCGCCGAAATACATAACAAATTATATTTTCACTACCGGGTACAACAAATATACACGACTTTGGTAAATATCTTTTAGTTATAGGTACCTACTGTAAAACTTCTTTATTATTTGATTGAAAGCGCTTCCAGAGAAAACTATTATTTTATTTATATGATTTAAATAAACCAAAATAATGCAAATATCCATCTTAACGGTAGGGTCAGTTTAATATTTTTTCTATTAATCTACCCATTTTGTCTAGCTTCTGCTTCTTCTTCACGGGGCCGGGGGTCGGTTATTACTGCAAAACTTAATGAGATTCCATTTAGTTGTTGCTTGTTTTAACAGTTTTCTTCGATTACAAATCTACATATATTGGACGAGGAGTTTCCAACATCTAAAAAGCCTAAAGTAAGTAGCAAAATATTCGCCCGGTTTTCTCCATAAAATTCATTACTTTGCGAATAGAATTAGCGAATAATATAACGCCTACGCGTTTGGAATAAACGAGGGCAGATATCATTAAGTTTATCATGACTTGTCGATTGATTGGGGGATTTTTCTGGTTGAATGTTACTTGCAGAAGTATCCACACAACTCGGAAGTGTGAGAACGTGCCTCTCCAGAGGTCTTGGAAGTTGGCGGCGCGTGATTGGCCCCATTGTTAAACCTCAATAGTCCGCCTTGAGACCGCTAACTGAGCCATTTCATGCGCCATCTGTTGCGATAATTTTGATTTTATCATTTCTGTTTATGCCTTTTTTTAGTTCTGGACGCGTGTTTGTTTGGGTTATGTTGGTTTAAAACATTTGTAACTTACTCCTTAATTGATTTTAAATGGGTATTTTTCTTGACATTTCGATCTAAACCTTTGATCGTAACTCGCATCATTGCGTAGCAGTCGAATGCCACCTCAATCAATGGATATAAAAACAAACTGTTCGGAGTATTTGATTGACCGCATTGTAATATTTGTTAATCGTAAAGGGATTTTACTTTAAACATGTCTCCATTGTTATTTATAAAAGTACATAATTGAATCCGTCAAAACCCGTAATTACACTCACAATAACGCAAGAAAGAGAGTTCAATCAGCCGCCCGCCGCCGGCGACTGACCGTTTACCAATATCTCAGTTGAATGGACCTCAATTAAGGCTCGCTGACTAACCAAGAATAAATCTCACCCATAAAATTCAATCCCTTAGAATAACGTAGACGACAATTGAAATGTAGATTACATCCTATCTTGGGACGAATTCTTATGAATTATAATTTTCCAAACGTCGCATTTTCGAGTCACGTTTCTGTTTCAAATGACCCTCCTACGTGCTCCTTCAATCATATCATTGGAGTACCTACCTGCTATTTACTTATTGATATTGCACATGCATGCTTTACACAACGGAACACCTATTGTTCGCAATACTTTCCAGTTCTTGTTGGTATTTCTAAATACAAGAGAGCTTCTAGTCATGGGTGCGTTTGTTTTCGATATGCCTGCCATCAGGAGCGCAGTGGCTTTTGGTCTTCATATTGGACGTTCCGAGCGATATTTGGGAAAGATCCAAACAGACAATGGCCAGCTATTACTATAATGACTGGGCAAGCATCAGTAGCCATTCCAGTGTCTATCTTCTGTATTGCTTTTTCATACACTGTGTTTTTCAGTAATCATTCCTTGTTTAAATAGAATTGATTTTTATTTCATTAATGCCTGTAAAGAAATATTATTGGTTTCAATAAGTCTATTTTCAATATCAATACACAATTCTATATATACACATAATATATATTGATACGTAAAGTGTAGTGTGAAGAAAAGCAGCGATAGCCGAGTGGTGAGACCGACCGACTGCTACGCAGAGAGTCTCGAAGAGAGGGGTTTGAATCCACGGCACGCACCAATAACTTTTTGAAGTTAAGTGCGTATTAAATTGTTAATTATCGCTTGCTTATCGGTGAAGGAAAACATCGTGAGGAAACCTGCATGTCTGAGAGTTCTCCATGATGTTCTCGAAAGACATGTGAAGCCTGCCAACCCGCACTTAGCCAGCGTGGTGGACTATGGCCTTACCCTTCTCAAAGTGAGAAGAGCCCGTGCCCAGCAGTGGGCCAGTATAAAGGGCTGATGATTATTACGTAAAGTGTAAATATTTTTGGGTACATGTTTAAAAAAAAAAGAGCTTGCAGAGAGAGAGAGAGAGAGAGACATACCAAATCGAATTCTCTCTGTATTCGATTTGGTATGAAAAAAATACAGTGATACAAGCTGAAGTTATGGATTTGACCACACCACACAATTCGTTCCCAACGAATAAAATTCCGTAAAACTATAAATCGACCTGAATAGAGTACGGTTCGGCTTACTTTTCATTGATGAATAGAGAAAACTGTATTCTTAATTTCTTCAACGCTCTACGTCCTTTGAATACACATTCAGTTTCATATAAAATATATTGATCCTAAAATAATGTTAATATTCTTATTAATTAAATCGCATTGTCTTTTATTGTTAGAATCATCTTTTATTCGTCATTTTAAATGTCATCAAAATCACCATCAAAATGGTAAAACTTATTGGTCGTTGTCAGAATCGGTAGTTTCAAAATACGTTTGTAGGCTCTTCTCAGAAAATCTCTTACTATAAGTTACCAAATGTAGCTAATAATAATATTTACAACAGAGTGCGAAAATAATTTTTGATCTGTTAATTAAATTATTGCAGAATTTTTCACTTTTCATTTAAAAATAAAACAGCTAATTAGTGTTTTGAGTATTGTCACAGACGAAGATTTAAGTTAAATCTAGTTGACCTACTAAACAAACTACTGAATCGCGTTGAAACAAATGCTACCGATATTTATTCTGTGTTGTTCAGCTCGTTTTTGAATTCATTTTTTAAATATAATAGCTAATAACAGCAGTAAGAAGTCTATCTTAGTAGTTAATTTATTAAATTTGTAAGAATATCCGCAAAATAAATTTGCCAGTCCTAATAGTAAACTTCATATACGATAAAATCACGTTCACGTGTTACAAACCGTGTGCCATGTTCTAAAGTACTAAGTTGCATAAGAAGGCATAGGTACGTCAAAATACCGACACTTGAACACAATGCAGGTGCTTATCCGTAGTCAGGCGGGTGGACTCCGCAGTAGGATAATACCTCTTCAGTGAGAGGATTATGCCGTGAAACGATTCTACTTATCGTCGCCTGCCGTCTCTACTCCTGCACTACCAAGTAAACAGCCTTGAGATAGTTTCCAACCGGCTTATATGAAATGCAAAATTATTTTATAATCTCGAGTTTAGCTATCAAATCGTTTCGGAGCTAAACTAATTTAAAATTGAATTTCCTTTTCTAAAGTCGAGTGAATAAATAGTTTGAATAACGTTTATAGTTAAAGATGAAGTTAAATGAAACTATGAAAATGCAGTGTTAGTATTTGAGAAGAAAGAGCTTCGCAGTTTGAGGGGAGGGAGAGCCGCTAATGCCTCTCGGAGTGCGGATTACTTCATGAAATGGTCGCGCTTAGCGCACTCCACCGTGAAAGCTGGCTGGCGATCTGTTTGCACCAGCCACTCGACAATACATACCAAGTGTCAGTCAAAAGAAATCGCTTCAGGAATTATATTCCATCGTGTAAAAGATCGATCTTGAAAATAAGAATTTGAAATAAAATGTTCTGTATTTACTGACATACTTAACGTGAGAGTAAACGTTACTTACGTAATCATAAGTATCTAGTTAAATGAGGTAGGTCATTCAAATGTATTAAGTTTTCACCATTGATGATTTATTATTTGACTATTTGGCTATTTGCTAATATACTTTCAAGAATAACGAAGTGACTTTTTAGAAAAGGAATCTAGTGAAATCATACATATCTACGTTCGGGTTCAAATGCACTTTCTTTTGGTCGTTTAGGGTAGAATATTTCTAAATATGTCAAAGCTACTAATTCAAGACTCAATTACTGTACTTTAGTACATATATATCGATGCAATTACAACATTCGTGAACGGTATGTTCTAAACCTGGAATGAATGTCGTCAGATGTCATAAAAGTGTAGCCTTCAACACTCATTCAACACTATTATAAGTATAAATTCCTTTGTTTAAATGTTTTTGTTAAAATTTTATTTGCTATCGATTTTTTGTACAATAACAATTGTCGTTACCATATAAAAGAACTTACGTATGTAATTTAAGAAGGGTACACTTTTACGGAAAAGTTACTTTTATTGAAGACTACTGATATGTACAAACTAGGGTAAATCCCAAGTTCCCTTGGGACAACCCTTATGCAAATTGCAGTGGCTACTGGATACCCCAAATATATGTTTATTGTGTTTGACAAAAATGCATAGGTATCCAATATAGAGTAGATAAAGAACATTTTTCTTCTCTCTCGCACGTAGACTGTTGAACTTTCGTTGAGACTTCGGTCGAAGTTGGTAGAGAACTTTTTATTTTCCTTCCTTCTATTGGCTTCTTTCAGTGAAACTTTGCGTAGTGGCAGTGGGAACCAACGTTGATTTAAAGCAGATGAAACTTGTTAGCGTGTTATTGTTGCTTCACGACTTTTATGACAAGGTAAAGAATTGTCTTATATTGCAAATGGAAATGTTTTGATCGCTGTAAGTGTAGAAAAGTTTGATCAAGTAATTTTGAAGTAAAGTCATAATGTAATCAGTATTTATACGACAGAGGTCGTAGCGCATACTAGCTGTCTCTATGATAACCGTTGTCTTTTCTATGGTTCGAGATGGTTCTATGGTTGGCTAGCTAATATGTTAAACTGCCTAGCTAATCATCGCAGCCATTCCATGACCACGGCTGGTTTAATCCACGCCGACATATCGGCGACATAAAAGAGGTACACAAATATAAGAGTGTGTACAAAACGAGAAGGCTTCGAATATCTCATAAGATATTTAAATCTGCCGATTAAATTAAAGATTCGTTGATTTAAAAAGACGGTGGATGGGTCGAATTAAAACTGGCTCGTATACACACCTTTCTTTGAGAAATATGTCATCGCAGTGTTTTCACCTTCTTAACTATGTAAAACATTTTTTTTTAATAAGTAGATAGTGAGTGTTCATTAAATAAATAAAAACTATTTTTGACCACAACCTCATTCCTTTGGCGACATACAATGCAACATGTTCAAGGCATCGATATATATGTACTAAAGTACTAGATGTAGCATTCACAACATTTACTTTGTTCAAATGCTTTGCATGAACATACCGGCAAAGCAATCTAGTGTCACTTTGACTTTCCTGCAGTGTGGGTCCGCTTCGTTTATTGACTGTGTGGCGACGATATATCGATTAATTTGAATCAGAACTAGTATCCGTAGTAGCGTTAGTCAATATTTTAAATTATTTATGTAAATAAAAGAGTTAAATTTATCATAATACCACATTAAAATGTATTTCTTTATTTTTATGTGACGTCATTTACGATCATAGACTAACTACTATGCAGAAATACATTGCAAGTGATAGTAGGTAAAATATATGACTAAGACCAGACTTCTTGAAGGTATTGGTTTTAAAAGTTTTTTAGTTTGATTAATGTTATAAAACCAATTTGACGTTGTATAACACTAATTCTGTGTTCTTTTTATTTTTTGGTATATTGATCGTAATAACCGTATTAACGAATATTTCAACACTTCATCATTGTGTACACATTTGCAGTTATAGAAAAACACGCAAAAAATAATGTTGAATCATGAGGCCAAAACAGATCCTGATTTCCATTATCCGACCAATAGACAAAAAAAACACAAAATTAATTGTGTTTGGTGGCAATTGAATAGTTATTGAAATATATTTTTGAGCATTTCTTGCTAGAGTAAATTTATCTGCAATTTAAAATATTTTTTTTAGGCAGGACTTCAACCCGCGACCACGTCGATACCGTACCGACTAAGCTACTCAGGCCACTTCGTCATAGATATTTTTTAATAGTTGGTTTCCTTATGGTAGCACATAGTGCCATCTGCCACCACATCCCGTTTTGGCGGATTCCGTGGGAATTTCGGGAAATCACTTCTTAGTGCACCCCTACGGTCCCCAAGGAACATACATGCCAAATTTCAGCTTCCTGAGCCCAATAGGTTCGGCTGTAGCGTGTCTGTCAGTCAGATAGTAACGCAAGGATTTTATATAGTTAGTTAGATATTTAGTTAGATATACTTTATTGCACACCAATTCATAATTGAACAGTACATTAATTATAAGTAACTTAGACTATGGTATATGTACAATCGGCGGCCTTATCGCTAAGTGCGAACTCTTCCAGGCTACCTTTGGATGGACAGGAATGATGTTAGCAATTTTTCGTAGCGATGGTGTAGTACTGGCTAGCTTGGATAGCAAGATAATTTTAAATAAAATACATACATACAATTTAATAATACTATGGAATATGTACATAGACAATACATACATAAAAAAACATATACATACAATTTAATAATACTATGGAATATATACATAGACAATACATATATAAATAGACATACATCATAGATATTACTTTGAATACATATAAACATACTCAGAGAAAAATCAGACAACCGTTAAATCAACAAGTTAGTAAATATTGATTTTTAACTAGGTTTTTAAATATAGGTAGAGATTTTGCCCTTCGAATTTCTAATGGTAAACCATTCCACAGGCGGACAGCCTGAACAGCAAAGGATTTGGTGAAGTAATTTGTGGAATGCTTCGGCATTGCCAGCGTTAGATCCTCAGACGACCTCAAGGACTTTACATGTGTGTCATGAAGGAACTTAAAACGTTCTTTGAGATAAAAGGGAGTACAAGGATTGAATAGAACATTATATAACAATGTGAGAATGTGTGTATTCCTGCGAAGACGAATCGGCAGCCACTTGAGCTTATTACGAAAATCTGAAATGTGATCATATTTGCGCAGTCCAAATACAAATCGTATGCAAAAGTTTTGGAGACGCTCAAGTTTATCTAACTGCTCCTCAGTGGGGTCAAGATAGCTGACATCAGCATAATCGATTACGGGCAGAAGCAAGGATTGAGCAAGCGCAATCTTGGTAGTTGTAGGAAGAAAATTGCGTAGTCTACGCAACGAACCTGCTGATGCAAATAGTTTGCGACTCATTTCTTGAATTTGCGGTCTCCAAGACAAAATTTCGTCCAAGTAGATCCCCAGATTTTTCACAGTTTTGCTGAAGGTCAGATCTTTGCCATCGAAGTTGATTTTAGGTAATTCGGACCACCTAATTTTCGAGACCAGTTTGGGGCTGCCAATAATAATGAGTTGAGTTTTCTCAGAATTTACTTGAAGACCATATTTATTGGTCCACTCACAGATGCGCGCCAAGTCCGTGTTAACGGTGGTACAGGCTTCAGATAATTTATTTAAAGGTGCTTGCGTATAAATTTGCAAATCATCTGCGTAAAGGTGGTAGGATGAAAGTAATTGGTTTGAGATAGAATTTATAAATATCGCGAAGAGTAAAGGAGATAGCACGCCACCCTGTGGCACACCGGCATTAGTATCAGACCAAGTTGAATAAGAATCTTCAATGCGTATACGTTGCCGGCGACCAAACAGGTAACTATGAAACCAGTCAATTGCTGATGGAGATACGTTAAGAGAGCGTAGAATGCCAAGTATGATGTGAAAATCTACAGTGTTAAAAGCATTGCTAAAATCGAGTAAGGACAGAACTGTAAGATTGCCACTATCCATACCTAGCCGAATGTCGTCAGTTACCCGAACCAATGCAGTGGCAGTACTGTGGCAAGGACGGAAACCGGATTGATAAGGATTTAGGAGGGCATTTTTTTGCAGGAAGGAACTCAATTGTGAGTGAACTAGACGTTCAAGGACTTTCGACAGGAAGGGTAGTATTGATATGGGTCTATAGTCTGAGAAGGAACAGGGTTTAGGTTTCTTGGGCAAAGGAATGATCAGTGCATCCTTCCAATCAGATGGAAAGATGCCACAGGCCACGGAATGATTTAGGATGTGACAAAGGATTGGAAGAATTTCTTCTAGGATTGGGAGGATCATTTTGCGGCTGATACAGTCACTGCCGACCGCATTAGACGCAACTGCCAGTAAACTCTTCTTAACATCACAAACGGTGAATTGCGTGAAGGTAAAGGGAGAGTAATCTGGGGTTGGCAAGGATGAAAGATATTCTAATGTAGATTTTTTCATATTTCCATCAAATTTGGACGAAGTAGTGAAATGTCTATTGAGAGAATCAAGGTTAACTTTGTTTGGGATGGATTGTTGCCGTGTTTTACCAACTCCCAAAGTTTTAAGAAATTTCCAGATTTTTGCTGGATCACTATCTTCAACAGATGTATGAATATATTGGCGTTGCGCTTTCCTACACACCTTGTTGCAGATATTCCTTATAGCCACGTATTTTTCTTGATTGATAGGAGTAGGTCTGAGCTTCAGTTTGGCCTTGGCGGCAGATTTTTTGGACATAATCTTTTTGATATCCTCTGTTATCCAAGGAGCTGGTAAATGTTTTAGTTTAATGGTGCGAACTGGTGCATGAACGTCATATAATTCAATGAGTTTATTTGTGAAAATATGGACTTTGGTATTGAAACACTCTGAGAAAAACAGAGGCTCCCAGTCTATGTCAATAGTATCCGCACGCAACTTGTCAAGATCCACGCCACCAAAATTGCGCCGCAATACTATCTTCGGCTTCGATTTAGGTGGGCGTAGTCTGTATGATACAAAGACGAGGTCGTGGTAGGAAAAAGCGTCTGCTGTACACTAACCATGCTTAGAGACGAAATTAGGAGAAGAGACAAAGATAAGGTCAAGTAGAGAAGGAGTACAGTTTGGGAAGTAATGAGTAGCGTTAAAGTCTAAAATTGACATGTTACATGGCTCTATAGCATGTCGAAGAGAGGCAGCACGAGAATCCTGCTTAAGGAGGCAAGTGTTAAAGTCACCCATTATGATAGTGTGGTTATATAGAGGTGTTAAATTTTCTAATAGTTGCTCGAATGATGAAAAAATATTATGGTGATTTGAAGGTGAATAGTATACGCCTAGTAGTACTTTAAGGTGCTGAAGTTCTACTTCCAAGAAGAGATGCTCGCCTGTATTCGGCAGTGGCGGCTGCGGAGACATAGAGACTATGTTATAAGGGATCTGATGACGTAGGTATATGGCTACACCACCCGCACTGCCGGATACGCGATCATTTCTTATTAGGTTGAATCCTGGAAGAGAATAAGATGCTGAAGGGAGACATGGTTTTAGCCATGACTCTGAAACGAGGACAGCGTGTATGTGTTTGCAGTCTAGGTTGGCCAGCATATCAGGGAAATGGGCTGGAATACTTTGTGCGTTTATATGGACTACATTAAAGTTTTGTGGTACGTCTGAGAATTGTGACTGGAGAATGTCGCCTAGTGAAGGAACACTTTGAAAACTATCATTTAAACTTGTCGCAGAGAGGAACGTATCTTCATCATTACTTAAGTTTGTATCTGACATTCTATAACATTATAAATATCATAAAATGTATAAAATAAATATAAATATTATATAAATAGATTTACGGTATAATAATAAATATATCAATAACTATGTTAATAATAAACCAGTTAAGCTTCACATTGTGTCCACCCGCCAGTAGCGTATACAAAGGTTACATAAAAATAAAAAAAATTAGAATATGATACTAACAAATTTGTCCAAAAAACGAAAAAAAAGCAGAAATATAAATACATAATATATAAACACAAAACAAGTGGAACGAGATAAAAAAACAAGTATTCAAACTTTATGCACCTAGTGTGGAAATGGTGGAACGGAACGTCAAACGTCATTGACATTGACATTACTGACATTACGCTAGCTAGCTTTTGTAAAACACGGTACACGGTAAATAAAGTAAATAAGCAATAAGAAATGAGTGAAAAATGAAGGTGCATAAAGATTTAAAGTGAAAAATACATACAATAACACCTACGGATACCATGGAAAACCTATTAGAGTACCTCTTCGAAGCTGCAGCTCTCTTGGATTTTGCGGTGGTTGGTTTGGCGACCACTTTCTCAGCTTCGGCGAGTTTTATTTTGCTGAGATCTCCAACGGAGGTGATGCGATAGCGCTTGTCATCAGGGCCCAAGATGTGTTTAAAACCTTCTCTCGTCCAGCACTTAGCAACTCCAAACTTCGCCCGAGCAGCCATAAAAGCATCGTGTCGCGAACGTGTCAAGAATTCCGACACGGTGATGCCCGTACCTTTGAATTTTGTCTTCGCAAACCAAATTTTGTCACGAACCACAACACTTGCAAATTTAACCAATATGGGCCTTGCCTTATTGCTTGAAGTTTGGCGTCCCATCCTGTGACAACGCCGGATGTCATCGGCCATGAAGGAGTCAATTTTGAGATGCTGCTTGACAGCCTGAACCACCAAACTGGATGTCTCTTTGTCCTTACGCTCCTCCACACCGTGAAGCAGCAACATCTGCTGCGAGAAAGACTTCAATGTCTGCATTACGAAGGACTTGAATGATGCGAATTCATCTGCCAGAGTCTGGGTACATTGTGGTGACTTCTTATGCAGCTCCGCTTCAAAACTTGCCATGCGCTCCTCAAAATAAGTCTGCATATCCAGTATTTTTGACGTGTTGAAAGTTTCCATTTTGAGTGTTTTGGTGAAACTTGTTAGTTTTAAGGAATAACGCTAAACCAGCAGGTATTTATTACAAGCTTTAACTTTTGTGCATTAAAATAATTTAATAATTGAAATTAACTAATTTATTTAAATTTTTCTAACGAGCTATTTTAAATTCGACTTTATGTTCCAACTACCCACCAATTTTTTTTTATATATTAAGATATGTTTAAGCAATTCTCATAGTAAGATAAATATAAAGTTAAAAAATTTGAATTATTCTTGAAGCAACTAAGGCAAGTCCTTAACTTACGCCTACGAATACATTTTTCTATTTTGTAATAAAAACATCTGAATATGTTTATAGATTCTATTTTTTTACTTAAATATACCCCCAGCAATTAATTCCTTTTACTTTCATAAATAAACTATTCTTATTATGTTGATGAAATATCGTAGGCAGAAAACATCTCTGCTGTGATGTAAATAGTCTTTGCAAATGGCAATAAGCAGCCAGTAGCGTTAGAGAACTATTGGATACTCATTGGTCAGATGCCAGGACTTGTTGTTGTTGATTGGCTATAATAATAACTAGACACTGTAAGTCATTGACGCTGCTTGCGCCTGCGTGTTGCGCTAGTACGATTAGACGTCATACATTAGACAATTTGACCAAAATATTAATAGGGAATGCTCCGTCTATCGTTAGAGTATATGTCAATGGTTCAAGGAATCGTAGCGTTTAAAAAATTATCTATAAAAACTTTTCTCTTGCGAGTGAATGCAAGGTTAAAGATACCCAAACGTCTAACTGCAATAAAGGCTCAATGAATCCAAAACAATACCCTGTGCGTTTCAGCTCAACTGAAAATGTCCTCCATCTATATTTCATCCAGTATATTGTTTATTTTTCTCTATCGGGTAAAAAAAAAACAAATCGTTGCCATAGAGTTTACACTGATAAAGTTGTTTGGCCCCGTGCTAATAGAAAATGTAGTTTTGCTTATGGAAAGCTTATTTCTTCATCTAGTCGTTAGAGACAGGCGGGTTGACTACGGAGCCTGGATTTGTTTTGCGCTGCTGCAATTACATATTGTTACAGCGGCTTTCTTCTTTGAATTAAAAAAAATCGATTCGTTGTTTTAGAGACAATAAGATCTTCTTGGCACACGCAAAGTACGGCACTAAAAAAATTCGCTATCGATGTACTTAACAGCATTTGCCATGTACCTACATTCACCGCAAACATAAAAACAAAGCTTTCTAACAATAACGATTACTGTTCTCCCTATTTTGGTAATAACTATTCAGAACTCTACAATACAAACACCATTTACTTCTACACGCTTTCATCAAAAGATTATTCTGATGAGAGATCATATAATGACAAATCGACAAATACTTTGAGTAGCGCATATTACGAAACTTACGATATTATAGTTGGTTCGGCGTTACACCGAAACCGAATGTTCCTAGGCGATTTGGAAAAATTATTAATATTGTGGACTGTAAGGATGTGGGTTCCTTTCGCCTAGGAAAGGAGAAGTGAATGAATTGGGTTCATGGGAAGAATAGGAGACGGGGGTATGGGAGCACGCCTTACCTTGTACGTCAGTCCTCTTTCCTTGCAAATGGCGGCCGCCTGGTGTCTCTTCGGGAATCCTGAAGATTCACTAATCACTCCGTCTGGATCCAACCCAGAATTATACATTTTCACTACACTTCACTCGCGGGCGGTTTGTTGCGTTTATGGTATAAAGCGGTAAAAATATGGCGGTGAGGTACATGTGTTCGGCGCGACACGGATTCTTCTAGACTGTTTCGTAGCATCGTTGAATTCTTGCGACCAATCAGCGAGGCGTGCCTTTGAGAGGGAAGGAATAAAAGGATCGCTCATATTGGACGAGCAAGCGTGGAACGATTGACGTTGATGTAATTAATTCTCGATAGAAAGGTAGATGGCGCTACCATATACCCCGGCCCTAAAGGGTTGCCTTTAAAAAAAAAATTGAACTTAACTATGTTGGGTGTACTACCGCATAACCCATCAATAGGCTAGACAGCGATATGATAATAAAATTAATGTAAATTAACTTTAGCGAAAATTACAAACGCAATAATAGCGAAAACTACAAACTAAATACTTAAACTAAGAGGTAGATCCAACTTCAGGCTAGATCTCACTGAGTTGGAAGCAGACAGAGACGCACAACAGGGCGCACGTAGCTCCCCTTCGCGGTTTTCACGGTAACAACGCGGGAAGTATGCAATTTCTCTACGATGGCTAATGGCCATGAAAGCGGCGGAGCATTATCATGTATTATGACGACCAACGTACCCTCCTGGAGGACTATTCCACTTGGATCTAGCCTGAAGCTGGTGTAGATATTCCGCACGCCAGCGCCGCCAGAACGACTGCACGAGTTTATCCAGCAGAGTATGTCTCTGGAGCAAGCTTGAAGAGTCTGCTTCAGGAGCCGGAAATGACGATAATGGCACTTTGTTCAGAAAATGTGCAGGGCTTAACGCGGTTAGTTCTGCAGGGTCACTACTCAATGCCGTGAGCGGGCGCGAGTTGATCAGCGCCTCGACTTGTGCAAGGACAGTTAAAAGCTCATCGTAAGACAGGATCTGTTGACCAATAACTTTGAAGAGATGCGTTTTAATTACTTTGACCATGCTTTCCCAACATCCACCGAAATGTGGTGATGCTGGCAGAATAAACTTCCAGTCAAAATGATTTATGGAAAGTTCTTCCTGAAGACGAGTACGATATTCTTCCCTGAGAAACTTATAGAGGTCGCGTAAATAAGAGCTTGCGCCCACGAAACAAGTGCCGTTATCCGTATACAAACACTGTATAGGGCCGCGCCGTGAGAGAAATCGTTTAAGGGCTGCAAGGAATGACACCGTGCTTAAATCTGTCGCAACTTCAATATGCGTAGCGCGCGTCGTTAAGCATGTAAAAATACATAGTCAAGCTTTACGGCCTTTAACACCTCGACCCCGCACTGGCGTATACTGCAGTGGTCCTGCGTAATCACAACCGGTATGTGTAAACGCTTTATCAACAGGATTGACGCGCTGGCTAGGAAGATCTGCCATGGGAGGGAAAATCGGACGCGGACGAAATTTGAAACAGACGTTACATTTATGTATTCTGTGACGAATTATTCGTCGAGCGGCTAAAATCCAATACTTATGCTTAAGTAAGGACATAAGCAACTCTGGACCAGCATGGAGGTGCTTCTTGTGATAAAAATCAACAAGAAGGTCGACAACATGATCATGACGCGGCAGAATGCAAGGATGTTTGTAGTTATAAGGTTCATCCGAATTTGACAGACGACCCCCAACGCGTATGATGCCGTGTTCATCGAAAAATCGCTTGAGTCTAAGGATAGCGGGAGAACAAGGTACATTGTTTTTCAAATTTTGAATGTCGTTACTAAAATGCCTGTACGGCTCGTAGTAACTTACATTCTGCGAATTTGATATCAGTACTTGAAACAAAAGTCCCATTAGGTAGGTGCCTAAGAAACCTACAGACATAAACGATGGCGCGGAGTAACTTAGACCACGATGACATGCGTAGTGCGAGCGCATAGATCGGAGACTCCGCAACCTCAGCAATCACGGGATAAGAAACAGACATCCGTTCGGGTATATCTTCGTCTTCTGCACTGTGGTCAAAGGGTTGCATGGGCCACTCTGACGGATCATGGGAAATCCAAAAAGGTCCACGATGCCACAATGGATGATGCAGAAGATTAAGTGGAGTAACACCACGAGACAAGCAATCAGCGGGGTTCTCACTACCCGCGACGTGATTGAAACAAGTAGCAGGAACAAGTTCAATCAATTTACTAACGCGGTTGGCGACAAAAGTCAGCCAGCGGTGAGGAGAAGAATGAATCCAAGCGAGCACTACTTTGGAGTCAGAAAATGCGTATATTTTATTAATAGGGTTGTGGGGCAAAACTGTGTCTTGAACCTTGCGGAGCAACTGAGACAGCAGAAGGGCCGCGCACAACTCCAGTCTCGCGACCGAAATGGTTTTAATAGGCGAGACCTTAGACTTGGCACAAACTAACTGCACCGAGTAGTTAGAACCAATGCGGACTTGCAGATATACGACTCCGCCGTAAGCACGCTCGCTGGCGTCAGCGAAACCTATTAAGTTGATGGTACATCTATCTACCAACCCAAGATGACGCGGAATAGTAATTTGATTGAGCGCGGTAAGCTCAATACAAAACTGGCCCCAAGCGGCGACAATATGGTCAGGGGGTGTTTCATCCCACTCACACTTTGATAGCCAAAGGTCCTTGATCAAGAGCTTGACGTACAAAATTGTGGGAGCTACAAAGCCCATTATGTCCCATAGTCGAGCCACTGTGGACAGCATAGTGCGTTTGGTGCACTTATCATCTGGCGGTGAGACGTCAAACCGAAAACTATGACAGGATTTGTCCCAGCGTAAACCGAGAACTTTATGCGGTACAGACTTCTCAAACTCAATGTCTGGAGAAGCTTTATGAGAATCTGGTATGCGTGCGAGAACCTCCTTAGAGTTGCTTGTCCATTTGACAAGATCATACTGGCCTCGCTTGAAAAGCTGAATAAGCTCTTCACAAAGCGAAATTGCTAGCGAAGCGGATATGACACTACAGGCAATGTCATCCATATACAAAGCGGAAGTAGCAACAGCTGCTGCGGCAGGAAAGTGATCGCCTTCATCAGCGATCAACTGGCGAACAACTCGTAACGCGTGATATGGGCTAGACTTGAGTCCAAAACAAACACGATTGAACTGATACACAGATAAAGGTTCCTTATTGTTAAAACGATAAAAAATCCGTTGAAATCTACAGTCAGATTCGCAAACGCCGATATTGAGGAACATTTGGCGGCAATCAGCTGACAGAGCGATTTGGAAAAGACGAAACTTTATTATGATGTTAAATAAATCACCCTGTAGATTAGGGCCGGCATGCAAAATGTCATTAATTGACTGACCCGATGTAGTCTTACAACTAGCATCTAAAACCACACGAAGTTTGGTAGAGGTTTTATCTTTGCGAACTACGCCGTGATGCGGGATATAATATGAGGGAAGAGAATTGCCCTCGTCGTTTACAACTACACTCAAAAAACCTTTATCTATGTAGTCACGAATGACGTCATTATAGGCGCTGCGTAACTTAAGTGATGCATCAAGTTTACGTTCTAAACAATGGAAACGTCTAAGCGCAGCAGCGTACGAGTCGCCTAACGAATAAGGGTCACCATAGAATGGCAACGCCACAACGTATCTGCCACTGTCGTCACGAACAGTGGTAGTGCGGAAATGTTCTTCACACTCGAGATCCTTACGGCTCATCGAGGGCGGTGCGGTAACCTCTTCAAGCTCCCAAAATCGCTTGAGAATCAATATTATTTTCTTGAAGAACAGAACAACAGCAAGACGTAATATATTGAGAAGTATGTAACGTAGGTACGGTACCCATAATCACATCCCAAATACCGTCTCAATAGCGGGCGGTAATTTATATTGCTCACTACGTACCACTTTACTTAGTAGCAAGTGCGGGAATATTGCAGCTCCGATCAAAACATCAATGTCTGCCGGATTCGCAAACTCCGAGTCTGCCAGCGGCAATGACTCGAGGTGAGTGAGTAATGCTACGTCCACATTAGCGTTTGGCAATGCGTCCGTAATACGCTCCACGATAAGCGAAGAAATGTTAAAGTTAATATTCCTATCAAAACGCGAATGTATTTTAACATCTACGGAACTCTTGCAATGTTTTTCTGAATCGCAGATCCCTTTGACTACTAAGTTAGTATTTTTAAAGTTATTACACAATCCGAGGCGTTTGAATCAATCCGAAGTTATGAAATTGCTCTGAGATGCGCTATCGAGCAGACAACGTACCATGTGCGGCGATCCATTAATATCATAAACGATAACTTGCGCTGTCGCTAACAGAACCGTCTTGGACGCCATACACTGCGGCTTGGCCCCACGCTGATCATTATAGATGCGCGAGGGCCGTCCGCGTGTGCGCGTCGCCCTCGCGATGGATGTCGTACACAACGATATTTCATTCTGAGACGCGGAAGGCGCAGTTATCGTGGCCTGCACTTGCGACGTAAGTGTGTCAAGGTTACCGCCTTGGCTCGAAAACGGACTACTTTTATCAAAGTGCAACAATGAGTGGTGTCGCTGACTACATGAACGACATCTCGTCTTACAAGAACAATCACTCGTTTTATGCTTTATACTTAAGCAATTAATGCAAGCTTTGTTATCTTTTTCGCACTTGAAACGAGCAGTCAGATTTAAACCATTAAAGGCGGGACACTTATAGAAATGGTCGTGCACTATATTACTGCACAGACACTTCTGTGAATTATTATTATTAGATTCCGAGCATGTTACGTAAGATTGCGGATTAGGGACCGAGTTATTATTACTATTTCGCGCTTTATTCGACCTTTGTTTGCTATTGTTATTATTAGACGAGCTAGATGAACTAGACTGCGTATTATGAAATATTCGACACTGATCTTTGATGAAAGAAATAAAACTATCTAGTGTAGGTATTTTATTATTGCGTTCCGTAATCTCGAATGCGCGAATTGTTTCAGTGTCAAACTTTTTTAAAGCGAGTTGAAGAAACATAAAGTCGGCAAGATCTTCTAATTTTAAGTTTTTAAGAGAATTGACTGCGGTTACAAAGTTGTCTATAAACAGCTGGAAATTCGAAACAGTCGCGGCACCGGACAGTTTAAGTTTTAAAGGTTGATCAAAGTAAGTAGCCGCTAGAACACGAGTATCTTGATATCTATCAAGTAGTGACTGAAATATGACCTGATAATTCTCAGCACTGGGTGTGACACCTGCAAATACACACACAGTTTACCTATTAAATAGTACAACCTGTCGGCATCTGTCAGAGAACCATTATCGTGCACTATAGACTTAAAACTCGCATAGAATAACGGCCAATTTCGTACATCGCCATCGAATGACATGAGCTCAATTGGCGGTAATCTCGGCGTCCGAACCGCAGAAACGGGCTGTGCTGAATATTTACCTTCCAATTGTGATTGTATGCGCTTGATGATACAATGAAGATCCTCGAATGAGGTGTACGCCTGATAATTCGGCTTTTCATCAGGATTAGTAGAAAGGAATCTTGCGGTATAATCGTCTAAGAACTTACTTACTACTGTCATACAATAACTAAGAAATTACTCGCTATCAATATCGGAAGCGGCGGCGGTTTTCGAGCGCTCGTAAATGTTTTGAATACGCTCAAATAAAATATTACGTTTAGCTTCTAAGATTGGCGTACGTTCAGCTCTCTGTCTTCCGACATGCGTGGCTTCTTTTGTTGTGCCATGCTTACGTAAGTATAAGCTAATGAGACTGAATCAAAATAAGAATACCTAAAGTACCTATTATTTTACCTAAGTGGGCAACACTTTAAGGCGGTGGAATTAAAAGGTGCTTGAAATATGAGATTTACAAGACAGTAGTGAACATTAAACGATATTTATTATTCATAAAACTCGCAAAGCATCTCGTCCGTAGAAGCTATCGAGTAGAAAAGTTGCTTCCGTTTAGTTTGTTCTCAGCGCCCGTATCGAAAATTGCATTGTTTATATAAGGTTAGTATAAAATAGGTAAGTCCTTTCTATTCCGCTGCTAACTGCAATACTCAATATTTTCTCCACTTTATTCCCATTCTAAAAGTGTAAGTTTTCTGATTTCGATTTCTTGTCCGACTTCTACAGAAATTCGTTTAATATTTCTACGTGCTTTTATTTTGTTTTCAGATGCTGTGTTATAAGTAGTTTCTTTGTCAGTACTAAAATAGCGGGAATTGTAGACTCCATTTTATAATTCCATACAATAGGTAATCTTCTAGCATCGCGGGCGACTTTCTGGACACGGAAAATACCTATTGGTATACATTTTCAATAAGAAAGAAAACATTTCGAGTTGTACTAGTAGTCGTACTTCGATTCGTACATCAGTTTTCTTATCCTGTGTAGTAGAGAGATGTTAACTCGCAATTGCACATATTGGCACAATGACTTACGTGGTTAACTAGCATTGGTTCTACAAAGTTCAATGAACCTCCAGCATAACTCAATAAACAAAGTAATAATGTACTCTGAATAACGTTTTTAGTTCGAAGTCTGTCGGGATAGCTGGTTTTTACTATTTGTAATCATTGGCTTAGTTTATGCTTTATGGTATGTCAAAGCCACAATCCTGATATAAGACATATACCTACCGTTTGTAATTATCAAAGCGACACGTATTTACTTTGTTACTTTTTATGACCGCATACCTTGCCAAGTGTAAATAATGATATTTTTGCGTAACCACGGTATAAATATAATGTTCGTATTGTAGCGAATGGAAAACGTTATCTCGGCGCCGTTTTCTGTGATCTGCCATAAGTCCAGATTAGGTCGGATTGGGACGAGTCGTGCCATCGAACCGGTTATATTGAAGACGTATGTGCGATGTCTGAACACATTCTTAATACCTATTAACTTGTCAGCTTCATTAAGTAAATATTACCAGCACTACTATTACTCTGTATAAACATTTACTACCACTACTATTACTCTGTAGATACATTCATGATGTCAATGTAAACTTAACAGACAATTGCTAAGCGATCTCGATTTGAATGACTCCAAGAGTCTAATTGCGGCTTGCCTTAATTTCTTTATTAGTTTGAGTGCCAAAGATTAGTTTAGACTGGTTTTGATTAGGATTAGGGTAGGTTATATTTGCCTTGAGAAAACTATATGTTTGTGATGTTTTTTTTAATGTTCTCGAATGTGTCCGAAAATAGAAGGTGTAATTTCTACTTATATAGTAGACAAACATAGAACATTTGTAATAATTATACTGCATGATTGTATTTGAATTGGTATCTTCGATATTTCGTTTGAAGATATAAGGTATAAGAGTAAATCTAGAGCGTTGCCACTCAAGTTTATTTCTGCACTTAATTCTATATACCCCACGCTTATGGTGACTACGAGTTAAGGTGCTAGCACTCACAAAATGCTAGTGCTATCCAAAACCAACTAAAGAAAAAGTCGTAAAATCTCTCATCAAAAATTTGGTGGCGTGCATTTCGGAGCGAATAATCTTGCATTTAGAATTAGAGGTTCGCTTTAAGTCGTCGTAAATATAGCGCCACATAGTTATTTTGAAAAGGCTTGCACGCCGCGCCCGCGGCGGTTCGCTTGGCGGAATATAATAATAGTCGTCGGGGCACCGCGGCATATCATCTCGGTACATTGTGAGAGGCAGGATGCTCATTAGACGAACGCCCCGGGC
The DNA here is from genome assembly GCA_944739405.2 of Euclidia mi. NCBI lineage: Eukaryota > Metazoa > Arthropoda > Insecta > Lepidoptera > Erebidae > Euclidia > Euclidia mi. The sequence continues at coordinate 54,148,874 of OX123186.2, read as the reverse complement.
CGCCGCCCGCTCTGCATGCCGCCCGCACTCCTACCTTCTGCTACACTACTACTCTGCCCATCACACCACTTCACATTCTAATTAGTTTTATTTCAACTCATGCTTCCACTCATTTAACATCTCGCCAAAAGCCCCAAATTGGTGTCCTACTTTTGCCGTCCATTGCATACTAATAATATAAATTTGAGGATCTCTTCCAACGAGGTTCTGATAAGACTGAAACGAGCAACTGAAACGGAAAGTGTTCCACTCTGAAGTTACGTCTCGCGATAAAGTTTTAGTTAGAACCTATTAGGATATACGATTTGCAGATCTAATAGGCTTTAACCTCTTTATGTTATCACTTAAGTTGAGTGCGGTGTTAACATTATAATTATAACGACTGGTGTAACTCAACTCTGGAATAATGTCTGAGGGAGTTTGCCAAGCCGATGTAATATTTTAATCTTATCATTCGAGTCAAGTTTCATGTCTCGCGAGGAAAGTTTGATCCGCGGTTCAAGTTTCGAGACGAATGACGAGCTTACAACTGTGACTGCGGGCCCCTTCTCTTCTCTACATGAAAATAGACCTAATAACACTATTATGAGCCCGAGCCCTCTGAAAACACTGATTATAACGTGTTTTAAATAGATGGAAATAGCTCTTTGTCTCGCGAAACAAACAATAAAAATTTAAAGCAACTAAAATGTAGTATTCGTTTGTTCGAAGTAAAAACTTGATACAAAACAGTATCTGTGTTAAGTAGAGGTGTGCCGTTGTTCTGAGAAACAATCTCTATTGCTCAAGCTCGGTAGTGACTAAGCATTTTCAAAGTTAAGAAGCCTTGTTTGGCCGCTTCCGATATTTGTTAAGCCCGTGTCGGTTTTACAAGATGCCAGCTTGAGATAATTAATGTGTAGCCTCTGAAACCCCTTTCTTAGTAATTTAACAACTTCTAATTGAATAAAACTTAACAACCTTTGTCTGTTCATCTAAACTGTCGACTATAGAGGTACTTGACGGACCTTATGTAGTACTAGTAAATAATACAACTAATGTTAGACAAGGCAGGCCGGACGCCGTTAGTTACGATTTTCATTTCAAATAAGTTTCAAACAACTTGTTCAAACTAGGTTCAAACTGTTGGACATAAATTCCTACTACCCTTTTAGCAGCTTTTCAATGAAGAAGAAGTATAATTTTAAAGGAAAATGGTTATATTTGTAATGTTCTGTGTGCTAGTTTACTTAAGTGTGTTTTGTCCACTTTTAAATTATACTCTACGAAAAAATTGACATTGGTAAGAGGTACAGTAACGGATGCGCTTGCTACTCGCTTAGCCCATCAAGATGACATAATAAATGGAGGTCGGCAGCACAATTAATTGCTGCTAAGGAATGCGCTCAGCTGCAGCGCTGCAGTGATAATATACATATAAGATAAATAGTTTATACTCAACTCTCACTTACACTACCAGCCATGCGAAATATCATTTTGTACACAAACACAAATACATAATATGGATCGCAATTATTTTAGTAATTTTAATCTTTGTAGAGACTTTGAATATGCGATGCATTTGGTAAAATGAGTTTGATTTTGCATAAGTAGATTCAGGACGACCTTTACCATTATCAGAACATTGTAATGAGCGTTCAATATTGCTCCGCGCACTAGTTGAGACTCCGTAATCTTAAAACGCCGCTTTACTGAGAGTCATTCGAGGTAACGAGACCATAACTCCGTCTTGTCTGGATACGGCATAATCCCGACGCTCACGAAACTCCACAGAGCCAGATAGAGAATAGAAATACGATTAGTGGGGTTTGTTTAGTTTGATTGGAGCCGGCTAAGCCTGCATTACTTGGAGATAGCACGATTTCTACGCGTCCGTGGTTGATAACTTCAATTTTGTGTAACAGCGGGATCAGTGACAGTTAATCTGTAAGCCGCTGGGTTCACACGATACACATCTAAGTCAGATATTGTCTATCTTGCTTAGGACGGGTGGGAGTGGGTTAATGACTCGGAAATCAAGGGCTAAGGGCTAACAGATTTGTTGGTAGCGCGCCTCTTTCGAACTCGAGACTAACGTATCATTCGGAGACAATTGTATTGGATTTGACTGTGGCATTGTGTACTTTGGCATTTGTATACACAATTTAAACATGGATAGAAAGTAGCAGCATGTTTTGATTTGCGATAATAGTGATTACGTTTGATTACGAAAATTATAATGTAAGTATAAATCACAACAACAATTTGTTAAATCCGTATTTGGATGGTAGGAATTTTTATGAAGCGGAACTCATTTACATTAAATCACTTTGTTGAAATTGCATTATGAAAATATCGGTATTTATAATTCAGGTATTTCAATGTCATGTCAAATGTGTTAGGTGAACAATGAAAATTAAATTGGCAACGTTGAATTATGGAATGAGCCTTGTAGGTATTTCTGTATGTAAGAATTTGAACTTCTGTAGTCATAACATTAGTTTTAATTGTCTATCGGTATAATTATGTATCCTGTAAGCACTTTTGTTTCAAGTATCAGATATTTTACCCCTGATACAAGTACCATGATAGTCGATGTTCTTAGTACCATGCTTATGCTCTTATTGGAGTAGTTTAATGTCTCTTTTACAGGTTTATTAATGCATACCTATACTTAGCAAAACATGACAATAACCAATACCTACATATTTTACCTTACCTTTTGTGGATGCAAACGTCAGTCCTATTAATTACATACATGCAAGTAACAAAGATATACTGTATACTATATGTACTGAAACTTTTATTAATTAAACCTAAAACACGTCGCACAACAGCAGATGTTTGTTACATTCCTGAGCGCTGTGCGACTAAGACCCGAGATTTCCGATTCATTTATCTGATGCCTCATCATAATTCCGTTGCAGCAGGATGCAGGCGGTCAACGGTTAATTGATTATCCGGTAATTAACCGGGCGAAGCTTTCTTGCGACACGCCGACGAACCCGGTTATGTTTGTAAAGAAGCTTAATGCAAATTATTTAAGCCGGTTACGTCAGGCTTTTCAATGTTTTGATTGGCTGTCGGTTGGTTACTTTGAATGTTCGACGTTTAAAATTGTTCATGTGACGTCGTTTATGGGTTGAAGATGTGTTCTTGAATAAGTTCTATTTCAAGTTTATAATACCGTAGATAAATTTAGATTTTGGTCTGTAAGGAGTTTATTAAATTTATAAACTACTATAGGCACGTTGCGCCCAGAGATCAATGTGCCTAATTAAGTGTATAAAATTTGTGTACTAACAATAGGCTAAGGAACTACTAACACTATGGCTCTTTGGTCTGAAATAAATTATATATCATATATATTATTATATTATATTAACGATATCCTAAAAATTTCGCAATACCAAACATTAAAAACTTAAATTATTGTCACGAGACAGGACTCGTAAATATATTTTATTATTTAGGTACTTATTCTTGGTGTAAGCATACAACATAGCGTTAAGCATTTTGTAAGGCAATAAATCTCATGAAACTTAGAACTATAAATGGAATGTTGAGTTCATAATTAGATAATAAATCATTCAAAAGTTTTTAGTGTTATTATACTATAAACGAAATTTACGAGTAGGTATGCTTTTGTATGCCTCATAATATTGCTCTAAGTTAATCTTACTCACTAGGTATTTAAAAATGTAAATATTAATTATCACTGCTTCTATTTTCAAATAAAATAATTTTGTACATTCCAACGCGTTATCATTGAATGGAATCACTGCCTCTTTAGGTTTTCCAAACTTGATTATACTCTGGCCCAATAATTGGCAATGGCAAACGCAGCTCTAGTGGTATATTATAATGATTATTATTTTTATTTACCACTCTGCATATAAACCATTGTCTAAGTCTCTTGTTACTTTATGAGACGTCAAACAGAGAACACACAAAACCACTAAGAACAAATAGCGCCCTAAAGATCTTTTAAAATTTGTAAGCTCTATGAAAATACCTATGGCCATAACTAGTAGCTAGTTTAAGTCCTGAATATAACTATCCGATATGACTATACCTACCAACTGCCATATCCTTTACATCCATTCACAGTTCATTGCTGTTCTCAAGCCTCTTCAAATTTACTCCACAGGAGCAGTGCTCCTCCTTGAGACTCAGTGGAGTCTATAGGAGCAGTCCTCCTCCTTGAGACTCAGTGGAGTCTATAGGAGTTCATCATTATCATTATCAGCCTGCAAGAGTCCACTGCTGGATATAGGCCTCTCCAATGGCACGCCACTGAGCCCGATTTTCGGCTTTTCGTGTCCAGCCGCTGCCAGCCACTTAGCGTATATCGTCACTCCACCTAACCGGAGGACGTCCTACACTACGTTTGCCAAGGTGCGGTCTCCACTCTAGAACCCGACTACTCCAACGGGTATCGGTTCTTCGAAAAATGTGGCCGGCCCACTGCCACTTCAGCTTCCTAATTCTTTTAGCTATGGCGATTACTTTGGTTCTCTGTCGGATCACTTCATTACGAATTCGATCCTTCAGAGAAACTCCGAGCATAGCCCTCTCCATAGCTCGCTGAGCGACCTTAAATTGGTGGACCAGTCGCACCGTCAGTGTCCACGTCTCGGCTCCGTGAGTCATAACGGGTAGGACGCACTCGTTGAAGACGATTGTCTTAAGGCTTTGCGGCAGGGGTGACGAAAAGACTTGACGGAGTTTCCTATAGGCTGCCCAGCCCAGCCGTTCAGACTGCTGGTTCTGTACTTGAACGGTCATAGTCGCGGCGTGATACAGACCTCTCAGCACTTGGAAATATCGCGAATCGACTTGGCACCGTTGCAAGGACTCCAGAACAGACCAGGTTTCAATGGAGTCAAAGGCCTTCTCAGAGTCCACAAACGCTAAACACAGGGGCTGATTATACTCCTCTGTCTTCTGTATAATCTGCCGCACTGTGTGGATGTGGTCTATGGTACCGTATCCTCCTCGAAAACCGGCTTGTTCGGTTGGCTCTCAAGTCTACGCGCGAGACGGTTCGTAATGACCCTTGGGAACAGCTTATAGACGTGGCTCAAGAGCGAGATAGGTCGATAGTTCTTCAAAAAAGTTTTGTCTCCTTTTTTGAAGAACAGAACGACAACGCTCTTGCTCCACGCCTTTGGAGTTCTATAGGGAGAAGAGGACAGAATTAAATATGCGTTGGAGCTGCACAAGTATATATGTTTGATGGTTCTGTGCAGACTTCTACGGGCGTATCCTTGAACCAGTGCTTGCATTCTGGTCCCAAGTTGGTCAAGGACCTTTGTGACGTCATCACCAGCTTCCGACGACATCAGGTTGTCTTTGTGGCCGATGTAGCAGCCAGCTACAGAACACCCGCACAACGCCATCTAGCCAATGACGAAAGAACTACCTCGACACTCGCCACCTAACAACGCGGGAAAAATTCAAAAATCCTGAACCGCGATATCAACTTTCGCGAGCGACGCGGCATATATACAACTTACAAAGTATGTCCGTCGGCCTGCAGGCCACCAAGCACGACCACCCAGCTTGGTTAGAGGCTCCTCCCTCTAGTTGGAGGAACACCACACCTTTATCCTCCTCATTGGTGACCCCGACGTGATCTGAAGCTACACTCACCGGTCAGATTACCAGCAGTTCCCGACGTGATCTGAAGCAACCTTCACCGGTCAGATTACCAGCAGCTCCCGACGTGATCTGAAGAAGCCTTCACCGGTCAGATCCAGCAACAGCGTTGTCATCTCCACCTCGTTTCACTCCAAACTTCACCTGATGGTCAGCAAGCAAGTCGCCCCAGCCAACCTCTCCAGCGCCACGGCACACCTCACTGCACACACGGTCCTCCAAAGCAGCGCCCATCGCTCCCGTACACGCAGCAGTGCCACTACGCAACCGCTTCGCATCAACTACGCAGCCACGACGCAGCCACTACGCAGCAACTCCCCGACTCACTGTGGGACACTCACTGCTCATCGCCTACTGCTCATCACCGACTGCACATCACCTTCGCAACCTCTCCCCGACTCACCGTGGGACTTGCGAAGCACACTGCGGCAAGCGACTACAGACTCCACTGGCACTCGACAACTGACCCCATCAGCTTTAAGAACGACCTCCGGTCTTGGGGGTAGTGTGATGTAGCGGCCAGCTACAGAACACCCGCACAACGCCATCTAGCCAATGACGAAAGAACTACCTCGACACTCGCCACCTAACAACGCGGGAAAAATTCAAAAATCCTGAACCGCGATATCAACTTTCGCGAGCGACGCGGCATATATACAACTTACAAAGTATGTCCGTCGGCCTGCAGGCCACCAAGCACGACCACCCAGCTTGGTTAGAGGCTCCTCCCTCTAGTTGGAGGAACACCACACCTTTATCCTCCACACCGACATAAAAATGATGTTTTGGCAGACGATTATCCACCCTGATGACCGTCGCTTCTAGCTGATCCTTTGGAGAGAGACTCCTCGCGATCCCATGGTCGTCTACGAGCTCAATACTAATACGTACGGTTTAAGGTCAAGCCCCTACTTGGCAATACGTTCTCTTTGGGAGCTCGCAGACCGCGAAGGCTTACGTTTCCCACGAGCCTCCGCCATCTTGAAGGACGATATTTACGTCGATGACATTTGCTCGGGACCTGGTTATGAGTTGCGCAAATGGATTTCCAACTCACCAGCGCTTTTGGAGGGCTTACCCGAGGATCATCAGCAAGATCCACATCTATTTGGGATTGTTGACAACCCCGCCATGATGGCTGTTCTCGGCGTCCAGTACAGACCAGTCCAAGACATCTTTACGTACAACGTAGACTTGAAATTGCCTTGTTCTTGAACTAAACGTCTCGTATTGTCTACTGTCGTCAGAACCTTTGATCCGAACGGTTGGATTTGTCCAGTTATATTTTGAGCAAAATGCTTCTTGCAGAGGCTTTGGACAGCAGGATTGACCTGGGACGAAACTCTACACGACACTCTTGTTGAGGAATGAACCTCTTTTGTATCCTTACTTCCTGGCGTCAACGAGATCTCCTTGCCTCATCCCATCCTTTCTCCCGGGAAGTACAAGGCCACCCTTCACGGGTTTTGTGATGCCTCGGAACGTGGTCACGCGGCCATGGTGTACTTGCGCACAGTTAGTGCCTCAGGTCAGGGAGGGTTTCCCCGATCATGGCGAAGAGCAAGGTTGCACCCCTTCGGACATCTCTGACCATTCCGAAATTGGAGCTCTCGGGAGCAGCCTTACTTGTACGCTTATTGAACCACGTGTTCAGTACTTTGGGTAAAAGCATTTGTATTAATGGGACCTACGCCTGGACAGACAGCCAAATTGTTCTTTGTTGGTTGAAGGCGTCTGTCCACACTTTGGAGGTATTTGTCGCTAATCGCGTTTCCCAAAACCAGAAATCCGAAGTCAAACTTGTTTGGAGACACGTGCCAGGTGAGTTCAATCCCGCTGATTGTGCCTCGCGCGGATGCTTGGCGCCTAGTTTGATAGGTCATTCGCTGTGCCCACCACAGCAGTCCGGAATGGATGAGTCGACCAGAAATTGATTGGCCTCGAACGCCAGTTTTGAATACTTCTAATTTGCCGGGTCTACGAACACTTGCTCTTGAGAAGGTAGAATGCGCCTTCGACCCCGATTTCTTGTTGAATCGCTACAGCTCCCTTGACAAGTTGTTAGGTGTTACTGCTTGGATAAAGCGTTTTGTTTTTAATTTTAGGCACCCACAACAGAAACGTCTGACACCGTTTCTCTCACCACAGGAACGACAGGAGTCCCTCACCTTTTGGGTTCATTCTGTGCAATTGGCGCATTTTGAGAAGGAGATTGCTTTTCTTAAGTCAGGGAGATCGAAATTATCGGGAGCTGTATCTAAATTGAACCCCTTTTTGGACGATACGGGTCTCTTGCGCGTTGGAGGGCGTCTCAAGAACGCCAACCTCCCTTACGGGGCACGTCACCCCCTTTTGTTACCCAAGGACGGTCATTTGGTACGCTTGTTGGTAACTGACCGTCACCTTAAAAATTCGCATGCTGGTTGTAATGCCCTGTTGGCCATTTTGGAACGCGAATTTTGGATTTTGTCTGCCCGAAGAATTATTCGGAGTGTAGTCTTTCGCTGCATCCCTTGCTATAAGCTCAAGGCTTCTACCATGCAGCCCTTGATGGGAGACTTACCGGCAGATCGCGTAACTGAGAGCAGGACGTTTGACGGTGTAGGCACGGACTTCGCTGGTCCCTTTTTGGTGAAATCGTCGACACTTCGAAACAGCAAGACTGTTAAGGCCTACTTGTGCTTTTTTGTTTGCCTCTCCACAAAGGCCGTTCACTTAGAACTGGTCTCCTCGCTTGCGACCGAAGCGTTTATAGCCACATTTGACAGATTTTTATCCCGCAGAGGGCTGCCTTCCTTGATCCGTTCTGACTGCGGCACTAACTTCAAGGGCACTTATAATTATTTGAATGACGTTGTTAATTTCCTTGAAACCAACAAGGCTGATATAGACAATAGGCTTGCCCGACGTGGGATAAATTGGTTGTTTTCCCCACCAAATTGTCCACACTGGGGTGGTATTTTTGAGGCCGCTGTAAAATCGGCCAAAACACACTTGCGCAGGACAATCGGTGAATCTGTCCTTACATTTGAGGAACTCGCAACTGTGTTTTGTAAGATTGAGGCCGTTTTGAACTCTCGGCCATTGTGCCCGATCTCCTCAGATCCGAATGATTTGGAGGCCCTTACGCCGGGCCATTTTTTGATTGGTTGCCCACCGCCGCGGGCCCACCGCCCGCTGAGGTCTTGGTGGACGGTTCGATTCTGAGGAGAGCGGTTGCAACATTGTCACGTCTACCAACCGATTAGCGGACCGGTAGGCCGGTCCGGGGCGGGTGGATGTTTGAAATAGAAATATTATTTGTGATAGGTCAAGTCGATTATATCGATTTAGTAACGTTTAGTTTAGTCTATTGTAAATTTTGACTATGGTCACACTGAACTGTCATTCGTTTCCGTTTCTGAAAATTCGCTGGGACGACACGCTTTGGTCTTGCGCTCGCGCCGTTTTGTAATATTGTAATAAATTTGGAACCCGATTGAATGCCGCTTCTTTGATCTATAACCGGCACCGGTACATTGTGATAAAAGTCAAACTTCTACGAGTAAACTATTGAACATTTGTAAAATTGAACACTGTAAAACTTGTGTGAATCCGTGTTTGGTGCCCGAGGAGTAGGACTTCGCCGAACTGGACCCTGCGGTAGCTATAAGATACTTCATTCATCTATTTTGGCCAATATATTTGTATGATGTGTCTAATTTAGCTCAAGAACATCACCAGGAGAACTAAGGTACTCATGTACCTACCTATTACTTGAACTCGCTGTGCAGTAACAGTAATATATGTTTAAACCTTTGTCCTGGGCTAAGACTGGATGAATTAATCGCTTCCACTGCAACACTACCCAATTTTAGCCCGGACTCTAAACAACATATCTTTATTTCTTTTCCATATACGGTACACTGAGCCTTAACTTATGCTTTTTGGTAATAAATTAGTACAATTGAAATGTTTTGGAAATAGTTTCAATTACATATTTTTTTCAACACTTATTATTTTGAATAAAATGAAATAACTAGGTATACGAGTAATATTTATAACTTTTTTATATATTGCTCTTTATAAGAAAAAGATTACATAACTAAGTATTATAATAAATTTCTAATTTTTTTATTGATGAAAAGATCTAAAACGGTTATTATGTTTATTTAGGGAGTTGTACGTGACATTTTCTGCAAGTTAAGAATGTTTTTCTTTGCCAAGCAGGATATTTGATCGTTGTCTTTTTGTACCCCAAACTAGAAACTCCTCAAACCCATCACGTCTGACATCACGAGGAGGTAGGATTGATGTACTCGGCTTTTGTCTTTTAGTTTCAATTTCATCAGATAAACCTATGTTACCTCTCTGTTTGTTTATTTATAGCCCAAATAAGCATAAACTTTCCCCACTTCCAATTTGAAGTCCTTCTGTTCCTTCTGTTTCATTGGAGTTAGCGTATGCTACTGCTCCCTGACTCCTGAGTATTCTGTACAACAACCAGCAATTAAGAAGAGTTACATCGAGAAGATGATAAAATAGCCTCAAGAACCATTTTCTTTTATATTGACTTGACCCACAAAAGACGATCATAAAACGACTAGTTTGTTATCGTGGGACGATAACGGTGACAATATCTGTATTATCACTATTTGCTACTCATTGCTCTGAAGAATCTATCTGAACTTTAAATTTTTTTAGGTCTTTTATGATAAGTATTTTGAAGTCTTTTCATGAGAGATCTTTGTTTCTTTCTTGTGACAGTCTAAGAACCAGGGATTCTAAATTTATAACATTGCATTACTAATAGTCAATGATCGTTTAGGTGCCCGAAATTGTGTAATGGTACCTGTAGTTGTACCCGAAGCCATTCCTGATGAAAGTACTAGGCTGAGGGTCTGATATTTTTGGCTGACGATTTTCAATATTCGTAACAAGCTCGTGGACGGGAGGCAAGCCCTAATGTCTCTGCAGAGGAAAGGAAGTTTCCACTTCGCTAAAAAGCTCTGATAAAGGGTTTTGGATGAACTGAATTTTTCCGATGCCATCATCATTTTCAACGTCAGAAAAATTTGGTTTGTATTCATTTCCAGAAGCAATATTCGAGAAACCATCAATATCTACATCACACAATCCTCTTTGCGACATTATCTGAAATAAAATCGAATTATTCATAAGGGAAGTTATTGTAAGTACGTATGAGTAAAACCGGACACTAAAGCTCGACGTACCGTATGTGGCATGAAAATATGATTGACTAATAAGTTTACTATTGTAATATAAAAAACACCTTACCTCTGAAAAATATACACTTTGTTATAACACACACACATATTTTATTTGTGTTTTGAGACAGACGACTAACTTAACACTTTGATTAAAATTTCACACTGAGTGCGTTATAAAAATAACACGAACGACATCTTTAGGTAAAAAGTCATATTACTAAATTCCTAAATGGTAGTAGCTTCTATTAAAATGTCAAGAGATAGAATGGGGAATTCATAGTTTTATATATTATAAGAACGATTAAAGTCGTTGTCCCACATAGGGCACCGGGTGCCTTGTAGGGTTATAAATTATCAGGCCAATGCTTCACGAGTCGCACAGTACACAATCACTCAGACTCAAGTTCGTATTCTTACCACACTAAGTATAAAGTTTGATACAGTATAATTAAAATAATCTTTACACTTGATGAAGTAACGCCAAACTTTCAAAATACCCTTCGCTGTTCTCAAATAAGACTTTTTCACTCCTGTTTTCAAATTACCGGCCAATCGAAGTCCATTTATCCGATGTGGATAAAGGTTTATTTTTACACAAAGGAGAATGTTCCCGGTAATACTACAGTCACGTTATTGCATCGCTTTCGAACACAGTTACAAACGATGTAGCCGTTCTGTTACAATATTTTAATACCTGAAAAACGCTTAACAATATAACGTTCCTCTTTTACTCCAGTTAATGAGTTTTCCAATTTGAAGCAAAAACAGTTTAAGTTTACACTTTTATTACTTTTTGCGTGGCTTGAACCGGCGCTGCGTGAATATTTACATTTCACAACTGACATTTGGGAGGGATCGATTGACGACCTTATAATGGTGTGAATGTCAGTTATTACTACGTAAAATATCGCCACAAATGTGAGGGGAAAAAGTAAATTTGGGGCTTCAGGTGGCAGAGAAACGTCGTAATCCACATGATTATTATACGCTTATTGAAAATGCTCCCAATAGGGTACTAACCTCAGTCTAGATTGTAAATTGTTTGTTCACGTATTATATTGAGTTAGACTGCCTCTGTGGTCCTGTGGTAGTGTAAGCGACTGCGGATCACGAGGTCGAGTCGATTCCCGGGTCGAACAAAAAGTGATATTGGGTTTTTCTGTTAGAAATTATCCAATAGAAGTTCGGAGTCAGGGAGTTGGCGGTGTCACACCCCCGTTCCTCAGAAAGCACGTTAAGCTGTTGGTCCTGCACCCAATCTCTCTCCGGTCGTGTCGCTTGTGGCGTCCCACCGGACTATGAGAGTGAGGGAATAGAGAGTGCACTTGTGTATGCGCACACACTTTTGCACTATTATAAGTCCCGCGCAGTTGGCAAGTCTCATATATAGACAAGCCGCCTTGGCCGAATGCGGTCGGGAGGACATATTGAGTTATCTGATATCTATTATGCCGTGCGGTATACCGCTCAGCTTTCCCCAATGGATAATATCGGGCAGGCTTATGTTTATTTATTTCTACATTTACAGGTAACTTAACCATGTAGGTAACGTTTATAGCACAGATTGTCTTGCCGTTCCGTGTAGCTCGGTTATGACTTTTATTTATTGCTTTCATCGGTGGCAGACGGGACACCAACTCACCTGATGGTATGCGGTAACCGTGGGACATAGCTGTGTGATTATAGCGTTACAGAAGCAATGCTTAGGAGATACCATTAATGTGCTGCCTACCGCGAGAAACAGAATTAGAGAAAAGGAGCAGGCTGGTGAGAAAAGGGCTATTTGACCTTTGCCACATGAGCCTGCATGTGTAAGTAGATAGATAGCAGCGTCATCCCATTTCCGTTCAAGTCTGCATCTTGATGCTCGGCGTCCTCTTCCTTCCTTCTACTAGTCTTATCAGATTTGAGAGATTATTATTTTTGACTACCGCAATACAAAGGTTATATTACATGACACTGACATGTATCAGTATATTCAAGGGTTCGTACGAACAACTATCAGAGGCCTTCATGACAGCCAGGATTAACTTCTTAACGTATTTTCCGAAGAACCAAGTGAGTGATAACCCACATAATAAGTCTTTACACTTACAATGACGAACATGACTTCGAAACTCTTGACGGTAGCAGAGCCTTGCTGATTTCAGCATGAATAGGCCTCTCACAGAAAATGGATGTAAAGTAACAGTACTTAAACTGTTGCGTTTCTTTCGGTGAGTGAGAGTGCCGGAGGCCCTATCCCCTATTCCTTCTCCGTCATCCCACTCCTTATCCTATCCCTTTTCCCAACCCCAAGGGGCGGCAACGCACTTGTGACTCCTGTGGTGTTGCTTGTGTCCATGGGCGGCGGTGATTGCTTAGCATCAGGCGATCCATCTGCTCGTTTGCCGCCTATTTCTATATAAAAAAAAAGTAAAGAGTTTGAACTCGATATCCTCTTCATGGCAGTCTTTTGATATTTCGTATTTCTACTAGGCTATTGCTGCCTCAATAGCAAATTATACACGGCATAAAGGAGGATTTTATGAAAAAACTCTCAGGAACAGAACGGCGACTGCAAATGCACCAACAGATGGGACAAGGGTCGCCGCTTATTAGGTAGTATAAAACAAAAAGCTGGCAAATCTAAGGGTAATATTACACTTTGCTTACCCCAAAGTGATTGTTCTTTAGTTTTATGTGGCTCTCATATGGCATACTGAATACTACCGCCTTATTATTAGTTTGAGCCTATATTCGAAATAACTGTATCACACTTTTTATCAAAGTAATAGCCAACGTAAGGGAGTCTGTGGGAAGACAGGGAAGGCATACCATTATATGAATTGAAAACGTGGTCAGTAGCATTAGTTTTATGTTGTTTTTCGGGATACTTTCCACGTACGTACCTACCTTTGTTAATCATAATAAAAGTATGGTGCCTGCAACAGATCCAGCTAGCAAAATCTCAGAGGTACGTGGTTTATACCACGAAAGACTATTTGACACTAAAGAATAATAAATTAAACTTATTATTATTTTACTTAAACGTTGAGTCGTTGACTGACGGTTGCCTAAACCTCAAATAATTGCATATTTCATTTGTATCGTTATTGAATGCAATGCCTCTGAGCTATTTAATGTAACCATTAATATTATACCCTTTAAAAATACTAATTCAGTCTGCATGCACGCGATAATAGCCATATTGCAAATCTTAATTAATAGAGCTTTCAGTATAGTTGAGTTGTTGCCAATTAACAAGAACAAAACTAAAACCCATTCAATAGTTGAATTTTGCATGTAGTTAATTATTTAATGTACCGGCAGTGGAAGGGAGGTCAATGGGAGTAATGGCTTATTCAGTTCAATACTCAAATATAGTCTCCGTACAGTTTAAAATAATTAAGTTCCATCGCGAGTCTTTTGGCAATTGGTTGACTATTATTGTTTGCATTGATAAAAATTATAACAATACACTTCTTAAAATAAAAATATTACCCTTGTTTGTAAATAATGCCACTGCTAGGCAAGGATTAGGCTACAGTCCACCACGCTGGTCAAGAGGGGATCGGCAGACTTCACATGCCCTTCGAGAACAGAACTATCAGACATGAAAATTTACACACGATATTTTCTTTCACCATTGATAGTCTGATTGTACAGGTAAGATAATGTGAGTCATTTGTATTTAGGCTGAATCTGCAACATTTCTCATTATAAAAACTGCTACACAGCCAGACTCGAAGCAATAATTTCCGGATAACATAAAGTGTTGTCTCTTGTGGGAATCGAACTCACAATACTCAGCGCAGTGTTTAGCGACGAGAAGGCCGCTTGAACCACTCCACCATCCATGCAGTCCGTATCTAAAGTATTAATAATTGAGAATACGCCATATGAAGCGATACGATGTAGCGAACATAAATAAAGCCTTATTTAAGATCGACACAGGTTATTTACGGGCAACATATTTACATTTTGCTCTGTACCAACAGTTACCGTGTGACTTCAGACGCTAAGACCTCAATAGAGTAATATTTCCAGTGCTAAGAGGTGCACCGAGCGGTCTGGCTGTCTGAAAAGGCAGGAGATTGGTACATAATATTGCAATCTCCGTCGGCAAACATTCAGTATATGCGTTAGGAAGCAATACTTATTCGAGTCGGGCGCCCGTGGTTAAACTTTCCCACGTACAGCAATACGCTCTTTCGTATTTAACCATTCGCGGGTAAATCGTCTTGTTTTGTATGTACGGATGTCCGTATTGTGAGATGTAAGCCTCGGCTCTGATTTGTTTGTATTATATTCGCTTTCATATTAAAGCTGTTTTAAGAATTGACTTAGAAACTGAAGAACGGCCAGCTTACAACAATAATATGTATGTGATAGCAAAAATGTGATAAATTCAAATTTAAAATGTATGTGGTTATATATTCCGTTTTGTATAAAACTTTTTTTTCTCTTTATTTTTTTTATATTAGCGACAGCCTAGTAGGAGACCGACGAATTTGTATGAATTCGAATTTGTATACATTACAGTGTATCAAGCAAGGCCAAATGCGATACGCGTTGCCGACTACTGGGCTAAAACGGTATGAAAAGTGTTGCCATCGACACGAAAAGAAGAAGAAGTCACTCACTTAGTTCAGTACTTACTTCTTATTTTTAATTTAATGTATATTCCAAACGTCCAAAATAAAAAGACTTAATTATTGCTTACTAAACGGCTAAGGGAAAGTGCGTAAACTGCACGTCTGAGACTTATCCAAAAATGTTAAAGAATACATGTGAAGTAAGGCAGCACGCATTAGGCCAGCGTGCTGGACTATGGCTCATCCTTTCTTCCAGCGAGAAGAGGCCCGTGCTCAGCAGTAGAACC
This sequence comes from Euclidia mi, assembly GCA_944739405.2. Taxonomy (NCBI): domain Eukaryota; kingdom Metazoa; phylum Arthropoda; class Insecta; order Lepidoptera; family Erebidae; genus Euclidia; species Euclidia mi. The sequence continues at coordinate 54,133,160 of OX123186.2, read as the reverse complement.
ATTTATATATGGTGTCGATGATGAGTGATAATATTAATTTTTATAAAGCCTGCCCTGTAAGTTTCAGGTGTTCAAGTGATCACTTAGATACTGAGACCAAGTCTCCCATAGCAGAATTGTTATTTTGATATCAGTCTACCAGCAATACTGATACTCCTAAAAACGCAGCTAGCAAAATATTTATGTACCTTATAATAAAGTTGAAAATAAACCTAGCCTTATCCTTTACAGATATATTAGGCCCGAATCTATTTTACCAGTAGATGTTTATCAGATAACTATCAACAACAGTTCAAAGCTTTTATACAATTAATTGTTTCGGTATTGGATTTTTGTATTGCCGTCGTTCAGTTCGATATGTGAGAATCACCCAAACAAAATACATTTTCATTGGTACTTATCACAAAAGCCCACTTATAAATCAGTTGTTTTATTGTAAAATCTTCTATTTATTTCGTTCTTTGTAGTGCTAAGTTTATTATTATTGACTCTCCAAAAAGAAATAAACTCAAAGTATATGTATATTATCCAGGTTGAGTGTTCTCGTTACACGTACACGTACGTACGTAAACACTTTAATGTCATTCACCTTTATAGTTTAGCCTTCTAGTAACACGTGGTTGAGATACTCTGTTAGTACCAGGTGTGCCCGCGATGTCAGCGCTGATATTGGGGAAATCATACGTTCTGAACTACTAGAAAGGGGTATAGGTATGAAAACTCTGTTTTAATCTCTATACCTTCCATATAAGAGTCTACAGTTATTACTAAACACCTGACAAATATTTTATCATCTATAAATGTATATGGCATTCTGTAATTTCGATGAATTCTGCCTTGAAAACCGAACTGATTTAATGCCTTTGTGCGTACTTGAGAGGGTCCCCTGGCAGAAGATAGATTTATCATTGAATCGATAGTTGCAATCGAATGGCAAGTCAAAGTTCTGGTGGGATAACATCTGTCAAGCCTGCTAGAGTAAATACAAATACCTCTCTACAAACGCTGATATTCATTTGTGAAATCACAGTCTAAAACTTTTAGCCAAACGTATAGATTGTTAACTTCTGTATTACGTTTTATCTAAGCCATATTATGTTTAGGTGTCTCTTAGTAATTATGAAATGGAAAATACAGAAATTAAGGCAAAGTTTCGGTGGGTGGCTCTTTTATGACGTGTTCTTATCTCTGGGGAACGACGCGTGTGGCGCGAGTAAGAAACAACCACGTCAAGTTTGCGTGTCATAACTTTCATATACTGTTTCCTGGCGCACTATTACCATTGAATAAGGTATACAATCCCTTGCCAGCAACGTCGCGGTTGCATTTATAAAGTGGCTGTTGTTGTACAAGTGGTACCTATTGTGGCAGCGTCGCTTTGTTTGCGAGTGTCGCCGATATATCTCGAAAGTTTTGCGGTGCAGCAACGCATCTCTACATGCCCAGTTATATCAACTCATATCACGAACGAATACAAGGGGTTATAATACGTTTGTTAAAGATTGCCTTGTTGGGCCTGTACCTAACAGGTGAGGTTAAGTACGAAAATCCAACCCGAGCCTAACTCAGCTTAAATTTTCGTGTCACTTATATAATAGTATTTCGGAAGACAAGAATTCTGCCGAAGCACTGTATAAACGCCAATAATTTGAAAACGTTCTCTGCGTATTAATGGCTCCTAAAATCATAGAATGAGAAATGCATGTGTAAATGTATTATGTATTACAGAATGACTCTTTTCCAACCTTCTTCTATTAACTTAAACCCATTTTCATGAGGATGCAGGCGAGAATGGAATATCTCGAACGAGTCCATTATAAAACTCTAAATTTTTCAACTAAAGAACTTTAGCAGTCATTCCATTTATGAATATGGAATGTGTACTTTATAGTATAATAAGAGAGATTAAAACGTAATCGAATTCAAATCGAGGCGATTGAATAAAAAAAATAACGTGTCTCGTTTCTTGAGAATGTTGAATAGCTTTTAATGTGTACATGTTGTGTGTTCGATAGAAGGGATTGCAATGTTTGTTTCAATTTCCTGAGCTGTGGTGAGAACAAGCGTGCCTTCTATTTCATAGATTCGCCGTGTTCAGCTGAAATGTTGATTCATAAATGTTTGTAGCATTCGCGCCGCTTTCGAATATCGAAGTGTTTTGACCTTACACCGTCTTTGGTAGTACTGTTATTGGGACTAAAGTGAACATTGAGTAAGGTGTTTCTAGGATTACGTTGTATTTGTAGCTGACTTCAAACATGGGCTTTAAGACCTACAGCGCCGAGGGCTTTGCCTCAAACAATCGCATATAGTGGCACGTATTTGGTTATTATTATTTCAGAATGTTATGCCTTCTGTTTAAAGCTATCAGTTTGCAATTTATTTTTTCTGAATAACTTACCTGATTCTCCAAGATATACCTAGTATTATATTTTATTTACTTTTATAGAATATGGTAACTGTAACTACAAAATATTTTATATTCACTGTTCATTTAAAATATGTTTGTAAAGCACATTGTTACATTTAGCAGTAACTACAAATTAAATATAATTAGACTTTCATAAAGTATTATGAGACTAGTTTGGGTATAATCAGTTGTGTACCTGTTAACAAGCAAAATGTAGGAACGACATGTATCAAAAGCAAAGGAGGAATGTTTCGAAGCGTACGTGGCATTGACAGAGGTGACATAGTTCAGCGCGGCGGTTTTAGGTAAGCAATGATAAAAATTTATGTTAGTAAAGCAAATACTAAGATGCATATGTGATTTCAGCAGGTACGTGCTCAGTCTAGATCCAAAAGTGCTGTCCTTTCGTAGTGCTTGCTTTGTATATCGGTACTGTAGCTGCCTGTCCCTTTCTGGGATGCATACAAATTCGCGTTCGTCTTTAAGATGGGTTAAATATCTTTCCGTGTTCGATTTCCAATATCAGTAAGATGTTCGATTATTTTGGATTAAGGTTTCCGAAGCAGTCTTTACTTATGGAAAATAAGGAAAAACGTCTAGATGATACGAGTTCGATGAGTAATTGGATCGGGAGCAGAAGTAATGTAGTTCATGTTACATTTTTTATCCAACGGCCGGATTAAGTGATGTGTTCTATTTATTTATCGGAATTGGTTTTCGGTTTTCCTTTTCGCTTTTTTTACGATGTTAATAATTTATCAACATAGGATAACATATATTCAAAATTGGAATAGATAATTTATTGGTGTCCGTGTTTTGTTTCTAAATATATTTTCGTAATATACACGCATTTTATTTATTACGTCTTGGTTGTTTATTATGAATTGATATGAGGGAAATATGCCTTCATTTTTGGACCATTTACTGCTATTCGGTGCTTGCGATAACTGTGGCTATTGTTTCGTAATATTATCATGTAGCTGTGAAACAGACGGAAGCATAATAGCATTGAGGTGTAAATGCCATAACAAGCGGTCATGACCTGTCCACTTAGGATGGTTGCGAGCGTCAGTGTCTTCAAGACTAGAGGTATTATAATTGCTATTACAAGCCTTGTCACTATTTTCATCAGACGTTGTGCCCATTTGTACAGTAGCAAATACCATTGTGAATAATGCATGTGACTGTTTAAGTGGACTATTTCGCCCAATTGTGCAGTGCCACAAACTATAATATTGTGAATTTACCTACTGTTTGAATGGACTTTCCAGTTGTTAAGTACATAGAAAATAATTTGAATCCATATTTGCTACAATCACTCATAAGTTCTTAAAAGTGTAAATTCCTCACGGCTTTCCATTCAAATCCCAAGGACCACTATTTTAAAAAGCAATAAACCAATATTAATGAAACTTGGCACGTATAAATAAAATACTGAATTTAATGAATTGTATTGAAAGAAAATGTGCAGAAAATACTTTTAAATATTAATGACTTTTAGTATTCCGTGCAAAATTAACACAGCTAAAATCTTTTTTGTATATAAACATTTTCAAAATATTCTTAATGCATTCTCGAGAACCTAGCAGCATATTTAATTTATACGTACCAAGTTGTATTTGTATTGGTTTAAAAAATAGTGGACTTCGAAATTTTTATTGCAATCCGTGAGTTTAGTCACGTAGCCGGTAAGATTTTCACGATTTCATTTCGGTTTTCAGAATTTTGATTGCGCGTTAGACTTTTTAAATACCGAATTTAGTTTTGATATATTTTGGTAACAAATAACCTTTTATTTGCAAATAATCACACTAGAAGTTCTTTCTTTGTCTTCCCGGGTATCTGTGCTGTCAGTTTGTTCGCCTTTAAGAAATTTAGTAAGTAGTTTATTTAAGGAAAGACGTCATTAGGTGAGTTAAATTACTGCAACTGGCATAGTGAAGCACACTTCTTGTATTTGTTTTTTATGACCAAGTCGCTTAACTATTAATTATACTTTAATTACAGATTTACACATAACACTTGGGTTCTCGTTATTGTCCACAATAACTCACTCTAACAGTCTCAGCGATGACGAGTGAGAAATTTCAGTTAGTTACCTGTGATATTAGATGAAGCGAGATGAAGGTTTGAGGTACTTGTAACCACAATAAAATTACTGTTAAATTTTACTTGTGCCCCTATAAAATACATAGAATTACAACAAAACCTCTGTAGACACTCAACATCATTCATCTCACAATTATCACTGAATTAATCAAAACATTCTCACTGTCGAATTTCTAATAAAACGGTTTAACAGTGAATTTCGCCAGACAATCGGGCGTTAACGGGCTGGAGTGTTCATCGGGTGACAATGAAAGTGTTTCATTGAGCTGTCCATTTGTTGGTGGAGGGAGGTAGGCACGTCGTGTCGCGTAACGCAGCCGGCGCGGAAGGCACGTTAATGGGTCCTTCGGCCGCCACCTGTCCGATGACTGTCGCGACCGTGCGCCTGCTCTGGGTTTGTACGGACTACGGACATAACAACTGCGCAAACTTACGCTCTTTAGGCTTTCAGCGAACACTCTCTGTGACCTCATATTGGTACGTTATGTATGTGATTGCTGCCTTTCTGCGTAAACAGCAAGCGCTTTGTTGTAATGTCAATCTCGAACTATTGTGTGTTCAGTATAGATAGTATGCTAATATATTACATTCTTTACACTCGCACAGGTGTCAGGATGTTAGCCATACGGCTAGCATCCTTCCCGTAAGGAAAACGATAAAATCCACCTTATTCTCAAGGAATACTTACGATATTTTTCTTGTTATATATTTGTATTCGGTACTTTTGTAGCTTCATTGTCTGTGTGAATTAAGTGCATTTTTGTCTCAGGTCAACTATTGCGTAACGAAAACTAAAGTTGAAACCTGAAATCGAAAAACAAGTCAGAGATCTGCTCCGAACGGAGTAACTCTAACAAACAAAAAACCATTTCGATCGAACTTTTCAGCTAAATTCAACAGAAACGTTCGTGTACCGTTCTATGGAGTTCAGAATTCTATTCGGGTGCAGTGTTAATGAATTCTCATAATGAAACTTTACTTTGACTGGTTACTAGTTTTTAGGGTTCCGTACCTAAAAGGTAAAACCGGGACCCTATTACTAAGCCTCCGCTGTCTGTCCGTCTGTCTGTCTGTCTGTCACCAGGCTGTATCTCATAAACTGTGATGGCTAGAAAGCTGAAATTTTCACAAATTATGTATTTCAGTTGCCGCTATAACAACAAATACTAAAAATAAAAAATATTAAGGGGGTCCTATACAATAAACGTGATTTTTTTTGTATTTTTTGGGGAAGATGCTTAAAATTTTCACAAAATATGTAGTTATATATAAATTAAATAAATAGAAAAAGTTAAATAAAGGGGGGCTCATACATCAAACGTGTTTTTTTGTGTATTTTTTGCTAAAAAAATACTAACGATAACAGGTAGACGCTTAAAATTTTCACTGAATATGTAGTTGTATATTACCTTTCAAAATAAATAATTAAATTTAAGAGAAGTTAATAATAAAGGGGGGCTCCCATACAACAAATGTAATTTTTAAGCAATTTGTTACTTACTGGATTTTAATAAACAGGTAGAAACTTAAAAATATTTAAGTATTTTCAACAAACGTGATTTTTTTCTATAGATGATGGTACGGAACCCTTCGTGCGCGAGACCGACTCGCACTTGCCTATTTTTTAATATAGTCAAATGACATGTCTCTCCAGAGAGAGAGAGACACGCGAAACTGGGCAAACGCGACGGTGATGAGCTGAGAGTGGGGCCATTTGGTTATGGGCATCGGAATTCAGGGCGTCACTTGCTGGCTAGCATTATGGAGAAGGAAGGACTCTATATGATGAATTCCTTCTTCAAGAAGCGAGAATGCCGCAAGTGGACCTGGGTAAGTCCAGACGGTGCAACCAAAAATGAGATCGACTTTATCATGTCGACGAAGAGGCAGATATTCAATGATGTCTCCGTGATCAATTCACTTAAAGTGGGGAGCGATCACCGAATGGTAAGAGGCACATTGAATATCTGTACAAGCCTCGAACGGTCGAGGTTGATAAAGTCCACGCTCTGACCGGCACCGGTTCATATCCAAAACCCCGAGAGCTTTCAGCTCGAACTCAAGAACCGTTTCGAATGCCTGGGTGAATGCGTAGATGTGGACGTGTACAGTAACGGGTTCGTGGATGCTGTCCATACAACAGGGGCTAAATTTTTTAAGCCTCAGAAAAGCCAGAGAACCAAAAAGATCTCGGATCCGACCCTCGAGCTGTTAGAGGAAAGGCGCAAGATGGTTCTGCTATCCTCCGACGACATGCCGAAATATCGGCACCTCAACAGACAGATCTCTAAGTCTCTGACTCGCGATCTCCGTCAATACAACACAAAATGTGTTCGTGAGGCGATCGAGCGGAATAAGGGATCCAAAGTGTTCCAAAGGGATCTGTCTGTTGGGCAGAGTCAGCTGACAAAGCTGAAGACGGAGGATGGCAGAATCGTATCGTCCAAGCCTGAGCTCTTGGAGGAGATCGAAAGGTTCTATGGACAGCTATACACGACAACGCAACAACCCGCAAGCACTCCAGCGTCAGACCCTAGAGCTGAATTGACCCGACACTATACCGAAGATATCCCGGACGTCAGCATGCACGAGATTAGTGTGGCTCTCAAACAGCTTAAAAACAACAAGGCGCCGGGTGATGACGGAATTACGAGTGAGCTTCTGAAGGCCGGCGGTGCACCCGCTAGAGAAGCCCTCCGGAAGCTATTTAATTCCGTCATTCTCGAGGGTAAAACGCCACAGGCGTGGCACAGAGGTGTGGTGGTGCTTTTCTTTAAGAAAGGGGATAAAACCCTCTTGAAGAACTACAGACCCATCACACTTCTGAGCCACGTCTACAACCTGTTTTCGAGGGTCATCACGAATCATCTCGAGAGCAAGCTAGACGACTTCCAGCCTCCCGAACAAGCCGGTTTCCGTAAAGGCTATAGTACCATAGACCACATACATACGCTGCGGCAGGTTATACAGAAGTCCGAGGAGTATAACCAGCCCCTATGCTTGGCGTTTGTGGACTATGAGAAAGCCTTCGATTCGATCGAAACCTGGGCGGTGCTACAGTCTCTCCAACGGTGCCGGATTGACTACCGATATATCGAAGTGCTGAAGTGTTTGTATGAAAACGCCACTATGTCAGTCCACCTCCAGGACCAGAGTTCGAAACCTATTCAACTCCAGCGAGGGGTGAGACAGGGGGATGTCATATCCCCGAAACTGTTTACCACTGCGCTGGAGGATGTTTTCAAGCTTCTGGACTGGAATGGGCTCGGCATCAACATCAACGGCGAGTACATCACTCACCTTCGATTCGCAGACGATATCGTAGTCATGGCTGAGACCATGGAAGACCTAGGCACAATTCTCGATGGCCTCTGTAGAGTCTCCCAACAAGTAGGTCTTAAGATGAACATGGACAAGACGAAAATCATGTCGAACGTCCACGTTGTACCTGCTCCTATTCAGGTTGGGAACTCTACGCTCGAAGTTGTCGACAAGTATATCTACCTGGGACAAGTAGTCCAATTAGGTAGGTCCAACTTCGAGAAGGAGGTCAATCGTCGAATCCAACTCGGTTGGGCAGCGTTCGGGAAGCTACGACGTATCTTCTCGTCCGATATCCCGCAGTGTCTCAAGACGAAAGTCTTTGACCAGTGTGTGTTGCCAGTGATGACTTACGGATCAGAGACGTGGTCGCTCACTATGGGCCTTATCAGAAGGCTCAAGGTCACTCAGAGGGCGATGGAGAGAGCTATGCTTGGAGTTTTCCTGCGAGATCGAATCAGAAATGAGGAGATCCGCAGTAGAACCAAAGTCGCCGACATAGCTCTCCGGATAGCCAAGCTGAAGTGGCAGTGGGCAGGGCACATAGCTCGAAGAACCGATGGCCGTTGGGGCAGAAAGGTTCTGGAGTGGCGGCCACGTACCGGACGACGCAGCAGAGGTAGGCCCCCCGCAAGGTGGACCGACGATCTTGTCAAGATCGCGGGAGGAGGTTGGATGCGGGCGGCTCAAGACCGGTCTGTGTGGAGAACCTTGGGGGAGGCCTATGTCCAGCAGTGGACGTCGTTTGGCTGATATGATGATGATGATGACATGCCTCTCTAGTGGTTCGCGTCAGTATTGAAAAGATTAGCCAAGTTTTGTGAAATAAGCATCCGTTTAGTAAGCTAAACGGATGCTTATTTCACAAAACTTGGCTAAACTGTCCCGTCCACGAGCCGTGTAGCAAGTTTTCGACATGTTACTGAGATCGCATTTCGTAATCATCAAACATCCATTCTAGTCTCAACATACGTGCCGAAACTTGGTATCGCCCTGGGGTTCATCTTAGTTCCCGCAATGGGGTACAACTTGAAAACTCGGGCTGGCGAACTTACAAACCGCTTGTTTACAGCAACCAGTTTACCCTACAAGTTCGACGCGAATATTAGCGACATGCACTTTTAATGAGATTAAGCAACACCACAACAAGCATGTCTTCTCATTAACTTTAATCCTTTTCTTTTCTTTCGTAACTGGTCCAGCGACAGATAATACTTTTGTAAGTGGAGCGAAAAATGAAAACATGAAAAGTTGTTCACCGGGTGAACATTTTTCAGAAGAGATTTAAAAGTGACAATCAGGAGTGGCAGTGTTATTACATAGAAAGTCGTAAAATGTCTACACGAAAGAATAAATATAGATTCGCGGATTGTAGTTTTCGTGAGTAGGGTAAGAAACGAAACACGGACTTACAAATATAATCATATAATTCGATATCGAGTCACACTCACAAGGGTTTGTCTTTAAAATATGAAACAAGCAATGGACTGTGAAGCAATTTCGCGCAATATCTGGCGTTTTTTATGAGACCGCAGGTGTATTTTATAGAACATTTCTGTTCCTTTTAATGCTTGCTAATACCTTTCATATTGTGTGTGTTTGCAGCCCACTTCTCTGCAGATATTGAATGTTCAGTATTTATTCAGTATTAATGGTTAAACTTATCGTTGAAAATTTCTATTGATTAAAAATAAGTAATGCAGAAATATCTTGAGGACAGTAAAAGAGCAAATGTATAAAGTTTCTTGAATTTGTTCAATAGAGTATAAATGAGTAGCAACTAAGTCTGTTAAAGCCGACAATTGCTGAATTTCAGAGTTCGGGCGAAATAGTCTAAAATTTAAATAATTTAGCAATATTTGAATACAGTGTGCGCAATCGACAGTTTATTACATTTGAATAAAGCTTTCAAAATCATAAATTGTTTTAGAAAGAGTGCAGACAGAGGTTTAATTGAAAATAATATACCTACTACACGCTATAAATTGTAGGTATACTTGTATGAAAAATAAGCTGTTGATAACTTTTTCATTATGTTTCATCTTTCAGTGAAATGTATCTGATGACCATTATCCATTGAGTCAGCTGAAAATTTTTGCGAACAAGTAATTCGGCCCCGAGCCATTCGCGGCATTTTCGCTGGCTCGAATAAAACATTTCGATTCCGATTTAAAGTTTGTGGAAGGAACTGAATTGATTCCATAGCTTTCAACGGAATAAGGCGCCAGTATAATATCTACTATGGAACTAGTATTACATCACTATGTTTACACAGTTAATAAAAGTTTGCAGAAATGTTACATTTGTAAATTTGACAGTCTTAATTTTCAGCGTGAAAGTGTTGACAGTGGTCATAATTTGTCAGTGTCAGTGTGTTTTAAATAATTTGAAATTTATATTTTTGCATCTTGTTTCAAATAATTTAAGCCATCTTTACGATAATTGTAGTCAGTTGATCCTGTCTGTGTTAAACATACAATGTGTTGTATGTGTAACAATATTTATAAACCTTGCATATTAGAATGTGTGTGTGTGTGTGTGTGTGTGTGTGTGTGTGTGTGTGTGTGTGTGTGTGTGTGTGTGTGTGTGTGTGTGTGTGTGTGTGTGCGCGCGTGTGTGTGCGTGTGTGTGTATGTGTGTGTGTGTGCGTGTGTTAAGTTGTGGGATGGAGTAGATTTTTTGTTTCGTCGTATGATAGTGTGAGAAACCATTCACTTACGATAGTCTTGCAGTCGTGTTTATCAAATATATTGAATATTTCTCGTACAAATCATTAATACCGTGGCAAGCTCACAGTAACTTCGAAAATTATTGCTCTTTCTTTCAATATATATGCTATTAACGAATGTAGCGTATTTTATTACAATAAAATGTAGCCACATCTAGCGATAGTGGGCAGGTCAATGTGATTCCGGCCAGCGTCGCTCGGTCACGTCCCGAAGTGCGGAGCGATGTACCGCGCAACCGCCACTCTACAATAAAAAGACCCGCCATTCTCCATTTAAATAATATATAGCAACTCTTTGATTCGCTCCTCTGTACTATCTATGCTATGTAGGCTTTGCTCTTTATTGTCTATTTTTCAAAAATAGGTTTGTAGGTACATGCGGCAGTTTTAATTCGACCCATCCACTGTCTTTTTAAACCAACGAATCTTTCATTTAATCGACAGATTTAAACATCTAAAAGAAAAGAAATATTTTATTTGTATCTCATAAAACTAACCCTTGAAACTAAACAGGAAAAGTACAAATTGAGTAGAGTACAAATTGGAACCTGCGTCAGCTATTGTTGCAGATGAACTGCAACGCTGGTATTCTCGCAGGACCTCATGGTATCTCATGATATAAGTATCACAACTTTTATGGTAGAAGAACTGAGTTGCGAGACTTGGTTTTTTGTCAAGTATCTGGGGGCACAGCAGTGACTACGCCAAGTCGAGCAAAAAAGCGGCACGGCCGAACCATCCTTTTCTCGAAGCAATTCAGGCCATTTCCGAGCCCCTATAACTTCGTTGTGGATAAAACTAGAAGCCTGAATTTTGAGTAACCAAGCAGGCATTGTATAATCATAGTATATTTCAAATTTCATTCAATTTGAACAAGTAGTTTAAGAATTATAATGAGTCACATTTCTTAGTTTTGTCACTCACTGACCGATCATCAAAAGTCTAAGGCACTTCCAGCAGACATGGAAGCTTAAAATTTAGAATACAATATGTGTTTAATGTATGAATCAAGGGAAAACTAAAATATATTCCAATTCAGGTCCAGTTTTCGAGATAAATCAACTGCATGAATAACTTTGTAATCCCAAATAAATATATAAGATTACAAAGTTACATTTGTAGTTAGGGCTTTAAGAGAATTAGTTGTTGGTATTGTTGGCATACAAGAAGTAGAAGGTACCGGAAAGGAAAAAATCTAGGATTATCTACAAAAATAAATGAGATCCCATAAAAAAACAATACTTGTCAAAAAACCCGTCTTCGCAACTCAGTTCTTTTATTGTAAAAAGCTATAAGATCCATGTAATACCAAGTCGGTAATTAATACGCTTTAAATAAATAAATTGACTTGGCAATCGCACTAAACAATCTAATTTATATATGTATTACTTGTGAGATATATTGTGTTTTCATGCGATGGCCGAGTCAATCTATTTATTCAAAACGTATTAATTACCGACTTGGTATTACATGGATCTCATAACTTTTTACAGTAGAAGAACTGAGTTGCGAAGACTTGTGTTTTTTGACAAGTATTGTTTTTTTATGGGGTTGTTTTTATGGGATCTCAATTCTTTTTGTAGATAGTCCTACTTTTTTCCTTTTCGGTACCTTCTACTTCTTGTATATCAACAACGAATTTTCTGAAAGCCCTCTCTCTGTCAGATTGATACACGTATTATTTCATTATATTATACATTTAGTACAGGTACACTGATTAATTACTGCAAATGTAACTTTTTAATCCTATATATTTACATGGGATTACAATGTTATTTATGCAGTTGATTTATCTTGAAAACTGGACCGAAAGTGAAAAATATTTTAGTTTTTCCTTGGAACATACACTAAACACTAATAGTATTCCAAATTTGAAGCTTCTTTGTCTTTTAGAAGTGCCTTAGACTTTTGATGATCGGTCAGTGAGTGACAAAATTAAGCAAATGGACTCGTTATAATTCTAAACAACTGGTTCAAATTTAATGAAATTTGAAATATACCGTGTTTATACAATGCCTGTTTGGTTTCTGAAAATTCAGGCTTCTAGTTCTATCTACAACGAAGTTATAGGGGGTCGAAAATGGCCTGAATTGCTTCGAGAAAATGATAGTACGGCCGCCCGGCCGTGCCGCTTTTTTGCTTGACTTCGCGGGGCCACTGCCGTGCCCCCAGATTCGGAGCTTTCTCGATTTGTACACATTCTTATATTTGTGTACCTTTTATTTATCTCCGACGCTTCGGCGCGGACTACACCAGCCATAGTCACAGAATGGCTGCGATGATGTCAGTAGGAAATAAGCAGTATTTCATTATAGGTAAGTAGCAAACAATCAAACTATGAAAGAAGCAATGATTATAATAGAAACATGACAGGAGCTGCTATCTGCTAGCTGCACACCATAAAAAGATAAAAAAAATACAATATTATCTTGTTTCGCCAATTCTTGGTCGCACTTTACTACGCGATCAAATCATTTACATTTGCAATATAAGACCATTCTTTATCTTGTCAGAAAAGTTGTGAAGCAACAATAACACGCTAATAAAATTCATCTGCTTTAAATCAATGTTGGTTGCCATTGCCACTACGCAAAGTTTCACTGAAAGAAGCCAATAGAAGGAAGGAAAATAAAAAGTTCTCTTCCAACTTCGACCGAAGTCTCAACGAAAGTTCAACAGTCTACGAGCGAGAGAGAAGGAAAATGTTCTTTATCTACTCTATATTGGATACCTATGCATTTTTGTCAAAAACAATAAACATATATTTGGGGTATCCAGTAGCCACTACAATTTGCATAAGGGTTGTCCCAAGGGAACTTGGGATTTACCCTAGTTTGTACATTTCAGTAGTCGTCAATAAAAGTAACTTTTCCGTAAAAGTATAGGTACTCTTCTAAAATTACATACGTAAGTTCTTTTATATGATAACGACAATTGTTATTGTACAAAAAATTGATAGCAAATGAAATTTTACCAAAAATATTTAAACAAAGGAATTCATACTTACTTAAAATAGTGTTGAATGAGTGTTGCTAGCAGACAAAGATAAGGCTATACTTTTATGACATCTGACGACATTCATTTAAAATTTCGAACGTACCGTTCATGAATGTAGTATTTGAGTCTTAACCCCCCACGTGATTACAGCACGCTAATTCAAGTGGTCCCATGTGTTTGCGGCACGCACGGTAAAAAAATCGTTCTATTGGTCGCGGTTTTTTTACGTTTTGTTTTACTTAAACCAATAAACGAAAGTAGAAACTATTAGAATAGTTCATATTCTATGCATTTAAATCGTTTTAAAAGGTTGAGGAAAACGAAACGCGCCAGAAATATCGAAATGCCCTTCCGTCTGAGTATCCGTCGCGAGCGAACGTGTGCAAATATTTATAATAATTACTTTAATTATTTACTATTGTATTGATTGCCAATTCTGAACTCTGATCAAGTGCGTGGAGTGCTTAATATTGCTGCAACTGTGTAGCGATACTGGAACACCGCGCGCCACCGCCTTCATCGCCGCTGGAGAGAGAGGTCCCTCATAATTGCCCTCTCGCTTCAACCCGCCTGCGCTGCGACTCCACTCTGCGCGCACGACTTCACCTCCGCAAGAGAGAGAGGTCCTTCATAATTGCCCTCTCACTCCAGCGAATCGCAGCGGGAACGATCCCTGCGCGTGCCGACTTCACCTCCGTTCGAAAGAGAGGAACCTCATAATTGCCCTCTCGTTCCTGCACTTGCGCGTGTGACGTTGTGCTGTCATTCAGGTGACTAATTACGTCATAATAAATAACTGTGTGTCTCACCGACGATTTATCTCTCACATTATATAAACACTTGCCGTGCGCTCTCGGTAATCTTAAATCAGCTGCGACTTGTTGCTCCCTACTTCTGTTAAGATGTCTCGTCAAAAATCGTCACCCAAAGAGCGGAATAACTTACTTCAAGTGAGATCAGATTCTGATTTGCCACGTAGTATTGTTGCCGACAGCGATAACATAAACACTATTTCAAGACACAAACGTCCGCGAGCGGAGATTTCCCCTTCCAGCGAACTTACTGATTTTAAAGAGGAGATAAGACATATGCTGAATGAGTGGAAAGTGGCACAAGAAGCTCAGTTCACCAAGTTTACCGAGCAACAGTCAACTTCACTAAACCGGTTGGCTTTGGACATAACCGAGCTCAAGAGCCAGACTAATTCAATAACTAAAACAAACTCTGAGATTGAAAAATCGATGAAGTTTATAAACTCTCAGTTTGAAGATATGAGGCAGCAGATTATAGTACTTCAAAAAGAAAGAGAAAGCTACAGAATTTCTATTGCTAACCTTGAGACCAAAATACTGGACTTACAGCAAATGTCGCGATTGTCTAGCATCGAGCTGCGAAACATACCTTGCAAAGAAAATGAAGTGCCACACGATCTGACATCTATCGTTTCCAAGATAGGTTCAACTGTTAAGATGAACTTGCCCGTTACTGAAATACGTGATATTTATCGCCTACCTGGCAAATCAGGTATTCCACGTCCGATTGTTGCCGAATTTATAAGTGTCCAGACCAAAAACCAACTTCTGGCGTCTGTACGCAACTTTAATAAAACCTGCCCGAAATCGGAGTTATTGAACACCCACAATATTGGTCTGCAAGGTGAACGTAAACCTATATATGTTGCGGAGCATTTGCCAGCTAGCTCAAGGAAGCTATTTTATAAGGCTAGAGAGTTTTCTAAACTACATAACTACATGTTTTGTTGGACAAAAAACGCCAATATATATCTCCGCAAGGAACTGGGCTCCAAGCAAATACGTGTTATATCTGAACAAACACTTGCCGACCTAGAGTTGACAAAATGACTAATAAGTCTTGAAAATGGTTTAATTTTACAACTTGTTTTCTTTTCTTTTACTTTTTATAAAGTGTTTATTTTGAAATACTACAGTATAGCCATTACTTTAGTATATAATTCGCTATTTCTGCACATATATAAAATTCATGTAAATGTTATCTTACATAACACTCATACATTACATATTTGCACTCATATCCAACTTCACTACTACACACATATAACACACATACAATATATAACATTACATTACTTCACACTGATTGTTTTTCATAGTATAATCCTTTTCCTTTTAAATAGCAAAAAAAACCATCCACACGTTTTATTTATGGAAAATGTATAATTATAACATAATATTAAAGTATCTAACGCCCGGGCCGTGTTTTGGTTACATTACTGTATACCTAATTTCGTTCGGGGTGTTCTCGTTTTTTATAGAAAATAGCCATGGCTAATTCTATTCAAATAAATGATGATTTAGACAGCCTTACGGTTTCGGAATCTCTCTTATGTTCTCCTGAAGTTTGTGCTAATAATATACGTAAGCCGCATGAATATTGGAAAGTATTGCATGTTAATATTAGGAGCATTGCAGCGAATTTTGACGAACTTACAGTACTCTTGCAGAGACTAGCAGATCTGCCCGAATTAATTATTCTTACAGAGTGCTGGCTGAGCAAATGTACGAAGACACCAGACATTCAAGGGTTTGTCTCCTACTGCTCAAAATTTTCCAATCAGAATGACGGTGTAATTATTTATGTTAACAATAAAATTAACCATATTGTCACGGAACCAGACATTATAGATGCTAACTGCCTTATTTTTAAACATAAGTACGAAATGGCTATAGTTTCAATATATCGATCTCCCTCCCATAAGAATATTGACAGCTTTCTAGATAGTTTAGACAATATAATAAAATCCTTAAGCCCTTTTAAGACTCTCGCGCTAATTGGAGACATGAATATAAATATTATATCCCAAAATAAAAATAATGATTCCGATAAATATTTAAATATGACCTCATCAAATGGTATGCTGCCAGCCCATTTATTACCTACACGTAACCTAAATTGCTTAGATCATATAGTACTTAGAACCAAAAATAAATCTACCGTGTATGTACTAAATTCTCCTATTACAGATCACGCGCCTATATTTTTCTCATGCGCGCGTTGTCCCCAACCTCGTAACAAAAATCAAATTGTTAGGCGTACTAACTTTGCAGCTGTGGCTCATGAATTGGAAGTTACAGATTTCTCACCGGTTCTATTTTCAAATTGCGCAGAGGAGGCCTCCAATTTATTGGTTACCATTTTAACTCGCGTTATCAACTCACACACCTCAATTTATTCTGTCTCTAACAACCAAAGGATTATTAAACCTTGGATTACACCTGGTCTTCTGCGCTGTATTCGCAATAGGGATAAATTACAATTCAGTGCAAAGAAAGAACCTTTAAATCAAACTTTGAAATTAACTTACTGCCGCTATCGAAATTATTGCAACAATTTGCTTAAAACCGTTAAACAGAACTTCCACAAAATAGAGCTACAGAAGGCCAGGGGTAATTCAAGGCAAACCTGGAATGTCCTCAGAAAGATTGCTGGTGTCACTAGGGACCAAGCCTCACCTATTGAGCTTCTTAAACTTCATAATGATCCGTCTTCAGCCGTTAATTTTGTTAACAACCATTTTGCTGAAATAGGTACTGAACTGGCAAATAACATTATATCACGTACTGGCACCCATCTTAATTCTAATAACATTGATTCCTTATTGTGTCGTCGGCCTATGTTGGGTTCTATGTTTTTGTCTGAGGTTGATGACTTCGAACTTAACTTGACTATATTAAGTCTTAAAGATAATACGGCTCTTGGTTGGGATAAAATACCATCGTCTGTGATCAAAACCTCAAGGCACGTATTATTGCCAGTTTTAAAGCACGTATATAATTTGTGCCTATCTTCAGGTGTGTTTCCTAAAGCATTTAAAAAAGCTATAGTGCATCCCATCTACAAAAGTGGAAACAGAGACAGTGTCCATAACTACAGACCTATTTCTGTACTTACAACGCTTTCTAAAATACTTGAAAAAATTCTTAATAAAAAATTAATACAATATCTAGATAAAAACAATTTACTTGCTGACACACAGTATGGCTTTAGACGTGGTAAATCGACTGAAGATGCTGTGCTGGATGTTAGTAATAATATAATAAATAATATAGACAAAAATATAAAAACGATCGGGTTATTTTTGGACCTTTCTAAGGCTTTTGACACTGTCTCTGTTCCCCTTCTTCTACAAAAGATGGAATCACTTGGGATACGTGGATTAGCTCTTGATATTTTCACAAGCTACCTCAAGGACCGTACGCAAAGTACTATTATTGAAAACATCACTAGTTCGGAACTCCCTCTGGTTTATGGAGTTCCCCAGGGAAGTGTCCTTGGTCCCACACTCTTCCTCATTTATGTCAATGAGCTTTGTTCCCTTAAAATCAAAAACTGTAGAATTATTTCATATGCTGACGACACAGTATTGCTAGTCGATGGACCTACATGGGAAACAGTACGTAATAGTGCCGAAACTGCCTTAAGTTTAGTGATGAAATGGCTTGACGTTAATTTACTCACACTCAATCTACAAAAAACTAAATTTATAGCGTTTGCCCCCAATACACTTTCTCAACCAGCATCTTATTTTATAAAAGCACACACATGTGGGTTTCCTAATGGTTGCGACTGCAGCTGTTACTCAATTACTCCTACCAGTAGCATAAAATACCTAGGAATAATATTGGACAGTAAATTGTTTTGGAACTTGCAAATAGATCAAATTGTCTCCCGGTCTCGAAAGTTACTGTACGTATTCAAAAAACTAAGAAGTTCTACAGACTTAGATACCATGAAGATGGTCTACTATGCCCTTATTCAATCAATTTTAGGCTATTGCATTATATCTTGGGGTGGTACTTGTAAAACGTTCATGATTCGTCTTGAGAGAGCCCAGAGATGTATACTAAAGGTAATGACTGGTAAACCTAGAAGATTTTCTACTTCTGAACTCTATAGTCTGTGTAAGGTACTTACGGTTCGACAATTATATATACTCCAAGTCACTTTGCGCAAGCATAGTGAAATAGCGTACGATGTAAAGTTTGTCAAAGAAACGCGCAGATCTGACCGAGTAT
The DNA here is from genome assembly GCA_944739405.2 of Euclidia mi. Taxonomy (NCBI): domain Eukaryota; kingdom Metazoa; phylum Arthropoda; class Insecta; order Lepidoptera; family Erebidae; genus Euclidia; species Euclidia mi. The sequence goes on along the minus strand of OX123186.2, from coordinate 54,114,541 downwards.
GTACTATTAAAATGCACAGAACTGCTTTGGCATCTCGCCAATATTACTTTTTAAGCCCCAAACTTTATAATAAACTTAATAGGGTGCTCAATATATATCCATTGACTATTGCAATGGCCAAGCTCAAACTCACAGCATGGCTTCTTTCTCAAAACTATGACCAATGTGAAGACATCATTACATGAAATATTAAACATAAACATTTCACACTCATATCACACACACTTACATAACTATCACCCAGTCACTCACACACCCATACACATGCCTCTCACAAGTCACCACTCATACTAATAATATCTAGTTACAAATCATACAACTATTCATAGATAACATCAATTAATACTAAAATATTAAATGTGAATTACTTATCTTTGTTAATTTGTTATACCTTTATAAGTATTCGGATGTGGGCGTTAATGGCTACGACACAGTTTATACTACTGTAGCCATTACCGTTTAAGCTTTGTATAACTGTATAAGGTGTTTAATAAACGAATTTGAATTTGAATTTGAAATATAATTATCTGTGTCTCAGTTGCGAAAGCGTCCGCCATTGTTGTGTTTTGGTCCGCGATCTTTATAATAAAAGTTGTCTTGTGGAAGAAACTGGTGAATATTTTATAAAGATACTTATATAGATTTACTAAGAAATGAATAAATATTAATTGTGAAGTGACATTATTCGTGACAAAGACAAGAAATACAGTGATAAAAGGCAAAAACGTTTTAGAAGGGCTATTTCTACTCTTGAAACTCGCTATTTTCGTAAGTGTTTTATGATAAATATTCTTTTAATAGTTATAAAAGACATAAAAGTACCCAGATTATTTACCTGAAAACATATTTTAGCAACTAAATACTAGCATTCTTGTACATTTTCACTGTTATCTTGTTTCAAATGGTAAATAATTCACACCCACAGTGTTCGTTACAGTAACATGGCGGCCTGGCACGGCGAACTTTTTGTTACGCGTTCGGATTATAATATTTTTAGTGGCGTTAGATTCGTTTGTTACAAATAAATAAGGTATTGTGTGAAAACCTAAAGGTATATGTGATAATGTTTTTGTGTTTATGAACCAAACAAGTAATGCAATTCATTAATATGTGATGAAATGTTTGTGTGAACGAGTGAAAAAAAAAACAAACCTCTAAGTTTGTAAGCTTGTTTTGCCGGAAAGGTCAGTATTTAGTTCTTAATTATCTTATTTATATGAAAGGTAATTTTATAACCAACACAATGATATGCAAATTATGTGATATAATTATATTAAGGAGTCATAATTATTTTTTTCCGGTAACCTATGCCAGTGAAAATTTGCAGCCACGTGACCTTTCGACACATGTAGCACTATGCCTTTAGTTTGATCGCACCTCAAGGGTTAAATTAGTAGCTTTGAAATATTTAGAAATATTCTACCCTAAACGACCAAAAGAAAGTGCATTTGAACCCGAACGTAGATATGTATGATTGCACTAGATTCCTTTTCTAAAAAGTCACTTCGTTATTCTTGAAAGTATATTAGCAAATAGAAAAATATTAAATCTTCAATGGTCCAAACTTAACACATTTGAATGACCTACCTCATTTTACTAGACACTTATGATTACGTAAGTAATGTTTACTCGCACGTTAAGTATGTCAGTAAATACAGAACATTTTATTTCAAATTCTTATTTTCAAGATCGATCTTTTACACGATGGGATATAATTCCTGAAGCGATTTCTTTTGACTGACACTTGGTATGTATTGTCGAGTGGCTGGTGCAAACAGATCGCCAGCCAGCTTTCACGGTGGAGTGCGCTAAGCGCGACCATTTCATGATGTAATCCGCACTCTGAGAGGCATTAGCGGCTCTCACCTCGAACTGCGAAGCTCTTTCTCCTCAAATACTAACGCTGCATTTTCATAGTTTTAATTTATCTTCATCTTTAACTATAAACGTTATTCAAACTATTTATTCGTTCGACTTTAGAAAAGGAAATTCAATTTTAAATTAGTTTAGCTCTGCAACATTTTGATAGCTAAACGCGAGATTATAAAATAATTTTGCATTTCATATAAGCCGGTGGGAAACTATCTCAAGGCTGTTTACTTGGTAGTGCAGCAGTAGAGACGGCAGGCGACGATAAGTAGAATCGTTCCACGGCATAATCCTCTCACTGAAGAGGTATTATCCTACTGCGGAGTCCACCCGCCTGACTACGGATAAGCACCTGCATTGTGTTCAAGTGTCGGTATTTTGACGTACCTACGCCTTCTTATTTATGCAACTTAGTATTTGAGAACATGGCACACGGTTTGTAACACGTGAAGGTTATTTTATCGTATATGAAGTTTATTATTAGGACTGGCAAATTTATTTTGCGGATATTCACATAAAGGTCATTGGGCATATCTGACCCGCTTTGCGAACAGTGGCGGACATTAACCTAAATAGTTTTAAACAAAGGGGAATAATATGACCTTTCATTGCATATAATTGTTTGATTAAAAATCGTCGGAGAAAAATGTACTGGATCCTTTAAAAAAAGAAAACAAACGGTATCAAAGGTTTTTATTTCATCTTAAAGGCATAAAAATAATATCGAAATCGTACAGCGTGGTGCACGGATGAGCTAATGTTTAGATATGTTATACGATGTCTCGTTCGCACGTTGAACAGGTATTTTTTGCACATTAAATAGCTGCGTCTATATCGCTAGCACTGTTTATTATCTGTTTTGGGCCATCAGGAAGCAAAAGACGCACCCGCTGCCTTTTTAAATGATCTTTTGTTTGCTTTGGATCAAATTGAATAAAAAATATTTTAATGAATTAGCATATTATTTTTCTTACCTATATCAATTGATTAGCGGACGCCCGCGACTTCGTCGGCCTCATTCAGCGATCCCGCGGGAATATCGGGATAAAAAGTAGCCTATAACCTTTCTCATGAATGTGGCTATCACACAAAAAGAATTTTAAAATCGGATCAGAAGTTTCAGCGATGAAGAGCATGGATATATACATAGATAACACTTGATTTTTTTGAGATTGCCGTAGCTCACATTAATGCCACTAATGCCATAGTAAATGAGAGCCATATATGAACACACTCTGCTATATTTCGTTTGTGTCCGCCATGGGTATGGTTTCCATACTATGGTGCCCGTTTACCGTTAATAAATAAACTACTAAGATAGACTTCTTACTGCTGTTATTATCTATTTTATTTAAACAATAAATTCAAAAACATTTCGTTTCAACGCTATTCGGTAGTTTGTTTAGTAGGTCAACTAGCTTTAACTTAAACCTTCGTGTGTGACAATACTCAAAACACTAATTAGCTATTTTATTTTTAAATGAACAGTGAAATATTCTGCAATAATTTAATTAACAGATCAAACATTATTTTTACACGCTGTTGTAAATATTATATATTATTAGCTACATTTGGTAACTTTTAGTAAGAGATTTTCTGAGAAGAGCCTCTTACCTACAAACGTATTTTGAAACTACCGATTCTGACAACGACCAAATAATTTTACCATTTTGGTGATGATTTTGATGACATTTAAAATGACGAATAAGAGATGATTCCGACAATAAAAGACAATGAGATTTAATTAACTAGAATATTAACATTATTTTACGTTCAATATATTTAATACGAAACTGAATGTGTATTCAAAGAAGGCAGAGCTTTGAAGAAAATAAGAATACAGTTTTTTCCATTCATCAATGAAAAGTAAGCCGAACCGTACTCTATTCAGGTCGGTTTATAGTTTTACAGAATTTCATTCGTTGGGCACGCATTGCTAGTGGTTCTAAAACGGTCAAAACCATAACTTAAGCTTGAATCACTGTTTTTTTTTTCATACCAAATCGAATACTTGCTCTCTCTCTCTCTGCAAGTTCGTTTTTTTTAAACATGTACCCAAAAATATTTACACTACGTATCAATACATATTATGTGTATATATAGAACTGTGTATTGATATTGAAAATAGACTTATTGAAACCAATATTATTTTTTACAGGCATTAAATAAAAATCAATTCTATTAACAAAAGGAATGATTACTGAAAAACACAGCGTATGAGAAAGCAATACAGCAGATAGATTCATCACAGTGTTTTCACCTTCTTAATTACGTAAAACAACATTTTTTTTGTTTGTGTTCATAAAATAAATAAGTAAACTCTATTTGTGACCACATTCCTTTGTCGACACTCAACAAGACAAGTTCTTGGAATCTTGAAAAAACTTTTCTCTTGCGAGTGAATGCAAGGTTAAAAATACCCAAACGTCTTACTGCAATAAAGGCTCAATAAATCCAAAACAAAACCCTGTGCGTTTCAGCTCAACTGAAAATGTCATCCATCTATATTTCATCCAGTATTTTGTTTATTTTTCTTTATTGGGTAAAAAACAAATCGTTGCTATAGAGTTTACCTGATAAAGTTGTTTGGCCCCGTGCTAATAGAAAATGTAGTTTTGCTTATCGAAAGCTTATTTCTTCATCTAGTCGTTAGACTCAGACGGGGTGACTGCGGTGCCTGGATTTGTTTTGCGCTGCTGCAATTACCTTTTGTTTCTAGTGGATTTTCTTAACAATTTCTGATGTGGTAAAAGTTAAAATCTTTTTTGTACAAGCAGTGTACTCACATGCATAAACTTCAGTTTGTTTTGTTTGTAGGGATTTTCAGATTTGTCATTAAAGTAAGTGCAATCATAGCGAATCAGTATATTTATAATTCTTTCCTTACTGTTTGATTGAGAGACAATGCTGAGCCAAAACTATTGGGGCAAGAAAGTAGCTGAAATTTGACATGTACTAGTATGTTCCTTGGGAACCATAGGGGTGTACTAAGAAAAATCGCTAGGAAACAGTTAAAAAATGTGTGGGCATAACTGTGTGTGTGGCATCCTCTAGTTTACATATAACATCCGTCAGGTACGAGTTGAATTTGCTCGGGTGGGATTCCGTACCATCGCACAATATACAAGTACCTATGAACTTTTATATTCGTGTACACACTAGGTACATTACGTTACAGCGGCTTTCTTCTTTGAATTTAAGGTCTTCTCGGCACCCGCAAAGTACAGCACAAAAAATAATCGCTATACAATAACTATACTTAACAGCATTTGCCATGTAGTACCTTCATTCACCGCAAACGTAAAAACTAAACATTCTAACAATAACAATTACTGTTCTCCCAATTTTGGTAATAACTATCAAATTCAAATTCAAAATCCTTTATTCATTTGGGTCACAATGTGACGCATATGAACGTCAAAATAATAAATTTATAAAATAATTACTTAAAGACTCTACCTTTACATTTACTGCCACGTTCGCAAAGCAATAGGTAGAACCATGAGAAAGAACGGGCAATAAAACTCACGATCACTCTTTTTCATCGCCAGGTTTTGCATAATATACATAATTTACATTTTGTAAGGTGCTGCAACTGTTACACCTTCTATTTCACTTGTATATATTTACTGTACATAATAATACTCCAGCATAATACTTTTGATGTTCATTTGGTTAGCCTCCTCAGAATAGACATGGTGAAACAGGAGCATCCACTTACATTATATATACCTAATAATGCAGGCAATCCGCGAAAGTGATCAGACCCATGATGGAAATGATGCAGTTAAATATTAAAATCTAATACCAGCCCGCAAGACCGTCATCGCAAGTAGCACCCGTTCACGAGTATGACGCATGTGCCAGCCATCATCCCTCTCGCCATGTCCATAACTCTACAACACAAACACCATTTACATCTACACACTTTCATCAAAAGATTATTCTGATGAGAGATCATATTAGGACAAATACTTTGAATAGCGCATATTACGAAACTCACGATATTATAGTGAACATTAAACGATGTTTATTATTCATAAAACTCGCGAAGCATCTTGTCTGTAGAAGCTATCGAGTAGAAAATTTCCTTCCGTTTAGTTTGTTCTCAGCGCCCGTATAGAAAATTGCATTGTTTATATAAGGTTAGTATAAAATAGGTAAGTAAGTCCTTTCTATTGCGCTGCTAACTGCAATACTCAATATTTTCTCCACTTTATTCCCATTCTAAAAGTGTACGTTTTCTGATTTCGGTTTCTTGTCCGACTTCTACAGAAATTCGTTAAATATTTCTACGTGTCTTTATTTTGTTTTCAAATACTGTGTTATAAGTAGGTAGTTCCTTTGTTAGTACTAAAATAGCGAGTATTGTAGGCTCTATTTTATAATTCCATACAATAGGTAGTCTCTTAGTATCGCGGGCGACTTTCTGGACACGGAAAATACCTATTGGTATACATTTTCAATAAGAAAGAAAACATTTCAAGTCGTACTAGTAGTCGTACTTCGATACGTACATCAGTTTTCTTATCCTGTGTAGTAGAGAGATGTCAACTGGCAATTGCGCATATTGGCACAATGACTTACGTGGTTAAAATCTAAACAGTGAGAATTTTAGACTTAAAGCAGACCTAGAGAAAAGCTTAAAAATTAATGACGCTTATAAGAAGGTAACGTCAGACAGCATAATACAAATGACACCTGGGCGTAGTAAGAAACGTAAGGGTCAGCACATTACAACGTTATAAAGCACTATTAGCCAGGTCAAACACGTAAACACAAGCCCTGGATATGAAATTAATGAGAAGGAAGAACACAGTAGCAGCAATAATGCAATGAACATAAATATGTGTACCAGTACTGAAAACTCTAGAAAACCTCCGAAAAATGCTGATCTTCCCCAGACAAACAATCACGGACCTACAACATCACAGTATTTACCGCTGGAAGATAATATATCGACGAACAAGATTATTGTTATTGCCGATGACCAGGGACGCCATATCCAGAATACTCTACAACGATTGGTTGTGCGACCGCTTCCAAGTATCATGCTTCTGGAAACCGGGCGCTACTTTCCAGGATATCTTGGTAACTGAACGTACGCAGATAAGCGCACTAACCCATAGAGATTATGTTATTGTCATGGGTGGTATGCATGATAGGTCACCCACAATCTTTAACATTACCTTAAGTAACTTTCTATGCGTAACAAGGAACACAAATGTTATAATATGTGAGATACCATTTAATAAATGTCTTCGAGAAACTAACTTAAATTATGAATTAAGACTACTTTGCTCTAAATTTACAAATGTGAAATATGCTGATATGAATTTTAGCTTAAGTAGACCCCGCCGTTATTTATATGCACTTCATGTATCCAAAATAATACTCAAAGAAGTACTAGCTATCGGCTATCAAGCACGATCTAGGGAATATCAAACAAAGTTGAGTGCAAATAAGCCTATTTTATCTGATAACTCGACCCAAACGGACGTAATTGAGTTTACCAGTTCTTTAAATAAAACGCCTGTTAGTATTGAAAATGAAAATGTAAATAAAAATGATGATATGTTTTTTCGTAACTAAAACCTTACATGTACTTCACCAAAATATTGCCGGTTTGCTCAACAAATCAGACGCCCTCTCGGTTTCATTAGCGACTCTTGCAGAAAAGAGAAAAGAAATAGACATACTCTGCATAACGGAACATTTTATCATGTCAGGACATCAAAATCATCTTGACATTCCGAATTACTCTTTGGCAGCCTTCTATGGTAGAGCAGATAGTAAAAGAGGTGGTTCTTGTATACTAGTAAAAAACGAACATTCATGGCAAGAGTAGGCTTATATTGCAAAAATGTCTATAGATGGTGTCTTTGAGTGTTGTGCAATTGAATTGTCAGATTTTAAGATAGTGGTTATTGCTATATATAGAGTACCAATACTGAATAGATTAAATATTTTTTATCAAAAAGTAGAGCAAATATTAATTGAAATAAGTAAGCGTAAATATGTTAACATAATAATATGGCGATTTTAATATCGATGTCATGAAAAAAAATAACATTACGTTAGACCTAAAGTGTCTTCTACTTAACTTCAATTTAACCTTAGTGATAGAAAAGCCCACCAGATTAATTAGTCAGATTTGTATTAATAACTTTGCACACAATTTGGGCACGTCATGCACTGCGTTTATAATAGAACTTGCTTTATCTGATCACACAGCACAGGTCTTAAAATGCCAGGTGTCAAAATCCTCTACATTAAAGTTTTGGCGCAAGGAACAAACAGATTATTCCGTGGCAAACATGATAAAATTTTATAACTGTATGAAAAGTTTAAAATTTGACGAAATCTATGGCACTACGGATCCTAACAAAGCAAGTAACTCATTCTTTGAAAATTTCAAATTATTTTACAATCTATGTTTTCCAATTAAAATTGTCACTATAAAGACTGCAAACAGAACTAATTGGATTTCAAAAGGTATAAAAAAATGTAGCAATAAAAAGAGACAATTATGATGGTCTTACAGACTTAAACCGACGCCAGCAAATAAAATACTCTTTAAAAAATATTGTAAGCTATTTAGAAAGATAATTAGATTGACTTAACGAGCTCAAAACATCCATAAGATTAATACCTCTAATAATTAATCAAAAACAACATGGCAAATAATAAACAGTAAAAAGTACAATATACCAATGAATACTATTCTGAAATTAAATATAAATAATACTACAGTTGAAGATCCAAAAGTTATTGCTAATAGTTTTAACAATTATTTTGTTGATAAAATAGTTCCTATGACATAACATTGAAAGTTATACTGAATGAGCCACGGCAACTAAAAAAAGTAGAAAGGATTCTATATGTTTACCCCCAAATGTGCCCCAAGACATAGAAAAAATAATAAAAAACCTTAAAAATACAAAGAGCGTAGGCTACGATGGCATAACAACGAAAATAATTAAATCAGTAAGTAATCTTATTAGTAAGCACTTGAGCTATCTACTCAATCTAAGCATTAGTTCTGGCCTATTTCCGGATATTTTGAAAACTACGGTAATAAAACCAATTTTTAAGAAGGGGAACAAGAATCTTCTAAAAAATTACAGACCTATTGCATATTCTCGAAAATAATACCAATATTCTCGAAAATCTTCGAAAAAAAATATATATATACTCACCTATATAACTATTTCGAAATTAATAAAATAATCTGCGATGAGCAAAAGGGTTTTAGACGAAATTCAACTATAAACATGGCTATATATAATTTTTTAAGTAAAACAATGGAAAATATAGACAAAAGAAATCCGGTTTGCACGATATACTGCGACATGACACAGGCCTTCGATCACGTAGATCATAATATATTAAAAAGGAAGTTAGAGTACTATGGTGTAAGGGGAAATGTCCTGAGTCTTATATCGACATATCTCTCAAATAGGAAGCAAATCACCACTATATCAAGAATAAATGTAAAAACCAAGCGGGAAATTATATATATGTCAAATGAGCGTTATGTTGCGTACGGAGTGCCACAAGGCAGCGTGCTTGGCCCTTTGCTATTCATAATGTATATTAATGACTTGGCTAATGCTATTCACCACCCTTTGACCCTTTTCGCAGACGACAGCACTGTAATAATACCGTGTACAAAACAAGATGATTATGAAAATGACATCAATGAATCTATATCTTTAATTATAAATTGGTTAGATAATAATAATCTTAAGATAAATATCAGCAAAACACTAATAATGCACTTTTCCCAACGGATTAAACATAACAGACAATTAAATATTAAAAATGAAAATCTCAAAATAAATGCGTTGAAACCACTAAATTTCTTGGCTTAATTATTGATAAACAACTCAATTGGAAAACACATGTGGATGGGTTGTGTAAAAGAGTAAGTAGCAGTTCATTTGCCCTCTATAAACTCGCACCGGTAGTGGATATCCACACGCTCCTTACGGCTTATTATGGCCTTGTTTGTTCTGTGCTGCGATATGGAATTATTTTTTGGGGCAACTCAGTAAATAAAGACATAATATTCAAACAACAAAAACGTTGCATTCGAGCTATGTTTGGGCTGCAACCTACGGATAGCTGTAGGCCATATTTTATAAAGTACAAAATTTTAACGATCCCTTCACTTTATATATCAGAATTAGCTCTGTTTGTTAAAACCAATCCACAGCTGTTTCCACGTTTGTGTCAGATTTCGGAACGTAGCCGACAGTGTGAAAATAAATTGTGCCTGCATACCGCTAGGACAGCGTTGATGTCAAAGAGCGTATTTTGTATGACTCCGAAAATTTTCAACAAGGTGCCGAACTCCTATAAAGAATTAAATGCAAATCTATTTAAGAAAAAGTTAAACAGTTTACTGGCAAATAAATGCTATTATAATGTTGACGATTTTCTAAATGACTCTGACATTTAAACCCAGATATATTATGTTTAATGTATATTTTATAATTATGACATGTCTTTTAATGATAATATTTTAATTCAGCAACATTTATATTTATTAATTTTAATATTCTGACTGTAGTAAATAATTATAATTTAATGTGAATTTATATATTTTAATTGGTATCATAGTTTTTATCTAATGTATTATCCTATCAAGTTGATGTTGTGACTTGTGAGTAATAATTATCTGGCATATAGGTACGTAGGATTAATATGTTTCTCATTTGTTAACATCAACATTATGTTCTTAGTTTGAAAACGAATTGTATTTGTATGTCTAATTGAACGGACTAAACATATTGAAACTATAATAATTTTAATGTAACACCAAATGTACATATGTTTTACAAATAAATGAATCTTTATCTTTATCTTTAACTCGCATTGGTTCTACAAAGTTCAATGAACCTCCAGCATAACTCAATAAAAAAAGTAATAATGTACTCTGAATAATGTTTTTAGTTCGAAGTCTGTCGGGATAGCTGGCTTTTACTATTTGTAATCATTGGCTTAGTTTATGCTTTATGGTAAGTCAAAGCCACAATCCTGTTATAAGACATGTATGTACCTACCGTTTGTAATTTTTAAAGCGAAACATATTTACTTTTTACGAACGCATACCTTTCCAAATGTAAATAATGATATTTTTGCGTAAGCTTGGTATAAATATAATGTTCGTATTGTAACGAATGGAAAACGTTATCACGGCGCCGTTTCCTGTGATCTGCCATAAGCCCAGATTAGGTCGGATTGGGACGAGTCGTGCCATCCAACCGGTTATATTGAAGACGTATGTGCGATGTCTGAACATATACTTAATACCTATTAACTTGTCAGCTTCATTAAGTAAATATTACCACTACTACTATTACTCTGTAGATACATTCATGATGTCAATGTAAACTTAACAGACAACTGCTAAGCGATCTCGATTTGAATGACTCCAAGAGTCTAATTGCGGCTTGTCTTAATTTCTTGATTAGTTTGAGTGCCAAAGATTAGTTTAGACTGGTTTTGATTAGGATTAGCGTAGGTTCTATTTGCCTGAGGAAAACTGTATGTTTGTGATGTTTATTTTAATGTTCTCGAATGTGTCCGAAAATAGAAGGTGTAATTTCTACTTCATACATACTTCGCCTTATTCGTATGTTTCATCATATTGCAGATAAACATAGAACATTTGTAATCATGATTTTTTTCCATTGGTATCTTTTCTTCTTCTTAGCGTATCGCTGGCAAACACTTAAATTTTTGAGGCCCAGAAAGCAGCCACACTGACTGCATGTCGGAGGCAGTCGTCAGTTCTTCCTGCGTGCAAGTATTGGTATCTTTAATATGCCATTATTTATTTAATTCCGTTTGAAGATGTTAGGTACTTATAAGAGTAAATCTAGAGTGTTTCCACTCAAGTTTATTTCTACACTTAATTCTATATACCTGCACCAAGACTACGAATTAAGGTGCTAGCACACACAAAATGCTAGTGCTATCCAAAACCAACTAAAGAAAAAGTCGTAAAATCTCTCATCAAAAGTTCGGTGGCGTGCATTTCGGAGCGAATAACCTCGCATTTAGAATTAGAGGTTCGCTTTAAGTCGTCGTAAATACAGCGCAACATAGTTATTTTGAAAAGACTTGCACGCCGCGCCCGCGGCGGTTCGCTTGGCGGAATATAATAATAGTCGTCGGGGCACCGCGGAATATCATCTCGGTTCATTGTGAGAGGCAGGATGCTCATTAGATGAGCGCCCCGGGCCGCCGCCCGCTCTGCATGCCGCCCGCACGCCTACCTTCTGCTACACTACTACTCTGCCCATCACACCACTTCACATTCTAATTAGTTTTATTTCAACTCATGCTTCCACTCATTTAACATCTCGCCAAAAGCCTCAAATTGGTGTCCTACTTTTTCCGTCCATTGCATACTAATAATATAAATTTGAGGATCTCTTCCAACGGCGTTCTGATAAGACTGAAACGAGCAACTGAAACGGAAAGTGTTCCATTCTGAAGTTACGTCTCGCGATAAAGTTTTAGTTAGAACCTATTAGGATATACGACTTGCAGATCTAATAGGTTTTAACCTCTATGTTATCGCTTAAGTTGAGTGCGGTGTTAACATTATAATTATAACGACTGGTGTAACTCAACTCTGGAATAATGTCTAAGTGAGTTTGCCAAGCCGATGTAATATTTTAATCTTATCTTTCGAGTCAAGTTTCATGTCTCGCGAGGAAAGTTTGATCCGCGGTTCAAGTTTCGAGACGAACGACGAGCTTACAACTGTGACTGCGGGCCCCTTCACTTCTCTACATCAAAATAGACCTAATAACACTATTATGAGCCCGAGCCCTCTGAAAACACTGATTATAACGTGTTTTAAATAGAGGTGCATAGGGTTCCCACCAAGAAAGGTGCATAGGGTTCCCACCAAGAACTTAGGGTCCCAAGCCAACCTCACCTGCAAGTGGTGCACCTGCCGATCAACGGACGAGGCTCTGGCGAACAAAATATCCCGATAAGCGGCAATAGGCTCGCCACCTATTACGTGGGATCAAAACACTGGCGAAAAGTGGGCGTTTAATATGCCTCTGCCTACCCCTTCGGGGAAACAGGCGTGAGTGTATGTATGTATGTATGTATGTTAAATAGATGGAAGTAGCTCTTGTTCTCGCAAAACAAACAAAAAATATAAAAGCAACAAAAATGTAGTATTCGTTTGCTCGAAGTAGAAACTTGAAACAAAACAGTATCTGTGTTAAGTAGAGGTGTGCCGTTGTTCTGAGAAACAATCTCTTTTGCTCAAGCTCGGTAGTGACTAAGCATTTTCAAAGTTAAGAAGCCTTGTTTGGCCGCTTCCAATATTTGTTAAGCCCGTGTCGGTTTTACAAGATGCCAGCTTGAGATAATTAATGTGTAGCCTCTGAAACCCCTTTCCTAGTAATTTAAAAACTTCTAATTGAATAAAACTTAACAACCTTTGTCTGTTCATCTAAACTGTCGACTATAGAGGCACTTGATGGACCTTAAGTAGTACTAGTAAATAATACAACTAATGTTAGACTAGGCAGGCCGGACGCCGTTAGTTACGATTTTCATTTCAAATAAGTTTCGAACAACTAGTTCAAACTAGGTTCAAACTATTTGACATAAATTCCTACTACCCTTTTAGCAGCTTTTCAATGTAGAAGAAGTATAAGTTTAACCTTTCGTATGCTTAAGAGCAGATCTGCATGAGACACAATAGATTTTAATTGTGTTTGGTAACTCAGCATACGAGAGGTTAAAGGAAAATGGTTATAGTTGTAATGTTCTGTGTGCTAGTTTATTTCAGCGTGTTTTGTCCACTTTTAAATTATACTCTACGAAGAAATTGACATTGCTAAGAGGTTCAGTAACGGATGCGCTTGCTACTCGCTTAGCCCATCAAGATGACAATAAATGGAGGTCGGCAGCACAATTAATTGCTTCTAAGGAATGTGCTCAGCTGCAGCGCTGCAGTGATAACATACATATAAGATCAATGGTTTATACTCAACTCTCACTTACAGTTCCAGCCATGCGATATATCATTTTGTACACAAACACAAATTAACATAATTAATATGGATTTCAATTATTTTAGTAATTTTAATCTTTGTACAGACTTTGAATATGCGATGGATTTGGTAAAATGAGTTTGAAAATTAGATTCAGAACGACCTTTACCATTATCAGAACATTGTAATGAGCGTTCAATATTGCTCCACGTACTAGTTGAGACTCCGTAATCTTAAAACGCCGCTTTACTGAGAGTCATTCGAGGTAACGAGACCATAACTCCGTCTTGTCTGGATACGGCATAATCCCGACGCTCACGAAACTCCACAGAGCCAGATAGAGAATAGAAATACGATTAGTGGGGTTTGTTTAGTTTGATTGGAGCCGGCTAAACCTGCATTACTTGGAGATAGCACGATTTCTTCGCGTCCGTGGTTGATAACTTTAATTTTGGGTAACAGCGGGATCAGTGACAGTTAATCTGTAAGTCGCTGGGTTCACACGATACACATCTAAGTCAGATGTTGTCTATCTTGCTTAGGACGGGTGGGAGTGGGTTAATGACTCGGAAATCATTCGGGTTAAGTTCCTTCGGCTACGGATTGGAAGATAAGGGCTAACAGATTTGTTGGTAGCGCGCCTCTATCGAACTCGGACCTATCGTATCATTCGGAGACAATGGTATTTGATTTGACTGTGACATTGTGTACCTTGGCATTTGCATTCACAATATACCTAAGTCTGGATAGAAAGAAGCAATATGTTTTCACTTAGTTCATTTAAAGATAATAGTTAGGTATTACCTATACCTGCAAAGAAAATTGGAAATATTTAAATCATAAAAAGTCAATACTTTCACTTTTCCTTAACCCGTATTTGGATGATATGAAATTTTACGAAGAACTCGTTTACATTAAAACACTTTGTTCAAATTTCAAAGTTGCTGAAATGCACTATTAAAATATCGGTCTTTATAAATCAGGTACATTTTTCAATGCCATGTCAAATGTGTTAGGTGAACAATGAAAATTAAATCTGTCTATATGTATCACGTAGGTACTTTCGTTTCAAGTATCAGATACCTATTTTAAGCACTGATACAGGCACCATAATTAATTATTGTGATATAATTAGCATGATATCCTCAGTACTGTGCTTATACTCTTTCCGTTGGTTGGAGTAACTACTCCAACCAACGGAAAGAGTATAAGCACAGTTCCCTCTCTTTTACCTGAGGTTTATGTACGTATAATTGTACATACTGAGCAAAACATGGCAATAACCAATAGGTAATACATATTTTGCTTTACCTTTTGGGAATGCAAGCGTGACTCCCATTAATAACATACATGCATAGAGGTATATAAGTATTGCAATTTTTTAATAATATTGCATTAAAAATATATACTGTGTAATAAACTGAAACTTTTATTAATTATTAAACCTAAAACATGTCGCACAACAGCAGATGTTTCTCCTACATTCCTGAGCGCTGTGCGACTAAGACCCGAGATTTCCGGTTCATTTATCTGATGCCTCATCATAGTTCCGTTGCAGCCGGATGCAGGCGGTCAACGGTTAATTGATTATTCGGTAGTTAACCGGGCGAAGCTTTCTTGCGACACGCCGACGAACCCGGTTATGTTTATAAAGAAGCTTAATGCAAATTATTTAAGCCGGTTACGTCAGGCTTTTCAATGTTTTGATTGGATGTCGGTTGGTTACTTTGAATGTTCGACGTTTAAAATTGTTGGTGTGACGTTGTTTATGGGTTGAAGATGTGTGCTTGAATAAGTTCTATTTCAAGTTTGTAATACCGTAGATAAATTTCGATTTTGGTCTGTAAGGAGTTTATTAAATTTATAAACTACTATAGGCACGTTGCGTGACTATAATATACCCTTATTTTAAAAGCATAAGTATGTAGGTACCTAACCTATATGGATTATAGTGTCTATCAACCGTAAATAATTAAACATTTTGCTTATTTATTTATATTAATTTGAATGAGGGAGGGAAAAATGGCAGCCAATTAAAAGCTGCAACAAGAAGCATGATGTGAACAAAACAATAGAGTCAGTCTCTACGGTCTATTATTTGGAATACAATATTCTTGTTAGTGTAGTACACGTATGTATAAGGTTTGTTGTTGATCTATTTATTCAAACAAGGGAGATGAAAATCGTATAATAATGTAGAGTGCCAGGATGACGGGTACTAAGATAGTTGTAGTAAGACATAATAGGCTGAAATATGGATCATGACTATTGTTTAGTTATTGATTTAAGATAGGAATTCCTCTTCTTATTCGTTTCTTCATTAGTAGAGTGCGTGTTTGCAAAGACTTTTTCTTTAGGTCTTTGAGAACAGTCCTCCACGTATATTTGTCTTCGGTAGGTATACCAGAGCGGCACTGATATTATGGTCCGTAAGATGTTTGATTTGGTGCGATCATTGAGTAGGAGAGCGCCCTCTTCTATATTTCCTGTGATCATTAAAATCTCCAAATTATCAATTTCTCGACGAGCTACATGTAGGTACAAAGTAGTACAATGGGATTTTTTGGAGATAGACTGTGGAGAGTACGTGACTATCTACAATCTGACTCCAAAAATTCCCATAATATCCTCCAAACTAATCTTTGAGAATTATTTGGGGGATATTATGGAATTAAGGCAGTTATAGCCTAGTGAATATACCAACAGACTGCCAGAGGGTATCGGATTCGAAGCCATAGCGCGCACCATTGACTTGATTGTTAATAATCACTTCTCCCGTGCCTTGGAGAGCCCGTTAAGCCGTAGGTGTCGGTGTCATGAAGATCTTTGACAGTCCTTATAGGGAGTCAGTACCTCTGAATAAACTGACACTAGTGTAAACTATGAAATGTCGCGTTTGGGTTGCGGATGTCAGACAGGCAGTCGCTCTGTGGAAAATCTGATATTTAGCCAAATCCGGTTAGACTAGCAAGCGAGACCCGGTTTGCAACTGGGATAAAGCTAGAAGGATGATGATTATGACAGTGATTCTCATCATCATCATCCGATAGCGATTTAGCTCATAAATTATTATTGGCTGGAAAGAAATTTCAGCTAAAGAAGAGACATCAGTTCACGTGCTTAATTCTACTCTGCACAAAATAACTGTGCAACAGACGATGCTCCTGCACTACAATCCTAGAGCTGAGTTGAATAACGTGGCTCAGAGCCTCATAGGGCTCTGAGCCACGTTATTCAACTCATAGCATTTCGCTGGGAGCTGCATATATGAGTAGCTGACTAAACCATTGTGCTACTTTTAACGCCCCCATTTGAAAGAAAACAAGTCCGCTAATTAGTTGGACTTAGACGACAAGCTGACTCTAATTAAAACACAATAACTGCGATCAAAGAGTTCCACATTCTTACTTCAATATTAACCAAACAGCGCATCATTAAACCAGAACAGTCATATACTATTACAAACATTAAATATACTTACTTTATAACAAACATAGTTGTGATAGTGTGCCACTCACACAACTTTGACAGACGTAGCTGACAAACGTTTACTTAACTAAGTCAATTCAAGGTAATAAGGCAGGGGAGCGTTGGCGCGCATAAACGTAATGTTCGATATTTAAATTGAATAGATACGTTGAAAACATTTCGTTTGATTTATGGTTTTATTGGCTGAATGTATAATGAGGCCAGTGATGAGTTCTAATTTCCGAACGACTGTTGGATTTTAAGTTTAAAACTTGTTTCAAGTGAAATGAATATTGATTTGGTTTTTATGTTTTCCTCACTGCCTGTCTGTCTCTGCCAACTTTAAATTGAATGTTAGTGTACTTTGAGAGTCTATTTGATAAGATGTCGTAGGCTTTATATAATTTAAAACTGATAATTTTATAAGTGAAGCAATAGGTACTGTGAAATACTATACTAATTCCAAAAGCCAATAGGATTTTGACATTGGAAGAAGATATTATCACTGTATTTTATTGTCTGGTTTACTAGTAGTTCATCAAACATCTAAATATTTTCGAAAATTTACTGGTTCTTATCCGATTATTAATAATTTATAATAATCACTACAGACATCATCAGCCTTTAACAGTCCACTACTTGACTAGGCCTCTCCTTTGAAAGGAGGTATTGGCCTACTATACCACGCTGGCCAAACGGGTTAGTATAGGGTTTGTATCAAGTTTTCCTTCTCTTACAGTGCTGTTCTCTGCATAATAAGCTCCCTCTGTCGGCTCTTACGACACCCATGGGATGATATGGGGTGGTGACATTCCGTATTCTTAATCCGTCACCACACGGATAACTACAGTATTATCATAAAATTATTAATAATCGACAAGTATAGACCTGACCAATACTTTGAAACTGGAAAACATGTACCTACTTAATATATGAGACAGGTAAAGTCCTCCATTGAAGTTTAAACTAGTACTCAACAAGGTAGTTAGTTTCTCATTGTTTGAGGTTCACGTTCAAAAACTTGAACGTCAATATCATAAGCTTGCTTATAATAAGGTGTTATCAAGTGTCTTGACAGTAGGCCCTCGACCGCGGAGCGTCTCTTGATAATTGACGCCCGGGAAATTACATGTCGGGCCGCAGACAGTTGTTGATGACGTCACGACACTTGATTATAAACGATTTATTTCACAAATGATGCCAGCGATACAGCACCAGCCGAGTGTGCGCCTAATGTGGTTAGTTAATAAAACTCGAGGTGGATACGTTATGATTGAGGTAGCAGCTGCTGGAGTTATGATAGCGTGCTGGCTGTATGGTATTTTTTTTAAGAATTGCAGTGCGGTGAGTTTTAGAGTGCAAGCTATTACCTCTGTAACGTGGCCCAAGGCTTTATGTTCTTATTGAATGACATCCATTTTGTCTTTGGGATTGATACAACAAAAAATTGTGCAAACCCTGGGCTGCTTCTTTGAATCCTAGTATTTCAGAAGAAGGAAGATATAATTTTGTAATTAAAGACTGTGAGATTGATAATCAAAGGTTTACAAACATTTCTGGAGAAAAGTGCATTAAATTATATGTGTGGTTACTACAACACTCATTTTAATGAAAGCGTGATGTTATAGCAACATACCTAATACTCAAGTCAAATAAAAGGCATTCCAATGAATCAATATTTGTTACATTGTTCTTGGAATTTGTAACTGTAACTTCTAAAGGAGGCCATACAATCTCACAAAGTTACTTTGCATTACTTGCACGAAATCGAAATGTTTCGAACACAACCTTAACGTTATTATGATGCCGAGATATTGATTCTCACTAAACATTGTGCGAACATCTCTTGCAATATAAATTTACGACTTGCAAAGTATCGGGGACACTGCATCTGTATTCTAAGAGGGTATTTTCGACACAAGAGAAGATAAAGATTTCAATGATGTAGGTAATAGACTTATTTTTGCTTTGAACATTCAATTCTTACATGGAAAAGGTTTCTTCGTTTGTTTACTAGGAATAATTCACAGTAAACAATGTTTTGCTAATGCATGTGTTGGCAAGGTAAGTATAGGTAATTATTTAATAATTTTCACCCTTCTATGTGTGTAATAAACACTAAGTAAAATATTTATCACACATACAACTCACGCGCATCATTAGCAGTAACAAATTTCGCCAACCATGGAGACGTTTAAATCTTAATTTATTTTAAAATTGTTCAAAAGAGTTCTTGTTGCTGTGTTATGAGCTTATACTGATATTGCCATTCAAAATACGTTACTTAGTTCAATAATTATTCCTACAAGACAGGACTAGTATATATTTTATTACTAGCTGTTTCCCGCGGTTTCACCCGCGTCCTGAGGGAACTACTTCGCGTAGCCGGTTAATTTATAGCCTAAGTTACTCCTTGTTGTGTCAGCCATCCGCCAGTAAAAAATCCGTCAAAATCGGTCCAGCCGTTCCAGAGAATAGCGAGAACACACAGACAGACAGACAAACAGACAAAAATAAAAAAAAAACATTTCGGTATATGCACCGTGTATACATCCATAATATGCATTTAGTAAAAAGCGGTTATTTTAATATTACAAACAAACACTCTAATTTTATTTATGTGTATAGACAAGCTGTTTCCCGCGGTTTCACCCGCGTTCTGAGGGAACTACTTCGCATACCCGGTTAATTTATAGTCTGAGTTACTCCTTGGTACATCAGCTATCCGCCAGTTAACGTGCCGTCAAAATCGGTCCAGCCGTTCCAGAGATTAGCGAAAACAAACAGACACACAGAAAAAATGGAAAGAATGTCATTTCGGTATATGTACCGTGTATACATCCATATGCATTTAGTAAAAAGCGGTTATTTTACAAACAGACACTCTAATTTTATTTATGTGTATAGAATTCTTGGTGTAAGCATACGACAAAGCCTTAAGCATTTTATAAGGCAATAAATCTCATGAAACTTAGAACTATAAATGAAATGTTGAGTTCATAATTAGATAATAAATCATTCAAAAGTTTTTAGTGCTATTATACTATAAACGAAATATATGAATACTCATACATTTCGTAAAAAAGCATACGCTTTTGTATGCTTCATAATATTGCTCTTAGTTAATCTCACTCATTATTAACAAAATATACTTATACTTTCGCTGATTCTATTGTCAAAAACATTTTTGTACATTCCAACGAGTTATCATTGAGGATTGAATGGTATCGCTGCCTTATTCTTTAGGTTTGCCCAAGTTGATTATACTCTGGTCCAAATAATTATAATATTCCTCCATCATGACCCACCAAATGGCACACGCTGCTCTAGTGGTATATAATAATAATAATTAGTATTTTCGGCTTTGTATATAAACTGTTCCACTGCTAGGCCAAATCTCTTGTTATAAGAGACTTCCCACAGAGAACAAACAAAAACACTAGGCACAAAAGGCGACCTAAACATTTAAAACATTTTGCTGCTATTACAGTGAGCTCTATGAAAATGTGGACAACGACTAGTAATAGATAAAGTCGTATATAAGTATTCGATAAGATTATACTTACCTACCAACTGCCATATCGTCGAGAGCCATTCACAGTTCACTGCTGAACTTAAGTCTCTTCAAGATAAATAAAGATTTATTTATTGCATAATTGTGTACAGTAGTTCTTATTATTAAGATACCCGAAATGGTAGTAAGTACCATGAGTGCAATGCAAGAATGCCCTAAAAGATGTAGAAAATATCCCTCTATTATACGAATTAAGTTCGCTTATTGCAACTCAATACAGAAAACACTATTGTTATTTTTCCCCTCATTTACCAAAAAATATATTTAGCAGGTAGTAGGTACCGGGTTACATGATGCACACGAACGGCACATGTCGTGTAGTGAGCGCAATGTCCGACACGGAAACGGAACAGCGAAATTCAATAGCGCGCGTGAGTAATAAAACGTGGCCTGTTGACAACGGTCCGTTGCACTATAGTTGAGACTTCATTTCAGTTGGTAAATTTGTCGAGCGTCCGCCCGAAATTGTGAGCTTATTGCGTCCACGGTTTGTTTGTCCGGACGATCAAAGCTTTGCAAGCTACAAGGTGCGCCCACAATCAAATAAATGTCGCAAAATAATGACGTTTCGCGTATCGTTGATGCAACAGATGCAATTTTGCTGGTACCTACAACAGCTAATGAATAACATAGTTGCCAGCCAGTTTTAAATATATACGCATTACTTCTTGATATTACTAATATCAAGAAGTTTTATGAATCTGCGTGTAAGGAACATACACATGTTCCTTACACGCAGATTCATAAAACATAATTCATAAAAGAATTTACAAACTCAGGCACACGCCTGAGTTTGTAAATTCTAATATCTAACTTTATTCTGACTGCTGCTAGAATTTGGAAATGAAACATACATTTTAATTTTAAAGTATTGCGTTTACATTGTAGCTGTATTTGCATAACTAAAGCTGCGAATTTATTTTGTAAAAACTGCAACAATAGTGACTGCGTGTTTTCGAGTTATTATCGATGTTTGCTTTGTACTTAAGTGAACAGATTTTTTGTTAGCCTGTATTGTCTCACTGCTGGCCAAATGCCCCTCCCCTGCATTTTGGTATTTAAATAAATATATTTGGTAAGTGAACAGCATATCTATAAAAAATACAAGTTAGAAATGACTCTCTTAATCTGTATAGGTATATGAAATTCTTGCGATACTGACTGACAATCAGATAAGCTATAGCCAAAACTATTAGGCGTAAGAGGCTGACATTTGGTATAATTAAGTGCTTTGGCGACCATAGGGTGCTCTATGAAGGAATTACCCAAAATCTGGCAGAAACGGTTATATTGAAAAAATGTGTGGGTGTAGCTGCATCCTCTATTACATATACTTCACAATTATTAGCTTCGCTTTTCCAATGGACATCATTAGAGAACCGTACCATTATTATTTATCCTCGTTCCGAGCAAGAACTGCGGCGATCGACTGGCCCCAGTCTAGCGGCACTTGGCACAAGTTAAATGTAGTGTAAACAGAGGTAGTTATCGCTACACAACACGGCACTAAATCTTCCACTACCGTCGGGGTACGCCCGACCGTTTGTCATGTCACCTACCGTCGCTCATGCCCTCTATACTGCGTATGTCGTGTGTGATTAGGATGACGATTTATCAATTCCCAATTGGAGCCATCATTGTTTACTTTTGTAAGGGAATCGCGGATATAATCAAATTGTATAATGTGATGTTTGATTCAGCTGGACTATGTAGGTTTATATTGCACGCAGAGCATAGTGGTTAAAGCGCCCATCTCGTCTTTAACACTGCGCCGAATATTGTGAGTTCGATCCCCACATGGGGCAACAGTTTCAATGATCGTGCCGGCTCTGAGATTTATTAATTGTGTCCGTTGTTTGAATGTTGGTAAAGTACCCCGCGGACAGGTTATTTTTTTAAATTAACACTACATGGTGGTTGGGCACTGAAAAGTGTGGTAGGGAGGTAATGACGTTCTTAACTATGTAATCGCCAAGATTGTTTTTATAATATTTGACAGTTTTTGCTTGAGTTTCATTGGACCAATATTTGATTCTATTCGTTTAGTTCTTTATAACTGCCAAAAATACTAAGAACATGCCACATTTTAAACATGTGAATATGAAAACCATTACACATTCAATGATGCATTAGCAAACGCCACAAAACAATAACTAGTTGTGAATGGAGCAAGATGATTTTACAAACTGAAGTGAAATTTTCGTGAGCGCACCTGTGTTTTGGAAGCGTGTTAGTTTTGAAGTTTTTATCACGATTTTATGCTGCTTCGTGCCCGTGATTTACTGACACGACACGGTATATTCTGTGAGATATACAACCGGAATGTCAACAACAATGCATGCAATTTGCTTTCAATGTTTTAGCATAACAGTAACGAGTGACAAACATAGAAAAGATGGATCTATGCCAGACTAACACATTTATAATTATCTTTATACTTTATCTTACCAAGCTATTCTTTACTTGTATGACAAACTTAACCGTAGGTAAGGGTATACCGAACTAGACTGCAGTCGTTGCTCTGCCTGCGTCAACTAAGTATCCTTTGGTGAAATCCGTACAAAAATGCGTTCGAATATTTTTGAGATTATCGCGTTCACACAGACAAACAGGACGACCGAGAACCTTCATTTCATAATATGTATAAATATAAATAGTACAACATTTTATTCTTCTATTTATAAATTATCAGGCCAATGCATCGCGAGTCGCACAAATGATGATTGTGCTTTTATTAACTTCTAGGTAAAACTCAACACTCAAGTTCGTGTTCTTACCACACTAAGTATAAAGTTTGATACAATATAATTAAAAGAATATTCATACACGATGAATTAACGCCAAACTTTCAAAATACCCTTCGCTGTTCTCAAATAAGACTTTTCACTCCTGTTTTCAAATTACCGGCCAATCAAAGTCCATTTATCCGATGGGGATAAAGATTTAATTTTACACAAAGGAGAATGTTCCCGGTAATACTACTACAGTCACGTTATTGCTTCGCTTTCGAAAACAGTTACAAACGATGTAGCCGTTCCGTTACAATATTTTAATACCTGAAAAAAGCTCAACAATATAACGTTCCTCTTTTACTTCAGTTAATGAGTTTTCCAATTTGAAGCAAAAACAGTTTTAGTTTACACTTTTATTACTTTTTGCGTGGCTTGAACCAGCGCTGCGTGAATATTTACATTTCACAACTGACATTTGGGAGGGATCGATTGACGACCTTCTAATGGTGTGAACGTCACTTATTACTACGTAAAATATCGCCACAAATGTGAGGGGAAAAAGTAAATTTGGGGCTTCAGGCGGCAGAGAAACGTCGTAATCCACATGATTACTATACGCTTATTGAAAATGCTCCCAATAGGGTACTAACCTCAGTCTAGATTGTAAATTGTTTGTACACGTATTAAATTGAGTTATCTGAAGGTTATGCCGTGCGGTATACCGCTCAGCTTTCCCCGTGGGCGTCGTAAGATGTTACAATGGATAATATCGAGCAGGCTTATGTTTATTTATTTCTACATTTACAGGTAACTTAACCATGTAGGTAACGTTTATAGCACAGGTTGTCTTGCCGTTCCATGTAGCTCGGTTAAAATGTCTTTTATTTATTGCTTTCACCGGTGGCAGACGGGACACCGACCCAACTGATGGTAGAAGCAATGCCAAGGAGATACCATTAATTCGCTGCCTACCACGAGAAACAGAATTAGAGAAAATGAGCAGGATGGTGACAACAGACGACGACAGAGGTACGTGGTTTAAACCACGAAAGACTATTTGACACTAAATTTAACTTATTATTATTTTATTAAACGTTGAGTCGTTGACTGACGGTTGCCTAAAACCTCAAATATCTAATTGCATATTTCGTTTGTATCGTTATTGAATGCAATGCCTCTATTTAATGTAACCATTAATATTATACCTTTAAAAATACTAATTCAGTCGGCATGCACGCGATAATAGCCATATTGCAAATCCTAATTTGTAGAGCTTTAAGTATAGTTCAGTTGTTGCTAATTAACAAATACAAAACTAAAACCCATTCGATAGTTTAATTTTGCATGTAGGTAATTATTTAATGTACTGGCAGTGGAAGGGAGGTCAATGGGATTAATGGCTTATTCAGTTCAATACTCAAATAAAGTCTTCGTACAGTTTAAAATAATTAAGTTCCATCGAGTCTTTTGGCAATTGGTTGACTATTCGTTTGTATTGATTAAAATATAACAATACACTTGTTAAAATAATATAATTACTTTTGTTTATAAATAATGCCACTGCTGGGCAAGGATGAGGCTACAGTCCACAACGCTGGTTAAGAGGGGATCGGCAGACTTCACATGCCCTTCGAGAACATTATGAAGAACTATCAGACATGAAAATTTACACACGATATTTTCTTTCACCATTGATAGTCTGATTGTACAGATAAGATAATGTGAGCCATTTGTATTTAGGCTGAATCTGCGACATTTCTCATTATAAAAACAACTGCCACACAGCCAGACTCGAAGCAATAATTTGCGGATAACATAAAGTGTTGTTTCTTGTGGGAATCGAACTCACAATACTCAGCGCAGTGTTTAGCGGCGAGAAGGCCGCTTGAACCGCTCCACCGTCCATGCAGTCCGTATCTAAAGTAGTACTAATAATTGAGAATACGCCATACGAAGCGATACGATGTAGTGAACATAAATAAAGCCTATAGGGCGATAGGGTTACCAGTGTAGAAATTATAGACTTCTTGGGTAGCTTTGACCGTTTATTCTATATTTCTTCATACATACATTTACCAACTTATACTTATGCATATACGTATTAACCCTATGTGAGGGGCGAAGAGGACTGCGGGGCTATCGCTCTTCGCTTCCTCCCTACGCTTCGCGAGTGTCTAAAGAGGACTGCGGGGCTATCGCTCTTTAAACCTCGATACTTAGCTAACCTGATGACTGCGGGGCTATCGATCAGGTTTGCTATATCTACTGGACACCAGAGTGGACTGCGGGGCTATCGCACTCTGAGTCGCCTAGCGAGCGAATGAATAAATCTCGTTGTTGTCTTCTTCTCACCTCCCCTGCTGGGGTCGTGGGGAATCCTTTGGAGATTTACTCCTTTAGGAGGTCTTCTGCGCGGTCCACTACTGTGGAGCGGTCGTTGGGTTAGCCGCCCTCGAGGCTAACCAGCCGGGTGAATCTCCGTTGGGAGAGGCCCAGTTAGTCGCCTGCGAGAGGGCGGCGGCTGGTCGTCTGGCTGGTATGGTGGTAGTGGTGGTGATGAAGCCCCGCTCGAGGGAACCGAGATCAGTTCCCGAGCGGGGCGCATCAGTCTCCTCCGGATGAGCGTGGTTGAGTCTGAATGGGGGAGGGGGGCGATGTTGACGAGGTGGGGGTGTTCTGAGCGATCTGCATGCTCGAACATACCCCGGGCCAACCCGCTCACAAATCCCTTGATCGGCTCCCATTTGAGGTCCCGATATATGGTCGCGTTCCTGAGGTACCTGGGCGCGTCCACCGCCAGGCGAAGACACTTGTTTTCCACCCGCTGCAGTCGCTGCCGCGTGGTCTCTGCTGTCAGGTTGTACCAGGCCGGCCCCGCGTATGTGAGGCGCGACCTGATGTAGGTTTTATAGAGAGCCAGCTTGGCTCTCAGCGGCAGTCTTGAGGACAGCAGCGGGCGAAGTTTCGCCCTTGCAACCTGGGCCTTCGCGGTCATCGTATGGACATGGTGGGCCATCGTCAGATTCCTGTCGATGGTGACGCCCAGGTACTTGACCGTCGGCGACCAAGGGATTTCCTCCCCCATCAGCTTCAGGCACGGTGGGTACTGTACCCGTCCAGTTACCAAAGCCTGGGTCTTGGACACGTTGCACTTGAGCCTCCACTTCTTCAGCCAGCCCGGGAGCGCCTCAAGTGTCGGGCTCAGCTTCCGTGCAGCGTGTCTGGCATTCCGGGAGCTGGACAGGTACGCGGCGTCATCCGCGAACAGTGCCAGCTTCACGTCGCCCACTACAGTAATGTCGTCCGTGTAGTCGTAGGTCGTAGGGCGTACAAGACAGGGGAAAGGCAACTCCCTTGTGGAACTCCAGCTCTGATGGTCCTCTCCTCTGACGTGACCACGTGGAAGGTTCTCATGATGCGATGACCGTGATGAGTTGTCGTGGGATAGGGGACGTCGACAGTTTATAAATGAGGCCGTCATGCCACACCCTGTCGAACGCCTTCTCCATGTCGAGCATCACGGTCACCGTGTGGCCTCGCTTGTTCCTCCACGTGGGTATCTCGCCCAGTACGCGAGTCAGCTGTAGCGTGGTGGAGTGCGCTTGGCGAAACCCGAATTGTTCGGGCCTCGGGATGAGATGCGGGGTGATTCTCGCCAGCAGCAGCCGCTCGAACACCTTGGACGTCGTCGAGAGGAGAGTGATGGGCCTGTAGTTCTCCAGCTTCCTGGGGTCCTTGCCGGGTTGGGGAGTACAATAACCCGGCCACGCTTCCAGATGGTCGGGAAGTGGCCGGTCCTCAGGATGCCGTTGAAGAGCTGGGTCGCTGCAATCAGTGATTTCCGGGGAAGTCGATGCAGCGCGGAGTTCGAGATGCCGTCCTCACCAGGCGCCTTCCGGGGGTTGGTTTTGCGGATCACCGCTGCAACCTCTTGCGGGGTCACCAGCAGGTCACCTCCATCCGATGAGACGAGGGGCGTTGAGAGGTAGGTCCGGACTAGCTCCTCTACCTCTCGTGAGTGGGCCTCGTCTTGGACCTCGTGGAGGGTGAACTGTTGTTCGAGGCTGCTCGCGATGATCTCTGCCCGGTCTTTGGCCTTATAGCGCAAAAGGCCGTCTCTTCCGAGCAGGGGGCGCGTCGGGATTGGGTCCGCAGACAGCTGTTTGCAGAGGCGTGACAGCGAGGCCTGGTTGTCCTCGATGTGGGACAGGTGTTGCTCCCACTCGTCCCGCCTGTGCTCCCTCAGAGCGGCCTTGAGCGCGTTGGTGAGGCGGTTGTATCGGGTTTTGTCCCGGGGGTGCCGAGTTCTCATCCAGGTCTTCTTAGCATCGCGCTTTTCCTCGAGCAGCTTCCGTATCGAGGTGGGAAGGGGTGCCCGCCTCTCGGAGTTGGACCTGGTGCTCGAGGATGCTCGAAGCGCGGCCTGAATGGTGCTGGAGAGCTCCTCGGCGGCTGCGTCGACTTCCTCAGAAGTGTGGATGGTGAACAGCTGATGGTAGCCGGCCAGCTCCTCCTCAAACTGGTCTCAGTTTGTCTGGGTGCGTGGTCTCGGCAGGTTGACCATCATCGCGGGTTCCCTGAATACCAGCAGTACCGGTCGGTGGTCGGAGGGCAGGTCTGGCAATAAATCGAATAAATCTTCGATGCGCATGAGCTTATATAGGCGGGTCTTGTCCCACCACTTCGATGACGTCGTATGCGATGCACGTTGAGTGAAACAGATAGTCGGTGTGCGAGCGGGAAAGTATTCGAGTCCGCGCGTAATGATAATATTGTCTTGCTACATTCTCCCCCTCTGATACTCGTTAGCGTCCCGTGAGAGTACCAGCATTCTTGCGAGGTCGTTCTCTTCGACGGATCGGATTAACAGCTTCTGGCAAGACGTCATCTCTTCTTTCAAACTTAGTTATTGCAGAGGTGTGATATTTTCCAATTGAAAGTTCAGGTGAATCTGGGTGTGCTACTACATAAGTAGAAGTGCCATGTTTCTTCAATATAATGTAAGGACCATCACGACGAGGAGCAAATTTTGCGGAGAATTGTTTATCAGTGTTACTAATAGGATGAGTCTCTACTAACACTAAGTCTCCAATTTTCTATCCTCTTCTCTTAACATTTGCTTTGAGTCTATTTGATTCCAAATTATTTTCAATATTTTCTTTCGCAAGTGCCAAATTTTGCGCCAATTGTTGCAAAGTTGGAGTTATTTCTTTAATGAAGTTCTCAGATTCGATAGTTGAACTTAAGTCGTGTGTCAAATCATATGTGGTTCTTAACTCGCGACCAAATGTTAGGTATGCTGGTGAAAAACCTGTTGTTTGACAGATTGCTGTATTCATAGCAAAACGGATTGCAGGTAATGTAGCTGGCCAGTTTTGGTGCTTATCTTTAACCATCATAGCTATTTGTGACTTCATGTCTCTATTCTTCCTCTCTACAGTGTTTGGTTCAGGATGATAAACAGGTGTATAAACTTGTTCAATTTCTAAACAAAATGTAAGTTTTTGCATTACTGCTGATATGAACTGGACTCCATTGTCGCTCAAAATTTTTCTTGGTAATCCATAACGTAAGAATATTTCGTAAATTAATACGGATGCGCAATTTTCAGAGCTAGCTTCTTTTAAAGCAAAAATTTCAACCCATCTAGAGGCGGTATCTTCTACAATAAAGATCCATTTTTCTCCAGAAGGTCCTTTTGGTAGCGGCCCAAACAAATCAATTGATAGAACTTCAAATCTGTGGCTGCTTGGTGTGGATTGAAATAATCCAGCTGGTTTTTGATTTAAAGGTTTATATTTTTGGCAATCAACACATGTTTTAATGTATTTGATTATGTCTTTTCGCATTCCATTCCAGTAAAATTTATTGGTAACAGTGTGCGCTCAACACCCATGTGTCCACCATTGGAAGCATCATGATAGGCTTTTAGGATATTAGGTATTTCGTGTCTTGGGATAAGCAGCTTTGCATTATCATCGTCTTGATCTGGTGAGTAACGATACAAAACTCCTTTATGTAAGAGAAATCCTTTTTTAACGTATTCTGCATATTTTTCTGATTCGTCTTCATTTTCTAATGTTTTTGTTATCAATTTCAAATCGTTATCTTTAAACTGTTCTTCTCGTATTTGTTTTTCATTAAGTCTTGGAAGTTCCATTTCTATGCTACAAATCGTGCAGTTTTCGTTGTGATTTGAGCATGGTGGTCGTGACAATGTGTCAGCTACAACATTGGTACGACCTGACGTATACAGAATTTGGAAGTCATACGGTTGTAACTGGAGTGCCCATCTTGCAAGACGTCCAGTTGGAGTTTTTAGATTCATCAACCATTTAAGGGGTTGGTGATCGTGTACCTTCTATGTAACCACGAAATTGTGATATAGCCCATACCAATGCTTCTTTTTCTGTCACTGTATAATTGCATTCGGCTGGACTGAGTAATCTACTTGCGTATTCCACAGGGTGCTCATGTTCGCCCTCCCCCTGCACTAAAGCTGCGCCAATGGCATACTGACTTGCATCTGTTTTTATTGTGAATGGCAAACTTTCGTCAGCTTGTTTCAGTACAAGAGCAGTAGTTAATGCAGTCTTTAACTTGTTGAAGGCTTCACTTTCTTCAGAATTCCATTGCCAAGTAACTTTCTCTCGTGTTAAGTTAGTTAACGGTCTTGCGATTTCTGCAAACTTGTGTATGAATCTTCGGTACCAAGACGCTGTTTGCAGAAATGAAATCAATTGTTTCAGATTCCTAGGTTCTTGCAGGTTGGCAATAGCAGATACTTTCCCAGGATCTGTCTTAATTCCTTCAGGTACAATTAAATGTCCTAAATATTTTACTTCTGAACAACCAAACTTGCATTTCTTTCTGTTAGCGTTAAAGTTATATATATTCGAAGTTTTTCAAATACTTCCCTTAAGTCTTCTATATGTTGAAAAGCTGACTGATCTTAAGATCAAATCATCTAAATATGCTATTACACAGCTATCTTTCGTCTTCAAGCCTCTTATAAACTTATCCATCAATCTCTGAAACGTTGCAGGTGCATTTCGTAATGCAAATGGCATACGTTTGAATCGAAACGTTCCAAATGGTGAAACAAAGGTTGTCTTGTCTTGGTCATCTGGATGTACACATATTTGATGGTAGCTCGATTGTAGACATATATGGCATAGTTTTAGCTTGATGCAGAAAGTCATCAATACGTGGTAACGGATATCTATCAGGTTTAGTTCTCTCGTTTAGCTTCCTGTAGTCAATACAGACTCTGACATCATTGTTGCCCTTAGGTACAAGAATTACTGGTGCTGACCATGAGGAGTCACATTCCTCAATAATATTATCTGTAAGCTTTTCATCTATTTTCTCCCGTAGTTGTTGTCGCCTAGTCGGTGACAATCTATATGGCGTTTTTTTTTTTTTTGGTGTCGGGTTGGAAAATCCTCATGGAGTCCCTCCGCCCCGGGAGAAGGACGAAGGGGACTGTCAGACTCTTACTGACTAAAAACCAACCCGTGTTCCTCATGTACCCGTGTGTCGGAGGGTAGGGATTCGCATTCGTCGCTACCCCCCGACGGGTATTGGCCCGCCAGATGGTCAGGCAGGCCCCGAACAAAACTCCCTTGGCGGCGGATTAAGGTGTTGGGCTCCGCCGCCAAAACACTCAGCGGCCGCAGAGGATAGGGAGGACGGCAACGCAACATCAGCATCTCCTCTTCCTCTGCGGCCCCACCGCGACGCATCGAATGGTGCGCCCCTATTTGGTCGCGGGAGATAGGGTGCGCGGCAACGCAACACCGACACGCCTATCCTCCCGCGACCGCACCCGACTGCGAGGGACAGACAGAACTGTCCCCCGCACCCGCACCGTTGGACGCATCCTGCGCAGGCCCCGTCAAGCCCACGCGGAGCGTACCCTCCTGGATCCCTCTTAGCTTCACCGCGGGTAACCAATCCACGGTTACTGAGCCCCCCACCACGACAAGGTGGAGATCCCAGGGGGGGGGACAATCTTTATAGCCTCACACTAATAGGAGTATAATTGTCTGTGTCTATTCTGTGCTCAGCAAATGGGGTAGGATTTGTGTTCTTACCAAAGATACTACTATATTCGGTAAGTAAGTTATTGAAAATCTGTCGTTCATCTTTGGTAAGTAAAGTGCCTTCATTAGGTTGTAAATGAATATCAATAGAATACCAATGAGACGGGTTTATTGGAACATAATCAACACGTGGGACAAAAGAATTTTTGTCAGCTGGTTCATGCGGGCGTACTGGCCGCGGCGGTGTGTCCAGCTTGTGTAATGTCCAACGGGGTCTTTTTGCTTCCGGCTGACTATCTTCATCCCTCAGTGGAGATGGTGTTTCAGCCATGAGCGAGACCATAGATAGTTCTCGAGCCCATTTTAAGAAATCGCTAATTTCTTTCGTATCCTTTGGTACTAGCTCGTCAACGAAGTTTATAGCTTTTACAGCTTTAAGCGGAATTTGCTCATTACGTAACTGTAATATTTTATGGACCCTTGCAGGCTCGTCTATAAAATACCAACATCTTTGTGGCAGGTTTAGAATCATTCCAGACGATTCCAGGAAATCAATGCCCAGGAGAGCTGTCCAATTTGAATGTCTACCTGTGTAGACAAGAGCGAAGACATCTTTCTAATCCCATCCGCTAGGATAACTTCTGCTGTGCACTGGGTAAATTGTACACCTTTCCGTACTAGCGTTTTGTACAACTGCGCTCCAGCGATGCTAGTTCTGGCAGCTGTATCAATGTGTGCATAGCCAACATCTCCTTTGAATCCAATCTCAATAGTAGGAATCTTGGCCCTATTTTCTATTGTTGTCTGCACGGTGTAGAATGAAATTGGTTTCGGTGGCGTTTCCTTGAGCTTACATGTTTCGCATCTGCTCCTTTATACACCCGGCGCACCGCAACCGTAGCAGGCAATTTTGACATTCTTTGTTTCTTTTTTAGAGTCGGCAAGCCTTTGTCGACAAACCTCAAAAGCGCGACCCCTTTTGCCGCAAAATGTGCAACGCAACGGCTGCTTCCTTTCTTGTAAGCTTACGTCTCCAGCTTCCTTCAGCAAATTTTCGATATGGCGGCCACGTTGCAAGAGCTCGTCGAACGATTTGACATCATCGCGGGCGATATCCTTTTTATACTTGAGTTTTAGTAAGCCATACACCATATCAAGTTGTTCTTCCTCCTTATGCCGTTTTGCAGGCAACTGCGCCAACAAAGCGCGTTTCTCGCAAACAAATTCATCAATCGGTTCATTCGTTTGTTTCTTCGCAAATAGTTCTAATTAAATTTCATACGGTTGCTTCTGTGGTGCGAAAGCCAACCGTATTGCACCGAGGGCCGCGTTCTACTTCTTGATAGTTGGTTTTTCACCAATCCACCAAGTGGCTGATTTTTCGGTTAACACTAACGATAAACCCTCCAAAGCATCTTCGTCAGAAATCTTCTCCACCTTCTTGAAAACAGTTATCTTTGTTTTATACTCCTCCACCTTGTCATGACTGCGTTCGCCATTGAACTTAGCGTGGCACTGTGCAAAACTTTTTGTAGTCATGGTTCTAATTTGCAGTTTATCGATTAAATAGTTCAACTGTTTGATAGCGTCTGGTGACAAATCCTTAGATTCAGCCATTATGTATATTTGCAAATACAGGTACCTACTGATTTTTGCAATATGTGGGTATTTATATCAAATTATTTATAAATGAAGGTAGTTGCAAAATATTATCCAAATGATGAAGGTAATTTCTTCCGATATTATTATTTGCGTAGTGGGTATTTCACAATATGTCAAAATATCCTCTTGACATCTGTAGCTAACTTCATTTACGTTGGGCGCCAAATGTAGGGCGATAGGGTTACCAGTGTAGAAATTATAGACTGCTTGGGTAGCTTTGACCGTTTATTCTATATATCTTCATACATACATTTACCAACGTATACTTATGCATATACGTATTAACCCTATGTGAGGGGCGAAGAGGACTGCGGGGCTATCGCTCTCCGCTTCCTCCCTACGCTTCGCGAGTGTCTAAAGAGGACTGCGGGGCTATCGTTCTTTAAACCTCGATAGTTAGCTAACCTGATGACTGCGGGGCTATCGATCAGGTTCGCTATATCTACTGGACACCAGAGTGGACTGCGGGGCTATCGCACTCTGAGTCGCCTAGCGAGCGAATGAATAAATCTTTTTTTTTTTGTGTGTGTGGACTAGTTGTTGGCCGCTGATGGCCTTGACAACTTTACGCGGACTATGGGTGAGCGCAAAAGGCTTCCAACCCGTCAAAGTATACTAGACAGCGTTTTGACTCCCCAAGGGTGAACTACCACGGACCTCGGCTTGGGGCGCTGCCGGCAATGCGGGACTAAGGTGTCCCGCGGTATTAACGTTAGCGCGTCGCGTATTCCGGCCTCGTCGGCGAGTACGGAACCGCGGTCGAAGTTGTATGGTTTCGCGAGCCGTGTGTGCTCTGATTTGAGCAAGTGTGGTGTCATCGTCAGGTTCGTCTAATACGTGCCTAGGTCTCCTGATCTTAGAAATCCTAGATGGTGTATAGTTTAACGCCGCAACCAATAGAGGGTTGGGGTGTGTCGAAGCAGAGTCAAAGTAGCTACGGGAGCACTGTTTCATGAATTGCCTGATGGTCGGCAGTTGTAAGTCTACATGTAACTCCTCGTTACGTACGTACCACGGTGCGCCCGTAGCTCGCCGCATGAACTTATTCTGAAGTGTTTGTAGCCTATGGATCCTGTGTGGCCTAGTGTGTGCGAATACTACACTAGCGTATGTCATTATAGGCCTAATACACGATGTGTATAACCTAATCTTGTTCCTAAGCGATAGTTTAGATCTAGCGTTGACTAAGCTATGTAAGCGCCCAAGCACAAAGGAGGCTCTATTGCGAGCCTTCGTAATGTGTGAGCGGAACGATAGTTGATCATCAAGAATCACACCTAGATATTTGGCTTCCCTAGTCCATGGAATAGGAGACCCAAACATCCTTATTTGTGGGGTCGCACCCGGAGGGTACAGGTGAGGAGCTCTCCGGTGGAAAAGCACCGCCTGACTCATCTCGGGATTGACCTCTATCCGCCATCTCCGGAACCATGCGCCGAGGGCGTTGGCTGCGGATTGGAGCATCCTACTGACTGCGCCAGGGTCTGCGCCTGAGATATAGATGGCTGTGTCGTCTGCAAAAAGTGCTGTCTGCACTAGCCGATGCATCGGTATATCAGCGGTAAACAATGAATACAAGAGAGGCGAGAGCACTGACCCCTGAGGGACACCGGCGCGGATGGCGTGACTCGAAGAGAGAAAAGAAAGAAAAAGAAAAACACATTTATTCTATTTATGAAGGCACATACAACATATAGCGGGATTAGTACCGGAACCACCGGAACTAACTTAATTATGTACTAACTTAACCTAACATAAACAGAATCGGATCCCAACTCAGCATAATGCCATCTTACAACACAAGATGGCGCTGGTATTCTGTTGGGACCGTTTTTATATATAAATAAATAAATAAATAAAATAAATAATAATATATAATGGACACCAGTCAATAAAAATATACATAACTAATATAACTCAGATTCCAGATAAACTTACAAAAATGAGCAATCGACAAACCTCCACCATGGTCACCCGTCTATGACGCGTACGCGCACGACTATTTATTATCTGTAGTCTTGGGCGTAATAGTTCGCGACTGAGATCGAACGATCTAGTTCGCCGCTTCTAAACGAACTAGTTCGCTCTTTTAGTTCGTTAGTTCGTGACTCCGTGATTCGTTGCTAGCTGTTCGCTCTTCGCAGCAGGAGCAGTTTTAAAACGAGCGAACGATCTGCCTTAAACTGAACTATTTTAAGAAGTTCGTTTGCTCTGCCTTATATTAATTATTTAAAGCCGCTCGTTTTTAAAATCTGCTGCTGCTGCGACGAGATGATTAAACATTGCAATATTACTAATAAAATGTTGGAGACAAAAACATGTATAATGCTCCCCTTTTGACGAGATCTTTACTCGTTCTGTCACGAACGACTGAACTATGTAGCGGGCTATTTGGGGAACTAGTTCGCGTAGTTCATCTGTGGGAGTCACTCTTTCGAACTAGTTCGTTCGCGAACTACACAAGATTAATTATCTGTGCACGCGCTGAACGCGCGGAGTTCAAATGTTCAAAATAGACGCCAAGCCAATGTCAGATCACCATGGTGGAAAATTGGAAACTGAGGAAGGAAATTTTGAATAAACATTGGAGACAATTCTTTACGCGGGAAGCTTGTATTGTGAACCATAACAATATAAATCGGCTCGTTTGTGCTACGTTTTTGGTGTTAATTGTGCATCAGAACATGATAATTTTAATGAAGTGCATAACACAGTTTGACTCATAACACAACACAAACAATTTTGCTCAGAAAATCAATAACTCACAAACTAGGTCTTTGAAGATAATGTATCAAACACTAAACACGTTGCTGGCCGGTTGAATGGCTAGACAGTGGGACTGGATTGTTTTGCTTAGTCGTGGTAAGTGTCTAAATCTGTAGTTGTTGATTTAGCAGATGTAGTTTGTAATGTCTACTGAAACTGTAACTTGATTTCAGGTTTCTTATAGGTGGTGGCAGGTCGTTCCAACAATGTGTTGCAGTAATTTTAAAACTACCACGAAAAGCAGCTGTTCGGTGTCTAGGTGTAACTAGTAAGTAAGAAGACCCTCTAGTATTATGTTTATTTAGTTCACTGGACCATGTTAGTTTTTTATAGAGGTAAGTGGGCCTGCCTGTAGAGACAACACCAAAAAGAAGTGAGGCCAAGTGAAGTTTTCTACGCGATGTCATTCTCAAAATTCTATTTTTATTGAGAAAGGGTGTAATATGAGAGTGAGGTGGGACATTGAAACAGAATCGAGCACAGGCATTTTGCACCCGTTGTATGAGCCTTTCCGTTCTGCTTAGTAGACATGCACCATACACTGTATCTGCATAGTTGAGCTTGGATAAGATCAGGCTTTCACACAACATAATTCGCATGTCTTCACTGATATAGGGTCGAACCCGATAAAGAAGCTTCAACCTGTAAAAACAGTTCTGTACTGCCTCTGCAATATGTGTCTCGAAGTGTAAGCATTGGTCAAATACAACACCTAGATTGCGAGCTTCAAGTACCTGCTCTATTTGACAACCCTTGATCTTCACATCCAGCACACACCTCTGTACCCTGCTTACCATCTCCCTAGTGCCAATAAACAAAAACTTAGATTTGTTGGGGTTAAGTATCAGAGAATTTCTGCTCGCCCAATCTGATATGTTATCTAAATCTTGATTTATT
The DNA here is from genome assembly GCA_944739405.2 of Euclidia mi. Taxonomy (NCBI): domain Eukaryota; kingdom Metazoa; phylum Arthropoda; class Insecta; order Lepidoptera; family Erebidae; genus Euclidia; species Euclidia mi. The sequence continues at coordinate 54,077,493 of OX123186.2, read as the reverse complement.
TCATTCACAGATACAGAGCAGCTGTCTGGCCTACAGGACACATACAACTGTATATCGTCAGCATAAAGGTGAAACCTAGAGTGTGCTATAGTTCTACTAATGTCAGCTGTATATATTATAAACAGAAGTGGCCCCAAAATTGATCCCTGAGGGACCCCTTTCACAACTGAACCAAGTGAAGATGATGACTTGCTACCATCATTATTCATCACCTGCACCAGCTGGTATCGGTTACTCAAGTAACTAGCAAACCAACATACTGATTTGTGATCACATCCGTAATATGCAAGCTTAGAAAGAAGAAGAGGAATACTGATGGTATCAAATGCCCGGGAACAGTCCAATAATGCAAGCAACGTCCCCTTGCCCTGGTCTCTGTCCTCCAGGATGTTATCTACAACATCGATTAAGGCTGTGGTTGTACTGTGACCCACCCGAAAGCCAGACTGCCTCTCAGGAAGAATATGGCAGTTTTCAACATATTGTCTCAACTGCAAAGAGACAACCTTCTCCAGTATCTTGGATATGCATAGCAAGAGACTGATGGGACGTAGATCGTTAATACTGTTTGGAGTGGACTTCTTAGGAATGGGTCTGACTATTGCAGTTTTCCACAAGTCAGGGAAAGTTGAAGAAGCAATTGATTTATTAACAATACCAGTGATAGCTGGGAGTGTATGCGGAAGTGTCATAACCAGCATGTCAAGTGATATGCCATCAATCCCTAGAGCATTGGATCGGAGGCCCTGAATGATCTTAAGGACATCCCCTTCACTGGCTGGCTGAAGCTGAAAGCACCCTGAACCATAGCGATTAAATTCAAAGTAAGTCAGATCTGAAATTGTGACTTCTCCATAGCCAGGGACATTAAGAAAATGCCTATTGATAACCTCGGGGTCATTGCAATAGTATGGTAACTGGTGATTATTTTTATTTTTATAATTAACTACTGATTTAATACTATTCCATAGTCTCTTGGGGTCTCTTCCATTCATATTAATATTAGTTTTAAAATAGGCATATTTTTCACTATTTATTGCTGCTATAACTATTCTTTTAAGTTCTTTATATGCATTATAATGAGTCTCTGATTTACTAGACTTGTACCGCTGGTGAGCCTTGTCCCGTAGCCTGACCATGTCCTTAACAGTGTCAGTTATCCATGGGTGACCTCTCTCCCTAATCAAGACTTTTTTATGAGGGGCATGTAGATCAAACAAACTTAAGGTATATGACGTAAATCTATCCACCATTGTATTGACATCACTAAAGCCTAAAATGTGATTCCAATCAATTTTAACTAAGTCTTTATTGAAAATATCAATCAGTATATCCTTCAGTGGCCTAAAGGTGATCCAATAAGGAATAGGCTTCTGTGTCCTGATATTTAATTTGACAGAGATTAATGCATGTTGTCCAAGCTCTGGTATATGCAATACTGATGTTTCACATACCGGGGCATCTGTACATATTAGGTCAATGAGTGTTTCGCTGTGATCTGTGAAATGAGTGGGTTCTACTATTACATTCCTCAGGCTAGTACATTGGAGGAAGGCACATAAAGATTTCGTTTTTCTGTCATTTTTATCCAAATAGTTAATATTAAAATCACCAAGAAGAATAACCCTATCGGCAAAAGCACATGAGCTCAAGGAGTCAGTAAGGGCATCCAAAAAGGTGTCTACATCTAGCCAGGGAGGCCTATAGGCTGTGCCAATAACAACACATAGTGTATTCACCTGCATCCTGATCCACATCTGTTCCACCATAGGTGATGGTGGGTGCGGCAAGGTGCGAACACGTAAATCCCTTCGCACATAAAAGCCAACGCCACCTCCCCTACCACCACGTATATTCTTCGGGCGAGGTACATGCCGTAACCTATATTGAGGTACTTTGGGCGCCCGGCCCTCCTCCCCCTCCCGAAGCCAGGTCTCATTAATTGCCATGACATCTACTTGAGCATTCTCCATAGCTAACACAAATTCCTCATGCCGCGAGCCCAGGGACCCTGCATTAAATAGTCCAACACTTAATTTGCTATCCCTAACCATTTGTGAGTAATTTATATTTTTGTATTGATTTTGCCATATTAATTGTATCAAGGTATGAAAATATTTGATAAATTTGTTCTGTGAAGTAGCAACTGTGTTTAGAATGTAGACATGTGCAAATGTAATTGAATAGGCTTTGAATTTTATGAAATTTGTTATGTTTCAAACTAATGTAATACACATAATAGTTGTGCAGCATTATAAATAGTACAATTCTTAGGTAGGTGAGGTCATTATAATGTTTTAGTACATATGTTACCAGGTATGATAATGTAAACTGATAAGGCAGAAGTTTGCAATTGCATAGGATATAATCATATTTAACCTTACTTAATGGAACAGGGGCACTATATAGACAAATATAATAAGTCCAAGAATTATGCATACATGTACAGGCAAGGTGCCCAGTTAAAAAATGCTGTTTAGATGGTGCTGTCCTTAGAGGAATCACTGCCAAAAACACGCTCTACATCATGCTCCGAGCGTATGCTGTGCGCACGCTTACCATCGGCCTGCCTGACTAATATTTTCCCTCGCTTCGTCCAGGTATACCTCCAACCATGCTGCTCGGCAGCCTGGCGAGTGCGGTAGAGCAGTTGCCGGTTGGCGTGGGTGAGCCGCTCGTTGACGTAGAAGCGCTGCGGGGGCGCGGCGAGCCCGAGCTCCGCCGAGGTGGCGCCGCGGCGCACCCGCGCGCTCCGCAGCAGCTCGTCACGAAGCTCTCGGCGCGTTAGCCTCACCACAATTCGACGTCCCCGCGCGCCGCCCCGCCTGTGGTCTACACTCGTTCCGGTTGACCCAGTTGTCTCCGCGCTGGGCTTAGGTCCCACCCGCTCGGCGAAGACAATGTCTCGAGTTTCGAGTGTAACGCCCAGCTTCCTGGCCAGCAGTTCCACAGTGTGCACAACATTTTCGCCACTACCCTCCGGGAGGTTGGAGATCTCTATGTCGGAGCACAGCAACTCCTGCTCACGATCATTCAGCTCAGTTCGAAGGTGGTTTACCGTCTGTTCTAATTTACTTTCTAAATTAGTAGAGGTATCATCAGTATGCCGAGTTTCGAGAGCCTCCACCCTGCCCTCCAGGGCATCTATTCGTTCCTGGCACGTATACACAGTCTGGCGGATATCACTCACTTCTTTACGAATCTCTGTGAGCTCATTTTTCAAGTCCTCCCTCATGTTACGTATTTCGCTTCTTATCAACCTCATCTCATGCAACAAGTCCACTCGAGAGTGCATGGCTAAGTCATCCCGCTGATAAGCTTCTTGTTCTGCCGCATCCTCAAACGAAGCAATTGTACTAGCCGAATCAGAGGCTATACTCTCGCTGCCATCGCCACATACCTTCTTTGCTGTGGCGGTTAAAGTATCGGCCTTAGTTTTGCAAGAAAAACATAGCCACTTACTTGACTTCGGCGATTCCTTAAGTTGCACGCATGCAAGATGATATTTATTGCTGCAAACATTACAAGCAGCAACCCCTTTGGCAGCCACAAACTTGCCACAAGCACCACACTTAGCCATAATTGGTAATTTATATAAAAAATGTAGTGAAATTCAGTATTCTCTCAAGTCCGCTAGATGGCGTTGTACCGATCGATGGTTTTATGGGGAAATGATGGCGCAACAGCACTTTATAACGTTTTACAGTCAACGCTATAGCCAGTATCTACGCACAGAATACACTTAATTATGATTTTATATTGTATTGTGAGAGCGTGCCTTCAACGCGGTACCGAAAGCTTCTATCCGACAGATAGTCTCGTATGATGAGCACGAGCTTGTGAGACACTCCCATAGTGAAAAGCTTGTAAATCAAGCCGTTGTGCCACACTTTGTCGAAAGCTTTCGCTACGTCGAAGAAAACAACGACGGTGAATAAATTACGCTGCAACCGCACGTTGATATACTCAACGATACGGTGAACCTGTTGTACGCATGAGTGGCGGGTTCGGAACCCAAACTGTTCGTTAGGGACCAAGAGCGATGCATCAGCGTATGCTTTCAGCCTAACATATAAAAGCCGCTCGTAAACTTTCCCTAAACCTTTAAGCAGACTGATAGGACGATAACTACTAGGCTCGGACCTAGGCTTGCCGGGTTTGTGGATTCCTATTACCACGGCTTCTTTCCACTGATGTGGAAATATATTGTTGTTAATTGCGGCGTTATATATAGTAGTCAAAATGACTATGAAAGCTAAGGGAAACATTTTAATGACCCTGTTTGTTATGCCGTCCGAGCAGGGAGCTTTACGGTGGTGTAAACCCTTAATGATCATCCTAACCTCATCGGGGGTGGCTAGGGGTATGTGTTGTTCGTCATCATCGTCTCCTATTACGTCATGTCTGTCTGTCAGGGGACGAGGTGGCGACGTGAGAGAGGCTCGACGCTCCACCTCGCTATCTACCTCTATTAGGTGTTCTGTGTCTATGTGTGACGTGCTCGGCGTACATTGTTGCTCCAGGCTGTCTGCCAGGCATTCTGTCTTGTCCCCGTCCTCGAAAGCCGGTGGACCATTAGGCCTGTTATAGGTGGTAAACAGGTCTTGGTGACATCTTTAGAGAGTGAACGAGATAGCTGCCAGAAGGCGAGGTAAGTGGGTTCTAGCTCGCTAAGTGTAGTTTCCCATCGAGAGTTACGCATCTCTTTAATACGTGACTTGACGTCACGCTGTAGAAAGCGCATAGTGAAGCGATTGGACTCAGTCGGGTATCGATCGTAGGCACGAATCGCTGCGTTCTTACGCCGCAACAAGTCACGTACGTCAGCGGGCAGGCTCCATCGACGGTCGCCCGTCTCGGGTACCTGCCGTGAGCAATCGTTAATTAACGATTGCACGTGACTCGTGAAGCTATCGACCGCTTGTAGTGTGTCATTGACCCCCATTTGATTGGCGTCTAGTGGTATCTGCTCTCTGAGCACTGGCGAGGACGACACGAGTTCTTTCCCGAGTCGTGCCCAGTCAGTGACCAGTTTAGTCGGCCTGTGCCCTGTGTCTATGGGCCCTAGTCTGGGTGCAAAGTCTAACAGGACCGGTTTATGGTCGGAGTCTAACTCGTGTAACACTTCTACCGAACACAAGCGTAAACTTATGTTCTTTAAAAGGGCCACGTTTAGTATGTCAGGTCTGTGCGTCACGTTATCAGGATAATGTGTCGCCTCGAGCGGCGTTATAATGTCATAGTTAAGTGACTCAGAGAGTGACTCGAGTATCGTGCCGCGTGGGTTAGTCACTTGACAGCCCCAGCGGGTGTTCTTGGCGTTCAGATCGCCCGCCACGATAACCGAGTCGCCTAGCCCCAGGAGGGCCTGAAGGTCTTCTTTCAGGAGCCTCTTAGGGTTGTGTGAAGTGCTAGACGATGGTGGGAGGTAAGCAGATACCAGGGTAATAGATGGGTGCCCAGTCATGGCGAGTTGACAGACCGAGGCCTCAATGTACTCCAAGGTTGGCGGATCCATAGGTATACAATGCAGAGACTTCTTAAAGTATATATCAGTGTGCCCCCTCCGGGCGAGTTCAGCCTATCATTACGCACTAGACAATAGTTAGCAATGTTAGGGTTTCTGTGTGCTGAATAAATCTTTTTTCTTTTTTTTGTGTGTGTGGCCTAGTTGTTGGCCGCTCGATGCGCATGAGCTTATATAGGCGGGTCTTGTCCCACCACTTCGATGACGTCGTATGCGATGCACGTTGAGTGAAACAGATAGTCGGTGTGCGAGCGGGAAAGTATTCGAGTCCGCGCGTAATGATAATATTGTCTTGCTACAAGCCTTATTTAAGATCGACACAGGTTATTTACTGGCAACATATTTACTTTTGCTCTGTACCAACAGTTACCGTGGGACTTCAGACGCTAAGACCTCAATAGCATACATTTACTTCAATCGGGCACCAATCACTGGATTGAATTTCATCGTCCCCAAGTCCTCTCCACGGAACGCCACTTTTACCCAAGATATGTGCGTGAAGCGATCGAAATCAGAAAACATAAAAATTTCAATCGGGAAGAGGGCTTCAAATTGTCATCGACGTGGAATCCAGTGATTCGGCTAATAACACCCCACATTAATGCGCAGTCGGCGAATGTTCAATATAGTAAGTAAGTAAGTAAATCATTTATTGACACACCAAATACAACGCACAATACAAAAAATACAGATACGGTTAATGTGTTTTGCGCCGGTACTTCGAAAATCAACGACCCGGGGGTAGAAATAGAATCATTTACCTCGCACTCGGAGACGTGACATCGCTACACCAGTCAGCTTGCAACCACGGGACGTGCAACCGTCTCGAAACGTCAAGCAAAATAAGGTATGTAAATACCTAATGCATGTTCGCGTTGATATCAAAACAACGATAACATTCTGAGACTGCCTCCGTGGCACAGTGTTTTATGAAGACCATTTTTCGGACACCGCACCGTCTTTTTATTAAAGAAGCTAATAGATATTATTTAATAAAAAGAAATGTTTCGTATCCCCATTCAGCTAGGATCTCTAGTTTTTTAGAAAAACTTTGTTGAAAATCTTCATATTTAAAACCGGATATTTAGAAAAAAAATCCTCTTAAACTAAGTACGATACGCAATAATAATGTTAGAAGCACCGATAGCGTCTCTTACACTGCACATTTTACAGTAAAAATTAACCTCATAACTTGACTAGATTCAAATTTAAGCGAGATTTTGGATTTTTTGATTATCTTACTTTTCCCGAAGATTCTACCATTTATGTGGAAAAGTTATATATACAGAAATGATGCTCTTTACTTTTCTCATATACTCAATAAATTTCAGACCCCAAATCCATGGAATCTAGAAGTTATTCCAAATTAACTGTTTTTGCTAGAGTTTCACATTTATATTCCGACTTTTAATGATTATTTTTTTATTCGATATTGATTTTTTACAGCATATAATTTATTTATAAAATCTATTTTATAGGGTTCTGTAGTTAAAATGAAGGAAAAAATATATCGAGTTTTTTTTTCACTTTAAACTAATATCTTGCAAAGCAAGCGCAAATACAACTTAGCATTGAACGCTATCGCTATTAATACGAAATGATTTGAAATCCTTCGAAGTTTAGAGCATAAGATTTCATAGATACAACATTTTCTGTTGCTTTTTGGACTTTAGTTATATCAATAGTAAAACTTAAACATTACAAACAGTTGAACTTTATTCTCAAAAAATATTTTCTTCGTTGCAAAGCACCACAAATTCTTCTGGGTCATAATTTTCATCTTCATGAGTGCTAGTAAGCTCTTTCAGCGATACCGGTTTAGGTTAGGTTAGGTAAAGGAATTTTACATTGCTTTTTTTGACGTTGGGGCAGCTGTGCATGATATGCTGATTGTATGATGCAATTCGTATAATTATATGTACAAGATGATTTTTTTTTATGTTGGTTTCTTAGGGAAAGTCGGTCAAAATCATGGGCAGAGTGACATCTGAAAATTTGGCTAGTGACTAAAATTTCATCTTGTATAACAAAAGTCCTTTTTTTATATCTTTATTCATTAAAGTTAGATTATAAAATAATATTTGTATCGTTTTATAAGATATTCCATACTACTGTGTTTCTATATCAACAAAATGACAGGTATTTTTTTTGGATAAAATAAAATCAGATCCGGATCAAAATTATTCTCTCAGAGTTTAACAACCCTGACGACGTAAAATCCGGATAAAACTAAAAAAGATTGTAGTTTCTAGATTCCATCGAATTGGGATGTCAAATTTATGTGGTGTGTAGGGTAAGTAAAGAAGATAATTACAGTTTATATCACTAAGTATACAGTTAATATTTAATACATACTTATAATTTTATATAAGGAATGTTATAATGATAGATAGTGATCCTTGACTAGAGATTTGAACCTTGTTACTGTCTGAGCCTGCCTTATGTGAAACGGTAATGCATTCCATAGCCGAACAACAGTGACAGAAAAAGATTTATCATAAAAAGCTGTTGAATGTACTGGCATCTTCAGTTTCAAATTTTCTGATGACCTTAAATAACGGTTGCGCGTATCATGAAGGAATTCGAATCGTCCTTTAAGATAGGAGGGAGTTGAAGGGATAAACAGTATATTGTACAGCAAAGAAAGAATGTGAGCATTCCGGCGATATCGTATTGGTAACCACTTGAGTTGTGTTCGAAATTGTGAGACATGATCGTATTTGCGTAATCCAAATATGAATCGTATACAGAGATTTTGAAGGCGCTCAAGTTTTTCAAGCTGGTTTTTGGCAAGATCTGGATAGCTGACATCTGCGTAATCAATAATGGGTAATAGGAGAGAGTTTGCAAGTGCAATTTTGGTGGCAGTAGGAAGAAAATTCCTAAGTCTTCTTAGTGAACCTGCCGATGCAAACACCTTACGACTCACTTCTTGGATCTGCGAGCGCCAGGAGAGGGTTGAATCGATAGTCAGGCCAAGATTCTTTACTTTATCCTGTATAGGAATAACTGTGCCATTAAAAATAATGTCAGGAAGATGTGACCAGTCGATTTTCGCTATCATTCTCGAACTACCAACAACAATAACCTGGGTTTTCGAGGGATTCACTTTAAGTCCATAGGATCTACTCCAGCTGCTAATCTGTGCAAGATCATTGTTGATGGAATCTATAGAATCTGATAACTGTGCGAATGGCGACTGCGTATAGATTTGGAGATCATCTGCATAAAGGTGATAGGAAGAGCGAAGATTGTTAGATATAGAATTTATAAACATTGCGAAGAGTAAAGGAGATAACACGCCACCCTGGGGCACACCAACAGTAGTGTTACACCAAGACGAAAGTGAATTTTCAATGCGTATACGTTGTCGGCGGCCACACAGGTAACTACAAAACCAATCAATCACAGTAGGAGATATGTTAAGAGAGCAAAGCCGGCTAAGTAGAACGTCATGATCCGCTGTATTGAAGGCGTTGCTAAAATCTAGCAGAGCTAGGATTGTGAGCTGTCCGCCTTCCATACCAGCCCTTATGTCATCCGTAATATTGACAAGGGTTGTAGCGGTACTATGACCCGAACGGAAACCGGATTGGAAAGGATTAAGGAAATTATTTTTAGATAGGAACGAGTTGATTTGACTGTGGACGAGACGTTCGAGGACTTTGGAGAGGAATGGTAAGATGGAGATAGGACGATAGTCCGAAAAGGATGAAGGATGAGGGGTTTTTGGGATGGGAGTTATTAGGGCATCTTTCCACATTGATGGGAATTGACCACTGGATAGGGAGTAATTAAGAATGTGGGTAATTATGGGCAGGATTAAATCGAGGATTGGAAGGACCATATTACGGCTGACACAGTCGCTACCAACTGCGTTGGAAGTGATTGACATTATGTTCTTCGTAACATCACTATCGGTGAAATGATTAAAGACAAATGATGAATAACTAGGGGTTGGCAAGGATGAAAGATAATTTATAGTGCTTTCTTTAGTAGTCCTATCAATATTGGACAACGCAGAGAAATGTTCATTAAGCATATCAAAATTGAATTCATTAGGAATAGTGTGTTGACGTGGTTTGCCGACCCCCAGGGTTTTAAGAAATTTCCAGACCTTCGCTAGATCTCCGTTATTCACAGAATTATGGATATGTTGGCGTTGTGCGTCCCTACACACCCTATTGCAGTGATTCCTGAGCGCAAAATATTTTTGGAGATTCTGTTCATCAGGCCTAATTTTGTATTTAAATTTTGCTGCAGCTTTTTTGTGTATGAGCTGTTTGATGCTATCAGTGAGCCACGGTGAGGGAGGTGTTTTATTTTTATAAGTCGAATTGGTGCATGCTTATCATATAGATCTGTGATATTAGATGTAAAGATGCTGACCTTTTCATCAACAGATTCAACATTGAAAAGTGGAGTCCAGTCAATATCACTGACATCTTTACAAAGAGCATCGGTGTTCATGCCACCAAAATTACGCTGCATTAGGACGTTACGCTTCATTTTAGGTGGATGGATTTTGTAAGATATATAGATCAAATCATAGTAAGAGAAGATGTCTGCTGGATATTGCCCGTGCATGGTGACATGTTCCTTAGAGGAAACCATGATTATATCAAGGAGAGAAGGTGTAGAGTTAGGGAAGTGATGAGTTGCGTTTAAGGCTAGTATAGACAAGTTACAGGCTATAGAAGTAGAAAGAAGGGAAAAAGCGAGAATCATTTTTTAGCAGACAAGTATTAAAATCACCCATTATGATAACATGACTGTAAGAAGGCACAAGATTAACCAATACGGTTTCAAAGGTCGAAAAATAATCAATACGTAGTGAAGGACAGTAGAAAACGCCGAGAAGGACTTTAGTGTGGTTTAGTACAACTTCCAGAAATAAATGTTCACCGGCATTTGGTGGCGGTGGTTGTGCAGACATACTTACAATTGTATATGGGATATGTGAGCGTTGCAACACCCCCACCGCCCCCGACCGCTCGATCATTTCTGATAAGTTGAAAACCAGGTAGGGAGTATAATGAAGAAGGCAGACAGGGCTTAAGCCATGACTCAGAAACAAGGATAGCATGAAGGTTCTAACAGTTAAGATTGGCCAGCATCAGGGAAATGTGCCGGAATGCTTTGGGCATTGATATGAACGGCATTGAAATTTTTAGGTACATCAGAAAATTGTGAATGAAGACTGTCGGCAAGTGACGGTATACTGGTGAAGCTGTCATCTATACTACATATTGAGTAGAAGCTTTCATCATCACTAATGCTATCAATATCAATGGCTGCAAATATACTTAATTAATATAATAATATTATCTAAAATATAAATATATATAATCAGAAGATAAACAAATAAAATACCTATTTTATATATACTACTACTACTAAAAACTGAATATTAATTCAAAACTACCAATAATATAACACCTGCCAGTAGTGCCAAGAATAGAAAACGACGACGTTCATGACATATGTACATATTACGTGGAAATATAAAATATTTATACAACAAAAAAGAAAAAAAAGAAAAACAGAATTCGAATAATTGGTCCGGGAAGTAACAAGAACATTGCAAGATAATAAAAGCTAGTATGAAATACAATTATATAGATGGAAATAAGAAACAAAGATAAAGAAAATAAGAATAAAAGGAAGTATATGTAAACAGTCCAAAAAGCCCTGTACCCATACACGTTACAATTTGACAGACATTAGATGACAGATGACGGATATGACAGCTGACGGCTGACAGACGGCTAATGAGAAATGAGAAACAAAATAATATGTCAGACACCCTCAGTAAATACTTATTTATATTTATTACGATAGAGAGAAAAAGGAAATATATTAGTAAAGTGGAGCATAAAGTGGGTACAAAGCAAGAAAGAATATAAAGATAGATACTTATTACTTACTACCCGGACCAGAAATCGACCAAAGTTATTTCTTTTGGGCTATAGTCCGTTTGGATTTTGCGGCTGGCTTCGCTGGTGTGGGCTGCTTCTCCACGTCCTTTTGCTCAATTTTGTGCAGCTCCGTGAGGTTGACCACTCGATGACGGGAACCATCAGGCGCAAGAACATGGATAATGCCCTCCCTAGTCCAGTATTGAGTTATTTCAAACTTGTGACGAGCGGCCATGAAAGCTTCGTGTCGCTGTTTGGTTAAGAATTCCGAGACCGTAATACCAGTGCGCAGTGATATATTAGGCCCGAATCTATTTTACCAGTAGATGTTTATCAGATGGTTGGTATCCGGTCAAATAATTATTAACTGTATGTAGTTCAAAGCTTTTATACAATTTATTGTTTCGGTATCGGATTTTTGTATTGCCGTCGTACAGTCTGATATGCTCGCTTATCCTGCTTAATGTGAACATAACCAAACAAAACACACTTTAATTGGTACTTATCACAAAAGCCCACTTATAAATCAGATTTTTGTAAAATATTATTATTTGTAGTAGTTTAATGTGTATGTTATTGACTCTCCAAAAAGAAAGTAACTCAAAGCCTTTGTATTTATCCTGGTTCAGTGATCTCGTATCCCGTTTCTTATACACTTTGATATTATTCACCCTTATAGTTTAGTCTTCTGGTAACACGTGGTTCAGATACTGGAGCCGCTTCTGTTATTTAGTACCAGGTGTGCCCGCGACGTCAGCGCTGACATTGGAGAAATCATACGTTCAGTGCTACTAGAAAGGGGTACAGGTATGAAAACTCTGTTTTAATATCTCACCTTCCATATGGGGATCTCACCTGCCATGCAGAGGGTATCGGGTTTGAATCCACGACGCGCACCAATGACTTTTCGGAGTCATGTGCGTATTGAATTGTTAATTATCGCTTATCCCGTGCGTCGGAGAGCACTTTAAGCCGTCGGTCCTGTTTGTCATGAAGATCTTTGGCCGTGTGGTTGACGGCATAGAATACAAGTGTCACCACCCTCTATCTTCCCGTGGGTGTCGTAAGAGGCGACTAAGGGATAACACGATGCAAATACCATCTTTGCGTAGAGACGGAAAACTCGACATCAAACCCTATACGACTGCCTCGTTGGTCTTGCGGCATAAATGTGCGCGTGGGATCGGGAGGTCCCGGGTTCGATTCCTGGGTCGGGCAGTGTTATTGGGTTTTTCTGTCACGAAATTCTCAGTAGCAGCACGGAGTCTGGAAATGTGCCCGGTACGGCAATAGGCTCGCCCCTTATTACGTGGGACTAAAATATATCTGGCGAAAAGTGGGTGTAGAAATACACCTCTGTCTACCCCTTCGGGGATAAAAGGCGTGACGATATGTATGTATGTATGTATGTATCTTTGACAGTCATTATAGGGCGTCAGTACCTTCTAAATAAACTGACACTAGTCTAAAGCATGGAATATCGCTATCCCTTCGGGTTACGGAGGTCAGACAGGCAGTCACTCTGTGGAAAAGCTAATATTCAGCCAAATCCGGTTAGATTAGTAAGCGGACCCCAGATTGAAACTGGAGTAAGCCTTCAGTAGATACAAAACTCCTGCCAAATATTTTATCATCTATTTGCATCGGCTGGCGTTCTTGCCCCCCCTAGGCAATTGGCTGGCGACGCCCTTGGCCACATTTTTTCGTTTTCCATTAAAACTGTCCTTCTTCGTGTTCAGTGCTGTATGTTTACTCCCGCTGGATAGTCTATCAGAATCGAGACTACTATAAACTGTACGGCCAAAAAGTATACCAGATATGTATTGGACCAAGTGGGGGTCGGTTATCGGGACAAAAAGTAGCCGCACAAACTAATCTTATACTAATATATAAAGCTCAAGAGTTTGTTTGTTGGGTTGAACGCGCTAATCTCAGGGACTACTGGACCGATTTCAAACATTTTTTCAGAGTTAGATAGCCCATTTATCTATAGGCTATGTAACATCACGCTATGAGCCACGGGAGCGGAGCAGTAGATTTAAATAACGCGGGTGTAACCGCGGGCTCATCTAGTATACATATAGATATATATCGGAATGGTCACGAGTACGGGACGTCAACTGCCTACAAAACGGAAGTGTGAAGATGGCGCGCTTCGACAGAGTCTAGTGTGACGTTCGCTACAGTTGAAGAGGGGGTGACGGTTGACGTTCAACGGAGCAAAACAACTATCACTTCTCTTGGAGATTTCGGGCGGGCAACAAGTACCTAGAAACTGTCACTAGTTTCGTGTTCAGTAATCCAAAATAATTATAGTCAGTTTTGTTAATTTGATTTGGTGTGAACTTATAACACACTGTGAAGTGTTGATACCGGCCAAGAATCAAGCAACCCGCCGTCATATATAATAGAAGCAGAGACTAGTAAATAATAGTCTCTGATAGAAGTAAGATTTTACTTCACCGATACTATCGGTCAAACCACTAGGTTTGAAGCAGCTGATTCGGTGTTTGGCAGTACGCAGCAGTGCGCTGAGTATATTGTTGATTCAATTTCCACGTAATTTGTCATAATTTGTTTACATGTTGCCTGATCCACAAATTATTGAGTTTTCGAATGTTTGTTACGTCCTTTGCGATCTACAGGATTTATCTGAGTTTTCCAGTTGTTTTCCAAGTAAAGTATAACAGAACTTATACTTGTATATTATACACACCAATTTGTAGAGCAAAATAATATGAATAACTTCTCAAGTTTTAGATTTGATAGTTTATATTCAGCACTTATACAGTATAAGTGCTGAATATCTCTAAAGAATCAAATCAAAAACTTGAGAAATTATTGGTTTTATTTCACTCTACAAATTGGTACTGGTAAATATTAGTAGTCGTTCGATATTTGCACAAGTTTGTTTTTGAATAGACGGTCGAGCTTGTAGTCCTCCTGATGGTAGGTGGTTACCCTGGCTAATATAATTGGTTGGTGTGTGTTAACACAGTCATGCCGCTGCCTATCGCGAGGATGGAGAAAAGAATAGGAGAAGATGCATAACACTGGCATAAATATATTGTGATGCTACTACAGTAAGAATACCAATATTTTTTAATTTTTCTTTGAGTGTGACTCTTGTCTTTAACTGGTAAATGGCCCTAACTGCTCGTTTTTGTAATATAAAAATATTTTCGATGTCAGCGGTCCCACCCCATAATAATATGCCATATGACATAACACTATGAAAATAGCTAAAATAAACCAATCTAGCCGTATCGACATCAGTTAACCTACGAACCTTCTTAATGGCATAAGCAGCTGAGCTAAGTTTCCCTGAGAGATATGTAACGTGCGCACCTCACTGTAATTTCGAATCAAGTGTAATTCCTAGAAATAATGTAGATTCAGATGTTTCGAGAACATCGTCATTTAGAGCTATACTAGGACCAAGGTTTCTGACATTAGGCAGAGCAAACTTAATACATTTTGTTTTTTTGGCGTTCAGTACTAGATTGTTTACATTAAACCATTTAGTTACTTGAATGAGCGCACTGTTTATTTCATTAAAATGTTCCTTATTTCTATCTACTTTGAATATCAAAGAAGTATCGTCAGCAAACAGTACAACGTCACAAATGTTTTTCAAGTAAAAAGGTAAATCGTTTATGTAAACAAGAAACAAGAAAGGCCCTAGGATGCTGCTTTGCGGCACCTCTAAATGAACAGGTAAGCCACTGGATTTTGGGCCATTTATTTCAACACATTGGATTCTGTCACTTAAGTATGACTTAATGACTTCCAATGCTTTAGTCTGTACGCCTGTTTGCATAAGAGCGTTTCATGGCAGACACAATCGAATGCTTTCGAAAGGTCGCAAAACACACCAATAGCATTTTGAGCACTCTCCCATGCACTAAACATGTTTAAGTTTAAGGAACGCTACTCCTGCATCTGTTGTCGAGTGACCCTTGATAAATCCATATTGCTCACTATGAAGGAGGCAGTTTAGATTAAAATGTCTAAGTAATTGCTTGAGTATGATCTTTTTAAAAATCTTACTAAAGGCAGGTAGTATCGATATTGGCATATAATTACTAGGATCAGTCTTACTGCCGAATTTGAAAAGAGGTATTATCCTACTGTGTTTCATAAGATCGGGGAAAACACCTGATTCAATACACTTATTAAATAAGTTGCTTAAATAAGGAGCTACTACATCAATTATACTTTTCAAAACCTTAACAGAAATGCTCCAGAGATCACCTGTATTCTTAGACTCTAGAGATTGAAAAGTACTTATAATGTCGGTAGAATTAATACAATGGAACTTAAATAATACATCACATTTTCCTACACTAGATTCTAATAGGTTTTCTGCGATTATAGCTGATGACTTTAATTCTCTAGTAGTAGTAATCGGTATGCTAGCAAAGAATTTATTAAATGTAAGTGCGACTTCTTGGTCATTATAAATTAATTTGTCACTATCAAATAAACTAAAACTATTACCTCTTAGTGTTGTCTTACCTGTTGCTTCATTAATAGCTCGACAGGTTGCCTTAATTTTATTCGAGGATTGTTCAATTTTGTTCCTAACGAATAATGCCTTAGCTATATTGCACTGCACACTCTTTTAAATATCTTGGAATAATTCCTAATATACTCTGTGAAGTTCGAATCAGAATTGTATCGCTTCATACCGTACAACTCGTACATCTTTGCTCTGCTTTTGTAAATACCTGCAGTAGCCCACTCACTAAAAGCTCGAGATCCCTTAACTACTTTCTCCTTAGTCCTAAAAGTATTCTGAACTTCGTTGTTAACTACTTAAAATAAATTATTGAACTTTTCATTTGGCGAATCAATCTCCATTAAATCAGAATTCATAGCATTCATTCCAATCAAAATTTTATTCCGGAATTCATTAAACTTATGCCTAGGTAATGGCCTAACTAACACTTTCTGTATAATGCTACCACTATAACACGGAAACCTTGCTAATTGACCACAGTGATCCGAAGTTAATTCAGAACTAACTAATTATTCGACACTGTACAATTACTAAATATATTGTCAAGACAGGTGGATGTTATTGCTGTAATTCTAGTTGGTTTAGGGAACAATTTTTTAAAATCAAATTATTTAAATAGATTTTAAAATCTACTAGTCATTACTGAATGATCAAGAATATTTACATTAAAATCACCGCCATCTATAATACCTTTCTTATTGCTCCTAATTTTAGTAATTGCATCTTCGATAACCGATTCAACCAAGCTAAAGTTACTTAACGGTGGACGATATACACATATGATAATATGCTGCTCAAGCTAGGTTTGAAGCAGCTAATTCGGTGCTTGGCAGTACGCAGTAGTGCGCTGAGTATGTTGTTGATTCAATTTCCACGCAATTTGTCATAATTTGTTTCAACGCACAGTCCATATGTTGCGTGATCCACAAATTATTGCGTTTTCGAATGTTTATTACGTCTTTCGCGATACAAGATTTTTCTGGGTTTTATAGTTGTTTTCCAAGTAAAGTATAAGTGCTAAATATCTCTAAAGTATCAAATCTAAAACTTGAGAAGTTATTGATTTTATTTCACTCTACAAATTGGTACTGGTAAATATTAGTATTCGTTCGATATTTGCACAGGTTTGTTTTGCAATAGACGGTCGAGCTTGTAGTCCTCCTGATGGCAGGTGGTTACCCTGGCTAATATGATTGGTTGGTGCCGCTGCCTATCGCGAGGATGAAGAAAGGAATAAGAGAAGGAGCGGGATGAGGAAGAAGGAAAACAGGGTGGAGCTTCCGATGCTCTCACTCTCCGAACGAAATGCATAAAAGTATTATACAATACTATGTTGAAGTTTGTAACGACTTTGAGCGAACCACATCATCATCATCGTCCTAGCGTTATCCCGGTTGCATCCAGGACTTACGCGCTTTGGAGCTCGAGGTCCGTTTACTGGTCCAACCAGAACTTTTCCACAGAGCGACTGCCCTCTGACCTCTGCAACCCAAAGGGATAGCGATATTCCATGGTTTAGACCAGTTTCAGTTTATTTATATGAGCGAGCCAGATATACGATCAAAATCTTAAAGAATCGCGATTACCTCTAGTGTAAGGCAAAATATGTAGTCAGATACATCACTGTCAAATCTTATACGACTTATGCTGAAATAAGTAGTTATTCAATAAACATTGTCTTAAACCATACGTGGATTCTATATAAGTTTGTATAGATACTTATTAAAAAGAGACTTGATAGAAAGTTATATCGAGCTGTAGAGTTGTTACATTTAAAATAACGTCGTTCTGGTCACCGCTGCTATATTTATTAACCCTGGCAACTTAATGCAAGGGAGTCATTATTTTATCCACTCCATGATACATTGGCTCAATGGAGAGCTCCGTTTATCATAATTAGAAAAGTTTTGCGGTGCTACATCATGTTATAATAACCAACACAATGCGTATTGATAACTTTCTTTCTCATATTTAGTTTCATAACTAGCTATTGTTACTATGTTGTGAATACTTTTTGGCATAACTTAGATGACAACACAAATCTATGTCTATATTCTAGACTCTAGACTCTAGAATCTAGAGTCTAGAGTAGGTACCTACTCTAGAGTAATCTGGAGCATTTGAACATGTATTTTACAATGAATCTCGCGGGCCGCTCTGTCTATCTGTATGAGCCCGATAAGATCAATAACTAACGAAAGGCTTGTTGTACGGTTTCACCAATAAATTGTGTAATCACACTATTTATTGATTATACACTATATATTCCTGAGAAAGGTTTTGGTTTACAAGGCAAGAGGCCTCTTGCCTTGTAAACCAACACTGAACCAAGCCGCGGACGCAGTCCAGTTCGAGAATAAACCGGAATACGTTTAATGAAATTATTTTGTTATGGATATTTTCTTTACGTGTCTGTGCAAGTACACGTCTGTTTGTAAAATAGATAAATGTGTTTTTATATGTGCTTGGATGCACGGTAAGTACATAAGCCACTAGAAAGTCCAGGTCCAAGTCCAAGTCAGATAGGCAGGTATAGGCAAAATGGTTACACTTTGTCTCTCAACGGCTTGCACTTGAGAGTAGTGGAGAGGCTAGGTATAATGATTTTGCGATCTCTATCTCACGCGATTCGAGCAGAAAAACTTATTTTCATGAAATTTAACACCAATAACATCCAGGTTTGTTCATTGCAAAGAAGGACACAATAGCGTTTAAGTTTCAAAAAGTAAATCCGAGTATTACCAAGAGTACCAGGGTCTCTCTGTCCATTAAAGGTCGGAGTTTATGGGACAGCATAAAGATAGACGTTCTTACTAAAGTAGAGCGGTGTTTCACGTTTATGACCCAAATTTTAATTAAATTATATTTTAGTGTATGGCAAAACAAGTTTGCCTGGCCAGCTAGTAACATAACATTATAAAAACAACAGCATTCCAAAATCAAATTCAACCGCTCACACCAAAATTAAAAACAAAATCTTGTTTATGTCTTAAACACAGAGTAAAAACCTTAGATTACAACAATAAAAGGAGGTCTAGCAATAGTTAGTTGTATCGTAGATATGTATCTAGTGAGAAGCATCGAGACAGCAGCTGCGTTAGACATCTGTATTTCTGTAAATTCAGTTCGGCACGCGCCGGGATGGGACAACTTCTAGCCGTCCTATTTACTGCGCAACATAGGATTGTGCAGTGCATCGCGGTGTTACCTGTAACTTTCTACTGTGTCTGTCTGATACTGCCGATATACTTAGATAAGCTTGTAGGGGTAGGTATGTTACGCGGATTTTGTTGTCAGATTTACCTGTGTATATGTGGAAACTCTTTCACGATTCTATGATTTTCTTTCGGCTATCGAAGTAACTGTATATGCTCAAACAAATTTGAAATTTCGAAGACTCCATACGTTAGTGTTATGAACTTATAGATGACAATATTCTTAAAATAAATGTAGAGATAAGTCTAAACATACCTTATATAGTATCTAATGTTAAATTACAAACTTATGTTATGTATCACGTACTAAGTAAGTATATCAAATAGTTATCGACATACCTACTAAAATATATGCACTATAATGCAGATTGAAGAATTGTAGCGTTCATAGCGTGAAATGGCTTCTCGTTCGTAATAGGTCGGCAATGTTAAGCAACGCTTGCACAGATGGCCACTCAAATGAGTGACCACGTGTGGCGTTTACATAAGAGCTCTACAGTGGTTCGAAAGGCACATAAAGAGAATCGGTCCAGTTCTTGTCTCAGTACAAAAATCACTAGAACATGTTGGAGGCCTTTGGACGGTCTAAAAACTTCGACATCGGAGTGGACCACACTCCCACACGAAAAGAAAGTAAGAAAAATGCACATTTTATAAATGCACCATTTTATGTTTTTTGGAAATATCGCCGAAATATATAACAAATTATATTTTCACTACCGGGTATTACAAATATACACGACTTTGGTAAATATCTTTTAGTTATAGGTAGGTACCTAACTGTAAAACTTCTTAATTATTTGATTGAATGTGCTTCCAGAGAAAACTATTATTTTATTTATATGATTTATATAAATCAAAATAATGCAAATATCCATCTTATCGGTAGGGTCAGTTTAATGTTTTTTTCTATTAATCTACTAATTTTGCTTTTAGTCCCTTTTTCTCAACTAGCCTACGTTTTCGCCCTCACGGGGCCGAGGGTTGGTTATTACAGCAAAATTTAATCAGATCCCATTTAGTTGTTGCTTGTTTTAACAGTTTTCTACGATTACAAATCTATTGGACCAAGAGTTTCCAACAACTAAAAACCCTAAAGAAAGTAGCAAAATATTTGGCAGATTTTCTCCATAAAATTCATTACTTTGCGAATAGAATTAGCGAATAATATAACGCCTACGAGTTTGGAATAAACGAGGGCAGATATCATTAAGTTTATCATGACTTGTCGATTGATTGGGGGATTTTTCTGGTTGAATGTTACTTGCAGAAGTATCTGCACAACTCGGAAGTGTGAGAACGTGCCTCTCCAGAGGTCTTGGAAGTTGGCGGCGCGTGATTGGCCCCATTGTTAAACCTCAATAGTCCGCCTTGAGACCGCTAACTGAGCTATTTCATGCGCCATCTGTTGCGATAATTTTGATTTTATCATTTCTGTTTATGCCTTATTTTTTGTTCTGGACGCGTTTTTGTTTGGGTTATTTTGGTTTAAAACATTTGTAACTTACCCCTTAATTGATTTTAAATGGGTATTTTTCTTGACATCTCGATCTAAACCTTTGATCGTAACTCGCATCATTGCGTAGCAGCCGAATGCCACATCAATCAATGGATATAAGTAAAAACAAATTGTTCGGAGTATCTGATTGACCGCATTGTAATATTTGTTGAGCGTAAAGGGATTTCATTTTAAACATGGCTCCATTGTTATTTATAAAAAGTACTCTCCATTGTTATTTATAATTGAATCCGTCAAACCCGTAATTACACTCACAATAACGCAAGAAAGAGAGTTCAATCAGCCGCCCGCCGCCGGCGACTGACCGTTTACCAATATCTCAGTTGAATGGACCTCAATTAAGGCTCGCTGACTAACCTAGAATAAATCTCACCCTTAAATTCAATCCCTTAGAATAACGTAGACGACAATCGAAATGTAGATTACATCCTATCTTGGGACGAATTCTTATGAATTATAATTTTCCAAACGTCGCATCTTCGAGTCACGTTTCTGTTTCAAATGTACCTCCTACGTGCTCCTTCAATCAAATCATTGGAGTACCTACCCGCTATTTACTTATTGATATTGCACATGCACAGCATGCTTTACACAACGGAACACCTATTGTTCGAAATACTTTCCAGGTTTTGTTGGTATTTCTAAATAAAAGAGAGCTTCTAGTCATGGGTGCGTTTGTTTTCGATATGCCTGCCATCAGGAGCGCAGTGGCTTTTTGTCTTCATATTGGACGTTCCGAGCGATATTTGGGAAAGATCCAACCAGACAATGGCCAGCTTTTACTATAATGACTGGGCAAGCATCAGTAGCCATGCCAGTATCTATCTGCTGTATTGCTTTTTCATACACTGTGTTTTTCAGTAATCATTCCTTGTTTAAATAGAATTGATTTTTATTTCATTAATGCTTGTAAAAAAATAATATTGTTTTCAATAAGTCTATGTTAAATATCAATACACAATTCTATATATACACATAATATGATACGTAAAGTGTAAATATTTTCGAGTACATGTTTAAAAAAACGAACTTGCAGAGAGAGAGAGAGAGAGAGAGTATTTGGTATGAAAAACAAAACAGTGATACAAGCTGAAGTTATGGTTTTGACCGTTTCGGAACCACTAGCAATTCATTCCCAACGATTGAAATTCTGTAAAACTATAAACCGACCTGAATAGAGTACGGTTCGGCTTACTTTTCATTGATGGATTGTAGTGTGTGTGTACAATGTGTACTAGCCCATCGTATGTATACTCTATAGATAAGTATTGATACACTCTATATAATCTGTATTCGCATATATTTTAGATCAGTAATAAATGTTATTACACGAGCTATAGTCGTTTCCTTCATCTCCCGAACTCACCACCTTATTTGGCGACCCTGCCATGTACGGGCGTCGGCTCAAATTCGGTCGCGCGCCACGTATTTGTTGTATAGAGACATTATAAAGACATTGTCGATACAGAGAAAGTTTTACCAAAATGTGCCGTTCCAACCTTGAGAAGGATGAAGTGTTTATCACCCAAAACACCTCAGGTGGTTCAAATTCTGCATCAGTACAAGAATACCATCTGTCAACTATAAGCATAGTGTTGGTCATTATATGTACCATGCTCGGCACCGCTGGATTATATGCCCTGTACAATCTCTACAAAAACTGCCACCATTCCTGGATCAGAAGTGAATTTTTGACCCAACGTTTGACACGATCTTTTCGACGTGCGGAGGTGCGTGCGTGCTACGCATGTAACGATCAGCAGCGACCACGGCGGCAGGAACCGAAGGATCCCAACGAGTGCTAAATGTGCGTATAAGTACGTAAAAATTAAAAAGCGTATTTCCGTGCGTATAAGATAAAAGTGAAAAGCCAATTTCAGTGCGTATAAAATAAAAGTGCTAGAACGTATATCAGTGCGTGATGGTAAAAGGTATTTTTTTTTAACATGGTAATCTTATCGGTGAGGTAATTTTCATAATAGGTATGTCCTTAGATATTTAGCGTTATTTCCCCAATTTTTCTTTCCCTTATTGTTTTGTGGAGTTATATCTAAAACTGTACTCTTAATTTCTTCAACGCTCTGCCTCCTTTGAATACACATTCAGTTTCGTATTAAATATATTGATCCTAAAATAATGTTAATATTCTTATTAATTAAATCGCATTGACTTTTATTGTTAGAATCATCTTTTATTCGACATTTTAAATGTCATCAAAATCACCATCAAAATGGTAAAATTTATTGGGCGTTGTCAGAATCGGTAGTTTCAAAATACGTTTGTAGGCTCTTCTCAGAAAATCTCTTATTAAAAGTTACTAAATGTAGCTAATAATAATATTTACAACAGAGTGCGAAAATAATTTTTGATCTGTTAATTAACTTATTGCAGAATATTTCAATTTTCATTTAAAAACAGCTAATTAGTGTTTTGAGTATTGTTACAGACGAAAGTTTAAATTAAGGCTAGTTGACCTACTAAACAAACTACTGAATCGCGTTGAAACGAAATGCTACAGATATTTATTCTGTTTTGTTCAGCTCGTTTTTGAATTTATTTTTTATAAAATAGATAATAACAGAACTAAGAAGTAAATCTTAGTAGTTTATTTATTTAATGTGTGTGAATATCCGCAACATAAATTTGCCAGTCCTAATAATAAACCTCATGTACGATAAAATCACGTTCACGTGTTACAAACCGTGTGCCATGTTCTCAAATGCTAAGTTGCATAAATAAGAAGACGTAGGTACGTCAAAATACCGACACTTGAACACAATGCAGGTGCTTATCCGTAGTCAGGCGGGTGGACTCCGCAGTAGGATAATACCTCTTCAGTGAGAGGATTATGCCGTGGAACGATTCTACTTATCGTCGCCTGCCGTCTCTACTGCTGCACTACCAAGTAAACAGCCTTGAGATAGTTTCCAACCGGCTTATATGAAATGCAAAATTATTTTATAATCTCGCGTTTAGCTATCAAATCGTTTCGGAGCTAAACTAATGTAAAATTGAATTTCCTTTCCTAAAGTCGAGCGAATAAATATTTTGAATAACGTTAATAGTTAAAGATAAAGTTAAATTAAAACTATGAAAATGCAGCGTTAGTATTTGAGGAGTAAGAGCGGCGTAGTTCGAGGGGAGAGCCGCTAATGCCTCTCAGAGTGCGGATTACTTCATGAAATGGTCGCGCTTAGTGCACACCACCGTGAAAGCTGCCTGGCGATCTGTTTGCACCAGCCACTCGACAATACATACCAAGTGTCAGTCAACAGAAATCGCTTAAGGAATTATATCTCATCGTGTAAAAGACCGATCTTCAAAATAAGAATTTGAAATAAATGTTCTGTATTTACTGATATACTTAACGTGCAAGTAAACGTTACTTACGTAATCATAGCTGTTTAGTAAAATGATAGTAGGTCATCAAATGTATTGAGTTTAGATCATTGAAGATTTAATATTTTTCTATTTGACAAAATACTTTCAAAAATCACGAAGTGACTTTTTAAAACAGGAATCTAATGAAATCATACATACACATACGTTACCGTTCAAATGCACTTTCTTTTGGTCGTTTAGAGTAGAATATTTCTAAATATTTCAAAGTTACTAATTTAAGACTCAATTAGTACATTCGTGAACGGTACGTTCGAAATGTGAAATGAATGTCGTCAGAAGTCATAAAATTATACCCCTTAACTTTGACTACTAGCAACACTCATTCAACACTATTATAAGTATGAATTACTTTGTTTAAATGTTTTTGTTAAAATTTCATTTGCTATGGATTTTTTGTACGATAACAATTGTCGTTATCATATAAAAGAACTTACGTATGTAATTTAAGAAGTACACTTTTACGGAAAAGTTACTTTTATTGAAGACTACTGATATGTACAAACTAGGGTAAATCCCAAGTTCCCTTGGGACAGCCCGTATGCAAATTGTAGTGGCTACTGGATACCCCAAATATATGTTTATTGTGTTTGACAAAAATGCATAGGTATCTAATATAGAGTAGATAAAGAACATTTTCTTTCTCTCTCGCACGTAGACTGTTGAACTTTCGTTGACACTTCGGTCGAAGTTGGAAGAGAACTTTTTATTTTCCTTCCTTCTATTAGCTTCTTTCAGTAAAACTTTGCGTAGTGGCAATGGGAACCAACATTGATTTCAAGCAGATGAAACTTGTTAGCGTGTTATTGTTGCTTCACGACTTTTATGACAAGTTAAAGAATTGTCTTATATTGCAAATGGAAATGTTTTGATCGCTGTAAGAGTAGAAAAGTTTGATCAAGTCATTTTGAACTATGGTAATATTGTAAACAGTCTTTATATAATAATAATAATAATATGCTGTCGCATGCTGTCTTTGTTTCAGGCCTTGGAACGAAGCATCAACGTCACGGCTCAACGATTATCAGATCAGGTACGGGTTATTCAGCGCAGTGGCAAGCTGGATAATGCCGTGCTTGATAGGATTCGCTCAGAGTACTTACCTTCGAGCCATGCCAATCCTGTCCAGCCTACACAAACATCTACGCTGAATGCATCGCCAATAGGCGGCAGTGCCGTTAGGGAGGAGGATGACATGGCTGATAATGTAAGTACCAAGTGCAATGAGGGGGTAAAAGACGCTTTGGAATGTGCTATTAGGGACTACCGGTACACTCCACTAGATATCAGGCCTCGTCTACCGCGGTTGCCTATGCATAGGCGAAATATAGCGCTGGTAAGTGCTCTTGACTTGTTATTGTCAAATTATTTAGATAATAGCGAGGATCTCGGTGATACGCATTCAATCTTGTACTGTACTGCCGTGGTAGCTTGTCGTATAGCTGGTGTTAAGCTTCTTGAAACTGACACTGCTGTACGACAAAGGTCTGCTGTACCGGCGTGGCAGTGCAGGATTGAACGGCGTATTGCCGAGGCAAGGGCACTTATTGGCAAGCTGATCTGTTTTAGGGAGGGGAATACACGCCCTAGGGTAATGCGCTTTGTGAAACGGGCTTTTTCGGGTACTAATATTAGTCCTCAAGATTATATAGCCCGGGTCACAGAGCGCATTGACTACCTAAAACAGAAAGTCTATGCATGGGCAAACCGAATTCGTAGATTTAAAAAACGTGTGGACCGGTACGTCATTAATAGTACATTCCAGAGGGACCAGAGGTGGGTATATAGAAGCTGGGAACGACCAGATCAATGTGTGACTAATGTGCAGCGGCCGGATGCGGACACCACAGCCACGTTTTGGCGTAGCATATGGTCGATGCCCATTGGTCATACCGAAGGCGATTGGATGCGAGATGTCGAACGTGCATGCGAACATATTCCCGAAATGGAATGCGTGGCCATTTCTAGCCAGGACGTTACACAAGCAGTCCGTCCATTATCTAATTGGAAATCTCCAGGATTGGACGGGCTGCACAATTTCTGGCTGAAATGGCTACGTAGTTCGCATGAACGCTTGGCATCTCAATTCCAATCAGCCGTGGAATCTGGGTCGCTGCCAGCCTTTATGACGACTGGAATTACCCACCTGCTCCACAAGACTGGCAGTACTAGCGAGCCCGGTAATTATAGACCAATAACATGTTTACCATCGGTCTATAAACTTCTTACATCTATTCTGAGAGCTAAAATAGCTAAGCATGTTGAAGACTTTTCAATTATATCAGCCTCTCAGAATGGATGTAGGAAGGGGGCTCGTGGTACTAAGGAGCTCCTCCTCATTGACATGGCCATTAGCCAACAAGTTCGCCGTAACCGAAAGGATCTGGCGGCATGTTGGATAGATTATAAGAAAGCGTATGACTCCGTGCCGCATACATGGCTTTTGAGGGTGCTAGAGTTGTATAAAGTAAATACTACTCTACGCACCTTCTTAAAGTCATGTATGGGGCAATGGAATACGATTCTTTGCTATCCAGGATGCCGAAAGATCCAGGAGGACGGCGAACGTATTAAAATTGAGCGGGGAATTTTTCAGGGCGACAGTCTGAGTCCCCTTTGGTTTTGCCTAGCCATGAACCCTCTCAGTACATTACTGGAGGGTTCAAGGTTAGGCTACAGGTTACAGAGAGGCGGTCAGGTCATATCTCACCTGCTATTCATGGATGACCTGAAGTTATTTGCCCACTCTGATGCCCAATTGCTAGATTTACTAAACGTAACCCAAAACTTTAGTAAGTCTATCAATATGGAGTTCGGTGTGGATAAATGTGCTGTCATTCATGTGAAGCAGGGCAGGATGGTGGAATCTGAGGGGCTCCAACTCTCAGATTCCATTTACCTAAGATCGCTTCTCTTAACGGATACCTATAAGTACTTGGGTATGTCACAGGCTTTAAGTATCAATGAAGCTGACATGAAGCAATCGTTACAGGAGCGTTTCTTTGTCCGCCTGAAAAAAGTATTAAAAAGCCTTTTATCAGGTGGCAACAAGGTTCGTGCTTGCAACGGTTGGGTCATGCCACTTCTTGTATACTCCTTTGGCATACTCAAGTGGACTCAGTCTGAATTGGATGCCCTGGACAGAAGAGTCCGCACATTGTTGACGGCATATCGTATGCATCATCCACGTTCATCCGTGATGAGGTTGTACATCCCGCGGAAGGGTGGGGGTCGTGGCTTTCTGAATGTCAAGACCCTACACAACCGCGAGGTGTGCAATCTCAGAGAATATTTTCTCCGGGCGAACGTGGACATGCATCGAGATGTTGTCACAGTGGACAATGGACTCACCCCGCTCAAGTTGGCTAAGGAGAACTGGCGCATACCTGTAGTACTCAGTACTGATGATCGCAAGCGTGTATGGCAGAGCAAGGAGCTTCATGGCAGGTTCCATCGGGCCCTGTATGGACCCGATGTAGACCTATTAGCCTCGGTGAACTGCTACGCTTCGGTGACCTCTTTGGGGAAATCGAAGGGTTTGTTTGTGCAATTGCTGACGAAGCTATCAAGACGAATAACTACCGGAAATATATCCTGAGGGATGGCACTACCGATATTTGCCGTGCGTGTCACCAGCCCGGTGAATCTCTCAGGCATATTGTTTCCGGTTGTTCACGTCTTGCTAACGGCGAGTACTTGCACAGACATAACCAAGTAGCTAGAATCATTCACCAGCAACTTGCTCTGAAATACAAACTTGTAGACATCGAGGTACCGTACTACAGGTATGTGGCAGAGCCAGTTCTCGAAAATGGTCATGCCACATTGTACTGGGATCGATCTATCGTCACAGACAGGACTGTTGTAGCCAACAAACCTGATATTGTGGTGATAGATCGATCAGAGCGCCTCGCAATAATTGTTGATGTCACCATTCCTCATGACGAGAATCTCGTGAAAGCCGAGAAAGACAAACAGATTAAATATCTGGACTTGGCTCACGAGATTTATTGTGCCGATAGTTGTAACGGTTAATGGCTTAATAGCCAAGAGCCTCGATCGTCACCTTAAGAGACTCGCGTTGGGTGCTTGGGTCAAGGGTCTGATGCAAAAGGCAGTACTTCTCGACACGGCACGTATTGTGAGGAAGTTCCTGTCTCTGGAGCCCTAACCACCGGTAGCTTGGACCCTGTGCCCGTTGCTGGTGGGATCCCACGGTTTTTTTAATATTTTTAAATGTATTTAATTTTTTAGTGATATATTTAAAAATGTAATTTAAATTTGATTAATGAGAAATAAATGAATAATAATATTCTACCACAATCACACATCACCATCTAGTCTCAAGCTAAGCATGGCTTGTGTACTAGATAATGGATAAACATACTTTTTTTGTAAATACATACATATTATTATACATAGAAACACCCAGACGAATCATCCATGTTCATGCACACAAATGTTTGACTTGAACGGGAATCGAATCCGCGACGTTGGACGTAGCAGTCGCTTACACTCTCGCTGCGCCAACCGGTCGACAATTATATGTCTATATGACCTCTGTTAGCGGATAGTAGCTGTCTCTATGATAATCATGGCCTTTCCTATGGTTCGAGATGGTCTATGATTGGTTACCTAATATGTAAAACTGCATAACTAATCATCACAGCCATTCCGTGACCACGGGAGGTGTAATCCACGCCGAAACGTCGGCGACATAAAAGAGGTATACAAAATATACAAATATAAGAGTGTGTAGGAATCTAGAAAGCTTCAAATATCTCAGAAAAAGTTCGTGCCGAATAAATGAAAGATTTTTTGGTTCAAAAAGAAAGTAGATGAGTCCAATTAAAACTACATTGCATACACACCTTACTTTTTGAAATATTTCATAGCACCGTTTAATTTTTTCATCTTCCTAAAACTTTCTAATATTCTTTATGTTCGTCAACTAAATAATCACTATTTGTGACCACATTCCAGCGTTTTAGAAAATTTTCTAAAAAGACTTTCCTCCTGGGAGTAAATGCCAGGTTAAAAATACCCAAACGTCTTACTGCAATAAAGGCTCAATAAATCCAAAACAAAACCCTGTGCGTTTCAGCTCAACTGAAAATGTCCTCCACCTATATTTCATCCAGTATTTTGTTTATTTTTCTCTATTGGGTAAAAAAAAAACAAATCGTTGTCATAGAGTTTACTCTGATAAAGTTGTTTGGCCCCGTGCTAATAGAAAATGTAATTTTGCTTATCGAAAGCTTATTACTTCATCTAGTCGTTAGAGACAGGCGGGTTGACTGCGGTCCCTGGATTTGTTTTGCGCTGCTGCAATTACCTTTTGTTTCTAGTGGATTTTCTTAACAATTTCTGATGTGGTAAACGTTAAAATCTTTTTTGTACAAGCAGTGTACTTACATGCATAAACTTCAGTTTGTTTTCCTTGTAGGGATTTTCAGATTTGACTTTAAACTAAGAGCCTTCATAGCGAATCTGTATATTTATAATTCTTTCGTTACTGTTTGATTGAGAGACAATGCTGAGCCAAAACTATTGGGCGCAAGTAAGTAGCTGGAATTTGGCATGTACTAGTATGTTCCTTGGGAACCATAGTGATCTAATAAGAGAAAATCGGGCAGAAACAGTTAAAAAATGTGTGGGCATAACTGTGTTTGTTGTGCTCTAATTTACATATAACATCGGTCAGGTACAAGTTGAATTTGCTCGGGTGGGATTTCGTACCATCGCACAATATACAAGTACCTATGAACTTTTATATACGTGTACAAACATGGTACATTACGTTACAACGGCTTTCTTCTTTGAATTTAAAAATTCAATTCGTTGTTTTAGAGACAATAAGGTCTTCTCGGCACCCGCAAAGTACAGCACAAAAAATAATCGCTTTACAATTACTATACTTAGCATCATTTGTGTCATGTACATTCACCGCATAGGTACATAAAAACAAAGCATTCTAACAATAACGATTAAGTACTATTCTCCCAATTTTGGTAATAACTATCCATAACTCTACAACACAAACACCATTTACTTCTACACACTTTCATCAAAAGATTATTCTAATGAGAGATCATATTAAGACAAATACTTTGAGTAGCGCATATTACGAAACTTGCGATATTATAGTGAACATTAAACGATGTTTATTATTCATAAAACTCGCGAAGCATCTCGTCCGTAGAAGCTATCGAGTAGAAAAGTTGCTTCCGTTTAGTTTGTTCTCAGCGCCCGTATAGAAATTGCATTGTTTATATAAGGTTAGTATAAAATAGGTAACTCCTTTCTATTCCGCTGCTAACTGCAATAATCAATATTTTCTCCACTTTATTCCCATTCTAAAAGTGTAAGTTTTCTGATTTCCATTTCTTGTCCGACTTCTACAGAAATTCGTTTAATATTTTCTACGTGCCTTTATCTTGTTTTCAGATGCTGTGATATAAGTAGTTCCTTTGTCAGTACTAAAATAGCGGGTATTGTAGACTCTATTTTATAATTCCATACAATAGGTAATCTTCTAGCATCGCGGACGACATTCTGGACACGGAAAATACCTATTGGTATACATTTTCAATAAGAAAGAAAACATTTCGAGTTGTACTAGTAGTCGTACTTCGATTCGTACATCAGTTTTCTTATCCTGTGTAGTAGAGAGATGTCAACTGGCAATTGCGCACAATTCTCGCAATGACTTAAGTGGTTAACTTGTGTCCGAATACGCAGCGGGTCCTGCTGCGTATACGTTTAATTCGATTGAAAGTTAACTTTTTACGTGCGTGGAATTTAGTACTTTTCGAATTGCATAAGTAAAAAAATAGTACCTTCATTGCTACAGCGAAATCTTGAATTATTACCCAGCAGGACCCTCCGCTGTTTGAAGGTTTTCAGACCCATAGTATATTTCACCGTTTAGCGATGTATTAGTACCTTTAAAATACCTTGGTTTCATTTTAATATAATTATTAGTTTATGAGGAAAGCGCCTGCAAAACTTTTATCATCCCAGCAGGACCCTTTTTGTTTTGACGCTTTCGGCCCCGACAGTCATATTTCTTATTAGCATTTTAATAGTATTTTTCCAGTAACCTTAGGTGTAATTCAAATATTTTGTATTATAGCAGAAAAATTGTTTTAAAACTTTAAGTATTTTTTCAGCGACTTAACATTTAGTTTGGCCGATGTATGAGCTTTCATAACTTTTAGCATGGTGGCGTTAATCAAAGAGATTTTTATTAATTTAAACCGGTCTTTTTAGATGTACATATATATTTTATTTTTATGAAAACAATTTAATAAAATCCGTTATGGTATGATTATTATTTATTATCGGTATACAATTAGAAAAAATCATAAAACAAGGTTGATTTCCATTTTATTCGGTCGATTACAGCTACAGATGTCTATAAAAAGTTCTATGAATATAATAATTATAACGTTTGCCGCGCATGCAGCTGCGATCAACCCCAAAGAACGGGAACCTATTTACCTTTAGGAACAAGTCATGTCACAGGCAATTTGTTTTATTTTCACTTATAAAATAAGTAAATGATCTATGAAAAACATACAAAAGCTTTAGCTGTTCAACATTTTCACTGTAAACTATGTCACTGGGTGGTGGAAATGAATTAACAAATTTGTCTTTAGACTTTTCAATCACAATGTTTTGTTCAATGAAACTAACTGCCGCTCTTTTGCCTTTTTTATTTTTTTCCTATATTTTTGCTTTTAACCATTTTATTACAAATAAACACACTGTAACTCGAATGCGCGTACTATGCAACGTCTTTCACCGGGACGCCGGGAGCATTTTTGCATCTACCCTCAATTTTAATAATATTTAAGAGTCATAAAAATAATAACATCATGGAAATGGTATAATCTTAAGGTCATCGTGAAAAAAGATTTAAATCAAATTGCCTGTTAAACTACAAAGTATTTTATTTAAGCGTAAGGTTATTTGAAAAGTACTATTAAAATGCTAATAAGAAATATAACTGTCGGGGCCGAAAGCGTCAAAATAAAAAAGGGTCCTGCTGGCATGATAAAAGTTTTGCAGGCGCTTTCCTCATAAACTAATAATTATATCAAAATTAAACCAAGGTATTTTAAAGGTACTAATACATCGCTAAGCGGTGACATATACTATTGGTCTGAAAACCTTCAAACAGCGGAGGGTCCTGCTGGGTAATAATTCAAGATTTCGCTGTAGCAATGAAGGCACTATTTTTTTACTTATACAATTCGAAAAGTACTAAATACCACGCACGTAAAAAGTTAACTTTCAATCGAATTAAACGTAGAGTCCTGCTGCGTATACGGACACGGTTTAACTTGCCTCTATGCATTGGCTCTACAAAGTTCAATGAACCTACAGCATAACTCAATAAACAAAGTAACAATAATAATAATAATAAATTCATTTATTCAAGTACCAAGACTCAAAAATGTTAGTAACAATGGAACTTATAATCTATGTTAGTATACACGTTTAAAAATGAAATAAAATAACAACTACTATTTAATGCACCCTACGACTCACTGCCTCAAGGTAACAGGGGCAGCTGAAACCTTACTGCAGTGAGCCAAGAAGGAGCAATCTAGCCTGCACGCTATCACGTTCAGGATGCTGTTGGGGCTGGCCCGCACCCTACGCACCAGAGATGCACATTGCTTCCTCATCACGGTATAGAAGCAGTCAATCCGAGCTTCCGCAAACATTCCAGAGGCGCTGCAGAAGCGAGGCAGCCCCATCAGCACCCTGAACGCGTTATTGTACTGGACGCGAAGAGCACTGTATGATTTTTGAGTAAAATGAGCCCACATGAGCTGCAGGTATAAAAAGATAGAATAGAATAGAATATCTTTATTTGCTGTAAACAGGGTACATTACAGATGTTGATTTCATGATAATATAAATGATATAAAGGTGAAACGGGCTTGCGTTTAGCCAATTTTAAATAGCATGCAAATGTAGGAACGTACAATGTGAAGTAGGTAACAATCATATTTAATAGTATTAATGTCATATACATATTTATTAATAGGTCAATTAGGCATTCATTACACCGAATCATAATTGTTTGATAAAAATTCTTGAATAGAATAAAAGTTTTTCTGCATGAGCCAACTACGTAACGCTGGTATAAATTTATTTGTGGGCAGTATTTTTACAAAATTTGGTAATTTATTGTAAATTTTTATACTCATGGCGTATGAATTGTTTTGAAGCCGGCTACTTCTCGGTATCATATTTAAAACAAGTCTGTTAGGATTTCTTATATTGTCACGTCGAGTGACATCTTTTGCCTGTTTAAACGAATCTGGATTTTGTTTTTTAAATTTACCTATTTCTAGTATGTAAAGGCAAGCTAATGGGAGTATTCGCAATCTTTTAAAGAAAGGCCGACATGATACGTCAGGGGCAATATCGCAAATCGAACGGATGCATCGTTTTTGGGCCACAAACACTTTCTGTATGTGAGAGCTGTTGCCCCATATTAGTAACCCATATCTGAGGACGGATTCTACGTATGCAAAATAGGCTGTACGTGCAATGTTTTGGTTAGTTACTTTTGCCAATTTATAAAGTGCATATGAAAAACGGTTTAATTTGTTACAAATTTTTTCTACTTGTTTTATCCAATTAAAATTTGAATTTATTATAATTCCCAGGAATGTCACACAATTTGTATTCGATAAGGTATGTCCATCATAATTAATTATTATATTATTATTATTAAAATTATTGAAATTAATTATATGTGTCTTTGATAAATTTATTTTAAGATTATTTTTATTCAACCAATTAATAACTAAAGTCAGAGTATTGTAAATGTCATTTTCATGTTGTTTGATTGTCATATTTTTATTTGTAGTCACTATTATCGATACGTCATCTGCAAACAGTATTGTTTTATGTTCTATAACATCAGGTAAATCGTTTATGTAAACCAGGAAAAGTAGAGGTCCCAATACACTTCCCTGGGGAACTCCGAATTCATTTTTTTTGTATTTTGATCTATATGTTTCTATATAGTCATTTGAATTCAATTGAGAGATATCCACACTTTGAATCCTATCTTCTAGGTAAGTTTTTAGCCAGTTATGTGCTGGTCCTCTTATACCATACTGTTCTAATTTTTCCAAAAGCAGTTTATGTGAGACGATGTGCAGTAAGCGCGAAACAAAGTACACTTTGTTTCTTTTGAGGCACGCATGAACCTGCGGGCGATCATATTAGCTCGCACAGACAATGCTCTCCGCTCCCTTTCGATGTCACCATCGTCTCTGAGGTCGGTGGTCAATACATGCCCTAAATATTTAAAATCATTAACCTTTGACAATGTCACGTTATTGACTCTGACTGAAGGCACAGTTTCTGGGTATTTACCATCCGCCCCAAAGACCATGATTACACTTTTTTTCGCGTTATATACAAGGCCATGTGTTTTAGCATAATCTTCGCACGTACAAATCAGTTTCTTAATGCCACATACTGAAGCTGCCAGTAGCACGATGTCGTCCGCGTAACTGATATTATTCATACACACACCATCAATGTGACAACCGACACGCATGCTACTGAGCGCCTCGATAAGGCCATTTACATAGAGGTTAAAGAGGGTGGGCGAGGACAGCCCACCCTGTCTAACTCCACACTCTAACCCATAGCTCCTAGACATGGCTCCAGCCCATTTGATACTATTGACCTGGTTCCCATACCAATATCTAAGTATATTGGTGATTTCAGACGGTAAATTAGTCTCTTTCAACTTTTTCCACAAGACATCATATGAAACCAGGTCATAAGCTTTACTCAGATCGAGAAAGCAGGCATAGGTGGGAGTTTGTCTCTTGGCATAGTATTGAACAGCATGCTTAACGCTCAGTATGGCGCTTTCTGTTGAAAGTCCAGGTCGAAACCCAAACTGGTTGTCATGAATCTGAATAAAACTGTTAAGTTGAGTGTTAATCACGCTATCAAACACCTTAGATACAATCGTGGCGAGGGATATAGGCCTATAGTTGTCACTTTTCCCCAAATCACCCGTCTTGTTTTTAACAATTGAAACCACAGTGGTTTTGATCATATCAGGGGGCATATAAGCGTGGCCAAAGCAAAACGAAAACATCAGGGCCAACACCCTCGGTAAGTGTGGACCAGCATAACGCAGGTGCTCTATGCTGAGACCATCGTGACCTGGGGACTTGCCTCTAGACATACTACGTATTATATTTTCAATATTCTCGGCAGTTAATTCGGCATCAACACTCACAGGGATACCAGGCTTTGCCTAATACAATGTAAAAAATAACTATAAATTTGTACAATGTACTCTGAAATACGTTTTCGAAGAATCTTTGAAGTTCAAAGTCTGTCAGGATAGCTGGATTTTACTACCTATTTGTAATCATTGGCTTAGATATCGCTACTTATGCTTTCTGGTATGTCAAAGCCACAATCCTGTTATAAGACATATCTACTACCTACCGTTGCAATTATCAAAACGAAACGTATTTACTTTGTTACTTTTTATGAACGCATACCTTTCCAAATGTAGATAATAATATTTTTGCATAAGCACGGTATAAATATAATGTTCGTATTGTAGCGAATGGAAAACGTTATCACGGCGCCGTTTCCTGTGATCTGCCATAAGCCCAGATTAGGTCGAATTGGGACGAGTCGTGCCATCGAACCGGTTATATTGAAGACGTATGTGCGATGTCTGACTGAACACATACTTAATACCTATTAACTTGTCAGCTTCATTAAGGGAATATTACTATCAATACTATTACTCTGTAGAAACATTTACTACCACTACTATTAGTCTGTAGATACATTCATGATATCAATGTAAACTTAACAGACAACTGCTAAGCGATCTCGATTTGAATGACTCCAAGAGTCTAATTGCGGTTTGTCTTCAATGCTTGATTAGTTTGAGTGCCAAAGATTAGTTTAGACTGGCTTTGATTAGGATTAGGGTACGTTCTATTTGCCTTGAGAAAACTGAATGTTTGTGATGTTTATTTTAATGTTCTCGAATGTGTCCGAAAATAGAAGGTGTAATTTCTACTTCATACATACTTCGCCTTATTCGTATGTTTCATCAAACATAGAACATTTGTAATTAATATATTGCATGATTTTTTTTCCATTGGTATCTTTTCTTCTTCTTAGCGTATCGCTGGCAAACATTTAAATTTTTGAGGCCCAGAAAGCAGGCAGTCATCAGCTCTTTCTGCGTGCAAGTATTGGTATCTTTAATATGCCATTATTTATTTAATTCCGTTTGAAGATGTTAGGTATAAGAGTAAATCTAGAGCGTTTCCACTCAAGTTTATTTCTACACTTAATTCTATATACCTACACCAAGACTACGAATTAAGGTGCTAGCACAAAAAAATACTAGTGCTATCCAAAACAAACTAAAGAGAAAGTCGTAAAATCTCTCATCAAAAATTCGGTGGCGTGCATTTCGGAGCGAATAACCTCGCATTTAGAATTAGAGGTTCGCTTTAAGTCGTCCTAAATATAGCGCAACATAGTTATTTTGAAAAGGCTTGCACGCCGCGCCCGCGGCGGTTCGCTTGGCGGAATATAATAATAGTCGTCGGGGCACCGCGGAATATCATCTCGGTACATTGTGAGAGGCAGGATGCTCATTAGACGAACGCCCCGGGCCGCCGTCCGCTCTGCATGCCGCCCGCACGCCTACCTTCTGCTACACTACTACTCTGCCCATCACACCACTATACATTCTAATTAGTTTTATTTCAACTCATGCTTCGCTTCCACTCATTTAACATCTCACCAAAAGCCCCAAATTGGTGTCCTACTTTTTCCGTCCATTGCATACTAATAATATAAATTTGAGGATCTCTTCCAACGGCGTTCTGATAAGACTGAAACGAGCAACTGAAACGGAAAGTGTTCCATTCTGAAATTACGTCTCGCGATAAAGTTTTAGTTAGAACCTATTAGGATATACGACTTTCAGATCTAATAGGCTTTAACCTATTTTTGTTATCGCTTAAGTTGAGTGCGGTGTTAACATTATAATTATAACGACTGGTGTAACTCAACTCTGGAATAATGTCTGAGGGAGTTTTCCAAGCCG
This sequence comes from Euclidia mi, assembly GCA_944739405.2. NCBI lineage: Eukaryota > Metazoa > Arthropoda > Insecta > Lepidoptera > Erebidae > Euclidia > Euclidia mi. Next base: position 54,040,249 of record OX123186.2, on the reverse strand, counting down.
ATGTAATATTTTAATCTTATCATTCGAGTCAAGTTTCATGTCTCGCGAGGAAAGTTTGATCCGCGGTTCAAGTTTCGAGACGAACGACGAGCTAACAACTGTGACTGCGGGCCCCTTCACTTCTCTACATCAAAATAGACCTAATAACACTATTATGAGCCCGAGCCCTCTGAAAACACTGATTATGACGTGTTTTAAATAGATGGAAATAGCTCTTTGTCTCGCGAAACCATCAATAAAAGTTTAAAGCAACTAAAATGTAGTATTCGTTTGCTCGAAGTAAAAACTTGAAACAAAACAGTATCTGTGTTAAGTAGAGGTGTGCCGTTGTTCTGAGAAACAATCTCTTTTGCTCAAGCTCGGTAGTGACTAAGCATTTTCAAAGTTAAGAAGCCTTCTTGGCCGCTTCCAATATTTGTTAAGCCCGTGTCGGTTTTACAAGATACCAACTTGAGATAATTAATGTGTAGCCTCTGAAACCCCTTTCTTAGTAATTTAACAACTTCTGATTGAATAAAACTTAACAACCTTTGTCTGTTCATCTAAACTGTCAACTATAGAGGCACTTGACGGACCTTAAGTAGTACTAGTAAATAATACAACTAATGTTAGACTAGGCAGGCCGGACGCCGTTAGTTACGATTTTCATTTCAAATAAGTTTCAAACAACTTGTTCAAACTAGGTTCAAACTGTTTGACATAAATTCCAACTACCCTTTTAGCAGCTTTTCAATATAGAAGAATAATAATTTTAAAGGAAAATGGTTATAGTTGTAATGTTCTGTGTGCTAGTTTATTTAAGTGTGTTTTGTCCACTTTTAAATTATACTCTACGAAGAAATTGACATTGCTAAGAGGTTCAGTAACAGATGCGCTTGCTACTCGCTTAGCCCATCAAGATGACATAATAAATGGAGGTCGGCAGCACAATTCATTGCTTCTAAGGAATGCGCTCAGCTGCAGCGCTGCAGTGATAACATATATATAAGATAAATAGTCTATACTCAACTCTCACTTACACTACCAGCCATGCGAAATATCATTTTGTATACAAACATAAATTAACATAATTAATATGGATCTCAATTATTTTAGTAATTTTAATCTTTGTAGAGATTTTGAATATGCGGTGGATTTGGTAAAATGAGTTTGATTTTGCATAAGTAGATTCAGGACGACCTTTACCATTATCAGAACATTGTAATGAGCGTTCAATATTGCTCCGCGCACTAGTTGAGACTCCGTAATCTTCAAACGCCGCTTTACTGAGAGTCATTCGAGGCAACGAGACCATAACTCCGTCTTGTCTGGATACGGCATAATCCCGACGCTCACGAAACTCCACAGAGCCAGATAGAGAATAGAAATACGATTAGTGGGGTTTGTTTAGTTTGATTGGAGCCGGCTAAGCCTGCATTACTTGGAGATAGCACGATTTCTTCGCGTCCGTGGTTGATAACTACAATTTTCTGTAACAGCGGGATCAGTGAGAGTTAATCTGTAAGCCGCTGGGTTCACACGATACACATCTAAGTCAGATGTTGTCTACCTTGCTTAGGACGGGTGGGAGTGGGTTAATGACTCGGAAATCATTCGGGTTAAGTTCCTTCGGGTACGGATTGGAAGATAAGGGCTAACAGATTTGTTGGTCGCGCGCCTCTATCGAACTCGGGACTATCGTATCATTCGGAGACAACGGTATTTGATTTGACTGTCACATTGTGTATTTTGGCATTTGCATTCACAATATACCTAAATCTGGATAGAAAGAAGTACGAAGAACTCGTTTACATTATAACACTTTGTTCAAATTACAAAGTTGCTGAGGTGCACTATTAAAATATCGTACATATCGTACATACATATCGTCACGCCTTTTATCCCCGAAGGGGTAGGCAGAGGTGTATTTCTACACCCACTTTTCGCCAGATATACTTTAGTCCCACGTAATAAGGGGCGAGCCTATTGCCGTACCGGGCACATTTCCAGACTCCGTGCTGCTACTGAGAATTTCGTGACAGAAAAACCCAATAACTTGCCGTGTGGTTGACGGCATAGAATACAAGTGTCACCACCATAGATATATTAATTATAATAGATATGCCCTCTAGACGAAAATGTATCGGAACCTGTGTCGCCAGTTTGCCCCTACCACACGGCTACTACTACACATACACTTTAGTAAAATCAATAGAAACGCAGTCGCGCACACACTCGCATTTTTTAAATCAGAACGTGCAAAAAAATCAATTATAGACTTTAGCCTGTCAAACATAGCGTTTATTTACCATGCGCCGTCAAACTTACTCACACAAGAACATTTAACGCTATTACGTTAGTAAATCTGCACAAGCACATTACTAAATCGCTCATGCGTCGACCGGCCGCTTCGAGTAGCAGTGGCCGGTCTACGCGATGTATTCATTGGCTAGTCGCACGGGACGTTCGCAGTGAACGAAATACATTGCGCAATCGCCTACGTAGTACTAGATGGTACCCACGTATTGCCAGCAATGTATATTTTTTTTATTTGGTTGCGATAGTATCATTTTTGTTTACAAACTACATAATACTATTGTAATAACTACAATTATTACAAATATCTTTTGTATTTTAAGGATTTTGGACTTACCGGTGAAAAGAAATACCTTCTCGAGCCACATTACATGCCTGGCTTCTTTTTCTACACGTTATAACAGCGCAAGATGGCATAATTATTTTTTTTTCTCGGAGCTTCGTACGCTGTCGCAATATGAGCGCGATTGTTGACCGGTCAAACAAATTTTGTCGAAATATGAGCGTTTGCTCACACGCACGGTGCGCCTGCCACGCCCACAAGGCCATTCTACTCCCTTTAACTGTTCTGTGGTCACCACCCTCAATCTTCCCGTGGGTGTCGTAAGAGGCGACTAAGGGATAACGCGATGCAAATACCATCTTTGCGTAGAGACGGAAAACTCGACATCAAACCCTATACGACTGCCTCGTTGGTCTCGCGGCATAAATGTGCGCGTGGGATCGGGAGGTCCCGGGTTCGATTCCTGGGTCGGGCGGTGTTATTGGGTTTTTCTGTCACGAAATTCTCAGTAGCAGCACGGAGTCTTAAAATATCGGTCTTTATAAATCAGGTACATTTTTCAATGTCATGTCAAATGTGTTAGGTGAACAATGAAAATTAAATCTGACTATATGTATCACGTAGGTACTTTCGTTTCAAGTGTCAGATACCTATTTTAAGCACTGATACAGGCACCATAATTAATTATTGTGATATAATTAGCATGATATCCTCAGTAGGTACTGTGCTTATACTCTTTCCGTTGGTTGGAGTAGTTTAATGGTTCCCTCTCTTTTACCTCAGGTTTATGTACGTATAATTGTACATACTGAGCAAAACATGGCAATAACCAATAGGTACATATTTTGCTTTACATTTTGGGACTGCAAGCGTGACTCCCGTTAATTACATACATGCATAGAGGTATATAAGTATTGCAATTTTTTATAATAATGCATTAAAAATATATACTGTGTAATAAACTGAAACTTTTATTAATTATTAAACCTAAAACATATCGCACAACAGCAGATGTTTCCTACATTCCTGAGCGCTGTGCGACTAAGACCCGCGATTTCCGGTTCATTTATCTGATGCCTCATCATAGTTCCGTTGCAGCCGGATGCAGGCGGTCAACGGTTAATTGATTATTCGGTAGTTAACCGGGCGAAGCTTTCTTGCGACACGCCGACGAACCCGGTTATATTTGTAAAGAAGCTTAATGCAAATTATTTAAGCCGGTTACGTCAGGCTTTTCAATGTTTTGATTGGCTGTCGGTTGGTTACTTTGAATATTCGACGTTTAAAATTGTTGATGTGACGTTGTTTATGGGTTGAAGATGTGATCTTAGACAAGTTCTATTTTTAAGGTTATAATACCGTAGATAAGTTTAGATTTTGGTCTATATGAAGTTCATTTATAAACTAATACAAGCACGTTGCCTTACTACACTTTAAATATATACCTAAATATTTAAACATAAATTTGCAGGTCATCATCATCATCATCATCATCATCAGCCCTTAACAGTCCACTGCTGGACTATGCCTCTCCTTTGAAAGGAGGAATTGGCCTAGCTACTATACGACGCTTGCGAAACGGGTTGGTATAGGGTTTGTATCAAGTTTTCCTTCTCTTATAGTGCTGTTCTCTGCATAATATGCTCGCTCCGTCGGCTCTTACGACACCTATGGGATGATATGGGGTGGTGACATTCCGTATTCTTAATCCGTCTCCACACGGAACCTTACATAATTTAAAATATCTATCAACCGTAAATAATTAAAAAGATTGCTTCTACGAATTATGGCGTCCCACAAGGGAGCATATTGGGACCTTTGTTGTTCCTTATTTATATTAATGACATGCCCTCAGTAACTAATCATCCAATGGTCTTATTTGCTGATGATAGTACGGTGATTTTTAGTGGTTATTATGATAGTATGACGTTCGAAAGAGAAATAAATAACTGCTTAAAAATATTAATAGACTGGATGTCATCTAATAATCTAAAAATTAATCTTGATAAAACCAAAATAATGACATTTGAGCAAAAAACTAATCATAAAAAAGTTGACATACGATTTGATAACAAAATAATTATAGAAGCTATATTGACAAAATTCTTAGGGCTTGAATTAGATAGAGACATGTCTTGGAAAAATCACACTGATGATGTATGTCAACGATTAAGTCAACATTCATACGCTCTTCATAAATTGTCGCAAAAAGTTAACCGGTCAACATTGATTACAGTATATCACGCATATGTCGCCTGTCTACCTTACGCTACGGTTTAATATACTCGCAAATATGGAAGTTGTCTTCAGAGCTCAAAAGAGATGCATAAGAGCTATATGCGGTATCAAAACCACTGACAGCTATAAACCATTTTTAAGAGTCTTCGTATACTGACATTTCCTTGTCTTTACATATTGGAAGTTGTATTATTCATTAGAAACAATTTTAGTTTATTTGAAACGCTTATTAGCTTACGTCATACACATAAAATAAGGTTCAGACCACACAAAAAAAACGATATATAACAGGAGCTTCTTAGGCATGGCACCCAAAATATATAACAAACTACCAACATCTGTTTTAGAAGGCAACAATATAAAAATATTTAAAAGGCAAGTAAATGACATAATATTAACAAACAAGACAAACTACTCAATAAAGGAGTATTTAGATGATAGTAATATTAATAGGTAGATTATTTTATTTTTCTTGACATTTTGGTGAATTCTTACTAACCTCAATGTTTGAAATAGAATTAGTTTTATTATAAGTCAAATCGATTATATCGATTAAGTAACATTTTGTTTAGTCTATTGAAAATTTCTGACAATGGTCACACTGAACTGACTTCCGTTCACTTCCTTGAAAAATTAACTCGCCGGTTGTCGTCTCGTACGTAAAATATCGCCCTTTGAATTAACGAGAATTGAATTAAATTGAGTAAACCGTCTTGAATGCCGCCTGATCTAGTGCTGGCAACGGTAAATTGATTGTGAACTATTGATTGACATTTGTGAAAATTGTGAATCCGGTATCGACTTCCACGTGCCAACGTGTCCTGAAAACGTCGTGTTTGCAGCTTAATAGCTAAGTATAAGATACTTCATTCATTTATTTTGGCCAATATACTTGTATGAATGTGTCTAATTTAGCTCAAGCCTGACATCAGCAAGGATATCGGGTAAGTGAAATGTAATATTGACATTGATTGATTTCAATTCATCACTGTGCAACGCAGTGCATTGTGTCTGGATCATTGTCTATCGTGGTCAGGTAGATGTATTACATCTTCCACTGCGCACTTCTGATACACCTTCCTGCCTGGCTACGGTAATTCTAGACATAATTTTGGTGCAGAGCTGTAGTTGAAAATTAGCCGCTGTTGCATTACTGAGTATAAACTCAGATTGGTATGAGCTTGTATCTTATCACCTTGTAGACAGTATTGTAGTGTTTGTCAGGTCAGTTATTGTCTAAAATACATAATATTTAATTGTATAAGTTGACCTAGATAATTTGAAACACATTGTCACATAACCTCAATCAGTAATTGTTGATTTGTATTGTTGAAAAATCTAACTTAAATTTGTTGTTGCATTAATAAGTCACTTTGATTGGATACATATCAGTTATATGTATCAATTGATTTAGTTTATTGCATATATTGATATATTAAGTTTGAACCTTACATTGTTAAACCTTGTTATAATATAAAGATAATATTGTTAGGTAACACATATTCTGTGCTTACTTACTATTGTATATCTCAAATAATACAGCCAGTCTGTCTGTTGCAAGTAATTAGTTAATTTATTTGAATATTTAACTTTAATTAACTTATTCGAAGGTTCAACTTTTGATAACTTTGACTTTGTTTTGTGTCAATATATATTGAAACTATTAATTTTGTTGGACAGTAGATACCTGTCACTTGCCTGCACTTGCAGTAAACAGGCTAATACTTTGTTGGTTTCAAAGAATTAAGAAAAATTAAGTTTTGATTGTTAATTTTATTTAACGCTTGTCCGGGCTCTTTTGAAGTTTGATTATGTCAGCTAACAAGGACTTGCGTGCGGCTGCTGGTGCTATTGCATCAGATTTGCGCTGGTTTGCCTCGGCCAGTGCTTTAGTGAACCGGCCTGATCGCCAGCAGGCCTTACTTCAAAGGTACGAGCGGATCGATGATCGCCTGGCAAGTGTGGAACAGCAGTTCCGCACTTTCAGCGCTTGCTGTCTTGAAGTGTCAGTCACTGATTTCACTGCTGACCGGCGAAATAAGGTCAGTGAAGACTATGCCCAGGTCTTAGACCTGTATGATGCTGTCTCCAATAGTGCGAGACAACTAGTTGCCGATAGGGAAGGGCAACCCGGCCTGAAGCAGGAGCTTCCTAGGTCAGCACCGGGGCTGGTGAGTAGGCTCCCTACTTTGGACCTCCCCCATTTTGATGGCTGCCTAGGAAGCTACCTGGGCTTCGTTAATTTGTTCGACAGCCTAGTCAATGATAGGGCTGACCTTCGGCCGGCACAAAAGTTGGCCTATCTAATGTCGGTTCTGGGTGGGGAGGCTAAGGGCCTCATCCAGCATCTGCCCGTGTCTGACGAGGCGTATTAGACGGCTCGGGACCTAATTACCCGTAGGTACCATAATAAGCGTGGCCTCGCCGATACACACATCGAGCAGATTTTGGGTTTGCCGACGCTCACCCGGGTCTCTGGGTTGCGCACCCAACTTTTGAACCCGCTTTTGGTGGCCATCAACGCACTTAAGTGCCTTGACCTGCCCGTGGACCAATAGTCCTATCTATTGGTGCACATTGTGCTGAAAAAGCTGCCTGCCGACCTCAGGTCGCGTTTTGAACAGCACTTTGGTGGGGATAGCGCGACCCATCTGCCCCCCTTTGCTGACCTGGAGTGTACTCCTTGACCTTGGGCGGCTGCGTCTTAGCCGGCGTGTCACCACCGGAGTTGTCCAAGACCCGGCACTCATCCTCCAGGAACCTCTGGAGGATGAGTGCCGGGTCTTGGACAACTCCGGTGGTGACACGCCGGCTAAGACGCAGCCGCCCAAGGTCAAGGAGCAGGCTCGCGTTCTCACCCGAGCCAATGTTGACCGGCGCCCTCCTCGCTTTGCAGTCACGCAGAGCCCAGTGGAGTGCTCTTACTGCAAGGTCACGGGGCACAGAACGGCCAGTTGTAGGGCATTCTTGGACCTACATGTCGCCTCTCGTAGGCGCATCGCGAATGCCCGCCGCCTTTGCTTCTCTTGCTTGGGGTCCCACTACCAGCAAGACTGCCCAAATTCTCGCCCCTGTCCTCACTGTGGAGGACAGCATTTGGACATTCTCTGTATGAATGCCAGAGAGGTTGGCCGCTTGTCCAACCAGCCGACGCCGCGCACGGGCGGGTGTTTTGAAGGTGGCAGCCGAGGCTCACCGGCGCGTAGCCGAGAGTCGCCTCGCTCAATTGATCGCCACTCGCCCCGCTTGGAGAACCGTAGCGTGCGCTCGCCTCCTCTCTCTCGCGCACCTGAATGTGCTGTTCAGCGTCACCAGCACCATGACTGCTGCCCCAGATATTCCCCTCCTTTGGCGGAGCGTCCCCGCCTTGACTCGCGCCCACCTCGTTTTGGGCGGGTGCGTCATTATGACCCCCCACAGATGGCGCGCGGATCAAGTCATCGCGCCTTTGAGGACTTCAAGCCGCACCCTCATTTTGATTTGCCTGGTCCTGGCCAATGGTCGCCGCCCAGGCAACAATAGGTCATTGACCCCTGCCCTATAACGCCAACCTCCCCCATTGAGACCGTTATCCTACCAACGGTTGCTGTTAGGGTCTGGGGACCCACGGGGACCTCTGTTGTTGTCCGTGCTATATTGGACACAGGTTCACAAGGTTGCATTGTTTCCACTTATTTGGTAGGGAAGGTTAAATTAAATATGGGCTCTTTTCCAAATTGTATACGGGGCATAGGTGACGTAGCCTCTAATGTTGAAGGGCAAGTTAAGGTTTTGTTTGGCCCTGTTGAATCTTCACACCCGAGGATTAAAACCTCGGCTATTGTGTTGAAGAATATTTTGGGTATGCACCCACAAAAGCAGCTATCTGCTGCTGTGGTGAATTTGACATCGGGATTGGAACTGGCAGACCCCAAATTTGACACACCGGGACAAATCGACTTGTTGATTGGCTCTGATGTCCTCGGTGGAATTTTGATTGGTGGGAAAAGGGTCTTGGTGCCAAATGGTTTGACTGCCATCCCGACCATATTTGGATTTGCTTTGATGGGACTTGTACCTAGGGACCCCCCTCCACCTGAACTTGACAATTTGTTGGCTGTAGGCTCCGCTCTCTCTGATGCGGTTCAGAGGTTTTGGGAGGTAGAGGAGCCCCCTCAAGCTGCCCGTTTGAATCCAGAACATGAGGAGTGCGAGCTGTTCTTCCAGAACAACACTGGTCGACTCCGTTCTGGTCGGATTATTACGAGGCTACCTTTCCTGTCTGTTCGGCCTCCGCTTGGTGAGTCACGACCTTTAGCCGAAAAGAGATTGTTGGCTATGGAGCGTCGCATGGGTCGTGATCCGGAGCTCAGACAGAAGTACATTGAGTTCATGAGAGAATATGAACAATTGGGACACATGTCTGTGTCAAATTTGGATTGGCGTTCGGTGGAGCATTACTTTCTCCCGCATCATGCGGTATTGAAGCCATCAACTGGCAAGCTGCGCACAGTGTTTGATGGTTCTGCGCAGACTTCAACAGGCGTATCCTTGAACCAGTGCTTGCATTCTGGTCCCAAGTTGGTCAAGGACCTTTGTGACGTCATCACCAGCTTCCGACGACATCAGGTTGTCTTTGTAGCCGACATAAAAATGATGTTCAGGCAGACTATTATCCACCCTGATGACCGTCGCTTCTAGCTGATCCTTTGGAGAGAGTCTCCTCGTGATCCCATGGTCGTCTACGAGCTCAATACGAATACGTACGGGTTAAGATCAAGCCCCTACTTGGCAATACGTTCTCTTTGGGAGCTCGCAGACCGCGAAGGCTTACGTTTCCCAAGAGCCTCCGCCATCTTGAAAGACGATATTTACGTCGATGTCATTTGCTCGGGCGCCTCCACAGTGGACGAGGCGATCCTCCTGTGGGACGAATTGATAGGTATTTTGGCCTCCGCTGGTTATGAGTTGCGCAAATGGATTTCCAACTCACCAGCGCTTTTGGAAGGCTTGCCAGAGGATCATCAGCAAGATCCACATCTATTTGAGATTGTTGACAACCCCGCCATGATGGCTGTTCTCGGCGTTCAGTACAGACCAGTCCAAGACATCTTTACATATAACGTAGACTTGAAATTGCCGTGTTCTTGGACTAAACGTCTCGTATTGTCTACTGTCGCCAGAACCTTTGATCCGAATGGTTGGATTTGTCCTATCATATTTTGGGCAAAATGCTTCTTGCAGAAGCTTTGGACAGCAGGATTGACCTGGGACGAACCTCTACATGGCACTCTTGTTGAGGAATGGACCTCTTTTGTATCCTCACTTCCTGCCGTCAACGAGATCTCCTTGCCTCGTCCCATCCTTCCTCCCGGGAAGTACAAGGCCGCCCTTCACGGGTTTTCTGATGCCTCGGAACGTGGTCACGCGGCCGTGGTGTACTTGCGCACAGTCAGTGCCTCAGGTCAGGTGAGAGTTTCCCTGATCATGGCGAAGAGCAAGGTTGCACCCCTTCGGACATCTCTGACCATCCCAAATTTGGAGCTCTCGGGAGCAGCCCTACTTGTACGCTTGTTGAGCCACGTGTCCAGTACTTTGGGTAAAAGCATTTGCATTAATGGGACCTACGCCTAGACAGCCAAATTTTTCTTTGTTGGTTGAAGGCTTCGGTCCACACCTTGGAGGTATTTGTTGCTAATCGCGTTTCCCAAATCCAGAAATCCGAAGTCAAACTTGTTTGGAGACACGTACCAGGTGAGCTCAACCCCGCTGATTGTGCCTCGCGCGGATGCTTGACGCCTAGTTTGATAGGTCATTCGCTGTGGTGGGGTCCGGAATGGTTGAGTCGACCAGAAATTGATTGGCCTCGACCGCCAGTTTTGAATACTTCTAATTTGCCGGGTCTACGAACACTCGCTCTTGAGAAGGTAGAATGCGCCTTCGACCCCGATTTTTTGTTGAATCGTTACAGCTCCCTCGACAAGTTGTTAGGTGTCACTGCTTGGATAAAGCGTTTTGTTTTTAATTTTAGGCACCCACAACAGAAACGACTGACACCGTTTCTCTCACCACAGGAACGACAGGAGTCCCTCACCTTTTGGGTTCGTTCTGTGCAATTGGCGCATTTTGAAAAGGAGATTGCTATCCTTAAATCAGGGAGATCGAAATTGTCGGGAGCTGTCTCTAAATTGAACCCCTTTTTGGACGATACGGGTCTCTTGCGCGTTGGAGGGCGTCTCAAGAACGCCAACCTCCCTTACGGGGCTCGTCACCCCCTTTTGTTACCTAAGGACGGTCATTTGGTGCGTTTGTTGGTAACTGACCGTCACCTTAAAAATTCGCATGCTGGTTGTAATGCGCTCTTGGCCATTTTGCAACGCGAATTTTGGATCTTGTCTGCCCGAAGAATTATTCGGAGTGTAGTCTTTCGCTGCATCCCTTGTTATAAGCTCAAGGCTTCTACCATGCAGCCCTTGATGGGGGACTTACCGGCAGATCGCGTAACTGAAAGCAGGACGTTTGACGGTGTTGGCACGGACTTCGCTGGTCCCTTTTTGGTGAAAACGTCGACACTTCGAAACAGCAAGACTATCAAGGCCTACTTGTGTGTTTTTGTTTGTCTTTCCACAAAGGCCGTACACTTAGAACTGGTCTCCTCGCTTACGACCGAGGCGTTTGTAGCCACATTTGACAGATTTGTATCCCGCAGAGGGCTGCCTTCCTTGATCCGTTCTGACTGCGGCACTAACTTCAAGGGCACCTATAATTATTTGAATGATGTTGTTAATTTCCTTGAAACCAACAAGGCTGATATAGGTGATAGGCTTGCCCGACGTGGGATAAATTGGTTGTTTTCCCCACCAAATTGTCCACACTGGGGTGGTATATTTGAGGCCACCGTAAAATCGGCCAAAACACACTTGCGCAGGACAATCGGTGAGTCTGTCCTTACATTTGAGGAACTCGCAACTGTGTTTTGTAAGATTGAGGCCGTTTTGAACTCTCGGCCATTGTGCCCGATCTCCTCAGATCCGAATGATTTGGAGGCCCTTACGCCGGGCCATTTTTTGATTGGTCGCCCACTTGTCGCCTTGCCTGAGTACCCCTACATTGATACGAGACCTGGTCGTCTCTCGCCTTTTAAATTGGTACGCCAGATTACTCAGAGCTTTTGGAAACGCTGGAATTTGGAATATTTGCACATACTCCAGCAACGCGTTAAGTGGACCGACAAGACCGATCTACCCAAGATTGATGACCTCGTTTTGATCAAGGAGGCTAACCTTCCGCCACTCAGATGGCGCAGGGGGCGCATCCTTCGTTTGGTAACTGGGACTGATGGAGTTCCCCGATTTGCTGAGGTCTTGGTGGACGGTTCGATTCTGAGGAGAGCGGTTGCAACATTGTCACGTCTACCAACCGATTAGCGGACCGGTAGGCCGGTCCGGGGCGGGTGGATGTTTGAAATAGAATTAGTTTTATTATAAGTCAAATCGATTATATTGATTAAGTAACATTTTGTTTAGTCTATTGAAAATTTCTGACAATGGTCACACTGAACTGACTTCCGTTCGCTTCCTTGAAAAATTAACTCGCCGGTTGTCGTCTCGTACGTAAAATATTGCCCTTTGAATTAACGCGAATTGAATTAAATTGAGTCAACGGTCTTGAATGCCGCGTGATCTAGTGCTGGCAACGGTAAATTGATTGTGAACTATTGATTGACATTTGTGAAAATTGTGAATCCGGTATCGACTTCCACGTGCCAACGTGTCCTGAAAACGTCGTGTTTGCAGCTTAATAGCTAAGTATAAGATACTTCATTCATTTATTTTGGCCAATATACTTGTATGAATGTGTCTAATTTAGCTCAAGCCTGACATCAGCAAGGGTATCGGGTAAGTGAAATATAATATTGACATTGATTGATTTCAATGCATCACTGTGCAACGCAGTGCATTGTGTCTGGATCATTGTCTATCGTGGTCAGGTAGATGTATTACATCTTCCACTGCGCACTTCTGATACACCTTCCTGCCTGGCTACGGTAATTCTAGACACTCAATTTATTTAATTTTTAATTTATGACACTGTATCGTATAATTAGATCAATTGTAATAAAAATCTTTGCATGCCTGAAATGGTAGAACATAGTTGTCACACAATGTCAAGTAATTATGTACCTGTGTTCAGCAATAAATTTATTTGAATTTGAATTTGCGTCTTTCTTTCTATTATGATGAAATGCTGGAGGATAAAATGGCGTAAGCCAATTAAAAGCTGCAACAAGAGCTAAGATATGAACAAAACAATAGAGGCAGTCTCTATTGTCTAGTATTTGGAATACAATATTCTTGTAAGCATACTGCACCTATGTATAATGTTTTTTTGATCTTTTTATTCAAACAAAGGAAAAGACAATCGTATAATAATCAAATGTAGAGTGCCAGGATGACCGGTACTAAGATAGTTGTACTGAGACATAGTAGGCTGAAATATGGGTTATCTTGTATAGCCTATTATTTAGTTATTGATTTAAGATTGGAATTCCTCTTCTTATTCGTTTCTTCGTTAGTAAAGTGCGTGTTTGCAAAGACTTTTTCTATAGGTCTTTGAGAACAGTCCTCTACGTATATTTGTCTTCGGTAGGTATGCTTCAGAGCGGCATTGATATTATGGTCTGTAAGATGTTTGATTTGGTCCGATCATTGAGCTGGAGAGCGCCCTCTTCTAGCTTTCCTGTGATCATTAAAATCTCCAAATTATCAATTTCTCGACGAGTTACATGTAGGTACAAAATGGAATGGGATTTTTTGGAAACAGAATGTGGATAGTATGAGACTATACACAATATGACTCCAAAAATTCCCATAATATCCCCCGAGCTAATCTTTGAGAATTGTTTGGGGGGTATTATGGAATAGCTTATTATTTTCCGAGTGACTAATAACTTAAAAGATGACTAAATGTTTGCAACTAATAAAATAAGTTGCTAGGGATTAAATATTTTCGCGACTATTATTTTAAATGAGATTCAAAACTAAGGGTGTTATAAAAACTTAAAACTAGCAGCTGCGTTTAGGTAGCAAATAAACTATACAAGTCAATTGAAATAATAGCCGAGGAGCTATAAATAATGATTTGGCGACTAATAATGTCAGTAGGTAGGTTATGTTAGGTTTTCTTGTGACCCTGTACCCAAAAATAGGCTTGGCCGTCAACTTGGCTTAAAAGACTAAAGCGTCTTATTTACTTATACGAAACACGTCATTTAAGACAAAATCATTTGCCAAATATTGAAATTTGTATTATTTATGAATATCCATTTTCTATTTTTTATTCATCATCAAGTTGCCGCTTAGATACTAATTCAGTTCCCAAAAAAAATTGCTGCTAGTTTAAATTAAAACGAAGCTTATTACTGACATATTAATATGCTATATTTTACTTATTACGATACTCCTTATTAGCAGCCAACCCATTATATATGGTATCCACTCTAATTATTTTTGAAACTTGTATTCACTTTACTTAGTCGCCGCATTAAATACATGCCTTATGGAATTTAGGCAGTTATAGCCTAATGGAGATATCAACAGACTGCCATACAGAGGGTATTGGGTTCGAATCCATAGCGCGCACCACTGACTCCATTGTTAACAATCACTTCTTCCGTGCCTTGGAGAGCCCGTTAAGCCGTAGGTCTAGGTGTCATGAAGATCTTTGACAGTCCTTATAGGGAGTCAGTACCACTGAATAAATTGACACTAGTGTAAACTATGGAATGTCGCGTTTGGGTTGCGGATGTCCGACAGGCAGTCGCTCTGTGGAAAGTCTGATATACAAGCCAAATCCGGTTAGACTAGTAAGCGGGCCCCGGGTTTCATCTGAGATATAGCTAGGAGGATGATGATGATGACGTCAGTGATTGTCATCATCATCATCCTATAGCTATTTAGCTTATAAATTATTATTGGCCGGAAATAAATTTCATCTAAAGATGAGACATCAGCTCACGTGCGTAATTCTACTCTGCACAAAATAACTGTGCAACTGGCGAGGCTCCTGCACTACAATCCTAGAACTATGAGGCTCTAAGCAACGTTATTCAACTCATAGCCTTCCGCTGGGAGCTACATATATGAGCAGCTGACTAAACCATTGTGCTACTTTTAACGGCCGCATTTAAAAGGAAACAAGTCGGCTAATTAGTTGGACTTATACGACAAGCTGACTCGAATTAAAACACAATAACTGCGATCATAGAGTTCCACATTTTTACTTCAATATTAACCAAACAGCGCAGCATTAAACTAAACAGTCATACGCTATTACAAACATCAAATATCCTTACTTTATAACAAACATAGTTGTGATAGTGTGCCACACACAACTTTGACAGATGTAGTCGACAAACGTTTACTTAACTAAGTCAATTCGACAATTCAAGGTAATAAGGCAGGGGAGCGTTGGCGCACATAAACATAATGTTCGATATTTAAATTGAATAGATACGTTGAAAACATTTCGTTTGATTTGTGGTTTTATTAGCTGAATGTATAATGAGGCCAGTGATGAGTTCTAATTTCCGAACGACTATTGGATTTAAAGTCTAGAACTTGTTTCAATTGAAATGAATATTAATTTGGTTTTTATGTCTTCCTCACTTCCTGTTTGTCTCTGCCAACTTTAAATTGAATGTTAGAGTACATTGAGAGTCTATTTGATATGATGTCGAAAGCTTTATATAATTTAAAACATATAATTTAATAAGTGAAGCAATAGGTACTGTGAAATACTATGCTAATTCCAAAAGCCAATAGGATTTTGACATTGGAATAACATATTATCACTGTATTTTTTGTTTGGTTTACTAGTAGTTCATCAAACATCTAAATATTTCCGAAAATTTACTGTTTCTTATCCGATTATTAATAATTTTATAATAATTACTACATAGGTATTATCATAAAATTATTAATAATCGACAAGTATATACTTGACCAATATTGTGAAACTGGAGAACATGTACCTACCTACTTAATATATGAGACAGGTAAAGTCCTCCATTGAAGTTTAAACTAGTACTCAACAAGGTAGGTAGTTAGTTTCTCATTGTTTGAGGTTCACGTTCAAAAACTTGAACGTCAATATCACAAGCTTGCTTATAATAAGGTGTTATCAAGTGTCTTGACAGTAGGCCCTCGACCGCGGAGCGTCTCTTGATAATTGACGCCCGGGATATTACATGTCGGGCCGCAGACAGTTGTTGATGA
Source organism: Euclidia mi (assembly GCA_944739405.2). NCBI lineage: Eukaryota > Metazoa > Arthropoda > Insecta > Lepidoptera > Erebidae > Euclidia > Euclidia mi. The sequence continues at coordinate 54,024,178 of OX123186.2, read as the reverse complement.
CGTCACGACACTTGATTATAAACGATTTATTTCACAAATGATGCCAGCGATACAGCACCAGCCAAGTGTGCGCCTAATGTGGTTAGTTAATAAAACTCGAGGTGGATACGATATGATTGAGATAGCAGCTGCTGGAGTTATGATAGCGTGCTGGCTGTATGTTTTTTTTTTTAAAGATGACAGTTTATACAAGTTTATAAGGTAAAATTCAAAGCCGAACTGATGGCTTTCCTGCTGAAAAGGTGCTTATATTCAATTGATGACATGTAAATCATTAATATTCTTATATTATCTTATGATCAATAATTATTTTAATGAATTAACAATTATTATTACTTTTCATAATTTTAAATAATCAGCTATTGTGAAATTGTTATATAATTTATAATTTTTGTACTGTTTGATTTAAATACAATGTTAAAATTGTTTATGAATGAATAAATAAATATTTTAAGAACTGCATTGCGGTGGGTTTTATAGAATGCAAGCTATTACCTCTAGAACGTGGTCCACAGCTTTATGTTCTTGTTGAATGTTATCCATTTTGTCTTTGGGATTGATACAACAAAAAATTGTGACAACCCTGGGCTGATTCTTGAATCCTAGTAGATATTGCTGAAGAAGGAAGATATAATTTTGTAATTAAAGACTGTGAGATTGATAATAAAGGTTTACAAACATTTCTGGAGAAAAGTGCATTAAATTATATGTGTGGTTACGACAACACTCATTTTAATGAAAGCGTGATGTTATAGTAACATACCTAATACTCAAGTCAAATAATAGACATTCCAATTTCCAATGAATCAATATTTGTTACATTGTTCTTGGAATTTGTAACTGTAACTTCTAAAGGAGGCCATACAAGCCCACAAAGTTACTTTGCATTACTTGCACGAAATCGAAATGTTTCGAACACAACCTTAACGTTATTATGATGCCGAGATATTGATTCTCACTAAACATTGTGAGAACATCTCTTGCAATATAAATTTACGACTTGCAAAGTATCGGGGGCACTGCATCTGTATTCTAAGAGGGTATTTTCGACGCAAGCGAAGATAAAGATTTCAATGATGTAGGTAATAGACTTATTTTTGCTTTGAACATTCAATTCTTACATGGAAAAGGTTTCTTCGTTTGTTTACTAGGAATAATTCACTTAATTCATGTTTTTGTAATGCATGTGTCGGCAAGGAAATTATAGGCAGGTTTAATGATTTTCACCGTTAGGTAGACTTACTCGAAATTACTATTTATGTAAGTAACAATATTTTTCGAAAAGTAAATCCGCAATCATGTGTATAATAAATACTAAGTAAAATATTTATCACACATACAACTCACGCGCAGCAGTAGCAGTAACAATATCTTAATTTCTCCAAAATTTCGCCAACCATGGAGAGGTTTTAATCTTAATTTATTTTAAAATTGTTCAAAAGCGTTCTTGTAGCTGTGTTATGAGCTTATACTGATATTGCCATTCAAAATACGTTATTGAGTTCAATAATTATTGCTACAAGACAGGACTAATAAATATATTATATTACTAGCTGTTTCCCGCGGTTTCACCCTGGTCCTGAGGGAACTACTCCGCATACCCGGTTAATTTATAGCCTCAGTTACTCTTTGGTACATCAGGGATTCGCCAGTGAACGTCCTGTCAAAATCGGTCCAGCCGTTCCAGAGATTAGCGAAAACAAACAGACAGACAAAAATTGAAAGAAAATGTCATTTTGGTAAATGTACCGTGTATACATCCAAATGCATTTAGTAAAAAGCGGTTATTTTAATATTACAAACAGACACTCCAATTTTATTTATGTGTATAGATTTAGGTATCTACTTATTCTTGGTGTAAGCATACGACAAAGCCTTAAGCATTTTATAAGGCAATAAATCTCATGAAACTTAGAACTATAAATGAAATGTTGAGTTCATAATTAGATAATAAATCATTCAAAAGTTTTTAGTGCTATTGTACTATAAACGAAATTTATGAGTATGCTTTTGTATGCTTCATAATATTGCTCGGAGTTAATCTTAATCACTATTTAAAAATGTAAATATCAACTATCGCTGATTCTACATACATAGACTCACGTCTGTTTCCCCGAAGGGGTAGGCAGAGGCATATTAAACGCCCACTTTTCGCCAGTGTTTTGATCCTACGTAATAGGTGGCGAGCCTATTGCCGCTGATCGGGATATTTTGTTTGCCAGAGCCTCGTCCGTTGATCGGCAGGTGCACCACTTGCAGGTGAGGTTGGCTTGGGATCCTAAGTTCTTAGTGGGAACCCTATGCATAATCGCTGATTCTATTTTCAAATAAAATAATTTTGTTGACTGAAATCACTGCTCTTAGCCTTTAGGTTTTCCAAACTTGATTATACTCAGGCCCAATAATTGGAAATGGCAAACGCAGCTCTAGTAGTCTATAATACTAATAATAATTATTATTTTCGGCTCTGTATATAAACTATTGTCCAAGTCTCTTGAATATATTAAAGTTTAAATTCAGTCAGAGATCACTTTTGAGCTTAAGTCTCTTCAAATTTACTCCACATGAGCACAGTGCATCAATTGAGGATTGGGTCTACTTTACTTGATTAGACGGCTTGGTACAGGCTTTGATGTTGAGTTTTCAGTCTCTTCTCCAAGATACGATTTACTTTGTGTACTATCCTTAGTTACGTCTCATGACACAGTCGGAACGAAATAGGGTAAGTGACATTTTGTATTGATAATCACGTCGACTGAATGAAATAGGCTACCTAAGTGTCATTTTGTATGCTTAACCTGTCATCACACCAACATAACACACTGTCACGAAAACATAACTATACCATAAACAAGGTACTTACGCAGTATTGAATATAAAAATGAATGTCAGTTATCGCAACGCTATATCTACTCATCATAAAGCAGTCGGGGCCGCATGGCACCATCCGGTTAAGTGGCCGGGTAATTAATGTTCCGCCAAACGAGTGCACCCGGAATACCCGGTTGCACCCGGTTATGGTAAAATACCCGGCTATCATGCTAGCGCAACAACATTGAATGTTCCCGGCGTACAACTATGCCTCTATTTAATTGGTTTCGCGACTATTTAGTTGTTACACTTTGAATGTAAATGTAAAATGTTATTGACTGTGATAAGTGTACGTTTGGTGCTTTCGGTAATTGACTGTCGATATTTTGAAAGCGTTTGTTAAAGTTTAATTAATCAGTGTAGGCAGAAGAGATTTGAAAGTAGAATAAATGCTGTACAAATGAGAGCACTGAGAAATATATGTGGTGTATCTTTGACCGACAGAGTAAAGTATTGTGTGATAAGAGAGTATTGTGGGGTAAAAGAAGATGTAGTGAGAAGCATTGAGAAAGGGCATCTTAAAATAGTTTGGGCACATGGAGAGGATGGATGACGATAGACTGACAAAGAAGATATATAAGGCAAGTGTGAATGGGACAGGACGAAGGGGAAGCCCTAGGCGGACGTTCTCTGACCAGATTGAAGACATCCTAAAAACAGGACAGGTGAGAAGTGCCCTGAACAGAAGAGCATGCATGAGGAATCTGATGGGAGTGAATGAAGCAAGAGAGATATGTCAGGATCGTTGCAAATGGCGTTCCTGCCTACCCATCCGGGAAACAGGCGTGAGTCTATGTACGTATGTATGTATGTAATCAGTGTAATACAAGCAAGCTGCCAATGTTCACACGATGGTTACAAAGGTACCCAGTTTCAGATACAAGGAAAGGCTAGATACATTAACTGGCCTGATGGTCTTATTGATACTTTGGCTGCTAAGCTGGCGTTCGTAGGTTCTATTGCCAATCAGGAGAAATCCTTGTGTAATGACCACAAATATTTTTTTCTGTCTCTGGGTGCTATTTATGTGTGAGTTCTCGTAGGATATTATTGTAATATTATTGTTTATTGAAAAAAAAGACAGTATCACTACCGTCTGACTGCAGCTTCATCTGTGGGTCGGTTATCGTAACAAAATAAGACCCATGTGCTTTTCTGATGTATATGCTATATTACTACAAAGTTTCAGCAAAATAGGTTCAGTAGATTTCCATTACAGCGTAACAAACACCCCTACATACATCGTCACAAACTTTGACGATAATATTATAATAGTAAGTATTAAGATAAATAATTGCCATGGTTGTTAACAGCTATGGTTTTGTCCACACATATTAATATCACGAGCACTATATTACTAATTCGGATAATCTGTGGATAACATGATTTGTTATACTCTGTGGTCGTTTAGTGGCGAGTGATTTGTGGCCTGGATTGCTGACATCGGTCTTGAATATGATCGGTGACGACAAATGCTACATGATAAATTAAGATTTTTAGTACCTACACTTTATGGTTGCGGCATAAAAGAAGACATGTAAATTGCTCAGAAAATTAAGACAGGTATAAAATTTTTATTTGAAGAGTTAGCAAGATGTATACAAAGGGGAATATTTAAACGGGATACGGAGAGAAACTATAGCTATATTCTACGGTTTAGATCGGTGATAATATAGGGGTGTTGGCTCGCTGCAATGACTGCCGTGTACCTATGTTTTCGAAAGCCGAGACAGTTGACATATATCCATTCCATGCAGCCAGCCATGATATCTTTACGCGCGAGGTATGGAGAGGTGTAACCATGTGATGATGAATAAATGCGTGCGGTCATCAGTTGGTCACGGGACGGACGGACGGACGGTGGCTCTTAGGAAACATTATAATATCTGTACAAGTGTAAAAGGACATCTAAAATATAAATGTATAAACTATATTCTAATATAACTGAAGTTTTACTACAAATCAGAAGTGGTAAAGTGGCATGCTCACATTAATTTATATTCGTTTTAGTTCAAATTATGATTTTACGTGTGCGGCGGTATTTTGTATTCATCCTAGTTTTGAACTTTTGTTAAATATATATTGGAATAGAAAACTAGTTACCAGCGTACAATGTACGTTGTACGTGCAACCTAATATTTTAAATATTGGTTGAACGCTAACAAATTGAAAATTACCCTCTTCATAGTGTAATAATTGTCTAACGGATTATTACTGTCTCGTTGGTCTCGCGGCATAAATTTTCTCGTGGGACATATCCCGGGTTCGATGCCCGGTTCGGGCAATGTATTGTTGGGATTTCTTTGGTTTGGTCAAAAGTGAGTATAGCAATATCTAGCTCTGCCGAGGATATAGAAGGGAGACTGTGTATGTATGTAACGGATAATTATATATATAATAATACTACTTGATTATGGTTAGCTTGTGCCGTGAACGTAGGGTCAAGGTCACATTAAGGTGCAACCATGGTCTTGAGGAGGAAGCTCCAAGACCGTCTATTTTTATTATTAAATAAAGTGTATCATTATTGGTTGTGGTTCGGAGGTCCAGGGTCAAGGTCATGCTAAGGTCAGAAAAGGGTTCTAACTTAGAACCCTTTTCTGACTGAACTTCTGATTGAACTTTCTCTGAAAAATTCATACCCCTTTATAAAACCCCGAAGCATATTTCTAAGAACTTCTTAGAAATATGCTCCGGGGTTTTATAAAGGGGTATAAATTTTTCATTATTTTTGCGCTAACGCGCACCGTTTCCGAGATAGACGATTTAAAAAAAAAAATTACCGTATATTTAAAAATACAAATTCAAACCGAACTTTTCGTCTCTGAGTTAAGGGAAATGGACCAAGCTGACACCTGGAGACGCCAGAACCCGGTGGATCAGGACGCGATGGCGAAGGAGCTGGGCTGGTCGAGGTCATGTTAAGGTCAGAAAAGGATTCTAAGAAATATGCTGCGGGGTTTTATAAAGGGGTATGAATTTTTAATTATTTTTGCGTTAACGCGCACGGTTTTCGAGATAGGTGATTTAAAAAAAAAATACCGTCTATTTAAAAATACCAATTCAAACCGAACTTTTCGTCTCTGAGTTAAAGGAAATGGAGCGAGGTGGGAATGGACCAAGCCGACGCCTGGAGACGCCGGAGCCCGGTGGATCGGGACGCGATGGCGAAGGAGCTGGGCGGGAGTCGACTGCGCAGCGAGGTGGACTGTGGAGGTCGCACTCGCTATCGGAGCCGTGGCCCTGCTCATCGCGGCGTCTGCAGCCGGAGCATCCGGGACGAGGATCCTGAGTCGGAGAGAGAACGAGACGGAGTCGGGCGCTTGGAAGAGGAAATCAACTTGCAACGGAGTCGTCGTCAACCGAGTTCCCGACGGCATAACTCTCGTCGCAACGACCGTAATACGTCGCATATTTGTTATTTATTTAATTATTTGTCATATATTCATAAAGGAATAGTGCAGTGTCCCACAAAACCGTGTCATCGGTTTGACAGTGAGATTCAGTCTCCGTACAGTAAATTAGAACATTTACATAGATAAAATTACAATAACTACTTATAGCTAACTTCACTCTTAAATTCTAGCACTTATCTAAGTAATATTGCTTAAGTCTCCTTTTAAATATAGTTTCATTATTTTCGTTCCTTATGTCCTCTGGAATATTATTTGGCGGATATGGCAAACGTTTTTAAAGTTCTACCACCGTAATAATTAAACACTCTTGGTACAATATATTTGCCAGAGGCCATCGATCGGGTGTTATGATTATTTGTAACATGTTCCAAGTTATGCTCAAGACTGCCATGGTTGTTTACAGCCAATAAGTATTTATGTTTTAGGGAAATTGGTAGTGTTACGTTCATTCATTGATTCAGATACATTTGTGGGTAATTCAATAAAATAATTATGAAAGCTTGACACGTTTGACACTGACAGATATGACAGGCAACGGTCAGTGTCAAACATGCTCGAGTGACAGCCAGCCATTCGATTGCGATCGTTGAAGTGTGAAGGACGGTGCTTTGGTACGGACAATCATTTTGTAAACTGGAGACAATAAACTGATCTTGGATTGTTGCCGTTTGTTTTCCTGAAGTCCTTCTGAGCGTCTTTCAGCTCAGAAGTGGGATTACAGCAAAAACATACCGTTTTTGCAACGCCCACGACAGTTTGAAGGTATGGTTATCATGACTTTATTTTTTCTCTGAACTGACTTGAAAACTTGAAATATACATTAATTTAGCTCGAGTATTGCTTAAATAGTTGAATAATATGAAATAGCTTGCAAAATATAGTGACGATCGTGTAGATTACAATGGATTAGAGTTAGTCACCCGCACGTGGAATGTGAACCACGTGTGAGAGTCCAAAAATATATGCTTAATTTATTCTATTTTACCGGAGCCCGCGATTCTTGATCGGCAAATACCCTACATATATTTTTCATCTATATTTTTGCCAACCTTCTCACCTATTCGTAATAAGTTTATTAATGAACCAATGTGTCAGATTGGTCGACGAATTCTTAAAATATATTTTTATTTAGATAAGCCAATCTAGAATTATCAGTAATACAGTATTGTTTTTACGAAATAACGTGACAACATGGTGATGCAACTGGATTTAATCGACACAAATTCTAAATTAATTTTAATCAATGATAAAAATATATGTACCTATACGGGATAATATCAGTTCTGCCTCGAATTATGCGATTTTGACATGTTGAAGTTTATTTTAACCGTCTTTTAAATATTATTTATTTTCTTAATAATGTTGCCCTATTATAAAATTGCTATAAATATATTTTTAGATGAATAAAGTAAATATTTTAGTTACATAAAGATAGCTATGATATTGACTAACTGTCCCATTCTGTGCGTCACGGGTTCGATGCCCGCATGGCATGGCGGCATAAATATGTGAGGAGCGCACATATTATATGTATGATGGTCTGCGTCTATTTCTCATGTATAATATTTGTTTTGTAGAGTGTGTTTGTGGTAATACAGTGCAATATTAGTGTCCCGAGTGGTAGGTACATTATTTATTAAGTGAGAAACTAATATGAATCGTGTGGACGAGTTCCAGATGAACGGCCTCGAAGAAATAGGACGACGCAGGCGAGAGACGCCCTCGAGACATTCTACCCAACCAGAGGAGCGAAGTCCAAGGATTCGTGAGGTTGATCGCCGCAGCCGAAGCCGTACGACAGGCAATAGCCAACGAGGTGACACACGATATAAACGGAGTAAGAGTCGAAGTCTCAATGACGGTGGGGTAAGTAGGCGTGTACACCGTAGCCGCACTCGGCAAGGCACTGATCGCCGCAACCCAAACTTTTGTTACGGATATTCTGATGATGACGAAGACTTGTATCAGAGGTTGCGTCTGCTAGAGGATGAATTGTCCAAGCGAAATGAACGTCGTAGGCGTACCGAAACGTCAACTAGCGATAGGCTCTCTTCCGTGCGTCTGCGGCAGGCATCCCCACCTCCTAGAAATGACGCAAAAAGCCCGGAACGCAAAACGTTAAGATATTCTGATGACACCGGTGTTTTCCAAGAGTTCGTTAATATTTTTAAAGGTAGGGACCGTGAACCGTTTCTTTCTTCTTCATTAAATAACGTCATCCCAGAGTTTGACCCACTCTCTAAAGAACAAACCATTGATGTTTGGTTAAACAAGGTAGACGAGTGTGCAGAGATTTACAATTGAAACGACAAGCAAACAGTCCACTATTCCCTGCCTAAGTTGACTGGACATGCCAAAACCTGGTATCAGGGCCTGCCTTCTATTAAGCATACGTGGTCGAAATGGAAGAGTCTGTTACAAGAATCTTTTCCATCAACAGAAAATGACGCTGAATTACTGACAGAAATGCTCAACAGAAAGGCACGCCCTGGTGAGTCACTTGAGCTGTATTACTTCTCGAAAATTAACTTGCTTAATCGTTGTAAAATATTTGGAAAACAAGCGGTGGACTGTATTATATTTGGTATAGAGGATAAAGGTGTTCGTTTGAGTGCACAGGCAGGGAAGTTCGATAAGCCCGAGGAAACCTTAGTTTTTCAAAACAGTTACAAGTCAACAACCGCGGGATTCCCATGACTTTAAGAGGGATGCTCAATCAAAAGATACGCGACCTTCAAACTTTGTATCAACGTCTACTAGCACATCTCAGCGCTATAACGGTGTGAATAGAGGTCGATCTAAGGAAAGCATGACTTGTTTCAATTGTAATGATTCTGGTCATATGAGCTGGCAATGTCGTAAGCCAATTAATAAATGTAGTGAGTGTAATTTTTTAGGTCATAACTCTAATAATTGTCCTAAAGAGACCAGTACTACTGGAAATAACCCTCACAATAGTGTTCAAACCAATCTTATCCAAAATAAATCTAAAAATGTGCTCAAAGTTGCTATCGACGACGTTAAAGATGATAAATACAACATAGGCATTAAAATAAATGGCGTATATACACCATGTCAGGTAGATTTAGGTAGTCAGGCCACGTTAATCCGAAAGAATGATGCATGCAAGTTGAACATCAAATGGGAGGCGGTGCAGGATCCATTATTGAGGGGACTAGGTAACGTCACCTATCTTCCTAACGGTAAAGGTTAGTATCGAGGTACAAAGTGTCAAGGAAGTAGATGTAGAAATACTTGTCGTCGACGACACAGTCATTAATGTGCCGGTTCTATTTGGACATAGCTTTACGGAACGCCCTGGATTGAGAATGGTCAAGACCGCTTCTGACCTATTGTTCCAAACTGTTGAAGTAGATAGAAAAAAAGGAAGTAGAAATAAACTTTGATTATTGTCGATGATGTTAGCGTCGAGATCGGTAAACTGAAGGCGATAGTTGTTAGCTCTAGCGGTGATAGCTATAGTGGCAAAGTTTACGTAGGTGGGTCGACTAGAGGAAAGCCCGGTTCGGAATACTATTTACTGCCTGGCGAGTACCAGCTGAGTAATGGTGTCGATCGCGTGCTGGTTTAGAGTGTTGAGTCGCAAGCTCTTCGATTTAAGCAAGGTTGTCTCATCTCTAGGGCAAGAGTTGTGTCGCGAGATACTACGCTAGAATTCCTAAACACATCCTTAATGCTGTCGCAACTCCACGTGCTAACGGCCAGGTGGAGCGGTGCAACCGCACAATCCTAGCTTCGTTAGACAGTATGACTCACGGGAAAGCCGAGGACACTCGGGATACCTATATATTTACCAGACGTGCAGTTAGGTATTAACACAGCAGTTCACGATATTACAAAGAGAACTAACTGAATTATTATTCGAGCGCAAGGTAGGGCCCGTCCGACGATATATTAAGCAGTATATCTGAGGAAGTAGACGACCGGTTGACGCAGCGGTAGTGTAAGCGACTGCTACGCCGAAGGTCGCGGGTTCGATTCCCGCTCAAGTCAAACATTTGTGTGCATGAACATGGATGTTTATTTTGGTCTGGGTGTTTCTATGTATATATAATTATAATGTAATAAACTTGTAACGTATGTCCGGTACTTACCGCGTTGCGTCACAGTACCGCCCATACGCTCGGCCAATCAGAGAAAGCCATCGTCCGCACTCGTAAGTTTTGCCCTTATTTGGTAATGCGCCGACACCAACGCTGATGGAGGGCCGGTATATAAAGGGGCCAGCAGAGAGGCCGTCACCGCTACTCTACACTAACCTACTACCGCTACTCTATTCTATATCGCTATACCCATATACATTCTACGTGTATCCTGGTCCCAGCTGTGGGTGAGTTACTACATTTACTGCGTTAGCGTACTGCCCACTCTCTACCTGCTAGCTGAGGCCGGCTGACGCCGCCTGCCTGACTCTATTGGTTGTGGCTTTCCTAATGCTGTTTCCCTTCAGGTTCCAGGTTTACCTTAAGCTCCGGGCTACCCTACCTAGACCGCTACACCTGCTGCATCGCCTTCGGCATCGCCTCTGCCGAGGGGTCTGGCCTGCCCTGCTCATCGCACTCAGACCGCCGGCGCCTGCCAGCTGAACCAACGGCCTGCGAGGATCTTCCCGCTACGCGCAGCCCTTCGAGCAACCTGCCCTGCACACTACCGGAGGGAACAGCGTGGGAGACTGCAGCCCTTAGTGTTCAGGCCAGTGTCGTGTTGTTGGTCGGTCATACTCGGCATAGGAAGCGAGGCAATAGTCAGCAAATAAACGCATAGAACCCGTTACAAACTTTTATTCAATAAAATAAACGTCACATGTTACATTAAAAATAATTAAATTTTATTATTAAGTATGTGTGATAAGTGCTTTTGTTAAATTGTGGTACATTAATACATAGGTACGTTATTTATAACGGTAATACATTATATTTGGTAAATATAGCTATTTTAATGTTTAGCTGAACTAGGCTGTAACACCTGTGTTTCAGGAAAACTCTTCAATAATAATATTATAGGGCTATGTTTTTACAAAATAATCATGAACTGCAAATATGTAATAGGATATACACTTAATATGATTTGTTGTAAGTAAGCGTAGGTACTTTCACACTATTTTATAACTGTAAGCAAATTCTCTGTATCGGAGTAGGTAATAATTGTCATTAGGTGTTCTATTAGAATATGGTGACACTGCTTATAACTAATACTATATAAATCCAAGGTTTTGTTTAATTTATTAGGTAAGTATATAAGAAAGGTCCGAGGAAAGCAAAGAATCTATTTACATAAACATGTTTACCTCGAGGTTTGGTGCAGACTAGATCTTTCCGTCTTTTGCCTGATGGGATTGGTGTTTAAGGAAGAAGGGTGTGTTGTTTTAGTATGGTGCGTAGAATGAATAATTGGCGCACAGTTAGAACACCGGTGGACTGATATAACTCACTAGAGGACAAAGGGAAATCCCTTCTTAGTGCACCCCTACGGTCCCCAAGGAACATACATGCCAAATTTCAGCTTCCTGCGCCCAATAGTTTCGGCTGTAGCGTGTCTGTCAGTCAGTCAGTAACGCAAGGATTTTATATATTATGATGATGATAAGTGGAAAAATGAAAGGGCGAAGGGTTGCTACCTTTAAGATAGCTCTTTGAGCCCGTTCTAAATGCAGTAGGATCGAGCTGCCCCTCCCATGAGGTTATACAGTATGAGATGATTTATTCACATAGTGCAGTGTAAAGCTGTCTTAACAATTTAAAGTTTACCACGTCGCGTATATTGTTGAATATGGCAATTAGTTTCCGTACTCTTTTACACAATGATTTGATATACCTATTGTATGTATTTACAAAAACAAAGTATATATGTATGTATCCATTGTCTAGTACCCATAGTACAAGCTCTGCTCAATTTGGAACTAGATGGTGATGTGTGTATGTGGTAGAATGTATGTGGTAGAATATATATAATATATTAGTTGGAGAAAGTGCAAATGTAGTGGATATTGATGATATAAGATCGAGCGCGTGTGAACGAATAGAAAGTAACCAAATAAAAACAAAAGAAAGATTTGATAAGTCATAAAAAGGGATCGGAATTTAATACAGGTACTAAATCATAGTTCGAGTAGCAAGAAAAAAAAGTAGGGGGATCGGGCAAATCAAAAAAAAAATTAGAACCCAAATGTCAGGGCCCATCCGAATCAAAAGTATACTCCCCAATGATCGATACCTTACAGTCGATACACCGCTCACTAGAAAAGGTAAATCGTACGAAAATGTTGTGTCCGTCGGTAAAATTTATCCGTCGATGAGTTCAACGCACCTGCTTGTTCCTCAAGTGAAGAAAGCGACACTGATTTAAATTCTTAATTGAGACAAAACCTGTGATATTTCTTGTATATGATAATCATGTTATTTAACCGAATTTAACTTGTAATGTAACCTAAGTGAAAAGCGAAACTGTCTGCATAACTAAGAGCCCGAGCGGATGTGAGCCGAGCATGAGTGTTATGGATGACAAGCCTATCAAGTCGGTGGTGAAAGAATAGAAGTAGCTAACCGCTTGTGGGCTTAGTGATTTTAAAACAGCGAGCAAGGTGGCGGTGAAAGAATAGAAGTAGCCGTTCCCTTGCAAGTTGTAGTGATATGATTGAGTTAGTGATTACGGGCATGATGGTAGTGAAAGAATAGAAGTAACTCCTCTTGCACGACTTCAAGCGATATCTATATTGTAGAATAGTTTGTCATGTAATAATGAGAATAACATGTGATCAGTAGTATTATATAAATATATTAACAGATGCATTAGGAAATCATTTGTGTAATTAATAAACATAGAATAGTTAATTATGTAAATTACTCAACAAATTATGCGTAGCCTTAACGAAGGGACTCGTTACTGTGACGGATGGCCGACTGTTACGTTCATTCATTGATTCAGATACATTTGTGGGTAATTCAATAAAATAATTATGAAAGCTTGACACGTTTGACACTGACAGATATTACAGGCAACGGTCAGTGTCAAACATGCTCGAGTGACAGCCAGCCATTCGATTGCGATCGTTGAAGTGTGAAGGACGGTCCTTTGGTACGGACAATCATTTTGTAAACTGGAGACAATAAACTGATCTTGGATTGTTGCCGTTTGTTTTCCTGAAGTCCTTCTGAGCGTCTTTCAGTAGTATTTTACAAATTTTAAATAATTTTGTGTAGACATGTTTATGCTGATTTCTAGTTTTATTATTGACAAGAAGCTTAAGAAACTTTGTTTGGATTGATTCTAATTTATTTATATATGTTTTGAATGTAAGACCATGGCAATCTAAAGCATAACCGAGAATAGACTCCTAGGGTGACTTATATAAGGATTTCAACGTTCCTTTAGGTACTTTAAAGCTTAAATGATGGAATTTTCCAAGTAATACTCTGTTTGTCACAAAGGTAATCTTAATGATGGGACCATGAAAAATGTTCATCTATTTTCATGCCTAAGTATTTAAAACAGTTTACTTTTTCAATAGGTTTACATTGACGGTTTGATAAATTATGAAAGCTTGAATGGTTGTGTGTATACAATATTGGTTCTACTAATGGTCGCAAATATATATAGTGTGTTATTAGCAGTTTGGTTTTCTCTGACTTGATGACGATGCCGTTATCGTCGCATAGGCCGACATAATTGAGACAGGATGAGATGCGGTCTTTTCGAAAGGACGGCCGAGGTGAGCAGCGATGCCGTCTTGAACGGGACGACAACGAGCTGCCTCATGACCCCTCCAGAAGTCTTTGTCTCCAAGTACTCATGGATCTCAGAGCTGCGAGTGGGCCGGCGGCGCCACTTGTAGTCCTGAGGATGTTATTTTGGGCTCTGAAGGCATTGGATGTTTGATTTGCAGGCTGAATCGCAGTTGAAATCCATAAGTCCATATGGGTTTTATAACTGAGCTGTAGACTCTAAGTTTGTTACTCAGGGACGGAGCGGATTGTTTACCGAGTAACCACATTAGGTTTTTAAAACGAAAGTTGACTTCGTTCCGTTTATGTTTTACATGCTCCTTCCAGGTCATACGTTGATCCAAGTGGAGGCCCGGGTGCTTCACACATGTAAATTAAGGTAGCGGTACTTGACCGGGATTTGCTGTTGGGCATAGTTTCTTTCGCGGCGTGAAAGTGATGTGGTGCGATTTGGGGGCACTCGCTCTAATTCGCCATTTTTGCAACCAGCTATAGGTTTGGTCTGGTTGGATTTGTAAGGGTCTCCTGGCTTCATCTGGGTCACTAATAGATGTCAGAAATGCAGCGTCATCCGCAGGCGTCGCAATAATTACGTTTGGGGGCTTGCGGTAGGTCGTGAGTAAATATGTTATACAGCCGGCCTCAAGGCTCGGTCCTTGGCCCAGCCAAGGACCGAGCCTTGAGGCGCTCCTGCGTCGCAAGTGTGCGGAGGGGATCTGGAGCCGCGTTGCTTGACTTTGAGGGTTCTATCTTTTAAATATGATATAAAGAAGGTAAAACGTATGGGGCAGGGTCCTCTTTATTTTGCACAATAGGCCTTTGTTCCAAACCCGATCGAAAGCCTGTTGGACATCGAGAAATGCTGCTGAGCAGTACTCCTTATTTTCGAGACTTTGTCTTATCTTTTGGTAGACTCTATGCATTTGCAACCTGTGCGAGAGCCGCCTTTAGTTCAGTGATCACCCGATTGAGTCGTGTTTTGTCTTCTCTATTGCGTGAATGTTGCCACACTCTGCGAAGTCTGCGCTTTTCAGATATCTTGCTGCGGATATCAACTGGAATTAGTTTTCTACGATTGGGTGTTTCTAGAGTGGGAGTGTTTTTCACTTTTTCCAAGCCGCTACTTGTATCAGGTTGGTGATGTATGGGCACGCGTGGTCAATGTTTTCGGGATTTTTCAGTGGAAGTTTAAGAATTATATTGGATTGCAGAAATTCACGAAAATTACCCCAGTCCGTTTTTGCATTGTACAGGTTCTCATTATAGGGTACACAGTAAATTATTGTTGTGCTTATCATCAGCATCACTAGACTATGGTCCGAGGAGACGTCGAGGCTTGATACTATGTGAACGTAAAGAGGTTGAATATTTTTGGTGATATAAAAGTCCAACAAATCTGGTATCTTGTTGCTGTCTCTAGGCCAGTATGTCGGTTCACCAGTTGATAATGGTATAAGTCGATTGGAATCGACGCTCCTTTTTTTTAGTTCTCGACCTCTTGTAACGGTTACTCGTGATCCTCAGTAGGTGTGCTTAGCATTCCAGACCCCACCAGCTATGAAGCGATTCCCCACAGACTGGAAATATTCTGTGAACATGACTTGTTTTATGCAATGTCGCGGTGGGCAATATATGGCCGAGAGGTTCATATGACCATAGCCGTCTTCTATGCGCACTGTGGTAGCTTGTCAGTAGGCAGTGTTTTATGCTATTTTTAATAACAATCGCAGAACCAGCATGAGCTCCGCCATCCGGGTGGGAGGTAAAGTACACGCTATATCCGGTGATGCAGATTCGGCTTCGATTGGTTGTATGTGCTCCGGATATAAGGCATGCATCAAGTTTGTTGGAGTGGACGAATGCTTCAAGTTCATGAGAGTTAGGTGCAAGGCCATTAATGTTCCACGTTGCAAGGTTTAGAGATGTAATTTGTTGTTTTGTAATGAGAGTTGTGATAAGGTCCAACATGGAGCTCATTTGTTGAATTAGGAGATTGATCGTCTCACTTTGTTTATGAGTATGCTTTCAAGAGTCAGATTTCGTTGATTGCCAGTAATATCAGTGGTGTTATCAGAAGCTGGTGTAGATTTTGACTGCGTTACGGTCTCGGCGGCTACCACACTTGCATTGGATCTCTGTTGTAGTTCACAATCTTTGGTGGTTGTTGGCTATGGTGGAGGTTTTTAATGACTAAGCGGTAGCTTTTATTGTCCTTTGGGGTGAATGTATAGCCGATAGCCCATTTGACCGGATAACAGTTATTTTTTTTTGGGGGCACGTGTAGGGTGGGTCTAGGAAAAGATGGTAGTTCCTACTGACGCGAGTAACTTCACCACCCCCCCCAAATTATTGATTTAAAATAAAATTAATGAACCTAGGTATTAGGTAATGGTACAGTCCAGAACTGTATTGTTACAGGCTTATTTGTGTGGAAGTGATAAAACAGCCTATCATTCTAATTTATATCGATTCCTTGTTATTATATTATGTCGCCGTTGTAATATTTTGTTAACCTATGCTAAAATTAAATGATTAGTAATAGTGGTGTTTTATACATATTGCGCTAATTGTTGTATGAGCTGATATATTGCACTGTTGGTTGTAAAAACGTATTAATTAAATTTTATATATTTTATTATTTATTTACACAATTATTAATGTAGTCATCATTTTATTTATTAAATGTCTATTTTGTTATGTGAAAATACTGGTCAGAATTGGATGGGTTGACCAGGATTGTAAGCTTTTATAAGCGGTGTAGCAGTTCTTGCTAGAATTGGATGGGGTAGCAGGAATTGCATGTCGGTGAATGTCAATCTTGCTAGAACTGGATGGGGTAGCAAGCATTGCATTTAATTTTGCGAGAATTGGATTGGTTCGCAGGATTAAATTTGTGTATGTTATCGTTGTCGTAACAATTGGATGGGTTTGCGGCAATGATAACGTGTAACCAAGCCTGTAAGAATTCGATGGGTTAACAGGATTCTTTAATGTGATTGTAAGTGCCCCCTCTCGCCGAGTTTTATGTTAAGTTTGCTTGATTGCGTGTATGGGGACATACACGAGGTCAGAATGGACGAGTGTAAGGTCCCCATTTTTATTAAAATTAATATCGATTGGCATTTAATAATTTGTAGTCGATTGACTCGTCCGAGTCACATCACTATCGAAATAATTCAAAATAGCGGTTGGCGAGAGCGGGCATTCTATTCCTGGCGACGGTACCGAACGGACGGTGGCTCTTAGGAAACATTATAATATCTGTACAAGTGTAAAAGGACATCTAAAATATAAATGTATAAACTAAATTCTAATATAACTGGAGTTTTACTACATAAGTAAAGAAAGCTATTAAATATCTTTAAAAAAAGAAGAAAAACAATGTTATTAAAATAATTTACTTAAATATAATTCACTATCAAGAGTAGGGTGCCACCATATGAATCGGTATTTACGAATGTTTAGAATCCCTTGCCAAACAAACTCTTTGCCGTTGCCTGTGCGACTAGTATTACTAGTTAAATGATGCACTATTAGTAGATGTTTGTCCCTTGTACTGGAAATGCTACTTACCTTATGCATTAGGATCTTGCAGTCGAGAGCGATACCAGTGATGCTTGGTACGTATACCCGAAATAGTAGTAATCACCATGAGAGCAATGCAATAATTCCTTTAAAGATGTACAAAATATCTCTTTGTTATACAAATTAAGTTATTATACTTGCAATTCAAACAGAAAACACAATTGTAGTAAGTTTTCCCTCATTTGCAGGAAAATATATTTAGCAGGTAGTAGTACCGGGTTACATGATGCGCACGAACGGTGCATGTCGTGTAATGAGCGCAGTGTCGGACACGGAAACGGAACAGCGAAATTCAATAGCGCGCGTGAGTAATAAAACGTGGCCTGTTGACAACGGTCCGTTGCACTATAGTTGAGACTTCATTTCAGTTGGTAAATTTGTCGAGCGTCCGCCCGAAATTATTGCGTCCACGGTTTGTTTGTCCGGACGGTCAAAGCTTTGCAAGCTACAAGGTGCGCCCACAATCAAATAAATGTTGCAAAATAATGACGTTTCGTTTTGTTGTTGATGCAACAGGTGCAATTTTGCTGGTATCTAATGAATAATATAGTTGCCAGGCAATTTTAGATATCAACGTTTTAGCACGAAATGCAATATCAAGAAGTGTTATGAATCAGCGTGTACGGAACATGTGTGCATGAGTTTGTAAATTCTAATATCTAACTTTATTCTGAATGCTGCTAGAATTTGGAAACGAAACATACATTTTAATTTAAAAGTATTGCGTTTACATTGTAGCTGTATTTGCATTATTAAAGCTGCGAATTTATTTTGTAGGACTCTCTATGAAGGAATTACCAAAAACGCGATCTAACTAATAATAATCGATATAACCGGTTCTGCCCGATCCCACGGGATCGGGCAGAACCGGTTATATTGAAAAATGTGTGGGCGTAGCTGCATCCTCTATTACATATACTACACAATTGTATTACAATAAGTTTGGTTTTTCCAATAGACATCATTAGAGAACCGTACCATTATTATTTATCCTCGTTCCGAGCAAGAACTGCGGCGATCGACTGGCCCCAGTCTAGCGGCACTTGGCACAAGTTAAATGTAGTGTAAACAGAGGTAGTTATCGCTACACAACGCGGCACTAAATCTTCCACTACCGTCGGGGTACGCCCGACCGTTTGTCATGTCACCTACCGTCGTTCATGCCCTCTATACTGTGTATGTCGTGTGTGATTAGGATGACGATTTATCAATTCCCAATTGGAGCCATCATTGTTTACTTTTGTAAGGGAATCGCGGATATAATCAAATTGTATAATGTGATGTTTGATTCAGCTGGACTATGTAGGTTTATATTGCACGCAGAGCATAGTGGTTAAAGCGCCCATCTCGTCTTTAACACTGCGCCGAATATTGTGAGTTCGATCCCCACATGGGGCAAAAGTTTCAATTATCGTGCCGGCTCCGAGTGTTATTAATTTTAATTGTGTCCGTTGTTTGAATGTTGGTAAAGTACCCCGCGGACAGGTTATTTTTTTAAATTAACACTACATGGTGGTTGGGCACTGAACAGTGTGGTAATGACGTTCTAAACTATGTAATCACCAAGATTGTTTTTATAATATTTGACAGATTTTGCTGGAGTTTCATTGGACCAATATTTAATTCTATTCGTTTAGTTCTTTATAACTGCCAAAAATACTAAGAAAATGCCACATTTTAAACATGTGAATATGCAAACCATTACACATTCAATGCAAACGCCTCAAAACAATAACTAGTTGTAAATGAAGCAAGATGATTTTACAAACTGAAGTGAAATTTTCATGAGCACACCTGTGTTTTGGAAGCGTGTTAGTTTTGAAGTTTTTATCACGATTTTATGCTGCTTCGTGTCCGTGATTTACTGACACGACACGGTATATTCTGTGTGATATACAACTGGAATGTCAACAACAATGCATGCAAGATGGATCTATGCCAGACTAACACATTTTTAATTATCTTTTTACTTTATCTTACCAAGCTATTCTTTACTTGTATGACAAACTTAACCGTAGGTAAGGGTATACCGAACTAGACCGCAGTCGTTGCTCTGCCTGCGTCAACTAAGTATCCTTTGGTGAAATCCGTACAAAAATGCGTTCGATTATTTTTGAGATTATCGCGTTTACACAGACAAACAGGACGACCGAGAACCTTCATTTCATAATATGTATAAATATAAATAGTACAACATTTTATTCTTCTATTTATAAATTATCAGGCCAATGCATCGCGAGTCGCACAGATGATGATTTTGTATCACTTATGAATCTCTTTTATTAACTTCTATGTCTCAAAACTCAACACTCAAGTTCGTGTTCTTACCTCACTAAGAATAAAGTTTGATACAATATAGACGTAGGAAAACGTATTTGCTGTAAGCCGCAAAATAAATGAAATGTTCACCAGAGCCAAAAAACTTTTTTGATATTAGAAAAAAAATCGTTACTCGAAAACTATACATCGTAGGAACATATTTTTAAAAACGTATTTTTATTTTTTCTCGTGTTATATGTTGGTTATGCAGATATACTTCTAACTTAATTATTGTCAGTGTTTTTGTGGCTTACAACAAACAAGTTTTTTTTTACAGATCTATATAATGCTGTTACCTTAGGGAATTTTCTATGGCAACAAAATATTTATATTATGTTTAGAACTATAAAATGTTGTAAATGACATACTTGTTTTTTTAAGTATCGTTAAAAAGACGTAAGCCATAGTGTAGAATTATCTTGCATTGATGTTATTGATTTAACTGAATAGAGTGGGAAAATGTTTTACGAATGAAAGACAGTAAGTTAGCTGAATTTATTTAATGTAAGCTTTCAAAACGTAATAAATAATAAACACTGTTTCGTGTAACAAACTTTTATGATTAATGAGTCAACAAAATCAAATTACAAATTCAAATCAACAAAATAATTAATAAAAAACCTCAAAAAAATATAATCAGATACAAAGAAAAATCACAAAATTAAACATTTTCAATCCTCTGCATCAGTATCTGGCAAGAAGTCTACTGTCTTATTATTATACTCTAGGTCTAGAAATTCTTTTGCATAGGTAGGTGGAATAATCTTTTTTACAACAAGATTTTTCAGATCCTTATATTTTGGCAAGAAATTGGTAATTTTGTTCTAGATAAATTTTCGTTCGGTTTGGTGTTACCCATATCTCCCAGTGGAATTTCAGAACATTCAGCATCAGCTGCCATAGATCTTTTAATAAACATCACGTTTGGCTTTTTCTTTTTGAAAACTACAACACTTATCATAGAAATATGCAGATTTAAATTATTTTTTAATGATTTATTTACGATGTCATTAAAACCCATGAAAACCTTTCCATCTCGTACATGTGCAGCATTAGCAACTACGGGTATGCTTCGGGGGACGCTCACGGCGCGGCGTTGGTGAACATCAGGTAAAGTATTAACATGTACAGGGTCGGCATCACAGGACATGCTTCGGGGAACGCTCACAGCGCGGCGGCAGTGAAGATCAGATAAAATATTATCAGGTACAATGTCAGCATCAAACTGCGTGCTTCGGGGGACGCTCACAGCGTGGTAGTGAAGATCAGGTAATGAATTAACCGGTACAGTGTCAGCATCAAACGGCGTGCTTCGGGGGACACTCACAGCGCGGTGGTAGTGAGTATCAGATAAATCATTACACACAGGTACATCGTCAATATTATCTGGCGTTCTTTGAAGGACACTCAGTGTATGCGCTTTTGAATAATCTGGCACGTTGTCAGCGCCAGGTAAGTGATCATTTGCGCAATTTGTATCTAATGATATATCTTGTTCATGATCAACAGTTACAGTCACCATATAGGATGAAAGATCAAAATGTGATGGCGAGTAATTAAATGATTCACAATTGTCTATTTTGCACGGGCTTTGAGCTACTAAAGAAGTAATAAAGCAAATGACATTTGCTTTATTACTTCTTTAGTAGCTCGAAGATAAGTGTTTGGACTACGGAATGTAGAAATTTTTTTTTTTATTTATTTATAGACTCACGCCTGTATCCCCGAAGGGGTAGGCAGAGGTGTAATATTACACCCACATGTCGCCATGAATTTTTAGGTCCCACGTGATAGGGGAAATGTAGAAATTAGTTTTTCAAAAAATGAACTTTTATAACTATCTGGTGTAGATGACAATACTGGGACGCCTACACCCTCAGTGTGTGTGCAAGTTTCGATTGGTGTGCCTGGTTTGTAATTAGTTTCACTCAAAATCTGAATTTTTGGCTTTTTCCTTACCAAGTCTTCGTTTCTAGATTTCAGCTCATCTATCCACTGTCTTCGTTTCGCCATCTCACCTGCAAAAAAAATATAATTGAAAAAAAAATAAACAAAATAAATAGGTAGGTACTACAAAATAAATTAAATATGGCATTGTGTATTTTTGTTTCTTTTTCATACATTAAATTATACCAAATACCAATGCCTAATAATTAAACTTCAATAACAAGCAATATTACAAGTTAAACTATGATTATGATCAATTTTGATTAAATACTCAAATAATACGTATTAAAATTACTAATAATTAAAAAAAAAACACAAGTTATACATACCTTCTAATAGAAATGATTGATTAACACACAAGTAAATAACACTTAATGATAAAACGGATAAAACGATCATAGATTATTACCAACAACAGTCTCAAATTACGCATGTGGACCGAATGCGAGCCGTGACTTGATGTAGGCATGGCAGGGCAGCGAGCGCTAGGTTGCAACCAATAGCGTAACAGTATTTGTTGACAAGTATTTAATCGAGTTAAAACGTAATAAGTCTATCGTAATTGCGATTTAATTTCCGTCAAAAATGTGTTATATTGAATTATTTGAAAAATAAATGCTGTTTATTTGTAGTAACTGACTTTTTGTTATGAGATACTTATTGATAAAAGTAGTAAATATATCTGCCGTCTTGTAGATGAACCACTTAAATGATGTAAGTGTAGGCCATCAAAAAATACCATACCGTTAAAATGGCGTAAGCCTCTGTTTGAAAAATTTGCTGACTGCAAGAATGGCGTAAAAAACAAATGCATAAAAAATAATCGTTTTTGGTAGACTTACGACAAAAAATCACTAATATTGTTCAAAAAATTGACGGCGTAAGTGATATTTTTTTCGTCGTAAAAATATGAGACCCAGACCAATCGACGCAGTATTTTTTTCTGATAAAAATGATGTAAAAAACGTAATTTCGATTTTTTGAGGCTTACAGCAAATACGTTTTCCTACGTCGATTATTAATTAAAATAATATTCATACACGATGAAGTAACGCCAAACTTTCAAAATACCCTTCGCTGTTCTCAAATAAGACTTCTTCGCTCCTGTTTGCAAATTACAGGCCAATCAAAGTCCATTTATCCGATGTTGATAAAGGTTTATTTTTACACAAAGGAGATTGTTCCCGGTAATACTACTAGAATCACGTTATTGCATCGCTTTCGAAAACAGTTACAAACGATGTAGCCGTTCCGTTACAATATTTTAATACCTGAAAAAAGCTCAACAATATAACGTTCCTCTTTTACTCCAGTTAATGAGTTCTCCAATTTGAAGCAAAAACAGTTTTAGTTTACACTTTTATTACTTTTTGCGTGGCTTGAACCGGCGCTGCGTGAATATTTACATTTCACAACTGACATTTGGGAGGGATCGATTGACGACCTTCTAATGGTGTGAACGTCAGTTATTACTACGTAAAATATCGCCACAAATGTGAGGGGAAAAAGTAAATTTGGGGCTTCATGCGGCAAAGAAACGTCGTAATCCACATGATTACTATACGCTTATTGAAAATGCTCCCAACAGGGTACTAAGCTCAGTCTAGATTGTAAATTGTTTGTACACGTATTATATTGAGTTATCTGAAGATTATGCCGTGCGGTATACCGCTCAGCTTTCCCCGTGGGCGTCGTAAGATGTTACAATGGATAATATCGAGCAGGCTTATGTTTATTTATTTCTACATTTACAGGTAACTTAACCATGTAGGTAACGTTTATAGCACAGATTGTCTTGCCGTACCGTGTAGCTCTGTTATGTCTTTTATTTATTGCTTTCATCGGTGGCAGACGGGACACCGACCCACCTGATGGTAGAAGCAATGCCAAGGAGATACCATTCATTCACTGCCTACCACGAGAAAAGGAGCAGGATGGTGAGAAGAGGACTATTTGACCTTCGCCACATGAGCCTGCATGTGTAAATAGATAGATAGATAGATAGCAGCGTCATCCTATTGCAGTCCAAGTCTGCATTTTGATGCTCGGCGTCCTCTTCCTTCCTTCTACTAGTCTTACCAGATTTGAGACATTATTATCTTTGACCTCCGCAATACAAAGGTTACATGACATTGACCTGTATCAATATATTCAAGTGTTCGTACGAACGACTATCAGAGGTGTTCATGACAGCCAGGATTAACTTCTTAACGTATTTCCCGAAGAACCAAGTGAGCGATAATCCACATAATAAGTCTTTACACTTACAATGACGTACTTGACTTCGAAACTTTTCACGGTAGCAGAGCCTTGCCGATTTCAGCATGAATAGGCCTCTCACAGAAAATCGATGTAATGTAACAGTACTTAAACTGTTGCGTTTCGTTCGGTGAGTGAGAGTGCCGGAGGCCCTATTCCCTATTCCTTCTCCCTCATCCCACTCCTTATCCTATCCCTTTTCGCAACCCCATGGGGCGGCAACGCACTTGTGACTCCTGTGGTGTTGCTTGTGTCCATGGGCGGCGGTAATTGCTTAGCATCAGGCGATCCGCCTGCTCGTTTGCCGCCTATTTCTATAAAAAAAGTAAAGGGCTTGAACTCGATATCCTCTTCATGGCAGTCTTTTGGTATTTCGTATTTCTACTAGACCATTGCTCCCTCAATAGCAAATTATACACGGCACAAAGGAGGATTTTATGAGAAAATTCTCAGGAACAGAACGGCGACTGCTAATGCACCAACAGATGGGACAAGTGACGCCGCTTATTAGGTGGTATAAAAAAAAAGCTGGCAAATCTAAGGGTAATATAACACTTTGCTTACCCCAAAGTGATTGTTCTTTAGTTTTAGGTGGCTCTCATATGTCATATGATATATTGAAAACTACCACCATTTTATTACTTTGAGTCTGTATGCGTAATAACTGTATCACTCTTTTTTATCAACGTTAGGGAGCCTACGTTAGGGAGGTCTGTGGGAAGACAGGGAAGGCATACCAATATATGAATTGAAAACATGGTCATTAGCATTAATTTTATGTTGTCTTTCGGGATACTTTCCACGTACGTTGCAGGCAACATAATTATGATTAACAAAGGTAGGTCCTTTGTTAATCATAATTATGTTACCTGCAGCAGTGCCGGCTTGTAAAATATCGTATACTCGAAGCATATTCATACCACTTAAGAATATAAATTGAACTTATTAGTTTCTTATTTAAACGTTGAGTCGTTGACTGACGGTTGCTCAAAATTTCAAATAATTATATATTTCATTTATATCGTTATTGAATGCAATGCAATTAATATTAAACCTTTTAAATACTAATTCAGTCGGCATGCACGATAAAATCCATAATGCAAATCTTAATTTGAAGAGCTTTCAGTTGTTGCCAATTATCGTGAACAAAACTAAAACCCATTCGATAGTTTAATTTTGCATGTAGTTAATTATTGAATGTACTGGCATTGGAAGGGAGGTCAGTGGGAATAATGGCTTAAACAGTTCAATACTCAAATAAAGTCTTCGTACTGTTTAAAATAATTAAGTACCATCGCGAGTCTTTTGGCAGTTGGTTGACTATTTATCGTTTTCATTGATTAAAATATAACAAATACACTTCTTAAAATAATAATAATACCCTTGTTTATAACTAATGCCACTGCTGGGCAAAGATTAGGCTACAGTCTACCACGCTGGTCAAGAGTGGATCGGCAGAGTTCACATGCCCTTCGAGAACATTATGAAGAACTATCAGACAAGAAAATTTACACACGATATTTTCTTTCACCATTGATAGTCTGATTGTACAGGTAAGATAATGTGAGCCATTTGTATTTTGGTTGAATCTGCAACATTTCTCATTATAAAATCTGCCACACAGCCAGACACGAAGCAATAATTTCCGGATAACATAAAGTGTTGTCTATTGTGGGAATCGAACTCACGATACTCAGCGCAGTGTTAAGCGGCGAGAACGCCGCTTGAACCGCTCCACCATCCATGCAGTCCGTATCTAAAGTATTAATGATTAAGAATACGCCATATGAAGCGATACGATGTAGCGAACATAAATAAAGCCTTATTTAAGATCGACACAGGTTATTTACTGGCAACAAATTTACATTTTGCTCTGTACCAACAGTTACCGTGTGACTTCAGACGCTAAGACCTCAATAGAGTAATATTTCCAGTGCTAAGAGGTGCACCGAGCGGTGTGGCTGTCTGAAAAGGCAGGAGATTGGTACATAATATTGCAATCTCCGTCGGCAAACATTCAGTATATGCGTTAGGAAGCAATACTTATTCGAGTCGGGCGCCCGTGGTTAAACTTTCCCACGTACAGCAATACGCTCTTTCGTATTTAACCATTCGCGGGTAAATCGTCTTGTTTTGTATGTACGGATATCCGTATTGTGAGATGTAAGCCTCGGCTCTGATTTGTTTGTATTATATTCGCTTTCATGTTAAAGCTGTTTTAAGAATTGACTTAGTAACTGAAGAACAGCCAGCTTACAACAATAATATGTATGTGATAGCAAAAATGTGGTAATAATAAATTTAAATTTAAAATGTATGTGGTTATATATTCCGTTATGTATAAAACTTTTCTTTCTCTTTATTATTTTATATTAGCGACAGTCTAGTAGTAGACCGACGAATTTGTATGCAGTATCAAGCAAGGTCAAATGCGATACGCGTTGCCGAGTACTGGGCGTGTTGATGGCAACACTTTTCATACCGTTTAGGTATGAAAAGTGTTGCCATCGACACGAAAAGAAGAAGCTTCTTCTTCTTCTTAGTTCAGTACTTCTTATTTTCAATTTAATGTATATTCCAAACGTCCAAAATAAAATTGGTTTATTCCCATCTTCCCCCGGGTTTATTCCCATCTTCCCCCGCATGTCTGCCCCCGAACGGGGGAAACTGGGAATTTTCGTGTCATCTTCCCCCGAATTTGTAATCGGGGGAAGATAGGAAGTTGCATTCCCATCTTCCCCCGCATGCTTGCCACCGAACGAGGGAAAATGGGAATGCTTGTTGCATCTTCCCCCGAACTTGTCATCGGGGGAAGATAGGAAGTTCTATTCCCAACTTCCTCCGCATGTCTGCTCCTGAAAGAAGGAAAATGGAAATGCTTGTGTCATATTCTCCTGAACTTGTAATCGAGGGACGAAAAGAAGTTTCATTTGTCCTCGAAATACGTTTAATAATTACTTTTGTTCACCAACGTATGGCTCGAATAAAATAAACATGGTTTTTACAGGAACTAATAAAACAAACTAATAATTTAACGACCCGGTGGCGTAGCGGGAGTGTAAACGACTGCCACGCCGAAGGTCGCGGGTTCGATTCCCGCTCAAGTCAAACATTTGTGTGTATGAACATGGATGTTTGTCTTGGACTGGGTGTTTCTATGTATAATATGTATGTATTTACAAAAAAAAAGTATATAAGTATGTTTATCCATTGTCTAGTACCCATAGTACAAGCTTCTGCTTAGTTTGGGACTAGATGGTGTTGTGTGAATGTGGTAGAATATTATTATATTAAAGCTTGATTGTATTATACAGTCATATTTATGAGTAAATATGAAAGTACTGTTTCTTGTTCGTCAGTGCTCTCGTAATCTTTTTTTCGTTAAAGAGCTTTACAATGTGTCGACAAAATACTCGATTCTATTGTTAACAACAATTTTGCGCTTCGTAAGCGTGAAGAGTGCGAGCGAGACTGACGGTTGCATATTAAAAAATCAAATATTTCTCGAACAAATTTCAAAAGAACAAATCAACAAAGTTTAAAATAACGATGGTCATTTGATCAAAAGTTCAGCTGACCAAAGTCTGGAATATCAATGTTTATATTATTTATTACACTATTGACCAAATCATTTAAGTAGAAAATCCCTAGTGCTAGACTGCTAGTGCCTAGGGTTAGGTGCGAACAACTAAATAAATAGAAAAAGAAAGAAAAAAAGAAAAGAAATCTTTATTTTGCCACAAATGGCACACACCAAAAATATATAAACACCAAAGAAAGAAAAGAAATAAAAAGTACAAAAAACGGCATAATAAAAATAAATTAAAAAAAAACATAAAATAAAAGAAATTTAAGACATAAACAAGGAACAGTCTATGAACAATTAATTATTTATTATAGTGGATTGCTACTCCTGCCCACTGGCAACACCACTGTGCCCGGATGACCAACCGAGATCCGTCCGCCCGGTCCGCCTCCATTGGTCGACAGAGCGGTAGGCAAAACAAAAACAAACATAAACTACACAAAGTGATGTCAGAGAGCAGTGATAACAATCATAAAATGTATTTATCTATTCATAAATTAAATTTGGAAATAGAAGTGAAATTGTGTGTCGCATTAGTGCCAAAATTTGGACTACGCTCAGTACACGTTGCGGTTATTAAGCCGCAACACTGGTATCCTGCGCAATCCATTTTAGTGGCTAATAGGTTATGTTAGGTTCTCTTTTGACCTTTAAGCCAAAAATAGGAGCCCTGCGAAGCAGGGCTCCGTCAACTTAGGCCACATTCTTCACACTAGTTTAATAAACTGAAGTTTTGGGCTCCTATTTTCGGATTTCGGATCATATGTTTTTAGGATTATGTAAACGTTTATGAACTGATTTTTAAATATTATGTTTTGACAGATTCAATATTGGACACATTGCATTTCCAAATTAATTTATATTATGTATATGTAATGATAATTTTAATGAACTGTATTTCTAATTGATTTATTGGTTGTATCATTTTTTTTTCCCTTTCTTTAATTTAAAAATTCTAATTTAATCAATTCTAATTTTACATCAAAATCAATAATGCCCAGGTCATATCGTACATGCCGTGGCTGCCTTAGAAAGATTATACAACCAATGTAAACGCCTAATCTTGTATATTCTTAATGTATTGTTGTATAATTAATGATGGTCCTTAATAAATAAATAAATATTTAGTTACTCGAATTACAGTCGGACCCATGGGCGTCGCCAAGTCGTCTATTTGTATTTTAATCATAATTTTTAGAAAAAATAATGTGTTAAAATTAATGATGTATTTCAAATATAAGTATACCTACATTTAAATTAATAATTCTTAATAAGAAATCATTTGTGACTATAAAATTTGATTAGTTATGATTTGATATTTTAAAATTACATCTTTTGATTTGCAACTTTTGATGAGTCGTTCATTTGATGTCACATACATTGGGATCCTAAAATTGTTCAAAATAAAACATTTGGTCATTTAAATTTTGTAATTTCGTTTATTGTTCTTTGGAATTTGCTCGAGAAAGTTTTGATTTTTTAATATGCAACCGACAGTCTCGCTCGCACTCCTCACGCTTATGGAGCACAAAATTGTTGAAAACGATAGAAGCGAGTATTTTGTCGACACATTGTAAAGCTCTTTAACGAAAAAAATTTTACGAGAGTACTGACGATCAACAAACAGTACTTTCATATTTACTCATAAATATGACTGTATAATACAATCAAGCTTTGTTTTATTAGTTCCTGTAAAAACCATGTTTATTTTATTCGAGCCTTACGTTGGTGATCAAAATTAATTATTAAACGTATTTCTTGGACAAATGAAACTTCTTTTCGTCCCTCGATTACAAGTTCGGGAGAAGATGACACACACACACAAGCATTTCCATTTTCCTTCTTTCGGGAGCAGACATGCGGGGGAAGTTGGGAATAGAACTTCCTATCTTCCCCCGATGACAAGTTCGGGGGAAGATGAAACAAGCATTCCCATTTTCCCTCGTTCGGTGGCAGGCATGCGGGGGCAGATGGGAATGCAACTTCCTATCTTCCCCCGATTACAAATCCGGGGGAAGATGACACGAAAATTTCCATTTTCCCCCATTCGGAGGGTGACATGCGGAATGCATGAAGATGGGAATAAACCATAAAATTACTTAATTATTGCTTGTTAAACGGCTAAGGGAAAGTGTTTAACCTGCACGTCTGAGAATTCTCCAAAAATGTTAAAGAATACAATATGTGAAGTAAGCCAGCAGGCATTCAGCCAGCGTGCTGGACTATGGCTCATCCTTTCTTCCAGGGAGAAGAGGCCCGTGGTCAGCAGTAGAACCATTTATATATGGTGTCGATGATGGGGGATAATATTCCTTTTTATATAGTCTGCCCTGTAACTTACAAGTGTTTAAGTGATCACTTAGATACTGAGACCGAGTCTCCAATAATAGAATTGTTATTTTGATATCAGGCTACCAGCAATACTGATACTCCTAAAAACGTAGCTAGCAAAATATTGATATATCTTATAATAAACCTAGCCTTATCCTTTACAGATATACTAGGCCCGAATCTATTTTACCACTAGATGTTTATCAGATAACTATTAACTGTATGTAGTTCAAAACTTTTATACAATTAATTGTTTCGGTATCGGATATTTGTATCGCCGTCGTTCAGTTTGATATGTGAGAATCACCCAAACAAAACACATTTTAATTGGTACTTATCACAAAAGCCCACTTATAAATTTGTAGTGCTTAGTTTATTATTATTGACTCTCCAAAAAGAAATAAAATCAAAGTATATGACATGTGTATTATCCAGGTTGAGTGTTCTCGTTACTCGTTTCTTATACACTTTGATGTCATTCACCTTTATAGTTTAGCCTTCTAGTAACACGTGGTTGAGATGCTCTGTTAGTACCAGATGTGCCTGCGATGTCAGCGCTGATATTGGTGAAATCATACGTTCTGAACTACTGTACTAGGGGGTATAGGTATGTTTTAATCTCTACACCTTCCATGTAAGTCTTCAGCCATTACTAAACACCTGACAAATATTTTATCATCTATAAATGTATATGGCATTCTGTAATATCGATGAATTCTGCCTTGAAGACCCCACTGATTTAATGCCTTTAAGCGTAATTGAGTGCGTCCTCTGGAAGAAGATAGATTTATCATTGAATCGATAGTTGCAATCGAATGGCAAGTCAAAGTTCTGATAGGGTAACATCTGTCAAGCCTGCTAGAGTAAATACAAATACCACTCTACAAACGCTGATATTCATTTGTGAAATCACAGTCTAAAACTTTTAGCCAAACGTATAGATTGTTTTAACCTAAACATAATATGGCTTAGATAAAACGTAATACAGAAGTTTCTGTATTACGTTTTATCTAAGCCATATTATGTTTAGGTGTCTCTTAGTGATTATGATATGGAAAATACAGAAATTAAGGCAAAGTTTCGGTGGGTGGTTCTTTTATGACGTGTTCTTATCTCTGGGGAACGGCGCGTGTGGCGCGAGTATGAAACAACCACGTCAAGTTTGCGTGTCAAAACTTTCATATACTGTTTCCTGGCGCACTATTACCATTGCATAAAGTATAAAATCCCTTGCCAGAAATGTCACGGTTGCATTTATAAAGTGGCTCTTGTTGTACAAGTGGTACCTATTGTGGCAGCGTCGCTTTGTTTGCGACTGTCGCCGATATATCTCGAAAGTTTTGCGGTGCAGCAACGCATCTCTACATGCCCAGTTATATCAACTCATATCACGAACGATTGGGCCTGTATCTGGTGAGGTTAAGTAATACGAAAATCCAACCCGAGCCTAACTCAGCTTAAATTTTCGTGTCACTTATATAATAGTATTTCGGAAGACAAGAATTCTGCCAAAGCACTGTATGAACGCCAATAATTTGAAAACGTGCTTTGCGTATTAATGGTTCCTAAAATCATAGAATGAGAAATGCATGTGTATATGTATAATGTATTACAGAATGACTCTTTTCCAACCTTCTTCTATTAACTTAAACCCATTTTCATGAGGATGCAGGCGAGAATAGAATATCTCGAATAAGTCCATTATATAACTCTAAATTTTTTAACTAAAGAACTTTAGCAGTCATTCCATTTATGAATATGGAATGTGTACTTTATAGTATAATAAGAGAGATTAAAACGTAATCGAATTCAGATCGAGTTGTCAGCGATTGAATTAAAAAAATAACGCGTCTCGTTTCTCGAGAATGTCGAATAGCTTTTAATGTGTACATGTGGTGTGTTCGATAGAAGGGATTGCAATGTTTGTTTACAATTTCCTGAGCTGTGAGAACAGGCGTGCCTTCTATTTCATTGATTCGCCGTATTCAGCTGAAATGTTGATTCATAAATGTTTGTAGCATTCGCTCCGCTTTCGAATATCGAAGTGTTTTGACCTTACATCGTCTTTGGTAGTACTGTTATCGGGACTAAAGTGAACATTGAGTAAGGTGTTTCTAGGATTACGTTGTATTTGTACAGTACTCGCCAATCTTTATGGCCGCTCTGAATGTAGCCATCGGTACGAACTTGCGCATGGTACAGTCGGGTGGACATGTCATAACCAAAAAAATATATTTGTAATTATTTTAAAATTAAAATCTTCAGTTACGTTGTTAGATAAGCTATATTATATTGTTTAATTACATATTCAATCAAATTTGAGTAATGTAAATTCAGTTAGGTGAAGGGACTTTTAAGCCTAGACTTCTTTACTTCGTCATAAACGTTACTACGTCATACACTATTTTCCGTGTTTGGCGACGTAAAACATTAAAACGACCGCAAGGCATGATAAATGACAATGGTAACTATATTAGTACAAATAACAACAAGAAACAACGATAGCAACGATAAACAATAAAGAAGTAACACTACGAAACTATTTTAAACGCGACGATACTGTCAGAGCTCAGCGATTATGTGAGTCGTGTACGAACGTAGCACGCTCACACTAAGGCACGGGAGGCGAGGACGCTAGCGGGTGGAACAAAGCGAGCGCGGGCGTGCCCTGCCTCCACGCCCCGCGTACGTCCCGCTGATACCTGATTTTGTGTTCTGCGCAGCGCAATGCGGCTAGGTTCGGAGCGGCCATAAAGTTTGGCGTGTACTGTAGCTGACTTCAAACATGGGCTTTAAGACCTACAGCGCCGAGGGCTTTGCCTCAAACAATCGCATATTGTGGCACGTATTTGGTTATTATTATGTCAGAATATTATGCCTTCTGTTTAAAGCTATCAGTTTGCAATTTAATTTTTCTGAATAATTTACCTGATTCTCCAAGATATAGTAGGTATTATATTTTATTTACTTTTATAGAATATGGTAACTGTTACTACAAAATATTTATATTCACTGTTCATTTTAAATATGGTTGTAAAGCACATCGTTACATTTAGCAGTAACTACAAATTAAATATAATAAGACTTTCATAAAGTATTATGAGACTAGTTTGGGTATAATCAGTTATTTACCTGTTAACAAGCAAAATGTAGGAATGACATGTATCAAAATTAAAGGAGGAATGTTTCGAAGCGTACGTGGCACTAACGAAGGTGACATAGTTCAGCGCGGCGGCTCTACAGCCGCTTTAAATGTAAGCAATGATTAAAATTTATCTTAGTAAAGCAAATACTAAGACGTACATGTGACTTCAGCAGGTACGTGCCCAGTCTAGATCTAAAAGTGCTGTCCTTTCGTACTGCTTGCTTTGTCTATCGGTACTGTAGCTGCCTGTCCCTTTCTGGGATGCATTCAAGTGCTCGTTCGTCTTTAAGATGGGTTAAATATCTTTCCGTGTTCGATTTCCAATATCAGTAAGATGTTCGATTATTTTGGATTAAGGTTTCCGAAGCAGTCTTTACTTATGGAAAATAAGGAAAAACGTCTAGATGATACGAATTCGATGAGTAATTGGATCGGGAGCAGAAGTAATGTAGTTCATGTTACATTTTTTATCCAACGGTCGGATTAAGTGATGTGTTCTATTTATTTATCGGAATTGGTTTTCGGTTTTCCTTTTCGCTTTTTTTACGATGTTAATAATTTATCAACATAGGATAACATATATTCAGAATTGGAATAGATAATTTATTGGTGCCCGTGTTTTTTTTCTTAATATATTTTCGTAATATACACGCATTTTATTTATTAAGTCTTGGTTGTTTATTATGAATTGATATGAGGGAAATATGCCTTCATTTTTGGACCGTTTACTGCTATTCGGTGCTTGCGATAACTATAGCTATTGTTTCGTAATATTATCATGTAGCTGTGAAACAGACGGAAGCATAATAGCATTGAGGTGTAAATGCCATAACAAGCGGTCATGACCGTCCGCTTAGGATGGTTGCGAGCGTCAGTGTCTTCAAGACTAGAGGTATTATAACTGCTCTTACAAGCGTTGTAACTATTTTCATCAGACGTTGTGCCCATTTGTACAGTAGCAAATACAATTGTGAATAATGCATGCGACTGTTTAAGTGGACTATTTCGCCCAATTGTGCAGTGCCACAAGCTATGTATAATATTGTGAATTTACCTACTGTTTGAATGGACTTTCCAGTTGTTAAGTACATAGAAAATAATTTGAATCCATATTTGCTACAATCACTCATAAGTTCTTAAGAGCGTAAATTCCTCACGGCTTTCCATTCAAATTTCAAGGACCACTATTTTAAAAAGCAATTAACCAATATGAATGAAACTGGATTGTATTGAAAGAAAATGTGCAGAAAATACTTTTAAAACGTAATATTAATGATTTTTAGTATTCCGTGCAAAATGAACAGAGCTAATATTTTTTTTGTATATAAAAAAATTCAAAATATTCTCAATGCATTCTCAAAAACCTAGGAGCATACTTATACGTACTAAGTTGTATTTATATTGGTTTAAAAAATAGTGGACTTCGAAATTTTAATTGCAATCCGTGAGTCTTAAAAGTCACGTTGCCTGTAAGATTTTTAAGATTTCATTGCGGTTTTCAGAATTTTGATTGCGCGTTAGACTGTTTTAAATACCGAATTTAGTTTTGATAGATTTTGGTAGCAAATAACCTTTTATTTACAAAATAATAATCACACTAGAAGTTCTTTCTTTGTCTTCCCGAGTATCTGTGCTGCCAGTTTGTTCGCCTTCAAGAAATTTAATAAGGAGTTTATTTAAGTAAAGACGTCATTAGGTGAGTTAAAATACTGCATCTGGCATAGTGAAGCACATTTCTTGTATTTGTTTTTTATCACCAAGTCCCTTGACTATTAATTATACTTTAATTTCCTACAGATTTACACACAACACTTAGGTTCTCGTTATTGTCCACAATAACTCACTCTAACAGTCTCAGCGATGACATGTGAGAAATTTCAGTTAGTTACCTGTGAGATTAGATGAAGCGAGATGAAGGTTTGAGGTACTTGTAACCACAATAAAATGACTGTTAAATTTTACTTGTGCCCCTATAAAATACATAGAATTACAACAAAACCTCTGTAGACACTCAACATCATTCATCTCACAATGATCACTGAATTAATCAAAACATTCTCACTGTCGAATTTCTAATAAAACGGTTTAACAGTGAATTTCGCCAGACAATCGGGCGTTAACGGGCTGGAGTGTTCATCGGGTGACAATGAAAGTGTTTCATTGAGCTGTCCATTTGTTGGTGGAGGGAGGTAGGCACGTCGTGTCGCGTAACGCAGCCGGCGCGGAAGGCACGTTAATGGATCCTTCGGCCGCCACCTGTCAGATGACTGTCGCGAGCGTGCGCCTGCTCTGGATTTGTACGGACTACGGACATAACAACTGCGTAAACTTACGCTCTTTAGGCTTTCAGCGAACACTCTCTGCGACCTCATATTGGTACGTTATGTATGTGATTGCTGCCTTTCTGCGTAAACAGCAAGCGCTTTGTTGTAATGTCAATCTCGAACTATAGTGTGTTCAGTATAGATAGTACGTTAATATATTACATTCCTTACACTCGCACAGGTGTCAGAATGTTAACCATACGGCTAGCATCCTTCCCGTAAGGAAAGCGATAAAATCCACCTTATTCTCAAGGAATACTTACGATATTTTTCTTGTTATATATTTGTATTCGGTACTTTTGTAGCTTCATTGTCTGTGTGAAATAAGTGCATTTTTGGCTCAGTTCAACTATTGCGTAACGAAAACTAAAGTCGAAACCTGAAATCGAAAAACAAGTCAGAAATCTGCTCCGAACGGAGTAACTCTAACAAACAAAAAACTATTTCGGTCGAACTTTTCAGCTAAATTCAACCGAAACGTTTGTGCACCGTTCTATGGAATTCAGAATTCTATTCGGGTGCAGTGTTAAAGAATTCTCATAATAAAACTTTACTTTGACTGGTTACTAGATTTTTAATATATTCAAATTACATGTGTCTCTAGTGGGTCGCGTCAGTATTGAACTAACAAAACGGATGCTTATTTTACAAAACTTGGCTAAACTGTCCCGTCCACGAGCCGTGTAGCAAGTTTTCGACATGTTACTGAGATCGCATTTCGTATTCATCAAACATCCATTCTAGTCTCAATATACGTGCCGAAACTTGGTATCGCCCTGGGGTTCATCTTAGTTCCCGCAATGGGGTACAACTTGAGAACTCGGGCTGGCGAACTTACAAACCGCTTGTTTACAGCGCCCTACAAGGTCATCGCGGATATTAGCGACATGTACTTTTAATGAGATTAAACAACACCACAACAAGCATGTCTTCTCATTAACTTTAATCCTTTTCTTTTCTTTCGTAACTGGTCCAGCGACAGATAATACTTTTGTAAGTGGAGCAAAAATGAAAACGTGAAAAGTTGTTCACCGGGTGAACATGTTTCAGAGGAGATTTAAAAGTCACAATCAGGAATGGCAGTGTTGTTACATAGAAAGTCGTAAAATGTCTACACGAAAGAATAGGTAAATATAGATTCGCGGATTGTAGTTTTCGTGAGTAGGGTAAGAAACGAAACACGGACTTACAAATATAATCATATAATTCGATATCAAGTTACACTCACGAGGGTTTGTCTTTAAAATATGAAACAAGCAATGGAATGTGAAGCAATTTCGCGCAATATCTGGCGTTTTTTATGAGACCGCAGGTGCATTTTATAGAACATTTCCGTTCCTTTTATAATGCTTGCTAATACCTTTCATATTGTGTGATTGCAGCCCACTTCTCTGCAGATATTGAATGTTCAGTATTTATTCAGTATTAATGGTTTCACTTATCGTTGAAAATTTCTATTGATTAAAAATAAGTAATGCAAAAATATCTCGAGGACAGTAAAAGAGCAAATGTATAAAGTTTCTTGAATTTGTTCAATAGAGTATAAATGAGTAACAACTAAGTCTGTTAAAGCCGACAATTGCTGAATTTCAGAGTTCGGGCGAAATAGTCTAAAACTTAAATAATTTAGCAATATTTGAATAAAATTGTGCGCAATCGACAGTTTATTACATTAGAATAAAGCTTTCAAAATCCTAAATTGTTTTAGAAAGAGTGCAGACAGAGGTTTAATTGATCCCATAAAAAAACAATACTTGTCAAAAAACCCGTCTTCGCAACTCAGTTCTTCTATTGTAAAAAGCTATGAGATCCATGTAATACCAAGTCGGTAATTAATACGCTTTAAATAAATAAATTGACTTGGCAATCGCAACTTAAACAACTGGTTCAAATTTAATGAAATTTTAAATAAACCGTGTTTATACAATGCCTGTTTGGTTACTGAAAATTCAGGCTTCTAGTTATATCTACAATGAAGTTATAGGGGGTCGAAAATGGAATGGACTGAATTGCTTCGAGAAAATGATGGTACGGCCATGCCGCTTTTTTGCTTGACTTCGCGAGGGCACTGCCGTGCCCCCAGATTCGGAGCTTTCTCGATTTGTACACATTCTTATATTTGTGTACCTTTTATTTATCTCCGACGCTTCGGCGCGGACTACACCAGCGATAGTCACAAAATGGCTGCGATGATGTCA
Organism: Euclidia mi; assembly: GCA_944739405.2. Lineage (NCBI taxonomy): Eukaryota > Metazoa > Arthropoda > Insecta > Lepidoptera > Erebidae > Euclidia > Euclidia mi. The sequence goes on along the minus strand of OX123186.2, from coordinate 53,986,455 downwards.
TGAGGAAATAAGCATTATTTCATTATAGGTAGCAAACATTCAAACTATGAAAGAAGCAATGATTATAATAGAAACATGACAGGAGCTGCTATCTGCTAGCTGCACACCATAAAAAGATAAAAAAAAACATTATTATCTTGTTTCGGCAATTCTTGGTTGCACTTTACTACGCGATCAAAACATTTACATTTGCAATATTAGACCATTCTTTATCTTGTCAGAAATGTCGTGAAGCAACAATAACACGCTAACAAGTTTCATCTGCTTTAAATCAATGTTGGTTCCCATTGCCACTAGGCAAAGTTTCACTGAAAGAAGCCAATAGAAGGAAGGAAAATAAAAAGTTCTCTTCCAACTTCGACCGAAGTGTCAACGAAAGTTCAACAGTCTACGTGTGAGAGAGAAGGAAAATGTTCTTTATCTACTCTACATATATTGGATACCTATGCATTTTTGTCAAAGACAATAAACATAATTATATTTGGGGTATCCAGTAGCCACTACAATTTGCATAAGGGTTGTCCCAAGGGAACTTGGGATTTACCCTAGTTTGTTCATATCAGTACCCCTAGCACGAACATTTTGTACTATCGTATAGTTTCCGTAATAGAATAGTTATAGTAAATAAATGTATGGAAATTTGTACAGCGCACCGTGGCCGTTTTAGAAACTAAAATTTGCGTTAGCGTCTAGAGTTGCGCCACATGAGTAGCTAAACGGAACAGAGACACAGCTTCATACAACAGCGCGAATCGGTTGCACTACTACGAGCACGCGGCTTATGTGGGCGTGACCACTGGCCGCTTGTCATGTACGCGGCGAGAGTGGAAAGAACCGGTTTACGTAGGCACAGGCAGTTGACAATCTTAGGGTTATTACGACGCACGTTGTTTGTTTTGTACGTTGCAAGTTTTAATATTTTAATGTAAAAAGTGGTGTTTTATTATTAATAATGGTTGTTTATTGTACTGTGTGTATAAATAATACTAGATGAAATGATTAAATTATTATAAAGATTTTAACAATGGTAACGTACAATTGGGTTTTTTAATAAGGTATAAATCCTGATAATTTTGTCGCATTTGTTGAATTGCTCGAGCAAAAGTTTCACGAATATTTCGATTTTGAAATAAATATTGTCAATGTTGGCAACGAAATACTTAATAACTCATTAGTTGTGAAATTGTGTAAAAGCAATTAATGTTTACAAAATCAATGACTATCAGAAAGTGATCAGCCATCGATAGGGATTACAAAAAATAGGTGCATGCGATTTTGGACCTAATTGACGTAACTCAGAATTTATAATTTTAATAACGTATCAATGTCAGAAAGCAAGAAAATACCAAAAAAAAGTCTGTCATGAATTGTCAATAAGGTCGAAAATCGCATGCACCTGTTTTTTGTAAGCCCTATCGATAGTTGATCATTTTATAGTCATTTGTTTTGTAGACGTTCATTTGTCTTACACAATTTCTTTTTAAACTTATTTTAGATACCTATCCCCGTGGTAAAACTAGTGGCCATAATAGCTAAAAGAGATTCCTATGTTTATTCGCAAAATAGATCATATTACCAGTGTGACGTCACATCGCGCTCCTGCGCCGCGAGCCTCGCTACGAGTGACGCACAGCAATGGGCCGTTCCCTCGCGCACCTCCGCGCCGGCCCTATAAATACAGCGGACACGAGGCTTCGGCCCTTTTCCTCCGGCCAGCACCGCCAGTTGAGTACTACCATCATCCGAAGACCTGTGAAGTGCCAACGTCGCCCACGCCCTGGATAATTGTCTCATCTGTTAATCTTAATTGTCAGTTCTTTTTTTTGTATAACTAAAGCCATCGAATAACTGGAATTATAACGCGAGTTTAAACTTTCCTGGTGATAGTTTTTTTTTATTTCCCGTAAGTCAACCTAATTATCTCTCTTTAATTGCTCGGCGAGTGATCGATCCCGGCTACCACGTGGAAATCAATCACTCGTGTGACATTGGCGCCCAATAGAATTTTTAATTATATTATATATATAATTTTTAAAACGTAAGTTGGCACTTTACAGGTGAGTGAAATAATTTCTTTTTCTCTTGTATATTTTTCTCCTGTGTGTGCATAATTATATTCTGGTGTGGTGAATTGCGTACAGGTACAGTTTCTATCTATTTTTGTTGGCCATAAGCAATTTAACTGTGTAAATAACATAACGGTGATTTAATTAACGTCTGTCTAAAATCACGTTTCCACCGCGGGCAGCGTGTTGAGCCGCCAACCGGTTCTAACCGCTTAGCCGTTGAACTAACGAGCCACGTGTTCGCGAAAAAATATTGTGATTCAACCTTTGAGTGACCTTTAAGAATTTTTTTCTTCCTTGACCAATCATCACACCTTTGTATAATTTAGTGTCAGCTTTTTTTAGCACGGTATTCGATTTTCTGGCGATATTTAATTTTTTTTTCTAGTGCCGGCGTAAATACTTAGATTTTCTATTATTGTTTTGTAATAATGGCTTATGTCTAGAATTACCGTAGCCAGGCAGGAAGGTGTATCAGAAGTGCGCAGTGGAAGATGTAATACATCTACCTGACCACGATAGACAATGATCCAGACACAATGCACTGCGTTGCGCAGTGATGAACTGAAATCAATCAATATCAATACTGTGCTTCACTTACCCGCTATCCTGGCTGATGTCAGGCTTGAGCTAAATTAGACACATTCATACAAGTACATTGGCCAAAATAAATGAATGAAGTATCTTATACTTAGCTATTAAGCTTCAAACGCGACGTTTTCAGGACACGTTGGCACGTGGAAGTCGATACCAGATTCACAGTTTTCACAAATATCAATCAATAGTTCACAATCAATTTACCGTTGCCAGCACTAGATCAGGCGGCGTTCAAAGCGGTTTACTTATTCGCGTAGCTACAATGATGTGCTTTTCAAAAGGCGAACAATTATTCTACGTACGAGTCGACAACGTGGTAAATTTTCAACGCGGGAAGAGACCGAAGTGACAGTTCAGTGTGACCATTGTCAGAAATTTTCAATAGACTAAAAAAAATGTTACTCAATCGATCTAATCGATTTGACTTATAATAAAAACTAATTCTATTTCAAACATCCACCCGCCCCGGACCGGCCTACCGGTCGGCTAATCGGTTGGTAGACGTGACAATGTTGCAACCGCTCTCCTCAGAATCGAACCGTCCACCAAGACCTCAGCAAATCGGGGAACTCCATCAGCCCCAGTTACCAAATGAAGGATGCGCCCCCTGCGCCATCTGAGTGGCGGAAGGTTAGCCTCCTTGATCAAAACGAGGTCACCAATCTTGGGTGGATCGGTCTTGTCGGTCCACTTAACGCGTTGCTGGAGTATGTGCAAATATTCCAAGTTCCAGCGTTTCCAAAAGCTCTGAGTAATCTGGCGTACCAATTCAAAACGCGAGAGACGACCAGGTCTCGTATCAATATAGGGGTACTCAGGCAAGGCGACAAGTGGGCGACCAATCAAAAAATGGCCCGGCGTAAGGGCCTCCAAATCATTCGGATCTGAGGAGATCGGGCACAATGGCCGAGAGTTCAAAACGGCCTCAATCTTACAAAACACAGTTGCGAGTTCCTCAAATGTAAGGACAGATTCACCGAGTGTCCTGCGCAAGTGTGTTTTGGCCGATTTTACGGCGGCTTCAAATATACCACCCCAGTGTGGACAATTTGGTGGGGAAAACGACCAATTTATCCCACGTCGGGCAAGCCTATCACCTATATCAGCCTTGTTGGTTTCAAGAAAATTAACAACATCATTCAAATAATTATAGGTGCCCTTGAAGTTAGTGCCGCAGTCAGAACGGATCAAGGAAGGCATCCCTCTGCGGGATACAAATCTGTCAAATGTGGCTACAAACGCCTCGGTTGTAAGCGAGGAGACCAGTTCTAAGTGTACGGCCTTTGTGGAGAGACAAACAAAAACACACAAGTAGGCCTTAACAGTCTTGCTGTTTCGAAGTGTCGACGTTTGTACCAAAAAGGGACCTGCAAAGTCCGTGCCAACACCATCAAACGTCCTGCTTTCAGTTACGCGATCTGCCGGTAAGTCCCCCATCAACGGCTGCATGGTGGAAGCCTTGAGCTTATAACAAGGGATGCAGCGAAAGACTACACTTCGAATAATTCTTCGGGCAGACAAGATCCAAAATTCGCGTTGCAAAATGGCCAAGAGCGCATTACAACCAGCATGCGAATTTTTAAGGTGACGGTCAGTTACCAACAAACGCACCAAATGACCGTCCTTGGGTAACAACAGGGGGTGACGTGCTCCGTAAGGGAGGTTGGCGTTCTTGAGACGCCCTCCAACGCGCAAGAGACCCGTATCGTCCAAAAAGGGGTTCAATTTAGATACAGCGCCCGATAATTTCAATTTCCCTGACTTGAGGATAGCAATCTCCTTCTCAAAGTGCGCCAATTGCACAGAACGAACCCAAAAGGTGAGGGACTCCTGTCGTTCCTGTGGTGAGAGAAACGGTGTCAGACGTTTCTGTTGTGGGTGCCTAAAATTAAAAACAAAACGCTTTATCCAAGCAGTAACACCTAACAACTTGTCGAGGGAGCTGTAACGATTCAACAGGAAATCGGGGTCGAAGGCGCATTCTACCTTCTCAAGAGCGAGTGTTCGTAGACCCGGCAAATTAGAAGTATTCAAAACTGGCGTTCGACGCCAATCAATTTCTGGTCGACTCAACCATTCCGGACCCCACCACAGCGAATGACCTATCAAACTAGGCGTCAAGCATCCGCGCGAGGCACAATCAGCGGGGTTGAGCTCACCTGGCACGTGTCTCCAAACAAGCTTGACTTCGGATTTCTGGATTTGGGAAACGCGATTAGCAACAAATACCTCCAAGGTGTGGACAGAAGCCTTCAACCAACAAAGAACAATTTGGCTGTCTGTCCAGGCGTAGGTCCCATTAATACAAATGCTTTTACCCAAAGTGTTAGACACGTGGTTCAATAAGCGTACAAGTAGAGCTGCTCCCGAGAGCTCCAATTTTGGAATGGTCAGAGATGTCCGAAGGGGTGCCACCTTGCTCTTTGCCATGATCAGGGAAACTCTCACCTGACTTGAGGCACTGACTGTGCGCAAGTACACCACAGCCGCGTGACCACGTTCCGAGGCGTCACAAAACCCGTGAAGGGTGGCCTTGTACTTCCCGGGAGGAAGGATGGGACGAGGCAAGGAGATCTCGATGACGGCAGGAAGTGAGGATACAAAAGAGGTCCATTCCTCAACAAGAGTGCCGTGCAGAGGTTCGTCCCAGGTCAATCCTGCTGTCCAAAGCTTCTGCAAGAAGCATTTTGCCCAAAATATAATTGGACAGATCCAACCGTTCGGATCAAAGGTTCTGGCGACAGTAGACAATACGAGACGTTTAGTCCAAGAACACGGCAATTTCAAGTCTACGTTATATGTAAAGATGTCTTGGACTGGTCTGTACTGAACGCCGAGAACAGCCATCATGGCGGGGTTGTCAACAATCTCAAACAAATGTGGATCCTGCTGATGATCCTCTGGCAAGCCTTTCAAAAGCGCTGGTGAGTTGGAAATCCATTTGCGCAACTCATAACCAGCGGAGGCCAAAATACCTATCAATTCGTCCCGCAGGAGGATCGCCTCGTCCGCTGATGAGGCGCCCGAGCAAATGTCATCGACGTAAATATCGTCCTTCAAGATGGCGGAGGCTCGTGGGAAACGTAGGCCTTCGCGGTCTGCGAGCTCCCAAAGAGAACGTATTGCCAAGTAGGGGCTTGACCTTAACCCGTACGTATTTGTATTGAGCTCGTAGACGACCATGGGATCGCGAGGAGACTCTCTCCAAAGGATCAGCTGGAAGCGACGGTCATCAGGGTGGATAATCGTCTGCCTGAACATCATTTTTATGTCGGCCACAAAGACAACCTGATGTCGTCGGAAGCTGGTGATGACGTCACAAAGGTCCTTGACCAACTTGGGACCAGAATGCAAGCACTGGTTCAAGGATACGCCTGTTGAAGTCTGCGCAGAACCATCAAACACTGTGCGCAGCTTGCCAGTCGATGGCTTCAATACCGCATGATGCGGGAGAAAGTAATGCTCCACCGAACGCCAATCCAAATTTGACACAGACATGTGTCCCAACTGTTCATATTCCCTCATGAACTCAATATACTTCTGTCTGAGCTCCGGATCACGACCCATGCGGCGCTCCATGGCCAACAACCTCTTTTCGGCTAAAGGTCGTGACTCACCAAGCGGAGGCCGAACAGACAGGAAGGGTAGCCTCGTAATAATCCGACCAGAACGGAGTCGACCAGTGTTGTTCTGGAAGAACAGCTCGCACTCCTCATGTTCTGGATTCAAACGGGCAGCTTGAGGGGGTTCCTCTACCTCCCAAAACCTCTGAACCGCATCAGAGAGAGCGGAGCCTACAGCCAACAAATTGTCAAGTTCAGGTGGTGCGGGGTCCCTAGGTACAGGTCCCATCAAAGCAAATCCAAATATGGTCGGGATGGCAGTCAAACCATTTGGCACCAAGACCCGTTTCCCACCAATCAAAATTCCACCGAGGACATCAGAACCAATCAACAAGTCGATTTGTCCCGGTGTGTCAAATTTGGGGTCTGCCAGTTCCAATCCCGATGTCAAATTCACCACAGCAGCAGGCAGCTGCTTCTGTGGGTGCATACCCAAAATATTCTTCAACACAATAGCCGAGGTTTTAATCCTCGGGTGTGAAGATTCAACAGGGCCAAACAAAACCTTAACTTGCCCTTCAACATTAGAGGCTACGTCACCTATGCCCCGTATACAATTCGAAAAGGAGCCCATATTTAAATTAACCTGCCCTACCAAAAAAGTGGAAACAATGCAACCTTGTGAACCTGTGTCCAATATAGCACGGACAACAACAGAGGTCCCCGTGGGTCCCCAGACCCTAACAGCAACCGTTGGTAGGATAACGGTCTCAATGGGGGAGGTTGGCGTTATAGGGCAGGGGTCAATGACCTATTGTTGCCTGGGCGGCGACCGTTGGCCAGGACCTGGCAAGTCAAAATGAGGGTGCGGCTTGAAGTCCTCAAAAGCGCGATGACTCGATCCGCGCGCCATCTGTGGGGGGTCATAATGACGCACCCGCCCAAAACGAGGTGGGCGCGAGTCAAGGCGGGGACGCTCCGCCAAAGGAGGGGAATACCTGGGGCAGCAGTCATGGTGCTGGTGACGCTGGGCGGTCGCACATTCAGGTGCGCGAGAGAAAGGAGGCGTGCGCACGCTTCGGTTCTCCAAGCGGGGTGAGTGGCGATCAATTGAGCGAGGCGACTCTCGGCTACGCGCCGGTGAGCCTCGGCTGCCACCTTCAAAACACCCGCCCGTGCGCGGCGTCGGCTGGTTGGACAAGCGGCCTACCTCTCTGGCATTCATGCAGAGAATGTCCAAATGCTGTCCTCCACAGTGAGGACAGGGGCGAGAGTTTGGGCAGTCTCGCTGGTAGTGGGACCCCAAACAAGAGAAGCAAAGGCGGCGGGCATTCGCGATGCGCCTACGAGAGGCGACATGTAGGTCCAAGAATGCCCTACAACTGGCCGTTCTGTGCCCCGTGACCTTGCAGTAGGAGCACTCCACTGGGCTCTGCGTGACTGCAAAGCGAGGAGGGCGCCGGTCAACACTGGCTCGGGTGTGAACGCGAGCCTGCTCCTTGACCTTGGGCGGCTGCGACTTAGCCGGCGTGTCACCACCGGAGTTGTCCAAGACCCGGCACTCATCCTCCAGGAACTTCTCCAGGTCAGCAAAGGGGGGCAGATGGGTCGCGCTATCCCCACCAAAGCGCTGTTCAAAACGCGACCTCAGGTCGGCAGGCAGCTTCTTCAGCACAATGTGCACCAATAGATAGGACCATTGGTCCACGGGCAGGTCAAGGCACTTAAGTGCGTTGATGGCCACCAAAAGCGGGTTCAACAGTTGGGTGCGCAACCCAGAGACCCGGGTGAGCGTCGGCAAACCCAAAATCTGCTCAATGTGCGTGTCGGCGAGGCCACGCTTATTATGGTACCTACGGGTAATTAGGTCCCGAGCCGTCTGGTACGCCTCGTCAGACACGGGCAGATGCTGGATGAGGCCCTTAGCCTCCCCATCCAGAACCGACATTAAGTATGCCAATTTTTGTGCTGGCCGAAGGTCAGCCCTGTCATTGACCAGGCTGTCGAACAAGTTAATGAAGCCCAGGTAGCTTCCTAGGCAGCCATCAAAATGGGGGAGGTCCAAAGTAGGGAGCCTACTCACCAGCCCCGGTGCTGACCTAGGAAGCTCCTGCTTCAGGCCGGGTTGCCCTTCCCTATCGGCAACTAGTTGTCTCGCAGTATTAGAGACAGCATCATACAGGTCTAAGACCTGGGCATAGTCTTCGCTGACCTTACTTCGCTGGTCAGCGGTGAAATCATTGATTGACACTTCAAGACAGCAAGTGCTGAAAGTGCGGAATTGCTGTTCCACACTTGCCAGGCGATCGTCAATCCGCTCGTACCTCTGAAGTAAGGCCTGCTGGCGATCAGGCCGGTTCACTAAAGCATTGGCCGAGGCAAACCAGCGCAAATCTGATGCAATGGCACCAGCAGCCGCACGCAAGTCCTTGATAGCTGACATAATCAAAATTTCAAAAGAGCCCGGACAAGCGTTAAACAATATTAACAATCAAAACTTAATTTTTCTCAATTCTTTGAAACCAACAAAGTATTAGCCTGTTTACTGCAAGTGCAGGCAAGTGACAGGTATTTACTGCCCAACAAAATTAAAGGTTTCAGTATATTGAAACAAACACAAAAGTTATCAAAGTTATAACTTATAACAAATTAATAAAGTTGAAACTTCAACTTAATTAATTAATTATTTGCAACAGACAGACTAACTGTGTTATTTATGATATACAATAGGAAGTAAGCACAGAATATGTGTTACCTAACAATATTATCTATATTATAACAAAACAAAGCTTACCAATGTGACCCGCCCAAGTGGCAAGGTCAAGTTGGTTATAATGTTTATGAATATATGCAATGAACTAAATTTACTAAATTTATTGATACATACAGCTGTTATGTATCCAAACAAACTGGCTTATTAATGCAACAACAAATTTCAGTTAGATTTATCAACAATACAAATCAACAATTACTGATTGAGGTTATGTGACAATGTGTTTCAAATTATCTAGGTCAACTTATACAATTAAATATTATGTATTTTAGACAATAACTGACCTGACAAACACTACAATACTGTCTACAAGGTGAGATATATAGCTCATACAACACCAATCTGAGTTCAGATACAATCAACGGCTAAGCTAAACTTGTAAGTTTACAATATAGGCACAGTTAACCACGCTCTTGCTATCAAAATTTATGTCTAGAATTACCGTAGCCAGGCAGGAAGGTGTATCAGAAGTGCGCAGTGGAAGATGTAATACATCTACCTGACCACGATAGACAATGATCCAGACACAATGCACTGCGTTGCGCAGTGATGAACTGAAATCAATCAATATCAATACTGTGCTTCACTTACCCGCTATCCTGGCTGATGTCAGGCTTGAGCTAAATTAGACACATTCATACAAGTACATGGGCCAAAATAAATGAATGAAGTATCTTATACTTAGCTATTAAGCTTCAAACGCGACGTTTTCAGGACACGTTGGCACGTGGAAGTCGATACCAGATTCACAGTTTTCACAAATATCAATCAATAGTTCACAATCAATTTACCGTTGCCAGCACTAGATCAGGCGGCGTTCAAAGCGATTTACTTATTCGCGTAGCTACAATGATGTGCTTTTCAAAAGGCGAACAATTATTCTACGTACGAGTCGACAACGTGGTAAATTTTCAACGCGGGAAGAGACCGAAGTGACAGTTCAGTGTGACCATTGTCAGAAATTTTCAATAGACTAAACAAAATGTTACTCAATCGATCTAATCGATTTGACTTATAATAAAAACTAATTCTATTTCAAACAGCTTACATTATAAATTTCTCATTATTAGCTAAAGCGGAATTAGAATATGAGACCACAATACGCGGCGTTTCAAAGCCTGACGATCCCCGCAAAGAAATCGCTAAACTTTCAGTTAAAACTCCCTCAGAGGATATATTATCTTCACCCTTCCCACCAGAGGAGGATGTGGCAGAAGTGGAAAAGTCGCTATTAAGATCAACTAAACACTTATCTATGTTGGAAGCAAACTATACTTCCGAGCTTCAACAGAAGGTCGAAACCGTGCTGCACCATTGTTTTCATCGACTGAATAGGGTGGATACCGGCAGTCTTGATATTAAAAAAAAATGAGTCTGTGTGGAATAAATTTAATGACATATGCGAAATTACAATTAATCACGAGACGTAATTCGCGGTCGGATTGCTCAGTGGCAGAGGGAAACACTTCCTATAATTACGACCGTAAGCTTTTTTCGGAATTAGGTAAATTCAAATTTAACGGTAAATCATGTGTAAGATCCTTTATTGAAAAAATTGATGAATTTATGTCCTGTAGATCTATTCCTCACGACAAGATGTTGTCTTTCGCTTTTGAAATATTTTCGGGTGACGCATTAGTTTGGTATCGTTCTGTTAAAAATAATGTAAAGACTTGGTTTAGAACTTTGCGAACTTTTGAAACGAGATTTTAGTCCGCATAACTACGATTATCGGCTTATGACGGAGATTCGTCAGCGCTCACAGGGCGAAAACGAATCAATAACTATTTACGTGGCAAAAATGCACGGTCTGTTTTCGCGACTTAGTTCTCCTATCGCTGATTCGGAGAAGCTAGAAATTTTGCTAAATAATATTAGACCTTGTTACACTAATTGTCTGCTCACTGCAAAGGTTGTTGATGTTGATAGTCTGGTCGAAGTTTGTCGTCTTTTCAAAAATTACCAAAGTCGCAGTAAGCAATTTTCTGAACCCCCTAAAGTTTCAAAGAATACTGTAGCACCTGATCTAGCGTATAATTATCCGTTTTCTAATTTTTCTTCAAACAAAAATGTTTACAATCATAATCACTTCAATAAATATAACTCTGTCGCTGATACATCGAGATACAAGTCTGTACCACAAGTTAACGCCGTATCGAGTACTTCTAATATAAATAAAATTTTTTGCGTGCGTTGTAGATGCAATTCGCACTCATTACGTAATTACCGTCAACCACACTACCTAATCTGTTTTAATTGCGGTACAAAGGGTTTCAAGGTGTCAGACTGCCCCAATTGTAAATCTAAGTCGACCCCTACAGTTTCAAAAAACTAGTTAACAAGGATTGTGGAAAACCAAATTATACAACTAATTGTAATAAAACAGAGTGGAATAATTGGTTGGACTTTTTAAAAAAAATCTTTAGTAGCTATCATATATCCTCAATCAGTAATTCTAAAGTAGAATATTTACCTTACGTTACTCTAAAATTAAACGGAATACCTACCACTGGTCTTTTAGATTCTGGATCTTGCGTTACAATTTTAGGTAATAATTTGCATAACTTATTTTTGAAAGACGATGTTTTGGATAAATCGAAACCTTTAAGGTTAATAACAGCTGGCGGCGAACGATTTGAGTCTTTGGGATCGGTGTTTCTACCCTTTGAGTTTCAGGATAAATTGATTAACTTAGAAGTTCATGTTGTACCTGGGATTCAAAATTCCCTTATCCTTGGCATGGATTTTTGGCGAAGCTTTGGCCTATTTCCTAATAAATTAGAGTCTGTTTTGATTGTGAACAAGTCTGACGCTCAAGTAATGGAGTTGCAGGCAGTTCCCCCTACACATCTTGTTTCTTATGATCATCTTACAGTCGACCAGAGAGCTACCGCTGACAACATTATTTCTAAATTTACCGATATTTCATACGAGAAGCGGGGTCTCGGTTGCACAAATATTATTTCTCATTCAATTGATACAGGTCATTGCCCCCCTATTCGGCAAAGATTTTATCGCATGTCTCCCGATAAACAAAGAATTTTAATAAAGCATCTTGACGACATGCTCTCAGAGGATGTTGTTGAACGATCTGAAAGCCCGTGGTCAAACCCTGTCATTTTGACCCCTAAGAAGAATGGTGAACTGCGTTTCTGTTTGGACAGTCGTAAATTAAATTCCGTTACAAAAAAAGATGCTTATAGCTTGCCTTATATTTCGGAAATTTTAGATAATCTGAGAGATGCTAAATACTTGTCTAGTTTAGATTTGTCTAAATCTTTTTGGCAAACATTAATTAAAGAAGAGGACCGTTGCAAAACAGCCTTTTATATTCCTACGCGTGGCACATTTCAATTCAAAAGAATGCCCTTCGGTCTTACGAATGCGCCAGCTACTCAACAACGATTAGTTGACATTTTATTTTATGGTCCAGAATTTGAAAATAAGGTTTTCTGTTTTATCGATGACATAATCTGTATCACTTCCAGTTTCAACGAGCATATTACTCTTTTATTACGCATTCTTGATAAACTAAAAAGCGCTAATTTAACAATTAATCTCGAAAAATGTCAATATCTATGTTGTCGACTCTAGTGGATTGCATCCCGATCCGGATAAAGTAAATTCAATGAAAAATTATCCCACTCCTTCTAATAGAAAAGAAGTACGTCGTTTTTTAGGCGCAGCCTCGTGGTACAGGCGTTTAATACCGAATTTTAGCTCTATTGCTGCACCCTTAAATAAGTTAACATCTCAAAGTAAAAACGCACCTCCATTCTGTTGGACGACAGAGGCTAATGAGGCGTTTAATAACCTAAAGAATTGTTTGATTTCCTCCTCGGTGTTGGCTTGTCCTGACTACTCGCAACCTTTTGAAATACACTCAGATGCTAGCGATTTTACTTTAGTCAAAATATAAAATTCCAAATTTGCATTTTACACCGTTGTATACTCCCCACGTTAACTCAGTTGAACGTTACAACAAAACCATTATGACAGCTATTTCAACTTTCATAGAATCTGATCATCGAATCTGGGACACTCTAATCACTAAAGTTCAATTCGCCCTTAACTGCGCAGTTAGTGAGGTTACTGGTTATTCTCCTAATTTCCTTGTTTTTGGTAGGGAGGTCATAACATGTGGTTCTCAGTATATTGACAAGGAATTTAATTCCGATATGGTGCTTGAACCACGGGACGGCTATGCCGAAACTTTAGGCTATTTATCTTCTATTTTCGAGAAGGTACATTCAGCTCTGTTGTCGGCCCACCAACGAAATTGTTCATCTTATAATCTTCGCCGTAAACAGGCAGAATTCAATGTCGGTGATATAGTTTGGCGCAGAACGTTTCTTCTTAGTGATAAGGATAAATACTTTAGCAAGAAATTGGCGCCTAAATTTATTAAATGTAAGATTGCCTCAAAAAAATCACCTCTAGTATACAAACTTAACGACATGGCTGGAAAACCTTTAGGCGATTGGCACATCAAGGATTTAAAGTTGATTAATTACAAAGAATAATAAAAGTATACAAACAACAATAAGAATACCTTCTACCTATTCATTGTTTAATTTTTTCAAACGAACGTTTCTAATTTATATTACCGTTTGTAGTAGTGCCTACTGTAAATTGATATTTTCTGTGGTGGGTAGCAAATATTTTTTTTCTCGTAAACAATACTATTTTTCAAATTGCTGCGCAATTGTGTACTCAAATGTTATGTTGAACATTGTTTTAAAAAATACTAACCATAAACTAAATATATTGTTTTTTTACCCTGTTGATCTAAAATGTGGTTAAAAGGTCGCTATTAGCTGAGCATACAAGTTCGATTCTCACATGTGTATTTTCTTTCCGCAAATCTATTTGTTGAAATGCATCTTGATTGGCGTATTGTTTTTCGCCGTGCCTTGTTCTGAAGTTCTGTTGTTATTCTTAATTCTGTATAAATTCCATAATCAAATTGTTATTATAGGTACTTTATAAACGATCATGGTGATTAACCGTGCGTCGCGAGCTCGGAACAGTCGAATAGTACCTACCATTTAGATCGTACCTAGTTGTCGTTATGACGCACGCGCGTTCACTCAGCGACGCGCCGATAAATAAATGCCTAACTAATGACTCACCATTGTTTACATTCAAAAGGTGGTTACTGGTCGTGTTCTAGTTATTAATTAGAGCAAAATATTTATTAATTTCTTTCCTTTGACATTGAGCGGTCCGGTCGTGTCTGCGGCTTGTATTATTTTTGTTCATCTTTACGAAAAATCTGTTGTTATACCTAACTATATTCAAAAAGTTTACTTATCTAGTGGCAAAGGCCGAACCCAAGATTTATAAGTCGTAGGGCTAGATCAAGTTTCTTATATCTACAAATCATCATTATCTAATAATTACCCTAAGCGCTTCTCCATAGATTGTTATCTTTAATATTAGGCTATTACACTGGCCTCGGCATTTACATGTAGGTATGTGTGATGAATTATGAATGATAAATGTTTATGTTCAAATTCAGACTGCCGTTGTACGCGTGAAGAATGCAAGCGTGGGTCATTATTATTTAGGTATCCTAATTAGCGTATAGGGTTGTCACTTGTTCAAGGTACTCATGCCCTTGTTTTCTCTAATTTCAGGGAGTATCTTCAGGGCTGCTACGCCCGTTGGGCTAGGGAATTTTCCTTAGGGAAAATCCCGGCCTAACGGGGGGGGGGGTGTGACGTCACATCGCGCTCCTGCGCCGCGAGCCTCGCTACGAGTGACGCACAGCAATGGGCCGTTCCTTCGCGCCCCTCCGCGCCGGCCCTATAAATACAGCGGACACGAGGCTTCGGCCCTTTCCCTCCGGCCAGCACCGCCAGTTGAGTACTACCATCATCCGAAGACCTGTGAAGTGCCAACGTCGGCCACGCCCTGGATAATTGTCTCATCTGTTAATCTTAATTGTCAGTTCTTTTTTTGTATAACTAAAGCCATCGAATAACTGGAATTATAACGCGAGTTTAAACTTTCCTGGTGATATTTTTTTTTTATTTCCCGTAAGTCAACCTAATTATCTCTCTTTAATTGCTCGGCGAGTGATCGATCCCGGCTACCACGTGGAAATCAATCACTCGTGTGACACCAGAAAATATTCAACACTATAAGTGGTATCGTTGGGAATGTCAAATAAATCACGTCGACACGTCGTGTCCTTGGTAACAAATGTATATTTTTATTCCGTGCTTTTAAAAGTTTCAGGTGCATGCCTTTTTTGGTTCCACTCGCTATTTTATTTACAACTGTACTTCTGCCGTATATTGACTCCGTCTAGTCCAAGAATCTGCCCAATTCACGAATCTGTCGATTGAACAAGCGATTTGTCTTAACCTATTGTGACAACCCTACCAAAATAGGTAACAAATTTACAAGCTCTTAAGAAGCTGTCTCTCTGTTCGGTTTATTTACTCATGTGGTTGCGCGTCGTATAGTCATCGTGTAGTCAAGGGTGTAGTTAGATAGACAAATGTATGAAAAGTGGGAGCACGAACATTGTTATGACATATAGTATCGCCAATTTACTATAGTAAGCTATCGAGAATCACGAAAGTCTACTCACCGGCATTTTTACAGTGAGAAGACTATTGAAATAAGTTTGGCTGGTTTTTCTTTGTATTAAAATACACAATTATTAACAAAATGTTTTTATTGCCACTATATAGAACGCATTCTGTGGCATTTTACTATTATTCGCTGATTATGGCTCAAAATGCAAGAAGAGAAATACGGGATTCAAGGTTCGTAAAGTCGTGTTTAGAATTACCTATATTTTTATTATAACTACTTGTATACTATCTAAACTGCATTTTAAATAAGTAATGATATCTATAAAGCATTATTATATTAGGTATTAAACAAGAATTTAATGCCCTCAAACATAATTAAAGGGACATAATTGAACGGACGAATTTATGAAAAATTTAAAATCCCTGAAGTAGGTAAATATTTCGGAATCCGAATTTAAAAAAAGATATAGGCTAAGCAAGCAAGCCTTTAGATTCCTGTCTCAGGAACTTCGCAGCAAAACTTATTTAGAACCAAGTAAAATAATCAGTTTAGAGCTTAATGTTGGTATGGAAAAAAACGATAAAAAATTGGTACCTACATAGTCTATCATTATGAAGTTCATATTAAAATATTGTTTATGTTACAGGTTTGTAACTGGTTCTGGTAGTAAAACGCAGAAAAGGTTCTATGCGTTTATTTGCCGAGTATTGCCTCGCTTCCTATGCCCAGTATGACCGACCAACAACACGACACTGGCCTGAACACTAAGGGCTGCAGTCTCCCACGCTGTTCCCTCTGGTAGTGTGTAGGCAGGCTGCTCGAAGGCTGCGCGTAGTGGTAGATCCTCGCAGGCCGTTGGTTCAGTTGGCAGACGCCGGCGGTACGAGTACGATGAGCAGGGCAGGTCAGACTCTTCGGCAGAGGTGACGCCGAAGGCGATGCAGGAAAGTGTAGCGGTCTAGGAGCGTAGCCGGAGTCTTAAGGTGAACCTGGAACCTGAAGGAAAGCAGCATTAGGAGAGCCACAACCAATAGAGTCAGGCAGGCGACGTCAGCCGGCCTCAGCTAGCAGGTAGAGAGATGGGCAGTACGCTAACGCAGTAAATGTAGTGCTTACCCGTAGCTGGGACCAGGATACACGTAGATACGACGTAGGGTCAGTAGGTACGCTTAGTTAGAGTAGGTAGGTAGTAGAAGCGACGTTAGAGTAGCCGTGCCGGCCTCTCTGTCGGGCCCCTTTATATACCGGGCCCTCGATCAGGGTGAGAGTCCGTTTATGACCATATTTGGTCAGGCTTTGCGAGCGCGGACGATGGCTTTCTCTGATTGGCCGAGCGTATGGGCGGTACTGTGACGCAACGCGGTAAGTACCAGACATACGTTACAGATTCTTTGTGCGTTGTCATTTTACGCCACAGGATCGTATCAATTAGTTGGCATGGCTAAGTACTTGGGATAAACAAGTGTTAGCAAATACCTGACCGCGGTAACAAAGGCACTTAATAATCCAGCCAACTCTTCGAGAGCTGAGAGAGATCTCATAAAGCAAAAGTGCGTTTAAGTTATATTTTGATAACTTATTACTTATTATTATGTTATATGGGTACTAATTGATTGTAACTATTTTATAGGTTTTTTAGAAAATATAGGATACCGGTCGTTTGTGGTTGTATAGATGGATCACACTTCCATATAATTACACTACATTGACGCCCATTTGGCAGATACTGTGGCTTCGATAAATCTCCGTGCCACGATTAGTAGGTAAAACTACGACAAGTGTATGATATTTACCAATAATGTAGTGACGCTCACACACATGCATGCATAACTATTATTAACATAATGAAGTACTTAGCAACTTACTTTTCCATGAAATCCACCATAATTGAAAATTGCGCGAAGCTTGTTCTTGCTGACATTTTTCTTAATATACTTAAAGGTAAATACTATAATTATTAAAACTTTAGAAGTAAATAAAATGTTTATTTAAAATTAGTGGCGCCAAAACTGACAAGTAACACAAAAGATACGTTCAGAAATCGCAAAGGGAACGGGCACTTTTTAGTAACTATTTTGTAAAAAAAGCACGTCGGAATATGATATTGGTACTTTTTAAGTTATTAATTTATATGAATAACATTAATTGTTTATATAATTGATTATAAACCACTTTAAATAATTTAACGAATGCTATCGTAACAGTTTTTGAACATATCATTCATTTACATTCATTCTTTTTCATTGTAATCTTCGTTCTATTTAATTATAGTTAAGAATTCGTATAGAGGTCACGAAAGTAAGATTTAGGCTTCCGTGCTGCCGTTCGCCCGTAGTAATAGTTTCGTATCTGTTATCGAATAGTTATCTCTCTACTATTCTATGACGAAATTGTTAAATGTTGGTGCTAAGGGTACAGTAGTGTACACTATCTACACTAATATTATAAAGAGGAAGAAATTGTATTTTTGTTTGTAATGGATAAACTCAAAAAGTACTGGACCGATTTTCAAAATTCTTTCACCATTAGAAAGCTACATTAACTGCAAGTAACATACGCTATATTTTATTTTAGAAAAAATAGGGGTCCGTAAGATATTTTGGGTTTTTCGGGTTCGCGAAGTAGTTCCCTCAGGAGGCGGGTGAAACCGCGGGAAACGGCTAGTCTTTAATAAAAGTAACTTTTCCGTAAAAGTGTACCCTTCTTAAATTACATACGTAAGTTCTTTTATATGGTAACGACAATTGTTATTGTACTAAAAATCGATAGCAAATGAAATTTTAACAAAAATATTTAAACAAAGGAATTCATACTTATAATAGTCTTGAATGAGTGATGCTAGCAGACAAAGTTAAGGCTATACTTTTATGACATCTGACGACATTCATTTAAAATTTCGAACGTACCGTTCATGAATGTAGTAACTGAGTCTTAAATTAGCAGCTTTGAAATATTTAGAAATATTCTACCCTAAACGACCAAAAGAAAGTGCATTTGAACCCGAACGTAGACATGTATGATTTCACTAGATTCCTTTTCTAAAAAGTCACTTCGTTATTCTTGAAAGTATATTAAGTAGCAAATAGAAAAATATTAAATCTGCAATGGTCTAAACTTAATACATTTGAATGACCTACCTCATTTTACTAGACACTTATACGTTTACTCGCTCGTTAAGTATGTCAGTAAATACAGAACATTTTATTTCAAATTCTTACTTTCAAGATCGATCTTTTACACGATGAGATATAATTCCTGAACCGATTTCTTTTTACTGACACTTGGTATGTATTGTCAAGTGGCTGGTGCAAACAGATCGCCAGCCAGCTTTCACGGTGGAGTGCGCTAAGCGCGACCATTTCATGAAGTAATCCGCACTCCGAGAGGCATTAGCGGCTCTCCCTCCCCTCAAACTGCGAAGCTCTTTCTCCTCAAATACTAACGCTGCATTTTCATAGTTTTAATTTAACTTCATCTTTAACTATAAACGTTATTCAAACTATTTATTCGCTCGACTTTAGAAAAGGAAATTCAATTTTAAATTAGTTTAGCTCTGAAACATTTTGATAGCTAAACGCGAGATTATAAAATAATTTTGCATTTCATATAAGCCGGTTGGAAACTATCTCAAGGCTGTTTACTTGGTAGTGCATCAGTTGAGACGGCAGGCGACGATAAGTAGAATCGTTCCACGGCATAATCCTCTCACTGAAGAGGTATTATCCTACTGTGGAGTCCACCCGCCTGACTACGGATAAGCACCTGCATTGTGTTCAAGTGTCGGTATTTTGACGTACCTACGCCTTCTTATTTATGCAACTTAGTATTTAAGAACATGGCACACGGTTTGTTACACGTGAAGGTGATTTTATCGTTTATGAAGTTTATTATTAGGACTGGCAAATTTATTTTGCGGATATTCACACAAAGGTCATTGGGCATATCTGACCCGCTTTGTGAACAGTGGCGGACATTAACCAAAATAGTTTTAAACAAAGGGGTATAATATGACCTTTCATTGCATATAATTGTTTGATTAAAAATCGTCGGAGAAAAATGTACAGGATCCTTTAAAAAAGAAAACAAACGGTATCAAAAGTTTTTATTTCATCTTATCTATACATATTATAAAACAAAGTCCCCCGCCGCGGTGTCTGTCTGTCTGTTCGCTTAAAGCTCGAAAAGGACAAATTTTTATAGGGTTTTCAACAACATCGAGACTGATCCCTGAGGAAGGTTTTTATGTATAGTAAGTTTAGGTTTTGTGCAAACTGACGATGTTACGACGGTATTAGTTCGACGCATCGGAAAATATTTAGCCGATCGGGAGCTTTCCTCGAAAACGCTGCCAAAACCTTTTGATTTATAGCAAAACAATGTATGGTGGGATTGTACCTTTTTAATAGATCGACAAAAAAGTCCGCGATGGTATATGTGTCTATCTTCCAAGGATAACCCACAATCTATACTAATATAATAAAGCGGAAGAGTTTGTTTGTTTGTTCGTTTGGATCTGGAAAATTCTTTTTATATACGATAGCCCAATTATTCCGGAAGGCTATAGGCTATATAACATAACGCTTCGACCCTTTGGGGCCGGGCAAAAGGCTAAAAAGCCTAAAAAATAATGTCAGCTAATCTCAGGAACTAGCAGTCGGATTTTAAAAATTGTTATTGCCTATGATAGCCCAATTATTCCGAAAGGCTATAGGCTATATAAAATTACGCCACAACTTTTAGGGGCCAGACAAAAATAGTAAAATGGTCAAAAGGGAGAGGGTTGGGTCAAAGGCAAAAAAAGGCTAAACGAATAGGATACAATCAATATGGGTATCGATTTCAAGATTTTCGGGACGCTGATTAATAATATGAAATTTAAGGCCTGTACAGACCTAAGCGGTATTCGCTACCTTCTGCGGCAGAGAAAACCCAGTGGGTACACGGTAATATTACTGTTCAGACCTAAGCGGTATTCGCTATCCTTGTGGGTAGAATAACGCGCGGTAGTCGAGTTTCGCTTAGAGAGGTAAGAACTAGCCGCGGTACTTGATACCAAATACCTGAGCGAAACCCGCGCGGTATGTACCTCTACGCACTGCGGCAGCGAATATCGCTCAGGTCGCTCTAGCCGCGGTACTTGATACTAAATACCTGAGCGAAACCCGCGCGGTACGTACCTCTACCCACAGCGGCAGCGAATATCGCTCAGGTTTGAATAGGCCTTTATTTAGTGATCCAAGATGGCGGACGGGAAATCAAAGATGGCGGATGAGAAAATTTTAATAATCAATATGGGTATCGCCTTCGATATTTTAAGGGGTGGGGAATCGAAATACAATATCTATTTCGTGATCAAAGACGGCGGATGGGAAATCAAAGATGGCGGATGGGAAAAATTTAAAAATCAATATGGGTATCGTCTCTGATGATTTAAGGGATGGAGAATCCAAATACAACATCTATATCGTGATCAAAGATGGCGGATGGGATTTGTTTTTTAAATCAATATGTGTATCGTCTCCGATGTTTAAAGGGATGGGGAATCCAAATACAACATCTATTTCGTGATTCAAGATGGCGGATGGGAAATCAAAGATGGCGGATGGGAAAAATTTAAAAAATCAATATGGGTATCGTCTCTGATGATTTAAGGGATGATGAATCCAAATACAACATCTATTTCGTGATCAAAGATGGCGAATAGGAAATCAAAGATGGCGGACGGGATTTTTCTTAAAGTCGATATGGGTATCGTCTCCGATATTTTAAGGAATGGGGAATTAAAAAACACCATATATTTCGTGATCAAAGATGGCGCATGGGTTTTTTTAAGTCAATATGTGTATCGTCTCCGATGTTTAAAGGGTTGGGGAATCCAAATACAACATCTATTTCGTGATTCAAGATGGCGGATGGGAAACCAAAGATGGCGGATGGGCAAAATTTTAAAAATCAATATGGGTATCGTCTCTGATGATTTAAGGGATGGTGAATCCAAATACAAAATATGTTTCGTGATCAAAGATGGCGGATAGGAAATCAAAGATGGCGGACGGGATTTTTTTAAAGTCGATATGGGTATCGTCTCCGATATTATAAGGAATGGCGAATTCAATATTATATAAAAATCTATGTTGGTTTCTTCATCATTTAAAGACTCTGAAATGATAAGAGATTAAGCGCTAAGTCAATGGGAACTTTGGAAAAGGGGCTTGGAAAAAAGGGAATTAAATAAAAACTCTTAAAAAGGCGATACGGAGTTCGCTGGGTCAGCTAGTCTATACTAATATAATAAAGAGGAAGAGTTTGTTTGTTTGTTTGAACGCGCTAATCTCAGGAACTACCGGTCGGATCTGAAAAATTCTTTTTGTATACGATAGCCCAGTTATTCCGAAAGGCTATAGGCTATATAACATAACGCTTCGACCTTTTGGGGCCAGGCAAAAGGCTAAAACATAATGTCGGCTAATCTCAGGAACTAGCTGTCGGAATTTAAAAATTGTTATTGCTTATGATAGCCCAATTATTCTGAAAGGCTAAATGCTATATAAAATTACGCCACAACTATTAGGGGCCAGACAAAAATATTAAAATGTTTAAACGAGAAGACGGGGTTGGGTCAAAGGCAAAAAAAGGCTAAACGAATAGGATACAATCTACATGGGTATCGTTTTCGAGATTTTCGGAACGCTGATTAATAATATGAAATTTATTTAGTGATCCAAGATGGCGGATGGGCAATCGAAGATGGTGGATGGGAAAAATTTTAAAAATCGATATGGGCAATGATTTAAGGGATGGTGAATCCAAATACAACATCTATTTCGTGATCAAGGATGGCGGATAAGAAATCAAAGATGGCGGACGGGATTTATTTTAAAAGTCGATATGGGTATCGTCGCCGATATTTAAAGGGATGGGGAATCCAAATACAACATCTATTTCGTGATTCAAGATGGCGGATGGGAAATCAAAGATGGTGGATGAGAAAGTTTTAAAAAATCAATATGGTTATCGTCTCCGATGTTTTAAGGGATGGCGAATCTAAATACAACATCTATTTCGTGATCAAAGATGGTGGATAGGAAATCAAAGATGGCGAACGGGATTTTTTTAAAGTCGATACGGGTATCGTTTCCGATATTTTTAAGGAATGGGGAATTCAAAAACACCATCTATTTCGTGATTCAAGATGGCGGATGGGAAATCAAAAACGGCGGATGGGAAAAATTTAAAAAAACAATATGGATATCGTCTCTAATGATTTAAGGGATGGTGAATCCAAATACAACATCTATTTCGTGATCAAAGATGGCGGATATGAAATCAAAGATGGCGGAGGGGATATTTTTTTAAAGTTGTTATGGGTATCGTCGCCGATATTTAAAGGGATGGGGAATTCAAAAACAACATCTATTTCGTGATTCAAGATGGCGGATGGTAAATCAATGATGGCGGATGAGAAAGTTTTAAAAAATCAATATGGTTATCGTCTCCGATGTTTTAAGAGATGACGAATCTAAATACAACATCTATTTCGTGATCAAAGATGGTGGATAGGAAATCAAAGATGGCGGACGGGATTTTTTTTAAGTCGATATGGGTATCGTCTCCGATATTCTAAGGAATGGGGAATTCAAAAACACCATCTATTTCGTGATCAAAGATGGCGGATGGGATTCTTTTTTTAAATTAATATGGGTATCGTCTCCGATGTTTGAAGGGATGGGGAATCCAAATACAACATCTATTTCGTGATTCAAGATGGCGGATGGGAAAAATTTAAAAAATCAATATGGGTATCGTCTCTGATGATTTAAGGGATGGTGAATCCAAATACAACATCTATTTCGTGATCAAAGATGGCGGATAGGAAATCAAAGATGGCGGACGGGATTTTTTTTAAGTCGATATGGTTATCGTCTCCAATATTTTAAGGAATGGGGAATTTAATATTATATAAAAATCTATGTTTGATTTTGCATCATTTATAGACCCTGGAATGATAAGAGATTAAGCGCTAAGTCAATTGTAACTTTAGAAAAGGGGCTTGGAAAAAAGGGAATTAAATAAAAACTCTTAAAAAGGCGATACGGAGTTCGCTGGGTCAGCTTTGTAAAGGCATAAAAATAATATCGAAACCGTACAGCGTGGTGCACGGATGAGCTAATGTTTAGAGATATGTTATACGATGTCTCTTTCAAACATTGAACAGGTTTTTTTCGCACATTAAATAGCTGCGTCCATATCGCTAGCATTGTTTATCATCTGTTTTGGGCCATACACCAGGAAGCAACAGACGCACCCGCTGCCATTTTAAATGATCTTATGATTGTGTAACGGATTCTGGTACTAAAACGCAGAAAAGGTTCTATGCGTTTATTTGTCGAGTATTGCCTCGCTTCCTATGCCGAGTATGACCGACCAACAACACGACACTGGCCTGAACACTAAGGGCTGCAGTCTCCCACGCTGTTCCCTCCGGTAGTGTGTAGGCAGGCTGCTCGAAGGCTGCGCGTAGCGGTGCAGGTCCTCGCTGACGTTGGCTCAGCTGGCAGACGCCGGCGGTGTGTGTACGATGAGCAGGGCAGGCCAGACTCTTCGCCAGAGGTGAAGCCGAAGGCGATGCAGGGAAGTGTAGCGGTCTAGGAGCGTAGCCCGGAGCTTCCAAGGTGGACCTGGAACCTGAAGGGAAACAGCATTAGGAAAGCCACAACCAATAGGGTCAGGCAGGCGGCGTCAGCCGGCCTCAGCTAGCAGGTAGAGAGATGGGCAGTACGCTAACGCAGTAAATGTAGTAACTCACCCACAGCTGGGACCAGGATAGACGTAGAATGTATATGGATATATCGATATAGAATAGAGTAGCGGTAGTAGGTTAGTGTAGAGTAGCGGTGACGGCCTCTCTGTCGGCCCCTTTATATACCGGCCCTCCATCAGCGTTAGTGTCGGCGCATTACCAAATAA
This sequence comes from Euclidia mi, assembly GCA_944739405.2. Classification (NCBI taxonomy): domain Eukaryota; kingdom Metazoa; phylum Arthropoda; class Insecta; order Lepidoptera; family Erebidae; genus Euclidia; species Euclidia mi. The sequence goes on along the minus strand of OX123186.2, from coordinate 53,961,940 downwards.
GGGCAAAACTTACGAGCGCGGACGATGGCCTTCCCTGATTGGCCGAGCGTATGGACGGTATTATGACGTACACTCGGTAGGTACCGGTCATACGCTACAATACCGCCCGCCTTAGGAGAGGATCTTACGTGGCTAACAAGGAAAATCCGACTAGCTGCGTTAGGTCTATGAGTCCGCTACTGTCCAAGCTAAGACGGCATATAGAGAGAAGGAAGGGAAAGTCTTCTACGGTTTGTACCAAATAGTTAGGCACCATAGTGTATAAGTTTTAGGTCCTTTATGTGCCAAAACCCAATAGAATTTCCAGACGCGTCCGACAACTCGTAAACGAGGGGCGACTTTTTCTTAATCACTGTGCACTTCACGAATTTAGGGGCTAGTTTCTTACAGAAGGACTTATCCTTGTCGCTCTGATAAAAAGTCCTTTTCCACACAGTGTCTCCCACAGTAAACTCAGCTGGTTTACGGCGTAAATTATACGTTTGGGAATTCCTAGCATGAGCTTGAATGAGGAGTGCCTGAACTTTGTCAAATATGCCTGATAAGTGACCTATGTTTTCTGCGTAATCGTCCCTAGGTATGTATACTATATCATCAGCGTCCGTGTCGACATAGTGTGAGCCGCATGGAACTAATTCACGTCCATAGACTAAACAACTAGGTGTATAGCCCGTGACTTCATTAACTGCAGTATTTAATGCAAACTGCACCTTAGGTAGGAGAGTGTCCCATAATCTCTGGTCATTTCCTACAAACGCCGCTAAGGTAGAACCAATGGTTTTATTATAGCGTTCGACCGTATTGACATGTGGGGAATATTTAGGAGTATAATGAAGATTAGGGATTTTGTACTTGCGCAACATAGCTTTTAAGGTAGCACTTACAAACTGTTTACCATTGTCCAATATAATTGTAGATGGTATACCATGAACCAAAAATATTTTTCTTCTAAAATATTAGTTATTATTTCAGCAGTTGCGCGCCTGATAGGAAAAAGTAGACAGTATTTACTAAAACAACAAGTTACAACAAAGATGTAGGCGTTTTGTTTTCTTGTGACGGGTAATGGCCCCACCAAATCTACACTAATGGTTTGGAAGGGTCGTGAACACACTTTGGGTCGTCCCATGGTTCCCAATGGTGCATGGTTCTGATGTTTGTGCGCGATACAAGTGTCGCAAGAATTTATGAACTTAACTACGTCATCGCGCATTTTGGGCCAATAGTAACGCAGTGCTAAGCGCTTGTAAGTTTTAAATATACCGAAATGCCCCGAAGTGGGTTCGGCATGGTTCTCCAATATGGCATTATTTCGATCAGAAGAAGGTAGTACTTCTTTCCATTCGAACTCCTTACGTAGCATACACCTAGATTTAATCAAACGATACAATTTATTATTTTTAATAGAATAGTCTGGATAGTCATTAGGCGAAGATAAACAACCATTGTAGGTGGCTGAATACCATGGATCAGTGTCAACATTAGGGTCATTCACGTTATTATTATTCGCGTTAATTATATTTACAGGTAGGGATCGTGATAACGCATCGGCTATAATATTATCCGCGCCGCGCCGATGCTTTATTTCGAAGTTAAAGGCTGACAGACGAACCGACCACCGAGCTAATCTACCAGTCGGGTTGCTCAAGTTTAGGAACCATTTCAGTGCAGAATGGTCAGTATACACAACAAACTTTAACCCGTTATCTAAATAACAGCGCCAATATTCGAGGGCTGTTAGAACTGCTAATGTCTCCCGTTCTGTTATACTGTAGTTTTGTTCCTGTGCATTTAGTGACCTACTCATGTAAGCGATAGGTAGTTCCACGCCATCTATTTCTTGTGTAAGTAGCCCACCGATGCCGCTCGCACTCGCATCTGTGTGAACTTGAAAAGGTTTCTCGTAATCGGGACACGATAATATTGGTGCGGAGCTTAACAATTGTTTTAGTTTACAAAACGAGTCATCAGCTTCCACCGACCACTGAAATGGTGCGGCTTTCTTACCGGTAGAGGTAGGTTTGTTCAAAGGACCGGCAATAGTACTAAAATTAGGTATAAATCGCCGATACCATGATGCAATGCCTAAGAACCTTTTGACTTCTTTTTTATTCTTAGGCGTAGCATATTGAAGAATGGCTTCCACCTTACATGGGTCTACTTGTAATCCTTTAGAGTTTACTACGTAGCCCAAGTACTTCAATTCATCACGGAAGAATTTAGATTTTTCCAAGTTAATGGTAAGGTTGGCCGATTTTAATTTTTCGTATACTTTATTTAATAGTGACACATGAGCATTAAAGGATGGCGATATAAGCACGATATCATCTAAAAAAACGAATACAGAGTTTTCGAACTCAGGACTGTTCGTAAACAAGTGATCTACCAAACGCTGTTGTGTCGCAGGCGCATTCGTTAAACCAAACGGCATAGTCACAAATATAAATGTTCCTCTAGTAGGCACATAGAACGCAGTCTTATCACGATCACATTCGCGAAGAGGCGTCTGCCAAAAGGACTTAGATAAGTCTGTACTACTTAGATATCTAGCGTTCCTAAGGTTGTCTAAAATTTCGGATACGTAAGGTAGTTTGTACGCGTCTTTTTTAGTAACAGAATTAAGTTTCCGACTATCTAAACAAAACCTTAGTTTACCGTCCTTCTTAGGCGTTAGTAAAATCGGTGACGACCACGGACTTTCGCATTTTTCTACCACTCCCAATGCAAGCATTTCGTCTAATTCGTCAATAATTATTTTTAATTTCGCCGGCGGTAACCTATAATATCTTTGGCGTATCGGCGCAGAATCGCCAGTGTCTATTGCATGTTCTATTAAGTGAGTTCGTCCTAAGCCGGTTTTTTCAGTAGAAATCGACTCGTATTGCTTTATAATTAACTTAGCCGTTCTCTGTTGTGACTCACTCAACTCACTAAAAGATTGCAATACGTTCGTGTTACTTAGCTTATTTTCACTTAACACACTACACGGCAATGTTTTAGACATGCATACGGATGCGATATGGTTAGGCAGTAATTTAAATAGTTTCCAGAAATCGATGCCTAAATTTAAATTACTTGTAACTTCTGGAATAATATAAGCTTTCAATAAGTGGGTTTGATTATTAAAAGTAGTGGGTAAGTTGATAAAACCGCGCGGCAACAAGGTATTTCCATTCTCGGTCCGAATGGAATTAGTGTTGTGACACTGCTGTATTTCTAACCCGGTTTTAGTAATTACCTCCAGATGGGAGTTGTTACCTAAAATTGTAATGGCTGAACCGGAATCGAGCAATCCACAAATAGGTAAACTGTTAATCGTTACGTTAACATAGGGCCGTAGGTCATTTTTAGGTTTATTATCCAGGATCGAGGCGACGGAATACATTATGTACTCATAATATTATTGCTCATAAAAGTTTGAGATCCGCACGCTCCGCATTGTTTCCCGCTTGCCGCCCGCGCATTCACTACGGACACTTGTATGAAAGTTCTATGGTTTGAGTTGCCCGCGTGCTCCCCGCGCTGCACCGCTCGCCGCCCCGCTCGTCCACTACGGACACTTCTATAGAGTTCCATATGTTTGAGTTGCCCGCGTCGCGCCCGCACCCGCACCTGCCTTTCACTGTGGCCGAGCACTTAGTATGTTTTGGCTTTTACATAAAAGGTAGGTATATGCTGCCGCGGACTTTTATTTAGAACTTTTTAAGATAAACAATATCACCTTACATTATCTTCATGTAACTTCAACGGTTTAGGCAACGCACGCGAAGATAGGTTTCAGAGCTTAGGATTTTTACTGACTTAAGTAGTGTAAAAATGGGGGACCTGGATCAAAAGATCCAGGCTCCCCCATTTTTACAATTAATTTCATTCTTTACATTCACAGCAACATAATTTACTTATTTTACTACTCATATAATATATTCTTTAATACATACTGAATGAATATCTTAAACATTTTTCTGTCCATGAAATTAAATGATTAATGTATCTAGTTCTGAGTATTTGATAACATGATAAACATCGAATGAACATTGATATCTGACCCGTACAATGCAATAATGATCTCATCACTGAGGGACGCAGATTGTTACACGTGCTATTTATAATTGTTTCTCTTAATACACTATTTAAAATATAGGTATCTATTTATGTTTCAAGTTTTCATTTTCTTAAATAAAACTATAATTCATTGGCAACATAACAAGTGTTTATTGACAATAATTTAATTTTACAAAGACTGATAAAACGTATTGTTCAAGTAATGTAACATATCTTTAACTCGCAAGTAGATGCTATCAGTGTAAATGTCTTTTACAATATGCTGAAAACATATCTCAGCACTGCACCGACAGACGGATGATTCAATGCTTTCAAACTGGTTTGCATTGTAAACCTCGACCCGAATTACTTTCGAGCCCTTTGAAACAGTTTTATAAAAATTCAACAACTGTCTGCTATCCGCATTGTTCGTCCGTTCTTCCTCATCCAAATAATTAACGACATTTTGCACCACATCAGGGTCTATCATCAGTCCCCCCCGTGGGATCTCCACCTTGTCGTGGTGGGGGGGCTCAGTAACCGTGGATTGGTTACCCGCGGTGAAGCTAAGAGGGATCCAGGAGGGGACGCTCCACGTGGGCTTGACGGGGCCTGCGCAGGATGCGTCCAACGGTGCGGGTGCGGGGGACAGTTCTGTCTGTCCCTCGCAGTCGGGCGTGGTCGCGGGAGGAGAGGCGTGTCGGTGTTGCGTTGCCGCGCGCCCTATCTCCCGCGACCAAATGGGGGCGCACCATTCGATGCGTCGCGGTGGGGCCGCAGAGGAAGAGGAGATGCGGTGTTGCGTTGCCGTCCTCCCTATCCTCTGCGGCCGCTTGGTGTTTTGGCGGCGGAGCCCAACACCATCATCCGCCGCCAAGGGGGTTTTGTTCGGGGCCCGCCGGACCATCTGGCGGGCCAATACCCGTCGGGGGGTTGCGACGTATGCTTGGGCGAAACCCGACCCTCCGACACACGGGTACATGAGGCACACGGGTTGGTTTTTAGTCAGTAAGAGTCTGACAGTCCCCTTCGCCCATCCCCCAGGGCGAAGGGACTCCATGAGGATTTTCCAACCCGACATAAAAAAAAAAAAAAAAAAAAAAAAAAAAAAGGGTCTATCATCAGTGGAGGTGAAACCGGTCAGTAAGTCCAAGTGGGTAGCTGAAACATATTATTCGTTTATATTTAGTTTACAGACCACTATATTAATTAATCCTATGAAATTAATAAAAAAAAAAAAACAAATAAAATATAGTTAATATACTGACCGACATTATAGTATTTCACAGGTGCACGTCAAAAGAAGTCAGAAAGTTAAATAATTTTATTTCATTTTTTTCTCTATCTTATATAACAATCATTTTGTATTGTAAAATGAATATTCATATGTAATATAAGATCAGGTGTAACATAATATCATGAAATGTGAAGATATGTTTGTTCATTGTAAATTTGATTTTGAGGGGCCCGTGGCAAAGTGGCGACCGCTCGAATCAAGTGATTCGCGAGGTTAAGCGCGTTCGTCACCGTCTGGTTTATAGATGGGTGACCGGCCACAAAAAGTCACACCCCCCGTGCCTCGGGGAGCACGTTAAGCCCTCGGCCCCGGCTGTCATCAGAACATCTTTGACAGTCGTTAGAGGCATCAGTACCCTCATACATCTGGTCTAAACCATAGAATATGGCTGTCCCTTCGGGTTGCGGAGGTCAGACGGCAGTCGCTCTGTGGAAAAACGAATGTTCAGTCAAATCTGGTTAGACTAGAAAGCGGACCCCGGGCTCCAAGGCGTAAGTCCTGGATGCAATCGGGATAACGCTCGGAGGATGATGATGATGATGATGATGATGATTGTAAATTTGATTTTTTGCTAATGCCTTATACTAACATACCTATAATAAATACTTAACACGGGCAAATCCATAGAAATCACTTAGTATATATCTAAAATTAAAGGTTTAAACCTACTGTTCATAATGTAGCATACTACTCATATATTTTTATTATAAAATTATATTTATTTACTATCCAAGTAACAACAGTGTATCATATCCCCAATGAGACTCAGAGGTTTACAGATATTTGATTCCAAACGTATGTCATTGTATTGTAATACTATCATCATATTTTATGTCCGTTGCTGTTTTACCCGACTACGTAAAAAGAGTTAATGGTTTTAACAAAAAAGTTATACTTTTTTATTAAAGATGTTCAATCATAGCAATGTCCTGTCTTTCAAGAACTAGATATCGTTGAATTCATTATTGCGTTGTTACATGTGCTATAAAAGATTTATGCAGATTATGCATAATTATATTTAGTACGAGCAAACCCGTGTTATTTGTGTAGTCAGAATAGACGTCTCATTAGTGGAAATTAAGTGTTCTCTTGTTTATACATATAATTTACAAGTACATCCATGGTATTAAAAAAGTACGCTCCACTTAAAGTTTAAAGGGAGTGTATACACCATTCAGAATACAACATGAGTAACAGTGTACCATCATCCTAATGATAGGTACTTATTTAGACAAAGTGCTGACTGAGCTCTACAACCATGTTTTTATATTTGTAAGTCACTATATTGTTTTAGTATCGGATTGTCTGTATGTTCGGAACAGATTTTATATGAACAAAAACATGTGTTCGGTAAGTATTTATCATAAGCGAAGACATAGTATTCGGGTTGTATGATTTTAAAACATTAAATAGGATAGGTATCTTATTTTGCACTTTAAGCAAATTAAGGACATATTTGGAGGAATATCGTCTGGATTGGGTGTATATAAAGCGTATCGATGTTGCCTAATTCACAAACAGCTCTCCACGAGGGAAAGGATCTTCACCTAGATAGCAACGCTTCAACCAGAACTAAGATGTAAGTAAACCATTTTTTATATTATTCTCTCTCACCTTTTATTAATAATTTAATCTTGCAATCGTTTGAATGATTAGTCATTCAAATGATTTGATCGCTCGTTCATTCAAGCGATTGGAATAGTAAAAGAATGAGAACAACCTTTATATCAGTTAAATGATTAAGAATCATATGTGTCAGCCTCGATGATGTAATGTTCAGTGTAACCGACAGCCATGCATGTGGTCACGGGTTCGACTCCCGCACAAGTCAAATATTTGTGTGCATGCATATAACTATAATTCTCAATCATTATATTAGTTAAATGATTAAGAATCATAGGTATCGGCCTCGATGACGTAGTGTAACCGACTGCCACGCCTGAAGTCGCGGGTTCGATTCCTACACAAGTCAAACATTTGTGTGCATGCACATGAATGTATGTATGTATTTATACATTTTGTATAATATGTATGTATTTACAAAAAGTATATACATATGTATGTTTATGCATTGTTTAGTACAAGCTTTGCTTAGTTTAGGTTAGATGGTATTGTGTGTATGTGGTAGAATATTATTATTATTATAGGTCTCATTCATTCATCTCTCAGTTTTCATACCATCATGTACGATGATTGAATTTCCAGATTAAGCAAGATACATAAGTAAATCTTTGATTGAATATTAATTCCAATTTAATTTATTATTCCAGGTCCGAGTCAATGCCTCAATTGTTCTCATCCGAAGAAGACTCGGATGTTGAAAAGCAGCCGAGGCAGCAGAAATCGCCCCCAAAGCCGGCTGCAAGCAAGCGGTCCAAACCAGCTGAGGGATCTAAAGCACATGTGACTAAGAAGCCTCGAATAAACCCAGTTCCTTTAGCTGACAATAAGTTAACGGCAAAGGATCTCTTCGGTAGTGAAAGCGAGCCGGAAGATACATCTATGAAAGCATCTTCGTCGACGGGTAAAGAACCGGCTCCTCTTTATTCGTACTGCACTAAACGGGTCGAAAAAGGTTATGCCCGGAAAATTTCCGAGACCAAAGAAGGACCCTATTATATAGAAGTAAAGGTGTATAATTGTGATGAAATTAAAGCTATACCACCAGTAAATAGGTGGCGCCACTCTATCGCTACAATTAAAACTAGACTAGGTACTAATACAGAAATGTGGCGTCATTTGAAAAAGTTCATGTCATCAGTTGACAAAAATTTTTGTAACTGTCCAGTCACCCTTATAAATTCTTACTATAATTAAAATTATACGTATAACAATTATATTAATATTAAGATAATAAATATAATATCTACTTGTAGTCTATCCAAACTTATTATTACTTATTTTTCACTTGTTACTGAATATAAACATTGACTAAATAAAATATATAATAGTATACAAAACTAATGTTTTATTTCCAGTTCCACAGTCCAACGATCGTAGAACATCAATAACAAGACCATCTAATACAATGAAAACTTGTACCGAATGTAAAATTGAAATACCACAAAATCGATACGCATATCATAACAGAACTAATATACATAAGACAAATAGCTTATTGAGTACCGAATTTAAAAATGTTTCTATTGTAGCAACAGCATTTAAAAATAGAATTGTAACTTTTCGTCTGAACTTAGCTCAGGCTGACGAGCACCTCATAAGTGAGGCGATCCTGAGTAATAGCCAGACGCGTACAGGTCAAGATGATGAGCCCCTTATCCGTAAGGCGATCTTGAATTCTGTGCGTTCAAATATCTGTGAATTACAATTAGCTCGGGATGACGAGCACCTCACTTATGAGGCAATCCCGAGTAATATACATACAAATCAAAATCATGAGTACCTCGTTCCTGAGGCGATCTTGAATTCTGTACATTCGGATATTGAGAAATTAATAAATATGGTACTTAAAAAATATGACTGTATAAAAGTAAATTTTGAGCTGTTTGCTAAGTTTCTTCTCATTAAATCTTATCACGAAGAAATTGAAATGAAATCTTTTATCACCAAGTATGATATAATTTATAAAAATACTGATATACATGAGTTTTTTTCGAATAAAATACATATATTGATGCGAAAATTTTCAGAATTTGAGCATGTACAGTCAGGTTGGACATACCTTTCGCTAAGTCATATTGAGATAAATATATGTAAATAATGTCCCATTCGTGGTGGCACCTACATACAGTTACCTTCAATAATAAAAAATACTAAAAGTTGTTTGAATTTACATAATAATGATGAGTCTTGTTTCTTATGGAGCATCGTAGCTGCACTATTTCCTTGTAAAAAGAATGTGTGCAGAACGACATCTTATCCTCATTACAGCAAAGTTCTAAATATTCAAGAAATATCATTACCTCCTTCATATAGTGACATAAAGATTTTTGAACAGATAAACCCTACAATAAGCATTACCGTATACGGTTTAGACAAGAAGAGTATTGTCACTGGACCGTTATACATGACAAATAAGAAAAAAGATAATCATGTAAATTTATTATATTTAGAACGGAATGGTAAAGGACATTACTGTTTAATAAAAGATCTCATACGATTAGTGCGACGTCAGGTTACTCATCATCATGGTAAAATTTTCTTATGTGATTTATGTTTACAATTTTTTACTAATGAAAATAAATATGTCTCTCATGCATGTTCTAAAATTCTGACAATACTACCGGAAAAACATACTATACTGAAATTTAAACATTATGAAAGAAAACTTAAAATAAATTTTATTATTTATGCTGATTTCGAAAGTTTGTTAATCAATTGTAATGATAATAGTTCTAAAAATACCACAACACTAAAAGTACATCAGCCGTCAAGTTTTGCATATTATATATGCTGTTCTCATAACAGCAGACTCAATAAGTTTGTCACTTACAGAGGCATAGATTGTGTTGAAGTTTTTTTTAAACGTTTAATAAAAGATGTCAAAAGAATAACCAAAGTTTTATGTACTAATTTACCAATGAAACCTTTAACTCACGATCAAGAAAGAGAATATCGAAATGCAACCGAGTGTCACATATGCAATCAGTTATTGTCTGGAGATAAAGTTCATGATCATGATCATATTACTAGCGAGTATAGAGGGGCGGCGCACTCTTATTGTAATTTAATGTACAAAGTGTGTCCATTCATTCCAGTAGTATTTCATAATTTAAGTGGTTATGATTCACATATATTTATTAGAGAGTTGGCTAAATATGAAGGTTCAATCAAAATAATACCAAAAACAAAAGAAAAATATCTTTCGATTACTAAACAAATTAGAACAAACAAAGGCACTCGTTCAATACAAATAAAATTTATTGATTCCTTTCATTTTCTAAGCTCAAGCCTAGATTCTTTAAGTAAAAGTTTATCAGAAAGAGATTTTGTAAATTTGTCAAGAGAATTTATTGATGAAAGTAAACTTAATTTATTACGAAAGAAAGGCATTTACCCTTATGAGTACATGGACGATTGGTCAAAATTTAACGAAAAGCAACTACCGTCAAAAGCCAATTTTTATAATAGTTTAACAATGGAATCTATTACAGATGACGAGTATGCTCATGCTCAAAATATTTGGAAAACATTTAAAATAAAATCACTAGGTGAATACAGTGATCTGTATTTAAAATGTGATGTTTTATTATTAAGTGACATTTTTGAAAAATTTAGAGACACGAGTTTAAATTATTATAAACTGGATCCGGCTCATTATGTGACATCGCCTAGTTTGAGCTGGGATGCTATGCTTCTTTACACGAATGCTGAACTAGAGCTCATTAGCGACTTAGAAATTTATACATTTATTGAAAATGGTATACGTGGGGGCTTAGCACAGTGCTTTCTGCGTCATGCAAAAGCTAACAATAAATATTTACCTCATTATAATGACTTAAAACCCTCTAGTTATTTGATATATCTGGATTGCAACAACCTTTATGGTTATGCAATGACTAAAAAATTACCTGTATCAGATTTCAGATTTTTAAGTCAAGGTGAAATGGACAGTTTTAATGTTTTAAAAGTATCTGATGACAACTTGTACGGTTTTATTTTAGAAGTAGATTTGTCCTACCCAGATACTATTCATGATCAGCATAAGGATTTACCATTCGCTGCAGAGAAATTCGTACCCCGAGGTGGAAAATCTGCTAAGTTAATTGCTAACTTGCATGATAAATAAAATTATGTCATACATTACGTACATTTAAAACAATGTATAAAAAATGGTCTGGTTTTAAAAAGAATTCATCGCATTCTCACGTTCAAACAAGATGACTTTTAAAAAAAATATATAGTTCTTAATACCAATCTACGTATAGCATCTAAAACATCTTTTGAAAAAGATTTTTTTAAGCTTCTCAATAATGCAATTTTTGGTAAAACCATAGAAAATAGAAGAAAACAGGTAGACATAAAATTAGTTACTAAATGGGATGATAAAGAGAATGTCACCAATAAAAAACTTTGCGCACAAAAATTGATTTCAAAACCTAACTTTAAAAGTTTATCAATATTTTCTGAGGATTTTGTAGCTATACAGTTATATCGCGATAAAATATTATTAGACCGACCAATTTATGTCGGATTTACAGTTTTAGAATATGCCAAGGAGCATCTGTATCAATTTCATTATGATTTTATGAAGAAAAAATATAGAGACAATGTTGAATTATGTTATACTGATACCGATAGTTTACTTTACTTAATTCATACAGAAGACTTTTATCACGACATGCATGATGATTTATCGTATTTTGATACTAGTAACTTTCCAAGGGATAACAAATATAATTTACCTAGAGTAAACTCTAAAATCCCCGGTCTATTTAAAGATGAAATGGGAGGTGATGTTATTACAGAATTTACAGGTTTAAGGGCAAAACTGTATTGTATCAATAGTTTAAATACACGTATAACTAAAGCAAAAGGTATGTCTAAGTCTGTTACCAAGAATTTACAATTAAGTGATTATAAAGGCTCTTTGTTATTAGATAAAAGTCAATCGTTTAAAATGAATATTATAAGATCTATCAAACATGTTTTGTACTCTCAACAAGTGAGTAAGCAAACATTAAATAGAAACGATGACAAGGTTCAGATACTTCCAGATCAGATTCATACTTTGCCTTGGGGATATTTTGATGCAATGTTTTGAATCAGTATTTTACAATACTTCGTTGTTTCGACAATAATATTACTATTATTAATTACTGCAAGTGTAACTGTGGACTATTTAAATAAAACATTTTCATTTCAAAATGTATGTTTACTAAAGCAGCTATGTATACTTATTTGATATATGAATACAATACCTATAGTTAATAAGCATATAAGTGTATAACAAAATGTGTATTATGTTAAACAAGAATTAATAAATAAGAATTTACAAAATGAATGCTTTTATTTCAACAAACATAACTCGAGCGTTTACCTGGTATGCAAACCTGTAAGTTAGCTCTGTATATAATAAAAATATTTTGCATATGTATATATGTTAATGTTAAATAGCATTTGAATTAATCGGCAAGATGAAGTTGATCAAGCAACCCATATCCTTAAATGTTAATAATATAAGGTTAAGTGACTCGGCTCACCACATTAGACATAGCACTTTATTACCGAATACCATTCGGTGTATAATATGTAGTCCTTCAAACTGTGGTAAAACGAATGTTATGATTAGTTTACTGCTGCATGAAAATGGCCTGAAATTTAGAAATCTATACCTTTACTCTAAAACTTCTTTTCAACCTAAATACCGTTTCTTGACCGAAGTGTTAAAAAGAGTACCACAAGTTAATTTCTATGAATTTAATAATGACAATGATGTCATTTCTCCAAGTGAAGCTTTAACAAATTCGGTGTTTATATTTGATGATGTTGCGTGTGAAAATCAAGTAAATATACGCAATTATTTCTGTATGGGTCGACATAAACAAATCGATTGTTTCTATTTATCTCAAACCTATTCTAAAATTCCGAAACAATTGCTACGTGACAATGTTAATTTGATTATTGTATTTAAACAAGATGATGTGAATTTAAAACATATTTATGAAGAGCATGTTAGTACTGATCTACAATGGAAACAGTTCAGAAACATTTGTCAATCTGTTTGGAGTAAACCTTACAATTTTTTACTTATTAACAAAGAATCATCATTGAATAATGGACGCTATAGACAGAATTTTGATGCATTTTTTAAATTCGATTGATGGTTTATAAATGTATACAATATAAATGATTTACATATGTAAACAACAATCAGTATTACTTTATTTTTGGCTAAAAGCAGTTGTTACATTTGTTATATTATAACATGGAGAAAAACATTAAAATAGAATTAATGAAGTCTGTAGACTCCATAAAGAATAAAATAAAACAAATGAAGACTCAGGAATATGCCATGAACTTGTCACTCGATAAAATGCTGAAACCTGTCGCTGATCCTCTTAAAACCTTAGTTGATTCGAATATTTCTATTATAAAAAATAGGAATGTGGAAAATACATCTTTCAATAATACTGGCAGCATAGGATCCGACAGCAATAATACTGGCTCATTTGCAAAGTTTGAAGACTGTTACAATATTAAACAAGATTCTGAACAATTAGTTGAAAACTCACCTAAAAGGGGATTACCTGATGACCTAGAAACATCATTAGAGAGCTATGATATCCATGATATTTATGATGGTGTAAATATACCGTTCGGGATAAGAAGTGAAAATAAAAAATTATGGATGGGTAATTCAGTAGTATCCTTTTCTAAGATAGAAAACTTGAATAATGATAATACAATTTTGGTTAAAATCGGTGACAGAGCCTATAATTTAACCCCTGGTCTAAAAGAACTTTTACTTCGAAGAAAACCTGATTTAAAATTAATATCTGGCAAAGATAAACTTGTATATAAGGATATGTTACATTTTACAAATGCGCATAAAAGAGATTTTAATCCTAATGGCCAAATAAGAGGCGATAAAGGAACAAAATACCGTGCAATCATCAGACCACTATTTACCGAAATATTAAATGAAAAAGTCCCCACTAAATGTGGAGGAATCTTACCAAAGCTTAAGGAATACAAAAAGAACACTGATCTAGTATATTGGGATGACCCAAATGAATTGGTTGAGAGATTGAAATTACTAGTTGCTTCAAGGGATGCTGGCAACACAAATCATGATAATGAAATTTTATCAATAATTGAAGAATTGAAAGAAGCTGAAATTATTAAGGAATAAATAGAGATAATAATGTGCCGTTTATTCAGTATCATATAGAACTTGACAAGAGACATAATTAAATTGACACGTAAAAAGAGACATGAGCAAAGCAGATGTGGTCAACGAAATTCATAAAAATGCAAGAGTGAACTTTTCACGGAGACATGTTATTATGAAAGATATAGATGATTTATGGCAAGCGGATTTAATTGACATGCAATCAATTTCCAAAGAAAACAAAAGCTTTCGTTATATTCTCGCTGTTATTGATACATTTTCGAAATACGCATGGGCCTTTCCGTTGAAATGTAAGACCAAAGATGTTATAAGTCATACTTTCAAGATGTTGTTGAATAAAGGACGTGTGCCTAAAAATCTGCAAACGGATAATGGGACTGAATTTTATAACAATACATTTCAAAAACTTATGAAATCTTACAATATTAATCATTATTCAACATTTTCAACAAAAAAGGCTTCAATAGTTGAGAGATTTATCCGAACCCTGAAATCCAAAATGTATAAAGAATTAATTTAAAAGGAAACTATAAATGGATAGATAATACGCTTGATAATATTGTTTATAAATATAATCATACTCAACATCGAACAATTAATGAAATTCCTGCAAATGTAGATAATAAATTATTATTATTATTATTATTATAAAAAGTAAGTTTAAAGTAGATGATTATGTGCGTATTAGTAAGTATAAGGGCACTTTTGAAAAAGGATATACACCCAACTGGTCAACAGAAATATTTAAAATTAAAAAAGTACAAAATACAGCTCCTGTCACGTATTTAATTGAAGATACAACTAAAGGTAGACCTATCTTAGGTGCATTTTATGCACAAGAACTTCAAAAAACGAAACATCCCAATGTATATCTAGTGGAGAAAGTTCTAAGACGTAAAGGAAATAAAGTTTTAGTGAAATGGTTGGGTTTGTCTTCTTCTGAGAATAGCTGGATTGATAAATCGAATAAATTGTAACAAATGAATAAAAGGTACTTACTTAACTTTTACTATACTATTTATTATGTGTTCAATCAATTATTCGTCAGTCTTAGGATGTGTATTGGAGACAGCAGTCTTCTCAATTGGTTAATAAATAATTTACCATTTGAGTTACACTTACCAGGCTACAATTATTGTGGACCTGGCACCAAATTAATTAAACGGCTTAGACGTGGTGATAAAGGTATCAATAAATTAGACGAATATTGTAAAGAGCACGACATCGCTTACCACAAGTCTTCGAACTTAGAGGATCGTCATAAGGCAGATTTAGTTTTGTTAAACATGGCAAAAGAGCGAGTAGTAGCCCCGGATGCCAGTCCGGGTGAAAAACTTGCAGCACGTTTAGTACACAATGCTATGTCAACAAAAATTAAAACTGGTTCTGGCCTAAAGAAATGTAGCAACAAGCGTTCTCGAAAATATGCATATGGAAAAGGTTTAAAAAATAATTAAAAACTGTTATTACCAAAACGAAAAAACAAATTAAAAAATTAAAACCAAAATGCAAGAAAGTAGCTATAGAATTAGCTATGGCTGCTGCTAGAGAATTAGCCAATAATTCATCCATTCAACTTCCTCGTGTTATTCCTATACCGAGAACTGGTGGAGTGTTACCTTTGATTCCTATTTTTGCGGGATTATCTGCAGCTGGAGCGCTAGCAGGTGGTGCAGCTGGTATTGCTAAAACCATAAATGAATTCAAGATGGCTAAAAAGCAGTTAGCTGAGTCGAAAAGACATAATGAAAAAATGGAAGCTCTTTGCATAGGAAAAGGACTACACCTTAAGCCACATAAAGATGGACTTGGAATTTTCATATCAAAAGAAAAAAACTAAGATATCGGCTACCCAATCGAGCTTTAACTAATTTAGACATTTTAAAGTATGGAAGTAGTATTCCATATTTTAAAGGTGTCTTTATGAGAGATGAGCTCCCTAAATACCCCTTCGAAAATGAATGTGGAGTTATTAATTTAGATAGTTCTAAAAACCCTGGATCTCATTGGGTAGCCTATGCAAAATTTAATAATTATATTGAGTATTTTGATAGTTATGGAAATCTTAAACCGCCAAAAGAATTCATCAAATATATGGGTTCTAAAGTTAACTACAATTATAAAAACATACAACAAGACCATCCCTTTAATTGCGGGCATCTTTGTTTAAAATTCTTAAACAATTTTTGGTGTAGTAAAATAATAAAATAAGCATGATCTTTCATAACAGTCCAGTATATAAGCATGTCTACTACGGTTACCATCTCTGGAAATAAATCAGAATTAATTTCATACTTTCAACCACCACTTAATTTGTCTGACCAATATGAATGCGGTTTACTACACTTTTCAGTATTGAATTCAAGACCAGATCTTCCTATTAAAACTGACAATCTGTCTGTGATTAAAATCGAATGTGATCTTGTGTACGGTTCATACTGCAACGGATTACCAACACATTTTATTCATGAATTTGTATCTGATATTGCCTCACGTCATCGTTACATAGAAATACCACAAAACGTCATTTACTTTCCAGTGAACAAAAATATAATTTCATCCATATCTGTTAAGATTGTTGATCAATTTGGGCACTGTATTAACTTTGGAGAAAAACATATTGAACTACGTCTTCATTTAAGAAAAACAAAATGTTAGTATACTATAAAGATACCCCAGTGAAAACAAAACGTCTTAGTTCTTCTAC
The DNA here is from genome assembly GCA_944739405.2 of Euclidia mi. NCBI lineage: Eukaryota > Metazoa > Arthropoda > Insecta > Lepidoptera > Erebidae > Euclidia > Euclidia mi. The sequence continues at coordinate 53,945,080 of OX123186.2, read as the reverse complement.
GATTGTTAAGGTGCAAAGACGTAAGAAAAATATTAAGAAATTGACTAAGTTGAATAAAGATTTTCTTAAAGCCCTAGGGTTTAAAGTATGAGTATACTACAAATTACTGAATTGCCGCATTTCGACACTTCGATCGAAAGTTATGAAGTCCATTCATATAATCCATACAACAACAGCTTTAGAGAAAACGATGAAATCAGAATCCCTATACATCAGCAAGACATATACGTGCTACCATCAGCCAGTTCCATTTACGTCGAAGGTCAAGCAAAGCTCTTCGGCAAAGATGGGAATCCGATCAAGAAAAACGTTACGTTTACTAACAACCCTGTTATGTCTTTGTTTCAAGACATCAGATACGAAATAAATGGTATTGAAATAGACCGTATAAAAAAATCTGGAATCACATCCACAATAAAATCATACATTTCATTTAATGAAGCAGAAAATAAAGTTGCTGCCTTATGGGGTTGGAACTTAGCAGGATTCCAAAGTGATGGACATTTTAGTGCTGTAATACCCTTAAATAAGGTTTTAGGGTTTGCAGAAGATTACAATAAATTGTAAACACGAACTTATTTTGAGCAGAAGTAACTCTAACTTAAACAGTGTTACTCTTACTGATGATGTTGTTCATTTTCAAATAGATATAGAAAGAGTTCAGTGGAGGGTGCCACACATAAAAGTGTCAGATCGAGAACGACTAACACTTTTAAAGCATTTAGAAAGAGATAAACCTATTCAGATGGCTTTTAGAAATTGGGATTTATATGAATATCCTTTACTCCCTAAAACCACAAAGCATTCTTGGTCAGTTAAGACTGCTTCACAATTGGAAAAGCCCAGATATGTTATTTTTTGCTTGCAAACTGATAGGAGAAATAATAAAACTAAGGACAGTTCACTATTTGATCATTGTGATGTGACCAACGTAACGCTCTTTTTGAATTCGCAATATTATCCCTATGAACCTTTGAGTTTAAAGTTTTCTGACAACAAGTACAGTATATTATATGAAATGTATGTGAAATTTCGTCAGTCGTATTACAACAGTCCTATAGACCCGTTGCTAGATATAAAAGATTTTAAAGAAAAGTCCCCCTTGTTTATCATTGATTGCTCAAGACAAAACGATAGTCTAAAAACAGGTCCAGTGGACGTACGGCTGGAAATTGAATGTTCCAAGCCAATACCAGATAAGACACGACGTTGAAACGAAATGCTAAAGAATATTTATTCTGTTTTGTTCAGCTTGTTTTTGAATTCATTTTTTGAATATAATATATAATAACAGCAGTAAGAAGTCTATCTTAGTAGTTCATTTATTAAATTTGTGTGAATATCCGCAACATAAATTTGCCAGTCCTAATAATAAACTTCATATACGATAAAATCACGTTCACTTGTTACAAACCGTGTGCCATGTTCTCTAATACTAAGTTGCATAAATAAGAAGGCGTAGGTACGTCAAAATACCGACACTTGAACACAATGCAGGTGCTTATCCGTAGTCAGGCGGGTGGACTTCGCAGTAGGATAATACCTCTTCAGTGAGAGGATTATGCCGTGAAACGATTCTACTTATCGTCGCCTGCCGTCTCAACTGCTGCACTACCAAGTAAATAGCCTTGAGATAGTTTCCAACCGGCTTATATGAAATGCAAAATTATTTTATAATCTCGCGTTTATATATCATATCGTTTCGGAGCTAAACTAATTTAAAATTGAATTTCCTTTTCTAAAGTCGAGCGAATAAATAGTTTGAATAACGTTTATAGTTAAAGATGAAGTTAAATTAAAACTATGAAAATGCGAAAGCTGCCTGGCGATCTGTTTGCACCAGCCACTCGACAATACATACCAAGTGTCAGTCAAATAGGGTTAATTGCTCGTAGGTCAAAAGAAATCGCTTAAGGAATTATATCTCATCGTGTAAAAGACCGATCTTCAAAATAAGAATTTGAAATAAATGTTCTGTATTTACTGATATACTTAACGTGCGAGTAAACGTTACTTACGTAATCATAGCTGTTTAGTAAAATGATAGTAGGTCATCAAATGTATTGAGTTTAGATCATTGAAGATTTAATATTTTTCTATTTGACAAAATACTTTCAAAAATCACGAAGTGACTTTTTAAAACAGGAATCTAATGAAATCATACATACACATACGTTACCGTTCAAATGCACTTTCTTTTGGTCGTTTAGGGTAGAATATTTATAAATATTTCAAAGTTACTAATTTAAGACTCAATTAGTACATTCGTGAACGGTACGTTCGAAATGTGAAATGAATGTCGTCAGAAGTCATAAAATTATACCCCTTAACTTTGACTACTAGCAACACTCATTCAACACTATTATAAGTATGAATTACTTTGTTAAATGTTTTTGTTAAAATTTCATTTGCTATGGATTTTTTGTACGATAACAATTGTCGTTATCATATAAAAGAACTTACGTATGTAATTTAAGAAGGGTACACTTTTACGGAAAAGTTACTTTTATTGAAGACTACTGATATGTACAAACTAGGGTAAATCGCAAGTTCCCTTGGGACAGCCCGTATGCAAATTGTAGTGGCTACTGGATACCCCAAATATATGTTTATTGTGTTTGACAAAAATGCATAGGTATCTAATATAGAGTAGATAAAGAACATTTTCTTTCTCTCTCGCACGTAGACTGTTGAACTTTCGTTGACACTTCGGTCGAAGTTGGAAGAGAACTTTTTATTTTCCTTCCTTCTATTAGCTTCTTTCAGTAAAACTTTGCGTAGTGGCAATGGGAACCAACATTGATTTCAAGCAGATGAAACTTGTTAGCGTGTTATTGTTGCTTCACGACTTTTATGACAAGTTAAAGAATTGTCTTATATATATATATATTTTTTTTTCTTTATTTAAAGAGGCTTGATCACTCAGTGATCATGTCGCCTATTGTCTTATATTGCAAATGGAAATGCTTTGATCGCTGTAAGAGTAGAAAAGTTTGATCAAGTAATTTTGAACTATGGTAATATTGTAAACAGTCTTTATATAATAATAATAATAATATGCTGTCGCATGCTGTCTTTGTTTCAGGTCTTGGAACGAAGCATCAATGTCACGGCTCAACGATTATCAGATCAGGTACGGGTTATTCAGCGCAGTGGCAAGCTGGATAATGCCGTGCTTGATAGGATTCGCTCAGAGTACTTACCTTCGAGCCATGCCAATCCTGTCCAGCCTACACAAACATCTACGCTGAATGCACCGCCAATAGGCGGCAGTGCCGTTAGGGAGGAGGATGACATGGCTGATAATGTAAGTACCCAGTGCAATGAGGGGGTAAAAGACGCTTTGGAATGTGCTATTAGGGACTACCGGTACACTCCACTAGATACCAGGCCTCGTCTACCGCGGTTGCCTATGCATAGGCGAAATATAGCGCTGGTAAGTGCTCTTGACTCGTTATTGTCAAATTATTTAGATAATAGCGAGGATCTCGGTGATACGCATTCAATCTTGTACTGTACTGCCGTGGCAGCTTGTCGTATAGCTGGTGTTAAGCTTCTTGAAACTGACACTGCTGTACGACAAAGGTCTGCTGTACCGGCGTGGCAGTGCAGGATTGAGCGGCGTATTGCCGAGGCAAGGGCACTTATTGGCAAGCTGATCTGTTTTAGGGAGGGGAATACACGCCCTAGGGTAATGCGCTTTGTGAAACGGGCTTTTTCGGGTACTAATATTAGTCCTCAAGATTATATAGCCCGGGTCACAGAGCGCATTGACTACCTAAAACAGAAAGTCTATGCATGGGCAAACCGAATTCGTAGATTTAAAAAACGTGTGGACCGGTACGTCATTAATAGTACATTCCAGAGGGACCAGAGGTGGGTATATAGAAGCTGGGAACGACCAGATCAATGTGTGACTAATGTGCAGCGGCCGGATGCGGACACCACAGCCACGTTTTGGCGTAGCATATGGTCGATGCCCATTGGTCATACCGAAGGCGATTGGATGCGAGATGTCGAACGTGCATGCGAACATATTCCCGAAATGGAATGCGTGGCCATTTCTAGCCAGGACGTTACACAAGCAGTCCGTCCATTATCTAATTGGAAATCTCCAGGATTGGACGGGCTGCACAATTTCTGGCTGAAATGGCTACGTAGTTCGCATGAACGCTTGGCATCTCAATTCCAATCAGCCGTGGAATCTGGGTCGCTGCCAGCCTTTATGACGACTGGAATTACCCACCTGCTCCACAAGACTGGCAGTACTAGCGAGCCCGGTAATTATAGACCAATAACATGTTTACCATCGGTCTATAAACTTCTTACATCTATTCTGAGAGCTAAAATAGCTAAGCATGTTGAAGACTTTTCAATTATATCAGCCTCTCAGAATGGATGTAGGAAGGGGGCTCATGGTACTAAGGAGGTCCTCCTCATTGACATGGACATTAGCCAACAAGTTCGCCGTAACCGAAAGGATCTGGCGGCATGTTGGATAGATTATAAGAAATCGTATGACTCCGTGCCGCATACATGGCTTTTGAGGGTGCTAGAGTTGTATAAAGTAAATACTACTCTACGCACCTTCTTAAAGACATGTATGGGGCAATGGAATACGATTCTATGCTATCCAGGATGCCGAAGGATCCAGGAGGACGGCGAACGTATTAAAATTGAGCGGGGAATTTTTCAGGGCGACAGTCTGAGTCCCCTTTGGTTTTGCCTAGCCATGAACCCTCTCAGTACATTACTGGAGGGTTCAAAGTTAGGCTACAGGTTACAGAGAGGCGGTCAGGTCATATCTCACCTGCTATTCATGGATGACCTGAAGTTATTTGCCCACTCTGATGCCCAATTGCTAGATTTACTAAACGTAACCCAAAACTTTAGTAAGTCTATCAATATGGAGTTCGGTGTGGATAAATGTGCTGTCATTCATGTGAAGCAGGGCAGGATGGTGGAATCTGAGGGGCTCCAACTCTCAGATTCCATTTACCTAAGATCGCTTCTCTTAAACGATACCTATAAGTACTTGGGTGTGTCACAGGCTTTAAGTATCAATGAAGCTGACATGAAGCAATCGTTACAGGAGCGTTTCTTTGGCCGCCTGAAAAAAGTATTAAAAAGCCTTTTATCAGGTGGCAACAAGGTTCGTGCTTGCAACGGTTGGGTCATGCCACTTCTTATATACTCCTTTGGCATACTCAAGTGGACTCAGTCTGAATTGGATGCCCTGGACAGAAGAGTCCGCACATTGTTGACGGCATATCGTATGCATCATCCACGTTCATCCGTGATGAGGTTGTACATCCCGCGGAAGTGTGGGGGTCGTGGCTTTCTAAATGTCAAGACCCTACACAACCGCGAGGTGTGCAATCTCAGAGAATATTTTCTCCGGGCGAACGTGGACATGCATCGAGATGTTGTCACAGTGGACAATGGACTCACCCCGCTCAAGTTGGCTAAGGAGAACTGGCGCATACCTGTAGTACTCAGTACTGATGATCGCAAGCGTGTATGGCAGAGCAAGGAGCTTCATGGCAGGTTCCATCGGGCCCTGTATGGACCCGATGTAGACCTATTAGCCTTGGTGAACTGCTACGCTTCGGTGACCTCTTTGGGGAAATCGAAGGGTTTGTTTGTGCAATTGCTGACGAAGTTATCAAGACGAATAACTACCGGAAATATATCCTGAGGGGTGGCACTACCGATATTTGCCGTGCGTGTCACCAGCCCGGTGAATCTCTCAGGCATATTGTTTCCGGTTGTTCACGTCTTGCTAACGGCGAGTACTTGCACAGACATAACCAAGTAGCTAGAATCATTCACCAGCAACTTGCTCTGAAATACAAACTTGTAGACATCGAGGTACCGTACTACAGGTATGTGGCAGAGCCAGTTCTCGAAAATGGTCATGCCACATTGTACTGGGATCGATCTATCGTCACAGACAGGACTGTTGTAGCCAACAAACCTGATATTGTGGTGATAGATCGATCAGAGCGCCTCGCAATAATTGTTGATGTCACCATTCCTCATGACAAGAATCTCGTGAAAGCCGAGAAAGACAAACAGATTAAATATCTGGACTTGGCTCACGAGATTGTCGACATGTGGGATGTGGACTCGGCAATTATTGTGCCGATAGTTGTAACGGTTAATGGCTTAATAGCCAAGAGCCTCGATCGTCACCTTAAGAGACTCGCGTTGGGTGCTTGGGTCAAGGGTCTGATGCAAAAGGCAGTACTTCTCGACAAGGCACGTATTGTGAGGAAGTTCCTGTCTCTGGAGCCCTAACCACCGGTAGCTTGGACCCTGTGCCCGTTGCTGGTGGGATCCCACGGTTTTTTTAATATTTTTAAATGTATTTAATTTTTTTAGTGATATATTTAAAAATGTAATTTAAATTTGATTAATGAGAAATAAATGAATAATAATATTCTACCACATACACACATCACCATCTAGTCTCAAGCTAAGCATGGCTTGTGTACTAGATAATGGATAAACATACTTTTTTTGTAAATACATACATATTATTATACATAGAAACACCCAGACGAATCATCCATGTTCATGCACACAAATGTTTGACTTGAACGGGAATCGAATCCGCGACGTTGGACGTAGCAGTCGCTTACACTCTCGCTGCGCCAACCGGTCGACAATTATATGTCTATATGACCTCTGTTAGCGGATAGTAGCTGTCTCTATGATAATCATGGCCTTTCCTATGGTTCGAGATGGTCTATGATTGGTTACCTAATATGTAAAACTACATAACTAATCATCACAGCCATTCCGTGACCACGGGAGGTGTAATCCACGCCGAAACGTCGGCGACATAAAAGAGGTATACAAAATATACAAATATAAGAGTGTGTAGGAATCTAGAAAGCTTCAAATATCTCAGAAAAATTTCGTGCCGAATAAATGAAAGATTTTTGGTTCAAAAAGAAAGTAGATGAGTCCAATTAAAACTACATTGCATACACACCTTACTTTTTGAAATATTTCATAGCACCGTTTAATTTTTTCATCTTCCTAAAACTTTCTAATATTCTTTATGTTCGTCAACTAAATAATCACTATTTGTGACCACATTCCAGCGTTTTAGAAAATTTTCTAAAAAGACTTTCCTCCTGGGAGTAAATGCCAGGTTAAAAATACCCAAACGTCTTACTACAATAAAGGCTCAATAAATCCAAAACAAAACCCTGTGCGTTTTAGCTCAACTGAAAATGTCCTCCACATATATTTCATCCAGTATTTTGTTTATTTTTCTCTATTGGGTAAAAAAAAAACAAATCGTTGTCATAGAGTTTACTCTGATAAAGTTGTTTGGCTCCCTGCTAATAGAAAATGTAGTTTTGCTTATGGAAAGCTTATTTCTTCATCTAGTCGTTAGACACAGGCGGGGTGACTGCGGTGCCTGGATTTTTTTTGCGCTGCTGCAATTACCTTTTGTTTCTGGTGGATTTTCTTAACAATTTCTGATGTGGTTAAAGTTAAAATCTTTTTTGTACATACAGTGTACTTACATGCATAAACTTCAGTTTGTTTTCCTTGTAGGGATTTTCAGATTTGACATTAAGCTAAGTGCCATCATAGCGAATCTGTATATTTATAAATTTTTCGTTACTGTTTGATTGAGAGACAATGCTGAGCCAAAAATATTGGGTGCAAGAACCTGAAATTTGCGCATGTATGTTCCTTGGGTCCGAAAGGGTGTACTAAGAAGAAATCGGGAAGAAACAGTTAAACAATGTGTATAAATGCATGTGTGGCATGTTTTTTACATATAAAATCGGTCAGGTACGAGTTGATTTTGGGTTGATTCCGTATCGCACAATATATAAAAGTATGAACGTTCTATTAAATACGTGTACAAACATAGTGCATATATATATTGTTACAGCGGCTTACAGCTTAGAGATAATAAGGTCTTCTTGGCACCCGCAAAGTACAGCATAAAAAAATCGCTATCAACATACTTAACAGCATTTTTGTCATGTAGATTCACCGCATTAATAAAAACAAAGCATTCTAACAATAACGATTTTTGTTCTCCCAATTTTGGTAATAACTATCCATAACTCTACAACACAAACACCATTTACTTCTACACACTTTCATCAAAAGATTATTCTGATGAGAGATCATAATATTAGGACAAATACTTTGAATAGCGCATGTTACAAAATTTGCGATATTATAGTGAACATTAAACGATGTTTATTATTCATAAAACTCGCGAAGCATCTCGTCCGTAGAAGCAATCGAGTAGAAAAGTCGCTTCCGTTTAGTTTGTTCTCAGCACCCGTATAGAAAATTGCATTGTTTATATAAGGTTAGTATAAAATAGGTAAGTCCTTTCTATTCCGCTGCTAACTGCAATACTCAATATTTTCTCCACTTTATTCCCATTCTAAAAGTGTAAGTTTTCTGATTTCGATTTCTTGTCCGACTTCTACAGAAATTCGTTTAATATTTCTACGTGCCTTTATTTTGTTTTCAAATACTGTGTTATAAGTAGGTAGTTCCTTTGTTAGTACTAAAATAGGGATTATATTGTAGACTCTATTTTATAATTCCATACAATAGGTGGTCTTTTAGCATCGCGGGCGACTTTCTGGACACGGAAAATACCTATTGGTATACATTTTCAATAAGAAACAAAACATTTCGAGTCGTACTAGTAGTCGTAACATATTTACTTTTTACGAACGCATACCTTTCCAAATGTAAATAATGATATTTTTGCGTAAGCACGGTATAAATATAATGTTCGTATTGTAACGAATGGAAAACGTTATCACGGCGCCGTTTCCTGTGATCTGCCATAAGCCCAGATTAGGTCGGATTGGGAGGAGTCATGCCATCCAACCGGTTATATTGAAGACGTATGTGCGATGTCTGAACATATACTTAATACCTATCAATCGCGTTAACTGATTTAAGGTATAAATACCTATTTGTTACCGACGTTTCGCTCGTCTTGCACCGAGCGTGGTCGCGGCGAGACTGATGAGAGCTCAGCGACGTCTTGTGGAAGTGCGGGATTCAGCACCTACCCTCACTTGGTCTTTATTTAAGTTCGCAATGTCGGTACTCCGACACACTACACTAATGACGTCTACACACTGTTGAGATTTATCACTGCGGCGGTGTTTACACTTGCTGATGACTGGATTCCAAGTGGCCGATAATCTATATCCATCCTCCCGGTTGATATTGTTATATTTCTTGATTTCTACCGCTTCACGTACTATCCTGGAGTAATAGTGACGATCGGTGGATAAGACTTGTGGTTGATGCAGTTCTATCCAGTGGTTTGGTCCAGACTCCAACAAATGCTCAGCTATCGCCGACTTGTTAATATGTCGGTATTTTACAGCTGCGATATGTTCCTTTACCCTTTCAGCGATTGTACGCTTAGTCTGCCCGATATATGAACTACCACAGCTGCAATCGACTTTGTAGACGCCAGGTGTTTGGAGAGGAATGACATCCTTTGGTGTACGCAGATTGTGTGCTATCTTAGAGAGCGGACTGTATACAGTCTTGATGGAGTATTTCTTGAGTACTGTTCCAACTTTGTCTGTCACTCCCTTTAGATACGGCATGTAAGCGGGCACTCTGCTTACTTCAGGTTTACGCTCGTTCCTCTTCCGACAGAGTAAGTGTTTCTTGTATCCGTTGCACCTAAGTACCTCCCGAACATGTGACAGCTCACTATTTAATTGTTCGGGGTCACATAAGTCATACGCTCTGTTCACTAACGAGGACACAACGGAATCCAAGTGCCGCGGATGGTGGTGCGAGTTCGCGTTGAGATACCTGTCGGTGTGTGTCGGTTTCCTATACACAGTGTGTCCAAGGGTACCATTATCTCTCACTGTCACTTTAACGTCGAGAAAGGGTAACGATCCGTCTACCTCCATTTCAAATGTGAATCGGATGTTCGGATGTATGGAGTTCAATTTGTGTGCGAATTGTTCTACGTCCTGCTTGTTGCCCTTCATGATGCAGAAGATATCGTCGACATACCTTTTCCATAGTTTCACATTTGACGCCTGCATGTCTATGGATTCCTCAAAGTGCTCCATCCAGATGTTGGCCATTACCGGTGCTATAGGGCTACCCATAGCCACTCCATCGATCTGGAGGTAATGTTGCCCACGATATAGGAAGTAGTTTGCATCCAAGCAATTCCTGAGTAGAACGATGTATTCGTTAGACAGACCGTTTTCTCTTAATTTCCTCTCTACGACGTCAAGGCAATCTTGAATAGGAACATTGGTGAATAGTGACTCAACATCAAAACTCACCATCACCTCGTCTGGTTCCCTTTTCATCAGGGTTGGAAAAAAAACATGTTTTTTTTTTAATAACAAAACATATTGTTTTATTTGAAAAACAAAAAAAACATGTTTTTTATTAATGCATCATTACTGTTTTAATTGCGTTGTTTTAAACATGTTTTAATCATGTTTTAAACACGTACATAGGCATAAAATGAAACAAAATAATTAAAAATCAAAAAGTACTTTATTTATTGTAATTATAATTTTTATTTATTTAGGTATAACAACAGTTTCCAAGTTTAGATGCAATCAAGTTCAATCAACTTCCCTTCTCTTCTCTTCAACTCAACCCTCAACTTTCATGATCTGAAGTTTGTCAAGCGAACTATGTTGATTAAGAGCCCTCATAATTGCAACCAATTTAGCAGCTTTCTCTGTCCCGAGCTTGTTTCTTAATTTTGAATGAACCAGTCCGAATGTCGAAAATAATCTTTCAATTCCTGCGGAAGAAGCAGTTGCAGTAAATAACTGACACGTAATGTCGAGCATCCTTGGATCCACTTTACTATTCAGTGATTTCCACCACACAGATACATGCGTTTTCATTAAAAGTTCTTTTTTAAACATGTATTCCAAAAAAGGATAACTCCTCGCACGGTACGTCAGGACATCTTTCATGGCATGCGGAGAGCTTGAATCTAAAAACTCCATGCCTATTGTGTCCTCCTCTTCTGATAGACCTTCGCCATTATAATTGGGGTCTAATATATAAGCAGCGAAATGTGCAGGTGTCATTGCAGCTTTATATCTTACTTTAAGTTTGTCTGCTTCTTCTGGCAACCATTCCGATGAGAGTAAATCTTTCCATATATGTGTACAATCACTTAGAACGCACATGTCTTTCTGAATGAGATCGAGAGCTCTGGCTACTTTTTTCAGCTTTTTGACATAGTTCTCAACATTTTCTTTGAACTCAACATCCTGAACGTTCCTTACGATTGTTAAATCTAATACAGTTCTGTGCTCGCTGCATACTTTCACAAGACAGTGCCAGTTGTTGACGTAGGATTCGAGACAATCTGCTAATGTATTCCAGCGTACATCTTGAGGTAGTACAAGTGCTTTTCCACCAGCCTCCTTGTACTTTGCTTGTGGAAAATGATGATACTTGAAATACTTTATAATCTTTTTTACGTTGCTTTTTATCTCCGCCTCTTCAATATCCTTGGCAAATAAATTGATTAAGTGAGCAGAACACCCATAAGTTATAACATCGCCAATCTGATCATCTTCTAATTCCATTAGTTGTCTTCGCATTTTTGCCATATTAGCGGCGTTGTCAGTTACGAAGCTACGTACATTGCAACCAAAACTTTGGCACTTTTTAATGCTGTCTATTGCTAGAGTTAAGAGATAATCACTAGTGTGACTGTTGCTAGAAGTGTCTATTGTATCTATGAGGTAAACGCTACCATCATTTTCAGTAGTGGTCACACTAACACACACAATAGGCTCATTGCGTATGTTACTCCAACCATCAAGAGCCATACAAACCACTTTTCCTTTCAAATTATTTTCCATGTTTGATTTTACGGTATCATATACTTCATCCAGCAGTTCTCCGCCTGTATTTTTTCTGTTTGGTGGTAAATAGCCTGGTCGAGATAATTGCATCAGGTTGATAAATTCTGGATGCTCAGAGTGCCGAAATGGAGTATTTGTGGCGTAAAAATATCTTGCAACCTGAATATCAATTTTATGTTTCTCCTTTTCCGATGTTTTCACTATGTATTGTGACATTGAGCCTCTTGAATAAGTCTTCGACAGTGTCGGCACAGCTGAAGCCTGACTTGTTTTCTCAGCAGTTGGGTTGATACTGACTTGCATTCCATCAGCACTGCAGCCTAGAAACAAAGAAACTTATAAATACCCAAAACAACTAGTCTGTAACCTACAAATACAAAATTACATAATTTGACTGGTTTTCCACACTTTAATTATTTAAGGTTATCATAGTTTTATGAGAAAGAAGATTTTTTAAATATGTCAAGGCTGGGTGTTTGTTTTAGCGTGGAGGAAGAAGAAACAGACAAACAAGAATAATTTAAAATGTCAATAAGCAAATACAAATAGGTAACTATGTAGGTAAAAGTATCAGGACCCGACACTAACAATTATTATTTATCTATTATAAATTACAAATGTTTCTAAAACTGAAAAAATATAACAAAATAACATTATTTTCGCTGATCACTGATAGATAGTTAACATTGTATACATTTAATTTCTTCCCATCATCACTTGAATCATTTTCATAGATTTGTATTCTCGAAGAAGAGGTTGATGCACTCGAATTTCTAGATGCATAATCTGAACACTTTTCCAAATGTGCTCTCATACGAGCAATGAGGCCCACCATGTTTGTTCTGCAATACTTGCATTGCGCTCTGAGTGTTTTTCCGCCAACTCCAGTCGTAGACCTCGAAGAAGCTGGAATTTCTATAAAGTTCCGCCAAAGAGGGTCTTTCTTCCGCCCTGTTAACATATTTTCTTCCAAAATTATACGCCACACACCACACACCGTTATTGTATACTAATAACGCCGAAAAAAACACTTATTTAAACAAAAACGTACGTGTTCACATTTCACAAGCAAAACATGAATTGATCGATTTCGTTCGGCTTTCATTCTATCTAGCTGAACAAAAGCAAGCCGGGAAATCCCCGCGTTTTACGAACATTTGCCGCATTACCGCTCTTCAGTCAGATAATTCCCATCTCATCTAGTAATATCGAAGTTGCCTAGCTTCTAATAACTTAAAGTATACCTAATGTATTTTTTTATGTGTTTTAAACTTGTTTAAAACAAATTGTTTTTAATTATGTTTTAAACGTGATATGTATTTTGTAGTGTTTTAATCAGTGTTTTAAACGTATGTTTAAAACAAATGTTTTAAACATTGCCAACCCTGCTTTTCATGCTCTTGATGATTTCAATAAAGTGGCGAGAGTCCTTTACGAAAGAGTGCGTCTTACCTACTAATGGTTGTAGTACCTTGCTTGTGTGTTTCGCCAAACCATATGTGGGTGAATTTATTTGACTCACAATCGGTCGCAAAGGTACGTTAGTCTTATGTACTTTAGGTAATCCGTACATCTTAGGCGGCTGCACAATGTGAGGTTTATGTAACCGTTCAAATTCCTCTTCCGTAAATAAGCTTTTATGGTCCCTAATTAAGGCTCGAATGCGTTTTGTCACTCTGGCGGTCGGGTTATATGACACAGCCTTATATACTAATGTGTCACTCAACAGATTCCTTATCTTACTGTCATAATCACAAGTATTCATTACCACATTGGCGTTTCCTTTGTCAGCCTTTAGCACTAAAATATTTGTGTAATCACGCAGCTTCATTAAGTAAATATTACCACTACTACTATTACTCTGTAGATACATTCATGATGTCAATGTAAACTTAACAGACAACTGCTAAGCGATCTCGATTTGAATGACTCCAAGAGTCTAATTGCGGCTTGTCTTAATTTCTTGATTAGTTTGAGTGCCAAAGATTAGTTTAGACTGGTTTTGATTGGGATTAGCGTAGGTTCTATTTGCCTTGAGACAACTGTATGTTTGTGATGTTTATTTTAATGTTCTCGAATGTGTCCGAAAATAGAAGGTGTAATTTCTACTTCATACATACTTCGCCTTATTCGCATGTTTCATCATATAGCAGATAAACATAGAACATTTGTTATTAATTTACTGCATGATTTTTTTCCTTTGGTAGGTATCTTTTCTTCTTCTTAGCGTATCGCTGGCAAACACTTAAATTTTTGAGACCCAGAAAGCAGCCACACTGACTGCATGGTCGGAGGCAGTCGTCAGTTCTTCCTGCGTGCAAGTATTGGTATCTTTAATATGCCATTATTTATTTAATTCCGTTTGAATATGAAATGAAATGAAATTTATTTGCATAGAATACAGGTACCAGGTATTACATAGGTGGTTTAGGATCGATACCATATTCTGCCCACATTAAGCATGCAAATGTATATAATAAAAACAATCGAAAATAGAAATAAAATTTTAAATTAAGTCCCAACTATCAATAAACATTATATAATAAATTAATAACATGTCACTTAATTGAGCATTATATATGTCATAATATGAGTCAACATTGTATGAATATCTCAAAATTTAATTGAATTTCGTAATTACAATAATAAAACATAATAATAATTTCCTATTTTACATTATATTTAATAAATTCATCCAATCTATAAAAACACCTATCTACTAACCATTTGCGTAATTGAATTTTAAAATGTTTAAATGGTAATTCCCTTATATTTTTGGGCAATTTATTGAATATAGAAATACACATATGATAAACATTTCTTTTATTAATAGTAGTTCTATTATATGGGATCACTATTTTTGTAGGATCTCTGGGTTTATATTTGGTGTAACTGTCACCTTTGAATTTAAAAAGTCATTTTGTTTTCTTACAAATACAGACACTTCAAAAACATAAATGCAGGTCAAGGTCAATTAATTAAGTTTTTTAAATAAAGGTCTACAAGAATCAAGTTGACCGACGCCACATACTGCTCTAATACATTTTTTTGGACAATTAATGCACAATCAATATCTGTAGAATTACCCCATATTATTTATTACCCCATATCTAAGTACTGACTCAACATAGCCTCTGTATGCCATGACAGCCGTCTTTTCATCTGCAACAATCCGAAGCTGCCTCAAAGCGTATGCAAATCTGCTAAGCCTACCGCATACGCCATTTATGTGATGTTTCCAACTACAGAATCTATCCAACGTAATGCCTAAAAATTTTATGCTGTCAGTTTCCTCAATTGCGGAATTATTTATTATTATATTAAGACTATTATAATTTTTTACTTTATTAGTACAAAATGTGATTAATTTGGTTTTTGATATGTTAACTTTTAGATTATTTTGCTGTAGCCATGTTCACACCTTTTGCACTGCTTCACAAATTTTAATCTCATGAGATGTGGTCATGTCTTCATGAGGTACTATCACCGATACATCGTCTGCGAATAGGACACTTTGATAACTTATAGAATCAGGCAAGTCATTTATATACAGCAAAAACAAAAAAGGTCCTAGCACGCTCCCCTGCGGGACACCCATTCTGTTGACTTTGGATGAGGACACACTTACCATTAATTCTAAGTCATTGTTTAAATTATTAATCTCGACATGTTGATAACGTTCAGTTAGGAAGCTTTCTATCCAGTTCAATGCTACTCCCCTTATGCCGTATTTATCACATTTGTTGAGTAGAATTTTATGTTCAACAAAATCGAAGGCCTTGCTCATATCGAAAAATATTGCTACAACTGGATTTTTTTTATCGATGTATTCAGTGATGTTACTGATTAGAGTAAAGGCTGCTAAAGAAGTTGATCTACCTCGCTGAAAACCGTTTTGCTCCTGTTTAATTATGTTGTGTTTATTAAAAAAATCCAATAATCTGCTGTAAAATACCTTTTCAAAGATTTTGGATAAAATGGGAACAAGAGTAATTGGCCTATAGTTATTACGCTCCTTTCTGTTACCTTTTTTAAATAGAGGCTTAACTATAGAATGTTTTAATTTTTCCGGAAAAATCCCTTGACTTAGTGACTTATCCAGAATGTGATTCAGGACTGGAGCAATCACGTGAGCACTAGCCTTAATAATACCTGTGGATATAGAATCGTAACCCACTGCTATAGTTTTATTCAGGGATTTAATTATATTATCTATTTCTGATACCGTCGTGGGCTTTAAGAATATCGATTGGTCATTAATTTGACTAAGCGTTTGGCTTTGTAATTAAGGTGCATTTAAAGGGAGTGCATTTGTTGTGTCAATAAAAAAGTCATTAAATGACATCGCTATAAGGGTGGGATCACTTATAATATCTCCGTTAACTCGTATTGATTCTATATTATTTAGAGTCTTAACACCGTCGTTTGTTGCTTTTATTACGCTCCAGGTAGCTTTACATTTATTATCAGCCCGCGTAATAAACTATTTATTAAGGTTCCTTTTTGAAAAATGAATACTTTTTTTAAATATTTTTCTGTAATCATTATATCTTTTTAACGATATTGCCGTTTTTTGTTTATAATAGGTGAACCTCATTCGCCTTTTTGTAGTAAGGAAAACAAAGGTTATAAAAAAGTGTTAGTTCCTGATGAAAAATATTAAAAATTTTGTTAACATCTGACTCTGCATAAATCTCTTGCAGCGATAATTGTGAAATGTAATATACACATTTTGCAACATTTTCATTACTAAAGTCTCGCCGCTGAGTGTACCAATAGCGTTAATTTTTTTATATTTGCCAGAGAACTCTAACATTTGAGCAGTGTCGTGGTCTGATAGATATAACTGATGTAATTTTATGTTACTAGCTATAAGATCTATACAGTTGTTTTGTCGTGTTGGTTCATTAATGTGTAGTGACAAATTATAGTTACATAATAAATTTTAAGGAATAATTGAATTCTTATTGTCAACTAATATGTTAATGTTCAGATCACCAGTAATTATAATCTTTTTATTACATAACATAACATAACTTCACGCCTGTTATCCTCGAAGGGGTAGGCAGAGGTGTATCACACACCCACATTTCGCCAGTTATGTTTAGGTCCCAATGTAATAGGGGGCGAGCCTATTGTCATCTACCGGGCACATTATTAAGCGAGCGACATTTTTAATACACACATAGCTTCGAAAAGTCAGAGGTGTGTGCCCGGGGTACCTGGGGATCGAACCCGAGACCATCGTCTCAGCAGTCCGTTACGTACACCATTAGGCTATCGCCGCTTTTTATTGTTTAATTAATAATTTATGCAATAGTAATTCCAATTTATTGAAAATTAAATTAGCATTAGAGGAGGGTACTCTGTAAATACAAGATGTTAGGTATAAGAGTAAATGTAGAGCGTTTCGACTCAAGTTTATTTCTGCACTTAATTCTATATACCCCACGCTTATGGTGACTACGAATTAAGGTGCTAGCACTCACAAAATGCTAGAGCTATCCAAAACCAACTAAAGAGAAAGTCGTAAAATCTCTCATCAAAAATTCGGTGGCGTGCATTTCGGAGCGAATAATCTCGCATTTAGAATTAGAGGTTCGCTTTAAGTCGTCGTAAATATAGCGCAACATAGTTATTTTGAAAAGGCTTGCACGCCGCGCCCGCGGCGGTTCGCTTGGCGGAATATAATAATAGTCGTCGGGGCACCGCGGAATATCATCTCGGTACATTGTGAGAGGCAGGATGCTCATTAGATGAGCGCCCCGGGCCGCCGCCCGCTCCGCGTGCCGTCCGCACGCTTAGCTACTGCTACACTACTACTCTGCCCATCTTACCACTTCACATTCTAATTAGTTTTATTTCAACTCATGCTTCCATTCATTTAACATCTCGCCAAAAGCCCCAAATTGGTGTCCTACTTTTTCCGTCCATTGCATACTAATAATATAAATTTGAGGATCTCTTCCAACGACGTTCTGATAAGACTGAAACGAGCAACTGAAAAGGAAAGTGTTCCATTCTGAAGTTACGTCTCGCGATAAACTTTTAGTTAGAACCTATTAGGATATACGACTTGCAGATCTAATAGGCTTTAACCTCTTTATGTTATCGCTTAAGTTGAGTGCGGTGTTAACATTATAATTATAACGACTGGTGTAACTCAACTCTGGAATAATGTCTGAGTGAGTTTGCCAAGCCGATGTAATATTTTAATCTTATCATTCGAGTCAAGTTTCATGTCTCGCGAGGAAAGTTTGATCCGCGGTTCAAGTTTCGAGACGAACGACGAGCTTACAACTGTGACTGTGGGACCCTTCACTTCTCTACATCAAAATAGACCTAATAACACTATTATGAGCCCGAGCCCTCTGAAAACACTGAATATAACGTGTTTTAAATAGATGGAAATAGCTCTATATCTCGCGAAACAAACAATAAAAATTTAAAGCAACTAAAATGTAGTATCGTTTGCTCGAAGTAAAAACTTGAAACAAAACAGTACCTGTGTTAAGTAGAGGTGTGCCGTTGTTCTGAGAAACAATCTCTTTTGCTCAAGCTCGGTAGTGACTAAGCATTTTCAAAGTTAAGAAGCCTTGTTTGGCCGCTTCCAATATTTGTTAAGCCCGTGTCGGTTTTACAAGATACCAGCTTGAGATAATTAATGTGTAGCCTCTGAAACTCCTTTCTTAGTAATTTAACAACTTCTAATTGAATAAAACTTAACAACTTTTGTCTGTTCATCTAAACTGTCGACTATACAGGCACTTGATGGACCTTAAGTAGGTAGTAGGTACTAGTAAATAATACAACTAATGTTAGACTAGGCAGGCCGGACGCCGTTAGTTACGATTTTCATTTCAAATAAGTTTCGAACAACTTGTTCAAACTAGGTTCAAACTGTTCGACATAAATTCCTACTACCCTTTTAGCAGCTTTTCAATGAAGAAGAAGAATAATTTTAAAGTAAAATGGTTATAGCTGTAATTGCTCTGTGTGCTAGTTTATTTTAGCGTGTTTTGTCCACTTTTAAATTATACTCTACGAAGAAATTGACATTGCTAAGAGGTTCAGTAACGGATGCGCTTGCTACTCGCTTAGCCCAGCAAGATGACATAATAAATGGAGGTTGGCAGCACAATTAATTCCTTCTAAGGAATGCGCTCAGCTGCAGCGCTGCAGTGATAACATACATTTAAGATAAACAGTTTATACTCAACTCTCACTTACACTACCAGCCATGCGAAATATCATTTTGTACACAAGTACAAATTAACTTAATTAATATGGATCTCAATTATTTTAGTAATTTTAATCTTTGTAGAGACTTTGAATATGCGGTGGATTTGGTAAAATGAGTTTGATTTTGCATAAGTAGATTCAGGACGACCTTTACCATTATCAGAACATTGTAATAAGCGTTCAATATTGCTCCGCGTACTAGTTGAGACTCCGTAATCTTAAAACGCCGCTTTACTGAGAGTCATTCGAGGTAACGAGACCATAACTTCGTCTTGTCTGGATACGGCATAATCCCGACGCTCACGAAACTCCACAGAGCCAGATAGAGAATAGAAATACGATTAGTGGGGTTTGTTTAGTTTGATTGGAGCCGGCTAAGCCTGCATTACTTGGAGATAGCACGATTTCTTCGCGTCCGTGGTTGATAACTTCAATTTTGTGTAACAGCGGGATCAGTGACAGTTAATCTGTAAGCCGCTGGGTTCACACGATACACATCTAAGTCAGATGTTGTCTATCTTGCTTAGGACGGGTGGGAGTGGGTTAATGACTCGGAAATCATTCGGGTTAAGTTCCTTCGGGTACGGATTGGAAGATAAGGGCTAACAGATTTGTTGGTAGCGCGCCTCTATCGAACTCGGGACTAACGTATCATTCGGAGACAATTGTATTGGATTTGACTGTAACATTGTGTACTTTGGCATTTGTATACACAATGTAAATTTGGCTGGATAGAAAGTAGCAGTATGTTTTCATTTGGATAATTTGAAGATTATAGTTATTACTAAGAAATGTCTGAATCATAACGATTTGTCGATACTTTGATTTTTGCCAAGCCCGTATTTGGATGGTCTGATTTTTGGCGAAGCAGAAGTCGTTTTCGTTGAATCACTTTGTTCAAATTACAAAGTTATTACACTATGAAAATATCGGTTTTTTAATTCAGGTAGGTATTTCAATGTTATGTCAAATGTTTTCGGTGAACCTTTACGACCCTTGTATTTCTGTATGAAGGTATGAATTAGAACTTCCGTTGTCATTATCATTATAATATGTATATTCGTTTTAAATTGTCTATCGGGATATGAAGGCACTTCTGTTTCAAGTATCAGATATTGTAGCACTAACGCAAGCACCAAGATCATTGATGTTTTTTTACCGTGATTATACTCTTAGTTGGAGTAGTTTAATGGTTCGCCCTCTTTTACGTGAGATTTATGCATGTATATTCTTCGCAAAACATGGCAATAACCAAAACCTTTTTCCTTACTTTTTGTGGATGCAAGCTTGAGTCCTGTTAATTACATACATGCAAGTATAAATATTTCAATGATTAATTATAATTCCTTTAAAAGATATACCTACCTGATGACATGACAGCGGATGTCAAAACTAGAACAGCTGTTTGTGTTTATATAGTGTGAAAAAAAATAAAACTTCTTGTTTAGTGATAATATTTTACTATCTCCAGTTTATTAACAGTGATATAAATAACATACATCGTTATCCTACATTAAAAGTACATTTCTAAGTGTTTAAATTACAAACAAAAAACTATACTTCGAACAGTGTGCAAAACTTTAAAAAGTTACCCTACAATTAAACTAAGATTGGCTTAATTGCTAAGTCAGGCAATTAACAAAATCTGTGGTGCCGTAATTGTGTGCGCGTATTATTTTATTAATCAATATTCAAATTTGCGAGGACATTAAAATATTATTTTCACTATAAAACTGCATAGTTTAAAAAACTTAGTACAGCGCCATCTATCGCTACTATATCGTACCACTTGAGCTATTGTTTACCTGTAGAAAGCTAGAAAGACCTTATTTTAGTCAAAATGCCTCCAGCTAAGTGTGGTGCATGCGCAAAATTTTTGTCATCCTTGGAAGCTATAAAATGCTCTAAGTGTAATGCCCTATTCCATCGCACTTGTGTATCAGCTCCGCCTAAAAGTCAAAAGACACCTGCCTGGCAATGTCCAGATTGCTGCAAGCTTATGCACACAGATACTTCGGGGGAGAGATCCCGGCAGGATGATGATGGTGGCTCTGACGAGTTTATGGATTCCAGTCCATTAGGAGCAGCCGTGGTTGTGAGCACGCCATCTACGGTGACAGATATTAATATGGAATTGCGAATGTTTAAGGAGGAGCTGCGGGCTGAGTTTGGTTCGTTGCGCAGGGAGTTCCAACTGTTACGCACAGATATTATGCAATTGAAGGACTCAGTGAACGCTTGCAATACACGCATTGACAATCTGGAGGTAAGAATAAACGTCCTCGAAAGCAGTCCGGAACAGAAGGATAATAAGAGTCTGGAGGTGGACGATATGGTGGCCCAGTTGCGTCAGGAGCTCAACGAACGCAACCAAGAGCTTCTATGTAATGTTGTCGAAATCTCCAACATACCTGAACCGGCTTCTGAGAATGTGTCTCACACAGTAAAATTAATTGCTTCTAAGCTCGGCATGAAGCTTGACGATCAAGACATTGTGAGCACTGAACGCGTCGGCAAAAAGCATATCAAAGCAGTCAGCTCGGCAGGGTCCCAAGTGATACGTCCACGCCGTATAGTTGTACGCCTAGCACGGCGAGATGTGCGTGACGAACTGTTGCGTAATGCGCGAGTGCGCAGAGGCGCCACTACGGCTGATTTGGACATGCCCGGCCCGCCTCAACGCTTCTACATAAACGAATGCCTCACGAAACAAAATCAGCTGTTGTTTCGACTGGCGCGGGAGACAGGACAGCGCCGCGGTTGGCAATATGTTTGGACCAAGCGAGGCCGCATTCTGGTCAGGCAGAAGGAAGGTGGCTCAGCCAGTGTCATCCGTACAGAGCAAGACAGACTGCGAGTATTTGGACCTGAAACTCAGAACGAGAAATAGATTAAATTTCTATATTTATAAAATATTACGGGCATCGAATTTGGGCTGCTTGATAGTTAGGTCAGGTCCTTTCTTTTTCTTTTTTATTTTATCTTTGTTTATATTGTTAAGGTTAAATAATGCACTTATTCATTTTTGTTTGTGTGTACATTGGTTCAGTACAAATTATTTGTCACTACATAGTAAGCAACAATATGTATATAAAGAAAAGAACAATGATAATTATAAAGCTATTATAAAATTTGATTTAATATATACTTTTACAAACAGGAAAAAAACATACATATTATTATGTTCAAATAACAGACAATTTATTTCTGATACTACACATATATCACAATCGTGTGATAGCTTTTTGGTTTAATATGTATACTTGTCAAACCTAAAAAAATTAATATGGTAATGTTAGTGATTGTATATTGTATCCATTGCAAGTCCTGTTTATCTAAGTATACTGTCAATGATTAATAGCAAGCAATTGAAATTTGGTTTTTTGAATGCTGGATCTCTTTCAACGAAGCATGATGAGTTTTTTTTAGCTATGAGCCATCACTCAGTAGATATAATGGCCGTAAACGAAACATGGTTAAGAGTGGGAGAAGAAAGTCGTGCTCCAGTGGTGCCAGGTTATAGATTACGACATATACCGCGCCCCCTGACTATTCGTGGTGGACGCGGAGGGGGTGTGGCATTCTATATTAAAACTGGTATAAGTGCACATACACAGCTTCACCCTCATCACCCTAGTGTAGAGCAAATGTGGATTAGTACCACCGTTAAAACAAAAAAAATATTAATAGGAACTGCTTACAAACCACCCTGGCTTGAGTTAGATACTTTCTTAGATGCAGTCACAGAAAGCCTTTGTGCACTAGCGCCATATGACAATATCATCCTGCTAGGAGACTTTAATGTCAACATGCTAGACGTGTCGAGCAGCAATAGAAACAAATTCAATCAATTTCTCATCTATAGTAACTTGACCCAAATAGTGCCGGTTGCCACGCATTTTGTCGGTGATAGTGCTTCGCTTATTGACGTCATCTGTACTGACGCGCGGTATAGATCTGTCCATGTAAATTGTATAGTCGAACTAAGCCACCACTCTTTCATTACCTGCGAACTCTTATTTAAAAAGGAGAAACCTAGGTGTAATATAATAACCTATCGTCCGTTTACAGATATTGTTTTAGAACTTTTTGAGCGTGACCTTG
The DNA here is from genome assembly GCA_944739405.2 of Euclidia mi. Taxonomy (NCBI): domain Eukaryota; kingdom Metazoa; phylum Arthropoda; class Insecta; order Lepidoptera; family Erebidae; genus Euclidia; species Euclidia mi. The sequence goes on along the minus strand of OX123186.2, from coordinate 53,921,840 downwards.
ACTTGATTCCGTGGCATACAATTTGTAATATGCAAAATGTAAATGACATGGTTTCTCTGTTCAACACCTTTGTGACACAGATTTTTGATGCCCATGCCCCAGTAAAAACAAAAGTTTTCAAAGATGCCCCGACCCCCTGGATAACAGACACAATCAAAACTATGTTCAGACTAAGAAATGCAGCTCATGAACGGTTTCGTCGGACTGGGCTGGAAGCTCACAAAGAATACTATAAAAGTTTAAAAAATCAAGCTATTATCTCCCTTGCCAGTGAAAAAAGTGCATTTTATGCTAAACAAATTAATGACAATATTAAAGACTCAAAGGTCCTTTGGAAAAACTTGAAAAGACATGTTCTCCCAACCCATAAAAATAGTGAGCTTCCAGAACAGTTCGACGACCCTGATGCTATTAACTTAGCATTCTTGGATGTGCCTGGCAAGTCTATATTGTGTGCTTCAGAACTCAGGAAATTTACAGAAAACCACTATAGTACAGCCAGATTCACACTTAGAACTGTGAGTCAAGAAACGGTAGCGAATGTTCTGCAGTCCATCAAGACAAGTGCGCAGGGGGTGGATGGTATATCAATTCAAATGATACGTCTAACACTTCCACAGTCTCTGGGGGCCATTACGTCAATTGTTAATAAGTCAATAATAACAAATTGCTTTCCAGACCTGTGGAAGAGAGCCATTGTGCGACCTATACCAAAGAAAAATGATCCCCAAACACATAAGGATCTCAGACCCATTAGCATCTTGCCTTGCTTGTCAAAGACATTGGAAAGGGTGGTACAACAGCAGGTCTCAGAATTTCTGGAGAAAAATAGCATACTTCCAGACTTACAATCAGGATTTAGGAGGGGTAGAAGTACAGCTACAGCTTTGGCAGATGTTGTGGGCAACATTATCGAGGGAAGGGACCGTGGGGAAGGGTCGATTTTGGCTCTGCTGGACTTCTCCAGGGCGTTTGATGCCATCAGCACCAGCCTGCTGCTCGCCAAGTTGCACTACTATGGTTTTGAACCTGACACAGTGAAATGGTTCGAAAGCTATTTGACAGATCGATTTCAGCAAGTGGAAATTAGAAACAATTCGGGATCTATCTCCACTTTCCCTCTACGACCTGTCCTCAGAGGAGTTCCCCAGGGATCATTGATCGGCCCACTTCTCTTCATTCTGTATACTGCTGATATTACAGGATGCTTCGAACATTGTAATTATCACATGTATGCAGATGATACTCAAGTTTACATGTCCTTCCCAGCCAAAGATACTCAACAGGCAGTTGACAAAATCAATACTGATCTTTCGGCAGTTGCATCATGGGCAGAAAGAAATTCCTTGGTGCTAAATTCAAAGAAATCTCAGTTTATTGTGATGGGCAGTAAAAAACAGACAAGGGACATTATTTGTGCAAACCCAATAGTAAAAATAAGAGGCGAAGTAATCGAAAGAGTGGAGGTTGCGCGTAATCTAGGACTTATTATTGACCCGGAATTAAGGTTCGAAAATTATATTAATGGTGTTGTTAGAAATTGTTTTTATAGACTTAAAATATTATATAGGATACGGCAGTTTCTTAATGTCAGCACCAGAAAGTTATTGGCGGATAGTTTGGTTTTATCGCGTTTGAATTACGTCGACACTGTCTATGGTCCATGTTTACTGTCTCGGACAGAACGATTGATACAGCGAGTACAAAATGCGTGTGCTCGCTTTTGTTTCAATATACCTTGGCGTACGCATGTGACTTCCTACTTAAATAAAAATGATTTAATCAAGATGACAGCTAGAAGAAAGTTACACTTGGCTAATTTGTTGTTTGGCATCATTCAATCACACAAACCTGCATATCTTTATAAGAAATTGCAATGGAGGCATGAAAATAATCATTACGCCACTCGGCCCATCACAAATCCATTAGCTATTCCACAGTACAGAACTTCTGCCTTCAGGGGATGTTTTAAGTATGCAGCTACTCACTGCTGGAACAACATACCGCCACCACTCCGATCCCTAAAAACCAAAACTAATTTTAAATACCACTATAGAAAATATCTACTCAGTACACAACTAGTCAATTAACCTGAAATTACCTTATAAGGATTCCCCAGTCCTGTTGATCTAGTGTTTTGCAACATGGTCGGCTAAGCCAGTGGTCTTGAATTTGGCTCCCAGTAATTCCTTGTATGATGAGTGCAATCACTTGATCTCAGCCTGGGTGAAGTCTGTCTGTAATAGATGTTCAAGTCTCACATATATATATTCTAAATATTTATTTGGGTGGGCAGTGTCTCAAATGCTGCAGGCGGCTGTCATGTTAAAGCATTGCCAAGTTTTGGTATATGCTGAACTTGTGACATATGTACCAAATATAAAAGTAAGTATGTAAATTTGCAAGTTCAGTGTTTAATCACATACTACACTGCATTAAAAATTCTATTTTTGACCCATTTTTTACTATGTATTTATAATAATATGATATACTGTCATGGATACCTATACTTAATAATACTTGCTGAACCTGTTTGATTTTTCATTGTAACTATTTGTTGCAAATTGCAGTTGATATTAATTTAATTTTGTATATATGTGTAAAATTTTATGGATAATTTTAAATCACTTGTCAGACAGTCACTCAGTAAGTACTTACTTGCATACTATACTTGTACCTATCTCATGTAATCAGCAAAAGCAACATAACAATTATTATGTTATAAAAAATTGTTTACCTACTTACCTGTGTGATTTTAGTTTGTAAGATAATTTGCCATTCAGATTAAACACCATTCTGTTCTATGTATTTACCTATATAGTTGAGTTTTTTTGTACTTTCGGTTAATGGCAGTGATCGATATATCGATGTTGTCCGGCAGTGGCGGCAATAATTAGTATCGTGGTCGAGATACATGCGAAATGAAACATTGAAGATTACAATGATTACATAATCTTGTTTATTTTTGCGCGCGGAAGGTAATGAAGGTATTACAAGTTACAATACCGCTGTTGGCGTCTGTGCACATCTCGCTCTTCGAATGCTTTGTCTCATTTCAACCTTGCTCGTCACGATGCAGTTTTTGCCACGCTTAGCCGTTTCGCCAAAACCTTTAGTATCACTAGCATGCGTGTTTATGTTAAAGCATGGAAATTATATCTTTATGTTGTTTTTGTTTTTATTATGTAATTGAATCGTATTTCTGACACTTGTCTTTGTTTATCGATTATGTAACGTAATCGTGCGTAATCGTATAGGTGACCCATATGGAATGTGTCAATGTCAGAAATTTACCGGAATGTGCATTCACGAATGTTGTTTGATATAGAGTAAAGCAAAAAAAAAATGTAATCCTGGGCTTTTTGCTCATTGTATAAATTATTTTAAAATATTATTTATGTTAAATGTTATAATATAGTTGTTAAATTGCTTATTGGTTTTGACGTCCGCGTCTACTGAGGAGCCAGTTGAAAACCAGCGCAGGGCGCATACGTCCGGCATTATGCTGAACTGGCCTCCTATTTTTATGCAGGCGACAGGCGTGTACAGATTATTGTAATCTCTTTTTGTTCATATTGTCTTGTTTGTTCATGTCTTTCGTCTGGTAGAAATAAACGCTTTTTCTTTCTTTCTTTCTTCTTTCTACCTACTGTGTTATTTACTGAAACTTTTATTAATAAACCGAAATACGTCGCACAACAGCAGATGTTTGCTACATTCCTGAGCGCTGTGCGACTAAGACCCGAGATTTCCGGTTCATTTATCTGATGCCTCATCATAGTTCCGTTGCAGCCGGATGCAGGTGGTCAACGGTTAATTGATTATCCGGTAGTTAACCGGGCGAAGCTTTCTTGACACGCCGACGAACCCGGTTATGTTTGTAAAGAAGCTTAATGCAAATTATTTAAGCCGGTTACGTCAGGCTTTTCAATGTTTTGATTGGCTGTCGGTTGGTTACTTTGAATGTTCGACGTTTAAAATTGTTATGGTGACGTTGTTTTGGGATGAAGATGTGAACTTAGATAAGTTCTATTTTTAAGTTTATAATAAACATAGATAATGTCATGATGAATAATGTAATGATAGATAGATGGCGCCACCATCTAATAAAGTCTTAAGGCTAGCGTCCACTAGGCTCGCCGAGCCGAGCCGAATCGAAACGCAGAAAGTCGCCTCCTATATATTTCTATGAAACTGCGTTCATTAGCGACGAGCCGCGGCGCGCCGAATCGAATCTACCGCGCGCATCGCTCGTCAGGCGAATTTCTGCGGCGACGCGTTTCGACTCGACTCGGCGCGCCTTAGTGGACGCGGGTCAGCGGATGAGTGTAGACGGGTACTACATGGCGTAAATACCTACATAAAAATCGAAATGAATGAAGAGCTGTTAATTTCGCTAGTTCAGAAATATACTGAACTTAATGATCATGACTGCCTCATTAGTCTCGCGGCATAAATTTGCGTGTGGGATTGGGAGGTCTCCTCGGGTTCGGTTCCCGGGTCGGGCAAAGTGTTATTGGGTTTTTCTGTTTGGAAATTCTCAGTAGCAGCACGGAGTCTGGTAATGTACCCGGTACGGCAATAGGCTCGCCCCTTATTACGTGAGACCTGAAAATTTATGGCGAAATGTGCGTGTAATATGTGTAATATTACCGCTACGGCCTACCCCTACGGGGGATACAGGCGTGAGTCTAAAAAAAAATTATGATCATGAAGATACTCATTAATTAATCTCATTATCATGACGAGCAGCGTAGACAAAATATATGGTAAGAAATAGCGGGAATAATGAACGAATTTGAAACAAGAACATTTCTTCGTCCGAGCTATTCATCATTGACAACACAAGCACAACCTACAGCAGCCAGTCACCGACTGCTGGCTTCGATTCGATTCGTCTGTAATGAACGCACAAGGATAAAATGCGACTCGGCGCGATTCGACGCGGTTCGAATGTAGTCGACACCAGGCTTTACTTTTAAGTGCTCCGTATTTTGTATCATTTAAAAATAGTTAAAGTGAATATATAAGTGTAAATGTTATGTAAAAATCCTAAACAGACTCTAAAAAAGCAGTGTTAGTGTTTGCAACTATATTTTAACACGAACTTTATTAAACAAAAGTGAGCAATACTGTGCAGAATAAACTGTAGTAAAGTCATCAATAAGTGATACTGTATTACGATAAACTTTAGGCCTAATAACATAAATAAACGATCAACATAAAAAAGTGCATAAATAAAACTATACGGACTAATTTAATCACTAAATGTGTAAAAATTAATGTGTCGGTGACTTGATAAACTCAGTGCAAAAAATTCCAGACACATGAGTCATCCCAACAGCCCCGCCGATTTAAAAAAATTTAATGAGACAATAGAGATCACCAATTTCGACTCAAAGACTAACAGTTCACTTGGCTCCGTCGTAGTCGGACCGGTACGAAACCGCTAAAGCTGTAGCGGGTTCGCGTCCCACATATACCTAGTCATTTTTGTGATTGTTTCTACAAAAATGAATTTTGTAGAGAATATTACATTCAGACGCACTCGGACTAAATCCAACCCAAATGATATAAGTGTGCAGTCACATGAACTTCACCTAGATGGCACCACTAATACTCTACCTGAGGTGTCAGACGATGAGGATGAAATGTCAAAGCTAAAACAGCAAATTAGTAAATTAGAAGCAGAACTAAACAGTGCTCACAGTGAAATAGAAACGCTCACTTTAGAAAACAATGAGCTTAGACAATCGAAGGAAGAAATCCTTAAAAAAAATGAAATATATAAAAAGCTCATCAGTAGTCCCACAAAATTCAAAACAACCACTCCAAAAAGAACAAAGAAAACATGGACAAAGATTTAAACACGAATGCCACACAATACAAGAATTTATCATTAGAAAAATGTAATAAAATTGTAAACACTCTTGACACAGATGACAAGAAGATTAATTTTATTACATTACAACATAATTATCACATCCTATATGAGGTAGGTAGGTATAAATTAAATTATAAATAGCGTTAAATATGAAAAATAAAATATAAACGTAACTAAGTCTTAAAATAGTATACAAAGAAATATATACAGAACATACAAAAACATATATACAGAAAAAGAAAAATAAAAAAATTTTGAGCGCGTCATGAAATTCATCCACATCGCCGTCAACTGGCAGCGTGCCCAGAACGCTGGCAGCGTTGCCACGTTGTATGGCGATACTTGCCTTCTGGGCCAAATACAACCCAGCCTTCTGGTCACGCGAGGCGTCGACAAGTCTCTTTGCGATGTCTCTAAAAAGAGATCTCGCACTTGGACCCCATGGCCCCAACGTTTCGACCCCAAACGGCTCAAATACGTAATCCCCTACTAGGTTTAAGTATTTGCGCCATTTGAGGGTCTCCGCTGTAGCAGCAGCAGCGCCCGCACAACCGGCTGTGCTAGGAAGATGTGATGGCGCGAGGGTATCGACACACGTTGCGTCCCATACCAAAGGCCTACCCAACTTCCATGGTAGTAAACACATACCGTCTGGTCTTTTGCCGTCGTTGCGTACCAGGCCCTGAGGTTCAAGGTGGGCTGGAACGCCAGCGGAGACAAGAGCCCGACGGAGAATGTCATTAAGGTTGCCGTGTCGTGAAATACGACCTGCGCTCCTGCTGCATGATAGGCCATGGTGACCAAGGCTGTCGACAGCCTCTCCACAGTGACAGCGATGTGGAGTAACACATGGCGCGCCTAAACGGAGGCAAGACGCGATGCGGAAGGTCGTATCGTCCAGCATGGTACCGATGTTGGACGATGGCAGTGCTTGAAGCCAGAGGCCCGACTCCCACTCTCCCACAGCCAGTAGGCGAGCACGCTCTGCAGCATTAGACGATGTGCTAAGAAGGTTTTCTCGTATTCTGCTGCAAAGCGGCCCATCCCACTGCCTCTGAGAGGATAGGTTTCGGGGTAACTCAGTGCTTGAACAAGCTCTTCTCCAAGCATTCAGTCTCGCTCTAGCGTCATTAGTGAACGCACGCTCGTTTGTCTAGGAATTCCAGTGTTTCTCAAACTCTTAGCATCATGTTTACATGTGTACGTTGTAACTCGCAACACACTGAAGGACCAGTCTGTAGTGTGTGCAAATGTCATTACGACTATCAATGTTCCGGAATCACTGAAGGCGGATATCGAAAACTTGGCGAAAGAAAAAATAACTGGCGTTGTCCAAAGTGTAAGGCAAGCCCGTCTCCATCGATAGCAAGCTCACCACAAACAGCACATACAGACAGGATTCAAGAACAGCTCAACAAGATCATGTTTGATCTGGCCCCTTTGGCGTCGCTAGCATCTGACGTCAAGGAAATTAAAAATGAAATAAGTGGGCTCAAGGAATCTATTGAAATGGCACATGAGCTTATCAGCAACTTTTCGGGAGTTGTAAAAGCACTTGAATCTCGAATAAACCAGGTCGAAAAGGTCGCAAGTGAGGTGCCTCAACTAAGATCTGAAGTAGACAGGCTCAACCGTGAACTGCAAGAAAGAGACCAATGGGCTCGGGCTAACAACGTGGAAATTCGTGGTGTACCACAAAAACCAGCAGAAAACCTATATGATGTGGCGCAAAAAATTGGAACCCTGTGTGATTTCTCTGTCAGGAAAGAAGATATTAATTATATAGCGCGTATACCCACACGAACAGCGAATACCGAGAAACCAATCGTTGTCTGTTTCAATAGCCGGTACACTAAGGAGGAGTTCATTGCGGCATCCCGTAAGTGTAAACAGCTTAATACGACTCATTTGGGATTTTCATCGTCTTCACACTTCTACGTTAATGATCATCTTACTACAGCTAACAAAATTCTTCTAAATAAGGCAAGAGCACTTGCAAAAGAAAAATACTTCCAGTATATATGGGTGAAACACTGCAAAATTATGGCGCGAAAGTCGGACACTTCACCAGTATTTTTTATAAAGTGCGAAAAAGACCTGCTGAAGATAACGCAATAATGTATAATTCACAATTATATTGGAAATTAGGTAAATACAGTTTGAGAACCGCATACATCACACTAACACTTTTTAATCTAACCCACAATTGTCACTGTATGATTCATAATGGATCTGTAGGCCAATCTATCCAACCAAATCCGATGCCTCACAATCAGCTTTCGCCCTTATGCGCACGCGAATACATCTACGATAACAGCTGTTTGGCCTGCGTCATTTGTTGTACACAAAGTTTTAAACCGCACATATCAGTTAATCTATTAATCTTACTTCTACCGCGTTATTTTTATGTTGCATTATTCACCTATAATTATTTTTATAACATGTTCTATTCGTTCAACCTAATATCACTACCACAGGTTACCGATATTGGTTTGATTGTTGTTTATGTTTCACGCAGCTTAACTACTGCTAAAAAGTTTAAAATATCAAGTGATTTAATGAAAACGGGGCACTATTTTTACTGGTATTATTGCATACACTTACCTCCTTATTTTTATATTCGGCGCCATAATGCCGATGAATTGTTACAATTGCAGCATGTTTTAAGTATCCATTTAAAGCACTGTATTGGCTATACTTATAATATAATTCACTTGTTAAGATCACTGACTCGCTATTTTAAATTGTACACACTAATATGTTTTATTATTCTGCATCACATTAGCCATTATCTTACCAAACACAGTGTATCCGTTTAGTTTATATTATCAGAATACTCGTGGACTGCGAACAAAAACAAATGTATTTAAGCGTAATTTACGTATGAGTTCGTATGATGTTGTATCTCTTACGGAGACCTGGCTACTAGATAGTATCAGCGATAGCGAACTTTTTGATGATAACTATGTGGTTTGGCGCCGTGATAGAAATTATACAAATACACAACAAAAATATGGAGGCGGAGTGCTCCTCGCCACGCGACGCGAACTTACAACTATCGCTCGGCCCGAATGGAACTCAACTGCCGAAGATATCTGGGTAACCATTAAACATAGAACACACAATAGTAAATCTTATGATGTACATATTTGCACTATCTACCTGTGCTCCGAAGGATGCGGTCACTCATTCAATTCTCAACTACGGCATTTTACTGAAAAGTTGTCAGATATAATAAACTTATATCCCAACGATCATTTTATAATAATGGGTGATTTTAACTTATCCAACATTGATTGGGTTAGCGACGGAATAACTTTGGAGCCGCAGGGTGTTGCTGGCCAAACTCAGGTGTACTTTTTTGATACATTGTTAGAATGCAATTTAAACCAATTTAATACTTGTCGTAACATAAATAATAGGATATTGGATTTAATATTTTGTAACAGTGACCTTATCTCAACAGTAATTACGTGTGAGGACCCATTGGTACCAGAAGATATGCACCATAAATCTCTTGTTATTGAACTGAACTACTCAGATAATAAACCCCTTCGCATGAAGCCACGACACAAATTTTTATACGATTTAGGGGACTATGATAGTATTAATTACGCACTAAATGAACACCACTGGCATGAACTCCTGAGTTCGGTAAACTATTCAATTGAAAGTGCTACTAATAACTTTTATAAAATATTATACGACTTAATAGAAAAATTCATCCCTAAGAAATATATTAGTAAGACAACATTTCCTCCATGGTACACAGCTGGTTTGAACAAGATGTTAAAAGAAAAACAAAAGTATTTAAAAAAATATCGTGTTTATGGGAACACATTTGATTATAACACTTTTACTTTGTTACGTAAAAGAGCAAAGAAGCTCGAAGGAAAAGGATGGAAGACTCAATAATAAGTAACCCAAAACTATTCTGGTCATTTGTTAAGTCAAACAGAAAGGGTAGCAATTATGTACCTTCTGACGTTAATTACGAACGTCAATCCGCTAGAACTGGTGCGTCAGTATGTAATCTTTTTGCAACATATTTTCATTCGACATTCCACGCCGTATCCTCAAGCCCGGGTGATTCACTAGCTGGCAGATCTCAAACCAACAACGCAAATCACTCTCATACAATAGGCGATATCGAGATATGTCCAAGGACTGTTCACAAACTTCTTTGCTCGGTAGACCTTAATAAGGGCGCTGGTCCAGATCATATACCACCAAAATTTATTCATAAGTGTGCTAGTAGTATTACTGACCCGCTCACCATACTATTTAGAAGGTCCATTAGAGAAGGTACCGTTCCTAATGTTTGGAAAAGTGCATTTATCACCCCTGTGTATAAAAATGGAAACAGGAGGGAGGTACATAATTATAGACCTATCTCCAAACTCTGCATTTTTGCAAAAATATTCGAACGTTTGGTTTATGATCAGGTGTATAACACGTTGTCCAGCACATTCATTCCTGTTCAGCACGGGTTTCTTAAGGGTCGATCGACCACCACTAATTTGCTAACATTCGTCGACTATACAACAACAAATATGGAGTCTGGTGGTCAGGTAGATGCTGTATTTACTGATTACAGTAAATGTTTTGACCGCATAGATCATAACATACTGGTAAAGAAGCTGTCAAACGTTGGAATACATGGTAATCTGTTCCGTTGGTTTACCTCTTACATTGAAAATCGTTCCCAAGCTGTAGCATTGTATGGTTATATATCTAAATGGAATACTGTTCCCTCAGGAATCCCCCAGGGATCATTACTCGGACCATTATTGTTTAACATATTCATTAATGACGTCATACACTGTTTTAATAAAGCAAACATCTTACTTTACGCCGACGATATGAAGATTTTCACTCAAATTAATACACCAAATGATTGTGTGGCTCTGCAGCAGGATTTGGACACTTTTGAAAATTACTGTAAAACTAACCACTTAGATCTTAACGTCTCCAAATGCTGCTGCATTAGTTTTACACGGAAACCCAAGTCAAAAATCATTACGTATGATTATAAACTTAAAGGATTGAAGTTGAAAAGAGTAGATGAAGTTCGAGATCTTGGTGTTACTCACGACGCCAAACTAACATACGAATCACATGTTGATACTATTGCTAAAAAAGCTAGTAAAGCTTTAGGTTTTGTGATAAGAACATGTTCGCAATTCAAAAGTGTTAAAATATATAAAATTCTTTATTGTACTCTTGTTCGCAGCATCCTCGAGTATTCCTGTCAAATTTGGAATCCTCAATACGAGATACACATAAATAGATTGGAAGTAATACAGCGCAAATTCATGCGATTCCTACAATACAAGTGCAACATTTACGATGATTGTTATGAAACCAGATGTAAAAGACACCATATCCTTCCTTTAAAGGAAAGAAGAATAATAGCTGATGTATCACTTTTTTCAAAAATAGCGCAGTCAGAAATCAGTTCTCCGTATTTATTGTCTAAAATAAACTTACAAGTCCCTACAAAATCGATGCGGCATTATCACCCATTTTATGTGAGCCAATATTGTTTGTTTTTGGGATTTTTTTATAATTACGTGCTGATTAGGAAAAAACATGAGTTCTTCAAGTGATGAAGATATAAGTTGCACTCCCGATTCAATGAAAATGGAAGCTGAAGCAGCAATTAACAATATTTTGCCTGATTGTTCTCATTTCACTATACATTTCAACAAATAAAATATTTTATTCTTGTAATGCCGGTTTTTGTCTACTTACCTCACAATCGAGATGTAAAGCAGAATAGTTAGCTCGGGTGTAAGTACCAATTGCACCCTCGAACTATAGGCGCCCTCGCTGCGCTCGTGCGCCTAAATATCTCGGGCTACAATTGATGCCTTACACCCCTTGGCTACTAATCTACTATTGTGAACCTAATGAAACGTTTTCTACTGAGCATGACACAAACGGAAATAATACTAAATGCATTGTGAGATCGAGTAGCGAAAAAAAGGAACTGCGTAAAATCTGTATGCTAAGCACCAGTAAACGCAACAAATTATTATCAATAGCCCGAACTGAACTAAATGATTATAATATATGTAATTATGTAATGCCCGGAGGTGATACTGAAACTCTTCTAAAGGGTTTAAAATCAAAACTAATTAAGTACACGATGGAAGACTACTGCGTAATATTTATAAGTTCCGAAGACTTCACCATAACAAAAGATTATTTACAACTGATTTATACCTTAAGAAACACACTAGAAGATATTATAAACACAAACTTAATTATATGTCTACCTAGCTTTAGATGTAGTTCTCAAGCAAATATGTACAACTGGAGAATCGAACACTTTAATAACTTATTATACCTGGACGACACAATTCACGAATATGCGTACGTATTGGACACAAATCTACACTTAAATTATGATCACACCATGTTCAACACGAAGACTGGATTGATTAAAAATAGTGGCTTATATAAAGTTTTCAAGGACTTGCACACATTATTACGCGATTTACAATCATTTAAAAATCAAGACAGAAACATCTCCGTGTCACCAGGGAGTAATGATCAGGACAAACACGACATGACGTTTTTTCTGTAAAGAAAACATACACATATTGCACCAAAACATAGCAGGATTGCTGAATAAATCTGACGCCCTAGCTGTATGTTTACAAGAATTTACAGAAACACATAAGATTGAGATTGATGTAATTTGTATAACTGAACATTTCATCAAGGCTGGATTAGAGACAGGTCTTACACTGCCAAATTATCATCTCGCTGCGTTATATAGTATTGGGCATGTATATTGATAAAAAAAGGCCTCAAGTGGAGAAAATTAGAAGAGATAGCTAAACTATCAATATCTGAGATATTCGAATGCTGTGCTGTGGAAATAATTAACAGTAATGTAATTATAGTGTGTATATACAGAGTTCCAAAATCGAATGCTATAAACATATTTTTCAACAAATTGGAATCACTTCTGAAAATTGTATGTTCAAAACGTAACAAAAAATTGTTTTGGCAGGCGATTTCAATATTAATATTTTAAGAAAAAATAGGATTGTGCTGGATTTTGAATGTCTATTGTACAACTATAACTTAAATTTTGAATTTAGATAAGCTACTAGACTACAGAGTAACGCGTGCATTGACAATTTTTGTCATAATTTTTGAAAAGGATGTAAGTCACAGATTTTGGAATTCTCACTGTCTGACCACACTGCACTTGATTGAATGTCCAATTCGAAAAGTAGACGAAACCAAATATTGGCGTATTACCTTACGTGATTTTAATAATGACTATATAGATACATTTAAATCGTGTATAGAAAGTATATCCTTTGTGGACATATATAGCACGAGTGATCCAAACGAAGCCTATGAATCTTTTTTGGAAACTTTTAAACTGTTTTACGATCTCTGCTTTCCCCTTAAAATGTCCATTATTAAGTCAACACATAAACCCAAGTGGATATCGCGTGGCATTAAGATGTGCAGTAAAAATAAAAGAAGGCTGCTCTGGAAATATAGGTTAAACCCAAATAAAACAAATAAACTAGCTTATACAAATTACGCACAAAGATATAAGCGCATAATTAGGCAAACTCAACGTGCCCAAAATATTTACAATATAAAAGCATCTAAAAACGTGACTAAAACAACATGGAAAATAATACACCAATCTAAACTAAATGCACCAAACGAACCAATATCAAAAATAATCACAAACCAAAACACCGTAATTACAAATCCACAATGTATTGCACAAGCTTTTAATGACTATTTTGTAAATAAAGTTAAGCCAATATCTACCAATCGAAATGTGACAAAAAGCATAGATAAAAACGTCAAGTCTATGTTTATGCCACCTTGCCTACCAATTGACGTCGATACCATAATAAAGAATTTTAAAAACACTAATAGTATGGGATATGACGATATTCACACGAAAATAATTAAATCAGTTGGGTCAATCATTTCAAAGCCTATTAGTCATATTATCAATTTAAGTATAGGCACTAGGATATATCCAGACAAATTAAAAATATCGGTGGTCAAACCTCTGTTCAAAAAAGGAAACAAAGAGCTTATGAACTGTTATAGGCCAATCACACTTATTCCGATATTCTCTAAAATATTCGAGAAATTTATTGCTAAACATCTCTATTCCTATTGTGAAAAAAGTAATATCTTGGCAGTAGAACAAAAGGGGTTTAGACATAACAAGACAATAAACAGAGCAATCTATGACTTTTTAAATGTAATTATGACTAAAGTAGATAACAGAATACCAGTATGCGCCATATTTTGCGATATGACGCAAGCCTTTGATTACGTTACGGTTAATAAAGTTACGGAGTACGTGGCAATATAAACAATCTAATAAAATCTTACCTCACCAATAGAAGACAATACACAGCACTTAAACAAATCAATGTCGTAAATAAAAACGAAGAAACGTACACATCTCATCTAAGGACAGTTCATTACGGAGTGGGACAAGGTAGTGTATTAGGACCTTTATTATTCATTTTATATATCAATGATTTGCCCAAAGTAACTAATCATCCCGATACTTTATTTGCGGATGACAGTACCATAGTTATAGAATGCAAGAATCGTGCTTGCTATGAAAGGGACATTAATAACACGCTATGTAATATTATAAAATGGATGTATGATAATAATTTAATGATTAATTTAAGCAAAACTAATTTAATACAATTTTCACAGAGACATAATATCATTACAAATTTAAATATAATATACGATGACATAAAAATAAATGAAATTGACGCTACTAAATTTTTAGGTCTACACATTGATAATAAGCTTAATTGGAAAATACAAACTGAAGAGCTATGTAAAAAAATCAGCACAACAGCTTACGCGCTTTTTAAGCTTGCACCACTTCTTAATGAAGAAGGTATACTTAAAGCATATCACGGAATGACCGCATCCTACCTAAGATATGGCATAATATTCTGGGGAAATGCGACAAATAAAGATATCGTTTTCAAATCTCAGAAGCAATGTATTCGAGCAATGTTCAAATTAAAATCTACAGAAAGCTGTGTACCTTATTTAAAAAAGTATAACATTCTGACACTACCATCCTTATTCATTTTTGAAACGGCTGTTTTTGTAAAGTCGAACGCGGAACGGTTTGAAACATTAGGTGACAGTATTATTCGCAATAGAAGAACGCATACTTGCAATAGAATTCGAATACGGAAAGCAAATACTGCATTACTGCACAAAAGTATATTTTGCATGGCACCTGTCATATATTATTATAAATACCCACAGAAGAATAACTAAAGCATGGAATGAACGATATTTTTATGAACAAATTGAATATAGCTACACTCTTCACTCATATGACAAATTAGAGTTGCCAGAAGAAGATGGCACTATGTTTGTCAGTTAGGGCTAAAGACCATTTGAACACAAATTTCGTAACTTTTTAATTTTTTAGTGATTGAGCAAATCCGCTATCGATATCGATCAAAGTTTCAATATAGGTTCAAAATCTAACAGACTTGTAAAGTATAGTAAGTATGTAATACATTCCGTAAGTTTGTGTCCACAGCAGTCAGAACGCTAGTTAATCTATAATTTTTTGTTTCAAATGGGTACACAGTAGCACATAATAATGAACTGTCACAGCATTTTTTTTTAACTTCAAGCTAATCTCACGTGTTTTGTCACCAGTCGCGCGGGAAAGGTATTTTTTAATAACACTGTTATTTTTCACGTGATCTAATATTATCAAATCCTTCTTCACAATATTTTCGTTTTGCAAACTATCAAGTAAACGTGAATTCATAGCAATGTTCTTTTTCATCAGACGTTTAGACCGTTGTCTTATAATATATTATAATATATTATAAATATATTATATTATAATTAATTTATTTTTAACAAACGACTTTTAACAAGCTGCTCAAGGTGAAAAACTTCTTTTTGTAGCTTTTCTATTGTACGTAAGTGTTTAGCGCACACGATTTTCATCGCTTCTGTACTTACTGGCGGAGAAATTGTAACTAACGTAGGCGCTTTAGTGCTGGTTGTCAGAGAAACAGAAGATGTCTCAATTATGGAAGGCGCACGCGTACACTAAAGAAAGAAAAAAGCCACGTTTTAATGCAAAGCACTATATTAAAATAAATAAGCATACCCTTTGTGTTTGCCACCCTAGCAATCACTGATGATACCTGAAGCTTGATTTATAGGCCAAAGCCGATTGATAAAAAGTACCTTACACCTTTTTCTGTACTCCCATTACTCCCAGCAACGTGCATTGAACTTTTTATGATCGATTGAGTAGTCAAAATGTGAAAGATTAACAAATAAATAAATTCACTTACATTTATAATAGGTATTACTAAGGATATGGTAAAACTATGAAATAGTGGATGTCACCTAACAGCCTGGCCACGAACGGCCGCGACACGCTGAGCGACAAGCGATTTCAATGTTCATGCCGCTCTCTATTCTGCCGCCGGCGCTGTCACCTCAGTGCAGAACTAAACTGCAGAAATAAACATCGAAATCGCTTGTCGCTTAGCGTGTCGTGACTTTTCGTGTTAACAGTGTTACTGCAGGTAGCTGGCTGAATACTGTTTATAACATACATACATAGTATATATGTATGTTTATCCATTATCTAGTACCCATAGTACAAGCTTCTGCTTAGTTTGGGACTAGATGGTGTTGTGTGAATGTGGTATAATATTATTATTATTATTCCTCTTTATTTAATTTCAATCTCATTAATCTTATTTTATATAATTAAATCACTCTACAAAAAATATTTAACCATATAAAACAGGACCACGGAGACCCACCGGCATCGGGCACAGGGACCAAGCTACCGGTGGTTAGGGCTCCAGAGAGAGGAACCTCCGAACGATGCGTGTCGTGTCCAGCAATACTGCCTTCTGTATAGAGGACTTGATCCAGCCGTCTAACGAGAGCCTTTTGAGGTGGTGGTCGAGGCTCTTGGCAATAAGACCATTTACGGTCACGACTATCGGTACAATGATCGCCGAGTCAATATCCCACATGTCGACAATCTCGTGAGCTAGGTCCAAATACTTCATTTGTTTATCTTTTTCGGCT
Organism: Euclidia mi; assembly: GCA_944739405.2. NCBI lineage: Eukaryota > Metazoa > Arthropoda > Insecta > Lepidoptera > Erebidae > Euclidia > Euclidia mi. Next base: position 53,904,832 of record OX123186.2, on the reverse strand, counting down.
TTCACGAGATTCTCGTCATGGGGTATGGTGACGTCGATGATCATTGCAAGGCGCTCTAATCGGTCTATCACAACTATGTCCGGCTTGTTAGCCGCAATAGTCCTGTCAGTAATGATAGACCGATCCCAGTACAGAGTAGCACGACCATTTTCAAGAACTGGGTCGGGCACATACCTGTAGTACGGTACTTCGGAGTCGACAAGTTGGTACTTTAAGGCAAGTTGCTGGTGGACAATCCTGGCTACTTGGTTGTGTCTATGCAAATATTCGCCATTGGCAAGACGAGAACAACCGGATACTATATGTCTAAGCGATTCACCAGGCTGGTGACATGCCCGACATATGTCGACCGTCCCATCCCTTAGAATATACTTCCGGTAGTTGTTCGTCATGACAACTTCGTCCATAATCGCAAAGACAAAACCTTCTGTTTCGGCGAAGAGATCGCCGAAACGCAGCCAGGACACCGACGCTGGAAAATCTACGTCGGGCCCATGCAAGGCCCGGTAAAAACGTCCATGCAGCTCTTTACCTTTCCATACTTCCCTGCGCTCCTCTACACCAAGTACGGCAGGTTTGCGCCAGTTCTCTTTAGCCAGACCTAGCGGGGTAAGCCCTCTGTCCACTGCGACCACATCTCGGTGCACACCCGTGTCGGTGTGGAGAAAGTATTCTCTGAGATTGCACACCTCGCGATTGTGGAGGGTCTTGGCACTCAAGAAGCCACGACCCCCACACTTGCGCGGGATGTACAATCTCATCACAGACGAACGCGGGTGATGCATCCGGTATGTCGTGAGTAGACAGCGAACTTTCCTATCCAAGGCGTCCAATTCTGTTTGAGTCCATCTGAGTATGCCGAAGGAGTACATTAAGACGGGCATGGCCCAACCGTTACAGGCACGCACCTTATTTCCGCCCGATAAAAAGCTTTTTAAGACTTTCTTCAGGCGGCCAAAGAAACGTGCCTGCAACGCCTGTTTCATGCCAGCGTCATCAATGCTTAATGCCTGCGACATACCCAGATATTTGTAGGTTTCGGTTGCAGAGAGAGATCTAAGTTGTGTGAAATCTGAGAGCTCTATACTATCAGATTCCACACTCCTGCCTCGCTTTACATGCATGACCGCACATTTATCCACACCGAACTCCATCTTAATTGAATTACTAAAGCTTTCAGTTATCTTTAGTAACTCAGTTAATTGGAGGTCAGTGGGGGCAAATAGTTTGAGGTCATCCATAAAAAGGAGGTGAGAAATAACTTGACCTCTAGTCTGCAACCGATAGCCTAGCCCTGAACTTTCGAGCAAAGTGCTCAGCGGGTTCAGTGCTAGGCAAAACCATAGTGGACTCAAACTGTCGCCTTGGAAAATACCCCGCTTGATCCTTATAGGTACGCCGTACCCGCAAGGCTGTCGACATCCTGGATAGCGAAGCACCGTACTCCACTGCCCCATACATGCCTTCAAGAGGACGCATAGAGTTGCATCGACTTTGTACAGCTCTAGCACCCTCAAGAGCCACGTATGTGGCACAGAGTCATAGGCCTTCTTATAGTCTATCCAGCATGTCGCCAGATTCTTTCGACTACGGCGAACCTGTTGGCTTATGGTCATGTCAATAAGGAGTAGCTCTTTAGTGCCACGGGCCCCGCTTCTACATCCATTTTGAGATACAGATAAGATGTTATTTCTAAATATGTGTGCTTCCAATTTTGTTCTCAAAATGGATGTAAAAACTTTATATAGCGTTGGTAGGCAAGTTATTGGCCTATAGTTCGTAGGCTCCGTGGTACTACCAGCCTTAAAGAGCAGATGAGTTACGCCAGTTGTCATAAAAATTGGCAGCGATCCTGAATCTAGAGATGACTGAAATTGAGAAGCCAAACGAGCATGTGCACTGCGTAGCCATTTTAACCAGAAATTGTGCAGTCCGTCCGGTCCTGCCGATTTCCAGTTGGCTAACTGACGGACTGCACAATATACATCTATGGTGTCAATGGCTACGGGCTCCATGTGAGGTATTGCCTCACATGATCGTTTAACATCTCTAATCCAGTCATCTTCCGTATGGCTGATGGGAGTCGACCATATGTTGCGCCAAAATTCAATCGTATTCGCATCATCTGGCCGACGTCCATCATCCACACGTGGGTCAGGTCGCTCCCAATTTCAATTCTATACCAACATTAAACATACGTGAGTGCCTTCAATTGATTACTAAATACATTTTTGTTTTTGTTATTGCTTTCATCAGACAAGCCAGCGGCCCACCTAATGGTAAGTGGTATCCGTGTTTCATACACATGGCTGTGTTTACTTAGCATCATGACAGAAGCAATGGCAAATATTTTTAGTAGTGGTTATATGCTAAAAAATAGCACACTTCACAGTAACTACTGTGTGTATATTAATTCTGTCTTGTGCTTATTAAAATAATATTTTATGTTTTAATTACAGGCCCACAATCTCAAATATCACAAGCTGTTACACCGATTCAGGCTAATTATATCGATTTAGCCCCAAAAGGTACTGAAATATTTTGCAGTAACCATCTGTAATTTTTTTTAACACATTATTGGACTTGCCAATTCATTTGTTTCAAAAGTAGTGGTTTTTAATTCTGATCAAGAGGTCCCAGATTTGATTCCTGGGTCAGGCAAAGTGTTGTTGTACTATTCTGTAAAGAAATTCTTAAAATGTGCATGGAATGGTTACATTTACTTCACAGTATTTACTGTGTGTGTATTCATATCGTGATTAATAAAATAATATTAAATATTTTATGTTTTAATTACAGGACCACAATCTCAAGTATAACAAGCTGTGCTACCATCATCTGTTACACCAATTCCGGCTGAAGAGTATAATATTGATGTAGCCCCAAAAGGTACTGAAATATTTTGCAGTGAACATTTGTTTTTTTGTTCTAACATATTATTGGAGTTGCCAATTAAGTTAGTCAAAAATAAAATCTGGGACCTCTTGATCAGAAGTCAAAAATACTACGTTTTTGACTTCTGATCAAGAGGTCCCAGATTTGATTCCTGGCCCAGGCAAAGTGTTATTGCACCTTTCTGTTAAGAAATTCTTAAATTTTGCCTGAAATTGGTAACAGACGCTTAACATTTATTAGAAAAATATTGTTCGAAAAGTGGTCGGCGGATAGTCTGTTTAGTGACTGATTATGTCAGAATTTGGTTCAAACAAAGTTTGTTTATATTTTCATTAAACCCTATTGGAACAGTGCATGTTTGATTTTAAAATATTGTTTCCAGCTGGGGTTCAGGGATAATTAAGTTATGCACTTTTTCCACTAAGCCGTACTTTATTCGCCTATGTAACTTCACAATTACAATAACTGCGCCTTTAGATCACTTTCGAGTCGCTTTCCTGCTGGTTCGCTTCCGTTTCGCTTCCGATTTCACTTGTCCGCTTACTGTACGTAAACCGACTCGTACGCGGACCGAGCGCCCTTATATATGCAGAGGAACATCGATCCAGAATGTTCTGGAAGCTCCTACGTCGTCGAACAAGTCGATAGAATTTTCTACACACTTCGGGAAAATTCCAGTAGCTAGGCTTCTTCTACTTGGTACTAGATGGCGCTACGATACCCGTACGCCGCTTACTACATATCAGGCGTATGAGCTTCCTCTATTCGATACTAGAGGGCGTTACAATATGTTATGATTTCTTTATAATTACTTTTAAATTATAAAGGACAATGGCAGATCTCCATACATCAAAATGTCTGAAATTAAATTGAAGCGAACAGTAATAAAAAATATATCAACCAACTTCTCATCTCTTTGGAATGCGCGATTTTGGGAGTATCGGGCTACCCTTTTCCTGTATCGTTTGATACGATACAGGAAATATTATTATTATTATTATTATAGGCTCACGCCTGTTTCCCCGAAGGGGTAGACAGAGGCATATTAAACGCCCACTTTTTGCCAGACTTTTGATCCCACGTAATAGGTGGCAAGCCTAATGCCGCTAATCGGGATGTTTTGTTTGCCAGAGCCTCGTCCGCTGATAAGCAGGTACACCACTTGCAGGTGAGGTTGGCTTGGGACCCTACGTTCTTGGTGGTAACCCTATGCACTGATAATAAAATTGAACAAAATATTAAAATTAAATTATTCCTTTGATCGAGACATCGAATGGAGCCCAATATCCGACTCCTGTTTGGCGCTGCTACCCTAATAAAAGTAAAAGCAAGTAATTATTTAAACACTCACACTGATACGTTTAGAATGGAGGAGTAATGTTGGCACAGAATTTTCTTTTAGTCTGCGCCATCTGTCAATACTATAAAAACATTCCGCAGTAAAAAGCTTGGAACAAATTCTATGGTGCTTTCTAGGCACCCAATTTTCACCACGACATACTGCAGCAATCCACTTCTTATTTTATAAATCTTTATCACGTGAAAATCTAAAAAATAACGAGATAAAATACTGTGGATAGACATATCGATAAGATCTTTTACAACACTTGAAAAGTCGATATAAATATTATACGGCTAAATTCAAAATCATGACAGAACTGTTATAAAATAAAAATCACTGGGGTTATATAATTTAATGGCATAAATTGTCTAAATTGTATCTTACACTTCAGTTGACTGTGTTCAATTTGTAAGTACTAGGACTACCTCTATTTATATATATCCAATCTCTTTGAAGATTTAAATGGTTACTAGTTAGTCTTAAAGATTTTGTATTAGTTTTAGACACTGTTTGTTTTCCAAAATGGAAAATCTAGACATAGTCCTATTTAAAAAAACATCTGCAGGAATTTCTGGTTGAAAAATGTTATTACGATATCAGAGACTTTTTAGATGGTAAATAATATATATATATATTAAAATTAATTAATTTGACATGCCTAAACTAATAAATTTTATTAATGATATGATACTTTCCTTGACATGTTTTGTATGAAGTCTATATATATATATATATATATATATATATATATGGTGTATAGGGTTCCCACCAAGAACTTAGGGTCCCAAGCCAGCCTCACCTGCAAGTGGTGCACCTGCCGATCAACGGACGAGGCTCTGGCAAACAAAATATCCCGATAAGCGGCAATAGGCTCGCCACCTATTACGTGGGATCAAAACACTGGCGAAAAGTGGGCGTTTAATATGCCTCTGCCTACCCCTTCGGGGAAATAGGCGTGAGTCTATGTATGTATGTATGTATGATAATTATTGCTTGAGAATTATTTTTTATTTTTTGTTTGCATGTATAATTATTGTTTTAAATTGATTAATTTTAAACCAAACTGAAATAAAAATATTCTATTACATATTTTAAAATAAGTCATTTAAAATTATTAATGCATGTTTCTTTTAAATGAGATAAGCAAAATTATTGTAAGCCTATTGGTAGAACATAGTTGAACACAACCACTCTGTAAACACCTTATGTATACCTATGTTTCACAATAAAAATATTTGAATTTGAATTTGAATGTCGTAGATACATTTAGATTTTGGTCTTTAAGGAGTTTATTTATAAAATACTATAGGCACGTTGCCTGACTATAATATTCACTTGTTTTAAACGCATGCATACCTATGTTACTGTAAAAACCCGAAGTACAGTAAATCTTAAGATTTATCGTACTTCACGCTTAATACACTAACATATGTTTATGTTGCAGTCAATACTCTTAACCAGTCAAAAGTATAATTGACTAGCAAAATTAGCCAAAAGTACTTTTGACCGTATGCTTTAGTCAATAATACTTTTGACTAACCTACCTACTTATTATGAAAAGTTCTCGTACGCCGCGGATACTAGTTATGTGTAGGTACTTACCTAATAGGTTATGTTAGGTTCTCTTGTGACCGCGCACTCGAAAATAAGAGCCCTGCGAAGCAGGGCTCCGTCCACTTAGCTTATTTGGCGACTAGGTAATTTTATTCACATCTAACGAGTGTTGTGTTCTGAATAGTGCTTTTGACTGATGCTTTATCGTAGTTAAAACTACTTTCGAAGAAGAACGTCAGTCAAAAGTACTTTTAACCGCAAATTTGCAGTCAAAAGTACTAATAACCAATAATTTTCAGTCAAAACCACTTTTGACCAACCTGTTCAGTCAAAAGTACTTTTGACTGATTTTGCTAGTCAATAGTACTTTTTACTGGTTAAGAGTTTTGACTGCAACATATATACCTAAAATAAACTATAGTGTCTATCAACCGTAGGTACCTAAAGAATTAAAATATTGCTTATTTTTTACATTAATTTGAAATGAGAGAAGAGAAAATGGCAAGAAGCTACGACAAGAGACAAGATGTGAACAAAACTTCGTGTGCCATCAGTTCTACTGCGTAGGCATAACCTGTTACACGTCCCCGCTAGCCCAAGTACCTACAGGCAAAATTCATTCCTGATTAGGGCTTGTCGGACATTCAATTTAGCGTGCCGGAGAGTTGACATTGATATTTTTAACACTAGTGTCTCTAAGTTAAAAAAGACTATGTGCAACAACTTTTTCTCACATCCTTCCTAGAGGTCTATTAGAAATGAGTGTGTGTATATATTTACCTTTTTTCTCTCTTTTTCTCTTTTTTAAATTACTATGTTCATTTGTATTCTCCTACTTATCATTATTTATTTTTAAGCTATATTGTTTTTGGTAGCCGTTTCACCATCGACAAAGTTTTGTACATATATGCTAAAAGCGAAAACTTGTAATTGGCCATAGCTTAATAAAAGATATACATGTTTGTTAACTAGCTGTAAGTTTTCAAAATTCGAAAATAAATAAATAAATAAATAAACAATAGAGTCAGTAGCGCAGCTGCGCAGCGCACCTATGTAGATATATCTACATACGTTATATATAACGTATGTAGTTGATATTATTATTAAAATTAAGTAAAGACAATCGTATAATAATATAGAGTGCCTGGATTGAAGATGGTCGCACTTTTGAGATGGTATATTCAAATAGAGCACATGTTGGTAAAACTATTAATTACTTATAGGAATTCAAATCCTAAATTTGAATTCCTATATTCTTCTTCTTATTCGTTTCTTAATTAGTAAAGTGCGTGTTTTTCTGTAGGTCTTTGAGAACAGTCCTCCACGTGTTTCTTCAGAGTGGCATTGATAGATAGATCCGTAAGATGTTTGATTTGATCCCACCATCGAGTTGGAGAACGTCTTCATCATCGTATCTCTTCATCTTTCCTGTGATCATTAGTGGCTTCAAATTATTAATTTCTCTACGAGCTAGATGTCCAAAGAGGTGTGGGATTCTTTAGAGGCAGATTGTGCATAGTCTCGTGATAAGTTACAAATCTTTGAAGAATCCTATACCTATATTTTAAATATATTTTCTCATTCACGATCATACAAGCAATTAAGCTTAAAAATACTATTGGCCGGGAAGAACTTTCAGCTAAAGAAGAGCTCATGTACTTAATTATACACTGCGCAAGATAACTGTGCAACAGACGGGGCTCCTATACTACAATCCCAGAACGATGAGTGAGTAAACCATTATGCTACTTTTAACGGCCGCATTTGAAAGGAAACAAGTCCGCTAGTTGTTTGGACTTATACGACAAGCTGACTCTAATTAAAAATGAAATGAAAAAAAAATATGAAAATGTTTTATTTGCACCTCCACACAAACTTAAAAAACACTTAACAAACAAATAAACTTAAACTACAAGTACACTAGGAATATAAGAAGGTAGGTACATTATTTCTGGAATCTGGTGGCCTTACATGGAGGGCAAATAAAGCGCTGCGTCAGCTAATGTTGCAGTATAACTACAACGCTGTTATTCTCGCAGGCCGAGTAAATAAAATAATACACATAAATATTAAATAATACACCTAAATATAAAATAATACACTTAAATAATACACACATTTGATACATTATATATATAGGACAAAGAAATTGGATGAAGAACAATAAAATATATAGCATTCTAGTAAATAATAATTTATAAACTATATCAATATATTTCATATCTAATATATACATAAACACAATAACTGCGATCAAAGAGTTCCACATTTTTACTTCAATATTAACCAAACAGCGCATCATTAAACCAGAACAGTCATATACTATTACAAACATCAAATATACTTACTTTATAACAAACATAGTAGTGATAGTGTGCCACTCACACAACTTTGACAGATGTAGCTGAGAAACGTTTACTTAACTAAGTCAATTCAAGGTAATAAGGCAGGGGAGCGTTGGCGCGCATAAACATAATGTTCGATATTTAAATTGAATAGATACGTTGAAAACATTTCGTTTGATTTGTGGTTTTATTGCCTGAATGTATAATGAGGCCAGTGATGAGTTCTAATTTCCGAACGACTATTGGATTATAAGTTTAGAACTTGTTTCAATTGAAATTATGATTTGGTTTTTATGTCTTCCTCACTTCCTGTCTGTCTCTCCCAACTTTAAATTGAATGTTAGTGTACATGGGGAGTCTATTTGAAATGATGTCGAAGGCTTTATATAATTTAAAACAGATAATTTAATAAGTAAAGCAATAGGTACTGTGAAATACTACCTATGCTAATTCCAAAAGCCAATAGGGTTTGACAAAAAAAATTGTCTGGTTTACTAGTAGGTAAACATCTAAATATCTCCGAAAAATTATTATTTTATATAATATTATATATTATCCGAATATTAATAATTTTATAATAATACCTACATAGGTATTATCATAAAAAAATATTAATAATCGGCAAGTATAGACTTGACCAATATTTTGAAACTGGAGAACATGTACTTAATATATGAGACAGGTAAAGTCTTCCATTGAAGTTTCAACTAGTACTGAACAAGGTAGTTAAGTTTCTCATTGTTTGAGGTTCACGTTCAAAAACTTGAACGTCAATATCATAAGCTTGCTTATAATAAGGTGTTATCAAGTGTCTTGACAGTAGGCCCTCGACCGCGGAGCGTCTCTAGATAATTGACGCCCGGGAAATTACATGTCGGGCCGCAGACAGTTGTTGATGACGTCACGACACTTGATTATAAACGATTTATTTCACAAATGCTGCCAGCGATACAGCACCAGCCGAGTGTGCGCCTAATGTGGTTAGTTAATAAAACTTGAGGTGGATACGTTACGATATAGAAGATGAGATAGCAGCTGTTGGAGTTATGATAGCGTGCTGGCTGTATGGTATTTTTTTTTAAGAATTGCAGTGCTGTGGGTTTATAGAGTGCAAGCTATTACCTCTGTAACGTAGTCCAAGGCTTTATGTTCTTGTTGAATGTTGTCCATTTTGTCATTGGGATTGATACAACAAAAATTGTGACAACCCTGGGCTGCTTCTTTGAATCCTAGTATTGCAGAAGAAGGAAGATATCATTTTTGTAATTAAAGGCTGTGAGATTGATAATCAAAGGTTTACAAACATTTCTGGAGAAAAGTGCATTAAATTATATGTGTGGTTACTACAATACTCATTTTAATGAAAGCGTGATGTTATAGTAACATACCTAATACTCAAGTCAAATAATAGGCATTCCAATGAATCAATATTTGTTACATTGTTCTTGGAATTTGTAACTGTAACTTCTAAAGGAGGCCATACAATCTCACAAAGTTACTTTGCATTACTTGCATGAAATCGAAATGTTTCGAACACAACCTTAACGTTATTATGATGCCGAGATATTGATTCTCACTAAACATTGTGAGAACATCTCTTGCAATATAAATTTACGACTTGCAAAGTATCGGGGGCACTGCATCTGTATTCTAAGAGGGTATTTTCGACGCAAGCGAAGATAAAGATTTCAATTATGTAATAGACTTATTTTTGCTTTGAACATTCAATTTTTACATGGAAAAGGTTTCTTCGTTTGTTTACTAGGAATAATTCACAGTAAACAATGTTTTGGTAATGCATGTGTTGGCAAGGTAAGTATAGGTAATTATTTCATAATTTTCACCGTTAGGTAGAATGACTCGAAAATACTATTTATGTAGGTAACAATATTTTTTGCCAGTGTCGAAAAGCGAACTTGCAGCCATGTGTGTAATAAATACTAAATAACATATTTATCACACATACAACTCACGAGCAGCAGTAGCAGTAACAATTTCTTAAAAATTTCGCCACCATGGAGACGTTTTAATCTTAATTTATTTTAAAATTGTTCAAATAGCGGCGATAGCCCAGTTTTGTACCAGGTACCCCGGGCACACACCTCTGACTTTTCGAAGTTATGTGTGTATTAAAAATGTTAATTATCGCTCGCCTAACAATGTGCCCGGTAGATGGCAATAGGCTCGCCCCCTATTACATTGGGACGGAAACATAACTGGCGAAGTGTGGGCGTGTAATACACCTCTGCCTACCCTTTCGGGGATAAAAGGCGTGAAGTTATGTTATGTTATTAATTGTTCAAAAGAGTTCTTGTTGCTGTATTATGAGCTTATACTGATATTTCCATTCAAAATACGTTACTTAGTTAAATAATTATTGCTACAAGACAGGACTAGTAAATATATTTTATTATTAGCTGTTTCCCGCGGTTTCACCGGAACTACTTCACGTACCCAGTTAATTTATAGCCTAACTTACTCCTTGGTACATCAGCTATCCGCCAGTGAACGTCCCGTCAAAATCGGTCCGGCCGTTCGATTAGCGAAAAGAAACAGACAGACAGACGGACAAAAATGGTAAAAAAATGTCATTTCGGTATATGTACCGTGTATACATCCTTATGCATTTAGTAAAAAGCGGTTATTTTAATATTACAAACAGACACTCCAATTTTATTTATGTGTATAGATTTAGGTATCTACTTATTCATGGTGTAAGCATGGCACAAAGCCTTAAGCATTTTATAAGGCAATAAATCTCATGAAACTTAGAACTATAAATGAAATGTTGAGTTCATAATTAGATAATAAATCATTCAAAAGTTTTTAGTGCTATTATGCTGTAAACGAAATTTACGAGTATGCTTTTGTATGCTTCAAAGTATTGCTCGGAGTTAATCTTACTCACTATTTAAAAATGTAAGTATCAACTATCGCTGATTCTATTTTCAAATAAAATAATTTTGTACATTCCAACGAGTTATCATTGAATGGAATCACTGCCTCTTTAGGTTTTCCAAACTTGATTATACTCTGGCCCAATAATTGGCAATGGCAAACGCAGCTCTAGTGGTATATTATAATAATAATAATTATTATTTTCGGCTCTGTATATAAACTATTGTCTAAGTCTCTTGTTACTTTTTGAGACGTCACACAGAGAACACACAAACCACTACGAACAAATAGCGCCCTAAAGATCTTTTAAAATTTGTAAGCTCTATGAAAATACCTATGGGCATAACTAGTAGCTAGTTAAAGTCCTGAATATAAACTATCCGATATGACTATACCTACCAACTGCCATATCCTTTACATCCATTCACAGGTCATTGCTGATCTCAAGCCTCTTTAAATTTACTCCACAGGAGTGCACTGAGTCTATAGGAGGACATCATCATCATCATCATCATCAGCTTGCAAGAGTCCACTGCTGGATATAGGCCTCTCCAATGGCACGCTACTGAGTCCGATTTTCGGCTTTTCGTGTCCAGCCGCTGCCAGCCACTTTGCGTATATCGTCACTCCACCTAGCCGGAGGACCTCCTACACTACGTTTGCCAAGGCGCGGTCTCCACTCTAGAACACGACTACTCCAACGGTTATCGGCCCACTGCCACTTCAGCTTGCTAATTCTTTGAGCTATGTCGATTACTTTGGTTCTCTGTCGGATCACTTCATTACGAATTCGATCCTTCAGAGAAACTCCGAGCCTAGCCCTCTCCATAGCTCGCTGAGCGACCTTAAATTGGTGGACCAGTCGCACCGTCAGGGGGTGTGACGAAAAGACTTGACGGAGTTTCCTATATGCTGCCCAGCCCAGCCGTATTCTCCTGCCAGCCTCCTTCTCGAAGTTGTTCCTACCCGACTGCAAGCTTTGACCAAGGTAGACGTACTCCTGAATAACTTCGAGAGGGGCCCCATTTAGGGTAATCGGTTCCAGAGAGACATGTTCATTGTTTTTGAAGAACAGAACGACAACGCTCTTGCTCCACGCCTTTAGAGTTCTCCCCGAGAAGAGGACAGAATTAAATATGCGTTGGAGCTGCACAAGTATAGGTTTCCCACCTGCCTTTATAGTTTAGCAGCTCCGTCGTAATTCCATCGTCCACGGGGGCTTTTCCATTTTTGAGCTGTCTTAGGGCTACCACGACTTTGTCCAGGCTGACATCTGGCAACTCTTCCGTGAGGTGGCGGGTTAAAGTGGCTCTGGGATCCTCGGAGTCGGATTGGGGACGAGACGCCTTCGAGGTGTAGAGGTTGCCGTAGAAGCTCTGTACCTCCGCAAGAATCTCCGGCCTAGAAGTGACGACTTTCCCGTCTGACGTGGTCAGCTTCGTCAGATGGCTTCGACCTAAATGCTGGATAAAGACTTTCGACCCCCGATTTCGGTCGATCGCTTCTTGAATAGAGCGTGTATTGGAGCTACGGAGGTCGCGTCTTACCAGCTTGAAGATCTGTTTATTTAGATCTGAAGAAGCGCCTGTCGGGTTTTCTCGTCGCGTCTCTATTAGTTGCAGAGATTCTCGCGAAAGTTGAGATCTCCTGCCGGTGTGATGCGTCTTAAAAAGTTTCGTCCCCTCATCTCGCAGGATTTCCACTACTTGCTCGAGTTCCTGGTCCGTATCAGCGTCTATTATGGTTTCCAAGGCAGCGAACCGGTTTTCCAGTTTTAGCTGGAATGTTTCAGATCCAACCACGGATTGGAGGAAATTTGGTCGGAGCGTAGACTTCATAAGGCGAAAGCGTTCGAGCTTATAATCAATATTTAGAGTGCCTCGTACAAGTCGATGATCACTTCCAGTGTTGAACCTAGTGATCACGGAGATATACCACGACTTTGTCCAGGCTGACATCTGGCAACTCTTCCGTGAGGTGGCGGGTTAAAGTGGCTCTGGGATCCTCGGAGTCGGATTGGGGACGAGACGCCTTCGAGGTGTAGAGGTTGCCGTAGAAGCTCTGTACCTCCGCAAGAATCTCCGGCCTAGAAGTGACGACTTTCCCGTCTGACGTGGTCAGCTTCGTCAGATGGCTTCGACCTAAATGCTGGATAAAGACTTTCGACCCCCGATTTCGGTCGATCGCTTCTTGAATAGAGCGTGTATTGGAGCTACGGAGGTCGCGTCTTACCAGCTTGAAGATCTGTTTATTTAGATCTGAAGAAGCGCCTGTCGGGTTTTCTCGTCGCGTCTCTATTAGTTGCAGAGATTCTCGCGAAAGTTGAGATCTCCTGCCGGTGTGATGCGTCTTAAAAAGTTTCGTCCCCTCATCTCGCAGGATTTCCACTACTTGCTCGAGTTCCTGGTCCGTATCAGCGTCTATTATGGTTTCCAAGGCAGCGAACCGGTTTTCCAGTTTTAGCTGGAATGTTTCAGATCCAACCACGGATTGGAGGAAATTTGGTCGGAGCGTAGACTTCATAAGGCGAAAGCGTTCGAGCTTATAATCAATATTTAGAGTGCCTCGTACAAGTCGATGATCACTTCCAGTGTTGAACCTAGTGATCACGGAGATATACCTAAATATTCGCCTCTTGTCTGCCATAATGAAGTCTATCTCATTTTTTGTCATAGTATCGGGGCTCCGCCACATCCACTTCCGTTGAGGCTGCTTCTTAAAGAACGAGTTCATTAAGAACAGCCCCTCCTTCTCTAAGAAGTTGACGAGCATCTGCCCCTATGATTTCTCCTACCAAATCCGTGTGGTCCTATAACCGATTCGCCGCAAGTATGTACTCCCACTTTGGCGTTGAAGTCCCCCATGACAACATTGAAGTGGGTCTTTTGGGTGCGGTGTAAGGCCCTGGAAATGTCTTCATACATTTCCTCCACTTCATCATCCGAGTATGTCGAAGTCGGTGCATACGCTTGGATAACCTTGAGGGTATACCTCTTGATGAGTCTGATCACAAGGTATGCTACTCTTGTCGATACACTGGAGATTTCTAAAATGTTGTCAGAGCGGACCTTATGGACCAAGAACCCAACCCCGCCTTGGTATGGCTGGTCTCCCCCCCTGAAGTACATAAGATGGCCTGAATCTAGGGTAATGGTATCCTCATCGTCTCTTCGGACTTCGCATAGTCCCAAAACATGCCATCTTATGCACTTCAGTTCCTCTTACAGTTGTGCCAGATGTACGTCGAGCCGTAGCGTGCGTCCGTTATACGTCGCCATGGTCAGTCGGTGTTGGCGGCCTACCGTAACCCGGGGATTCTTCGCACCCCTTGCCCCGCCGTTACCATGTCCGCCGCCTTGGCCAGGAATAGCGGGGCGACCGGGAACTAGGAGCCGTCGCGTAGGTTTGGGTGCCATTAAGGTTATGCCCGTAATCACCACGCTGGGCATGCGTGTTGGTGATAGCAGGGCGTAGCTTCTCGCACCGGTGACGCTGCTGCCCGTCACCGATCTGCTATATTTAGCTACGCCTATTTGTTATGGTTATACCGCCATTAGTCGGTCGTCAGAGCCTCGTTCGCTGGTCGGAAGGATGCACCACGGGCAGGTGAGGTTGGCTGGGAGCTTTAAGATGGAGTTGTGCTCCCATGCATCTCCTATAGGAGGTGTTGGCCTACTATACCACGTTGGCGACACAGGTCGTTACAGGGTTTGATGACAAGTTTTCCGTCTCCTCTCGAAGATACGATTTACTTTGTGTCCTATCCTTAGTCACGTCTCATGACACAGTCGGAATGAGTCGGAATGAAGTAAATAGGGTAAGTGACATTTTATATTCATAATCACATCGACTGAATGAAATAGGGTACAAAGTGTCATTTTGTATTCTGAACCTGTCATCACACCAACATAACACACTGTCACTAAAACATAACTATACCATAAACATGGTACTTACGCAGTATTGAATATAAAATGAATGTCAGTTATCGCAACGCTATATCTACTCATCATAAAGCAGTCGGGGCCGCATGGCACCATCCGGTTAAGTGGCCGGGTAATTAATGTTCCGCCAAACGAGTGCACCCGGATTACCCGGTTGCACCCGGTTATGGTAAAATACCCGGCTATCATGTTAGCGCAATAACATTGAATGTTCCCGGCGTACAACTATGCCTCTATTTAATTAGTGTCGCGACTATTTAGTTGTTACACTTTGAATGTAAATGTAAAATGTAATAGACTGTAATTAGGGTGCATAGGGTTCCCACCAAGAACTTAGGGTCCCAAGCCAACCTCACCTGCAAGTGGTGCACCTGCCGATCAACGGACGAGGCTTTGGCAAACAAAATATCCCGATAAGCGGCAATAGGCTCCCCACCTATTACGTGGGATCAAAAAACTGGCGAAAAGTGGGCGTTTATTATGCCTCTGCCTACCCCTTCGGGGAAACAGGCGTGAGTCTATGTATATATGTATGTATGTGTGTAATTAGTGTACATTTGGTGCTTTCGGTAATTGACTGTCGATATTTTGAAAGCGTTTGTTAAAGTTTAATTAATCAGTGTAGGCAGAAGAGATTTGAAAGTAGAATAAATGCTGTACAAATGAGAGCACTGAGAAATATGTGTGGTGTATCTTTGACCGACAGAGTAAAGAATTGTGTGATAAGAGAGTGTTGTGGGGTAAAAGAAGATGTAGTGACAAGCATTGAGAAAGGGTATGTTAAAATGGTTTGGGCACATGGAGAGGATGGATAACGATAGACTGACAAAGAAGATATATAAGGCAAGTGTGAATGGGACAGGACGAAGGGGAAGACCTAGGCGGACGTTCTGTGACCAGATTGGAGACATCCTAAAAACAGGACAGGTGAGAAGTACCCTGAACAGAAGAGCATGCATGAGGAATCTGATGGGAGTGAATGAAGCAAGAGAGATATGTCAGGATCGTTGCAAATGGCGTTCCGTAGTCTCTGCCTACCCCTCCGGGAAACAGGCGTGAGTCTATGTATGTATGTAATCAGTGTAATACAAGCAAGCTTCTAATGTTCACACGATGCTTACAAAGGTACCCAGTTTCAGATTCAAGGAAAGGTTAGGTACATAAATTGGCCTGATGGTCTTGTTGATACTTTGGCTAGCAGCCAGCTAGCTAGCTGGCGTTCGTAGGTTCTATTGTCAATCAGGAGAAATCTTTGTGTAATGAATACAAATATTTTTTTCTGTGTCTGGGTGCTATTTATGTGTGAGTTCTCGTAGGATATTATTGTTATATTATTATTTATTGAAAAAAAAGACAGTATCACTACCGTCTGACTGCAGCTTCGTCTGTGGATCGGTTATCGGAACAAAATGTAACCCAACCCTAAATATGTAAGCTATGTATATTCCTGCAACGTTCTTCAGAATAGTTTCAGTAGTTCTTACATTACAGCGTAACAGATACACATCCATATATCCTCACAAACTATGAGGTTTACAATAGTAAGTATTAAGATAAATAATTGCCATGCTTGTTAACCACTATGGTTTTGTCCACACATATTAATATCACGAGCACTATATTACTAATTCGGATAATCTGTGGATAACATGATTTGTTATACTCTGTGGTCGTTTAGTGGCGAGTGATTTGTGGCCCGGATTGCTGACAGCGATCTTGAATATGATCGGTGACGATTAATGTTGAAGGATGATAAATAAATAAAATTTGGACCCGTTATGATTGCGGCTTAAATAAAATATGTTAAGTGCTGAAAAAATCAAGACAATGTAAAACAATAACACTGCTGAAGATTTCGCCAGACGAATACAGGAAAGAATATTTCAACGGGAATATTTAAAAGTGATACAAACCTAAGCATAGCGATGTGGTTTGGACCGATGTCAAGATAATAGAGGGTAAAGGTTCTCTGCAATAACTTTCATGAATGTTTTCGAAAACCGAGACAGCTGTCACATGAGCATCTATTCCATACAGCTTTACTTGTCAGATATTGAGCAGTGTATCCATGTGATGATGAATAAATCCGTGCAGTTATCACTTTGCCTTAGGCTACATAGGCAGGCTCATAGAAAAGGAACTTGGGAGACGTATGACGTAAGACGTACAACGTAATGCAAGTTAAGAGTACCCCTTAAACTACTGAGACGTAAATCAAGTAAGCTTTTAAATTGATATAAAACTACTTACTTTCAAATAATTGACTACCAAGAGTGACCTTACGAGTTGGCATTTACGATGATTTGAATAACAGAGTACCTTTGTATATAGATTTGAATGATCATAATCCATTCCAATGATAAACACAAAAGTGTAGACTTTACCCAACAAACTCTTTGCCTTTGTTGGTGTGATCAGATAAGTACTGCACTATTAGTAGATGTTTGTCCCTTGCATTGGAAATGCAAATTACCTTATGCTATAGTAGCTTGTAGATACCAGTGATGCTAGTTAACATCATAAGAACAATGAAAAATTCAAAATTCAAATTCAATTTATTCTGTTAAATAAAAAGGTACAATTTACTTATTTAGAGTACAAAAGCTTAGTTTAGGATCCTTATATAAGATTATATGCCTGAACTAGGATAAACCTGTGTTTCAGGCGATTAGGGCTAATTAGACACTATAAAATATATATCACTTACTTACTACAATATTACGTACAACATGTTTTAGTACACTAATACTAGATCTATAATATCTTATGAATAATTACAACTAATAAATTGAGGTAGAGGTGTATTTTGTTGAGATAATTATTTTAACACAATTAATCATTTTTCTGTATCTTCGTAGGACATATTCAGAAGGAAATTGTTGACAATTTTGTTGCATTTGAAGTAGGTGCAAGGAATTAGGTTAGTTAATGCGTTTAGTCTTTTGTAAAGTAGCGGCCCAGGAATATATAAAATTTGGATGTGAATGCGTGTCTTGTTTGCCTTTTGTTGTTAGATATAGTGCTGTAGGGAAGGGCTGTGTGTTGCTTTAATACGATACTCTTAATAAATAGTTGTCGAACTGTTAATACTTTACAAGCTGGGTATAGGGAATTAGTTGGATATAGGAACGGTTTGTAGGTTGATACTTTAAGAATTGCTCGCTGAGCTCTTTCAACAGACAGTAACAAAGTTTTTCCTGCGCCCCCCATGTCGTAATACAATGTGTTAATAATGACTGGCATAGAGCAAAGTACACTTGCCTTATTAATGTTGGGTCAGCAATATGTCGCATTTTCTTGAAGACATATATTAACTTACGTATTCTACCGTGTAAACACTCGATATGCTCTTTGAAGGAAAGTGTTTCGTCTATTATGATACCTAGATATTTTATTTTATTTGTGCCATTAATACAAGGACAAGCACAGGGAATTCCAGGAAAGGCGCCACAGTGATGGGCATACAGTGGTGTGTTAGTTTGTTGTGCTGTTAATTTGCGTATGGTAAACTTAACATAGTTGGTTTTCTCTGCATTTAGTGTTAGTAAATTGTGCTGAAGCCATTTATTAACACAATTAAAACCCTGTTGCGCATACTCGAAAACATCTTTTTCTGAATCAGCGGAAAAAAGTAGAGTAGTGTCGTCAGCGTATGATATGATAGTACCGTGATTTATGTGTAGATTACAAAGGTCATTTATGTTACCCTGGGGACTCCGAAAGATGTGTTATTTTCATCAGTGCTAACTGTGTTGCCGATTTTTACGCATTGCGTGCGGTCCTCTAAGTAACTTTTAATTAATTCTAACTGTTTACCTCTTATACCAATGTTCTCGAGTTTACGCAACAAAATAGGGACACAGACGGTGTCAAAAGCCTTAGAAAGATCCAGAAATATTCCTATTGTGTGGTTACCCTTGACAAGTTCTTGCACCAAAAAGTCAGTCAGGTGATGTACGGCGTCAGCTGTCGATAGTTTAGGTCGAAAGCCGAACTGTGTCTTGGACAATATCGATTTGTCCTCTAGGTACTTTATCAGTCTATTATTAATAATTTTTTCCAGTATTTTTGACATACAGGGCAGTAGAGAAATCGGTCTATAGTTATTTACTTGTTCTTTATTACCGGATTTATACACCGGCACTACCACAGATTTTTTAAGGCACTTGGGAAATATACCTCTAGACAAACATTTTTGGAAAATGTCGGTCAGCGGGGGAACTAAGACGTGCTTGAATTGCTTTATGATTTTGTTTGGTATATTATCCCATCCAGCGGCACAGCTGTCTTTTAGGAACATAATTATATTGTTAACTTCAGTTTCGTCAGTGTCAAGTAATACAAACGATGTTAAAGATGTGCTATGAGGAGTGCTAAGGTATTGTGATTGACCCGGAACCTTTTCTGCGAGGCATTTGCCAACATTGACAAAAAAATTATTTGCAATATTAGCAGATTCTAGGTGTGATGAGTGCGCGCGTAATAAACTTGACGATGACTCATGTTGTTTATTAGTGTATGTCGTCTTTTTAATACATTGCCAAATCTTTTTGCTATTTTTACCGGCTTTTTCTAATAGACTTTTGTCATAGCTTACCTTTACTTTTTTAAGCAAATCATTACAAAAATTGCGATATCGTTTATAGGATAATTGTATAGTTGAATTATCTGGATTTAATTTAGCCTTCATATGCAGTTTATCTCTATGTCTCATACATCGT
Organism: Euclidia mi; assembly: GCA_944739405.2. NCBI lineage: Eukaryota > Metazoa > Arthropoda > Insecta > Lepidoptera > Erebidae > Euclidia > Euclidia mi. The sequence goes on along the minus strand of OX123186.2, from coordinate 53,885,133 downwards.
ATAAGGCCTGTAGTGATCCATGGCTTAATGTTATAATTTTTGTTTTTTAAAAATATTTTTGTTGTGTTTTTCTGAATTGCAAGTTGCAGATGGTTTATAACATATAACATACCAAACTGCGGATCACTAGAATTATAAACTGGGCTAAAGTCAATGTTGCTTATGTCTTCTTCAAGTTTATTTATTAATTTAGAAATAGTGCGAATGTGGTCTTGTTTAGGTAATTTACAATTTAAGGTAAGTAGGACAGCATTGTGATCAGTTATTGTAGAGTTCATGACTAATGTAAGTGATGGAAACCTTGATTTTAGTATGATATGATCCAAACAAGACCCGCTTTCGTGTGTAGGAAACGTGTGTGCTGGAAGTAAGCCATGAAAGGAGCAAAGGTTGAGGCAGTCTTGGGCATTTGTGTCACAGCTAGATGGAACAATATTGATGTTGATGTCTCCGAGTAACATTATATTTTTAAAAGAAGATAAAGATTGTGAGGTCCAGTTGAGAGAGTCAAAGAAATTGTTAACATTTTTGAAAGATGGTGGTCTGTACATGGCTAGTATGGCAAATTCTAAGCCGATTTTAATTAGCAGTCGGTTACATTCTTGCATGTTAGGCTCCTCTACAGTGACAGTAAGGTGATTTTTTACGTACACTATTACTCCATCGTTTTGATTATAATTTACATTACTATTATACATATTGTATCCTGGCATGGTCGGTACGTCGTATTTCTTAGAGAGCCAACATTCGGTTAGTATTATAAGGTCACAAGTTACTTTTAATCTTTGTTGAAAAGTGACAAAATTATCAATATTCTTATAAACGCTGCGTATGTTTTGTGTTAGTATGGTCAAGGAGTTAGAATGGGATGGAAGATATTGTTTACAACTCTCAACTTCGCATATCATCGACTCCGATACAGATAAATTATCTAAGTCATTCATTAAGTTGTTTATCATAATGTATAACAACACTAAAGGTAAATAAATTAAAGAAAAGAGAGATAGAAATAAAAAAGGTCTGAGATACCACAGATGTCGGCGCTCTTAGGCGCCTCCATAGTCGATAGAATTCATAAACCTCTTCTCTGCCATCAGTTTTGCGGGACAGTCAGTAGCACCTGTGTTATGACTGCTGGGTTTTTTGTAACGTAGACAGGTAGCACATTTGGGTTCCTCGGCTTTCTTCATGCAGTCCTTTAAACTGTGTCCAAGATCGCCGCAGTGCCCGCATGTGTCGACAGGTTCCCGACAGAATTTCGCCGCGTGGCCATATTGTTGACACTTATAGCAACGTGCGACCAGGGTGAAGTCTTTCACCGGGCAAGAAGACCAGTTTATAAATACTCTGTCTTTCGTTATCAGAGCTTTTCGTATGGCTGTGGAAACTTCAATTATGTAATTACAGGTCTCAGCGTCCCTTTTCCCTGATTTATGGCTAAGTTTAATATTTGCTAAAAAGGTCTCTAGATTGACGTCGAGGACTTTGTCTGCTAAGTTTTGGTGGTAAAGGCAGTTAAAGATGTCTTTCTCTTGCATGCTTGTTGGTACTCCTATAATTACGACTCGGGGTTTTCGTTTACGAGGCTCGTCGATAGTAAGGTCTGAGTGTTTCAATTGTGCGGATTGCCTTAGCTTTTCAATGTCATCTTTGCTGTCAGTGCTTATGATGACACCGCCATTTTGGGTCTTTCGCATCCCTCTGACATGTAGTTTTAGCTCCTCGGGGCGGATAAGTTTCTGGACCAAGGATTTTGTTTCGTCGCTCGATTTCAGTTTATCTTTGGGATAAATGGCCACTGTGCTGAAATTTAACGTCTGAACAAAATTGTTTGTACCTTTTTTGACCATATCGGCAAAGGAAGTTACTTGGGCAGGTTTTGATGAGTCCTCAATACTTTGCTTGATCTCCTTTAGCTTGCTTGCTAGGTCAGCCTGGTCTTGGAGTGCTCTATTTTCATTGTGAGCTTGCAATGTTTTGCATTTTAGCGCTTGGTATTGGACCATCACCTTAGATATGCCATGGCTTACTGTACGACATAAAGTGCTCACACGTAACTTTTGCTCTGAATTTAGTTTGCCCTCAGTTTTGATGGTGCACACTTCCTTCAAACATTGCTCCACGGATGACATCCAGTTTTGTATTTCTGGTGTGGATAATATCTTTACGTTCTCCTCATCCTGGGATATAACTGGTCTGGGATTGGGCGTTGGGGTTGATTCACGTGAGGGCGAAGCGGTAGGAGAGCGAGGAGTCTTGCTACTCCGGCTGAAGGGGCTCTCCATGTTTCGTTTGCTTTTCTGTTACACACTTATTTTTTTCATAGTAACTGCACTTTTGTAGGCACGTGTTTTGTTAAACATATGACCCAGATTACGCTGCTGGAAATCGAGGTCACAATTTTACGGAGTGATTATTTATTTATCGTAATATGTGATTGACACGACTGTTCTCAACAACGCACGTATAATACCGTGTCCGACAATGGAACCTTAAAGATGTAGAAAATATCTCTCTATTATACGAATTAAGTTCTTTCCTTGCAACTCAAAACAGAAAACAGAATAACTGTAGTATTTTTCTCTCATTATCGAAAAATATATTTAGTAGGTAGTGGGTTACATGATGCGCACGAACGGTGCATGTCGTGTAGTGAGCGCAGTGTCCGACACGAAAACGGAACAGCGAAATTCAATAGCGCGCGTGAGTAATAAAACGTGACCTGTTGACAACGGTCCGTTGCACTATAGTTGAGACTTCATTTCAAAGTTGGTAAATTTGTCGAGCGTCCGCCCGAAATTGCGAGCTTATTGCGTCTACGGTTTGTTTGTCCGGACGGTCAAAGCTTTGCAAGCTACAAGGTGCGCCCACAATCAAATAAATGTCGCGAAATAATGACGTTTCGCTTTGTCGTTGATGCAACAGATGCAATTTTGCTGGTATCTAATGAATAACATAGTTGCCAGGCAGTTTTAGATATATACGTTAGCACGAAATGTAAAGTCAAGAAGGGTTATGAATCTGAGTGTACGGAACATGTGTGCATGAGTTTGTAAATTCTAATATCTAACTTTATTCTGAATGCTGCTAGAATTTGGAAATGAAATGTACATTTTAATTTAAAACTATTGGGTTTACATTGTAGCAGGCATTATTAAATCTGCGATTTGTTGTTTTATAAAAAGTGCTGAAATAGTGTCTGCGTTCGTATTACTATCGATGTATGCTTTGTACGTAAGTGAACAGAATATCTATGAAAAGTACTATTTGAAGACGTCATAACATAAAACACTAGTTAGAAATGACTCTCTTTAACTGTATACATACAATTCTTGCGTTAGGTACTGAATGAATGTCAGACAAGCTACAGCCAAAACTATTAGGCTTAAGAAGCTGACTTTTGGCATATAAGTTCCTTGGGGACCATACGGGCGCACTATAAAGGGATTTCTCAAAATTCCTACAGGATCGGGAAGAATCAGTTAAATAAAAAAAAATGGGGGCGTAGCTGCGGGTATCCTTCATTTAATATATAATCTACAATTGGTTTTTCCAATGGACATCATTAGAGAACCGTACCATTATTATTTATCCTCGTTCCGAGCAAGAACTGCGGCGATCGACTGGCCCCAGTCTAGTGGCACTTGGCACAAGTTAAATGTAGTGTAAACAGAGGTAGTTATCGCTACACAACGCGGCACTAAATCTTCCACTACCGTCGGGGTACGCCCGACCGTTTGTCATGTCACCTACCGTCGCTCATGCCCTCTATACTGTGTATGTCGTGTGTGATTAGGATGACGATTTATCAATTCCCAATTGGAGCCATTATTGTTTACTTTTGTAAGGGAGTCGCGGATATAATTGAATAATGTGATATTTGACTCAGCTGGACTATGTAGATACTGCACGCAGTGCCTGGCCCATCTCGGCTTTAACACTGCGCTGATGATTGTGGGTTCGAATCCCACACGGAACAACAGTTTATGTGATTCAATAATTGTTCCGACTCTATGACGACGATGTGTCCTTTGTGTTTGTTGTTTGCTTGTTAGTATTTTTTTCCGTGGACAGGATATATTTTTAAACTAAAACAATTACTACATGGTAAACAATGTGCTCGCCAAGATTGCTTTTAAATTATTTAATTGATTTTACTCGAGTTTCATTGGACGTATATTTGATTCTACGTATACTTCGTTTTGGTAATTCTTAATGATTATGAAACATACTAAGCAATTGCTACATTTTAAACGTGAAAATTATTACACATTTAATTGCAAATCCCCTCAAAGCAATAACAAGTTGTGAATGGAACAAGATGATTTTACAAACTGAAGTGAAATTTTCGTGAGCGCACCTGTGTTTTGGAAGCGTGTTAGTTTTGAAGTTTTTATCATGATTTTATGCTACTTCGTGCCCGTGATTTCCTGACATGACACGGTATATTCTGTGAGATATACAACGGGAATGTCAACAAAAATGCATGCAATTTGCTTTCAATGTTTTAGTATAACAGTACTGAGTGATAAACATAGAAAAGATGTATCTATGCCAAACTAACAAATTTATAATTATCTCGTATACTTTATCTTACCAAGCTATTCTTTACTTGTATGACAAACTTAACAGTAGGTTAGGCTATACCTTGCTAGACTGCGGTCGTGCTTTGCCCGCGTCAACTAAGTATCCTTTGGTCAAATCTGTACACAAATGCGTTCGATTATTTTTGAGATTATCGCGTTCACACAGACAAACAGGACGACCGGGAAACTTCATTTTATAATATGTATTTTTTGGTTGACAGTCTAAATAGTAGATAATAGTAGAACATCTTATTCTTCTGTTTATCCCTACAAGGCTCAATTTTTTGTAAGTGCGCGACAAAAATAAAGAAGTTGTAATTAGTGATCAGAAGCTAGGATACACGTATAAAAATAAAAATAAATCCATATTTTACGAAAAATACAACTTTTTTTTGTTCCAAATACGGTACACTGAGCCTTAACTTATGCTTTTTGGTAATAAATTAGTACAAAAGAAATGTTTTGGAAATAGTTTCAATTACATTTTTATTCTATTGGCGACTTATTATTTTGAATAAAATGAAATAACTAGGTATAATATTTATAACTTTTTATATATTGCTCATTATAAGAAAAAAAATTACATAACTAAGTACATACATACATACATACATACATAGACTCACGCCTGTTTCCCCGAAGGGGTAGGCAGAGGCATATTAAACGCCCACTTTTCGCCAGTGTTTCGATCCCACGTAATAGGTGGCGAGCCTATTGCCGCTTATCGAGATATTTTGTTTGCCAGAGCCTCGACCGTTGATCGGCAGGTGCACCACTTGCAGGTGAGGTTGGCTTGGGACTCTAAGTTCTTGGTGGGAACCCTATGCACCCCATAACTATATAAGTATTATAATAAATATCTATTTTTTATTGATGAAAAGATCTAAAACGGTTATTGTTATTATATTTATTAAGGGAGTTGTACGTGACATTTATTGCAAGTTAAGAATGTTTTTCTTTTCCAAGCAGGATATTTGAATCGTTGTCTTTTTGTACCCCAAACTAGAAACTCCTCAAACCCATCACGTCTGACATCACGAGGAGGTAGGATTGATGTACTTCTCTTTTGTCTTTTAGTTTCAATTTCATCAGATAAACCTATGTTACCTCTCTGTTTGTTTATTTATAGCCCAAATAAGCTTACTTCCAATTTGAAGTCCTTCTGTTCCTTCTGTTTCATTGGGGTTAGCGTATGCTACTGCTCCCTGAGTCTTTTGTACAATCACCAGCAATTAAGAAGAGTTACATCGAGAAGATGATAAAATAGCCTCAAGAACCATTTTCTTTTATATTGACTTGACCCACAAAAGACGATGATAAAACAACTAGTTTGTTGCCGTGGGACGATAACGGTGACAATATCTGTATTATCACAATTTGCTACTCATTGCTCTGAAGAACCTCTCTGAACTTTATTTTTTTTAGGTCTTTTATGATAAGTATTTTGAAGTCTTTTCATGAGAGACCTTTGTTTCTTCTTTGGGTGACAGTCTAAGAACCAGGGATTCTAAATCTATAACCCATTGCATTACTCATAGTCAATGATCGTTTAGGTGTCCGAAATTGTGTAATGGTACCTGTAGTTGTACCTGAAGCCATTCCTGATGAAGGTACTAGGCTGAGGGTCTGATATTTTTGGCTGAAGATTTTCAATATTCGTAAGAAGCTCGTGGACGGGAGGCAAGCCCTAATGTTTCTGCAGAGGAAAGAAAGTTTCTACTTCGCTAAATAGCTCTGATAAAGGGTTTTGGATGAACTGAATTTTTCCGATGCCATCATCATTTTCAGTGTCAGAAAAATTTGGTTTGTATTTACTTCCAGAAGCAATATTCGAGAAACCATCAATATCTACATCACACAATCCTCTTTGTGACATTATCTGAAATAAAATCGAATTATCCATAAGGGAAGTTACTGTAAGTACGTATGAGTAAAACCGGACACTAAAGCTCATCTCATCTCTCATCTCATCCATTATTATAAGTATTTATGTATATATTGTATGTACGTATATTTAGGTGTATATAGATTTATGTTTATGTATGTATTTATAGAACTATATAATATATTGTATGTATTTTATCCCTTTTATATATATAATTATTTTCATGTTATACCTTATAACTACTATTTAAATTTATAATTAACACTATAACCGCCGCGTACCGCGTAGGTCACCGGTGACCTACGGTAGCGGAGGATTGGCTGTCAATCATTTTTGCTTGGCAGTTAAAGTGTTAAATTTTAAAGGTAAACCTTCTCACAAGGTGTCTTGGAGGCATCCACGCTCAAGTCACTGACATCAGATCGACTTGATTATAACCTGGAGGAAGGACCTACGTAATATACTCAACTGCTGAACTTATCATAGTGCTAACTGACACTGACCATTCCCTAGTTATGGTTAAATCGTGTCACGTTCCCAAAAATACACTCTGCTAAGAATGCTCCTAGAAAAATTGCACTCAACATCGTAGCTATGTCCAATAAGAACTTGTACAAAGAACTAGAGAAGCTAATTGAAGGCAAACTTAGCAAAGAAATTCTGGAGAAATCTACTAGCGCTGAAGGTATGTGGCAGTTGATAAAGGCGGAAGTAACGAAAGCTGCTAATGGGGTCTTCGGCAAGAAAGAAAAGACAGCTCGCGACTGGTTTGTTGAGTATGAACAAGTTCTGCTACCATTAATTAAGACTATACGGACATCACACATAGATCTCTTGAACAACCCCAGAGATCCTGCCAAGCAATCCGCATACAAGGCAGCCAAAGCAGAAGTAAAACGCACTAGTCGTAGATGTGCTAACGAGTACTGGGTAAAACTCTGCCAGTCAATTCAAGAATGCCCAGATGTAGGTGACTTCGGTGGTATGTACCGTGGAATAAAGATTGCGATTGGTCCTACGAAAAGAAAATGCGCACCAATCAAATACATTAATGGACACCCAATTACCGACAAAAGCAAGAAGCTTGAGATATGGGCACAAAATTACTCAAAACTATATTCTCAAGAGGTTACCATACACTCAGATGCGCTGTCACATTTCAGCGCCCGACCCACGATGACAGAACTTGATGAGCCCCCTACTGCTAAAGAATTTCTCGAGGCTATCATGAGCTTGAAGCTGGGTAAAAGCACTGGTCGTGACAACTTGCCTACTGAACTGATCAAACTTGGCTGCGTCTCCTCTCTTCTGTACGCTCTTTAAGTGCAATGTTGTGATGAGGGGACTATTCCACAAGATATGAGAGACGCCGACATTGTCACCTTGTATAAAGGTAAAGGAGATAGAGGCGATTGTAACAATTATAGGGACATATCCTTGTTGAGTGTTGCAGGAAAGGCATTTGCAAAGGTAATCTTGCAATGATTAAACACATTAGCATCATGGATTTCCCCAGAATCTCAATGTGGTTTCAGAGCTGGTCGGTCGACCACTGATATGATATCTAGCCTTCGACAACTGCAGGAAAAATGTCGCGAACATCGCGTACCACTCTACATGGCTTTGGTCGATCTTAATAATGCATTTGCTACCGTCAGTAGGGAAGGCCTCTACGAAATATTGGTCAGACTTGGATGCCCCCCAAAACTTTTGTTGCTTACCCGGTCCTTCCATGACAACATGAATGGCTCAGTAATATTTGACGGTGATAATTCAGAATCCTTTGGCGTAAACCGAGGAGTCAGACAAGGTTGTGTGCTTGCTCCAACTCTCTTTGGTATCTTTTTTCGGTACTCCTTTTAACTGCTTTTGAGGGATGTGATGTCGGAGTGCATCTGCATACAAGAAAGGATGGAAGGCTATACAACATAAATCTACTTAAGTCAAAAAATAAACGCCTCGACTTAATTACCAGAGAACTCCTTTACGCAGATGATGCTGCACTTATTGGTAATTCCGAAGACGAACTGCAGGAGCTCGTAACGAGATTTAGTCACGCTTGTCATCTTTTCTCCATGAGCGTAAATACAAAGAAAACGGTCATCATGGTGCAAGGCGTACATCAACCTCCAAAAATCACACTGGGAGGAGCTATACTTGACGTTGTAGATAATTTCTGTTACCTTGGCTCTATCACTACAAACTTCCTTTCGAACGACAAAGAGATGGATACTTGGATTGGTAAAGCGTCGACTATATTCGGGAAAATCTTTTCGCGCATGTGGAGAAACTGCAAGCTGACTACCTACACCAAAGTCCTTGTATATCAGACTTGTGTTTTGAGTACATTACTTTATGCCTCAGAAACTTGGACTTCATACGCGAAACAGGAGTGTAATCTAAATGCTTTCCACATAAGATGCCTGAAAACAATACTTGGAGTCACCTTGAAGGACAAAATGAGTAATGAGGTAGTTCTTTCAAAAATGCACTGCTCCAGTATAACTGCTATGTTGAAGCAAAGAAGACTTCGCTGGCTGGGTCATGTATATCGTATGGCCCCAGAAAGACTACCACGGCAAATCATGCTCGGTCAAATAGCGGACGCAAAAAGACCCACTGGACGACCATTTTTGAGGTTTAAAGACTGCAAGCGGGACATGGTCAGCTTTGGTATTGATACAGAGAATTGGGAGATTCGCACCAAAACAAGACCAGAATGGCGTAATGATATTAAAGTAGGAGTACTCAAGCATGACGAAGACTGGCTCAAGAATTTAAAGCAGAAAAGTCTTCGTCGGGCCCGATGACCGCCTACAGACTCGCGCTTTATCTGTGACCGATGTGGCAAGAAATGTCGTGAAGCTATAGGGCTATACAGCCATCAAAGACACTGCAGAAATTAAATTTACAGGCGCTGCAACAATCATCTATAAAAGATGCTGTGGCCAATGATGATAGTAAAATGCACCTACCACTGTTATCTCTGCACCACCTTAAGGCTGACAGGTAGAGAATGCCTTATGGCATTATGTCCACCTTTGTACACCATGTTTGTGCATAAAGAAATAAATAAATAAAGCTCGACGTACCGTATGTGGCACATCCATGAAAATATGATTGACTAACATGGCTGAATATGGTGATACCATTAAAATCTGTAATACCTATTGTCAAACCCATATTATGCAAATAAAGTGAATTGAATTGAATTGAATTGAATTGAATTGAACAAGTTTACTATTGTAATATAAATACCTTACCTCTGCAAAATATACACTTTGTTATAACACACACACACACACACACATATTTTATTTGTGTTTTGAGACAGACGACTAACTTAACACTTTCATTAAAATTTCACACAGAGTGCATTATAAAAATAACACGAACGACATCTTTAGGTAAAAAGTCATATTACTAATAGCCTAAATGGTAGTAGCTTCTATCAAAATGTCAAGAGATGTCCCTATTCATAGTTTTATATTTTATAAGAACGATTAAAGTCGTTGTCCCACATACAGCACCGGGTGCCTTGTAGGGTTATAAATAATCAGGCCAATGCATCGCTAATCGCACAGTACACAATCACTAAAGAATCTCTTTTATTAACTTCTAGGTAAAACTCAAGACTCAAGTTCGTGTTCTTACCACACTAAGTATAAAGTTTGATACAATATAATTAAAAGAATATTCATACACGATGAAGTAACTTCACTGTTCTCAAATAAGACTTTTTCACTCCTTTTTCAAATTACCGGCCAATCAAAGTCCATTTATCCGATGTGGATAAAGGTTTATTTTTACACAAAGGAGAATGTTCCCGGTAATACTACTACAGTCACGTTATTGCATCGCATCACAAACGATGTAGCCGTACCGTTACAATATTTTAATACCTGAAAAACGCTCAACAATATAACGTTCCTCTTTTACTCCAGTTAATGAGATTTCCAATTTGAAGCAAAAACAGTTTTAGTTTACACTTTTATTACTTTTTGCGTGGCTTGAACTGGCGCTGCGTGAATATTTACATTTCACAACTGACATTTGGGAGGGATCGATTGACGACCTTCTAATGGTGTGAATGTCAGTTATTACTGCGTAAAATATCGCCACAAATGTGAGGGGAAAAAGTAAATTTGGGGCTTCAGGCGGCAGAGAAACGTCGTAATCCACATGATTACTATACGCTTATTGAAAATGCTCCCAACAGGGTACTAAGCTCAGTCTAGATTGTAAATTGTTTGTACACGTATTATATTGAGTTATCTGAAGATTATGCCGTGCGGTATACCGCTCAGCTTTCCCCGTGGGCGTCGTAAGATGTTACAATGGATAATATCGAGCAGGCTTATGTTTATTTATTTCTACATTTACAGGTAACTTAACCATGTAGGTAACGTTTATAGCACAGATTCTCTTGCCGTTCCGTGTAGCTCGGTTATGACTTTTATTTATTGCTTTCATCGGTGGCAGACGGGACACCGCCTCACCTGATGGTAGAAGCAAAGCCAAGGAGATACCATTAATTCGCTGCCTACCACGAGAAACAGAATTAGAGAAAAGGAGCAGGCTGGTGAGAAAAGGGCTATTTGACATTTGCCACATGAGCCTGCATGTGTAAGTAGATAGCAGCGTCATCCCGTTTCCGTCCAAGTCTGCATCTTGATGCTCGGCGTTCTCTTACTATAGTCTTACCAGATTTGAGAGATTATTATCTTTGACCTCCGCAATACAAAAGTTATATTACATGACATTGACCAGTATAAGTATATTCAAGTGTTCGTACGAAGTAGTACGAACGACTATCAGAGGTCTTCATGACAGCCAGGATTGACTTCTTAACGTATTTTCCGAAGAACCAAGTGAGCGATAATCCACATAATAAGTCTTTACACTTACAATGACGTACATGACTTCGAAAAGTCAGTGGTGCGATCCCTGGGTTTGAACTCGATCTGCTCTTCATGGCAGTTTTGGTATTTCGTATTTCTACTAGGCTATTGCTGCCTCAATAGCAAATTATATACGGCATAAAATAGGATTTTATGAGAAAATTCTCAGAAAAAGAACGGTGGCTGCAAATGCACCAACAGATGGGACAAGGGTCGCCGCTTATTAGGTGGTATAAAACAACAAGCTGACAAATCTAAGGGCAATATAACACTTTGCTTACCCCAAAGTGTTTATATATATGGCATTTAGACGCGCACTACCTACTTTGTTCTTTAGTTTTATGTGGCTCTCATATGGAATACTGAATGCTACCGCCTTATTATTAGTTTGAGCCTATATTCGAAATAACTGTATCACACTTTTTATCAAAGTAATAGCCTACGTTAGGGAGATCTGTGGGAAGACAGGGAAGGCATACCATTATATGAATTGAAAACATGGTCATTAGCATTAGTTTTATGTTGTCTTTCGGGATAATTTCCACGTACGTACCTACCTTTGCTAATCATAATAAAAGTATGGTGCCTGCAACAGATCCGGCTAGCAAAATCTCAGAGGTACGTGGTTTAGAACACGAAAGACTATTTGACACTAAAGAATAATAAATTAAACTTATTATTATTTTACTTAAACGTTGAGTCGTTGACTGACGGTTGCCTAAAACCCCAAATAATTGCATATTTTATTTGTATCGTTATTCAATGCAATGCCTCTATTTAATGTAACCATTAATATTATACCTTTTAAAAATTAAAAAAAACTAATTCAGTCGGCATGCACGCGATAATAGCCATATTGCAAATCCTAATTTGTAGAGCTTTCAGTATAGTTCAGTTGTTGCCAATTAACAAGAACAAAACTAAAACCCATTCGATAGTTTAATTTTGCATGTAGTTAATTATTTAATGTACTGGCAGAGGAAGGGAGGTCAATGGGAATAATGGCTTGTTTTGTTTTGTTTTTCGTGTGAGTGTGTGGCCAACTCTGGTGTCGGAGTTTGGATAATGGCTTATACAGTTCAATACTCAAATAAAGTATCCGTACAGTTTAAAATAATTAAGTTCCATCGCGAGTCTTTTGGCAATAGGTTGACTATTATTGTTTGCATTGATTAAAATTATAACAATACACTTCTTAAAATAATAATATTACCCTTGTTTATAAATAATGCCACTGCTGGGCAAGGATGAGGCTACAGTCCACGACGCTGGTCAAGAGGGGATCGGCAGACTTCACATGCCCTTCGAGAACATTATGAAGAACTATAAGACATGAAAATTTACACACGATATTTTCTTGCATCATTGATAGTCTGATTGTACAGGTAAGATAATGTGAGTCATTTGTATTTAGGCTGAATCTGCAACAGTTCTCATTATAGAAACAGCCACACAGCCAGAATCGAAGCAATAATTTCCGGATAACATAAAGTGTTGTCTCTTGTGGGAATCGAACTCACGATACTCAGCGCAGTGTTAAGCGGCGAGAAGGCCGCTTGAACCGCGCCACCAACCATGTAGTCCGTATCTAAAGTAATAATTGAGAATACGCCATATGAAGCGATACGATGTAGCGAACATAAATAAAGCCTTATTTAAGATCGACACAGGTTATTTACTGGCAACATATTTACATTCTGCTCTGTACCAACAGTTGCCGTGTGACTTTAGACGCTAAGACCTCAATAGAGTAATATTTCCAGTGCTAAGAGGTGCACCGAGCGGTGTGGCTGTCTGAAAAGGCAGGAGATTGGTACATAATATTGCAATCTCCGTCGGCAAACATTCAGTATATGCGTTAGGAAGCAATACCTATTCGAGTCGGGCACCCGTGGTTAAACTTTCCCACGTACAGCAATACGCTCTTTCGTATTTAACCATTCGCAGTTAAATCGTCTTGTTTTGTATGTACGGATGTACGTATTGTGAGATGTAAGCCTCGGCTCTGATTTGTTTGTATTATATTCGCTTTCATGTTAAAGCTGTTTTAAGAATTGACTTAGTCACTGAAGAACCTATACCAGCTTACAAGAATAATATGTATGTGCTCACAAAAATGTTATTATAATAAATTCAAATTTAAAATGGTTATATATTCCGTTTTGTATAAAACTTTTCTTTCTCTTTATTTTTTTTATATTAGCGACAGCCTAGTAGTAGACCGACAAATTTGTATGCAGAGGGTAACAGTATCAAGCAAGGCCAAATGCGATACGCGTTGCCGACTACTGGGCTAAAACGGTACGAAAATTGTTGCCATCGACACGAAAAGAAGAAGAAGAAGAAGTTACTTACTTAGTTCAGTACTTCTTATTTTCAATTTACTGTATATTCCAAACGTCCAAAATAAAAAGTCTAAATTATTGCTTGCTAAACGGCTAAGGGAAAGTGCGTAACCTGCACGTCTGAAAATTCTCCAAAAATGTTAAAGAATACATGTGAAGTAATCCAGCAGGCATTAGGCTATGCGTGCTGGACTTTGGCTCATCTTTTCTTCCAGCGAGAAGAGGCCCGTGCTCAGCAGTAGAATCATTTATATATGGTGTCGATGATGAGTGATAATATTCCTTTTTATAAAGTCTGCCCTGTAACTTACAAGTGTTTAAGTGATCACTTAGATACTGAGACCGAGTCTCCAATAATAGAATTGTTATTTTGATATCAGGCTACCAGCAATACTGACACTCCTAAAAACGCAGCTAGCAAAATATTGATATACCTTATAATAAACCTAGCCTTATCCTTTACAGATATACTAGGCCCGAATCTATTTTACCACTAGATGTTTATCAGATAACTATTATCCGATACCGAAACAATTAATTTTATACAATTAATTGTTTCGGTATCGGATATTTGTATTGCCGTCGTTCAGTTTGATATGTGAGAATCACCCAAACAAAACACATTTTAATTCGTACTTATCACAAAAGCCCACTTATAAATCAGTTGTTTTATTGTAAAATCTTCTATTTATTTCGTTCTTTGTAGTGATTAGTTTATTATTAGTGACTCTCCAAAAATAAATAAACTCAAAGTATATGTATATTATCCAGGTTGAGTGTTCTTGTTACACGTTTCTTACACACTTATATGTCATTCACCTTTATAGTTTAGCCTTCTAGTAACACGTGGTTGAGATACTCTGTTAGTACCAGGTATGGCCGCGATGTCAGCGCTAATATTGGGAAAATCATACTTCTGAACTACTAGAAAGGGGTATAGGTATGAAAACTCTGTTTTAATCTCTACACCTTCCATATAAGAGCCTTCAGCCATTACTAAACACCTGACAAATATTTCATCATCTATAAATGTATATGGCAGTCTGTAATATCGATGAATTCTGCCTTGAAAACCGAACTGATTTAATGCCTTTGTGCGTACTTGAGAGGGTCCCCTGGATAGATTTATCATTGAATCGATAGTTGCAATCGAATGGCAAGTCACAGTTCTGGTAGGATAACATCTGTCAAGCCTGCTAGAGTAAATACAAATACCTCTCTACAAACGCTGATATTCATTTGTGAAATCACAGTCTAAAACTTTTAGCTAAACGTATAGATTGTTAACTTCTGTATTACGTTTTATCTAAGCCATATTATGTTTAGGTGTCTCTTAGTGATTATGAAATGGAAAATACAGAAATTAAGGCAAAGTTTCGGTGGGTGGCTCTTTTATGACGTGTTCTTATCTCTGGGGAACGACGCGTGTGGCGCGAGTATGAAACAACCACGTCAAGTTTGCGTGTCAAAACTTTCATATACTGTTTCCTTGCGCACTATTACCATTGCATAAGGTATAAAATCCCTTGCCAGCAACGTCGCGGTTGCATATATAAAGTGGCTGTTGTTGTACAAGTGGTACCTATTGTGGCAGCGTCGCTTTGTTTGCGAGTGTCGCCGATATATCTCGAAAGTTTTGCGGTGCAGCAACGCATCTCTACATGCCCAATTATATCAGCTCATATCACGAACGATTATATACAAGGGGTTATAATACGTTTGTTAAAGATTGCCTTGTTGGGCCTGTAACTGGTGAGGTTAAGTAATACGAAAATCCAACCCGAACCTAACTCAGCTTAAATTTTTGTGTCATTTATATAATAGTATTTCGGAAGACGAGAATTCTGCCAAAGCACTGTATAAACGCCAATAATTTGAAAACGCTCAGCTTTCGAATATCGAAGGGTTTTGACCTTACACCGTCTTTGGTAGTACTGTTATTGGGACTAAAGTGAACATTGAGTAAGGTGTTTCTAGGATTACGTTGTATTCGTAGCTGAGTTCAAACATGGGCTTTAAGACCTAGAGCGCCGAGAGCTTTGTCTCAAACAATTGCATATTTTGGTACGTATTTGGTAATTGTTGTTTCAGAATATTATGCCTTTTGTTTAAAGCTATGAGTTTCTAATTTAATTATTCTAAAAAACTCACCTGATTCTCCAAGTTATAGTTTTATATTTTAGTTACTTATATTATATGGTAACTGCTACTACAAATATTATTTATATTTATTGTTCATATATTTGTCTGTAAGCACCACGTTACGTTCAGCAGTCATTACAAATCAAATGTTATTAGACTTTCAGAAAGTATTTTGAGACTAGTTTGTGTATAATCAGTTATTTGCCTGTTAAGAAGCAAAATGTAGGTACGACATGTATCAAAGGCAAAGGAGGAATGTTTCGAAGCGTACAAGCGTTGACGGAGGTGACATAGTTCAGCTCGGCGGCTTTAGGTAAGCAATGATTAAAATTTATCTTAGTAAAGCAAATAAAAAGACGCACATGTGACTTCAGCAGGTACGTACCCAGTCTAGATCTAAAAGAGTCCTTTCGCAGTGTTTGCTTTGTATATCGATACTGTAGCTGCCTGTGCCTTTCTGGGATGCATACAAGTTCGCGTTCGTCTTTAAGATGGGTTAAATATCTTTTTGTGTTCGATTTCCAATATCAGTAAGATGTTCGATTATTTTGGATTAAAGTTTCCAAAGCAGTCTTTACTTATGGAAAATAAGGAAAAACGTCTAGATGATACGAATTCGATGAGTAATTGGATCGAGAGCAGAAGTAATGTAGTTCATGTTACATTTTTTATCCAACGGTCGGATTAAATGATGTGTTCTATTTATTTATCGGAATTGGTTTTCGGTTTTCCTTTTCGCTTTTTTTACGATGTTAATAATTTATCAACATAGGATAACATATATTCAGAATTGGAATAGATAATTTATTGGTGCCCGTGTTTTGTTTCTAAATATTATTTTCGTAATATACACGCATTTTATTTATTACGTCTTAGTTGTTTATTATGAATTGATATAAGGGAAATATGCCTTCAATTTTGGACCGTTTACTGCTATTCGGTGCTTGCGATAACTATAGCTATTGTTTCGTAATATTATCACGTACCTGTGGAATAGACCGAAGCATAATAGCATTGAGGTGTAAATGCCATAACAAGCGGTCATGACCTGTCCGCTTAGGATGGTTGCGAGCGTCAGTGACTTCAAGACTAGAGGTATTATAATTGCTCTTACAAGCGTTGTAACTATTTTCATCAGACGTTGTGCCCAGTTGTACAGTAGCAAATACCATTGTGAATAATGCATGTGACTATTTAAGTGGCCTATTTCGCCCAATTGTGCAGTGCCACAAACTATACTATTGTGAATTTACTTACTGTTTGAATGGACTTTCCAGTTGTTAAGTACATAGAAAATAATTTGAATCCATATTTGCTACAATCACTCATAAGTTCTTAAGAGTGTTAATTCCTCACGGCTTTCCATTCAAATCTCAAAGACTACCACTATTTTAAAAAGCTATAAACCAATATGAATGAAACTGGATTGTATTGAAAGAAAATGTGCAGAAAATACTTTTAAAACGTAATATTAATGGTTTTAGTATTCCGTGCAAAATGAACAGAGCTAATATTTTTTTTGTATATAAACATTTTCAAAATATTCTCAATGCATTCTCAAAAACCTAGGAGCATATTTATACGTACCAAGTTGTATTTATATTAGTTTAAAAAATAGTGGACTTTGAAAGTTTTATTGCAATTCGTGAGTCTTAAAGTCACGTTGCCAGTAAGATTTTTCAGATTTCATTGTGGTTTTCAGAATTTAGTTTTGATAGATTTTGGTAACAAATAACCTTTTATTTACAAATAATCACACTAGAAGTTCTTTCTTTGTCTTCCCGAGTATCTGTGCTGCCAGTTTGTTCGCCCTTAAGAAACTTAGTAAGGAGTTTATTTAAGGAAAGACTTAAATAGGTGAGTTAAAATACTGCAACTGGCATAGTGACGCACATTTCTTGTATTTGTTTTTTATCACCAAGTCCCTTATCTATCAATTATACTTTAATTACAGATTTACACATAACACTTGGGTTCTCGTTATTGTCAACAATAACTTACTCTAACAGTCTTAGCGATGACGTGTGAGAAATTTCAGTTATTTACCTGTGATATTAGATGAAGCGAGATGAAGGTTTGAGGTACTTGTAACCACAATAAAATGACTGTCAAATTTTACTAGTGCCCCTATAAAATACATAGAATTACAACAAAACCACTGTAGACACTCAACATCATTCATCTCACAATTATCACTGAATTAATCAAAACATGCTCACTGTCGAATTTCTAATAAAACGGTTTAACAGTGAATTTCGCCAGACAATCGGGCGTTAACGGGCTGGAGTGTTCATCGGGTGACAATGAAAGTGTTTCATTGAGCTGTCCATTTGTTGGTGGAGGGAGGTAGGCACGTCGTGTCGCGTAACGCAGCCGGCGCGGAAGGCACGTTAATGGGTCCTTCGGCCGCCACCTGTCAGATGACTGTCGCGAGCGTGCGCCTGCTCTGGATTTGTACGGACTACGGACATAACAACTGCGTAAACTTACGCTCTTTAGGCTTTCAACGAACACTCTCTGCGACCTCATATTGGTCCGTTATGTTTGTGATTGCTGCCTTTCTGCGTAAACAACAAGGGATTTGTTGCAATGTCAATCTCGAACTATTATGTGTCAGTATAGATAGTACGTTAATATATTACATTCTTTACCCTCGCACAGGTGTCAGGATGTTAGCCATACGGCTAGCATCCTTCCCGTAAGGAAAGCGATAAAATCCACCTTATTCTCAAGGAATACTTACGATATTTTTCTTGTTATATATTTGTATTCGGTACTTTTGCAGCTTCATTGTCTGTGTGAATTAAGTGCATTTTTGGCTCAGTTCAACTATTGCGTAACGAAAACTAAAGTCGAAACCTGAAATCGAAAAACAAGTCAGAGATCTGCTCCGAACGGAGTAACTCTAACAAACAAAAACCATTTCGATCGAACTTTTCAGCTAAATTCAACCGAAACGTTCGTGCACCGTTCTATGGAATTCAGAATTCTATTCAGGTGCAGTGTTAACCCTTGATCGCACCGATCAAACTAAAGGCAAAGTGCCACAAGTGCGAAAGGTCAGGTTGCTGCAAATTTTCATTGGCGTAGGTTACCGGAAAAAAATAATTATGACACCTTAATATAATTATATCACATAAATTGCATATCATTGTGTTGGTTATAAAATCAGCTAATAATCGTCGGTTACAAAATACTCACTTTTCCGGCAAAACAAGCTAACAAACTTAGAGGTTTGTTATTTTTTCACTCGTTCACACAAACATTTCATCACATATTAATGCATTTCATTACTTGTTTGGTTCATAAACACAAAAACATTATCACATATACCTTTAGGTTTTCACACAATACATTATTAATTTGTAACAAACGAATCTAACGCCACAAAAAAGGTTATAATCCGAACGCGTAACAAAAAGTTCGCCGTGCCAGGCAGCCATGTTACTGTTACGAACACTGTGGCTGTGAAATATTTACCATTTGAAACACGATAACAGTGAAAATGTACAACAATGCTAGTATTTAGTTGCTAAAATATGTTTTCAGATAAATAATCTGGGTACTTTTATGTCTTTCATAACTATTAAAATAATATTTATCATAAAACACTTACGAAAATAGCGAGTTTCAAGAGTAGAAATAGTCCTTCTAAAAAGTTTTTGCCTTTTATCACTGTATTTCTTGTCTTTGTCACGAATAATGTCACTTCACAATTAATATATATTTATTTCTGAGTAAATCTATATAAGTATCTTTATAAAATATTCACCGGTTTCTTCCACAAGACAACTTTTATTATAAAGATCGCGGAACAAAGCACAACAATGGCGGATGCTTTCGCAACTGAGACACAGATATGACAGATATTTCAATATTTTTTGGCGCGTTTCGTTTCCCTCACCCTTCTAAAACGATTTAAATGCATAGAATATGAATTATTCTAATAGTTACTACTTTCGTTTCTTGGTTTAAGTAAAACAAAACGTGAAAAAACCGCGACCAATAGAACGATTTTTAATTGAGTGCCTCAAACACTTCAGACCACCAAAATTAGAGCACGACCGTGCGTGCTGTAATCACGTGGGGGGTAATGAAACTTTACTTTGACTGGTTACTAGTTTTTTAATATATTAAAATTACATATTGTCTCTCTAGGGGGTTGCGTCAGTATTGAACGTACATAACGGATGCTTATTTCACAAAACTTGGCTAAACTGTCCCGTCCACGAGCCGTGTAGTGTAGCAAGTTTTCGACATGTTACTGAGATCGCATTTCGTATTCATCAAACATCCATTCTAGTCTCAATATACGTGCCGAAACTTGGTATCGCCCTGGGGTTCATCTTAGTTCCCGCAATGGGGTACAACTTGCGAACTCGGGCTGGCGAACTTGCAAACCGCTTGTTTACAGCGCCCTACAAGGTCGACGCGGATATTAGCGACATGTACTTTTAATGAGATTAAACAACGCCACAACAAGCATGTCTTCTCATTAACTTTAACCCTATTCTTTTCTTTCGTAACTGGTCCAGCGACAGATAATTCTTTTGTAAGTAGAGCGAAAAATGAAAACGTGAAAAGTTGTTCACCGGGTGAACATGTTTCAGAAGAGATTTAAAAGTCACAATCAGGAGTGGCAGTGTTATTACATAAAAAGTCGTAAAATGTCTACACGAAAGAATAAATATAGATTCGCGGATTGTAGTTTTCGTGAGTAGGGTAAGAAAGGAAACACAGACTTACAAATATAATCATATAATTCGATATCGAGTTACACTCACAAGGGTTTGTCTTTAAAATATGAAACAAGCAATGGACTGTGAAGCAATTTCGCGCAATATCTGGCGTTTTTTATGAGACCGCAGGTGTATTTTATATAACATTTCTGTTCCTTTTAATGCTTGCTAATACCTTTCATATTGTGTGTTTGCAGCCCACTTCTCTGCAGATATTGAATGTTCAGTATTTATTCAGTATTAATGGTTAAATTTATCGTTGAAAATTTCTATTGATTAAAAATAAGTAATGCAGAAATATCTCGAGGACAGTAAAAGAGCAAATGTATAAAGTTTCTTGAATTTGTTCAATAGAGTATAAATGAGTAACAACTAAGTCTGTTAAAGCCGACAATTGCTGAATTTCAGAGTTCGGGCGAAATAGTCTAAAACTTAAATAATTTAGCAATATTTGAATAAAGTGTGCGCAATCGACAGTTTATTACATTTGACTAAAGCTTTAAAAATCATAAATTGTTTTAGAAAGAGTGCAGACAGAGGTTTAATTGAAAATAATATACTACACGCTAAAAATTGTATACTTTTATGAAAAATAAGCTGTTGATAACTTTTTCATTATGTTTCGTCTTTCAGTGAAATGTATCTGATGACCATTATCCATTGAGTCAGCTGAAAATTTTTGCGAACAAGTAATTCGGCCCCGAGCCATTCGCGGCATTTTCGCTGGCTCGAATAAAACATTTCGATTCCGATTTAAAGTGAGTGGAAGGAACTGAATTGATTCCTTAGCTTTCAACTGAATAAGGCGCCAGTATAATATCTACTATGGAACTAGCATTACACCACTATTTTTACACAGTTAATAAAAGTTTACAGAAATGTTACATTTGTAAAGACAGTCTTCATTTTCAGCGTGAAAGTGTTGACAGTGGTCATAATTTTCAGTGTGTTTTAAATAATTTGAACTTTATATTTTTGCATCTTGTTTCAAATAATTTAAGCCATCTTTACGATAATTGTAGTCAGTTGATCCTGTCTGTGTTCAACATACAACACAAAATTCAACGTGAGATCATCGTAACGAAATACTGACCGACGACAGAAACATGGAAATTAAAAAATTATTATCTTTCTTCATATGTTCTTAGATCTTGTGTCCTCTTTGCTGGATGGCAATACAAAACACACACAAATATATTGAATAGCAACTCTTTGATTCGCTCCTCTATAATATCTATGCTATGTAGGCTTTGCTCTTTATTGTCTATTTTTCAAAGATAGGTGTGTAGGTTATAGGCGGCAGTTTTAATTCGACCCATCCACTCTCTTTAAAAACCAACGAATCTTTCATTTAATCGACAGATTTAAATATCTAAAAGAAAATAAATTAATTTTATTGATGATTTTAGAAACATTTTATTTGTATCTCACAAAACTAACCCTTTAAACTAAACAGGTAAAGTACAAATTGAGTAGAGTACAAATTGGAACCTGCGTCAGCTATTGTTGCAGATGAACTGCAACGCTGGTATTCTCGCAGGACCTCATGGCATCTCATGATATAAATATCACAACTTTTATGGTAGAAGAACTGAGTTGCGAGGCTTGATTTTTTGACAAGTATCTGGGGGCACGGCAGTGCCCCCAGATACTTGTCAAAAAACCAAGCTAACCAAGCAACCTAAATTGGAAAATATTTTAGTTTTCCTTTGATTCATACACTAAACACTTATTATATTCTAAATTTGAAGCTTCCATGTCTGCTGGAAGTGCCTTGGACTTTTGATGATCAGTCAGTGAGTGACAAAACTAAGAAATGCGACTCATTATAGTTCTTAAACTACAGGTTCAAATTTAATGAAATTTGAAATATACCGTGTTTATACAATGCCTGTTTGGTAACTGAAAATTCAGGCTTCAAGTTCTATCTACAATGAAGTTATAGGGGGTCGAAAATGGACTGAATTGCTTCGAGAAAATGATGGTACGGCCGTGCCGCTTTTTTGCTTGACTTTGCGAGGCACTGCCGTGCCCCCAGATTCGGAGCTTTCTCGATTTGTACACATTCTTATATTTGTGTACCTTTTATTTATCTCCGACGCTTCGGCGCGGACTACACCAGCCATAGTCACAGAAAGGCTGCGATGATGTCATGAGGAAATAAGCAGTATTTCATTATAGGTAGCAAACCATCAAACTATGAAAGAAGCAATGATTATAATAGAAACATGATAAGAGCTGCTATCTGCTAGCAGCACACCATAAAAAGAAAAAAAAAATATTATCTTGTTTCGCCAATTCTTGGTCGCCCGATCAAACATCGTACGCGATCAAAACATTTACATTTGCAATATTAGACCATTCTTTATCTTGTCACAAAAGTCGTGAAGCAACAATAACACGCTAACAAGTTTCATCTGCTTTAAATCAATGTTGATTGCCATTGCCACTACGCAAAGTTTCACTGAAAGAAGCCAATAGAAGGAAGGAAAATAAAAAGTTCTCTACCAACTTCGACCGAAGTGTCAACGAAAGTTCAACAGTCTACGTGCGAGAGAGAAGGAAAATGTTCTTTATCTATTCTATATTGGATACCTATGCATTTTTGTCAAACACAATAAACATATATTTGGGGTATCCAGTAGCCACTACAATTTGCATAAGGGTTGTCCCAAGGGAACTTGGGATTTACCCTAGTTTGTACATATCAGTAGTCCTCAATAAAAGTAACTTTTCCGTAAAAGTGTACCCTTCTTAAATTACATACGTAAGTTCTTTTATATGATAACGACAATTGTTATTGTACAAAAAATCGATAGCATCTAATGGAAAGAAAGAGGATTTATGGGGACTTATTTTCAAGATCGATCTTTTACACGATGGGATATAATTCCTGAAGCGATTTCTTTTGACTGACACTTGGTATGTATTGTCGAGTGGCTGGTGCAAACAGATCGCCAGCCAGCTTTCACGGTGGAGTGCGCTAAGCGCGACCATTTCATGAAGTAATCCGCACTCCGAGAGGCATTAGCGGCTCTCCCCTCGAACTGCGAAGCTCTTTCGCCTCAAATACTAACGCTGCATTTTGATAGTTTTAATTTAACTTCATCTTTAACTATAAACGTTATTCAAACTATTTATTCGCTCGACTTTAGAAAAGGAAATTCAATTTTAAATTAGTTTAGCTCTGAAATATTTTGATAGCTAAACGCGAGATTATAAAATAATTTTGCATTTCATATAAGCCGGTTGGAAACTATCTCAAGGCTGTTTACTCGGTAGTGCAGGAGTAGAGACGGCAGGCGACGATAAGCAGAATCGTTTCACGGCATAACCCTCTCACTGAAGAGGTATTATCCTACTGCGGAGTCCACCCGCCTGACTACGGATAAGCACCTGCATTGTGTTCAAGTGTCGGTATTTTGACGTAGACTTAGTATTTGAGAACATGGCACACGGTTTGTAACACGTGAAGGTTATTTTATCGTATATAAAGTTTATTATTAGGACTGGTAAATTTATTTTGCGGATATTCACACAAAGGTCATTGGGCATATCTGACCCGCTTTGCGAACAGTGGCGGACATTAACCAAAATAGTTTCAAACAAAGGGGCCTATATGACCTTCCATTGCATATAATTGTTTGATTAAAAATTGTCGGAGAAAAATGTACAGGATCCTTCAAAAAAGAAAACAAACGGCATCAAAGGTTTTTATTTCATCTTATAAAGGCATAAAAATAATATCGAAATCATACAGCGTGGTGCACGGATGAGCTAATGTTTAGATATGTTATACGATGTCTCTTTCGCACATTGAACAAGATTTTTTCGCACATTAAATAGCTGCGTCCATATCGCTAGCATTGTTTATTATCTGTTTTGGGCTCAGGAAGCAACAGACGCACCCGCTGCCTTTTTAAATGATCTTTTGATTGCTTTGGATCAAATTGAATAAAAAATATTATAATGAATTAGCATTTTATTTTTCTTACCTAAGTATATCAAGAGATATCGCGGGAATATCGGGATAAAAAGTAGCCTATAACCTTTCTCATGAATGTGGCTATCACACACAAAAAGAATTTTTAAAATCGGATCAGAAGTTTCAGAGATAAAGGGTATGGATATATACATAGATAACACTTGATTTTTTTGAGATTGCCGTAGCTCACATTAATGCCACTAATGCCATAGTAAATGAGAGCCATATATGAACACACTCTGCTATATTTCGTTTGTGTCCGCCATGGGTATGGTTTCCATACTATGGTGCCCGTTTACCTTTAATAAATAAACTACTAAGATAGACTTCTTACTGCTGTTATTATATATTTTATTTAAACAATGAATTCAAAAACATTTCGTTTCAACGCGATTCAGTAAGTTTAGTAGGTCAACTAGCTTTAACTTAAACCTTCGTCTGTGACAATACTCAAAACACTAATAAGCTATTTAATTTTTAAATGAAAAGTGAAATATTCTGCAATAATTTAATTAACAGATCAAACATTATTTTTACACGCTGTTGTAAATATTATTATTAGCTACATTTGGTAACTTTTAGTAAGAGATTTTCTAAGAAGAGCCTCTTACCTACAAACGTATTTTGAAACTACTGATTCTGACAACGACCAAATAATTTTACAATTTTGATGATGATTTTGATGACATTTAAAATGACGAATAAGAGATGATCCCGACAAAAAAAGACAATGCGATTTAATTAATTAGAATATTAACATTATTTTAGGATCAATACATTTAATACGAAACTGAATGTGTATTCAAAGAAGGCAGAGCGTTGAAGATAATAAGAATACAGTTTTCTCCATTCATCAATGAAAAGTAAGCCGAACCGTACTCTATTCAGGTCGGTTTATAGTTTTACAGAATTTCATTGGTTGGGCACGAATTGCTAGTGGTTCCAAAAAGGTCAAAACCATAACTTTAGCTTGTATCACTGTTTTTTTTTTCATACCAAATCGAATACTTTCTCTTTCTCTGTCTGGAAGTTCGTTTTTTTTAAACATGTACCCAAAAATATTTACACTTTACGTAATCATCAGCCTTTTATACTGGCTCACTGCTGGGCAGCAGTCTGTCGGTCTCACCTCTCGGCTATCGCTGCTTTTCTTCACACTACACTTTTCGTATCAATACATACCTATTATATGTATATATAGAATTGTGTATTGATATTCAAAATAGACTTATTGAAACCAGTATTATTTTTTTACAGGCATTAATGAAATAAAAATCAATTCTATTTAAAAAAGGAATGATTACTGAAAAACACAGCGTATGAAAACGCAATACAGCAGATAGATTCATCACAGTGTTTTCACCTTCTTAATTACGAAAAACAACATTTATTTTATTGGGAGTGTTCATAAAATAAATAAACACTATTTGTGACCACATTGTTTTGGACACTCAACAAGACAAGTTCTTAGAATCTTGAAAAAACTTTTCTCTTGCGAGTGAATGCAAGTTTAATAATACCCAAACGTCTTACTGCAATAAAGGCTCAATAAATCCAAAACAAAATCCTGTGCGTTTGGGCTCAACTGAAAATGTCCTCCACCTATATTTCACCCAGTATTTTGTTTATTTTTTCTTTATTTGGTAAAAAAACAAATCGTTGTCATAGAGTTTACCCTGATAAAGTTGTTTGGCCCTGTGCTAATAGAAAATGTAGTTTTGCTTATGGAAAGTTTATTTCTTCATCTAGTCGTTAGAGACAGACGGGTTGACTGCGGTGTCTGGATTTGTTTTGCGCTGCTGCAATTACCTTTTGTTTCTGGTGGATTTTCTTAACAATTTCTGATGTGGTTAAAGTTAAAATCTTTTTTGTACATGCAGTGTACTTACATGCATAAACTTCAGTTTGTTTTCCTTGTAGGAATTTTCAGATTTGACATTAAACTAAGTGCCATCACAGCGAATCTGTATATTTATAATTCTTTCGTTACTGTTTGATTGAGAGACAATGCTGAGCCAAAAATATTGGGTGCAAGAAACTGAAATTTGCGCATGTATGTTCCTTGGGTCCGAAAGGGTGTACTAAGAAGAAATCGAGAAGAAACAGTTAAAAAATGTGTGGGCATAAATGCATGTGTGGCATCCTCTAGGTTACATATAAAATCGGTCAGGTACGAGTTGATTTTGGGTGGATTCCGTATCGCACAATATAGAAAAGTATTGTTACGAACTGAAAATAACGCCATCTATCAGTGCATGGGAGAACTAGATGAGATTAGATGTATCGGTTGTTTAAAGCTGTTTCATCTATCCTCTAATAGATGGCGTTGGTGTAAATAGAACAATTACACAAATCTAGAAACACGTTACACGTTACCAGAAATTTCGTGAGTCGTCTCGAAAAGGCTAGTTATGTGTTCCGGCCGGTATAAATACCGCGTAAACGCGCGAGACAGGATAGTTACAATTGAATATCGGAGCGATAATCATCAAGCGAAGGAAGAGTAAGTCGGAAGTGTTTAGTGGTGTTTCTAGTGCTGTCAATAGTGAGTTTTATTAGTGTTGAAAAATTAAGTGTGTGTGTCTAGTGTTATTGTGTTAGTGAATAAAGTGCAGTTTTTTCTGGCATAGAGTATATAAATTATCACCGAATCCCAGCTCGTAACAGTATGAACGTACTTTTAAATACGTGTACAAACATAGTGCATATTATATATTGTTACAGCGGCTTCTTTGAATTTAAAAAGTCAATTCGTTGTTTTAGAGACAATAAGGTCTTCTCGGCACCCGCAAAGTACAGCATAAAAAAAAATCGCTATCAACATACTTAACAGCATTTTTGTCATGTAGATTCACCGCATAAATAAAAACAAAGCATTCTAACAATAACGATTTCTGTTCTCCCAATTTTGGTAATAACTATTCATAACTCTACAACACAAACACCATTTACTTCTACACACTTTCATCAAAAGATTATTCTGATGAGAGATCATATTAGGACAAATACTTTGAGTAGCGCATATTACGAAGCTTGCGATATTATAGTGAACATTAAACGATGTTTATTATTCATAAAACTCGCGAAGCATCTCGTCCGTAGTAGCAATCGAGTAGAAAAGTTGCTTCCGTTTAGTTTGTTCTCAGCGCCCGTATAGAAAATTGCATTGTTTATATAAGGTTAGTATAAAATAGGTAAGTCCTTTCTATTCCGCTGCTAACTGCAATACTCAATATTTTCTTCACTTTATTCCCATTCTAAAAGTGTTAGTTTTCTGATTTCGATTTCTTGTCCGACTTCTACAGAAATTCGTTTAATATTTCTACGTGCCTTTATTTTGTTTTCAGATGCTGTGTTATAAGCAGTTTCTTTATCAGTACTAAAATAGCGGGTATTGTAGACTCCATTTTATAATTCCATACAATAGGTAATCTTCTAGCATTACGGGCGACTTTCTGGATACGGAAAATACCTATTGGTATACATTTTCAATAAGAAAGAAAACATTTCGAGTTGTAATAGTAGTCGTACTTCGATTCGTACATCAGTATACTTTATCCTGTGCAGTAGCGAGATGTCAACTGGCAATTGCGCACAATTCTCGCAATGACTTAAGTGGTTAACTTGCATCTATGCATTTGTTGTACAAAGTTCAATGAACCTCTGGTTATAACTAGACAAAGCTTGTACTATTAAATTAGATAGCTGATGAAACATATTAACATATATGTTTTAATTAATGGAAACCTTTTATAGTTAAATTGCACGCAGATACAAGAAATGTTTGTGCTAATTACATAAAAGATTATTTTGAATGGCAATGAAATCTCACCAGAGCAGTCAAAGAGGCCAGTCAGTTTATGGTTGAAGAAAGTGTTAAAACCCTTCTACGTATGGTTAATTATCTTGTGGAATAGCATTAAACATGTGAATTTGGACCTGTAAGACAAGTAAAATGAAAAAAGCCAGGTATCGAATTAGTTAAAGTTATAAGGGAAAAGGCTAGCAACAAGACTGCAAGAACTATAGAGGTATTAGTCTTGTCAGCATTGTTGGAAAATTGTATGCTAAGATACTTATTGAAAGAGTTATGGAATTAACCGACAAGAAAATATGGGATGTACAAGCGGGATTCCGAAAGGGTATGGGGTGCACGGATCAAGTATTTTCTTTGCGGTGCATAGCCGAGAAATTCTTGGCCAAAGGTCAAAAGGTCTATTCCGCATTCGTGGATTTGGAAAAGGCTTACGATAAAGTGGTGAGGAATGAAATGTGGTCGGTACTGTCGATGTATGGTGTGAACAGCAGCCTCATACGAGCTCTGAAATCCCTTTATGAAGATTCCAGAGCTTGTGTGAGAATAAACGAGTCGTACACTGACTGGTTTACCATCGAGACAGGTGTTAGACAGGGATGTGTAGCGTCGCCGTGGCTGTTCAACCTCTTCATGGACAATTGTTTGCAAGATTTGAAACATAGTGACTGTGGATTAAGGATGAATGGGTTACTCGTCAAATGCCTCCTTTATGCTGATGATCAGGTAATACTTGCGTCTTCAGCGGAGGAGTTGCAGGAGATGGTAACAATCATGCATGGTGCTTTAGGGAGGAAAGGAATGAAAGTGAATGTGAGCAAGACGAAAGTTATGATTTTTGAAAAGGAGGAATGTGTTACGGCTTGTAATGTTATGATCGATGGACAACGAGTGGTACAAGTGAATGATTTTGTGTATTTAGGTACGCTGTTTACTAGGAATGGTAAGAATGAAGAAGATATTGAAAAAAGAGTTGATGCAGGTAATAGCGTGAATGGAGCGTTGAAGGCTTTTATGAACAGTCATAATGTATACAAAAAGGCACGTTTGGCCGTGCATAGAGGGGTGTTGGTACCTACACTTATGTATGGTAGTGAAAGTTGGGTATGGCAGAAGAGTCATGAAAGTAGAATAAATGCTGTAGAAATGAGAGGACTGAGAAGTATGTGTGGTGTGTCTTTGACTGACAGAGTAAAGAATTGTGTGATAAGAGAGTGTTGTGGGGTAAAAGAAGATGTAGTGACAAGCATCGAGAAAGGTATGGTAAGGTGGTTTGGGCACGTGGAGAGGATGGCTGACAAAAGACTGACCAAGCAGATATATAAGGCAAGTGTGGATGGGACAAGATGAAGGGGAAGACCTAGGTGGACGTTCTCTGACCAGATTGGAGACATCCTAAAAACAGAGCAGGTTAGAAGTACCCTGAGCAGAAGAGCATGCGTGAGGAATCTGATGGGAGTGAATGAAGCAAGAGATATATGTCAGGATCGTTGCAAATGGCGTTCCGTAGTCTCTGCTTACCCCTCCGGGAAACAGGCGTGAGTCTATGTAAGTATCGAATTAGTGCAATTTATAACAAAATGTGTCAAAAAGCGCAAAACTTGAGAACGGCTAAAATATTAAATTCAGCTATTTATAATTTTTGCGTTAATACACGAAGGTTCGTATACGGAGAAAATTGTGAGGAAAATAGTAAACAGGTATCTTTTTTTTCTGTAGAAAAATAAGTGTACCACAATTAAAATCACATTATTACTTAAATCTTATAGTGTACTAATAAATAGATAACCTTTTTTGTTAATAATGATTATTACGGTGCATAGGGTTCCCACCAAGAACTTAAGGTCCCAAGCCAACCTCACCTGCAAGTGGTGCACCTGCCGATCAACGGACGAGGCTCTGGCAAACAAAATATCCGGATAAGCGGCAATAGGCTCGCCACCTATTACGTGGGATCAAAACACTGGCGAAAAGTGGGCGTTTAATATGCCTCCGCCTACCCCTTCGGGGAAACAGGCGTGAGTCTATGTATGTATGTATGTATGTATGATTATTTTCTATTAGAGCATATCTCAATTAACAAAGTAGATAGGTACAACTCTAGCATTTTTCCTACTGTACTTCAACAGGCCAATTTTTTAAGTAGGACGAAGTCAGTCGGAACAGCTGGTTTTTACTATTGGAATCATTGGTTTGTTGGTCTGTGGTTTGTGGAAGTAGACATTGCCATTTATGCCTTATCGTGTATCAAAGCCACAATCCTGTTATAAGACATATACCTACCTACCATTTGTAACTATCAAAGCGAAACGTATTTACCTTGTTACTTTTTATGAACGCATACCTTTCTAAATGTAAATTATAATATTTTTGCGTAAGCACGGTATAAATATAATGTTCGTATTGTAGCGAATGGAAAACGTTATCACGGCGCCGTTTCCTGTGATGTGCCATAAGCCCAGATTAGGTCGGATTGGGACGAGTCGTGCCATCGAACCGGTTATATTGAAGACGTATGTGCGATGTCTGAACACATACTTAATACCTATTAACTTGTCAGCTTCATTAAGGAAAAATTACCACCCCTACTATTACTCTGTAGAAACATTTACTACCACTACTATTACTCTGTAGAAACATTTACTACCACTACTATTACTCTGTAGAAACATTTACTACCACTACTATTACTCTGTAGAAACATTTACTACCACTACTATTACTCTGTAGAAACATTTACTACCACTACTATTACTCTGTAGATACATTTACTACCACTACTATTACTCTGTAGATCCATTTACTACCACTACTATTACTCTGTAGAAACATTTACTACCACTACTATTACTCTGTAGATACATTTACTACCACTACTATTACTCTGTAGAAACATTTACTCCCACTACTATTACTCTGTAGAAACATTTACTACCACTACTATTACTCTGTAGAAACATTTGCTACCACTACTATTACTCTGTAGAAACATTTACTACCACTACTATTACTCTGTAGATACATTTACTACCACTACTATTACTCTGTAGATACATTTACTACCACTACTATTACTCTGTAGAAACATTTACTACCACTACTATTACTCTGTAGATACATTTACTACCACTACTATTACTCTGTAGAAACATTTACTACCACTACTATTACTCTGTAGATACATTCATGATGTCAATGTAAACTTAACAGACAACTGCTAAGCGATCGCGATTTGAATGACTCCAAGAGTCTAATTGCGGCTTGTCTTCATTGCTTGATTAGTTTGAGTGCCAAAGATGAGTTTAGACTGGCTTTGTTTAGGATTAGGGTAGGTTCTATTTGCCTTGAGAAAACTGTATGTTTGTGATGTTTATTTTAATGTTCTCGAATGTGTCCGAAAATAGATGTGTAATTTCTACTTCATACATACTTCGCCTTATTCGTATGTTTCATCATATAGCAGATAAACATAGAACATTTGTAATAAATATACTGCATGATTTTTTTTTTCCATTGGTATCTTTTCTTCTTCTTAGCGTATCGCTGGCAAACACTTACATTTTTGAGGTCCAGAAAGCAGCCGCACTGACTGCTTGGTCGGAGGCAGTCGTCAGTTCTTCCTGCGTGCAAGTATTGGTATCTTTAATATGCCATTATTTATTTAATTTCGTTTGTTGTTCGAAGATGTTAGGTATAATAGTAAATCTAGAGCGTTTCCACTCAAGTTTATTTCTGCACTTAATTCTATATACCCCACGCTTATGGTGACTACGAATTAAGGTGCTAGCACTCAGAAAATGCTAGTGCTATCCAAAACCAACTAAAGAGAAAGTCGTAAAATCTCTCATCAAAAATTCGGTGGCGTGCATCTCGGAGCGAATAATCTCGCATTTAGAATTAGAGGTTCGCTTTAAGTCGTCGTAAATATAGCGCAACATAGTTATTTTGAAAAGGCTTGCACGCCGCGCCCGCGGCGGATCGCTTGGCGGAATATAATAATAGTCGTCGGGGCACCGCGGAATATCATCTCGGTACATTGTGAGAGGCAGGATGCTCATTAGATGAACGCCCCGGGCCGCCGCCCGCTCTGCATGCCGTCCGCACGCCTACCTTCTGCTACACTACTACACTGCCCATAAGACAACTTCACATTCTAGTTAGTTTTATTTCAAGTCATGCTTCCACTCATTTAACATCTCGCCAAAAGCCGCAAATTGGTGTCCTACTTTTTCCGTCCATTGCATTCTAATAATATAAATTTGAGGATCTCTTCCAACGGCGTTCTGATAAGACTGAAACGAGCAACTGAAACGGAAAGTGTTCCATTCTGAAGTTACGTATCGCGATAAAGTTTTAGTTAGAACCTATTAGGATATACGATTTGCAGATCTAGTAGGCTTTAACCTCTTTATGTTATCGCTTAAGTTGAGTGCGGTGTTAACATTAGGTATAATTATAACGACTGGTGTAACTCAACTCTGGAATAATGTCTGAGGGAGTTTGCCAAGCCGATGTAATATTTTAATCTTATCATTCGAGTCAAGTTTCATGTCTCGCGAGGAAAGTTTGATCCGCGGTTCAAGTTTCGAGACGAACGACGAGCTTACAACTGTGACTGCGGGCCCCTTCACTTCTCTACATCAAAATAGACCAAATAACACTATTATGAGCCCGAGCCCTCTGAAAACACTGATCATAACGTGTTTTAAATGGATGGAAATAGCTCTTTGTCTATCGAAACAAACAATAAAAATTTAAAGCAACTAAAATGTAGTATTCGTTTGCTCGAAGTAAAAACTTGAAACAAAACAGTATCTGTGTTAAGTAGAGGTGTGCCGTTGTTCTGAGAAACAATCTCTTTTGCTCAAGCTCGGTAGTGAATAAGCATTTTCAAAGTTAAGATTTTTATTACATCTGACATAAGTCAGATGTTGTCTATCTTGCTTAGGACGGGTGGGAGTGGGTTAATGACTCGGAAATCATTCGGGTTAAGTTCCTTCGGGTACGGATTGGAAGATAAGGGCTAGCAGATTTGTTGGTAGCGCGCCTCTATCGAACTCGAGACTAACGTATCATTCGGAGACAATTGTATTGGATTTGACTGTGACATTGTGTACTTTAGCATTTGTATTCACAATGTAAATCTGGATAGAAAGTAGCAGTATGTTTTCATTTGGGTCAATTAAAGATAATAGTTATTAATAGAAAAAGATAAAAGATAAAAGCCCAAGCCCTGACATGTCATGGGCAGAATATAAGTAAAGATAATAGCAGAAAACAGAAAATATTTCAAATTAACAAATAACGTATCTCTGGAAAATTTGAAAAGACGAGATCAAACGCAACTGAGAAAAATTGGAAATAAAAATAAGGTCGTCACGGCGCGCTATTTCGGCGCCCTGCCACGCCCTGTAAGACATCCACAAGAAGTTGTAATAAGTACCTACCAGCCGTACTATTCTCCGTCTACGGTACCAGCATACCCAAGAGCATACCAGCGACAACCAGAGACTACGCCCCACTATGTCTCCGCCGCCACCTGCCATGCGCAACTCAATGTGACATAATATTATTATGACATTATTTTTTCATTATTTTCTTAGAATCATGTTGTATCTATATTTTAATATTTTGTAAATACTTTACTGTAAATACATAGTTGTATATAGTAATTAAGTGCAAATAGTAAGATGCAAGCAGACAGTGATGGCAATGGTGAGGTAGAAGGGGGCGCAAGTCAACCTACCACATCACTGAGTGAATTAGTACGCTGCCCCTACTGTGACCAGGCCCGCTTCTTTAAAGGTAAGCGGGGTTTGAAAGTACATCTTGGCAAAATGCATAAATCCCAAGATGTACTTTCTGACCCCTTAACTTCACATTCAATTTCTACACAAGACTGTGTCCAAATTCCCTTTTGGCAACATCTTTCGAATTTAAAAAATTCTGTTCCGGTTTTGAAAAGAGTTCCCCGTGGTGCAAGGCCATCAGTCGCCAAAAAATTGGCTGACTGCATAGGTCTCGTTGTGCGGGAGAACTCAAAATCAGCTTGGGAACGACTATTAACCTTTCCTTATAGGATTTTACATATTGAAAAAGATCAGGCCTCAAAAAAGACACTTACTGCCCAAATTAAACACAACTGTTCTGTTTCGGTCCATACTTTCGACACCTAATTTACTTTTAATACAAATAGAACGAATTATCAATATGTAGAATCCAAACTAAGGGAGGGTGATATAAGGGGTGCGTCGAGACTCTTATTCAGCACTGATGTGGTGGCGCCTTGCTCTCCAAACACGCTTGCGGGTTTGAAGAGCAAGCATCCAGCGCCGATGGATGGCCTCTCTTTTCCTGATGCCCCGGATATGGATTCGGAGCATCTGATTACTACGGCCAAGGACGTGTTCGCAGCAGTTTGCTCCTTCCGGACTGGGTCGGCTGGTGGCCTCGATGCTCTAACACCACAACATCTCAAAGATCTTGTGTGTTCGAGCGCCGGGGAGGCTGGCGATGCACTCCTGAGGGAGCTGACTGCTCTCATGAATTTGATGCTCTCCGGCAATGTGGACGGTGCCATCACTGACATATTGTACGGAGCAAATTTATGCGCTCTTATCAAGAAGGATGGTGGCATTCGTCCCATTGCCGTAGGTTGCACATATAGGCGTATGGCAGCCAAGATATGCTGCAGATATTATAGCAATGATTTATCTGCTAAATTCCAACCCCTCCAATTAGGTTTTGGCTCAAAGGGGGGTTGTGAGGCTGCCATACATGCCCTGGCCACGTACCTTGGTTGTGGTAATGGAGAGGTCATCCTTAAGGTTGACATAAAGAATGCCTTTAACGCAGTGAATAGGGACACCTTGTTGTCCGAGGCAAAATTAGAAACCCCCAAAATTTATAAATTTCTTTCGCAATGTTACAGATATCCCTCAAAATTATTATACAAGGACAACCTATTGGAATCCGCAGTTGGATGTCAACAAAGTGGCCCACTTGGACCAGTCATTTTTAGCTTAGCAATTCACCCAATTATTCGGCAGCTAAATTCAAAATTCAATATATGGTTCTTGGACGACGGAACCCTTGCTGGAGACGCTGACATAGTGCTACAAGATTTGGCAGTTCTAAAAGACAAATTTAAATCGATCGGTTTGGAGCTAAATTCAAGTAAGTGTGAGTTATTTCTAAATAAAATTGACGATGAAAAAAAATCTTTGGTATTATCAAAATTTAATTATTTGGCACCACACATTAAAATTTGTGACAAGAATTCTCTTCGCCTCCTTGGGTCTCCTATATTTGAAGAAGCCTACGAATCTTTCGTAGATGAAAAGATTCAAAATTTTAGTGAAATTTCAGATCGCCTGCTAAAAATTAATATTCATTCGGCTTTTACAATCATTCGATATTGCCTTTTCGTTCCCAAATTTACGCATGTCTTGAGATCTTCGCCGCTTTGGAAAAATATGAAATGTTTAGAAAAAATGGACCAAATTATTAAAAATACACTTAAAGAAATATTAAATGTGGATTTGAACGACCGAGCCTGGCTACAAGCGTCTCTTCCTGTACGTCTGGGTGGGCTCGGCGTTCGCAAAATTTCGGATGTTAGTTTACCGGCGTTCCTGTCCTCGGTGCACAGCACGGAAGATTTAACCAGGCAAATATTAGCACCTACACTGGTTAATTCGGAAGTGCTGTGTAAAACCGATGCCTTGAACGCCTGGAAAATGGCTTGTCCAAGCTCTGCTTTGCCTACCAACCCATTCTCCCAAAGGCAGTGGGACGGGCCGCTTTGCAACACTGTGAGAGAAAAACTTATTTTATCGTCTACAAGTGTTGCTGAGCGTGCTCGCTTGCTGGCTGTGGGAGAGTGGGAGTCTGGTCTTTGGCTTCAAGCGCTCCCGTCATCCAATGTGGGCACAATGCTGGACGACACGACATTTCGCCTCGCCACTAGCCTCCGTTTAGGTGCTCCGTGTGTTTCTCCGCATCGTTGTCATTGTGGAGAAGCCGTCGATAGCCTCGGACACCATGGACTATCTTGCGGCAGAAGCGCGGGCCGAATGCCTCGTCACGCCTATCTTAATGACATCATCCGTCGCACTCTTGTCACCGCCGGAGTACCAGCCGTACTTGAACCCAATGGTTTGGTACGCGACGATGGGAAGAGGCCCGACGGTATGTCATTGATGCCTTGGAAGTTGGGTAGGCCTTTGGTATGGGACGCAACGTGCGTAGATACCCTTGCGCCATCACATCTTCCAAGTACAGCCAGCTGTGCCGGCGCTGCTGCTGCAAGCGCAGAATCCCTCAAGCGGCGAAAATACGGTAATTTAATAGGTAATTACGTATTTGAGCCGTTTGGGGTGGAGACGCTTGGTCCATGGGGTCCGAGCGCTCGTACTTTGTACAGAGAAATCGCCAAACGATTAATCGACGCTTCACGTGACCAGAAGGCTGGGCTGTATTTCGGCCAGCGTATCAGCATTGCCATCCAGCGTGGCAATGCTGCCAGCCTTCTAGGCACGTTACCAATAGACAGCGATGCGGAGGAATTCTACGATGCCTAAACCTGTCTGTACTTTGTATTTTGCCCCCGTTTTTGTACTTATTTCTTTTTTATGTACCTATGTAAATAAACAATTCCTTCGTTTTAAAAAAAAAAAAAAAAAAATGAAGTATAGTTATTAGTTTACCTGTACCTACCGACAAAGAAAATTTGAAATGTTCAAATCATAACAATGTCAATACTTTGACTTTTGCTAAACCCGTATTTAGTATGAATTTTTACGAAGCATCCTAACTCGTTAACATTGAATAACTTTGTTAAAATTACAATTTTGTTGCACTATAATTCAGGTAATTCAATGTCATGTCAAATGTGTTAGGTGAATATAATAGGTAAATAAAATTATAAAATGGCTCGTTCTATTTCTGTATCTATAAATTTGAACTTCCGTAGTCATTAACATGTATCTATTAGTTTTGATTGTTTAATGGAATATTTATCACGTAGGCACTTTTGTTTCGAGTATCAGTATTTCAGCACTGATAAACAGCTTGATCATTGATGTTCTTAGTACCGAGCTTATACTCTTAGTTGGAGTAGTTCAATGGTTACACACATTTGGCAATTTGTCTTTATTTTTATGCACAATGTGTCAAATATTAGAATTATCGTATATAGGTATGTGTTATTGTTAAAGCCCGTAAGATTAGGTGAGACTGTAACTCAAGTAACTAGGTTATGTTAGGTTCTCTTGTGACCCTTAACCCCAAAAATAGGAGCCCTGCGAAGCAGGGCCCTATCAACTTAGTGTTTTATTATTGAAAAATTCTGATATTTAACAACTCATGCTGGTAAATCTTAGGATTTACAGGTAGATCTTAAGATTTACTGCACTTCGGGCTTTTACAGGAACATATACATACTTTTAAAACAAGTGAATATTATAGTCAGGCAACGTGCATATAGTATTTTACAAAGACCAAAATCTAAAATTAAATGTATCTACGATATTTTATCTATGTTTATTATAAACTTAAAAATAGAACTTATCTAAGTACACATCTTCATCCCAAAACAACGTCACAATAACAATTTTAAACGTCGAACATTCAAAGTAACCAACCGACAGCCAATCAAAACATTGAAAAGCCTGACGTAACCGGCTTAAATAATTTGCATTAAGCTTCTTTACAAACATAACCGGGTTCGTCGGCGTTTCGCAAGAAAGCTTCGCCCGGTTAACTACCGGATAATCAATTAACCGTTGACCGCCTGCATCCGGCTGCAACGGAACTATGATGAGGCATCAGATAAATGAACCGGAAATCTCGGGTCTTAGTCGCACAGCGCTCAGGAATGTAACAAACATCTGCTGTAGTGCGACGTATTTCGGGTTATTAATAAAAGTGTCAGTATAGTTCACAGTATATTTTTGAGGCATTATTTTTAATAATTCAAATATTTATACTCGCATGTTTGTAATTAACAGGACTCACGCTTACATTCACAAAAAGTAAGGCAAATGATATTGGTTATTGCCATGTTTTGCCAAGTATAAACATACATAAACGGTAAACCTCACGTAAAAGATAAGTAACCATTGAACTACTCCAACTAAGAGTATAAGCTCGGTACTAAGAACATCCTTGATCAAGCTGTTTATCAGTGCTGAAATACTGATACTCGAAACAAAAGTGCCTACGTGATAAATATTCCATTAAACAATTAAAACTAATAGATACATGTTAATGACTACGGAAGTTCAAATTTATAGATACAGAAATAGAACGAGCCATTTTATAATTTTATTTACCTATTATATTCACCTAACACATTTGCCATGACATTGAATTACCTGAATTATAGTGCAACAAAATTGTAATTTTAACAAAGTTATTCAATGTTAACGAGTTAGGATGCTTCGTAAAAATTCATACTAAATACGGGTTTAGCAAAAGTCAAAGTATTGACATTGTTATGATTTGAACATTTCAAATTTTCTTTGTCGGTAGGTACAGGTAAACTAATAACTATTATCTTTAATTGACCCAAATGAAAACATACTGCTACTTTCTATCCAGATTTACATTGTGAATACAAATGCTAAAGTACACAATGTCACAGTCAAATCCAATACAATTGTCTCCGAATGATACGTTAGTCTCGAGTTCGATAGAGGCGCGCTACCAACAAATCTGCTAGCCCTTATCTTCCAATCCGTACCCGAAGGAACTTAACCCGAATGATTTCCGAGTCATTAACCCACTCCCACCCGTCCTAAGCAAGATAGACAACATCTGACTTAGATGTGTATCGTGTGAACCCAGCGGCTTACAGATTAACTGTCTCTGATCCCGCTGTTACACAAAATTGAAATTATCAACCACGGACGCGAAGTAATTGTGCTATCTCCAAGTAATGCAGGCTTAGCCGGCTCCAATCAAACTAAACAAACCCCACTAATCGTATTTCTATTCTCTATCTGGCTCTGTGGAGTTTCGTGAGCGTCGGGATTATGCCGTATCCAGACAAGACGGAGTTATGGTCTCGTTACCTCGAATGACTCTCAGTAAAGTGGCGTTTTAAGATTACGGAGTCTCAACTAGTGCGTGGAGCAATATTGAACGCTCATTACAATGTTCTGATAATGGTAAAGGTCGTCCTGAATCTACTTATGCAAAATCAAACTCATTTTACCAAATCCATCGCATATTCAAGGTCTCTACAAAGATTAAAATGACTAAAATAATTGAGATCCATATTAATTATGTTAATTTGTGTTTGTGTACAAAATGATATTTCGCATGGCTGGTAGTGTAAGTGAGAGTTGAGTATAAACTATTTATCTTATATGTATGTTATCACTGCAGCGCTACAGCTGAGCGCATTCCTTAGAAGCAATTAATTGTGCTGCCGACCTCCATTTATTATGTCATCTTGATGGGCTAAGCGAGTAGCAAGTGCATCCGTTACTGAACTTCTTAGCAATGTCAATTTCTTCGTAGAGTATAATTTAAAAGTGGACAAAACACGCTCAAATAAACTAGCACACAGAACATTACAACTATAACCATTTTCCTTTAAAATTATTCTTCTTCTACATTGAAAAGCTGCTAAAAGGGTAGTAGGAATTTATGTCGAACAGTTTGAAACTGGTTTGAACAAGTTGTTTGAAACTTATTTGAAATGAAAATAGTAACTAACGGCGTCCGGCCTGCCTAGTCTAACATTAGTTGTATTACTTACTAGTACTACTTAAGGTCCGTCAAGTGCCTCTATAGTTGACAGTTTAGATGAACAGACAAAGGTTGTTAAGTTTTATTCAATTAGAAGTTGTTAAATTACTAAGAAAGGGGTTTCAGAGGCTACACATTAATTATCTCAAGCTGGCATCTTGTAAAACCGACATGGGCTTAACAAATATCGGAAGCGGCCAAAAAATGCTTCTTAACTTTGAAAATGCTTAGTCACTACCGAGCTTGAGCAAAAGAGATTGTTTCTCAGAACAACGGCACACCTCTACTTAACACAGATACTGTTTTGTTTCAAGTTTTTACTTCGAGCAAACGAATACTACATTTTAGTTGCTTTAAATTTTTATTGTTTGTTTCAATAGACAAAGAGCTATTTCCATCCATTTAAAACACGTTATGATCAGTGTTTTCAGAGGGCTCGGGCTATATCCTAATAGGTTCTAACTAAAACTTTATCGCGATACGTAACTTCAGAATGGAACACTTTCCGTTTCAGTTGCTCGTTTCAGTCTTATCAGAACGCCGTTGGAAGAGATCCTCAAATTTATATTATTAGAATGCAATGGACGGAAAAAGTAGGACACCAATTTGCGGCTTTTGGCGAGATGTTAAATGAGTGGAAGCATGACTTGAAATAAAACTAACTAGAATGTGAAGTTGTCTTATGGGCAGTGTAGTAGTGTAGCAGAAGGTAGGCGTGCGGGCGGCATGCAGAGCGGGCGGCGGCCCGGGGCGTTCATCTAATGAGCATCCTGCCTCTCACAATGTACCGAGATGATATTCCGCGGTGCCCCGACGACTATTATTATATTCCGCCAAGCGATCCGCCGCGGGCGCAGCGTGCAAGCCTTTTCAAAATAACTATGTTGCGCTATATTTACGACGACTTAAAGCGAACCTCTAATTCTAAATGCGAGATTATTCGCTCCGAGATGCACGCCACCGAATTTTTGATGAGAGATTTTACGACTTTCTCTTTAGTTGGTTTTGGATAGCACTAGCATTTTCTGAGTGCTAGCACCTTAATTCGTAGTCACCATAAGCGTGGGGTATATAGAATTAAGTGCAGAAATAAACTTGAGTGGAAACGCTCTAGATTTACTATTATACCTAACATCTTCGAACAACAAACGAAATTAAATAAATAATGGCATATTAAAGATACCAATACTTGCACGCAGGAAGAACTGACGACTGCCTCCGACCAAGCAGTCAGTGCGGCTGCTTTCTGGACCTCAAAAATGTAAGTGTTTGCCAGCGATACGCTAAGAAGAAGAAAAGATACCAATGGAAAAAAAAAATCATGCAGTATATTTATTACAAATGTTCTATGTTTATCTGCTATATGATGAAACATACGAATAAGGCGAAGTATGTATGAAGTAGAAATTACACATCTATTTTCGGACACATTCGAGAACATTAAAATAAACATCACAAACATACAGTTTTCTCAAGGCAAATAGAACCTACCCTAATCCTAAACAAAGCCAGTCTAAACTCATATTTGGCACTCAAACTAATCAAGCAATGAAGACAAGCCGCAATTAGACTCTTGGAGTCATTCAAATCGCGATCGCTTAGCAGTTGTCTGTTAAGTTTACATTGACATCATGAATGTATCTACAGAGTAATAGTAGTGGTAGTAAATGTTTCTACAGAGTAATAGTAGTGGTAGTAAATGTTTCTACAGAGTAATAGTAGTGGTAGTAAATGTATCTACAGGGTAATAGTAGTGGTAGTAAATGTTTCTACAGAGTAATAGTAGTGGTAGTAAATGTATCTACAGAGTAATAGTAGTGGTAGTAAATGTATCTACAGAGTAATAGTAGTGGTAGTAAATGTTTCTACAGAGTAATAGTAGTGGTAGTAAATGTTTCTACAGAGTAATAGTAGTGGTAGTAAATGTTTCTACAGAGTAATAGTAGTGGTAGTAAATGTTTCTACAGAGTAATAGTAGTGGTAGTAAATGTTTCTACAGAGTAATAGTAGGGGTGGTAATTTTTCCTTAATGAAGCTGACAAGTTAATAGGTATTAAGTATGTGTTTAGACATCGCACATACGTCTTCAATATAACCGGTTCGATGGCACGACTCGTCCCAATCCGACCTAATCTGGGCTTATGGCACATCACAGGAAACGGCGCCGTGATAACGTTTTCCATTCGCTACAATACGAACATTATATTTATACCGTGCTTACGCAAAAATATTATTATTTACATTTAGAAAGGTATGCGTTCATAAAAAGTAACAAGGTAAATACGTTTCGCTTTGATAGTTACAAATGGTAGGTAGGTATATGTCTTATAACAGGATTGTGGCTTTGACACACGATAAGGCATAAATGGCAATATCTACTTCCACAAACCACAGACCAACAAACCAATGATTCCAATAGTAAAAACCAGCTGCTCCGACTGACTTCGTCCTACTTAAAAAATTGGCCTGTTGAAGTACAGTAGGAAAAATGCTAGAGTTGTACCTATCTACTTTGTTTATTGAGATATGCTCGAATAGAAAATAATCATACATACATACATAGACTCACGCCTGTTTCCCCGAAGGGGTAGGCGGAGGCATATTAAACGCCCACTTTTCGCCAGTGTTTTGATCCCACGTAATAGGTCGCGAGCCTATTGCCGCTTATCCGGATATTTTGTTTGCCAGAGCCTCGTCCGTTGATCGGCAGGTGCACCACTTGCAGGTGAGGTTGGCTTGGGACCTTAAGTTCTTGGTGGGAACCCTATGATGCACTCGCGATTTTTCCACTCAAAAAGTACGCACGAAGCATTAGCTATGCTTCGTACGTATTCTTCATACCCCCGTGATATGAACTGATTTGTCGCATCGTTGGGGCGTGGCGCAGGCGCAGAGGGGCGGGGGGGGGAGAGGAATTTATCAATGGTTAATTTTACTATGATACTCGTAGTACTCGGGTCGGTCATAGTATTAGTATTGCAGTTACCAATTATCACGTATTTTTGTGGACAGTTTTGAGACAGTTTTGGGACTTATATATATATATATATATATATATATATATATATATATATATATATATATATATATATATATATATATATATATACGGGAATTAACGCGAACATGCATTAGGTATTTACATACCTTATTTTGCTTGACGTGGTTGCGACCACGGGGGTGCAACCGTCTCGAAACGTCTGCTGACTGGTGTAGCGGTGGCACGTCTCCGAGTGCGAGGTAGAAGCTTCCATTTCTACCCCCGGGTCGTTTATTTTCGAAGTACCGGCGCAAAACACACTAACCGTATCTGTATATTGAACATTCGCCGACTTCGCATTAAAGTGGGGTGTTGTTAGTCGAATCACTGGATTCCATGCCGATGACAGTTTGATGCCCTCTTCCCGATTGAAATTTTTATGTTTTCTTATTTCGATCGCTTCACGCACAACTCTTGGGTAAAAGTGGCGTTCCGTGGAGAGGACTTGGGGACGATGAAATTCAATCCAGTGATTGGTGCCCGATTGAAGTAAATGTTCTGCAATCGCCGATTTGTTCGTTTGACGGTTCTTTACGGCTGCCATGTGCTCCTTTATACGTTCGTGACACCGCTACACCAGTCAGCTTGCGACCACGGGGCGTGCAACCGTCTCGAAACGTCAAGCAAAATAAGGTATGTAAATACCTAATGCATGTTCGCGTTCATTCCCGTATATA
This sequence comes from Euclidia mi, assembly GCA_944739405.2. Classification (NCBI taxonomy): domain Eukaryota; kingdom Metazoa; phylum Arthropoda; class Insecta; order Lepidoptera; family Erebidae; genus Euclidia; species Euclidia mi. The sequence goes on along the minus strand of OX123186.2, from coordinate 53,841,262 downwards.
CATACATACATACATACATATCGTCACGCCTTTTATCCCCGAAGGGGTAGGCAGAGGTGTATTTCTACACCCACTTTTCGCCGGATATACTTTAGTCCCACGTAATAAGGGGCGAGCCTATTGCCGTACCGGGCACATTTCGGCACCAGACTCCGTGCTGTACTGAGAATTTCGTGACAGAAAAACCCAATAACACTGCCCGACCCAGGAATCGAACCCGAAGACCTCCCGATCCCACGCGCACATTTATGCCGCGAGACCAACGAGGCAGTCGTATAGGGTTTGATGTCGAATTTTCCGTCGCTACGCAAAGATGGTATTTGCATCGTGTTATCCCTTAGTCGCCTCTTATGACACCCACGGGAAGATAGGGGGTGGTGACACTTGTATTCTATGCCGTCAACCACACGGCAAAATTCCCGTATATATATATACACGCTGATTTTTTATTGATCTAGGAAAAAGAAACCTCATGTCCGAAATAAAATCCTCTATTCATATTCAAAATCAAAATTCACCTAGCACCTAAAACAAAAAAGTTATAAAAGTCAGTAACTGCTGGAAATACGTAGTAAAACACGGTTGTTTATGAGTAGGTAGTGTTCGAGCGCCGCGCGGTCATGAACTTGCCGCGCGCGCCGGGCGCCGCCGTCAGCTGTTGTTTGCCTACAGCGGTTGTAGGTAGTTAGTGCGGACTGATACACTGATACGTAATTTACTTAGAAAACACGATTTAGGTAATTACGATGCCAACAATTTTAAACACATTTGTTTTCTTATTTTGTTCTCTTTTTAAGTACCCCTCCCGCATCCTAGTGCTAAATCCTGTCTCACGAGGGACATTACAAACCTAACAATAACGGACACAGCAGTCGAAACAACAATTTATGAATCACACAAAGTGTTGTGTCAAACATCGCTTAAACCACTACGCCAACCATGAAGTGCAGTAATAAATAATTAAAATAATAAGCGTATGTAACTAAATAGCTATACCTATTCAATAATTTCTAAAATAAGAAAACATAAAAATTTCAATCGGGAAGAGGGCATCAAACTGTCATCGGCATGGAATCCAGTGATTCGACTAACAACACCCCACTTTAATGCGAAGTCGGCGAATGTTCAATATACAGATACGGTTAGTGTGTTTTGCGCCGGTACTTCGAAAATAAACGACCCGGGGGTAGAAATGGAAGCTTCTACCTCGCACTCGGAGACGTGCCACCGCTACACCAGTCAGCAGACGTTTCGAGACGGTTGCACGCCCCGTGGTCGCAACCACGTCAAGCAAAATAAGGTATGTATTAATGTATGTATGTATTAAATACCTAATGCATGTTCGCGTTAATTCCCGTATATATATATAAGTCCCAAAACTGTCTCAAAACTGTCCACAAAAATACGTGATAATTGGTAACTGCAATACTAATACTATGACCGACCCGAGTACTACGAGTATCATAGTAAAATTAACCATTGATAAATTCCTCTCCCCCCCCCGCCCCTCTGCGCCTGCGCCACGCCCCAACGATGCGACAAATCAGTTCATATCACGGGAGTATGTAGCTATGCTTCGTGCGTACTTTTTGAGTGGAAAAATCGCGAGTGCAGCTGTGTACCCATGGACATCTTATTGTGAGTGTACAAAAGTGATCCGGTCAGTGTCAAACAATTAAAACAGTGCATATTGGATGCTTTTGACAACGGTGGTGGACATTTCGAAGGACAATGGAAATACTTGTAAGTTTAGTAAATAATACGTACTTAAGTAAATAATAATTTGATGCGGGCGGCTCAAAATCGGTCTGTGTTCTCCACACACCTTGAGGAAGACCTATGTCCAGCAGTGGACGTCTCTAGGCTGACATGATGATGATAAAATAATATTTGTAAATAGCAGATGATTCTAACTTCATAAATACGCCAAAATTACACTTTTCTTTTAGTCCAGAACACGTTCTTTTATTTTGATATTTGTTTGCTTTCTAATTACATACCTCCGTATTTAATTACTTGTTAAACGATAAATTTTGCTGGTCCTAAGCCCGAATGAAGTATGAAGGAGAGGGTAGAATTAACAAAATTAAAAAATAACTACCTACATTTATCGTTTTTCTTCATTTTATTTTCTATGGCTACCTACATCATAAGTGCGACAGAGAGAATGCGAATGAGCAGGATGGAATATAATCAATGAATTAGTGAATGGATTGTAAAATATGACTATGATTTAAGTGAGATTTTCTACAATAAACAAATGATAATAACTTTGCTCTTTATTGATATTATGAAATTCTTACGTCACATATATGATAATAATATCTTCGCTTATCTGTCCTTAAAGTTTTGTACTCATTAAAAAATAGCGGTGTATATATATATATATATATATATATATATATATATATATATATATATATATATATATATATATATATTCTTACTATTACAAACATCAAATATACTTACTTTATAACAAACATAGTTGTGATAGTGTGCCACACACAAAATTGATAGATGTAGCTGACAAACGTTTACTTAACTAAATCAATTCAAGGTAATAAGGCAGGGAAGCGTTGGCGCGCATAAACATAATGTTCGATATTTAAATTGAATAGATACGTTGAAAACATTTCGTCTGATTTGTGGTTTTATTGGCTGAATGTATAATGAGACCAGTGATGAGTTCTAATTTCCGAACGACTATTGGATTTTAAGTTTAGAACTTGTTTCAATTGAAATGAATATTGATTTGGTTTTTATGTCTTCCTCACTTCCTGTCTGTCTCTGCCAACTTTAAATTGAATGTTAGTGTATATTGAGAGTCAATTTGATATGATGTCGAAGGCTTTATATAATTTAAATCAGATAGTTTAATAAGTTATAAAATTATTAATAATCGACTAGTATAGACTTGACCAATATTTTGAAACTGTAGAACATGTACCTACTTAATATATGAGACAGGTAAAGCCCTCCATTGAAGTTTAAACTGTAGTTATTTTCTCATTGTTTGAGGTTCACGTTCAAAAACTTGAACGTCAATATCATAAGCTTGCTTATAATAAGGTGTTATCAAGTGTCTTGACAGTAGGCCCTCGACCGCGGAGCGTCTCTTGATAATTGACGCCCGGGAAATTACATGTCGGGCCGCAGACAGTTGTTGATGACGTCACGACACTTGATTATAAACGATTTATTTCACAAATGATGACAGCGATACAGCACCAGCCAAGTGTGCGCCTAATGTGGTTAGTTAATAAAACTCGAGGTGGATACGTTATGATTGAGATAGCAACTGCTGGAGTTATGATAGCGTACTGGCTGTATGGTTTTTTTTTAAGATGACAGTTTTTAACGTAAAATTCAAAGCCGAACTGATGGCTTTCTTGCTGAAAAGGTGCTTAGGTATATTCAATTGATGACATATAAATCATTAATATTCTTATATTATCTTATGATCATTAATTATTTTAATAAATTAACAATTATTATTATTTTTCATAATTTTAAATAAGTAATCAACTATTGTGAAATTGTTATATAATTTATAATTGTTGTACTGTTTGATTCAAATACAATGTTAAAATTGTTTATGAATGAATAAATAAATATTTTAAGAACTGCAGTGCGGTGGGTTTTATAGAATGCAAGCTAACCTCTGGAACGTGGTCCACGTGGTCCGAACATTTTGTCTTTGGGATTGATACAACAAAAAATTGTGACAACCCTGGGCTGATTCTTTGAATCCTAGTAGATATTGCTGAAGAAGGAAGATAACATTTTTGTAATTAAAGTCTGTGAGATTGATAAAATCAAAGGTTTACAAACATTTCTGGAGAAAAGTGCATTAAATTATACGTATGTGTGGTTACTACAACACTCATTTTAATGAAAGCGTGATGTTACAGTAACATACCTAATACTCAAGTCAAATAATAGGCATTCCAATGAATCAATATTTGTTACATTGTTCTTGCAATTTGTAACTGTAACTTCTAAAGGAGGTCATACAATCTTACAAAGTTACTTTGCATTACTTGCACGAAATCGAAATGTTTCGAACACAACCGTAACGTTATTATGATGCCAAGATATTGATTCTCACTAAACATTGTGAGAACATGTCTTGCAATATAAATTTACGACTTGCAAAGTATCGGGGGCACTGCATCTGTATTCTAAGAGGGTATTTTCGACGCAAGCGAAGATAAAGATTTCAATTATGTAATAGACTTATTTTTGCTTTGAACATTCAATTCTTACATGGAAAAGGTTTCTTCGTTTGTTTACTAGGAATAATTCACAGTAAACAATGTTTTGGTAATGCATGTGTTGGCAAGGTAATTATAGGTAATTATTTAATAATTTTCACCGTAAGGTAGACTGACTCGAAATTACTACCTATTTATGTAGGTAAAAATATTTTTTTGACAGTGTCGAAAATCAAACCCGTAACCATGTGTGTAATAAATTCTAAGTAAAATATTTATCACACATACAACTCACGCGCAGCAGTAGCAGTAACAATATCTTAAAAATTTCGCCAATGGCGATGGCGATGTTTTAATCCTAATTTATTTTAAAATCGTTCAAAAGAGTTCTTATAGCTTCTGCTGCTGCTTCAGCTCTTATGAGCTTATACTGATATTGCCATTCAAAATACGTTACATAGTTCAATAATTATTGCTACAAGACAGGACTAGTACCTAAATATATTTTATTACTAGCTGTTGCCCGCGGTTTCACCCGCGTTCTGAGGGAACTACTTCGCCTAGCCGGTTAATTTATAGCCTACGTTACTCCTTGGTACATCAGCTATCCGCCAGTGAACGTCCCGTCAAAATCGGCCCGGCCGTTCGATTAGCGAAAACAAACAGACAGACAGACAGACGGACAAAAATGGTAAAAAATGTCATTTCGGTATATGTACCGTGTAGACATCCTTATGCATTTAGTAAAAGGAGATTATTTTAATATTACAAACAGACACTCCAACTTTATTTATGTGTATAGATTTAGGTATCTACTTATTCTTGGTGTAAGCATACGAAAAAGCCTTTAGCATTTTATAAGGCAATAAATCCCATAAAACTTAGAACTATAAATGAAATGTTGAGTTCATAATTAGATAATAAATCATTCAAAAGTTTTTAGTGCTATTATGCTGTAAACGAAATTTATGAGTATGCTTTTGTATGCTTCAAAATATTGCTCGGAGTTAATCTTACTCACTATTTAAAAATGTTAATATCAACTATCGCTGATTCTATTTGCAAATAAAATAATTTTGTACATTCCAACGAGTTAAGAATATATATATATATAGACGGGAATTAACGCGAACATGCAAATTAGGTATTTACATACCTTATTTTGCTTGACGTTTCGAGACGGTTGCACGTCACGTGGTCGCAAGCTGACTGGTGTGGCAATGTCACGTCTCCGAGTGCGAGGTAGAAGATTCTATTTCTACCCCCGGGTCGTTGATATTCGAAGTACCGGCGCAAAACACACTAACCGTATCTGTATATTGAACATTCGCCGACTGCGCGTTATAGTGGGGTGTTGTTAGCCGGATCACAGGATTCCACGCCGATGACAATTTGAAGCCCTCTTCCCGATTGAAATTTTTATGTTTTCTGATTTCAATCGCTTCACGCATAACTCTTGGGTAAAAGTGGCGTTCCGTGGAGAGGACTTGGGGACGATGAAATTCAATCCAGTGATTGGTGCCCGTTTGAAGTAAATGTTCTGTAATCGCCGATTTGTTCGTTTGACGGTTCTTTACAGCTGCGATGTGCTCCTTTATACGTTCAGCGATAGTCCGCTTCGTTTGCCCTATGTAAGAGCTTCCGCAGCTGCAGTTGATTTTATAGACACCTGGGGTTTGTAGCGGTAGAACATCCTTTGGTGTGCCCACCATGTTGTATACTTTGGCCCCTGGTGTAAATACTATCGGAATGGAGTAGTTTTTTAACTTGTCTCCTATTTTATCCGTAACACCTCTAATGTAGGGCATGTAGGTCGGTTGTCTATTTACCGCCGGATGTTTATCGCGTTTGATAGGCCGCGTCATTCGTCGTTGTACCTGGTATCCGTTCTTCCTAAGTACCTCCTGAACATGGTCTAGCTCTAGCTTCAAATGCTCAGGGTCACAGAGGTCATGTGCTCTGTTTTTGAGTGACGTCACAACGGATTGCAGGTGTCGAGGGTGGTGGTGCGACATGGCGTGCAGGTATCTATCTGTGTGCGTAGGCTTCCGGTATACGCAATGTGTTAAGGACCCATCTGGTCTCACAGTCACTTTTCCTCTTCCAAGGCCAATATTACCTCCAGATCGATGGCGTCGCAATGGGGAGTCCAGTAGCCCCGGTACTGGCTAATATCTGGATGGAACACTTTGAAGAAAAGGCGCTTAGCAGCGGGCCCAAGACCATCAGGCTTTGGAAAAGATACGTGGACGACATCTTCAGTATCGTAAAAGGAGGTAAGCAGGAAGTAGATCAATATGTGCAACACCTTAACTCCATTCATCCGAAAATGAGGTTCACCTACGAAATGGAAACTGACAGATCGTTGTCATTCTTGGATGTCAAAGTGACTGTGAGACCAGATGGGTCCTTAACACATTGCGCATACCGGAAGCCTACGCACACAGATAGATACCTGCACGCCATGTCGCACCACCACCCTCGACACCTGCAATCCGTTGTGACGTCACTCAAAAACAGAGCACATGACCTCTGTGACCCTGAGCATTTGAAGCTAGAGCTAGACCATGTTCAGGAGGTACTTAGGAAGAACGGATACCAGGTACAACGACGAATGACGCGGCCTATCAAACGCGATAAACATCCGGCGGTAAATAGACAACCGACCTACATGCCCTACATTAGAGGTGTTACGGATAAAATAGGAGACAAGTTAAAAAACTACTCCATTCCGACAGTATTTACACCAGGGGCCAAAGTATACAACATAGTGGGCACACCAAAGGATGTTCTACCGCTACAAACCCCAGGTGTCTATAAAATCAACTGCAGCTGCGGAAGCTCTTACATAGGGCAAACGAAGCGGACTATCGCTGAACGTATAAAGGAGCACATCGCAGCTGTAAAGAACCGTCAAACGAACAAATCGGCGATTGCGGAACATTTACTTCAATCGGGCACCAATCACTGGATTGAATTTCATCGTCCCCAAGTCCTCTCCACGGAACGCCACTTTTACCCAAGAGTTGTGCGTGAAGCGATTGAAATCAGAAAACATAAAAATTTCAATCGGGAAGAGGGCTTCAAATTGTCATCGGCGTGGAATCCTGTGATCCGGCTAACAACACCCCACTTTAACGCGCAGTCGGCGAATGTTCAATATACAGATACGGTTAGTGTGTTTTGCGCCGGTACTTCGAATATCAACGACCCGGGGTTAGAAATAGAATCTTCTACCTCGCACTCGGAGACGTGACATCGCCACACTAGTCAGCTTGCGACCACGGGACGTGCAACCGTCTCGAAACGTCAAGCAAAATAAGGTATGTAAATACCTAATTTGCATGTTCGCGTTAATTCCCGTCTATATATATATTCTTAAACATGCAACGCGAGTGTTTAAAAGTTTCTCTTCCAACGAGTTATCATTGAATGCAATCACTGCCTCTTTAGGTTTTCCAAACTTGATTATACTCTGGCCCAATAATTGGCAATGGCAAACGCAGCTCTAGTGGTATATTATAATAATAATTATTATTATTTACGGCTCTGTATATAAACTGTTGTCCAAGTCTTTTGTTACTTTATGAGACGTCACACAGAGCACACAAAACCACTAAGAACAAATAGCGCCCTAAAGATCTTTTAAAATTTGCTCTATGAAAATACCTATGGGCATAACTAGTAGCTAGTTAAAGTCCTGAATATAATTATCCGATATGACTATACCTACCAACTGCCATATCCTTTACATCCATTCACAGTTCATTGCTGATCTCAAGCCTCTTCAAATTTACTCCACAGGAGCACTGGAGCACTGAGTCTATAGGAGGTCATCATAATCATCATCATCATCAGCCTGCAAGAGTCAACTGTTGGATATAGGCCTCTCCAATGGCACGGCACTGAGTCCGATTTTTGGTTTTTCGTGTCCAGCTGCTGCCAGCCACTTTGCGTATATCGTCACTCCACCTAGCCGGAGGACGTCCTACACTACGTTTGCCAAGGCGCGGTCTCCACTCTAGAACACGACTACTCCAACGGTTATCGGCCCACTGCCACTTCAGCTTGCTAATTCTTTGAGCTATGTCGATTACTTTGGTTCTCTGTCGGATCATTTCATTACGAATTCGATCCTTCAGAGAAACTCCGAGCCTAACCCTCTCCATAGCTCGCTGAACGACTTTAAATTGGTGGACCAGTCGCACCGTCAGTGTCCACGACTCGGCTCCGTAAGTCATAACGGGTAGGACGCACTTGCAACTGCAAGCTTTGCCCAAGGTAGACGTACTCCTGAATAACTTCGAGAGGGACCCCAATTAGGGTAATCGGTTCCGGAGAGACATGTTCATTGTTTTTGAAGAACAGAACGACAACGCTCTTGCTCCACGCCTTTGGAGTTCTCCCCGAGAAGAGGACAGAATTAAATGTGCGTTGGAGCTGCACAAGTATAGGTTTCCCACCTGCCTTTATAGTTTAGCAGCTCCGTCGTAATTCCATCGTCCCCGGGGGCTTTTCCATTTTTGAGCTGTCTTAGGGCCACCACGACTTCGTCCAGGCTGACATCTGGCAACTCTTCCGTGAGGTGGCGGGTTAAAGTGGCTCTGGGATCCTCGGAGTCGGATTGGGGACGAGACGCCTTCGAGGTGTAGAGGTTGCCGTAGAAGCTCTGAACCTCCGCAAGAATTTCCGGCCTAGAAGTGACGACTTTCCCGTCTGACGTGGTCAGCTTCGTCAGATGGTTCGACCTAAATGCTGGATAAAGACTTTCGACCCCCGATTTCAGTCGATCGCTTCTTGTATAGAGCGTGTATTGGAGCTACGGAGGTCGCGTCTTACCAGCTTGAAGATCTGTTTATTTAGATCTGAAGAAGCGCCTGTCGGGTTTTCTCGTCGCGTCTCTATTAGTTGTAGAGATTCTCGCGAAAGTTGAGATCTCCTGCCGGTGTGATGCGTCTTAAAAAGTTTCGTCCCCTCATCTCGCAGGATTTCCACCACTTGCTCGAGTTCCTGGTCCGTATCAGCGTCTATTGTGGTTTCCAAGGTAGCGAACCGGTTTTCCAATTTTAGCTGGAATGTTTCAGATCCAACCACGGATTGGAGGAAATTTGGTCGGAGCGTAGACTTCACAAGGCGAACGCGTTCGAGCTTATAATCAATATTTAGAGTGCCTCGTACAAGTCGATGATCACTTCCAGTGTTGAACCTAGTGATCAGGGAGACATAACTAAATATTGGCCTCTTGTCTGCCATAATGAAGTCTATCTCATTTTTTGTCATAGTATCGGGGCTCCACCACATCCACTTCCGTTGAGGCTGCTTCTTAAAGAACGAGTTCATTAAGAACAGCCCCTCCTTCTCTAAGAAGTTGACGAGCATCTGCCCCCTATGATTTCTCCTACCAAATCCGTGTGGTCCTATAACCGATTCGCCGCAAGTATGTACTCCCACTTTGGCGTTGAAGTCCCCCATGACAACATTGAAGTGGGTCTTTTGGGTGTGGTGTAAGGCCCTGGAAATGTCTTCATACATTTCCTCCACTGAAGAAGTCGACGAAGTCGGTGCATACACTTGGATAACCTTGAGGGTATACCTCTTGATGAGTCTGATCACAAGGTATGCTACTCTTGTCGATACACTGGAGATTTCTAAAATGTTGTCAGAGAGGACCTTATGGACCAAGAGCCCAACCCCGCCTTGGGATGGCTGGTCTCCCGCCCTGAAGTACATAAGATGGCCTGAATCTAGGGTAATGGTATCCTCACCGTCTCTTCGGACTTCGCATAGTCCCAAAACATGCCATCTTATGCACTTCAGTTCCTCTTCCAGTTGTGCCAGATGTACGTCGAGCCGTAGCGTGCGTCCGTTATACGTCGCCATGGTCAGTCGGTGTTGACGGCTTACCGTAACCCGGGGATTCTTCGCACCCCCTGCCCCGCCATTACCATGTCCGCCGCCTTGGCCAGGAATAGCGGGGCGACCGGGAACTAATGGCCGTTGCGTAGGTTTGGGTGCTATTAAGGTTATGCCCGTAATCACCACGCTAGGCATGCGTGTTGGTGATAGCAGGGCGTAGCTTCTCGCACCGGTGACGCTGCCCGTCACCGATCTGCTATATTTAGCTACGCCTATTTGTAATGGTTATACTACCGCCATTAGTCGGTCGCCAGAGTCTCGTTCGCTGGTCGGCAGGATGCACCACGGGCAGGTGAGGTTGGCTGGGAGCTTTAAGATGGAGTGGTGCTCCCATGCATCTCCTATAGGAGGTGTTGGCCTACTAAACCACGTTGGCGACACGGGTCGTTACAGGGTTTGATGACAAGTTTTCCGTCTCTTCTTCAAGATACGATTTACTTTGTGTACTATCCTTAGTCACGGCTCATGACACAGTCGGAATTAAATAAATAGGGTAAGTGACATTTTATATTCATAATCACATCGACTGAATGAAATAGGGTACAAAGTGTAATTTTGTATTCTTAACCTGTCATCACACCAACATAACACACTGTCACTAAAACATAACTATACCATAAACATGGTACTTACGCAGTATTGAATATAAAAATGAATGTCAGTTATCGCAACGCTATATCTACTCATCATAAAGCAGTCGGGCCGCATGGCACCATCTGGTTAAGCGGCCGGGTAATTAATGTTCCGCCAAACGAGTGCACCCGGAATACCCGGTTGCACCCGGTTATGGTAAAATACCCGGCTATCATGCTAGCGCAATAACATTGAATGTTCCCAGCGTACAACTATGCCTCTATTAATTGGTGTCGCGACTATTTAGTTGTTACACTTTGAATGTAAATGTAAAATGTAATAGACTGTAATTAGTGTTCATTTGATATTTAGAAAGCGTTGGTCAAAGTTTAGTCAGTGTAATACAAGCAAGCTACTAATGTTCACACGATGCTTACAAAGGTACCTAGTTTCAGATACTAGGAAAGGCTAGATACCTACATTAACTGGCCTGATGGTTTTATTGATACTTTGGCTGCAAAGCCAGCGTTTGCAGGATCTATTGTCAATCAGGAGAAATCTTTGTGTGATGAGCACAAATATTTCTTCTGTGTCTGGGTGCTATTTATGTGTGAGCTCTCGTAGGATATTATTATAATACTAGACGTCGCCAGCGACTTCATCCGCGTCAATAATACATATAAATCTTCATCTTGAATCATTCTATCTATTAAAAAAAACGCTTTTAAATCCGTTGCGTAGTTTTTAAGATTTAAGCATACATACATAGGGACAGACCGACAGAAGATAGACTTTGTTTTATACTATGTAGTGATTATTATTTATAGGAACAACAAAAACAGTATCACTATCGTCTGACTGCAGCTTCGTCTGTGGGTCGGTTATCGTAGCAAAATATAATCCATGTGCTATTTTGATGTATAAGCTATGTATATTACTGCAACGTTCTTCAGAATGGGCTCAGTAGTTTTTACTTTACAGCGTAACAGATACACATCTATATATCCACACAAACTATGAGGTTTATAATAGTAAGTATTAAGATAAATAATTGCCATGCTTGTTAACCACTATGGTTTTGTCCACACATATTAATACTACGAGCACTAAATTACTAATTCGGATAATCTGTGGATAACATGATTTGTTATACTCTGTGGTCGTTTAGTGGTGAGTGATTTGTGGCCCGGATTGCTGACAGCGATCTTGAACATAGACTAATCATATTCCAGTCACCGATCATATTCCAGTTATAATTAACTGGAATATGATCGGTGACAATCAATGTTGGTTGATAAATTTATACAATATGTTGATCTGCATTTGCAAAATATTTTAATAGGTATCTAATACAACAAAGTCAAAGTCAGAATTAAATGTTACTTAGATAGTAAATCAGAATAAATTGTTGAACAGTGCAAAATAAGATTGTATCGCGCAGTCACTGTAGGTGCGTGTGCTTGCGTGTGATAGGCACTTTTGGCGGCGGATGAAGGTGTTGGGCTCCGCCGCCAAAACACCTAGCGGCCGCAGAGGATAGGGAGGACGGCAACCTGACAACACCGCATCTCCTCTTCCTCTGCGGCTCCACCGCGACGCAACAATGGTGCGCCCCCATTTGGTCGCGGGAGATAGGGCGCGCGGCAACGCAACACCGACATGCCTCTCCTCCCGCGACCGTGCCCGACTGCGAGGGACAGACAAAACTGTTCCCCGCAACCGCACCTTTGGACGCATCCTGCGCAGACTCCTCTAAGCCCACGCGGAGCGATCTCTCTTAGCTTCACCACGGGTGTCCAAGCCACGGTTACTGAGCCCCCCACCACGACAAGGTAGAGATCCCACGGGGCTTGGGTGTGTTAGGCACCTACAATGGCGGTCAGCTGAGTGGCGGCGGTGGTCAATACATTACATTTTCAAAGTGTATGATGACGAAACATTTTTTTTACTTTTAGTGACTTATTTTTTTATGTATTTGTATTCATACATACATACATACTAAGGAACGCCATTTGCAACGATCCTGACATATCTCTCTTGCTTCATTTGTATTCAGTTATACTAGAGGACCCGTGCTGCTCCACAGCATTTTTTAATATTATAAAAAAGGTCTTACATATAGGTATGATGAGTACATTGTAGCCTTATCTAATAAGTAAAAAGATGATATTCTTACCAAAAATATATATATCACAAAACTGCTTTTCTCACAACATTGGCTTTGCGTTGCACCTTAGGTATCGTGAAATTTCCACCTTGGCATTACTGAATGGTTTGCCGCGCAATAGGGATATATATAATAATAATATGTACCTATAACTGAACATTGACGAAAGAAAGTTCTTTAATATGACTGTGCTGCCCTACCATTATTCCATTAGAACACTGTAATGTCCTTTGTCCAGGTGCCCAGAAAATAGCAAGTTATGAATAATTTCGCCAGTACCATAGTCTGTAATCGTATTACTGTTTTCCAGGTGAACTCTGAATTGACACTCGGGATATAGCTCACTTACAATCTGAAGTTCAGCATGCCCTGCGTACCGTCCATTGGCACCCATCACACGTTTGAAATCTGTTGCATTTGTAATGGTCTGGCCATATGCTTCGTCCCCAACAGTGAAGTTACTATATACATCCCACTTATTGACAATGTTGTCAACAGTGGCCAAACGAATTTCATATTGTTTATTCTCACTTACATATAACCCATAAGAAATTGCGCCGAATAAGCAATTACCGTCACCAAGAATGGAAATCACTTGAAAATTGTTGATGGTAGAATTAATCAAATCTGAACCCGTTTCCACCCGTATTTTTTAGCAGTAGGAGGACCATCCGGTACCAAATCTCCAACAGGGCCGTCATTGACCAAGATTCTTTGTTCAAACTTTCTCTGAGCATTTTTCAATTTCCTTCCAAGAACCATCAATATAATTGAAAACACAACTACTCCCAAAAAATACGTTATTAAATCAGAAACTTAAGTAACTATGTAACTTATGCTAACTTAATTTTTTTCTTTATCTGTCAATATTTTACTATCAAAATTAAAAATAAAGATAAACAACTTTTTTTTATAAGTAAGAAAATAGGTTTTATTTCTGTTATCCAGCTAAATATTTCTGCGAGAAGCACGATTTATTTTGTTTTGTGTATGTATGGGTGTGGTTAATCTATCATTATATAGAAATGTCATAATGACGTTTATAGTTTTGGTCGAAATTGTAGTTTTGGTAGGAATGGTAGCTTTGGTAGCAATCGTAAGTAACATTGCTACCAAAACTACAATATATGCCAAAAATACAATTTCTACCAAAACTACTATTCCTTCCGCAAATACTATTCCTATCAAAACTACTATTTGTATCAAAACTACTCTTCGTACTAACACTATCATACCTACCATTTTGTCAAAACTACCATTTCTACCAAAACCGCCGGTGCTGTCAAAAGTATTACCTTTTCTCTCAAAACTACTATTCTTACCAAAGCTACAATTTCTACCATAACTACCACTTGTAATAATATAATTATATGACAATAGTACTATGAACCGCTGTAATAATATGTTCCATATAAAAAAAATTAAGATGCCCGAAGAAAGTCCGTAATTTAAAAACACAAAAAATTTCCTAACATAAAACGTAAGGAAAATTCCTCAACATCAGAAATCAGTTCACCCAACATTAAGGGTTAACTGGTAACATTCGGGGAATATTACCTGCCATCAGCGATAATTCACTATAGTGATAATTTGACCAACATCGGGTATAATTTTACACACCACCACACACTCATACCCGTATGAAAGTAAGGCAAGGTCACCTTTAAGGAGGCATAACGTTTTTCCTGGCAGTTACCGCAAGGAACTTATTAGATGCCATAAAAATATTTTTGAATTTAGAACCGTCCATGTAGAGAAAAAGCAATGGAATCTTAAGAAATATATAGCAAAATATTGAAAAATAAGTTCAATGTCCACACCTATCTTCCTTCAAACTTACCCAATTTAAATGAGCATACCATCAAATGAAAGAACTCTTTTCAGCGCGTGTTCTAGGCCTATAACAAAACGCCTACCTCAATGAGAACCAGATATATAGAAGCACAAAGTCATTGACTATGGCTACGAAAACGTAAAAAATGTATGGTAGAAAACTGTTTTTGCATATAACTTGATGAATATGCAAGTTAGGTAATTTCTAATGCTTGATGACAAATCATTGCAGCAAGAGCCTTCATTTAAAAAAAAAAATCATGCAAATCGGTTGCGTAGAACGGGCTGGCCGACTCGTATTATAAAACACAAATTCTTTTAATATATAGAAGATTGGTATATTCACCGCTTAAAATATTTTAAATGCAAATCAACAACCTGTATTTTTAGATCACGTAGTGATTGCGGCATAAATATAAAACATGTTAATTGCTCAAAAAATCAAGGTAATGTATAACATTTTCACCGTTGAAAAGTTACCTGAAATTTGAAAGCTGTTATTTAAAAGTTATAAGACATACATAAAGGCATAGATTTAATCTACGGTTGACTGGTGTCATGATAATAGAGGGTAATGGCTTTCTGAAATGACTTTCATGAATTGTTTCGAAGGCCGAGACAGCCGAAATGAACATGCATCCCATATAGCCGGTAATTAATGCTTTACATGCACTCTAAGGCACAGAAGAGTGATATCAAGTGATGATGAACAAATCCGTTCGGTTATCACTTTGCCACGGCCTCTGTAACTTAGAAGATGCAACCTACTGCCAGAAAAGACCACAACCTCTACGCCATAAGCCAGATTACAAATAGTTTTAAAATATAGGAATTTAAACTTTCGTGGTCACTTAAACTTATTTTTTTTTCGGGATATTTACCACGTACCTTTGTTTGTAGTAACCGATATTTCGGCACTGTTGCAAGCGCCATGTTCACGGATGGCTGGTATCCCGAAAGACAATTTAAAATAAGTTTTAAAATAATTTAAAAACTTGGAAATCGAATATCAAGAGTAGAATGCAACCTTACGAGTCGGCATTTACGAATGATTAGAATCCTTTGCAATATTTAACACAAAAATGTACACTATACCCAAAAAACTCTTTGCGTTTGCCTGTGCGACTAGTTTCAGTGGATAACTGCTACACTATTAGTAGATGTTTCTCCCTTTTATTGGCAATGACAGTTATCTTTTGCTTAAGGATCTTGTAGCCAGTGAACCGAGTGGTGCTTCTTATATATACCCGAAATGGTAGTAAACACTACGACAGCAATGAAAATGTAGAAAATATCTTTCTATTACAAGAATTCAGTCCTCATCTTGCAAATCAAATCAGAAAACACTATTGTAGTAAGTTTTCCCTCATTTACCGAAAAATATATTTAGCAGGTAGTAGGCAGTTGGTTACATGATGCGCACGAACGGTGCATGTCGTGTAATGAGCGCAGTGGCGGACACGGAAACGGAACAGCGAAATTCAATAGCGCGCGTGAGTAATAAAACGTGGCCTGTTGACAACGGTCCGTTGCACTATAGTTGAGACTTCATTTCAGTTGGTAAATTTGTCGAGCGTCCGCCCGAAATTGCGAGCTTATTGCGTCCACGGTTTGTTTGTCCGGACGACGGTCAAAGCTTTGCAAGCTACAAGGTGCGCCCACAATCAAATAAATGTCGCGAAATAATGACGTTTCGCTTTGTCATTGATGCAACAGATGCAATTTTGCTGGTACCTAATGAATTACATAGTTGCCAGCCAGTTTTAGATATAATATACGTTTTAGCACGAAATGCAATATCAAGAAGTGTTATGAATCTGAGTATACGGAACATGTGTGCCTGAGTTTGTAAATTCTAATATCTAACTTTATTCTGACTGCTGCTCGAATTTGGTAATGAAACATACATTTTAATTTTAAAATATTGCGTTTACATTGTAGCTGTATTTACATTATTAAAGCATTAGCAAAGCAAGCAGAATTTATTTTGTAAAAATTGCAACAATAGTGATTGCATGTTTTCGAGTTATTATCGATGTTTGCTTTGTACTTAAGTGAACAGATTTTTCGTTAGCCTGTATTGTCTCACTGCTGGCCAAATGCCTCTCCCCTGCATTTTGGTATTTAAATTAATATATTTGGCAAGTGAACAGCATATCTATGAAAAAAAATACAAATAAGAAATGACTATTTTAATCTGTACCTATAGGTAATGAAATTCTTGCGATACTGACTGACAATCAGGCAAGCTGTAGCCAAAACTATTAGGCGTACGAGGCTGACATTTGGCATAATTAATTGCTTTGGCGACCAAGTGCTGTATGAAGGAATTACCCAAAATTCCCTCGGGATCAGGCAGAAACGGTTATATTGAAAAAATGTGTTATACTTCACAATTGTATTACAACAAGCTTCGTTTTTCCAATGGACATCATTAGAGAACCGTACCATTATTATTTATCCTCGTTCCGAGCAAGAGCTGTGGCGATCGACTGGCCCCAGTCTAGCGGCACTTGGCACAAGTTAAATGTAGTGTAAACAGAGGTAGTTATCGCTACACAACGCGGCACTAAATCTTCTATACTGTGTATGTCGTGTGTGATTAGGATGACGACTGATCAATTCCCAATTGGAGCCATCATTGTTTACTTTTGTAAGGGAATCGCGGATATAATCAAATTGTATAATGTGATGTTTGATTCAGCTGGACTATGTAGGTATATATTGCACATAATTTTTTGGTTAAAGCGCCCATCTCGTCTTTAACACTGCGCCGAATATTGTGACTTCGATCCCACATGGGGCAACAGTTTCAATGATCGTGCCGGCTCTGAGTGTTATTAATTGTGTCCGTTGTTTGAATGTTGGTAAAGTACCCCGCGGACAGGTTATTTTTTTAAATTAACACTACATGGTGGTTGGGCACTGTACACTGTGGTAGGGAGGAATGACGTTCTAAACTATGTGATCGCCAAGATTGCTTTTATAATATTTGACAGATTTTGCTTGAGTTTCATTGGACCGATATTTGAATCTATTCGTTTAGTTCTTTATAACTGCCAAAAATACTAAGAAAATGCCACATTTGAAACATGTGAATATGAAAACCATTACACATTTAATGCTGAATTAGCAAACGCCTCAAAACAATAACTAGTTGTGAATGGAGCAAGATGATTTTACAAACTGAAGTGAAATTTTCGAGATTTTTTTGAGCGCACCTGTGTTTTGGAAGCGTGTTAGTTTTGAAGTTTTTATTACGATTTTGCTTTTATGCTGCTTCGTGCCCGTGATTTACTGACACGACACGGTATATTCTGTGAGATATACAACGGGAATGTCAACAACAATGTTATGCATGCAATTTGCTTTCAATGTTTTAGCATAACAGTAGTGAGTGACAAAGATAGGATGTACCTATGCCAAACTAACACATTTATCAGCCAGTTATCTCTTATACACTGTATTACCAAGCTATTATTTACTTGTATGATGACAAACTTAACAGTAGGTAAGTATATAACTAACTAGAGTGCGGTCGCTCTGCCCGCGTCAACTAAGTATCCTTTGGTCAAATCCGTACAAAAATCCGTTCGATTATGTTTGAGATTATCGCGTTCACACAGACAAGCAGAACGACCGGGAAACTTCATTTCATAATATGTATAAATATTAATAGTAGAAGGAGGCATTTAACGAGTAACCCATTCATCCTTAATCCGCAGTCACTATGTTTTAAATCTTGCAAACAACTGTCCATGAAGAGGTTAAACAGCATGCATGAGAAACTTGATGGAAGTGAATGAAGCAAGAGAGGTATGTCAGGATCGTTGCAAATGGCATTCCGTGGTCTCTGCTTACCCCTCCGGGAAACAGGCGTGAGTCTATGTAAGTATAAATAGTAGAACATTTTATTCTTCTGTTTATAAATTATCAGGCCAACGCATCGCGAGTCGCACAGTACACAATCACTTTAGAATATCTTTTATTAACTTCTAGGTAAAACTTAAGACTCAAGTTCGTACCGTAAAGTTTGATACAATATAATTTAAAGAATCTTCATACACGATGAAGCACCACCAAACTTTCAAAATACCCTTCGCTGTTCTCAGATGAGACTTTTTCACTCCTGTTTTCAAATTACCGGCCAATCAAAGTCCATTTATCCGATGGGGATAAAGGTTTATTTTTACACAAAGGAGAATTTTCCCGGTAATACTACTACAGTCACGTTATTGCATCGCTTTCGAAAACAGTTACAAACGATGTAGCCGTTCCGTTACAATATTTTAATACCTGAAAAACGCTCAACAATATAACGTTCCTCTTTTACTCCAGTTAATGAGTTTTCCAATTTGAAGCAAAAACTGTTTTAGTTTACACTTTTGTTACTTTTTGCGTGGCTTGAACCGGCGCTGCGTGAATATTTACATTTCAGAACTGACATTTGGGAGGGATCGATTGACGACCTTCTAATGGTGTCAATGTCAGTTATTACTACGTAAAATATCGCCACAAATGTGAGGAGAAAAAGTAAATTTGGGGCTTCAGGCGGCAGAGAAACGTCGTAATCCACATGATTATTATACGCTTATTGAAAATGCTCCCAATAGGGTACTAACCTCAGTCTAGATTGTAAATTGTTTGTACACGTATTATATTGAGTAATCTGAAGATTATGCCGTGCGGTATACCGCTCAGCTTTCCCGTGGGCGTCGTAAGATGTTACAATGGATAATATCGAGCAGGCTTGTGTTTATTTATTTCTACATTTACAGGTAACTTAACCATGTAGGTAACGTTTATAGCACAGATTGTCTTGCCGTTCCATGTAGCTCAATTATGCCTTTTATTTATTGCTTTCATTGGTTGTGTGTTGGTGGTTTCATTGGCAGACCGGACACCGACCTAACTGATAGTAAGAGGTAATCATGGGACATAGCTGTGTGATTATAGCGTTACAGAAGCAATGCCAAGGAGAGACCATTAATTCGCTGCCTACCACGAGAAACAGAATTAGAGAAAAGGAGCAGGATGGTGACAAAAGGGCCATTTGGCCTTCGCCACATGAGCCTGCATGTGTAAGTAGATAGATAGATAGATAGCAGCGTCATCCCATTTCCGTCCAAGTCTGCATCTTGATGCTCGGCGTCCTCTTCCTTCCTTCTACTAGTCTTACCAGATTTGAGAGATTATTATTTTTGAACTCCGCAATACAAAGGTGACATGTTACTACATGACATTAATCTGTATCAATATATTCAAGTGTTCGTACGAACGACTATCAGAGGTCTTCATGACAGCCAGGATTAACTTCTTAACGTATTTTCCGAAGAACCAAGTAAGCGATAATCGACATAATATGTCTTTACACTTACAATGACGTACATGACTTCGAAAAGTCAGTGGTGCGCTCCCTGGGTTTGAACTCGATATCCTCTTCATGGTAGTCTTTTAGTCTTTCGTATTTCTACTAGGCTATTGCTGCCTCAATAGCAAATTGTACACGGCATAAAGGAGGATTTTATGAGAAAATTCTCAGTAAAAGAACGGTGGCTGCAAATGCACCAACAGATGGGACAAGGGTCGCCGCTTATTAGGTGGTATAAAACATAGAGCTAGCAAATCTAAGGGCAATATAACACTTTGTTTACTCCAAATTGATCGTTTATATGGCATTTAGGCGTCCTAATGTCTTTAGTTTTATGTGGCTCTCATATGGAATACTGAATACTACCGCCTTATTATTAATAGTTTGAGGATTTTATGAGAAAATTCTTAGGAACAGAACGGCGACTGCATATGCACCAACAGATGGGACAAGTGTCGCCGCTTATTAGGTGGTATAAAACAAAAAGCTGGCAAATCTAAGGGTAATATAACACTTTGCTTACCCCAAAGTGATTGTTCTTTAGTTTTATGTGGCTCACATATGTCGTATGATACATTGAATACTACCGCCATTTTATTACTTTGAGTCTGTATGCGTAATAACTGTATCACTCTTTTTTATCAACGTTAGGGAGCCTACGTTAGGGAGATCTGTGGGAAGACAGGGAAGGCATACCAATATATGAATTGAAAACGTGGTCATTAGCATTAGTTTTATGTTGTCTTTCGTGATACTGTCCACGTACGTACCTACCTTTGTTAATCATAATAAAAGTATGGTGCCTGCAACAGATCCGGCTAGCAAAATCTCAGAGGTACGTGGTTTATACCACGAAAGACTATTTGACACTTAAGAATAATAAATTAAACTATTATTATTTTACTTAAACGTTGAGTCGTTGACTGACGGTTGCCTAAAACCTCAAATAATTGCATATTTCATTTGTATCGTTATTGAATGCAATGCCTCTATTTAATGTAACCATTAATACTATACCTTTAAAAATACTAATTCAGTCGGCATGCACGCGATAATAGCCATATTGCAAATCCTAATTTGTAGAGCTTTCAGTATAGTTCAGTTGTTGCCAATTAACAAGAACAAAACTAAAACCCATTCGATAGTTTAATTTTGCATGTACTTAATTATTTGATGTACTGGCAGTGGAAGGGAGTTCAATGGGAATAATGGCTTATACAGTTCAATACCCAAAAAAAGTCTCCGTACAGTTTAAAATAATTAAGTTCCATCGCGAGTCTTTTGGCAATTGGTTGACTATTCGTTTATATTGATTAAAATATAACAATACACTTCTTAAAATAACAATATTACCTAGTTTATAAATAACGCCACTGCTGGGCAAGGATGAGGCTACAGTCCACGACGCTGGTCAAGAGGGGATCGGCAGACTTCACATGCCCTTCGAGAATATTATGAGGAACTATCAGACATGAAAATTTACACACGATATTTTCTTTCATCATTGATAGCCTGATTGTACAGGTAAGATAATGTGAGCCATTTGTATTTAGGCTGAATCTGCAACATTTCTCATTATAAAAACAACTGCCACACAGCCAGACTCGAAGCAATAATTTCCGGTTAACATAAAGTGTTGTCTCTTGTGGGAATCGAACTCACGATACTCAGCGCAGTGTTTAGCGGCGAGGAGGCCGCTTGAACCGCGCCACCATCCCTGCAGTCCGTATCTAAAGTATTAATAATTGAGATAAGCCATATGAAGCGATACGATGTAGCGAACATAAATAAAGCCTTATTTAAGATCGACACAGGTTATTTATTGGCAACATATTCACATTTTGCTCTGTACCAACAGTTACCGTGTGACTTCAGACGCTAAGACCTCAATAGAGTAATATTTCCAGTGCTAATAGGTGCACCGAGCGGTGTGGCTGTCTGAAAAGGCAGGAGATTGGTACATAATATTGCAATCTCCGTCGGCAAACATTCAGTATATGCGTTAGGAAGCAATACTTATTCGAGCCGGGCGCCCGTGGTTAAACTTTCCCACGTACAGCAATACGCTCTTTCGTATTTAACCATTCGCGATTAAACCGTCTTGTATTGTATGTACGGATGTACGTATTGTGAGATGTAAGCCTCGACACTGATTTGTTTGTATTACATTCACTTTCATGTTAAAGCTGTTTTAAGAATTGACTTAGTAACTGAAGAACCTATGCCAGCTTACAACAATAATATGTATGTGCTCGCAAAAATGTTATTATAATAAATTCAAATTTAAAATGGTTATATATTCCGTTTTGTTTAAAACTTTTCTCTCTCTTTATTTTTTTTATATTAGCGACAGCCTAGTAGTAGACCGACGAATTTGTATGCAGAGGGCATCAGTATCAAGCAAGGCTAAATGTGATACGCGTTGCCGAGTACTGGGCTAAAACGGTATGAAAAGTGTTGCCATCGACACGAAAAGAAGAAGAAGAAGAAGTCACTCACTTAGTTCATTACTTCTTATTTTCAATTTAATGTATATTCCAAACGTCCAAAATAAAAGGACTTAATTATTGCTTGCTAAACGGCTAAGGGAAAGTGCGTAACCTGCACGTCTGAGAATTCGCCAAAAATGTTAAAGAATACATGTGAAGTAAGCCAGCACGCATTAGACCAGCGTGCTGGACTATGGCTCATCCTTTCTTCCAGCGAGAATAGGCCCGTGCTCAGCAGTAGAACCATTTATATATGGTGTCGATGATGAGTGATAATATTCCTTTTTATTGAGCCTGCCCTGTAAGTTTCAAGTGTTCAAGTTATCACTTAGAAACTGAGACCGAGTCTCCAATAGCAGAATTGTTATTTTGATATCAGGCTACCAGCAATATTGATACTCCTAAAAACGTAGCTACCAAAATATTGATATACCTTATAATAAACTTGAAAACAAACCTAGCCTTATCGAATCTATTTTACCACTAGATGTTTATCAGATAACTATCAACTGTATGTAGTTCAAAGCTTTTATACAATTAATTGTTTCGGTATCGGATTTTTGTATTGCCGTCGTTCAGTTTGATATGTGAGAATCACCCAAACAATACACATTTTAATTGGTACTTATCTCAAAAGCCCACTTATAAATCAGTTGTTTTATTGTAAAATCTTCTATTTATTTCGTTCTTTGTAGTGCGTAGTTTATTATTATTGACTCGCCAAAAATAAATAAACTCAAAGTATATGACATGTATATTATCCAGGTTGAGTGTTATCGTTACACGTTTCTTACACACTTTAATGTCATTCACCTTTATAGTTTAGCCTTCTACACGTGGTTCAGATGCTCTGTTAGTACCAGGTGTGCCTGCGATGCCAGCGCCGATATTGGGGAAATCGTACGTTCTGAACTACTAGAAAGGGGTATAGGTATGAAAACTCTGTTTTAATCTCTACACCTTCCATACGAGTATAAGCGCCCTCAGTCATTACTAAACACCAGACAAATATTTTATCATCTATAAATGTATATGGCATTCTGTAATTTCGATGAATTCTGCCTCGAAAACCGAACTGATTTAATGCCTTGGTGCGTACTTAAGAGGGTCCCCTGGAAGAAGATAGATTTATCATTGAATCGATAGTTGCAATCGAATGGCAAGTCAAAGTTCTGGTAGGATAACATCTGTCAAGCCTGCTAGAGTAAATACAAATACCTCTCTACAAACGCTGATATTCATTTGTGAAATCACAGTCTAAAACTTTTAGCCAAACGTATAGATTGTTAGATAAATAGGCCTCTCACAGAAAATCGATGTAAAGTAACAGTACTTAAACTGTTGCGTTTCGTTCGGTGAGTGAGAGGGCCGGAGGCCCTATTCCCTATTCCTTCTCCCTCATCCCACTCCTTATCCTATCCCTTTTTCCAACCCCAAGGGGCGGCAACGCACTTGTGACTCCTGTGGTGTTGCTTGTGTCCATGGGCGGCGGTAATTGCTTAGCATCAGGCGATCCGTCTGCTCGTTTGGATATTTCTATAAAAAAAAAGTTCAAATGCTTTATTTCGCCAAATATAGGTACAAAGAGATGGTAGGTACATATGTATATAGAAACACTATATTTTGCCTCACGGCATGCAAAAAAAGAAAAAGTAAAGGGTTTGAACTCGATATCCTCTTCATGGCAGTCTTTTGGTATTTCTTATTTCTACTAGGCTATTGCTGCCTCAATAGCAAATTATACACGGCATAAAGGAGGATTTTATGAGAAAATTCTCAGGAACAGAACGGCGACTGCAAATGCACCAACAGATGGGACAAGGGTCGCCGCTTATTAGGTGGTATAAAACCAAAAGCTGGCAAATCTAAGGGTAATATAACACTTTGCTTACCCCAAAGTGATTGTTCTTTAGTTTTATGTGGCTCTCATATGGCTACTGAATACTACCGCCTTTTTATTAGTTTGAGTATTTATGCGTAATAACTGTATCACTCTTTTTATCAACGTTAGGGAGGGAGCCTACGTTAGGGAGGTCTGTGGGAAGACAGGGAAGGCATACCAATATATGAATTGAAAACGTGGTCATTAGCATTAGTTTTATGTTGTCTTTCGGGATACTTTCCACGTACGTACCTACCTTTGTTAATCATAATTATGTTACCTGCAGCAGTGCCGGCTATTAAAATATCGTATACTCGAAGCATATCCATACCACTTAAGAATATTCATAAGTTGAACTTCTTATTTTGTTACTTAAACGTTGAGTCGTTGACTGACGGTTGCTCAAAATTTCAAATAATTATATATTTCATTTATATCGTTATTGAATGCAATGCAATTAATATTAAACCTTTTAAATACTGATTCAGTTGGCATGCACGCGATAAAAGCCATAATTATTGCAAATCTTAATTTGTAGAGCTTTCAGTTGTTGCCAATTATCGTGAACAAAACTAAAACCCATTCGATAGTTTAATTATGCATGTAGTTAATTATTTAATGTACTGGCAGTGGAAGAGAGGTCAATGGGCATAATGGCTTATACAATTCAATTCTCAAATAAAATCTCCGTACAGTTTAAAATAATTAAGTTCCATCGCGAGTCTTTTGGCAATTGGTTGACTATTCGTTTGTATTGATTAAAATATAACAATACACTTCTTAAAATAATAGTATTACCTTAGTTTATAAACAATGCCACTGCTGGGCAAGGAGGAGGCTACAGTCCACGACGATGGTCAAGAGGGGATCGGCAGACTTCACATGCCCTTCGAGAACATTATGAAGAACTATCAGACATGAAAATTTTCACACGATATTTTCTTTCATCATTGGTTCGGCGTTACATCGAAACCGAAATGTTCTAGGCGATTTGGAGAAGGATTAATATTGTGGACTGTATGAGGGCGAGTTCTGATCGCCTAGAAAGGATAGTGGAAGAGGAGTGTGAGTGAGTATAGGATATTATAAGGACACGCCTTACCGTGACAAAATGGCGGCCTCCTGGTGTCTTCGTCCTGGTGTCTTCGAGAATCCTGAAGATGCACTGATCACTTCGTCTGGATCCAACCCAGAACTACACAAATCACTTCACCATCATCCGCGGGCGGTTTTGTTGCGTTTATAGTATAGAAGCGGTAAAATATGGCGGTAATTAGGTACACGTATTCGACGCGACACGGATCATTCTGGACTGGCTCGCAGCGTCGTTGAATTCTGCGGCCAATTACAGCGAGGCGTGCCTTTTGGAAGGGAAGGGAGGGAATAAAAAGGATCGCTCGTATTGGACAAGCAAGCGAGGAACGATTGACGTTGAGGTAATTAATTATCAATAGAAAAGTAGATGTCGCTACCATATCCCCCCCGCTCTAAAGGGTTGCCTGTAAAAAAAAAAAGAAATTGAACTTAGCTATGTCTGATGTACTACCGTATAACCCATCAATAGGCTAAGACAGCGATATGATATTAAAATTAATCTAAATTAACTTTAGCGAAACAATTATGACGAAAACTACAAACTAAATACTTAAACTAAGAAGTAGATCCAACTTCAGGCTAGATCTTACTGAGTTGGAAGCGGACAGAGACGTACAAAAGGGCGCACGTAGCTCCCCTTCGCGGGTTTCACGGTAACAACGCGGGTTGTACCGTCTTTGGAAGTATGCAGTTTCTCTACGATGGCTAACGGTCATGATAGCGGCGGAGCATTATCGTGTATTATGACGACCAACGTACCCTCCTGTATAGGGGATGCAGGACTATTCCACTGGGATCTAGCCTGAAGCTGGTGGAGATATGCCGCACGCCAGCGCCGCCAGAACGACTGCACGAGTTTATCCAGCAGAGTATGTCTCTGGAGCAAGCTTGAAGAGTCTGCTTCAGGAGCCGGAAATGACGATAATGGCACTGTGTTTAGAAAATGTGCTGGGCTTAACGCGGATGGTTTTGCAGGGTCACTACTTAATGCCGTGAGTGGCCTCGAGTTGATCAGCGCCTCGGCTTGTGCAAAGACAGTTAAAAGCTCTTCGTAAGTGAGGATCTGTTGACCTATAACTTTGAAGAGATGCGTTTTAATTACTTTGACCATGCTTTCCCAACATCCACCGAAATGTGGTGATGCTGGCGGAATAAACTTCCAGTCAATATAATTTATGGAAAATTCTTCCTGAAGACGAGTACGATATTCTTCCCTGATAAACTTATAAAGGTCGCGTAAATAAGAGCTTGCGCCCACGAAACAAATGCCGTTATCCGTATACAAAAACTGTATAGGGCCGCGCCGTGAAAGAAATTGTTTAAGGGCTGCAAGGAATGACACCGTGCTTAAATCTGTCGCGACTTCAATATGCGTGGCGCGCGTCGTTAAGCATGTAAAAATACATAGCCAAGCTTTACGGCTTTTAACACCTCGACCACGCACTGGCGTATACTGCAGTGGTTCTGCGTAATCACAACCGGTATGTGTAAACGCTTTATCAACTTGATTGACGCGTTGGCTAGGAAGATCTGCCATGGGAGGGAAAGTCGGACGCGGACGAAATTTGAAACAGACGTTACATTTATGTATTCTGTGACGAATTATTCGTCGAGCGGCTAAAACCCAATATTTATGCCTAAGTAAGGACATAAGCAACTCTGGACCAGCATGGAGATGCTTCTTGTGATAAAAATCAACAAGAAGGTCGACAACATGATCATGACGCGGTAGAATGCAAGGATGCTTGTAGTTATAAGGTTCATCCGAATTTGACAGACGACCACCAACGCGTATGACGCCGTGCCCATCGAGAAA
The DNA here is from genome assembly GCA_944739405.2 of Euclidia mi. Taxonomy (NCBI): domain Eukaryota; kingdom Metazoa; phylum Arthropoda; class Insecta; order Lepidoptera; family Erebidae; genus Euclidia; species Euclidia mi. The sequence goes on along the minus strand of OX123186.2, from coordinate 53,813,903 downwards.
CGGCTTGAGCCTAAGAATAGCGGGAGAACAGGGTACATGGTTTTTCAAATTTTGAATGTCGTTACTAAAATGAACAGCCTGTACAGCTCGTAGTAACTTACATTCTGCTAACTCAAGATCAGTACTTGAAACAAAAGTCCCATTAGGCCTAAGAAACCTACAGACATAAACGATGGCGCGGAGTAACTAAGACCACGATGACATGCGTAGTGCGAGTGCATAGATCGGAGATTCCGCAACCTCAGCAATCACGGGATGAGAAACAGACTTCCGTTCGGGTACATCTTCGTCTTCTGCACTGTGGTCAAAGGGTTGCATGGGCCACTCTGACGGATCATGGGAAATCCAAGAAGGTCCACGATGCCACAATGGATGATGCAGAAGATTAAGTGGAGTAACACCACGAGACAGGCAATCAGCGGGGTTCTCAGTACCCGCGACGTGATTGAAACAAGTAGCGGGAACAAGTTCAATCAATTTACTAACGCGGTTGGCGACAAAAGTCTGCCAGCGGTGAGGAGATGAATAAATCCAAGCGAGCACTACTTTGGAGTCAGAAAATGCGTATATTTTATTAATAGGGTAGTGGGGCAAAACTATGTCTTGAACCTTGCGGAGCAACTGAGACAGCAGAAGGGCCGCGCACAACTCCAGTCTCGCAACCGAAATGGTTTTAATAGGCGAGACCTTGGACTTGGCACAAACTAACTGCACCGAGTAGTTAGAACCAATGCGGACTTGCAGATATACGACTCCGCCGTAAGCACGCTCGCTGGCGTCAGCGAAACCTACTAAGTTGATGGTACATCCATCTACCAACCCAAGATGACGCGGAATAGTAATTTGATTGAGCGTGGTAAGCTCAATACAAAACTGTAACAACGAATCACCCTGTAGATTAGGGCCGGCATGCAAAATGTCATTAATCGACTGACCCGATGTAGTCTTACAACTTGCATCTAAAACCACACGAAGTTTAGTAGAGGTTTTATCTTCGCGAACTACGCCGTGATGCGGGATATAATATGAGGGAAGAGAGTTGCTCTCTTTGTTTACAACTACACTCAAAAAACCTTTATCTATGTAGTCACGAATGACGTCATTTTAGGCGCTGCGTAACTTAAGTGATGCCTCAAGTTTACGTTCTAAACAATGGAAACGTCTAAGCGCAGCAGCGTACGAGTCGCCTAACGAATAAGGGTCACCATAGAATGGCAACGCCACTACGTATCTGCCACTGTCGTCACGAACAGTGGTAGCGCGGAAATGTTCTTCACACTCGAGATCCTTACGGCTCATCGAGGGCGGTGCGGTAATCTCTTCAAGCTCCCAAAATCGCTTGAGAAGAGAATCAATATTATTTTCTTGAAGAACAGAACAACAACAAGACGTAATATAATGAGAAGTACTTATGTAACGTAGGTACGGTATCCATAATCACATACCCAAATATCGTCTCAATAGCGGGCGGTAAATCATATCGCTCACTACGCTACTTTAGTTAGTAGCAAGTGCGGAAATATTGAAGCTCCGATCAAAACATCAATGTCTGCCGGATTCGCAAACTCCGCGTCTGCCAGCGGCAGTGTCTCGAGGTGGGTGAGTAATGATACGTCCACATTAGCGTTCGGTAATGTGTCTGTAATACGCTCCACGATAAGCGAAGAAATGTTAAAATTAATATTCCTATCAAAACGCGAATGTATTTTAACATCTGCGGAACCCTTGCAATGTTTTTCTGAATCGTAGATCCCGTTGACTACTAAGTTAGTATTTTTAAAGTTATTCCACAATCCGAGGCGTTTGAAACAATCCGAAGTTATGAAATTGCTCTGAGACGCGCTATCGAGCAGACAACGTACCATGTGCGGCGATCCATTAATATCATAGACGATAACTTGCGCTGTCGCTAACAGAACAGTCTTGGACGCTGTATACTGCAGCTTAGCCCTGCGCTGATCATTACAATCGTGCGAGGGCCGTCCGCGCGTGCACGTCGCCCGCGCAATGGATGTCGTACACAACGACTCTTCGCCCTGAGACGCGGAAGGCGTAGTTACCGTGGCCAGCACTTGCGACGTAAGTGTGTCAAGGTTACCGGCTTGGCTCGACAACGGACTACTTTTATCAAAGTGTAATAATGAGTGATGTCGTTGATTACATGAACGACATCTCGTCTTACTAGAACAATCACTCGTATTATGCTTTATACTTAAGCAATTAATGCAAGCTTTGTTATCCTTCACACATTTAAAACGAGCAGTCGGATTTAAATTATTAAAGGCGGGACATTTATAGAAATGGTCGTGTACTATATTACTGCACAGACACTTCTGTGAATTATTATTATTAGATTCCAAGCATGCTACGTAAGATTGCGGATTAGGGACCGAGTTATTATTGCTATTTCGCGATTTATTCGACTTTTGTTTGCTTTTATTATTATTAGACGAGCTAGATGAACTAGACTGCGTATTATGAAATATTCGACACTGATCTTTGATGAACGAAATAAAACTATCTAGTGTAGGTATTTTATGATTACGTTCAGTCATTTCGAAAGCACGAATTGTTTCAGTGTCAAACTTTTTAAAGCGAGTTGAAGCAACATAAAGTCGAAAAGATCTTCTAATTTTAAGTTTTTAAGGGAATTAACTGTGGTAACAAAGTTGTTTATAAACAGCTGGAAATTCAAAACAGACGCGGCACCGGACAATTTAAGATTTAAAGCTTTATCAAAGTAAGTAGACGCTAGAACGCGAGTATCTTGATACCTATCAAGTAGTGACTGAAATATGACCTGATAATTCTCAGCCCTGGATGTGATACCTGCAAATACGGATTGGGCCTTCGGTGACGGTTTACCTATTAAATAGTACAACCTGTCAGCATCTGTCAGAGAACCATTATCGTGCACTGTAGACTTAAAACTCGCATAGAATAACGGTCAAATTCGTATATCGCCATCGAATGACATGAGCTCAATTGGCGGTAATCTCGGCGTTCGAACCGCAGAAACGGGCTGTGCTGAATATTTACCCTCCAATTGTGATTGTATGCGCTTGATGATACAATAAAGATCTTCGAATGAGGTGTACGCCTGATAATTCGGCTGTTCATCAGGATTAATAGAAAGCAATTTTGCGCTAAAATCGTCTAACAACTTATGAAAATCTGTTCGAATACTATCTACTGTCATACAATAACTAAGAAATGATTCCCTATTAATGTCGGAAGTAGCGGCAGTTTTCGAGCGTTCGTAAATGTTTTGAATACGCTCAAATAAAATATTGCGTTTTGCTTCTAAGATTATCAGCTCTTTTTCTTCCAACATGCGTGGCTTCTTTTGTTGTGCCATGTTTACTTAAGTATAAGCTAATGAGACCGAATCAAAATAAGAATACCTAAAGTACCTATTATTTTACCCAAGTAGGCAACACTTTAAGGCGGTGGAATTAAAAGGTGCTTGAAATATGAGATTTACAAGACAACTATGATAGTTCCAGTAATAATAATTGGGTTAGTAGGTAGCTACATAAAAGTATATTACCTACGGATGCGTGTGGAAATAACCCTGTAATGGGTATGTAAATGGACTAGGAGTATACCTAGGTGCTATAACTGCCTAGGTAGGTACTTCTAGAAGATACCTACGCGAGCGAGATAAGCGAGAGGTTACGTATAAACGCAAATGAATCCGGCTTCGTACGGACCAAAATATGGTTCGTCGTTACACCGAAACCGAATGTTCTAGGCGATTTGGAGAAGGATTAATATTGTGGACTGTATGAGGGCGAGTTCTGATCGCCTAGAAAGGATAGTGGAAGAGGAGTGTGAGTGAGTATAGGATATTATAAGGACACGCCTTACCTTGACAAAATGGCGACCTCCTGGTGTCTTCGTCCTGGTGTCTTCGAGAATCCTGAAGATGCACTGATCACTTCGTCTGGATCCAACCCAGAACTACACAAATCACTTCACCTCATTCGCGGGCGGTTTTGTTGCGTTTATAGTATAGAAGCGGTAAAATATGGCGGTAATTAAGTACACGTGTTCGGCGCGACACGGATCATTCTGGACTGGCTCGCAGCGTCGTTGAATTCTGCGGCTAATTACAGCGAGGCGTGCCTTTTGGAAGGGAAGGGAGGGAATAAAAAGGATCGCTCGTATTGGACAAGCAAGCGAGGAACGATTGACGTTGAGGTAATTAATTATCAATAGAAAGGTAGATGGCGCTACCAATCATTGATAGTCTGATTGTACAGGTAAGATAATGTGAGCCATTTGTATTTAGGCTGAATCTGCAACATTTCTCATTATAAAAACTGCCACACAGCCAGACTCGAAGCAATAATTTCCGGATAACATAAAGTGTTGTCTCTTGTGGGAATCGAACTCCCGATACTCAGCGCAGTGTTAAGCGGTAAGAAGGCCGCTTGAACCGCGCCACCATCCCTGCAGTCCGTATCTAAAGTATTAATAATTGAGATACGCCATATGAAGCGATACGATGTAGCGAACATAAATAAAGCCTTATTTAAGATCGACACAGGTTATTTACTGGCAAAACATATTTACATTTTGCTCTGTACCAACAGTTACCGTGTGACTTCAGACGCTAAGACCTCAATAGAGTAATATTTCCAGTGCTAAGAGGTGCACCGAGCGGTGTGGCTGTCTGAAAAGGCAGGAGATTGGTACATAATATTGCAATCTCCGTCGGCAAACATTCAGTATATGCGTTAGGAAGCAATACTTATTCGAGTCGGGCGCCCGTGGTTAAACTTTCCCACGTACAGCAATACGCTCTTTCGTATTTAACTATTCGCGGTTAAATCGTCTTGTTTTGTATGTACGGATGTACGTATTGTGAGATGTAAGCCTCGGCTCTGATTTGTTTGTATTATATTCGCTTTCATGTTAAAGCTGTTTTAAGAATTGACTTAGAAACTGAAGAGCCCATGCCAGCTTACAACAATAATGTATGTGATAGCAAAAATGTGATAATAATAAATTCAAATTTAAAATGTATGTGGTTATATATTCCGTTTTGTATAAAACTTCTCTTTCCCTATATTTTTTTATATTAGCGACAGCCTAGTAGTAGACCGACAGATTTGTATGCAGAGGGTATCAGTTACTCACTTAGTTCAGTAAATACTTTTTATTTTCAATTTAATGTATATTCCAAACGTCCAAAATAAAAAGACTTAATTATTGCTTGCTAAACGGCTAAGGGAAAGTGCGTAACCTGCACGTCTGAGAATTCTCCAAAAATGTTTAAGAATACATGTAAAGTAATCAATCAATCAGCCTATCGCAGTCCACTGCTGGACAAAGGCCTCTCCCAACACGCGCCACAGTACACGGTCCTCAGCTTTCCGCATCCAGTCTGGCCCAGCCACCTTTTTCAGGTCGTCGGTCCACCTAGCCGGGGGCCGCCCTACCTTACGCTTGCCAAGACGTGGTCTCCACTCTAGGATACGTTTGCTCCATCGGCCATCAGTCCTTCTATAGATATGGCCAGCCCACTGCCACTTGAGTCTACTGATTCTGTGAGCTATGTCGGTAACTTTGGTTCTTTGTCGGATAACTTCGTTTCGGATTTTATCCTTCAAAGCGACGCCCAGCATAGCCCGTTCCATAGCTCGCTGCGTGACTTTTAGTTTGTGGACTAGTTCCACTGTGAGTGTCCACGTCTCGGCACCGTACGTCATAACAGGTAGGACGCATTGGTTGAAGACTTTGGTCTTCAGGCATTGCGGTAGGGGCGAAGAGAAAACTTGACGTAGATTGCCAAACGCTGCCCAACCCAACTGGATCCTGCGGTCGATTTCTTTCTCGAAGTTGTTTCTACCAAGCTGGACTACTTGCCCAAGGTAGACATACTCTTGAACAACTTCGAGCATCAATCCGTCGACATAAACCGGTCCCGGCACAATGTGTTCGTTGAACATAATCTTGGTTTTATCCAAGTTCATGCCGAGACCGACCCGTCGAGAGGCTCCATTTAGGCTGTGCAGCATCTCGCTCAGCTCTTCCAGGCTCTCTGCCACGATGACGATATCGTCGGCAAAATGAAGGTGGGATATGTACTCGCCATTAATGTTTATGCCCCGTCCAGTCCAGTCCAGCGTCAAAGACGTCTTCGAGTGCGTTGGTGAAGAGCTTAGGGGATATTACATCCCCCTGCCTCACCCCTCTACGCAACTCAATGGGGCTGGTTTTACTGTCCTGGAGCTGAACGGTCATAGTGGCCGTGTCGTACAAACATCTCAACACCTCGATGTAGCGCCAGTCGATGCGACACCTCTGCAGGGCATCCAGAACCGCCCAGGTTGCGATGGAGTCGAAGGCTTTCTCGTAGTCCACGAAAGCCATACACAGCGGCTGATTGTATTCGTTGGTCTTCTGTACAATCTGCCGAACAGTATGGATGTGGTCTACGGTGCTGTAGCCTTTTCGAAACCCGGCTTGTTCCGGTGGCTGGAAATCGTCGAGTTTTCTGGCGAGGCGATTTGTTAGGACTCTCGAGAACAACTTGTAGACGTGACTCAGGAGTGAGATGGGTCTGTAGTTTTTCAGCAGGGTTTTGTCACCTTTTTTGAAAAACAGAACCACCGCACTCCCACTCCACGCCTGAGGTGTTAGGCCTTGGTGGATAACGGACTTAAACTGGCTCGCGAGCTCTTTCAGAACTGCTGTCCCACCTGCTTTTAAGAGCTCTGTGGTGATTCCGTCATCCCCTGGAGACTCGTTGTTCTTGAGCTGCTCGAGAGCCACTCTTATCTCGCCCTGGTTGACATCAGGGATGTCCTCCGTGTAATGGCGCGTGAGTTGGGCTCTGTGGTGATCATCATGTAAAGTAAGCCAGCACGCATTAGGCTATGCGTGCTGGACTATGGCTCATCCTTTCTTCCAGCGATAATAGGCCCGTGCTCAGCAGTAGAATCATTTATATATGGTGTCGGTGATGAGTGATATTATTCCTTTTAATAAAGTCTGCCCTATAAGTTTCAAGTGTTCAAGTATCACTTAGATACTGAGACCAAGTCTCTAATAGCAGAATTGTTATTTTGATATCAGGCTACCAGCAATACTGATACTCCTAAAAACGCAGCTAGCAAAATATTGATATACCTTATAATAAACCTAGCCTTATCCTTTGCAGATAAACTAGGCCCGAATCTATGTTACCAGTAGATGTTTATCAGATAACTATCAACAGTATGTACATAGTTCAAAGCTTTTATACAATTAATTGTTTCAGTATCCGATTTTTGTATTGCCGTCGGCGTCGTTCAGTTTGTATGTGAGAATCACCCAAACAAAACACATTTTAATTGGTACTTATCACAAAAGCCCACTTATAAATCAGTTGTTTTATTGTAAAATCTTCTATTTATTTCGTTCTTTGTAGTGCTTAGTTTATTATTATTGACTCGCCAAAAATAAATAAACTCAAAGTATATGACATGTATAATATCCAGGTTGAGTGTTGTCGTTACACTTTGATGTTATTCACCTTTATAGTTTAGCCTTCTAGTAACACGTGGTTGAGATACTCTGTTAGTACCAGGTGTGCCCGCGATGTCAGCGCTGATATTGGGGAAATCATACGTTCTGAACTACTAGAAAGGGGTATAGGTATGAAAACTCTGTTTTAATCTCTATACCTTCCATATAAGAGCCTACAGTTATTACTTAACACCTGACAAATATTTTATGATCTATAAATGTATATGGCATTCTGTAATTTCGATGAATTCTGCCTTGAAAACCGAACTGATTTAATGCCTTTGTGCGTACTTGAGAGGGTCCCCTGGAAGAAGATAGATTTATCATTGAATCGATAGTTGCAATCGAATGGCAAGTCAAAGTTCTGGTAGGATAACATCTGTCAAGCCTGCTAGAGTAAATACAACGTACCTCTCTACAAACGCTGATATTCATTTGTGAAATCACAGTCTAAAACTTTTAGCCAAACGTATAGATTGTTAACTTCTGTATTACGTTTTATCTAAGCCATATTATGTTTAGGTGTCTCTTAGTGATTATGAAATGGAAAATACAGAAATTAAGGCAAAGTTTCGGTGGGTGGCTCTTTTATGACGTGTTCTTATCTCTGGGGAACGGCGCGTGTGGCGCGAGTATGAAACAACCACGTCAAGTTTGCGTGTCATAACTTTCATATACTGTTTCCTGGCGCACTATTACCATTGCATAAGGTATACAATCCCTTGCCAGCAACGTCGCGGTTGCATTTATAAAGTGGCTGTTGTTGTACAAGTGGTACCTATTGTGGCAGCGTCGCTTTGTTTGCGAGTGTCGCCGATATATCTCGAAAGTTTTGCGGTGCAGCAACGCATCTCTACATGCCCAGTTATATCAACTCATATCACGAACGATTAAATACAAAGGGTTATAATACGTTTCTTAAAGATTGCCTTGTTGGGCCTGTACCTAACAGGTGAGGTTAAGTAATACAAAAATCCAACCCGAGCCTAACTCAGCTTAAATTTTCGTGTCACTTATATAATAGTATTTCGGAAGACAAGAATTCTGCCAAAGCACTGTATAAACGCCAATAATTTGGTAACGTGCTCTGCGTATTAATGGCTCCTAAAATCATAGAATGAGAAATGCATGTGTAAATGTATTATGTATTACAGAATGACTCTTTTCCAACCTTCTTCTATTAACTTAAACCCATTTTCATGAGGATGCAGGCGAGAACGGAATATCTCGAACGAGTCCATTATAAAACTCTACATTTTTCAACTAAAGAACTTTAGCAGTCATTCCATTTATGAATATGGAATGTGTACTTTATAGTACAATAAGAGAGATTAAAACGTAATCGAATTCAAATCGAGGCGATTGAATTAAAAAAATAACGCGTCTCGTTTCTCGAGAATGTCGAATAGCTTTTAATGTGTACATGTGGTGTGTTCGATAGAAGGGATTGCAATGTTTGTTTCAATTTCCTGAGCTGTGAGAACAGGCGTGCCTTCTATTTCATAGATTCGCCGTGTTCAGCTGAAATGTTGATTCATAAATGTTTGTAGCATTCGTTCCGTTTTCGAATATCGAAGTGTTTTGACCTTACACCGTCTTTGGTAGTACTGTTATTGGGACTAAAGTGAACATTGAGTAAGGTGTTTCTAGGATTACGTTGTATTTGTAGCTGACTTCAAACATGGGCTTTAAGACCTACAGAGCCAAGGGCTTTGCCTCAAACAATCGCATATTGTGGCACGTATTTGGTTATTATTATTTCAGAATATTATGCCTTCTGTTTAAAGCTATCCGTTTGCAATTTAATTTTTCTGAATGACTTACCTGATTCTCCAAGATATAGTATTATATTTTATTTACTTTTATAGAATATGGTAACTGTTACTACAAAATATTTTATATTCACTGTTAATTTAAAATATGGTTGTAAAGCACATCGTTACATTTAGCAGTAACTACAAATTAAATATAATTAGACTTTCTTAAAGTATTATGAGACTAGTTTGGGTATAATCAGTTGTTTACCTATTAACAAGCAAAATTTAGGAACGACATGTATCAAAAGCAAAGGAGGAATATTTCGAAGCGAACGTGGCATAGACGGAGGTGACATAGTTCAGCTCGGCGGCTCTAAAGCCGCTTTAAATGTAAGCAATGATTAAAATTTATCTTAGTAAAGCAAATACAAAGACGCACATGTGACTTCAGCAGGTACGTGCCCAGTCTAGATCTAAAAGTGCTGTCCTTTCGTAGTGCTTGCTTTGTATATCGGTACTGTAGCTGCCTGTCCCTTTCTGGGATGCATACAAGTTCGCGTTCGTCTTTAAGATGGGTTAAATATCTTTCCGTGTTCGATTTCCAATATCAGTAAGATGTTCGATTATTTTGGATTAAGGTTTCCGAAGCAGTCTTTACTTATGGAAAATAAGGAAAAACGTCTAGATGATACGAATTCGATGAGTAATTGGATCGGGAGCAGAAGTAATGTAGTTCATGTTACATTTTTTATCCAACGGTCGGATTAAGTGATGTGTTCTATTTTATTTATCGGAATTGGTTTTCGGTTTTCCTTTTCGCTTTTTTTACGATGTTAATAATTTATCAACATAGTATAACATATATTCAGAATTGGAATAGATAATTTATTGGTGTCCGTGTTTTGTTTCTAAATATATTTTCGTAATATACACGCATTTTATTTATTACGTCTTGGTTGTTTATGATGAATTGATATGAGGGAAATATGCCTTCATTTTTGGACAATTTACTGCTATTTGGTGCTTGCGATAACTATAGCTATTGTTTCGTAATATTATCATGTAGCTGTGAAACAGACGGAAGCATAATAGCATTGAGGTGTAAATGCCTTAACAAGCAGTCATGACCTATCCGCTTAGGATGGTTGCGAGCGTCAGTGTCTTTAAGACTAGAGGTATTATAATTGCTCTTACAAGCATTGTAACTATTGTCACCAGACGTTGTGCCCAATTGTACAGTAGCAAATACCATTGTGAATAATGCATGTGACTGTTTAAGTGAACTATTTCGCCACAGTATTCCGTGCAAAATTAACAGAGCTAATATTTTTTTTTTGTATATAATCATTTTCAAAATATTCTCAATACATTCTCAAAAACCTAGGAGCATATTTATACGTACGAAGTTGTATTTATATTGGTTTAAAAATTGTGGACTTCGAAAGTTTTACTGCAATCCGTGAGTTTTATAGTCACGTTGCCAGTAAGATTTTTCAGATTTCATTTCGGTTTTCAGAATTTTGATTGCGTGTTAGACTTTTTAAATACCGAATTTAGTTATGATGTATTTTGGTAACAAATAACCTTTTATTTACAAATAATCACACTAGAAGTTCTTTCTTTGTCTTTCCGAGTATCTGTGCTGCCAGTTTGTTCGCCCTTAAGAAATTTTGTAAGGAGTTTATTTAAGGAAAGACGTCATTAGATGAGTTAAAAAACTGCAACTGGCATAGTGACGCACATTTCTTGGTTTGTTTTTTATCACCAAGTCCCTTATCTATCAATTATACTTTAATTACAGATTTACACATAACACTTGGGTTCTCGTTATTGTCCTCCATAACTTACTCAAACAGTCTCAGCGATGCCGCGTGAGAAATTTCAGTTGGTTACCTGCGATAATAGATGAAGCGAGATCAAGGTTGACGTTGAGGTACTTGTAACTATAATAAAATAACTGTAAAATTTTACTTGTGCCCTTATAAAATAAGTAGAATTACAGCAAAGCGTCTGTAGACACTCAACGTCATTCATCACAAAATTATCACTGAATTAATCAAAACATTCTCACTGTCGAATTTCTAATAAAACGGTTTAACAGTGAATTTCGCTAGACAATCGGGCGTTAACGGGCTGGAGTGTTCATCGGGTGACAATGAAAGTGTTTCATTGAGCTGTCCATTTGTTGGTGGAGGGAGGTAGGCACGTCGTGTCGCGTAACGCAGCCGGCGCGGAAGGCACGTTAATGGGTCCTTCGGCCGCCACCTGTCAGATGACTGTCGCGAGCGTGCGCCTGCTCTGGATTTGTACGGACTACGGACATAACAACTGCGTAGACTTACGCTCTTTAGACTTTCAGCGAACACTCTCTGTGACCTCATATTGGTACGTTATGTTTGTGATTGCTGCCTTTCTGCGTAAACAACAAGCGCTTTGTTGTTATATCAATCTCGAACTATTATGTGTTCAGTGTAGATAGTACGTTAATATATTACATTCTTTACACTCGCACAGGTGTCAGGATGTTAGCCATACGGCTAGCATCCTTCCCGTAAGGAAAACGATAAAATCCACCTTATTCTCAAGGAATACTTACGATATTTTTCTTGTTATATATTTGTATTCGGTAATTTTGTGGCTTCATTGTCTGTGTGAATTAAGTGAATTTTTGGCTCAGTTCAACTATTGCGTAACGAAAACTAAAGTCGAAACCTGAAATCGAAAAACAAGTCGGAAATCTGCTCCGAACGGAGTAGCTCTAACAAACAAAAAACCATTTCGATCGAACTTTTCAGCTAAATTCAACCGAAACGTTCGTGCACCGTTCTATGGAGTTCAGAATTCTATTCGGGTGCAGTGTTAATGAATTCTCATAATGAAACTTTACTTTGACTGGTTACTAGTTTTTTAATATATTCAAATTACATGTCTCACTAGTGGGTCGCGTCAGTATTGAACTTACAATACGGATGCTTATTTCACAAAACTTGGCTAAACTGTCCCGTCCACGAGCCGTGTAGCAAGTTTACGACATGTTACTGAGATCGCATTTCGTATTCATCAAACATCCATTCTAGTCTCAATATACGTGCCGAAACTTGGTATCGCCCTGGGGTTCATGTTAGTTCCCGCAATGGGGTACAACTTGAGAACTCAGGCTGGCAAACTTACAAACCGCTTGTTTACAGCGCCCTACAAGGTCGACGCAGATATTAGCCACATGTACTTTTAATGAGATTAAACAACACCACAACAAGCATGTCTTCTCATTAACTTTAATCCTATTCTTTTCTTTCGTAACTGGTCCAGCGACAATTATACTTTTGTAAGTAGAGCGATAAATGAAAACGTGAAAAGTTGTTCACCGTGTGAACATGTTTCAGAAGAGATTTAAAAGTCACAGTCAGGAGTGGCAGTGTTATTACATAAAAAGTCGTAAAATGTCTACACGACAGAATAAATATAGATTCGCGGATTGTAGTTTTCGTGAGTAGGGTAAGAAAGGAAACACGGACTTACAAATATAATCATATAATTCGATATCGAGTTACACTCACGAGGTCTGTCTTTAAAATATGAAACAAGCAATGGACTGTGAAGCAATTTCGCGCAATATCTGGCGTTTTTTATGAGACCGCAGGTGTATTTTATAGAACATTTCTGTTCCTTTTAATGCTTGCTAATACCTTTCATATTGTGTGTTTGCAGCCCACTTCTCTGCAGATATTGAATGTTCAGTATTTATTCCGTATTAATGGTTTCACTTATCGTTGAAAATTTCTATTGATTAAAAATAAGTAATGCAAAAATATCTCGAGGACAGTAAAAGAGCAAATGTATAAAGTTTCTTGAACTTGTTCTATAGAGTATAAATGAGTAACAACTAAGTCTGTTAAAGCCGACAATTGCTGAATTTCAGAGTTCGGACGAAATAGTCTAAAACTTAAATAATTTAGCCATATTTGAATAAAGTGTGCACAATCGACAGTTTATTACATTTGAATAAAGCTTTCAAAATCATAAATTGTTTTAGAAAGAGTGCAGACAGAGGTTTAATTGAAAATAATATACTACACGCTATAAATTGTAGGAATACTGTGTGAAAAATAAGCTGTTGATAACTTTTTCATTATGTTTCGTCTTTCAGTGAAATGTATCTGATGACCATTATCCATTGAGTCAGCTGAAAATGTTTGCGAACAAGTAATTCGGCCCCGAGCTATTCGCGGCATTTTCGCTGGCTCGAATAAAACATTTCGATTCCGATTTAAAGTGAGTGGAAGGAACTGAATTGATTCCTTAGCTTTCAACGGAATAAGGCGCCAGTGTAATATCTATTATGGAACTAGCATTACACCACTATTTTTACACAGTTAATAAAATTTACAGAAATTTTACATTTGTAAATTTGACAGTCTTAATTTTCAGTGTGAAAGTGTTGACAGTGGTCATAATTTTCAGTGTGTTTTAAATAATTTGAACTTTATATTTTTGCATCTTGTTTCAAATAATTTAAGCCATCTTTATGATAATTGTACTTAGTCAGTTGATCCTGTCTGTGTTCATCATACAACACAAAATTCAAAGTGAGATCATCGTAACGAAATACTGACCGACGACAGAAACATAAAAAAAAAATCCTTATCTTTCTTCATATGTTCTTAGATCTTGTGTCCTCTTTGCTGGATGGCAATACAATACACACACAAATAGGTATATTGAATATTTCTCGTATAAATCATCAATACCGTGGCAAGCTCACAGTAACTTCGAAAACTATTGCTCTTTCTTTCAATATATATGCTATTAACGAATGTAGCGTATTTTATTACAATAAAATGTAGCCACATCTAGCGATAGTGGGCAGGTCAATGTGATTCCGGCCAGCATCGCTCGGTCACGTCCCGAAGTGCGGAGCGATGTACCGCGCAACCGCCACTCCACAGCAAAAAGACCCGCCATTCTCCATTTAAATAATATATAGCAACTCTTTGATTCGCCCCTCTGTACTATCTATGCTATGTAGGCTATGCTCTTTATTGTCCATGTTTAATACTTTCGAATTTATTGAGTTTAAACCTGACGACAAAAAATGAACAAGTTTTAAATTAAAACCATTTAAGATTAATAATTTCAACTACTTACTGAATAGTGCGTAGGTTTCGAGTGAGTACAGTTACAGTTCCTAATCGTGATAAAAATATCTCTAAAATTTATTTTCAATAACACAATCAAATCCTATTAAAGTCATAATTCGTTTTCATAACAGTGGAATCGAAAATACAATCCAATGATTAAATTGGAAATTCATTATAACGTCTAGTATATCAGACAATAAAACGAAGCCAAAGATGTGAAAGGGCATCATAAATAAAAGGCTTGAGTATAAAAGTGTTCTTTATGAAGTGTCGCCAGTCGCCACAGTGGAGTTGAGGCCGCTCCGCGCCGCTTGCCTCCCAGCCGGCTGTCGTTGATACCTATTTGAAAGTCCTGTAATATCGAACTGGGCCGTCCCTCTACTACATACATCACGATTATCGATATTTTAACTATTATATCGCTCGTGCTTTTACGCTGTGAAGTGGACCGTTTAACAGCAATAACTTAGGTATATGGCTTCATTTGGCACCCCTATAAGTGTTGAATACATATTGAAATGTTATATCGGTATAGTATAGCTATAGCACATCACTCACAGGGAAAGCTTACTAGCTAACAATAATTTAAGTCTCGCAATAAGTAAGGGGCTAAAGAACATGAGGTATTTTCAACATGAAAACACAACAAAGATTGTTGCTTATAAATATTTTATTGGATATCCCCGCTTAGTATAAATATAGAGCTCGGATATAGTAAATATGTTCTATATACATTATGTATACACACTACATCTTAATCCTACAAAAGGACCAGCGAAATGTTGGCATTTCGTGGAAGGTATTTCTGTTAAGATTTGCCTTTCCTCATGACGAACTTTGAGGTAAGGATAAAAAAATATTTGGTTTGGCGGTTAGAAATCGTATCCGGTCACCAATCAGAGGCAACAATTTTGGTAATACCAATGAAATGTAATACTAATACATAATGGTATATAATATAAGCCACTTATTGCAATACGGCACTTGAACACTTTAGTTAACACAAGAACAGAAACAACACATAAATGTTTAAAAAATCAATAAAATCCCAAAGATGTTCCTATATATTATATTTATAATATAATATATTACCTCGTTGGTCTCGCGGCATAAATTTGCGCATGAGATTGGAAGGTCTCGGGTTCGATTCCCGGGTCAGGCAAAGTGTTATTGGGTTTTTCTGTTAGGAAATTCTCAGTAGCAGCACGGTGTCTGGTAATGTGCCCGGTACGGCAATAGGCTCGCCCCCTATTACGTGGGACCTAAAAATTCATGGCGAAATGTGGGTGTAATATTACACCTCTGCCTACCCCTTCGGGGATACAGGCGTGAGTCTATAAATAAATAAAAATATAATATATAGGAACATCCGAAAAATCGAGAAGTAGCAATTTGTATAGGAATTGCGGTTTAACAAGACAATGTCTATGGCGTCGGCTAGTTTTGTGGCAATTTAGGAATAAAGTAACTTGTGTTGTGTAAGCTCATATAAAAAAGTATAAGACTGTGTCACATAGTAACCAGGAAAAGACAATTATAATTCAAAGAAGGTCAATTTATAACAGAATATATACTTAGGTGCGCTACTAGAAATTAAAATGGATTACACATTTTTTCACAGGTAACTGTGAAAAAATGTGTATGTTGAAATGCTAGTAGTTTACAAAACTAAGAGATGAAGTATTCATATAACAGCTTTGTACATTTTACACGTGGAGATACACACATAACTACACCAAAAATTTTCAAATTGTCAGTTAGATGCAACGGTTCAGTGACAGCACAAAATATATTTTACTTCACACACATCTATGCGTGCAATTTATACGTCACGAAAACGTGGATAGCGTGTTTTTTATGTTATTGCATAGAGCGTTTGAAGTAGAAGTAAAGGGTTATAGATCGTTTAATAGTTCTGTGGGATCGCTGTTATCGGTAAAATAAGGGTTAAGGAAATCTTTCACGAAATGTGGTTAGAAATATCGATATGTCTTACAAGGAAAGTGAATGCATCACTAAAACAGAACGGTCCCGACCGACAGAGGGTCGAAGCTGGCGAGGGAGAGTCTAATAAAATATGTAGATTTGATGACTTGTCACATTTTTTGTTACAAATCTGAGATTCAAAGTTTTTTAGTCACTTTACCAGACCCTTCGGTTCTTTTCATTAAGACTTTAATAATGTGGAATTGGCGTACTTAAATCTTTTGCATCTGAATGTGTTGAGGAACTTCTGATTCTTTTCGACTTTAATCTAGTTACAAGCTTTTGATGACTGGCTCATTATATTTTAAAAGTTCATTTGAAATATGAATATTTATGTTTTATTACAGATTTCTTTAATTGTAGTGCAGTCTCACAGTCTTTTAATTTACATTCAATAGTATGGTAGATATGTTTAGGTTTGCTAGGTATCTGAATCCGCTGAATCTTTTATTGCTTATTAAGTAAATTCTAGAGCAGCTACTAAGAATTAGCTGAAAGAAAGTCCAAATTAAATCTATGGGTTAAAGTTTTGATGATTGGCCAAAAATATTGCTTGCTGCTAGAGAAAAAATCAAAGTAATATACCGAAATCAAATAAAAAACTCAATGCAGACTTTTTATTAGTTGTATGTATTTAAATAGTCATATGAGTGCAAACACGTTGAATGATTTGGCAACCGGGCATTCCTCAATTTTAAAATATATTTTCATGTGAGTAAGTCAATACTTTTAGTAGGAAATAGAGCATTAACCCTCTGTAGAGCGGTGTAACATATCTGTGACAAACTGATTCTCTGGTTACTAAAATTCAAATATCTTTTCAAACGAATTTTGTGTCATTGTAACATCTGTAACAAACCGATGTATCGAATTAGTTAAACACAAAAAATGTAGATGGCTTTTATGCCGCGTAACGGCCATTGTTTTTCGACTGATCAGGTATAACTACCTACGTTGTTTTAAAAAATCATAAAAAAATGATAATCGTGATAAACACTGTGTGTTTTCGGAAAATATACAAAGTAAGTACATGTACTTTGTAATATAATATGGGTTTTTATGTTATTGAATACATTCAATGAGTTTGACTTTCTGTTGTGTTTGTAACAGAAATGTCACATTGCCTAATGTGGGTAAGTTTTTTATGTGAAGAGGCTGGTAAGTGATTCTTTTGTTTTTCTTTTTAGAATGACTTTTCGACCTCTTCGGGATGGCGATATAGCCGAGGTGTTGAATCAGTGGCGTAGCTAGCTTGGGTGGCACCCGGGGCGGTAACTGGAGGATGACCTTTTTTTTTTTAGTCGACACACCTAAAAATCCGTGCTAACTCTCTTATTACTGAGCTAGTGCCTATATTTTTGTACATTGTTCTTAGTTGAGTTTTGGGTGGCACCCCCAAAAAGGGTGGCACCCGGGGCGGACCGCCCCCCCCGCCTCCCCCCCCCTTCCTACGCCACTGTGTTGAATGTTTACAAAGACAGTGAAGGTGGCATGGAAGATGACGATGACAGTGTTGCAGATCCAGATTATCAAGGTGGAAGTGAGATGCCGCAAGTGCAGTTTTCTAACGATGCAAATAAAGATGCTGAAGTGAATATTGATGAGATCATTCATAGTTTAGAAACCAGTGAACCTGTTTCTACATATTCTACGGCAGTGCCAACTGGATTGCAACCAATCCAATCAGCGAGACGTCCTGGAAAGCCACAAAAACTCAACCTGCGATGGAAGAAGAATAATCTGCATTTGAATGAGCAACAGTCGCGTTTTCTAGGAAATGAAAACTTACCAACAGATATTTTAGAGCTTGACACGCCGATCCAGATTACCTTTTTATTGTTTTCCAAGAATTTGATTGATTTTGTTGCAACACTAACTAATTTATATATTGTGCAAAAGAATCCCAATAATAGTTTTCGGGTTTCTACAACAGACATTCAGCAATTTATTGGTATAGTGTATATCATGTCTTTGATTCATCTTCCTCCAGTAACCAGTCATTGGAATGGCACCATTGGAACTCCTATAATTCAAGGGATAATGCCCCTAAAGATGTTTGAAAAGATTCGTCAATTTATACATTTCAATGATAATTCCCAAAACTTGCCCTGCGAACATCCGGAATTTGACAGGCTGTTCAAACTTCGACTACTTGTTCAAAAATTGAACCAAACCTTCTCCAAAGTTCCTTCCGTCAACGCAAAGCTATTGTTCTAACAATATCTTTGCGTTGATGAACAAATATGCTCTCCGAAAGCACGAAATAATTTGAAAAGGTATAATCCGGAAATACCTCACAAATGTGGCTATAAGATTTTCAGCTTGTAGTTGCAACAACCTTATCCTTATGTAAGCTTGGTGTACCATCGCATATGAAGAACCGTCGATCTATTGAAAACGAAATTCAAGCAAGACGACACAAAGGTCCAGCTCAACATGTTCCTCCAGTGGCAATCAGGCAAGATCAGACAGGACACTGGCTTTTTTGGACAGAAAAGAGGATACGCTGTAAATATCCTAAATGTATAGCTCTGGTGTCTCACAGAAAATGTGCGAGAAATGTGGCGTTGCTCTTTGTTACAATAAACACAACAATTGTTTTAAACTATTTCACCTAAGTTAAGTTACCCTTTTGACGCAGTGTGACATTTCTGTCACACTCCCTTTAAGTCCGTATTTTTCACTTAAATAAAAAGAAATATTTTTTTCCAGAAACACGTGTATTTTTATTACATTTGATTAATATATTTCAGTACTTATTTTTAAAATTCGATATCTTGCGCTACAGAGGGTTAATGTTTTTGCTACCAGCTGAAACAAATTTAGGTCGTAAATTATTGGTACAACATAATGTGATGTTGTATTGTTATTTTGTACACTATGGTTGTTCTTTGTTAATTCAATATGTGAGGATTTTATTATAGGCCTAACCCTTCGGGGATACAGGCGTGAGGCCTGTATCCCCGAAGGGGTAGGCAGAGGTGTAATATTACACCCACATAAATGTGCGCGTGAATGTGATTGGGAGGTCTCGGGTTCGATTTCCGGGTCGGGCAAAGTGTTATTGGGTTTTTCCGTTAGGAAATTCTCAGTAGCAGCATGGAGTCTGGTAATGTGCTCGGGACGGCAATAGGCTCGCCCCCTATTACGTGGGACCTAAAAATTCATGGCGAAATGTGGGCGTAATATGTGAGGACACTCTCCTTATATTTTGCAATTTGAGTATTTTTTTTACTATAAAACTTCTCTTTATAAATTAAATCTGTAATAGCTTATTAGTCACGCCTTAGAGTGAAATTCAGACTTCCATCAATCAAACAATTGATCAAATAAAATAATAAGATCAGTTACAAGGAAAACCGTAGCCATTTAAAGATCGGTATAATAAATCAAATTGAATAGATTTTCCCCAAACGTTTAAAAGTGATTTTCTTCTCGTTGGCGTCAAATAGCGAAGTTAAAAGTGAACGAAGGAATTAAATGACAGCCAAATCACCGGGTTGGAAAGAATACAAGATATTAATTAGATAATTAAAATATTGAGACCAGTTTATACCAAAAAGATTACTGATTCAACAAAAAAAAATGGTCGATTGAAACTTGCATCTCTATACAATTTGACTTCAGTAAATTGTTAAGTGGTAAAGTAAGCCCAATCCTTCTATCAAATCATAGCCAAGGTAAAGGAGTAAGCCAAGGTAGTACTTTAGGACCTACTCAATTTCTTTTAATGATAAATGACCTCCCAAAGGTGCTGAAAACAGCTCAGTGCCTTATGTTTGCGGATGACCTAAAGATATATCTTCCCATAAATAGTGCGGCTGACTGTGAAAATTTACAACGCGACATAAACGCAGTCAATCTCTGGAGTAAACAAAATAGGTTAGATCTTAATGTGGACAAGTGTAAGGTCATATCATTCACTAGGTCTCGAAATCCTATCTTAGAACCGTACTGTTTAGGAAATTCTCAATTAGAGCGAGTAAATACCATCCGAGACCTGGGATTGATTTTCGACTCCAAACTTGATTTTCTTGAACACATTTCAACTACATGTAAAAGTGCATGTAGAGCTCTAGGGTTTATACTTAGGACATCGTCACAATTTCACAGTACAAATGTAGTAGTCTTATTATATAACGCTTTTGTACGTAGCAAACTAGAATACAATGCTATAATATGGGATCCACATGATAAAAAGCGTGCACTTATGGTAGAAAAAATCCACAAGAAGTGTGCGCGGTACCTCTATAAAAGAAAGTTTGGGTACTATCCATACATGTACCCATCCCTGTTTGTGTCTGGAATGGTGGGATTCGACACGCTGCTGTTGAGACGCAGGGTAATGCTTATACTACATTACTACCTGTTATTGCGCGGTAAGGTAGATAATCCTTCAGTGCTAGAAAGCATGCAACTATATGTTCCTCAAAATGACACACGTGGCGTAGGAAGGCGAAGACATCACCTATTTTCGTGTCCTGCCGAATGGAGCTGCAGCTATATAAGCAGTACCCCAACTGTTAGAGCCATAAAGTTATATTATTATAATGACTTCATGTGTCAAGTTCACGACGCTGATGTATTTTTTGATAATTTGAGTACATTTGTGCAGAAGGCCAGAATATTTTTTAGTATTTAGATCCTATGTCTTATTATTATTCTGTTTAGTCATAAATATTGTTTACCGTAAGTGTTTATGTTTTAGTTATGTTTATAAAATTTTGTTAAGATATTAATATTGTTTACGTGTCTTTTAAGTATGCAATGTAACGGTTTGGAAGTAATTCTGTAATGTTACTTTGTTAATTTAATTTAAATAAATAAATAGCGATTCTGTGAAGTAAATTAGAAGTGTAATTCCAGAAGTGAATTGAGAAAAGCTGCAAAGAATCTAAGATTGCACCATCACATTATCACCTTTTTACATTTTAAAAGCTCATCTTCAACTATTAAACATCAGTCATCTCGTAACCACGGCTGGTGTATCTAACCCATACCGAAACGTCGAGGGAAGTATAAGGTATTTTACCTATATTTTCAAATAATTACGCGACATAGACCATTATATATACATGTTTCATAAACATTTCTTAGATATCTATATTTGATTCTGTCATACATACATACATAGTCTCACGCTTATATCCGCGAAGAGGTAGGCAGAGGTATATTGCTATACTTACTATTCGCCAGATTTATTTTAGTCCCACGTAATAGAGGGCGAGCCTATTGCCATTGCACATTACCAGACTCCGTGCTGCTACTAAAAATTTCCTAACGGAAAAACCCAATAACACTTTGCCCGACCCGGGGATCGAACCCGAGACCTCCCAATCCCACGCGCACATCTATGCCGCGAGACTAACGAAGATTCTGTCATTTACAATAATTATGTATTAACTGTTTCAAAATATATTAGTGATATTTCTTAGACATGACAAAATCCTTTGATTGTGACGCTAATGTCTCAGCAATTTACGCTCTGTGTTAATGAATGATTTAGTCAGATGGGTAGGCCCTTGGTGTGGGACGCAACCTGCGTGGACACCCTCGCGCCATCACATGTTCTAAGCACGGGAGGCCATGCTGGCGCTGCTGCTGCAACTGCGGCAACCCTCAAACGGCGCAAATACTGTAATTTAGTGAGTAATTACGTGTTTGAGCCGTTTGGGGTGGAAACGCGAGGCACATGGGGTCCGCGCGCTCGTTCTCTATTCTGGGATATATCGAAAAGGTTAAGCGACGTCTCATGTAACCAGAACCAGACTGGTTTATTCTTTGCTGAAAGAATCAGCCATGCCATCCAGCGTGGCAATGCTGAAAGACTTCTGGGCACGTTACCCGATGACATTTTACGACGCCTAAACCGTGTAAATATTTCCACTTTTTATTTTTGTATGGTCTTTGTACATATAGACTTTAATATAAGATTAAGCTTCATTTAAATTATAGACTTATGTTTATTTTAATGTAGATATATACAACAAATAAAGTTAGTCATGTATATGTGCGCAACAGGTTTAACTTGTAATCATTGAAAGCATAGATATAACTTCTCTATTCACTATTTAATGAAATAACATTTTTTTTAAAAGTATCTGAAATGAATAAGGTATAAAACATTGCGATAAAAATGTCATCATTACAAGCTTTTTCATCGCAAATCAAAATTCGTTGCAAACTAATATAATTTTATCATCATAGTTTTGCTATTAATGTAATTTGCGCTGGATGTGAATAGACTTCATATATTTGAAAGTGGACGAAATAAATTAAATTTATCTCCGATTTTATTGAGTAATTTGTTACCCCACAAAAAACAGTTTAAATTGTGGCTTGGAAAAGAGTTCTCTAACAGTCACAAATAAAGTTGTCTCATTGCGAACCATTTGTCGTCGTGATCGACTGGTCAATTTAGCAATCAGAGAGTGTTAAACTATTTGGTTTATTGGTAGAGAGATGTTTGTTGGGAAACCTACAAAACATTTTCAACTGTGATTTAGATATTATGTTCGTGGTTTGGGTACGAAACTTTGTTATGTTGTAATGATTGGTTGTAATTTGCTTTAGATTATTACTATTAATTCGTCCAGCTAACGCTATAGAAGATTAAGGATTACGGTGGCAAAGAGAACGTATGATATCAAATTTTTCGAATTCATTGTGCTCGATGGTGTTGTGTGTATGTGGTAGAATTATAACCAGAAGTCCTCTTGTCTTCTTCCACTTCAGCTTGGTAATCCGACCTGCGTCTAATAAGCCACGAGTCTTCGTTTTTTTTCTTTTCGAGGATGGACATACTATCCAGCCTGTACTATAGTAAACAGCAGAGTATGCATATACGTCTAAAAATAGATCAATAAATAATATACCTACTCAACACTGTGTTGCTAGTTAAGTAGGTACTGACAGGTTTATAGGTTTTCGGTCAGCGGGCACAACAAACTTTGCTATTTAGGTCTATGCATCGCTGAGTGGAAAACTCATTGCCGTATATTCGCTACACTAGCGTGGATGTTTACAAACGTTGAATGTTTTTCAAATTTTGAATTTTGCATTTCACCGATTTGGTTGGATTGTTTTTTGAATTGGCATAACGTAACATAGATAATAGATATCAATATTATAAATGCGAATGAAACTCTGTCCGTCTGTACAACTTTCACACCTAAACTGCTAAAGCGATATGAAACTTGGTACGGATTAAGCTTGAACTTGGACAGTATATTATTCTCCCTTCGAGGGAGACTACGACTACGAGTACTTTCCCTAAGTATAGAATAGACTGAATGAGGCATTTTATCAACTGTCATGTGTGTGAAAGCAGAGGAATATATGGATGTGAAATCGGACTACGGGTTCCTATAACCCACCAGCCAAGAGAAAAGCAGTGAGATAATATGTTTATAGCTGTTATAGAACCTTTAAAAAGTCATGCAAGCAAGCGCAAATCTTCACTTCGGTTAGCAGATATATCAATGAAATGCATTTTTTTAATTATCTAATAAGTAGGTAGTGTAAGAATGCCAAGGCATTGCAAAGAGAGCCTTAAATATTAATTTTTTTGTTAATGATAAGAATAGCTCTCACGGTGAGAAGAGGCCCGCGCCCAGCAATGGGACAGTTTGTTTACGGGGTCGATGCTGATTCTGTGATAAGAATAGTTTATTATCATTAACAAAAGGTTTAACTTGCCTTTTCTGCTAAATTGATGTGGTTGCCAAAGTAAGTAGCACTACCTGATACATTAAAGTGGTATCATGCATCGGGGAGCCCGTTAAACCGTCGGTTTCGGCTTTGGTCTTAGGACAGGATCGTCTGGCTATGTTGGAGGCCTGCGGTTGGTGTAGAAAATTAGAACAGGTAGAGTAGGCTAAATACTGGACGAACAAATATCAACATACGAATCTATATTGTTAAGTGTATATGCTTCCTGCATTTTATTTTTAAAAGTATCAGATTTAAGAAATTAAAAATAATCTGCGGGGAATTTTCTTTTTTTACATTTTACTTTTACTAGATAGCTAGGATTCTTAGCCTGACAGTATTCTGCCATAAAATTTTACTAAAGAAAAGCCAGAATAAACACCACTTCACAGACGCTCATGTTTATATCATGAGACGAAAACTACCATAGAAATTATGAATAATACTAATCAATGCATGTTACTTATTAATTTACTAGACGAGCTCGCGGTTACAGCCGCGCTATCTAAGGCGGCTGCTCCGCACCCGTGCCTCATAGCGTGATGTTATATAGCCTATACCATTCCTCAATAAATGGGCTATCCAACACAAGAATTATTCATATTGCAGTAGTTTCAGAAATTAGCGCGTTAAACCAAACACACAAACCCTTCAGCTTTATTATATTATTATTATAGATAGGTGGGACGCAGGTGAAGTTTGAATATGTAGGTTTAGCATGCAAGCCATTGTGGAAGATAAGGGTGTGGTGTTCCACCAACTAGAGGGAGGATCCTCTAACCAGGCTGGGTGATCTTACCTGGTGGACTCTCAGTCCGACGGACATATTTGAGAAGTTCTATATATAGTTAACTCCTGTGCGAACTCTGCTTGCGCTATTCAGCACTTTGTTTGCCGTCGTATTGTGTTCGATAGATGTCGCCGGTTGTTGTGTTGAGTCTTCGTCGTCGCTCGCTAGATGGCCTCAGATGTATGTAGCTACCGCTACACCATAAAGGCCGAACAATCTGGATTAAATCTCAGTTTAATGATTTCTTCGTTTTCACGGAGTACTTAAACCTTTGACAATAGAGGAGCTCACGCCGACACAATAAGGGAATTAAACCATGTAACTCGGCTAGCACATGGTCACACGGTATAATACGAGGCGCGACAGGCTGAGGGCGTAGTGTGGACGTATCGGTTTAGCGTGCAAGCGAAGGGTGGCCGCAGTCGTCATAAATCGCTCGGAGCCTCCGTGCATCGGCACGAGCCATCGGCGATTAGCCCGCCCCACTGGCCCTTCTAATATCAGGGCTCGCCTTTATGCCAACTTATGGAATGTTGCGCTATATATTTGTAGGGGCAAATAGGGCTTAGAACAATGGTGGTGTAAATCTTACGCGAGAAATAGATATGGAGTAACAAACAGATACTATTATTGCGTAGTGGATACGCAAATACCTTGATAAACTTGCTTTGAGCATGGTTGAAATCTTCAAAAGACAGGCAATTTTAATATATCCAAAGACGGCTATGCCTGGTGAATGTAATAAAAGTAAATGAAGCACAAGAGAGCGAATCTCAGGATATTAACAAGTAAAAATGTCAACTAAGTCTCCGCCATCGATTTTGTTAAAACTTTGATACGAAGTTCTTGCCCTAATTATAATTGTTACGTACTTATTATGAAGTTTAAAAATATATACCTATCTAACTTTAAAGAGAATTAAGAGATTAAGGTTTTTCATTTTTCCATATAGATAGGCTTGGGAAAATTGTAAGTAATACAGTCCGAAGATAATCCGCTGGTGGCTTTCATTTTTGTGGTACAATTTGATTGGTTACTATGGACTATACAATCGATATAATACCTTACATTTTAATACATATATGAAGGTAAAATATTTGCGTCGAAGGCTGTTCAACATTGTAATTGCAAATGCAACAATTTGATTGATCTACACTTATCTAAATACTCAGATCTAAAGACTTAGATAACCAAAAACCTAGGTAGTTCCAGGTCACCCAATGGTCACACTGTTATAAAACAATGTTCAAAATAATGCTATCATCCTATCATACAAATATTAACAATGAATAAAACAAAACCGAATACCTCTTTATTGAATATTGTATTAATATGTAATTACAATTGACAGATAGATCTTTAAGTGTCACGGTGTGACAAATTCCCACAGTAAATATATTTGTACACAGCATTAATGGTACAATATCGCGTACAAATTAAGTCATCAATTTATGGCTTCCTGCCATGTACAAAGTGGCCTATGTTTATGTGTTGGCCTGTAGGATGGTAGCGAATCAATAGTCCAATCGTTGGCAAACGCGTACCACTCTATCAGCGATTAGTTTTGGTCTAGTGGACACTCGCACGTTCCTTGCCGTTAGAGCAGGAAGCTTGGCCATGGGTAAATTACTACTTACTTCGGCCACAATGAAGCTTTATCGGTGAAACGGGTATGAAACTAAAGCCTACGTTTTCTATGTATGTAGTCATTGATGGGCCTAGCAACTAGACTAATGACCTCGTTCCTTGTGCAGTTGTTGCGTTTTTTCGTCGCAGATAACGAAAGCATCATTGGTAAACCTAGTAGTACTGTAGAAGAAATTCTGCGTTAAAATACATATTTTACAGTTCGTGTTTTAATATGGTGACAGAAAAGTTGTGATTCTCCCCACAATTTTAATACGTGCCCATTAATTGTGTGAGACAAATCCGGTTACTCTTGTATAATTTTCATATCACACTGAGTCACAGCGAAGCGTGGGTGGCTTTAGCTAGTGATATTTATCAGATGACAAGTGACCAGTAGCGGTAGTCTCACGCTCTAAGTACTATGATCATTATCTTGAATGTGTAAAGATAAGGATTAGTAGGAAATTTTTAAGTCAAGCACCATAGTTTGACTTGAAGAATACCGACTAATCCTATTTTTCTACATTCTTAATATAGAATCGAAAAACATAATACATTGATGCTAAATACTTGAAAGATTCAAAATAAAATCCACGCTTAGATAAAGTAATAAGTCTTATAAAACATATGTTTACAAAAGTAGAATGAATCAAAACACGCTAACTACATCGGTAAACAGACGACCCACAGAAAAAGAACGAAGTAAAAATGGAAAATGTACCTCTAGTAAAATGCCAACTAGAATCCATCCTCGGCTCACCAACAAAGAATCGGCCGAGGTCCATTATGATAATGAAAGTGACTCCCGTTTGTCTTAAAGTCGTAGCTCAATTTGCAAGGCGAGAGATAAACGCTGTTAAACTGTCGAAGTTCGTGACAAAGCCTGAATAATGCAGATTACACCGAGAAAAATACGGCCGCAGTCAAATCTGCATATTTTATTGGTCCCTTTCCAATGTCCGCTCTCACATTCCAGTAAAAAATTATATCTGAACGTCGCAGTGCTATCGCCTTGTAACGACTTTCAACACGTTGATCGGTTCTTAATAGCTTTAGTTTGTACCCACAATCCGCTGTCTTATAAAGTCAAAGTCGTTCACCGCTACCTGATCGAACTGTTTCTCGTACAATCAGGATGAAGTGAATTAATTTCTCAACCGAGTTTAATGTTTAACTATTTGCAGAGAGATTCAGTTCCTGAAGTCGAAGTACAAATTACCGCAGGTAGACGCCGCATGGTTCGGTGAGCGCGACTGTACTTTGTGTCTCGACGGAGTTCCAGAAGCCCTGCACCTTTCTAAATATGTGACGGCCTACGTTTAAAACATTCGCCCGCTTACGAACAAATTTACGTTTACGAGTTCCGGCTCCGTATTTCCTAAACAGCGAGGGTTCGAAGAATATCTTTTTTAGAGAAAAGAATACGTAAACGAATTCGGGACTTGAAAGTGAGGAATGATAATGCGACATTATCTGTATAGCTAAGATTAGTTTAATTAGGTATGTGCGATCGATGTAGTGCGTAAATCGTAAAGCGGGACATTAAGTAAATGTGTTTCGACCCAATAGATATTTAGATGTCTACATTTGATTTTACACACCTGTGCGTACAGCCGACCCTTTTAATGTCTTTAGTTCGGTTCATTCATTGTAAGAGTGAAAGTAGTAAACAGATATTTATGTAAGCAAATAATTTGGTGTCAATTAAGTAGAAATGTGTTTCAGCTGTTCTATTACGTAGGCCAATATAATATATAAAAACAAACTAAATAATACGTAACGTGATTTCATTCGGTACGGGTAACCACGTCGGTAGGTACCTTATTGATATAATGTTTGGCAAATATTATATTGAACATGAAAATTGCTTTTCAAGAAAATCGAGATACGAATGTGCGAATATCATATTATATATATATATATATATTGAATATGAAAGACTTCAGAATTTCTTACAAAGCCTTCAGATTTCGGGTTGCAAATTATTTTGCGAGCTGCTACGTTTGTGTTGCGTGTGAAATGTGATTCCAGTCAAGTTGGGGTTATCGCTTTGTGCTTTTAATAGGCAGTTACAGTTGGCCAAAATATATAAGTATAATTACAACGTTCCTTCATAATCACAATATTTACTTTGTTTGCTGTCGGTCTTAATACACTAATGTAATTTGGTTAAACATTGTTTTGTGTCGTCTTAAAAAAACAAGATAACTAGCTCCATAAAATCAGTACCTACAAAGATTGATTAACGAATCAAATATAAGTTTTGGGTGAAAGTATTGTTGAATACAATTTGTAAGAGCTAACGATATTCAATTTGTCCAGTTTTGACAAAGATTAATGTTAGACACCAGAGACATCTACAAGAGCAACGATTTTACGTGAATTAGCACGCTCGTAGCTTGCTTTAACATGACATAAGTAAACATTTTAATTTTATGCTTTACTGGATTTTCTTTGAACAAATTGTACTTTTATTACAACTCATACAAAAGAGCAAATACCTATCTCCAAAATTTATTACTTTACAAGGGCTTCAAAGATATAATATTTACTGTTTACGTGGTAGCGCATTGTATATTAAATTAATATCTGGAAAACTAGATCTTATTGAAACGCAGAATTATTAATAGGTAATATTGATTTTAGTTACATTCACCTTTTACACGACTACGGCAAAGCAAAAGGAAGGGTAATGTTTTTGGAAATGAATGGCAAAGATGAATACAATTACAGGGTAACACTCCTGCAAATAGTTTACTTATGTTTCGTATGTTAGCACGTAGCGCAATAGCATTTAAAATTCATTTTTAAAATAAATGGCGCATATCACAAAACTTCAGTTAACAAAGATTTCTTTATTATATTAAGCTCATTCCTCGTATACCTAATACTTGTTTGTATTATAAGTAATGTGGAAAGAATTCTTTTGAATCGTTTTATTTAGCGTCATACTTTTGCGAAGGTACACATTTCTCTTTATCTCAGAAATCTTTTCTCAAAGGACGAGTCAGGAATGCTCAAGAGTATTCATTCCTTCATCTGATTATTTTTCTTGAAGAAAAGACAGTGAGAAGCTTATAATTAAGATGAACTAAGAATTATCAAAAAATATTGAGCTAATTCACATTAAATTTAAAATTAATTTTAGAAATGAAATTATTAAAACAAAACTTCGTAGACTTTAGGATTTGTCGTTTCATTTGTCAATTACTCTTAATTATGCAAGATTAGGCACTTTTGAAGACACGAAACCGTTTGGCATTTATCTTCAAAAATATTGTTGGTGGGAACGCCTGGTCTTCGGCTTAACTGATGCTATTAGCCCTGCCATAAATATCTGGATAACGTATTTAAGGGATTTAGATTTAGCTTGTTCGGCTCTGACGGGGGTTCAGCGGGTTACAGTTAGGCACCGAGCGGGTTTTATGTTTTTAAAGTGGCCCGAGCTTAGCCCCGCTTTGAAAGATTAAATCGGTGTCTGGGTAATTTAAAGGTGCAAGAATATCGTTTGAATTTAAATACCTTTCTCGCCGAAATTAAACAAACATATATTCACTGGAGAATAAATTTATAATTTAAAACGGTCGCTTTTGTCGGTAAACGTTTTATGGTCTGATTGCTTTAAAGGGACGTATCTCAATTGTGAGGTAGACGTCTTGGGCAGTCGAGTGGAGTAGCGTCTCGGCGCGAACACAATGCATCTGTCGCGTCCCGCAAAAGTTGTCCTAATCTAAACGTAGATGATCGCGATTGTCGGAAGATTCAGCGGCGATTAAACGTATTCATAGCGTTTACGTTTTGACGTTGCGCGGCCGTCAGAAGCAACAGGGCCGCGATTGGAGGGCGGGCAGGCACATGCGCGCGGCGGTGCTGGGGGGCCGAGGCGCGCGGGGTGCTCGCCCATCGCAGCCTCCACGCTCGTGCTTAATGAATCGCCGGTACCCGCGGCTCGCGCTGCGCTCGCTCCATCCGAGTGCTCCCTTTAAAAAGTTGTTAAGGAGCTTTACTCGCCGTCTCCCTCGCGCCCTCTCGTGTTGCAACAAAATAATATCCGCGGGTGGTGGCTTCCGGCGCTGCAGCATCGACACGAGGTAAATGCATGCTAACATGTTTTAATCGCTTTTTGTTTATTACTACTTTTATTTGTTTGGGTAAATAAAAGATTAGCATAAAACTTTATTTTCCTGCGGAAGTGATAAATTATTTTAACAGATTTTTTTGAGTTTTTATGCAAGTTTGTTATATTATTGTTACTTTTCAGAGCACTTTTTTAAGTTGTGAAGTGTTTTACTGTGTTTTAATTTATATTATTCTTGCTGTCATTAATTACTATCTACTTATAAAATAATAGTGAGCAAAATATACCTAATATGAGTATAGAAGAACATTTGCACATTACTTCGTCTATTATCTCCGATGTAAATAATGGAAGGGTCGAAAGAGGTCGGTCTCGTGACGATATTAAACCGCGCTGTTGATTATTTCGTTTTAATATCAGTGACACTTTTTATATAATAACTTATTTATGGCTGGTTACTTAAGTAAATAAAGTCATAAATACATGCGTTATTAGAAGTGATTAGGCATCTGAAATTTTGTTTAGTAAATATTTTAGAAATTTCAATGTAAAGAATGCTTCACGGCGCGGCATTTATTAGAATTACTTTGTCAATATAACTATCGAAGATTCAATACAATTTCGGGGCAATAAAACGGCGTATTATCGAGGTCTTCGCCACTTTAGCAGCGTATTATGAAAAACGGTCTTTACAAATTTGCATGGTGCCGCTGCTATTGTTCGTACTTATAATGGGTCTGTCAATGTTTCACTCGAGATGAATGAACTGTCGATGAATAACAAAATAATACTTTACAGCTTTTACTGACTTTCGCTAAAATCGAACAACCATTCTGGCTGTCACTTGTTTATTTTATTGCAACAACTAGTACACTTAAAACATTTCCTTTCTTGACAAAACAATACGAAACTCGCTGTCGCGATTGTTTTGTTTTAAGGCGTCCTTCGGAAACTTACCTTCGAATAAGTCTCGAGACAGATTCAGAGTTTGCGTTTTTATATGAGCCACCGATACTTAGATACATGTGCTGGCTTTTTGTATCTACTTGGAAGCTTTCAAGAGAGAATTTGGTTTAGATTTTCCGCAGAGAGACTTGTTACAAAAACTAAGGGGCAACTTAAGGTTTCATGTGTTTCCCGATCCGTAAACGTACTCGCTACATAACTATAGTATAGTTTTAGAATACGGCAGCAAAAACAAAACACAACATACTGTACATATACTTAATACGTACCCCACTGTTTGAGATTTCGAATTCAATATGCATACGCTACATGTCTCCACCCTCGAATCCCTCATTCTGTTTTCCGTTAGAATATT
Organism: Euclidia mi; assembly: GCA_944739405.2. NCBI lineage: Eukaryota > Metazoa > Arthropoda > Insecta > Lepidoptera > Erebidae > Euclidia > Euclidia mi. The sequence goes on along the minus strand of OX123186.2, from coordinate 53,781,976 downwards.
TAAATACAGAAACATTTCTGTCTATAGGACTCCATGAATCTTTTAAGGCAGCACGCTCCATCCAATAAGGGCTCTTTGTAGCATGTGGTACCCATACGTAATGTTCCCTATATTTCCTTATCAATTCCTTTCGGCAGTTATCGTGCGTTCGTTATTGCGGTATCATTACGATTTTTATTGCGATTCCTCTCCCTTCTTACTTACATTATGTCTTGCTGTAAGTAATGAAGATAGAGAATTATCTAGTTACATGTGGGAACATTCGATAAAGAAACCATTCAACATAGTAGGTATGAAGAATCAGTTGGCATTGTAATGTAGTACTAAAACGTTAGTTGTTAGGAAAGGTCATCGATTAAAGACTAACTAAACTAACAACTTCAGTTCTCAGGGTAGATAGATCAACTGTTACAAATACCTATTAGGTTTAAGTACTTATTAAGAACTTTGGTATGAACCTATTTGTCTGGTTATTGTATAAGAAATCTGATTGTTTCGAACCTTGACTTGGATTGTATTGCAAATTGCTAAAATTTATAGTTAAGCTAATTAGTAAATCGTAGTCGCTACGGTTTTGGATGACGAGCGTCAAATAAAAGTCACTCTGTCGAAGAGACAAGTATTTTGACGAATCTAGTAGGTAAGACTAAAGCGGGCCGCGGGCTCCAATCCGAAGGCTTAAGATAACAACTGGAACAATGCAAAGATGATGAGGAATTATTATACAGATGAACTTATACAATTCTAGACTTTGCTCGCGGCGCCACCTGGCGTGATCAAACATTTAATAAACATTCTCAGAAATCACAGTATCGAATGTTAAAAATCATACCAAAATCCATTGGGTAGTTATCGAGGATATCGCGTTCGTACCGGAGACAATTTTATTAAAACTTATGATATGTATAGATTGGCAAGCATAGTTAAGTGTTGTTTCTATGATTGCGTAATGTAGGATTACATATATTATATGAACAAGATTACGATATGATAAAATATTATGATTATCATTAACTACAATAGTTATAGACTTTGACTTTGAGAATAGTTCCAACTAATTATTTATGTTTATGCCTCGGTCTTGTTTTCGATATTAACAGCAATGCCTTATGAAATAATGTTAGCTACTACTATTTTTGTAGTTGAAGTAATTTTTAAAACATTACTAGAACAAAGAGAGAAAAATTATTACAACAGGAATCTCAAGTACCTATTTACTAACTCTGAACTTAAGGCATTTAAGTGTTGAAAAGGGCATGATTACTCATTTCGACCACCTCTAAAAAGAAGGTATTGAAAAAGTTGTTCTTATGGGTTTGGATATGGGAGATCCCATACATTTAAATGCAGAAGCTTTTTTTTTGGTTAATACATTATGAGGGATAATGTCTTCCAATAATCTGAAGAAGTTGCACTATGACTTTTGTGAAATATTCTTCATAATTTATTAATCTTGTTAAGCACAAGATTGTTATTGTAGAAACCTGTCCCCTATCAATGAAACTGTAATATTTTTAACTGTTCTTAATATTGCCATACAGAATAAGCTAAGCAAATTATCACAAAGAAAATAGGATTTAAAATGATTTATGATTATTACCTGGCAGTTCTTTATAACATGTCTTGATTTATAGATTGTAGAATATTTTTACTTTAAAATAACTGTAATATAAAGCAATATAAATAATGTAATATAAAGCATTCTACCTAAATTTAAAGTAAAACTCTTTTAAAATCAATTTGTATATAGTCCGCCATCTTGGGTGTTCCGCCATATTGGATTTCGAATGACGTCGCAGCTAACCATGCATTGACATACAAACTAAACATGTATACAAAATTTCAGCTCAATCGGTTGAAAATATCTGCTTTAAAATTGAGTTGGAAATTTCCACTCCAACAGACATACTTACATGCCTACATTGTGAATTAAAGAAAAACATACTAATATAGTGAGTGGAACAAACTCTACTTCCCTCCCATTTCGTGTATATACGCAAAATATATTGCCCATTGATTACCATTGAAAATGATTGTTGCTGTATGGCCAGATTATTAGCTTGGTTACTAAATAGAGCAAGCAATAGGCTAAAGCAATTTATTGCGATGAAATCCTTATTTTCATGTATGTTTAATAATTAAGTAGATAATAATATGAGATTTCCTCGTAACTTTGTCCGACAAAAAGTATAGTTCGAATAGCCTATGTTTGACTCTAACTTGATCTTTAACAATTTTCATGATCAATTACATCAAAATCGGTTCCGTGGTTTAGTCGTAAAAGACAGACAGATAGACTGACTTACGCACTATAATGTTGGCATGGATGTAGCTATGGTAACTATCAGATTCAAAGTATTTAGGAAATACCGTAATGTTGTTCAGTTTTTATCTACATTCACCATATGGGCTCACTTGTCAAACGTTAGAATTAAATAAAAACATCTCAAAAGTTTCCATTAGACGCATTTCTTCTCACGGACACTTAGCTTGTAATACAACGTCTGTGGCTCGTATATTCTTTTATCGGTAGGTTGATGTTAGGTCTTCTGTTGATTTTTTTAACGACATACGAGATGGCCAGTAACATTCCTGGAAATGCTGATGGCTTAGGTATGTCATAGAGCTTGAATAAACATTAGTCTAGCTATAATACACCTATGCCTATTTCTTGAAATTTTCTTCAATGTGATTGATCATTAAAATCATTATATCTGGTAATCTTAGACATAAAATATCCTAAAATTATCACTTAGACATACTTTGAATAATAATGTGGTTGGATAAATACTATACATTTATCCATTGTGAAAATTAGACCCACGACTTCCGGCTTAGCAGTTAGGGTCACTGACCAGGCGTCAAAGACTTAAGTTCTATTTAATTTATTACTACAAGTGTGATGATCGAACAGAATTTCAGGCCAGGTAGAAGTTAGGTAATGTGTTTTCTCTGAAAGCCTTAGACACAGCGAATGCTTTGTAGGTATGACGGAAGTGACAATAATGACTAACGCACACGGATCTTAAGTATAAATAGTGATCTGTGGGTGTACTAAACTTTTGCACGAATCTTCAAAGAGATGCTATATGCCAGAGCTAAAATTGTAGAGGCATATTATATTAGTTTAACAGTTACTCTATTTATATTATCCAATAGCCTATTAGTATGTAAATTTTAAGTGTTGTTATGTATAGTTTAAATAGTTGAATTATTGATTCTCAATTGGTTCATACTCCATGTGAATATTTTGTTTGTATCGCTTATGACAATAAAAACAACATCAGAATAATTCTGAAGAGGCTAGTAAATTACTGACTGATAACTGTTTCGTCGAATATACCTACTTTTAAATTAATAATGTAAAAATGTTGTTAATGTTTATCGATCGATCGTATTATATCCATGCCATTCCTCCTTAACACTTTGAGGGTTTTAACCACAAGATACCATTATTTCCGGACAAAAATATTTTACTGCGGTTCGCGTGGCTCCGCCGCCAGGGGATGTCGACGGACACCACTGTGGTTATATTGATAAGACCCGAACACCTGTAACGGAGAGTCACACATCTTTGTCTGACACAGGAGGCTGGGTGGATATGAGCTAGTACAAAAAAAGAAAGAGAAAAAGACAAGTATTTGTTTTATATATCTAATAATTGTTGTGTGTGTGGTTTCTTACAATTGATTCGATACAGCATTATAACTTGAATTTGAAAAGCAGTTCTTTTCCTTAGGCTTCTAGTATTCTTCGTACCAAACATAACAATATAACTAAAACTAAACATAAAAATATCACATAACAGGTAGGTTAGGTATTTTCGCGAAATTATAATATTAAACAATATTGCTAAAGTTAAACATCCTCATAATTTTTCAGTACATTATTGTTTTGCATACATATACAATATTTACTAGTATATTGATTATACTTTATCATAATTACATAACAACGGAACTATTAAGAGTTTTCCGTTCAACTTCCCTGGCCATTTGGACGGGACAGCAAACAGATTGGCATTCGTTGCTTTATCATGGTATCGAACTTAGAAATAACCCGTAGAGTCATTTGTTACGGCAGTGGAATGTTCTTATATAGAATGTATACGAAAGAAACTTATCCGTCCATTCGGACCTCTTGATATTCTATGTAGTACGCAATATAAATCATAATATTGGGTGCTATATAAAAGCTCGTTTGTATTATTTTAGGTTACTAGTAAATTGGGATGAAAATTATTATGTCTTTCAAGTAATATCACCCACGATATGATACATATGAAAAGCTAACAGCAAACCGATAAACTATTTCAGCTGCGCTATTGCAGTAGATATGGTAGATATGCAGTCATAGTTTATGGTCAATATTTGAGGATTTTAATAAATATGAATTAACAAAACCATTTAAATAATTATTTTCTCTGTTCATACCATAAATACCTAAAACCTCAGAAGCATGGTATGAAGTACCTATCTGTAGTTAATTTAGCGTAAAAGCGAATGTCGTCCTAAAACGTATATTTTGAATAAAAATGAACTACTGTATTTGTATGCCTTGTTAAGGACATATGTATATTTTATTTAATTATCTTTGGTATGTATAGAAATAAAGTAGGAAAATATAGTTTACTAGCTTTTGCACGCGGCTTCGCTTGCGTAAATCGAGTTTCTCTAGTTATAGTATATCATCTATGTTCGGGGTAACACAAATCTCTTTTATTGGGCGGATACATAGAATAATTGTCGTTTTAACTGATTAAGAAATATTACTGCAAAAAGTATTTATTTTACACATACTTACAAACTACTTAGTACTAAGATGAATACAGAGTAAATATCTGAGCTCTTTGGTAGTACTCAAAATGTTATCCGGTATCAGCGACGTTTCGCTAGAGTGGCCAATATGGCGACGGCGATTTGTTTGTCAGAACCATTAGAATTTAATAAAATACAAAATTTTGCGGATATATGTTGTCGACTCGAAATCTTTATTTTTAATGTTTTATTATTCAGGTATGGATTATAATAAATATATTAAAATAGATTTGACACTGCCATGGTAGCGCAGTCGGTCGGCTCCAATGTGAAACATGCCAAAATCAACCACAAGTACTTACAAATTAAAAATTAACTAAGAAGACATTTTCCAGTGGACTAAATTGTGACACCAGTCCCCTTGAACACACAAAAAATTTCATCAAAATCGGTGCAGTCGTTTAGCAGGAGTTCAGTGACATACACACGCACACAAGAAATATATATATATATATATATAAAGATTAGTTAATACTGCAAGTTGAAAAACTTATTTGACAGTCAATTGCCACATGCCACTTATACGGACACGGCATCTTAATACTAATAGCATAATAGCGCAGTCTATTCATCTTACAAATCTGTTATTTCCTCGTCAAGTGTCAATGATATACTCCATATTATAACTAGGTATACGTATTAAGACCACAAAACAGAACATATAACATAAATAGGTTCTACTGATCCTTGTTTTTTAAATTTATGATTAAAAACATAAAAGAGGGTAGCCATAGAAAAGTTGCGGCTTAACATTTCATTTCAGGCGCTTTTAAATGAATATGAAGGAAACTGCGGCATGATTTAAAAAGGCTTATTCAATGATGTCCCTCTCGATGGGGTACGAGGCATGTATGTTTTATCTTCACTCAGAGGTCATGTATGTGTAGGAAAAATGAAATGCTTTATTCTAAAATCACAGCCCCAAACAAAATTAACATAAAAACGTTTTGTAAAATATATGACCTATATATTATTTAAACTTACTTTTTTATTCCATGAACATAACCTATTTTCATCATTTACTAGTCAATTAATAACAAAAATATATTTACTAGTTCAAATATTCAGCCGGTAAAAGCTTCGTTATTTACAATAATAAGATTGTTTTATAAACATTAACAAATAAAAAATTTTGTGACTTTGTTTATAAAATAAACTTGCAGCAAACATATAGGATCAAAGTGACATAATATACAAGTAAGTCAATACGATTTAAATAACGTGAAGCTCGATGGGGTTGTGTTGTGTTATTACAGAGTTCTTATGGCCACCTTTCAGCTTCTTTACCGGATCTGCTCCATGTTATCATAATATTGCATTGTCACGTGGTATACACGTGCATGCAAAATTTTAGCCGAATAGGGAAACCAGAAAGTGCGTCAAACTTATCTTACAAGATTTCATTACGGACACAAGGACAGTTAAAAAAAAAATTAAATAAAAGCTTGTAAACAGAGACCATTATTCCAATTATGATGACAAAAGCAAGTGCAGCTCCGATTTTTTTTTATTCTATGTAATTTAATTCGAAGGCGACATATGCCTGTATTTGAAGGAAGGCAGAATATAAACGCCGCAAAGGCTGTGTGTTTATGAATTACGTGTTGAGCACCGTGGTTTCACTCGCTAGTTCTTCGCACTGAGCGCTTTTCTTATAACCTCTTTAGCGTCGAAATAGTACATCTGTAGTAGGCACTTAGGTACTTTAGGCTCTGGGATGGTTTATCAGGCAGGACTAAATCCAAATATCTACGTTTAATTAATGTTCTACAAAATATATATCCGTTACTCACCCCGGTCGTTACTTACATTACGTAGTCATTTATCCGTATGAACCGTATATTGACATGTAACATTTTATATCCATGGGCGTAATATAAGGCTGAAAACTCGTTTTAATTATTTTCCGGGTGTACGGAGTTACAATCCCATGCAGACGGATAACTACGGGGGAGGCTGTTACCACGATACAAATAAAATTTATGCATCTGCAGTAATTGGAATTGCACTACAGAAATAACCTGATACGCTACGTTGGCGAAACGGTCGCTACGGATTTTAACTTGCTGAGATATATTTAATATCGCAATATTAATTATTAAAATATAAACCAAACAATTTTTCAAAAGGCTGATAGTAGTAGATATATGTCGATATACATTTCAACAAAGGCCTTTCAAAATATTATTTTTATAATGAAATTAGTGAAAAAATAGAAAACTTCAAAATTTCAAACGCGGATAAAATGCAAGCGCATACCCACCGAATATTTCGGGAAATATGTTAGACTGTCCCAAATTAAGGTAGACACAAGTTAAATAAAATACAACGAAATTACAAAACATTTTCAAAAAACAAAAAAAACTCTGCTGCCTTTCAGCTAGACCTGGCATTCGTGATTGGGACATGTACATCTGAATTTCAGAATGGGCAAAACATACTCTGTAAAAGAACCGGTAACTTGCAGACAACCAGTAAAATTGGTAAATAAAAACCGACCTAGTTTTCATTGCAACGTTTTGGTAATAATACGAAAAAGAATTGTAAATACTAGCCTAGACTATTAAATTAATTAAAATACTGTATTCATTTTGATATAATAATAATATATTGTTTTGTAGAGAGTATCTGAATGACACTTGTCTTTAGTTCCTTTGAATATATCCAATGGTCCAATAATCAACAAACAAAAAAAAGCCTTATGAATTAATTGCTAATAAATAACTACCTACTACTCTATAATGAAACCGATATGATTCAAGGATTGTTCGGGTCTGTATCACGGAGAGGTCATGGGACAGCGCGCGGTATACATTCCAACGTTTCATCAACTACGTATTATATAATTTTTCTATTCAATATTAGGTAAAGGTACAATATTTGATCTCCTTTATAATATATCTCTATCATTCAGCTGTTACAGCTATAGTTTGTAGTATTTCCGAACTGTAAACTTTGTCTATAGTTCTGATTGTTTGGACATTATCACCAAAACCTCGAGAGGATTTTGGTATAAAATGTAGCCCTTCAAACAAAGTCCACTTGATAGTTTGAAACTGAGAACAAATTAATGAAAGTTATTTTATTTACTCACAGGGAAGCTGGTTCTGTACCGGTCACGGAGTTGCGAAATATAATTCAATTGGATGACAATTGTGAATATCGCTGTTGCTAGGTAATGAAAGCGTTATTACTGCACGAAAAGATGTGGTATGGTGTTACAGATTTTAAAATGTACACAGTCAGTTATACCGTTAGTATACACATATTATAGTAATTTATTTTCTTTACTTGTATTTGTTTGCACACGCTTTATTTTTACCCGACTGTGAATGGTCAAGGTTTCAGAAACTTAATTTCTTTGCCCTAGCTTGTGTTCGCACACATCTTCAGAAATGCCCATAATAATAATAAGGCACAGTGATATTCCACGACTTATACTCTTGTCAGTATATTCAAGGGACTGCCCATATCGACATTACACTATCTTCAATGGATAAATCACTCTTTAGAGGACACAGTTCTATCTTTCAATTGTCAAACAAAAGAGCTTCATTGGCACATTTCAAAAACTAATAATACAAGTACCTCTTATCCATAATTATGCTCCTTGGCTAATATAAATATTCTTTTGTACACCATTTCTATATTACTCAGTGAGTTTAGAAAGCCTTATAGTTTCGCTATGTTTGTCAACCGTAGTTTATCTCGGCGGCTATAGGTGGTGATGATATTTGGTGATGTTATTAATTCTGTTCAAGCAAATTACGCAAATGTAAAATTAAATTTTAGCAAAACTTATTCGTTGGCACAGTTCTCTTACATGTATGTTCATTTGTACATGTAATTTTTCTGTAGTTTAGTCCGTAGTGTGTGGTCGCCTTTCAAAAACATTAGGGATTCTTTAAACACTTTTTCTATTCAGGATCGGTTGGCGTAATATTTTCCATAAACCATCAATCATAACGTGTCACCTCCTCTGCCGACTACATAAACCACAGTATTTGGGTATATGTAAACTATTCTAAATCCATTATTCTTACTACATTATAAATAAGATCATACATCAATAAGTGTAAAAAAACTTATAAGTTAGCAGGTATTATTCTATGATTGATGCTTATACATATTTGGAGAAATTACATATTATTATATAAACAACTTTTAAACACGAAACAATAACCTGTGGATCGCACAAAAAATAATTGTCCCGTGTGTGGGCATCGAATTCATGTTACGCGATGTACTGATAAATGAAGCTACTGGAACCACTGGCTAAATATAATAAATGGCTATAATTCTTAAAACATTATACTATATCCGAGAAGATGTGTGTATGTTTCTTATTCAAATATTAAACTGGTCTTATGTCACATCAGCGAGATGTAGGTATAATTTAAAAAACAAGCAAAATATATGAATTTAAAAATATAAAATTTCTTGCCATTAGCACATAGTAAACAACATATTTTAAGCAAACCTGCCATTACTCTCTGAGATTCTGAAATAATGACAACCACAGCGCAAACAATAATAAATCTTTGAAAATACAAGCCAGCTTTAAAAACCTCGGTGCCCTAAAATATGCAAATAAATCATGATTACTTTCACGAAATAAACTTTCCTCTTAGAATCGGAGCCAAGCAAGTCCGATGCAAAAATATCTTGACAAAATACAATATTTTTATTACAACGAAAAAATACAAATCTGCCCGCAAGGAATTCGGTTTAACCCCATGAGAGGAAAATAACAAAATATCCCTATAGTAGGTACGTTATTTTGTACACAGTTTGTAGCAGTAAGTTTTCTTCCTCAAGTGTATCGAAATTATGGCGTACAAAATATTTTGAAACCAGTTCAAGCTGCGAGGAACTTGCAAAAAATTTTTAACACTATTTATAAGAAAACTAACTTAAAAAATTTAAGGCTTTTCATTTACAAGAAGTCATTCGTTATTTTTTTATTGTATTGTGTATTAGAAATGTTTGTTTAAAAATTTAAGATCTGTATATTATTTGTTTGTGTGCAAATGTAACAAGTACAAAAACTTGTTAAAATTTTTAGCAAACCAAAAGTATTAAATAATTGCATGCAAGAAATGTATGACATTTGAAGCCCAAGTTTAAAATTATCCTGAATAGATTCCGTAAAAATTAAGCGTACGTAACCGCGTATATAAAACTAAATGTTATAGGGTCTAAAGAGTGCCGAGACCAAGGATATTTTTTTCCGGTCTAACAATTCTTTTTGTATGAGGTATTTTATAGTAATAGACTTTTATAGACCAAATGATGATGGAACCTATAAAAAACCGTCAGGGTTTGATGTAGAATGGTCATGGTATGATTTTAAGACTCACACAAATAGTCATTATGTGGTGCAACTTCAAAAATGTTTGTGCCACATTTTACATGTCATATTTTTATAAATACATTCGTATATGATTATAAGATAAAGATGATTTTTTGCCGCACTTTTCTGTTAGAGTATAAGCCAAAGTTTTCTTTTTAAATTTTAATTGCTGCACTAGGTATAAATCCTGTGTCGCGGAGGATATAACAAACATTCAACCAACACACACGAGAACACTCAGACTCGAATCGAAACAACAATTTGTGGCTCACTCCCGTAAGAGGAACGAACCCAGTGCAGTGTTGAATAGCGAGGCCGCTGAAATCTCTACGCCATACGTGTAGTCGAAGGGTCGAGCCTCTTTCGCGAAATGTTTTGAAGGTACTATAGACTTGCTAGGCTCCTTACCTCATATCTTCTTGTTGAAGATGTAATTCGTAGAGACGGCTGTGATCGTTTACAATAAGCTTTATATATCTTATACAAATCCTTTAATTGTGTATTAAACATAAAGACAAAATATACACTCCTCTGCAAAAAAAAACTCTTTTGCAAAAACAAGAGGTCGGTATTCGTCGTTTTGATTAGCCAGCGCGGAACCCTGACCTTAACCCCATTGAGCACATCTGGGACCTCCTAAAAAGGCGAGTACGAGCTGTCCAACCACTTCCACAAAACATCAGGGAGCTTAAACGTGTGATCTCGGCTGGGTGGGTGGTAACACATTCCACAGGACACCATCAAAAGCCTGGTGGAAAGTATGCCAAGACGATTACATGCCGTAATCACTCTACGGGGAGGTCATACTCATTATTAATTTTTATTTTTAACGTATTTTTTTTATTAATATACCATAAAATACCCGTAGTCTTCATTTCATTATACCCATAAAAATGTTCATTTTAACACGGCTCTCTGTTTAATAAAAATACCGATTCCATGATTTAAAGTGTAAAAATATATATTCGCATTGATAATAAGAAATGACATACTAAAAATATTAATATTATCTATAGAAAAGCCAATCACTGTTAAGTGCCTGTTTTTTTTGCAAAGGACTTTCATCAACATCAGCCTTTAACAGTCCACTGCTGGACTAGGCCTCTCCTTTGAAAGGAGGAATTGGCCTACTATACCACGCTGGCCAAACGGGTTGTATAGGGTTTATTTCAAGTTTTCCTTCTCTTACAGTGCTGTTCTCTGCATAATATGCTCCCTCTGTCGGTTCTTACGACACCCATGGGATGATATGGGGTGGTGACATTCCGTATTCTTAATCCGTCACCACACGGAACAATAAGGAGTTTATATGTAAAAAAATAGACATTAAAATATTTTTTTGGCAAATTTTAGGTGAAAATTAAAATTCACAGAAATGTGACAAAAAGTAATATATGATACATTTTGAATTAAGTATAATATTTAAGTCGACTTGTGAAATTAAAACAACAGCATAGTATTGTTGGAAAATCTTCATAAATTACAGTTTCGTTCTGTGTCATCCAATACATCATGTTTTTGAAAACAACTAAAGAGGTAGCGTTTTCTTTATTAGCACCAAATAAATCACGAATTTAGCAGATAAAAAAGAAAAAACGAGAATATAAAGATAATCCGTACACTTAAAAAAGCTATGATATCAATCTAGCTGGCCTAGTAGGCGCAGGCGTGACCTGGAACCATTTTCAAAGGCCTGAAAAATACCCAGTTATAGTTTGCAACTGGAACTGTGCCCAGTTAATGGCGTTAGGCTTGCCCTGTACCGGCAAACGGCGTGTTTATGATACTAGATCTCCATAACCTCATATCGATCGTTTTTCAATACGACCTGAAGATTCAATCGGGCTCTGTATAATATGGAAATACACTCTATTCAATCGTGGTAAATTGTTAATAATCGTTTGCTCCTGTTTGGATAAGTAAATATATAACAACAATAGAATTTGTACTGAATTCTATTGTTGTTTCAATAAGTGAATATATTGTATTTGGAGCATATTGAGTATTTTTTTCATTTTATTCGTAAAAATCCCTTTAAACCTGTAAAATAAAACCTGCGATCATGGTATACAATTTATTTCATTTTGTTATACATAATTAAACATCAGCCATCGTTACCGTGTAACAATGAGAGAGCGACTTCAAAATTTCACGCAAATGTAAACGTTAAAATAAATTACGACTGCTTTAATTTTCAGATAAATAGAACTCCAAATTATTTTTGTTCATTTAACCGAGAAAAGTATTTTATGTGAATCTCGAGCGTAACTGGCTTTCATGAAATAATTTTGTAAATCCAATAATTGCCCGACGAGCTTTTGATTTGCGACCAGAGGGAGTTGTTCAATTTTAGGTAGCCGCAGTCTGTTCCCAGGATAATTTTGAAAAGTTAGACCTTTAATATTGAATCGAATGAACTTTGACTGAGATTTGATTGACTGATTATTGTAGTTAGCAAAGTAACGCAACTTTCAATTAGTTTTATTTCAAAACTCTGCTGTATAATATTAAAAAAGTGAATTCATCGCAATGTATTGAACCTGTGCCAATAAAATCTTTTGTTGACTATTGTCAGTTTTGCACTTTCGCAGCGCATTGAGCGGCTTAGTATTGGCAAGCGTGAGGTGGGTTCAATATGCCCTTTCCTTTCGGTTTATGTAGCCAGGTCGGGAGTTAGCGGGGCATAGCTATAATAGCAAGCGGTTGTGGTAAAGTGCACAGATGCAAACATTGGTATCACCGAGCGCGGACGGGCGTCGGAAGCATTTTGATAAAACGTTGCACAATTTCCGTCTGCTGCGGTATCGCCCACAACCGTTGGTTACGCAAGTGGTAAGCTTTAATAAAGTACCATTTCACTTTTATTATAAGTCGTAACCAAAAATATGTACACAGATTACTCGCCTCGTTAAGCATTATTCAGAAATAAATAAATTTCTACCACGTTTACGAAGCCAAATTAAAATGTACCGAGAAATCTCATAACAGAAACCAATATGGCTAGATCGATTTCATTATATTAAAATGTGAATACGATACGAACATGATATTTTAATGAAATTTCAGATTGTCAAGATCGTTTTTATAGCAGCAAACACTACCTGGTAACCTAAGGACGTACAAATAAGTCAAATTCCATCTCGAGCGACACCGAGTATGAATGGTATTTTCTAATAAAAACTTCAATAAAATGTACATCGTGACGGGTATTAGCGCCACGAAATTCCTCGCCGCGTAAATAATAACATAAAGATTTTCCAATACATGTCCCTGTAAGAGCCCCGTCGCTGGCGGCGCGCGGAGCGGGGCTCGCAACGTCCCACCCCGCCGCATTAGCTAACTGACACAAAATATACTCTGTGTAACATCCTCCTTCTAAATATAATTATTATTTACTAAAGCCGAATTCTTTATCTCTGTCTTCTCCATGATTTTCAACTTATGAATTTAAACACCAGCCGAGGCTGATATTATAAACATTGTTAACATTTTTCTTTAAGAAGAAGTAAAGGAATGTCGAAGTTTGAAAATAAATATCAGGCGCGTATTTACTTTTTATAAGCTGTAATAAATATTAAGAATTTCCCTTTACAAAGGAAAGCGTAACAACGAGTGGAAGATTTAAAATATGATTACTGGACACAAAAGTTGTTAAAATAAATTTGGTTTTGCGGACGATGTGAAAGGATGGAAGTAATAAAATAAGGTCCCGACAAACGAGAGAACAATAATTTAGTCGGTCGTGTTGGAGAACAAATACAGTGTCAACAGATAATAAAGGCAGAGCTGGCCGATACCCGCCGCGAACCCAATAACACGGCCGTCTCTGGACGTATAAGAACTTATATACTGCGGACCTGTATAAGGAAAGGATGTCGCCGCCATAGTTATTGCTGGAAACTTGGGACCGACCAGATTTGAGCCGAATGCGTTTATATGAAATATCGAAAGCAAAAATATGGGTAAACAAGCTCGTTTATTGAAAATAATATCGAGATATTTTATCGCACAACGCTACAGATATGAAATAAAATCGTGATGGGAATCCATGAGGTTAATCAACCGTGAAAATCGCGACTCCTGACAGCTGTATTCGAGGACTCAGGAATTCGTCTTAGTTACCGACGAGCTAACAGTTCGGCACATACTTGAATCCCTTTTCGAGATTCTAGGAATTCCTCAGTAACCTCAGTAAAATTAACTCATTATTTGCCAGCATAGTTCTGTGAAATAAAATATGTAATTCGTTTTTATTCGTAATTTTACCTATGACTTTTGTAGCATGGCTGCATTGAAATATCTGATAATGAATAGGTACTAAAGCGTATTGTTGTATGTTACCTACTTTGTTTATGTGTGTATATGTTTACGCCCCGGCACCGTTGAGTCCATATTTGCCAAATAACCATATTTGAATGTGGAATAACGTCGATCCCGCACAGAGAATAAAATAAGTTGAGAGGAAAATTTGGTAAATCTCATTGACGCTGTCTCCGAGGAAATCACTAGCACTCGTCTTGCCGCTGTCTTGACGTCGAGCACAAACAAATAATATAGAAGAATTCTTAAAGCATTTCGTGAACTTTTGCGAAAAACAAAAGATTTAATCGAAATACGAGAGCCTACAAGCTTGTATAGACTTAGTAACATTCTTTGTCGTTGCCAGAGATTACTCTCATTATTTTTATAATTCACATTGCGTTTTACATTGCGTTTAGCTGACAATAGATGAGATCTTGAATTAGTAGGATTGAGTTATTTTATGATGTTTCTAAATGTACTTTTAGCGTAACTTCATGGGAGTTAAATTACACTGTTTTTCTGCTTACTCAGCGTCTTAATTGAATGTAGCAAGAGCTTACTTTGTATTGGCCTTTTTTCCTTATCAGTTACAAAATACTCTACCAAAAGAAGTAGTGTAAAATAAAACAGAGTATTGCGATCACATGGCTACGTTTCGAAATAAGACTACGTTGTCGTTTCATATATTCGTATTGACCTGAAAATCGATTTTAGCATACCCGTACCCCATTCTGAGAAGTTAGCGGCGGAAAGTCGCAAGTCGATGAATTTTATGGGCATCTAGCGGTCCCGACATTGTCCTACCAGTATCTAGTAAGTTCCTAGAACTTGATCTTGAAACTACCAACCAGCCACCTACTCAAATAGACACAGGAAATTTAATCATAAGCGGTCTAGCCATATAGGAGTACTTTAGAAATACAAACGCACTGATGCATTATAGACATATGCACACCTGTTAACTAGTTTCATTTCATAGTGTTATTAATGGCTTTCCTTTCGACGCAACTTTATTTTTGATCATGATATTAAACATAAAAACTGTGCAAGTTTTTATATTTAACTTTATTGTCACTAAGAAAAGCCACGGTAGATTTTCCTTTCCTTTGTTACCTCACGGTCGTTGCTTCTTCAAGTCGATTAATATTTCATTCATACCGGCGAATTTGTGAACATAACATTTTATTATCAACCAGGACAGCAAGCATACAATAATATACGATCAAAAATGTTGTCCCTTCTGACGGAAAGATAATCAAATATGTAATCAAATATGCTATGAACGTTTGGGTAGTTAGGTATATCCAAATATTCAAAGATGCCTTAATCAAGTTTAATCGAAATATTGAACTGACAGATAAATGAAACGAGGGTAGACCCTTAAAGACAACGGGTTCGATCTGTAATCGATACTGGGAAGGAATACTCAACCCTTTAGTCCAATAAGACCCTGGCCTTGTAGGAGGCTATTAACGGACGATGTTATCGGTACAATAATCATTTCCACGGTATTTATTCCGATAAGCCCAAGTTATACATAAATTAAAAGGTAGCGGCAAACACTTTATTAGATTACTTCTGATTTCGGAATTTGACGAAAGCAAATAGTCTAGACAAAAGCTTAAATATGCCAACTTTATTTACTTTTAAAACGGCTAAGGAATGAATAGGAAAGGTGAGTTAGAGGAAGGTTTCGACAATCAAACAGTACTTGAACTAAATATTTTCACCTCAAGAATTTATTAATTATCTTTGGAATATTGTTCGATTCGTTTTGCTCGTAAATCTCGGATAACGCCCACGTCTTTTGAATATTGTCTTTGATTAATCTGATCTGCCAATTACCCTTGGTATCGTAAAAAACGGTGGTAAATTACTTACAATTTAAACGTATATTTTGGCTAGAGTTGAATGTATTTGTTGGATTGTTACAGAGTTAGTAACAATTTTACCTCAATACCGGTTCACATGCCCCGGATCAAGTGGCGGTCCAATATTTGGGATGCACTTGGTCCAGTGACGAGCCAAACATTTCAATAAATGGAATGTTGGTAATAGCTTTGGCGTTTCCGATTTGGGTGCAGCCGAAAATATATCTGGTAGCCGTCAATGATTGGTTGGCATCATATTGTGGTATTTTAACTAGGGTTGATTGTTGTAATTATTACTATCCAAATAATGTAACGTAGCATGTACATATATACATATGTCGCAGGAATTTTACAAAAGCCGTGATATTATAATTTCACTAGTGATATTATAATTACACTGATTATAGTAAATTGTTTGTATTACATACAATTTAACGGGCTATTTTCAGTGCCATTATAATTTTACTTTCGTCCGTGTGGTGACGGATTAAGAATACGGAATGTCACCACCCCATATCATCCCATGGGTGTCATAAGAGCCGACAGAGGGAGCATATTATGCAGAGAACAGCACTGTAAGAGAAGAAAAACTTGATACAAACCCTATACCAACCCGTTTAGCTAGTGTGGTATAGTTGGCCATTTCCTCCTTTGAAAGTAGAGGCCTAGTCCAGCAGTGGACTGTTAAAGGCTGATGATGATGATGATGACATAATTTCACTAGACCGATACAGTGAAATTATAAGGCAGATAATTTGTCAATAACACTGCTTTACGATAGCCGTTAGATTGTCAGAGCGATTGCTGATTGGTTCGTTTTAGTTACCAGCTGTATTAAACTTAGAGTTAGGAAATAGGAGACAAGTTAAAAAAAAACTATTTAAAATTTTGTTACTATGTACCAACTAGGTATAGCGATGTCATTTTAAGCTAAGTTGAAGGAGCCCTGCTTCGTAGTACTCCTATTTTTAGGTACAGGGTCATAAGAAAACCTAACATAACCTATTAAGTTTCCCGAGTGGCCGAGAGTATTTTCATAAATAAGTAGATCGTGATTTTCGAAATAAAGGTCGGCATCAGTTTCGTCATTTTAATAGGTTATGTTAGGTTTTCTTGTGACCCTGAACATTAATATAGGAGCCCTGCGTAGCAAGGCTCCGTCAACTTATCCTCATAAACATCTTCAAAGTTCCGGTTTTTTGTTTTATCTAATTGGTATTGGTCACTGTCGTACATTCGTAAGTCTGTGCGACTGATTAAGTTGACCAACCAGAACACGTGGGGCTCCCGCCACATACTCAATTCATAAAAAACCTAGTTTTCTAATAATATCACTATTATTGCGGACCTAAATTTATTATCATACTAGCTGACCCGACCAACAGTCGATTACTTAATTTCTTTTTTTTTCTCTTCGTAAGAACCATCCTCGTACTTCAAGGAATATTATAAAAAAATAATTAGCGAAATCGGGTTAGCTGTCCTCGAGATTTGCGCTTAGCAACACATTGAGCGATTCATTTTTATATTATAGATCACTATTGCAGCCCAGTGAAATTACAATATCACTGAAAAGAGCCCCTGAAATTATACGAACGAACAGTTGTTATTGATTATAATCTGTGTAATTATAATTTCACTAGCGAAATTATAATATTACGTTTTCACCTGCGACATATATAATAATAACGGATTTTATTTGTAATTGAGTTCTGGAAAATAAGGTTGCGAGTTATATTTATTGATACTGATATTTTATTACCACCGTCCTAGCGATAGTGATATCGCGTTGCACCCAAGATTTTCGAATAGAGAGTCCGCTTTCTAGTCTACCCAGATAAGACTGAGTATTAGCTTTTCCTCAGATCAACTGCCCCCAGACTTAACCAAACCTAAAGAGATGGCGCTATTCCAAGACGTAGAAGACTCCATTGTCAATACCCAGTACTTTATATTATACTCTAGTTTTTAGTATGTGCTTCCAGTACTAACTGACGGCTTAAGTGCTGATAGTACGCACCATCCCTATAATAAATCAAACATATTTAAAAAGGTTAAATATGTTGCAGCAAAACGTATTTAATTGTGTATTCATTCGGTTCTATTGTAGCACACCTATACTAGTTGCAACGTGTCTATAAATTGGCTGTAAGCTGGCGCAGAATCTTTCCATTTCTCTATTCAAAAGTGCAATTTGTTGCTTTTAAGTACCCGTAGCTTATTGTATTTGGTTCGTTTAACAGTTTCCGCAGATGCCGCGGCAGTGCCACCGTGCTATTCTAAGTACTTTAAAGAATATTATACAGTTTCATCGACTGAAAAGATAATGATATTAACTTTGGTCGACGGATCTTAATTTATGTTAAGACTCCTTGAAAAATTATCCTTTCATGACCACTGGAAGATAATACCTTTGCGTTTAAAATGCAAGAAGTTAGGTATTATGTAAATTGTCAACTGTTAAATGAGCATTCCTACATAAGTTCTCGTATTTTTGAAAGCTCACATTATCTACGGCTAGCTATAAAGTATAGAAGATATCAAAACATTTTACAATCCTTTAAGTCTACTATTATAATTTATACGAAAGTTTTTCAGGATGGCTTTTTGTTAGTCTTTCTCGCATAAACTGCTAGACTGATTTCGATAAAAGTCTACAGTAATATAGCTTATACTTACGTAATATTAAGACACCCACACGGATGGAGTCACGGCTTATTAATTAATACATCTTAAAAGAAATTTAAGGAGTCTAAGCAAGGGATCAGCCTATCGTCATAATCATTTATCGAACAACGCCCATGCTCATGATGCTCAACATCACTAGTATTGTACAAGCTCACGGTTATTGCTGACTTTGCAAAACTGTAGTCGCATCGCACATGACCGGTCACTTAGTCCTTTATTATCATTTCGTCCCTAGAAGAGTGATCCTGCTTGCTTCTGAACGTGCCAAAATATATCTATATATCTTTTTAATGTATTTTATCCCATTAATTTTTTATCACAACTAGTTTGGGCTCGTGACTTTGTCTACGCGACAAGTCTTTATTTCATGAAATCTCTGTGCTCCTATGCACCTCGCAGAAGTCGTGTTTTGACAAACTAACCGTTTTAGTTGCTAACATTATTCAAGCAACCTGTATGCAAAATATCAAGTTTCTAGTACAAAGTCTCTATAATAGCCTTCAAGCTGTGCGTTGAAGAAACAGCCAATTAGTCAACCCGGTTCCCATATAGAAAGAGAAACTGACTATATGAGATTTTGGTATTCATAATCAGAAAATGACTTTTGCGATCACATTTTAGACATACACGCTCTTTGGAAACAGTGTTTCATAATTTCTCTCTCAATTGCCTAATGAAAGCTCTTAGAGAATAATTGGAAATCCTAACTGTTTGCTAACAAAACTTTGACATTTAACATAAAATACACTCGGCTTTAAATATATTAAACTTATTTGAGAACTCAGTACTAAGCGTATATCAGCAAGTGTTTAATAAATCTAACTTACTGCTTAATTATAAAGAAACTTGGTATTAAACATTCTTGATATTTTGTTAGTAAATCTTAGAATTAAAGTTGCAAATCACTTATTTGAAAGTCAATGATAAAAAGTTTGGAGTTGAACCGAAGGTAACTAAACGGACCATCTTTTCGGCGTGTCACTGACAGATCAATACTTCTTTAGAAAAGTTCCAAAGGGATTTAGTACTAAGTTAAACCTGAATTTAAGAGAATCGCTGGTAACGAGCAAAGTTTTTGACCACAATGAATGTAATTAATCGTAAATTATTTTTAACTTTGTCTTCTATTCGTTGATAGTGTTCGAATTTCGAATCTCGTATTTTTAAAAGATTGAATAAAAGTTGTTTGAATTCGGATTCTTTTTAAAAGATTTGTACCAGCATTTTATACGAAAGCAAAAAGATTTTATACTATGCTATTTAATGAAACTGTATACGGTTTTTATTCGCCCCGGTTGTTCCCTCGAACATAATTTCCTTGAGCACTTGTTATGATTAAAAATCTAATTTATTAATATCCTCTTCGTTGCGCGTAATAATTTTAAGAAAATTGATTTACAGCAAAATAAGCATTTTTATTAGGGTTTCAAATTTTTTATCTTTCATTCCTTTTTACGCAGAGTTCGCGAATATGATGGAACTGAATTCATTTCAGTTATGTTTTGACCAAGTTGAGGGGTAATTACTTATTTACTATTTCATTTCACTAAATAAAGTAGTGAGAAAGTGAGTCAGTTAGTTTAGTGTAAGTTCCTATATAACTACAAAAATCCCTAACGGTTTCGCCTTGTACAATCGCGGTCTTGTGCGGAATCTATATTAACGCCTAAAGAAATTGTTTTTTTATTCGTTCTTTAGGTTTTGTCGGATACCGCTAAAAGTACACTAAAGTACAATAATACATTTATTTTATTTAGAGGATTTACATGATACAGTAAATTTATTCAGGCATCCGTTTGAAAAAATATAACTTTAATTATTATATCATCCACCATTCCGAGTCCGCGGCAAAGCATATCGATTGACCTTAGTAGACTATTTAAGTGTGTTTAAACCAATATAAATAGTCCCATATAACGATGAAATTACGGGGTAAAGATCACGTCTACCGAGGCTTTACTATAAAGACGAAAACCGGAGTAAGTTGAATTACTTTTCTTAGCAATAAAATGAATACAATATTAATTTTATGATAATTTGAGTTTGAGATTTTTTTAAGCTCGTTCACGAAACCCGACACAATCTTGTGCGTGGCCCTACACAAGCTTGACCCATTTTATTCATATAATCTTGTAGGTAGTAATGTTAACAGGTTTCAGTGGAAAGGTACAATTTGGCTTAAATATTTATTAACTTCTTCCTTTTTTGTTCCAGTCAGTTAGTGAATCATACGCTTAGCACTCATGTTGATCCTTTTTGTTTACAGATTCGTATAGTGGCTCAGCCAATGTAAGTCATAATACCAATAAAAGTCTCGTCTACCTATCCAAAGATGTCTTAAAGAAATATTTACATAATACGGGCTTCAAACTTTCAGGACATTGTTATAAAACTTTAACTAAATATAGTTCAAAGTAAAGTCTTGGTCTTAGCTGTGTAAAATTTTATGTGCAAAATAGCAGCTTATTTTAAACATCAAACTGTTGAATAAAGTAAACGGGGGAACAACGTATTTCAGATGTTGCTATATTATTAAGGCATTTTTAAAGTCTAAATATTTTAAACTTGCGCAGTATTATACATACTAATATTTATTTCGCATCTAGTCAGTGATCTTTTGACGAACCTGGTGTGATCCACGTGAAACAATTGAAACCCGTTACATAAATGAATGTCCGTGTGGTGACGGATTAAGAATACGGAATGTCACCACCCCATATCATCCCATGGGTGTCGTAAGGTCCGACAGAAGGAGTATATTATGCAGAGAACAGCACTGTAAGAGAAGGAAAACTTGATACGAACCCTATACCAACCCACCTTTGGCCAGCATGGTATAGTAGGCCAATTCCTCCTTTCAAAGGAGAGGCCTAGTCCAGCAGTAGACTGTTAAAGGCTGATGATGACATAAATGAAAGTTGATTCTAAATCTTGTTTTTCTGAGTAGATGGGTATATTGTATCAATGTTTTTCAAATAACTTTGCTGTTTATATCGATCGGTCTGTGTCACTTTTATAACGTTTTGAAGGTTCCTACAAGGATAAATAATGCAATCATAATCTAGTTTGGATACATTTATCAGATTAGGTATATAGAGTGTTATTCGAAGTTACTATGAAAGTTTTTAGGCATTGTAAACGAAATGAAAATAGGTCTAACGCCTAAGTATAGGTAAATTATTAGACGGCAGCACCATCTTGAAGATATACGAAATGTGTACCTACGCATTGTTAATAGCCATTAATGGGTTAATTATTTGGAATTTAGAGACAAATGCTGACTCATGGGTCAAGTTGTCTACATCTGTGTTTACCTACAATGGTGAGCTTCAAAGTGCTTAATTGGCTAGAGATGTTTGGCTTCATTTATTATTTCTCTGTTTCCTTCTCAATGTTAATAATCTCGCTTTATAATAAAATATATCAATAGTCAGATACTTCAAAATAAAATAATATCTGGCCATCTATAGAGTACAATATGAAGAATACATTTTCTGCCTAGCGATATTATCCTTGAACAGCTAATAGCAAGAAAGAAGACTACAGTATTGTACCGTATTGCATAAATACTACGAAATAAGTATAGAAATACATATGTTTAAGTATGACAAATTCTAAACACTTCATGAAAATAAACATTATACAACTTTGGCAATAGGCTTTTCTTCAAGCTTAGTACTGCACTATTACAAAAAAAATTACTGCTACAAGTTCATCATGGTTTCGTAACTCTAAGATGTTAGAATAAGCATATGAATTGTTTTAAAATACTTTTCTGCAATGTTGGTCGATTGATCCTGGCCAGGAACAATACGAAGCTATATTGAACGCAGAGTAAGAATATCAATACCCCATAATAGCGGTAACCGCTTTTTGCATACGCATCACGGAACACAGACAAAACATAATTGCCACTCGGCAGTTTGGTTTTATTCGGTATGGATGTAACTCGGTCTAATGTCGTTTGGACTGTGGCCCATTGCCTCGGGAATCTAAAGAATTTAAACACAACGAAGTAAAGGCAAGTTCAACTTCATGTATGCACTGGCGAGTTAAAGTGAATTTGTATGTACATGGGGAAGACGATTTACATTAGTAGGACTAAGATAGATAGGACTTTGTACTGTGGTTGTTCGTACTAGTTCATTTTACAGTAGTAATTGTTTTGGACTGATCCGTTCCTTACGCAGATAACAGAAGATACACGAGTTACATTTATTCATTAAACTTATACACACAAAGCATTTAAGGGTAGATTTAATGCCTAAGGTATTTTCTTTTAGTTTTCTTTAGTGTTGAGACAAAAAGTATTTTCGATTGCGAGACATTCTCATCTTTCCGATAAGTACCAATAAAATGACTTCGCCGATAATATCATAGAATGATTGTTTTCTATGTGAATGTATGTGAATGATAATATCTGTTGAGAACTGGACGGGCTGGTTCTAAAAAAAATATGCTGATCCAGTTTAAAATTTTAAAATATTAAAAGTAAATCATGTAATTGCCAATATCCTTAACATTTTGAAGTTTGATTTCTTTTCTCAACAAGCCCTTACGTTTACATACCTACTTCTGCTTGTACGAGTCAGATTGCGTTTAAATTTAGTCTAACAAACACAAACAATGTAGCGTGAGTGTTTAACTCATATTATGTTGGTATTATGTTAATTAAATAGCAATTTAACAAGAACATAAGAAGAATGAAACGAAGTGACAGTGTGAATTAATTTATTAAAATAATTAAAAGACAATGAACTTTTTTTTCCACGTGCATCTGTCTTGAAGACTAGGAAACTATGTGCGCATTCTATGCTTTGGTGCCTGCTTTGAAGACTGTTAGGGCGTGTAAGATATCTATGCCCTAGTGCAGGTATTCTTAACCTGGGGTCTACCTATTATTATAATTACGGAAATAAATTAAAACTTGTCTGTTCTGCAAGGGGTCGTTATGGATAAAATTTTGCAAGTAGTCCATGATAATAAAATGAAAAAGAAATCCGGCTATAATGTGTGACAATCATTCATAATAACCTTATTGTGTGTTCGAACGTAAGTTAGCTTTTTCCAAGAAACGGTTGGACGTATTTTATAATATTTCTATTGTTATATTTTACTTAAACTTATCTTCTTTCGTGGGTACAATAGCCAACGGTTTCAAAATAAATGTGTGACAAGCGTCTGTAATTTTGGACAAAGCAACGAACAAATATGTTGATCGCATAGAGAATATACAAAGAAAATGTATTCGCTTTCTAGCCTTTCATCAGGGAATACCGTATCAGCCAGGTGATTCCTATTCCTAGTTTCATCTGTTGCCTCTGACTTTTCGTCGTCAGATTGCCGATTGTGACTATTAACTAAAATATTACACGGTGACAGTGATAGCCCTAGTCTATTAAACAAATTGTCTCTTAATGTGCTCTCAATAGCGGGCTTTGCCCCTTAGCGGTAATCCACCCATACGTATACCTTTTGCCACGTCAAATTACAGACAAAATTCATTTATTGTCCGTGCAAGTAGAAACTATAATAGGTTACACAAAAAGCATAACTTTGACCCATTTTGTAGTAGAGTGACTTAGATACGGAGGTGCTAAGCCTTACTTTCTTTACAGATGATAATAATATACATGTGTGATTTTGTTCTCAATAGTAGTGATATATATGTAACGGTTTCCTTTTCTTTCTTATATAAGTATACATATTTTACTAAATAAAAGTAGAATGTAACTTGTACTATTAACCCACCAGGTAAAGCTGATCTACGCATGTTCACTTGTTTCTTTTTAAACAATTCCTATACGTGATGACTTGTTATTGGCTTTATGTTTAACATTCTGTTATTACATGTATATTTTAGATGTAAGTCATCCATGTTACTTAAATAAATAAAAACAGTATAGACCAAGTGTTGACCAATGCTTGTGCAGGCGTCTGAGGCTCAAGCAGTGTAGTGTCTCAAGTACTTAACTGACGCTCATTCGGAGTTTCTTGAAAATTAATCAGATTAAGAGTGCATACTCTAAACATGGTGGACGGTCTCAGCACTGGACTACTTACAATTTGCTTTAAAAATGTGTACATATTATTTTGTACATTATTTCAGTGTTATAAAAATAATCTATTCCACAGCTGGTCTGAGACAGCTTCCCACTATAAAAAGGAATAGGCATAGTCAACCACGCTGGCCTAGTGCTGGCTAGCTAACTTCAAATCTTGCAAGAACATTATGACCCTCAAACATGCAAGTTTCCGCACGATGTTTCCCTTCACCATTAAGCAAGGGATAATTATCAATTTAATACGCACATAACATCTAAAGCTCAGCGGTGCCCGCCATGGGCTCTTAGTCTTTTTGTCTCGCCACTACTCTTTCGCTCCTAATTTAATAAAAGTATACTAATTAGCATCCTTCAACAATGTCTTACCGTAGGTACATCGTAAGTCAGGATACCGAACAGGCTCAACTCAAACATCGGTTTCAAAGTCAACCAAGAATTCGGGTACTGTGATTTATTTAATCCAAGTTATTCACTTCGTTTATTAAGCAGAGTCGAGATTAATACTGAAAGCTTAACGTAAGACGTGAACTCGCCACCCCGCGCCCCGCACCCCCGGCCCGCGAGACCGGGAGCTAGCGCGTGACGCCAACAGATAAGCTAATTACTTATTGTGATTTAGCAACCGGTTCTCTGCAAATTTTTCATCAAATTTTCAGAGAGCAATTCTGAATAATAAGTAGACGTCGTCCACCACAATGGCAGCAATTAACCGGACAATTTAACTTTTTAATTGCGAATTAAGAAACTGGGAGTGCAAAGGTTGAACACGGGCCGTGAAATTAATTGTCAAGAAAGGTTTTTGTGGTGGCGCTACTATCACGTTATACGGCCACATATTCCTGGTGAAATCGCGACTGCTTTGTAGTAAAACAGTTTGCACTGGTTACGACACAAGACTTTGATATCATTATTATATAATATGCCTGTATTTACAACAAATTAGCTCTTTCCCACCTTAAAGTCTAAAATGCAGCTCGCAGTCAGTAAGGGAAATACTTGAAAAGAAAATTCTTAATCAAGAATTTCCTTAGGCAAACAATTTATTTATTTAAATGGTAAAACAAGTAGATGATGATGATAGATATATATGATGAATATTTCTGTGATGAAAGATCTTAGCAGTTCTAGGTAAGATCTTTGAAAGCGCTTTGGTTAGGATAGCGATAAATTTAAAGAAGGCAACACGATTTCGTTTTCAAACAATTTTGAACGCACAACTGTAGTTACTACGAATATTCCAAGCGTCACAAATCTACGGCGACTGTTACTATTGCTCGTTTCGCTACGTGAGCGACAAACTTGGTTACGCGACTTGACAGCTATTTGACAGGTTACGAAAATATCAAATTGTAGCGTTTCATAGACTTGTCCTATGTTGTCGCGTAAATCTGTTTGATAGTATGTGTTCATTGGATCGTACAGGGTCAATACCTTCGCAACCCATTTATACAACCGTCACACAGGATATTGTTATGCGGCCCATAAGCCTCTAATGAAAGAAATCTGTTTGTGTCATTGTTGCTCCTATATGTTTTCGCTAGAGGTCGACTAACATTACTATCTAATCGTTCCCTTGATTTGTTCTATTCCCTATTACAATATTAAATAAATATTTCTATGAAACAATATCTTACACAAACTGAGGTCACTATGTGTATTTACTATATACATAAAGACAACGTATATTTGTCTTATGGTGTTGTTCAAATAGTCTTTTTTACTTGTGAACGGTGTATCGCTTGCTCTTTCGCTTTTACAAGACGGATTCTAGAGAACTTATGCTAAGCATTATGTTTTCTATCGTGGAAAAGCGGGCATCTGTTACTCTACTAGAACAGTAATACGTTATTATTATGCTCAAGCTTTACTTTTCTGTAAAAAACGACATAACGTTAACCAGATTATTTATTCGCCTTCTTTCCAGCGAGAGACACAATAGAAAATCAAATGTTTTGAATCATATGTGATTGACGTGATGAGACGGGACACGGAGTTCTCCGGTCTCGTCTGGATTAGGCACAAGTAACTAAGTGCGTCTTTCAAAAGTCCCCGTGTTCCAGTTCAAATTTAAACTCATTAGGTACCTATATAATTTAAAAATATTATGAAGTATCTTATATTAGCGTAAACAATTGAAGTATGAATACTTTATTTTGTATTTAAAAACAAATCATTTTGAGTCCTTATCTTGAATGTTTGCAAAGTCTTCCGCGATATATAATAACCCTAGTTCGAGTTGTCTATTTAAGACAAAGACAAGTTTCATAAATCTTAAACGTAATGTTTTATGATTTTCGTGAAGTATGGGATTTGTTGGGCAGAGCATGTTGCCTACGTTCATACAAATGAACTCTTTAGTTTTATAACATTATAAATTTTATCTTCTGTACGCTCTCTTTTTCATGATTCTTTATAAAATTAATAAAAACTGATCACAGGAAAAATTACGTTGTAAAAAATATTCAGTCAGTTAGGCACAATACCGTGGCCTTCTTTTATAAAAAACAAAGTAAGTAGTCATCACAAAGTGTAACTTAAATTAATTTTAAATGAAATTTTCCAAGGTTGCTCAACACTACAGTTTTAAAAGTTATACTAAGTAGTTTTCATCGTGTTCTTTGTTTTCACCCATAATCCTAGTTTTTCTTAGTGTCCGTAGCAGTGGAAAACTTTCCGAAACTTGAATTCATAAAGAAACTTTAAAAGTTTCAGCGAACTTAAATAAAAACAGGCCAGCTTAGTTGATTTCGTAGTCAAAGCACAAGCGGTATTACCTAATTGTATATACGTTATCTACGTCACTGGTGAAACAGTATATTAATATGAGAGCGATTTTAGCTTTGCGTTAATCGGAATTCGAGAATGAGCATAGACAATGTAAACATTACAATAGGAGTAGGAGTAAGGGGCTGGCTGGAACTCGTATCGGTGGCGTGCCACTCGTGAGATAACACAGCGCGGCGTCTTTGTGGACGGATGTAAAATTATTAAGCAACGGAATGCCGTAATGGGGTTTGCCTCTGTAATATCAAGGGTTAGAGGCGACTCGCTCCTAATATAGGGTTTGATACGATTAAGTTTATCGAATTCCGGACTTGGCTACCTAATTATGTTTCACGATATCGCTGTCCAGGCTACATTATTATTCTCGGGACACGGTATTGTGATTTTTTTCCCCTTATCCTCCAAAAATTATAATGTATTTTTGGAACAACTGTGAGATGCTTTTCCCTCTCCCACTTTTAGCTCAGACAAATTTTTTCGTGCATATTTCAAGCGGGATTAAATTGTTTGAAACTTTGTCGGACAGTCTGTCGAATGGGAGAAGGCTGGAATCGATTGACAGTCGGATGATTCTGACGTTATGAAACCTCACCGATATTGAATGTCGATCGCTTTTAAAATGGCATCAAAGTTGAATTTCGAATGGGAATAAAGCAACCGCAAAGTAAACACCATTCAATTTTATTACGGCGAACAGTCTCCTTTGAAAATCCCTCGGTGGCAATCCCGTAAATCTCTATTTGTCGCAACTAAAACAGGTCACGGCGGAAGGCTATTACGTTCCCTAAATGCTGCCGAACTCCCTGTAGAGCGCTCTAATCCACTCCGAACGGGCTGGTGTCAAACGCCGGCCAGGGTTGTTTGTATTGTTTATTGTCGCGACGCTCGTTCGTACGGCAAAGACGCCGTCGCCGTCGCCGGCACGGGAGAGCATGTTTCAATTGATGGAGCCGAACAGTCCCCGGAGTGAACTATTATATTCCTGCCCACGAACGATACTTATCCTCACTTAATGTCTACTTTACCTTACTTTGAAATCTCAGAAAGCTTTAGTATTTCAGACACGGAATGAAATCGAAATTGCTTGGAAAATGGAATCATGTGTGTGGAGTGTGAGTGTATACAGAGCTACGTATGTATATATACGATAGGTAGCTTTGTACGATATCCATTAAGCCTGAATGCGATGCATATATTCCCTTATTTTAATAAGATGATAATTATAATAAACTGGTACGTATTTTTCTTTACAGTAGCTTTAAAATAAGATTTCCATTCGTCTTTGACGAATGCGGGGCCAATCAGCTAGTATATTTAAGTTAAGAAAAGCCTCGTCAGTCGAATGATTTTTATGCGACAGTTCGGCGTTCGGGTATGGATGAATAAAAAGCACTGAAGAGCCAGTAGAATAGAACAAAACACTTGAAACAATATCGCGACAGAGCGGCAATCATTCCTGTTTTATCTCAGTTTGCGCACGCTGTGCCGCGGAAACTGCTCTAATAAAAAACTACCATGTGTTTCTACGTACATGTGTGTATTGTACACGGCGTGTACACACATAAGGATTACTGCATTGCTGCACCTGCGTTGGTGTTCCTTGCAGATATGAAGCAAAAAATATTACGCTTTTGTTTCTCTAGCTAAAGGGAATTTGGTATCGCCTATTTCCTCGTCCAATACCTGTTTCCTGTTTAGGCGGCTTGGAAAAGCATTGAGACCATAAAGTAAATTTTTAAAAGTGTGTGTCGTTTGGTACGATATTTCAATATTTTCAACAGTGCAGCGTCATATTTTCTATACGCTGTTTTACCCGAGTTCTATGTTATTCTATGCAATATTCAAGTGAATAGAAAACTGGTCGATTTTTACGGTCGTTTGGCGTTTATATCCATTTTTAT
This sequence comes from Euclidia mi, assembly GCA_944739405.2. Classification (NCBI taxonomy): domain Eukaryota; kingdom Metazoa; phylum Arthropoda; class Insecta; order Lepidoptera; family Erebidae; genus Euclidia; species Euclidia mi. The sequence goes on along the minus strand of OX123186.2, from coordinate 53,752,195 downwards.
GTCTATAGTGTCAATATAACATTCCCGGTTAGCCTTTGTATTTTAATCTCGTTACAAAATAGTATTTATTAAACTTAATCTCTATATACAATTTTCTAAACCTATCTATACCCCCGATAGACGTGTAAACAAACATCGAATTATTGTAATTAATGAATCTACGCACATCGGAATTATTGTGTCTTAAATAATACTAGAACATATTTTGAAGTCAAATTAGCGTATGCCTATTTAATCTTTACCTAATAATATTTGAAAATATTGTGAAATCCACCGTTTATAAAATGAACTGATATTTTGAGTAAAATGCCTCTGTTTTCTTTCATCGTTCGTTTTCGCGGAGAGACTTTTGTACAGACGCACCTTAAATTACATAGTTAGATCCCGCTATTAAGACAATAAAAGTATGATGTGTAAATCGGTCAAGTTTAAAGTGAAATATAACAGTGAATAGCATAATAATTTTAGTGCAAACTCAATTTCTGTAGTCAGGACATATCAAATAAGAAAATATAATTATATATGATGTCGTTAGTAACACGTGCTTATACCATACTATTAATATTGCCATCGCATACAAAGCTTTTTATTTAACTATCGAACATCGGTGCAATAAAAAAGCAACCTCATTTCCAGATGACGATAAGGTATAATTTGCTAAAGCAACTTGCACTTTACGAGAACATTTTTATAATCCATTTTGCACCAGTTTCTGTTCCAGTTTTCATAAAATCCGCGCAGTTACATAAACAACTGATACATGTACTATATTTACTTACGACCAACGAAAATAATGTTAAATAAAAAAAGCAGGACGTTGTGGTATGAAAAAATAAATCAGGCTTTATTTAATACGATTCTTTTGACCGTAAAGTCGCGGCTCGACTGTTGGCGAGGCTGTTACCTCACAGGAAACGCCATTTCAAGTTAGTCTAATTCCCAACTTTTTCACGGTCAACATGATTATATTATACGTGTACTTTAGAAGTTTGCTAAGTAAGGGGCAAGCCGCGGGCGAGTCCGAACTTAGCTGTGTTGATATATGATTTTAATGAAACATTCCACCAAGAGCACGCTCACTTATGATATTGAAGAATACGCGCTTATGATCACGTACTCTGTAATATTGATACCAACTTACTCCGTGCTGGCATCGCTCCGAAGCCAGCTCTTTACTAAACGAAAAAGAAAGTACCGATACTTATTCGATTTTATTTTTGTTCCAGATTTACTGAACGGCGCTGAAATGAGACCACGATAATATAATTGTACGAGACAATAAAATACTGTTTTAAATATACTCGAAGTACGTAATAATATAATATGCTCATAAGACTTATATATTCGAAATGTTGAGACAATAATACCTCGGTAGGAGGTTTGTTATGACAATAACGAGATGTGAAGACTATAAAGTATATTGAAATCAAATGTCCTTGGACGTCATGACGGCGGAATCATCGCGACGCTCAAGAACCGTTTCCATGGAAACCGGAGGCCTACCATTGGTTTCTACGTTTGCACTCCTTACAATTGTCGCAGGTAAGTGCGTTAGATGTGTAGTTAACACGACAAAGGAGCACGGCTCAAGGAATTGACACGTTTGACTCTTTATGTAGCCATTTACTTGATATGTCTTTGTGACTTTAAATAGTAATAAACATCTGTGAAACTTCAAAGTGGAGAGTAACCTCCCATTTTGAATAAAATTACCTCAATGTACGTACGGAACCGTGTAACATTGCCCGATATTATAGCAATTACATTGTAGCAATCTGAATGCAAAGTTTGTTGGGAATAATATATTCCATTCATTAGTTATAATTACGACGTAGTTCAAAGCTTTTTGCATACAGTTGGCAAATTAGTCGAGGTAAGTTTACAGCGAAGTATTGGACAGTACTGAGCACGACACTAATGGCAAGCTTGATGAAAAGCTTAATATCATGTCCGGCAATGAAACCTCTTTGAAAACGTTAATATTCCCGTCCTGTGCCCTCTGTAAACTAATGCGGATATGCTAAAATGTTTTGCATAAATCACTGACCAGTCATGCGGTGACTTGCTCTTTTATTTCTTGTAGCCTTTACTTAGCGTTTACTAAAATATTAAATGATATTGATAAATATGTTCAAGTAGAGACGAAAAGGGTTTTAAGTAAATAGCGTTAATTAAACCACTTTGTTTATTAACTACAAAGCTCAATGGGTGAGTAAAAACCTGTTATGTTAAATTCAGTGGACTCAAGCTAATCTACTACATATGAGTTTTTATCAAGAATGTCTAATACTTTAGTTGTATTTTCTTCGCGTTTATAATATTATTTGAATGTATAGAAACCAGTACTGTAATTACGCATTCAGTAAATTCAAAGAGCAAGATTTAAAATAATGGTTTAATTCCCAGTCAAGCCGAAGAGTTACATACATAACATAACTTCACGCCTTTTATCCCCGAAGCCGTAGGCAGAGGTGCATACCTACACACCCACATTTCGCCAGTCATGTTTAGGTCCCAATGTAATAGGGGGCGAGCCTATTGCCATCTACCGGGCACACTCTTATGCGAGCGATAATTAACATTTTTAAAACACACATAACTTCCAAAAGTCGTAGGTGTGTGCCCGGGGTACCTGGGAATCGAACCCGAGACCATCGTCACGGCAGTGCCTTACGTACACCACTAGGCTATCGCCGCTAATAGCGCCGCCGAAGAGTTTTCGTTCTATTTTATAAGGAGAGAACTAAAGTGAAATAATAGCTGGCAAAATAATTTTCATACTTTAGAATAGATTCAAAAATAAAATAAATGATGTATCGCAAGAACATTTTATTTAATCATTTATTTACGATGAAATTTTATTAGTGATAATTTTAATAATGTTTGATTCGACATAAGTGACATAAAAAATGTCTGAAGCATTCATATTGCGATTCCTTGAAGGCTTTTTATCTAATTTCAAGTAGGTACCCAAGTAAACCTGAGTTCTTCTAAGAACGTTATCACAAATAACAAATGTTTCGTAAAATGTACGAGATGTACGAGTAATCGAATTGTACACTAGTACAAACGTATAGTCATCTTTGAATATGTCCGCAAATAATACAGAGTCGTTGTAGCAAAATGGTAGATTCACTGTGTTTAGCTCGTGGCTTCGTATGCTATGGATTTTGTTCGAATCGCCAATAAATTTTCATCAGTTAATTTAACCACAATTTGCCAACCCCTATGGGTATAGGTTAACCCTAAAACGTTGAAACTGGTTATTTTTCTTATAACTCCCTTATTTTTCTTCACTATGTACAAAAAAAAATGTTTAAAAAATAATTCCATACCTTTCTAATAAAGATCTATATATTGTCGTATTGAATTTAATAATGTACCTGTTATAAAAGAAGTAGGTACTCTCTGTATAAACGCGAAAAACTAAAAAACTACTAGTTTGAAGCCCGACGAAAGCTTAGCTGCTTATTTCACGTTGGCGGAGCCGCAGGAGAAGCCTTGTTATTTATAATACATTCTATTTTATTTCGTGTGAGGGTGTGGCCGCCTCTGGTGTCGGAGTTTTTAGACTGCCTTAAAGTGTCCGAAACGGTCCATCGGTTCTTGTGAGTAAGACAAGAACCGTCACAGTCGGCTGTATATTTCGTATGCGGTCATCCATCCAAGAGGTGACCTGTGCAAGTGTTGCTTAACTTTGCCGATAAATTACGAACGCCAAGTCAAGTCATGCCATAATCTGTGAGGCAAAATTATCAAAATGTAATATTTCCAACTTATTTTTAATCCGTAAAGGTGGTCTTGCATTAGCGGGTGCGTATGTCATAAAAGGAACCAATTGTACATATTATTACAACATGATTTTAGCTTCAATTGTTAGTCATTTCTCAGCAATTCCTTTTGTTCGGTCTATCAAAAGTGCGACAAACGTGTCAAGGTGTCATGCGATTAGATACGCTACGAAAATTTAAAAGAGTAGCAAATCGTAGACTTGCCTACGCTATTGCGTAGATTTGTTTACCAGTTGGATTGTAGCGTAGCATTTCGGTTGATAAGTCGCGTTGTATGCGATTATGCGTACGAGACGCTTACGCTACGATCGTGTGGGAACGCTCTAAGTTACAAGTAGCGCGGCTTGACGGTTCATCGCCCAAGCTCTTGGAATATTGTACTCTCATCATTTTATACACGTGTGCAAAATATTATTATGCTAATAAACAGATCGTTATATTATGTATGTGCAATGGTGTTGGTGATAACGGCCGAGTATTAGCTTACATTACTACATTTATACACTAGTTTAGATGTTTTATGAACTACAAGAATTGTAGGCATTGTAGGCAGGCGTCTGTTCTGGTGTGGTATAATAGTTAAGACTTTCGTTTGGCGAATCACATTGAAAAGAGAGAGAGAGAGAAAAGAGATTATTTTTTGAACAAGAGTAATTTAGTTAAATAGGTCAAGAATGCGAGTAACAAGTAATAGCTCAATCACTCAGTTGCTTTAAAAATAAAAGGTTCATACGAATTCCTGCAGCGGCACAGTTGAATACGCGTGGCTTATGTTTCTCGTAGTGTACGTGTTCGTTCGGTGCGCGGGTTAAAACTAAACCACACTTGACGTGATGTAGCAAATTGTTGCACTTTAACGAGTGTCTACAGTGGCGGCGGGAAGCGCGGCTGCAGTTTAGAAGCAATACCGCTCCAGATTCCCTCACGTGCCCCCGCGCTACAAGCAAGCAACCCGCACTCACAGCTGCCCTACCGGATTCCAAGTTTAATTGAAAACGCTTTATATAACCTTTTCTTTTAATTGTTTAAAGCTTTCACTTGATCCCCGCCCCGTGCTCCGTGAAATGTTTAATTATAGTTCCTAATGAAAACTCCACAATGGTTTAAATAAACACGTACAGTATTAATAATGATGTTTGTGTGCAATGCGAACGATATGCGTAAAACCCACATTGGATTACAGCTAATCATTGGATTAATTGTATGGAAATTAGTGATCGTACGCGCGGTGAATTTAACGCAATTCTATCAGAATGTAATTATAGACGTCGATGAGCGTGAAATACTGAATAATTGGAACACGTAATCGAATACAGAGGGCTCGACCGTTGAAATGTGGCATAATTAATATAATTATAAAATTTATTCATATTGACAGATAACTTATTAAGTAAATTTGTATTGGGAGCTATGTTGCCGATGATTCAGAAATTATATTTAAATTCGTGAATTACCTTTCGGTTAATATAACGCATGGGTGATTTATTGCTGGCGATATAATTTTATCCGTTGGCCGAGCGAGTAGATATCAAGATAAAGGAGTCGTCGGTCGGCAAAGTTCGCTGCGACGCGCGACGTCCGCCAACCGACTAGTGGCCTCTAGTTATTAATTTTCATTTGACTCAGATAAAAGCCTTACTTACTGACTTTGGGTTGGACACTGTTTGATATCTTAGAGTTAAGAAGTTCTATATACTTATTTACTATAGCGCTAAATCGCTTCTCTTAATTATTTTTACTATCATTGCGTAATACGAGACACCTTATAAATATTCACCTGGAATATATTCTCTGCATACGAAACAGTTTCCGTTCTGGTTCGTTACATAAAAGTGTTTGCGACTTCATATTTTAATATGGAACTGCAAAAAAGACTTATTTATTATTTTCAGTGGATAACGAATGATGTGTGGCCGGAGACGCGAGTGACGAATGTCCCGGTATCGGAGCGTTATTAATTTTCATTCGACACAGGCGGGCCGCACTTTGACGCGGCACAACGCGCCATCACAAAAGCCTCACATCTACTATAAACACCGTCGTTTTGTTCCATTATCGCCTCTCTGTAGCGACAATGATTCGGAAAATAGTGTAGCACTTGTTACTGCGGGAAGTAGGTTAAACTTTACTATTTTCATATACGATGTTGTGTTTGCTATGAAAACCGCAAACCCGTTATCCGTTCGGTGATTAAATTTTAAATGGTCATCGAGCTGCGTTTATTTTATTTGCGCTTGATTGAAACGGAGTACCTCACATGCGATACAAAGTATAAATGTTTTGATAACCGAGTGCACATGAAGTGTGTTAATAAGTTCCTCATACTTCAGTGCAACTTGTATTAATACGAGGAAGAAAATGAGTAACTTAATGATTAAACTTTAGACACGATACGCGGTGGGTTCTCGGCATAACTTTATGCTTGATGGAAGTGAGGTTAATAAACAGAATAGTTTAGATGGCTCAATTTGGTATTAATATCGTGGTATGTCACGAAGTCTACGCATACATATATTATAATAATTTATGTCAATCTATAGGTATTATTTTATTCGTAAAAAGCCCTACCACATATAGCTAAAATAATAAACAGCGTTAGAATTTCGGCACTGTGAACCACCTGATATTCCGTCTAGCGTAGATATCGAACACGTAGAGCTTGTCATATTGAAACTGGCGAAGTGATTACGTTAACAACTGCGCCATCCGTGCACTAATAAAATATATTGAACAGTTGGTTTACTCCGACAGCTTTGAGTCCTGAGTCGATTGAAATTTAGTTCGAACTAGTGTCACGTCACTTCATATTATTGGAACCTTCACTAGCGAACGAACGTGGAAAAATTTGATATGAGCAAAATAATTTTCTTCATATCATTTAATATTATATGCCGGCATATTTGCACGGATTTTTATGATAAATCGTTTAGTGTAACTGCTGTTCGCCTATGGAATGCACTCCCATTACATATAAGGCAGGCTCAGGACGATAACAAGGTTCAAATCCTTAGTCTAGGACGTCTACCTATCACTATCATATTTCCTGTTCTAATATAATTTTAAGTATTATTTATGTATGTGTGTGTAATGTTATAATATTACATAAACATAAATGTAAACAGATTATCATCTTATTACTGGTACACTTACCACTACCATTTCTTTCCTACCAATAATATCTCCAACCAAAGGTTGCCTGGTAGGAATCACTGTTAGCGATAAGGCCGTCCTATGTACTCTATTTAAGTATTATAAAATTCCTATAAATCTTCTTTGTAGTGTACAATAAAGTATTAAATTAATAAATATATAAATTGATTATAAAATTGAATATAGTAAATATTCTTTGAAAGAGTTGAAAGAGTTGTGTTATAAGATGTTTATCTCTTATAAATGAGTGAGTAATCTATCAAGTTGAAAATATGAATTAGATATTCTGTGATACATAAATTGTTGTTTTAATGTATGTTTGTACAGTCTCCTACGGTACAGGAACTAAATCCAGTATAGATATGAATAGTTAAAAAATCTTTAAAATGTGATTTTGTTTCGTGCGGTGTGAATACTTAGACGTCGTTAAAGATTTTTGGGGTACTCGAGTTCTTTAATTGCGTTCTCAATCTACACTAAATTGTGGAGGAAGCCATACTTAACGTTACAAAAATCAACAGTGTTCCAGTAATATATTTCAAGAACTTGGCACTTCATATCGCGGGTCAAAAATATAAAGCTATGCGGTGAAACTCGAACGCTTCAATCGTAAGATCTCTGCCAGTGGTTGTGTGTGGTTGCAGCGAGAACAGAAATCCCATTTTCCACAGATACAAAATTGTATTCCGTGACGACGAATAACGATACGCTTTATGTACTACCTACAATTTTTCGCACATTTTGAGGCACTTCGTTTATATTGAGTAGAACAGTAGGTAGTCAATTGCTTATTCTAATTTTATGAGCAATCTGATTAACAAATAGTAATAAGATACAACCTTATTTGTAAAAGTACAGAATAAATAAATCGTCGAAAAATATTAATGAGCTGGAAATTCAGAATACAATTTCTTTAAGTGTGCTTGTATTGAAGTTTGTCTTTTTGATTCGCTACCGTTCGCTAATGAGAATCCATATTAATTACTTACAATCAAGTGAATCGGAATCTCGATATACTATTTAAACTTATAAATCCGACAGAACTCTGAGCGTACGTTACTATTCAAACGTAAAGTGTTTGCGTACCACATGAATCTACTGTGACAAATAATATATTGTACTTACAACAGAGAAATGTCTTACCCGTAACGAACACTGACCTTCACAGTGCAGATAACAGGCTTGCTTGACGGCCCAGCCCATGCGTGTCGGCTGGGTGTGTATATCTGTATACCGTTTTCCATTACCTCGATGTTTAGAGTTTTTATTGCCCCCAACGAGTAATACATTTTGTGGGTTGCTTGGAAAAGGGAGAAGAGGGCCAAATTAACCGCACCCTTTTGTCCAAGTTTTTTCTCCTTCTTATTCTCTCTCTTTCTTTCCAAGAAGAGTGTAATAGAATGAAGAGTGATAACTCTTCATTCTATACATTACTCTGATAGTGATTTTCTTCATTAACGGTGAGAAAGAGAATAGTTCTTAATCGCTTTCACTCACCGCAGACATCGCAACAGCTTTTCTGTGAATGTGACTGCCAACGCTCGTCCGTGGTGTACACTATGTGGCACTATGTTGTACTCACGATGGTACAACATTGTAAACTTATTCTATTGAACATTAAATTTTTCACTTTCTAAACGCTGCGTAATTTTATTTGTTTCGATGGTTGATTTATGTATAAATGAAATACCTTTGAGAAAAATACGAATGTATCTCTTATGGGATATTTTAATATTCTTTTGCGTTCAATGCAGTATTAAAGAAATCTAGAGTATTTTAAGATATCACAGCTCAAATATATTGATATAAGAGTAAGTTGAATTATTATTTTCTTTTAGATGTGTGCAGTATAAACGATGCTAGATTAAACTATATAGTTTAATCTAGCATCGTTACATATTCAGATATTCTATATCCTTAATACTGAAGGCTCACGACTAGATTTATAACGTTACAAAGCAAATAAGCGATACTTACATATTTTAAAATACTTAACCTTTTTAGAGGCGACAAAATAGACTGCGTCAGCTATCTTCATTCTTTAGCTACAGAAACTGGCTTTAAAATAGATTTCGTAACATTTAATTTTGGTTTTGTTCTTATTTTTTTAACTTCTATCGCTCTCGAGTTGTTTATTTGCCGAGCGTTAAATACTTTCTCCTAAAAAATTTCAATTAGTATCCATCCGAGAATATGTTGAAACATTTCGTGGCTGTAAAAAACAATTGATCCGTATATCTATTACGAATTAAAATCTTTCATATGAATAAATTTAGCTCTACTTAGAGTAAAACGAAAGAAGATACATATCGTGAATTCCAAGAACGGCGTATACGAATAGTCAAAGCGTTAGAAGATTTCTTTTTATCATGTAGTTGATCACAATGATATCAACGAACCTTTCTTACGTAAGAATAAACACATTTAAATTCTCATCCGTTAAAAGACCCATATACCTGTTTCTCGATAAATGTACAACATAATTTTCTTTTTACCTTCAGAAATTATCTAGTCTATATGTAAAAGATTTCACGTGTATAATTTCGTAATAAAATACTTGTTTCATCTTCACAGACATGTATTATATTTAACTGTGTATTGAAAATAAAGTTCTTAACACTCCCCATATATTTAACAACATTGCATAAACTTTTACACTAGAATTCACAACGGTGAAGAGTTTTGAAGGCGACGAGATAGAAAATCTTAAGTACTGAAAGCGAGTGAGCACGTAAACACCAAGTTGGGAGAGCGTATTATAAGGAGAATAAAGTACGAGTACCAAGGAGTACTAGAGTGAATCAGAACCATTCCCATTTAATTTACAAGGGTCATATTACCACCATTGATCCGGAAATCCATTACCCGACCGTACGATGAAATAATTTTAATTTTCTCTTCGTTTTATCTTTTCGATACATTGCACTTTGGGAAAATGTTTTGTGCTTGCCAATGTTGGAGTGGAAAACATTTTGTTGCGAACTATTTATCGGGTTTAATACGTAGTGTGTAATTAAAATATTGTAATTACAGTGACGGACTGTGTTAATCTGAGGGATGGTGCTATGTAGGGAGCAGTTTGTATGTATTGTGCCTAGACTGCATGGGGCTTTGAAAGGATATGAATTTGCGAATTAAGAGATTTTTCTTTTAGTAAACTTTCACTTTTTGTACGATGTAATGTTGGTGAAAGTGCCGATTGTGAATATAAGTGCTGAATGTGACACGGTACTTACTCTACGGTACTTTTCACTGTTTTGTGAGACCTTAACTTTTTGGGGTGCGCACTCGAAAGGATCGGTCTAAGCCTTCGCTGTCCTTCCATCCGTCCATCTGTCTGTTTGTCAGCGGGTTTTAGCTCATGGACTATTTTAGATAGAGATTTGATATTTTCACTGCGTATTTATGTATTGTAATAAAATACATGTTAAATTTTGTGCAATGATAATAGGCTGAAACCTATCTTGAGCGAGTCCTTTCTCGATTTTTATCAGGTAATCTTTAAAATAAGGTTCAAAATAAGAGCTCTGACCAAAACATGAGCTTAATGAATGTAGAAGTAAATATAATATCCGTGCCTATTTCAGCTAAATTCTCGGAACTGTAATAACTGCTGCAAAGGATCGTTGCTTCACGGAGTATCTAATCTTAAACGCTGAAAAAGGATATGAGCGACTGCTCAACTAATCGGGACCATTTCATACGGTATATTTTTGGTAGCTGCAATATTCAAACATAGGAAATCTGTTGACAGAAAATATCTTTGACGCTTACGCAAATAGATTAAAGATAAACATGAAGTTGTTTTGTCCTACAATTGTACAATTAAGTATGCTAGGCACCGTAATGAAAAATAAAGGAAGGCCTTGAATAAATTTTTCATAGAACATTTTCGGACGCGATCATGTCGGACTGGCAGAACTGGAAATATTCTCAGTGACAGTAGTAGTAAAAAAATCATTTATTACTTTAATACGAATCGGTATAAACCAATATATTATACCTACATAATATCAGCCAAACGACGTGCACTGCTGGACATAGGCCTCCCCCAAAGTTCTCCACACAGACCGGTCTTGAGCCGCCCGCATCCAACCGCCTATACCTACATAGTAAAGTAAAAAATACTGTACGAGAAACGTTTGACTAATCTTGCGGTGGCGGTATGAAAATTGATAGGTGACCCTATTAACTTAACCGATGACTGGGCACTGTATACTTGGCCAGTTTAGGCTCATATATGTATGTTTCCCGTCCTGAATGTGATCTTTATACAGAATTACGGGCATTATCACTCGAATATATTAGATAATAATGGCAAATACCTTACTAATATTATAAATAGGAAGTGATGGGAAGTTTGTGCGCATGGATTAATGTTTGTTACTATTTCATGCTGTAGCTGCTGAACGGAATTAGATAAAATTTTGAGTCGCTAAATTTTGTATAAATAATTCAGACAAATACAGGCTTTCTTTTATCGCGATAACTGCTGCACACGAGAGCGAAGTCTAGTCATACATAATGGTATATAATGTAGTATGATGCGTACTAATACTCACGCCTGCATCCTCGAAGGGGTAGGCAGAGGTGTAATATTACACCCACATTTAGCCACGAATTTTTAGGTCCCACATAATAGGGGGCGAGCCTATTGCCGCTGCCGGGCACATCACCAGACTCCGTGCTGCTACTGAGAATTCTTATTTGTATGGCGTACTAATACATACATACATAGTCTCACGCCTACAACCCCGAAGAGGTAGGCTGAGGTGTATTTCTACACCTACTTTTCGCCAGATATACTTTAGTCCCACGTAATAATGGGCGAGCCTATTGCCGTACCGGGCACACTTCCAGACTCCATGCTGCTACTGAGAATTTCGTGACCGAAAAACCCAATAACACTGCCCAACCCAGGAATCGAACCCGGGACCTCCCGATCCCACGCGCACATTTATGCCGCTAGACCAACGAGGCAGTCGTATGGGGTTTGATGTCGAGGTTTCCGTCTCTACGCAAAGATAGTATTTGCATCGTGTTATCCTTTAGTCGCCTCTTACGACACTCACGGGAAGATAGGGGGTGGCGACACTTGTATTCTATGCCGTCAACCACACGGCTATACATATGTAAAAGGTTAAACACCTTATATTTGCCTCCACGTTTCCGCATGGGTCCGAATGGTAAAAAGTATAAGTTTTAAAGTAATAAGGTTTTTTTAGGAGCGGCTCCCGCACTAGTAATAAATCCTGTGGCGCGGGGCACTTTACAAAAATACAATGTCGCACGGGTGATTGGTTTGTAGGTGGTGAGCCAGACTCAATCACTCGCCGATCAAAAAAGGAAGAAAATCAGGTTTTACTTACAAATGAAAACACTTTTAGAATAGTACACTTCACGATATAATTGCCTATATAGGTAGATACAATGCAGCTACTTTAAAACTAAGACTTTTACTAATTGAGAACATGAGTAAATTCAGGGCGTGGTCCGACAAGTATAGTTGGTGTTCACTGGTGTTCCGAAGGCTAGGGCCTTGATAGGAAGAAGATTTAACTGCTGGCCGTGAGCTGGAGCAAAGGGCAGATTGAAGAGCGTCGCACGCTTATATATGGCATGCGGGGCGCGCAGGCAGAGGCGTTCCCACCTTCGTTCGACATCACAGTTCAGACGGAGGGGCACGACGTCACAACAACCAACGGACATCATTAATACCCAGACTCGAAATAATGATTTATGGATCAAACAAAGTGTTGTCCCGTGTGGGAATCGAACCCGCAACACTCAGCGCAATACCTCGAGAGTCTAATGATCAATTTATGGGTTATAAATTGTCGCCTCCTGTTGGAATCGAACCTGTTGTAGGTTCGATTCCATATTACTCGGCATAGAGCTGAACGATGAACCTGCCGCTCTTGTCACTGGGCTCTCCGAACAGTAAATAAAATACATATACTGGATGAACCAATAAACGTTGTTCTATCATATAAAGTATTTCTGGATAGGGCCTTCTGGGGTCATAAGTATAGGCTACGACCTATTCTCAGACCTACGAGATATACACAAAAAATATAAAATTGGTTAATTTTTTCTAATTGACCTGCATTTTTTTAAATTGGCCCTTTCTGTCCGATCCCTTGGGAAATTCGGGATATCCCTTCTTAGTGCACTCCTACAGTCCCCAAGGAACCTAAGGAATATACATGACAAATCAGCTTCTTGCGTCTAATTTGTATTATTAATATTTTGGCTGTAGCTTGTCTGTCAGCCAGTCAGCATCGCAAGATTTTTTTATATTATACTTACAGATATTTTTAGAGAAAGATATTCGTAATATTCTTTTACAATGTGATTGGTTAGAATAATGGCACAAGAGTAAATAAATACCCACAACAGTTCTGTTTTGCCAAATTTAATTAAATAGTCATAAATTTTTAAATATGCGAAAACTGCGCTTCATTTAATCAAACCTAATCTTTTACTATGTAATTATTGTTTATATTAATTACTTACTATACAAATTTAATCAAGTTCAACGATTGATACGCGCTGTGAAGAAATTCATCTTACGCTACAAAGTCATTTATTTAGAAATTAATGGATAATTTACGAGTTCAATTTCTCTGCTCTCTGCCAATCCAATTACGTCAATTTTGGAAATATTTATGTCCTTAATAAGCAATTATTATTTCTATCCAGATTTATTATTAACGAAATTTAATATAACTTCTATAAACATAAGTATTTAATCAGTTTATATTGTAATGTACCTACATATTTCACCTCCTTTTAACTACATAAAGCCATTCGATTTGACTTTTGGTAGATATCTCCGTCATTACAAATGAATGAGAAAAAATAATGGAGGCGCTTCCATTTTTTTAATTGATTCATTTTGTGGTGAGGGGCTAAAAAGTGAAAAATTTATTTAATCTCAGGCTCGCATTAGCCGAATTGAACGAAAATATTCGGCGTTCCGAAATCCCGCACGAAGCCATTAATCGTTTTGATGTCACAGTATGGGACATTTAGTGTGACCCTTTTTATGCGCCAACCTTTCCCGATTTACGTCCCTAATCGCCGAATACCGAACGCCGAAAACTGAAACTCAGGCGTTCATATGGTCGACTGTGTTGATTCGACGGTTACTGAGCTCGCCGGTTTATTGTGTACGATTGTACAAATTACGTTTTAGAATATGAGTCACTGTTTGTTTCACAAATCGACACTTCCCTGCCTTCGTGATTGATTGCTCGAATATGACCCGTCATTTTTTATCACAAATTATATGTGAGGTTTTGTTTATGCTCATTTACATAGAATGAAATTATGTTTTTACAATTTATAGAATACAAACATGATTTTGATGATTTCTTTGGTAAACATCGTTATTGTTGTGTGCAAGTCATGATAATTAGGTTTCTATTGCCACAATATCCGACGTGCCATGCTCACACAATACCGTGCATATTCTGCTAGGAGGTTGAATAATTTCCAATAACCTTTTGAAATTCGATCTGAAATGAATGGCTTACATTATTTCCCGGTAAACAAAGTAGTTGCCGGCAATTTTGGTTACGGATGCAGAGATTTATTTAATGAAAGTAGATCAATTGCTATAGAATACAGTAGCATCAGCAATTTTCCCACTTTTGTTTGTGCAAGCCTGACCCCATTTAAACCAATTTGAAAGGCCAATTCGACCTGTATTTCTTCTGATTGTATTTGAATATCGTTGAATATAAAGCTGATCCAACTGTTCGCTGTATTGTTTATCAAGAGCTTTTGCAAAGTGTCAGTTAATTTATTCTAGTAATTGTGAGAACTGTACAGTAGGTGCTTTTGTTTTAGAAGTAAATGTCTGGTTAACGGCCAACCCTAACTTTTGTGTATAGATCGTTTCTTTTCTTCTTGGAGAACCTGTTTCCTGTATTTTGTGTATCTAAGCGAGTGATCAGTACTTTGTATAGGGTTTAACGGTTAGTACGACAGTTTAAAATTAATACTGTTTCTGTTGATAGGTCAGCTTCAAGGCTCGGGGTACAGCGAGCAAGAGCCGGAGTTTCTTTCGCCACTGGAGAACCTAACGGTAGCCCAAGGGCGGGATGTACAGTTCACGTGTACGGTTCACCATCTTGGATCTTATAAGGTATGTAAAATATATTACTTACAAAAATATGGTTAAGTAACTCATAGACATCGAAATACGTATGTTCATTAGTTTCGTATCTCCAAAGATAAAACGGAACTCTCGTCGTAGAAGACGTTTATGTATTTGCATGATCGTTTTCTTAGAACTTCGGAAGTATTGAGGTGAAAATAACTATAGAATTACTAGATAATATTATGCCTGCAAGCCGGAACCTAATAAACCGTCAATATATAAGATATATTGACGGTTACGGCTTGCAAGAGAAGGGATTTAAACGCACATTGTAAAATTTAACTGAAAATCCTTACCGATGACATAGAATAATACAATTTGTCAAGGAGCCTGGTCTTATGCACACAAGAGGAATCATTCTTTAAATATATGGTTACGAACTTCTATCTGTTGTTTGAAAATTATTCGTGCCTTATATTAAGGCATGGAAGAACATTTTGTATGGAACCCTTGATACTTTTTTCATGCTGTTTTTATTTGCCTATTTTTTTTTCATGCTGTATTTATATTTGTAAACAAATATTCACTATGTTATTCTGAAGAGTTAAACGATTTTACTAGGTGGTCAGTCAGCATTATTAAACATAAAACCGCATTATGATTAGACACACTCATACATTCGAATTACTGAAGAACGAGCGTTAGGCGCATAGTTCAGTGTGATCATAATTTTCTGTTGGCTGTGTTTGTACCAATATCACACGGTCGGCCTAGTTTCGGTCGTAAATCGCGCGATAAAATTACTTCGTTCTAGTTCACTAACATTACGGATTATCATCGTTGTTTAACATACAACAAAGTTCAACTACAGTCGTAAATTGAAAACTAGCATATATTTACCAACTTCTAGATCTGTGCTTTAGGCCATTTCAAGTTTCAACCAATGTTTTATTTATCTTGTACTTTTATATACCTATATTGCGTCTTGATAATATGGAGAAACTTTATTATAAACATCAGAAGTTAGTATTAAATTGATATTAATTTCATTTTATAATAAAAAGCAGTTATTGGGTGAACTTGATGACAGTTGGACTATGATATATAATTATCTTATCTCTAATTATCTAATTATGATAAACATCTACAAACATCATTCAGATTGAAATAGTTTGCGAATGGTAATTTCGATATTTTGACCTTTTCTCGTGATAAATGAAAGATGTCATAATACTATTAGAATTCTTAAATAAATAAAGTATCTTTTAGGTGCTAATATCTAGTTATTTATAATATTTAGCTCTAAACTAGCTACTTGAGTATCTTATTGCAATCAAGAAATAAAGGCCATCGAGAAATATGGCATAAAGTTATCTATAGCAAGTCGCAACAGTCAGTACCTAGGTGCCGTGACTAACTATCCTTTTATAGATCTCGACAACTTATTTCGATCTTAGTAAGCCTACCAAAATTGCCAGCACTGAACAAAAAAGTAGCTCTCAATTCATGTTACTACATGTCTCAAGTTCTGCTCATTGCAGGTGGCATGGATAAAATCGGACACGAAGACGATAATTGCCATCCACACACACATGGTGACGTTAAACCCTCGGCTCTCAGTGACGCACAACGGCCACAATACTTGGAAGCTGTACATCAATAGCGTCGAGCCTAAGGACTCCGGCACTTACATGTGCCAATTAAATACAGACCCTATGATGAGTCAGGTAAGATTAGTTATTAATTGTTCCCACTAATTGTGTTATGAATTGATTGTGGATCTGATAGTGATTTATGATGGTAAGTGGTTTACAGATTGCTGGGATAATTGCTATTATATTTGTGTTAGTGTTGTAGACATTGTATTCAAAATCAGTCTCATGCCTTTTGTAACTGTGACGATCCTGGTTGTAACATAAGATAACTTCACGCCTTTATCCCCGAAGGGGTAGGCAGAGGTGTATTACACATCCACACTTCGCCAGTTATGTTTCGGTTCCAATGTAATAGGCAGCGAGCCTATTGCCATCTATCGGGCACATTATTAAGCAAGCGATAATTATCATTTTTAATACACACATAACTTTGAAAAGTCAGAGGTGTGTGCCCGGGGTAAAAAAGTCCTGGTTATCTTATTTTTTTATATCGAGGTTTTGGACAGAAATGGAAGGGAGCGCGCAGCATTATAGTAATATTTTTTAACATGTCAATAAAACAACATAACAAATCATGAGGGTCAGTTGTTTCACATTGTGGGCATTCATATAGCGCAAGGGAGAGAAATCGTTAAGAGTGCAGTACTAGATACGCTGTCCATAATTTGTAACGCCCAATAATGTATTGATTATAAAAAAGCTATTTACCAACGCATAATGAGATATAAACAACATAAAAGTATTTATTTTTAAAGCACCTTCAGTGAAATTTATTCAAAACCTAAATAGATTCATACGTAATGCTACTTACTAATTATGTTCAGTAATAGCTGTCTTTGATAAGCTTCAAGGAATTATTGGCGCTTGCCAATAGCATGATCTGACTGTTGTTGACAAATCTCGCGTATGCGTTTGGATCAGTGAATAGCGCTTAAGGCATGGATTTGGTTCCATGCGGGAACACTGGTATGTGCTGAATACCGCAAGACTTCGTCTTAATCCTAACTAGATCTGTGTAAGTCTGTATAATATTATGAAGTACATACGTATGTTTCACGTATGCATTAGATGGTCTGAATGAAGTGTCATTCAATATGTCAGGTAGATTTTTGTACAACTTTAAACTGTTATCTCAAAAAAATAAGTAACAGACAAGAATAATAAATGATTATTATAAACATGTACTGCCATAGCGGCGATAGCTCAGTGGTTAACCATTATACCAAGTGGTAAACAGTTAACGGACTGCCGAGACGATGGTCTCAGGTTCGATCCCTAGTTACCCCGCACACACTTGTGACTTTTCGAAGTTATGTGTGTATTAAAAATGTTAATTATCGCTTTCTTAACAATGTGCATGGTAGATGGCAATAGGTTAGCCCCCTATTTCATTTCAACCGAAACATAACTGGCGAAGTGTGGGTGTGTAATACACCTCTGCCTACCCCTTCAGGGATAAAGGCGTGAAGTTATGTTATGTTTATGTACTGCTTCACAAAATATTATTTTAAGCAAACCTCGGGTGAAATTACAATATACTGATGTTTGCTTGCCACAACTAAGCAATTATCAAACGTAATCAGAAATCAAATTATTACAAACTACTTATCCATATAATTATATACTACCACAGGCGTACGAATCCCACATTTATCATACACTTCAATGCGCAGTACATAACAGTTAATCATTCACACTAACATAGTTTAATTAGCGCCTCAATTGCTTATCAATAATGGACAGTAATTACAATCGGGTTCCATTCCAGTGACGCTCGGTGTGCAGCCTCCGTGGCTAATATTAAAATTTATGCAATCGATACGGATCGCCAGCTTGCAACGAGTCCGACGATGTCACGTGCTGAACGTTCGATCAGATAAATTATATCCGTAGTCTTTGTATTCCGATTTTTCACATACGAGAACTATTCGAATGCCTGTCTCACAGTTTTGCTGCTTGTGTAGAAGTATTGGAATGCTTTCATTGCGCCGCTACGCTCCATACGGCTAGGTTATTGGAGATCGTGCGAGCGTATCGGAAAATTGAAGTAAATAGACAGATTAATGATCTATCAATTTTTAGATAGGAATCTCGGGCGGTTCTGCTTGGATAGTCACGACGATATATTTGGAACGGTTCGTGATACGGTTAGATAGTACCTGTATCTACACACGTACATTATATTGAATTAATTTGAAAGCAAATTGCTTCCAAATATTGGTTTCAGGCATTAATACCTCTATCATATGATTTCTGGTTAAGAGAGGTATTTGTGTACCTGAATTTGTTGCTTATCAATTTGTGTACGAGATATTGGGACATATTCAATCGATTGATATTAAGGTCTAGAGAGAATAGATATTCTGGTCACAGGAAACACAAACGAATAGTTCCAATTCCATCTGATAACTACGAAAACCCGATCCTAGTACAATTGTTTCAGCTTGTGAGCTTAATAAGACTACGAGGAATGAGCAAACATAAAGCTAGTTGTTATATTACTTGCCGTTTGTTTTGTGATATAGAATTCGTGAATTTCGCTTGAATCATGTAACTATAATACTGGCTGTTTTATAAAAGCGGATGTATTTGTTTAAACTTAAACATTTAGTTAAAATGTTCTAGCTCTATTAAATGTTCACTTGTCAAAATAATCGGTAAAAGTAATGTGATATTTGAATAGTTTGTCTAAAACAAAATCACATGGCTTGAATGTTATTCCTTCTTTGTAACCCATGCATGTAATTAACTTACATTTGGTTCAGGCTGGGGCAAAAACGAGCAGTGCCGCAAGGAGCAGCTATACATTTAACCAATATCAATGAGCAATACACTTAAAAAAACTCACATAAAAGTAGTTAGTACTATATCACACAAGTACAGTGACGCCGAGACCTCGTTTGCGGAGACAACATACAACTTAGCTGATAGTGAACTTTTTATATCACTTGGACAAGTTCTGTGTGAACTCGAAGCGTACATACAAAAACTTTCCTCATTACGTCATTAGGGTGATAAAAGTCACTTTTATTTTACCGTTTACATATGTGTGACAGATGTACTGGTAATAGACTGCTGAAGATTATTTTTGTGTACCGCTATTAGGTGGGATTCAATATGTATTAGTATTGTTTATTCATTATTATTATAGACGACAGGTTGGCGCAGCGGGAGTGTAAGCGACTGCTACGCCGATGGTCGCGGGTTCGATTCCCGCTCAAGTCAAACATTTGTGTGCATGAACATGGATGTTTGTCTTGGTCTGGGTGTTTCTATGTATAATATGTATGTATTTACAAAAAGAAAGTATATATGTATGTTTATCCATTATCTAGTACCCATAGTACAAGCTCTGCTTAGTTTGGGACTAGATGGTGATGTGTGTATGTGGTAGAATATATATTATTATTATTATCTACTATTATAATATATTATTATTATCTACTAGCCGACCCGGTGAACATCGTACCGCCATATTTGACACCATGTCAGTCGGTTTCAAAGCTCATGGCATCACCATGATTATTTAATTATATGAATAGGACACAGTCATTACGTGTTTACTTCACTGTCAAAACGATCACTGCCTAGTATTGGACTTTTGCTAATAAAGGTGTAATTTACCTGTGTCTATCCCATTGGGAGACATAGAACTGGTGGCACGAACATAATTGCTTTTATAGATGTCCATCGATTTCTAGATTAAAGTATTAACATTTCTATCAGGAAATGTTCAGTATCAGTACAAATTATAAACAATTATTTGGAACCAAGGTAACTTTAAGATTACAAATAACATGCATGTTATGGTAGGCCTCTATTCTATTTGTGTTTGTTCGAAGTCAAGTGCGTAGAATTGCTCAAATATGGTTTGCCGAACTGACATCCCAATCGCACCTGAGATTACAGAATACAACCCAAAGGAATAGTTATATTCTATGGCTTAAATGGGTGTCGCGATATTATAGAATATTAGATTTCGAGCTGCTCGAACGACCGTCAAAGACATAACAGGTGATTCCGGCGTCTTTACGTGATGTCCAAAGCAAGGAGCAAGCGGCCATTAACAATTTAATACGCCCATAAATTCGACAAAACAGTGGTACGCACAGTGGGTTGGAAACCAATGCCCTCTGCATGGTACTCAATTGGCTTCATCACTGGACTATCGCCGCTGTATAACTTGCGAGGAACTCCAATTATTGCAAAATATGAGTGAAATACGTCTCATTAAGCAGAAATAAACTTCAGTTCAGCCTTTCACAGATAAAGCATGATAAGACATTTCACAAAATCAACGTTAAAATTTCGTCGTACATTAACAAGCGCGTAATCCCATAAACACCTCGTGTCAAAGTGTAGAGAAAATTGTTATAGGGAGGCGTCATTCCTAACGTGCCAGTCGACGGCAATGTAACTTTGATACAATATTGTTACAGAAGGTCGCGGCTTACCTGCCCCGCCTTTGCATACGTCTGTGTACCGTGTATTATTCACAGTACGTGTAATCTCCCGCTAGGCTTGTGTAGCAGTGTCTTTCATACTTATGCGGGCATAACTGAACGAGAACATTCGCCTGTATGTAGATACTTTCTATTTATTACGCTTGTAACTTTTAGCGAACAACTTTTGTTGAAGACGAGGTAAAACCTTTGCCGTAGTTTTGTTTTGTTTGTTCTTGCTATCTGTGTGATGGAATACGAATGTTTGGATGCGATGTTGGGTGTAGAACGTTGTACAGATTACAGGTTACATCGTTGAAGGAGTTTTGTTGCAGATACTTTTATATCTGACGCTGGTTAGGTTAGTAAAGTTATTTCATGTAACTTGATTGATCAATTCTCACGTTGTTGTGTTGTGTAGCTTAGTATTACTAATGTGAAACATTTTTTTAATTTCGCTAGCGCGACTTCATTAAATCAGAAAGTCTAGGCAATGAGTGTATATATACTTAATACGTTTTGTTACTTGTTTTATTTATTTGTATGATTTGCTCTGTTGATCGCATCACCTATATTTTCTATACTACCACTAGTTCTACTGCCAACCTTTTAAATATATCTTATTGATCGAAACCTCAAAGATACCCCTGACTACAGAGAAGCTCCTACTTTGTCACTTTTAAAACAAACAGAATTAAAAAAATACCTTTGTCACGAGGATTTTACTATTCATTCCCGTCTGAGGAAGAGCGCAAAAAGTAAAGTCTTAATTTTGTAGTGTTCCTTTATGAAACTAGTCTTGAATATTCTCATAACTGATTTTGCTGTAATGCTTTATAAAATAAAGTATTTAAATTAGACTTTGCTAGGTATGGGAGACCGGGTATGATTGTCACACGGGTTGGTTGTCACAGAGGTCATAATAGAATATCGAGTGGTCGAATAAGTCCATTAAACGGCATGTCAGAGTACGCTGACATGAGGTACAAATGGATGTGCTACTCCCTCGCTCCTACCACGCCGTTTAATTTTCTGTCATGGCCTCTGTGACAAACAACCAGTGTGACAACCATACCCGCTCTCCCTAACTTTTAATTTATATAAAGTTAGGTTGTTAGGTCTTGCCTTGCGATAAATAAAGTTTAAAAGAGTGATGAATATAAGTCATGTAAGAGTAGATAGGTCTGAGTTTTCGAAATAATGGGCATATAGTTATTATTATATTTTATTAGAGCGGGATGATGATTTGAATACGTTTATAAATTTTATCCATGATGCATGTACATAAATTTGAACTTTAGCCTCACGTTAAATTTGTTGGCATTTATTCCTTCAAGCTGCCGTGTGGTTGACGGCATAGAATACAAGTGTCACCACCCCCTATCTTCCCGTGGGTGTCGTAAGAGGCGACTAAGGGATAACACGATGCAAATACCATCTTTGCGTAGAGACGGAAAACTCGACATCACGACTACCTCGTTGGTCTCGCGGCATAAATGTGCACGTGGGATCGGGAGGTCCCGGGTTCGATTCCTGGGTCGGGCAGTGTTATTAAGTTTTTCTGTCACGAAATTCTCAGTAACAGCACGGAGTCTGGAAATGTGCCCGGTACGGCAATAGGCTCGCCCCTTATTACGTGGGACTAAAGTATATCTGGCGAAAAGTGGGTGTAGAAATACACCTCTGCCTACCCCTTCGGGGATAAAAGGCGTGACGATATGTATGTATGTATGTATGTATTCCTTCAATGAACGATTGCCTTTCAAACCGAGTATGCTATTTATATTTATTGTTCCCTTAGAACGCGAATCACATTTTAGCCAAGGGGCCAGGCCAACACGTTCTTAGGACGCGAATCACATTTAAGCCAAGCTTTTAAACTAGTCATCATACAACATGTAATCTTAAAGCATTTCGCAGTGCACTGCTGGACAAAGGCCTCTAATAATTTGCGTTACTATAGCATTGTGAGTCAATATGTCAGTAAGAGACTTTGGCCTGCTATACAATTCTCTCAGTCTCAGTCTCTTCCTAATGAAATATGATAAACTAGAAGTAATTCTCGATTCTAATCTGTAAGACCTTTTGTTCCCGCTTCAACGAGTTTGGAACAGTTGCATCCACATCACATGACCTACATAACGCGATATTACTTGAGCTATTCAGATCAGATAACGCCCGAATTCCCTCTATTTATAGACAGACGCGGCAAGCGATGTGGTACCTATTACGAAACCGAGATCAGTACAAGCTTTAATGCACGGGATTAGCTTATTAATCCTTAATAAATTGTGGCAACTTAACGAAATGTATTGCCACGGTGTGGTTAATCGGGGATGTACATATACGAATAACACACAGGAGTATTCTCTGCGCCATAATATAAGGGTAGACGGAAAATCCGCAATGAGATTTTAAACCTGCATTATGATATTAGGAGCGATAATAGATAATAGCGTAATATCAGTGATAGCTTAGCGGAATGTATCGGAGTGCTATGCAGAGGGTTTGGGTTCAACCCACGGCTTGCACCATTGACTTTTCGAAGCCAAGTGCTTTATAAATTGTCAGTAAACGCTTGCTGAACGATGAAGGAAAATATCATGAGAAAACTTGCATGTCTGAGTCTAGCACCCTGCATTTGGTGTAGTGGGTTGTAGCCTAAACTATTTTTTTGTGAAAACAAGCTCATGCTCAGCAGTGGGCAGTTCTATACAGGAATGACAATTTATATAATTATTAGCCCTGTATAGAACGTAAAAGTTAATAATATAAAAGGTAGATACGTTACACATTTGGTGTAGTAGAGCCTTATTGATTTCAGCGTGATAGGGCTCGATCGACAAATTAGTGTCTTTGTAGCAGATATGGACATAAATGAGCATCCTTAGTGTTTCATTCGATAAATGCGGACACCGGACGTCCAATTACTCTGTCTCC
The DNA here is from genome assembly GCA_944739405.2 of Euclidia mi. Taxonomy (NCBI): domain Eukaryota; kingdom Metazoa; phylum Arthropoda; class Insecta; order Lepidoptera; family Erebidae; genus Euclidia; species Euclidia mi. The sequence goes on along the minus strand of OX123186.2, from coordinate 53,728,110 downwards.
TACCAACCTGATGGTTTTCCATGCTTCCTTATTTACAGTGGCGGCTTGGGTGTGTTTCTTTGGCATTGTTCCCGCAATGCAAAGGGAACATATGCTTATGAGCTAGATCTAAGGTCTCCATAATTGAATACAATAAATTAATATACGTAAATACTAACAAACAATAACAGGTTACATGAAAACGTTGTGACGATTACTAGCTACTTTATTTCGGATACCTTATAACTAATCTAACTTCTTCAAATCAGTGTTATAAATGAGAATTTGAGTTTGTTCTTTAAACATCAGCGCCTTATCGTTCTTCCCATATTCAAACTTTCTTTTAATCAAAATCAAGATACAGATAAAGACATAGCATAACTGCTTGTTCTCGATCGAAACCGTGAGGCAAGGTATTTTTTATCATATTTACAATGTAAATATTCTTTACAGTTGTCTCATAGTGCCATATAACGTGAAATGTTTGCAAAATAGTGATTCACATCAGACAACAAAGCACGTCCTGAAGGTGTTTAGAGTACAAACAAAGACTCTGTGACACTTATTAAGTTATTTACCTTTTGCGGCGTGTAGTAGACATAACAACGCCCCTGGGACGCGAGTGGAATTTTGTCAAGTCGTGCGCGGAATGCACGCGCTTGCCAAAGGGAGCCGGCGGAATGTCACCACGACATCTTCATGCTACAGACAACTTTCCAAATGTACCACACTGTTTATGTTACAAAACGCTACAACAAGATTTCGGGTTGCACACATTTTCGTCTGTGATAGTTGGTATGGAATTCACAAACGTTATGCTTAATTCCAAGCCCCTATGTCCATTTGAGGGTTTCTTTGACTCCGAGACGCGCTGTGTCTACGGAATATAGTTATGTTTGCTCGTGGTTTGTAATTTTATTTAGCGAAATATTAAACTAGCAGTCCGTGTACTATTTCTTTGATGTGAAAATAAACAAAACAAGTGTATTTTTTTGCAAAAAAAAAGATAGCATTGCAGTGTTGTGACGTAATATGCTGTTATGCATAAGTATTTTCTTCCGGTGTTCTATACGAGCTTAATAAAAAGTGAATTGACATGCCAAGAGTTAATATGTCAAGAAACACCTCGTAACAGTATAAAGCTAAATTACTATCTGCGTCTACATGGCGATTTATTCTTACAGTAATAGTATCTTTCTTGAAATTTCTTCTTAAAGCAATTTTTTCACATATAGTGCTTAGCAGTAGATTCTGCAATACTTGTTAGATTTGCATTTATAAGCAAGATAGTTTGATACAGCTATCCTTATATTATTATTGTTCAAATATACAAAAATAAGGAGCTTCTAAATCTTTTGATTTGATTCAGCAATCCTTATTTTATGACTATTTGAAAATAAAGTAAAAAGCTCCTAAATCTGTGTTTTTAATAGTCTGAAAGTGGAATGTGGTGGCTTAAAGGAGACAACTATACATTAACTACATATACTCGTAATAGGTTACTTACTAATCTTGGATTACTGTCGAGGTCTTAATTGGGATAGATGTGACTCTTGGGTTCTTATTTGACTTTAAGTTGATGCTTTTATTTAATGTCTAGCTTTTAGCCGTGGCGTATGGCGTTAAAACGAAGGTATATTATTCGTAAAAATAGATAGAAAATGGGTGTCTCGTATTTCATACAACCATTCAGATCTTTGGAGACTGCTTTTTAAGAAATATTATGGATGTTTGACTGCGGGTCTGCAACAATCTCCACGTGCAAAATGTCATAAAATCGGTACAGCGTTTAAGTCGTGAATAGCTGACTGACAGATAGACCTTCGCATTTGTACCTAATTTTAGTATGTGGTATGGTGAGTGACATTTGACTCTATAACTTTTTCTATTTTACAATATATAAATCACTTTTTGTTTGTACTAAAACTTAAGAAGTTATTCAGGCAAAAGGTTTTTATAAAAGCTCTCGCAGAAATGTCACACTCTGTTTTGTTACCTACATTTATTACTATACATGGCTATTCCTTACTTAGTATTTGATTTCATGTTTTAATGTTAAATAGCGATTCTTAGTTAAATAATTTGCAATTTGCTTATCTACAGAGATGCTTTTTGAGGTTGTATTTTTAGAGAGGTTTAATATTCTTTAGACCTATTTCGATATATTTTAAATTTTGTGATAGACAACAACAACTATATACAACAGCCCTCGAGTTTGCTACAGCAAATGATGAGCAAAAAATATGTTTTGGTTTGACTCCCTTACAATACAATTGCCATCGTATTACGTCTAAGCTACGCTTGATACTGTATGTTAGAAAGCGTAGCGGTCAGAAGTCCTTCTAAAAAAGGCCAGACAATTTTGGGATCCCGTACCCTTTGAAACATATTGTATTCCCAATTTAATACCCACTTACTTTCGACCATTGACATTGAATTAATGTACCTTAATAAAGCCGTACAAAGCGACTGCTCACTACACGTCTCTTCTATTTGCTTAGGTTCGCTATTACGGCCACTGGTAAAAACCCCTTTATATTTACATTAGCCGTGACTAACACCTCTTAAGTGCTAAAGTAAAGAGGTAAATTACAAATGCACACTATTGTATTCAAACGATTACATGTAGCTTGGTTATTAAATTTGGGCGGGTTATCATTGAAGATGGTTTTAGTAATAGAATAGCGAGTGTTCTTTAGTGTTACTGATGTATAAAATAGAATTGTGTATGTATTGCAAATTGTATTTACTTTTGTGTTTGTTGGTGGTTGATATCGTTTGCTTGGTTATGTTTACATTTTACCTACACGTGTGAAAAGGTGGTTACTCAAAAGGTTATTGATATGGTCAGAGTACATAGATACAAATATGTAATACTAGAGGACGCCAGCAGCTACGCCTGCATTTTTTTTAATTTTACCCGTTTTGGCCGATCCCGTGGGAATTTCAGGAAATCCCTTCTTAGTGCACCCCTACGGTCCCCAAGTAACATACATGCCAAATTTCAGCTTCCTGCGCCCAATAGTTTCGGCTGTAACGTGTCTGTCAGTCAGTCAGTAACGCAAGGATTTTATATATTAAGATGAGCCTTTTTTATACTGTCTGCACGGGCTACTTTTCTCAATGAGAAGAATTTTACCATACCCACCATATTCCACCATGCTATGATAGCAGATTTCAAGTCTCTACCAAGAACAGTATAGAGAACTTTCAGAAATATAGATTTCTTCCCGATATTTTCATCGCTTGGTAAATAGACGGAGTATTCTCTATTTTATCAAATTATAGGCAAGATTATACACTCTAATAACTAAATAAAAATTAAGTCCAAGGTACAATTTGGCGGCTTTATCACTAAGAGCGATCTCCTCTTGGCAACCAACTAAAGGATCAACAATGCTACTACGTAGAACTTTCATTATTATTTATGTAACCCGATAAAATGTTAAATAATATACTGTAATGAACTAATGAATACTTTCTACGGCTTTAAATATTTAAAACCATAGGTGAAAAACCTTATATTTGCCGTACGACTACGGAATTCAATATTCGATCTATAGGTAGATCTGTAGATTTTACATTAGTTTTTGACATAAGCTCCATACAAAATATGTCAAACACGAATCTCGAATCTCAAAATCCATGTATGGATCGAATATTAAAAATGGCCACGAATCGGGGTTGCTAGAGGTACATGGGGACAAGAAGGTATTTACAAGACATCATACTGGCTGAAACTTGGAGGCAAATAATAAAGTATATCACCGGTTTTCATTATTAATATGCGCACAAGTCGCGAAAGTTAAATAGTAGGTATTTTTTATTTTAATTTTACCGCTTACCAGACCCAGATATATTTCGTTAAAAGAAAGGATGTTCCTGATATAAATATAAAAGGAACATCCTTAACGTAAATACTTATTTTGCTTTATACATGGTATAATGTCTGAATGTACCTCACATAAAATGTTCCATATTAAGTCCTAGCTGCTTGCCAGTAAAATATAACATGGACTCCTGCAGCTTTAAACATTTCGTTTATTATTTATTTTAGTGTCTTCAATAGGTGAAACGTTATTATTTCCCATTAAAGTTCCGTATGTGGTGTTTTGTATATTTGTACATGTTCATAGGTTAGACGTAGTCTATAAATGTTTAGTTATAATGTATGGTAAGATTAAGTAGGCCTCATATTCTCCTTAGTCTTCATGACAAACTTACCTACTATGTAGTCTTCATGACAATCGAAGATAGCATATTGGGATGACCAATAGACTGCCACACAGAGACTTAGGTTTAAACCACGGCGCCCCTCACTGAATTTTCGAAGTCATGCGCGTTTTAAATTGCTGTCATGAACGTCTTTGATTATCGTTACAGTTAACTATCGTTTCATATAACTGTTCTTAACTATCGGATATAGCTATCACATATACCGCCTGACTGGCATCGTCGCTTTGTAGAAAAGCTAATAATTTGGTAAGAGGACTACAGAATACAAGGCACAAGAATAGTTTGGATGAACCTCAAAGACAGATAAAAAAACAAGCGCTCCACGTAAATAGTTACAGATACTTCTATAAAAACCCTACTACTTGTACTTTGTGTTGCCATAGTACGAAGGTGATAGTATTAATAAAGGAGATACTTAAAGATACCAGAAAACCCCTTTTCAAGTTGTTTATTCATAAATCATTTTACTTTGTTATCGTTGTTTAATTAATATTCGAGTATCTGACAGTATAATTACTATTTTATTATACTACGAAATCGCTCAAGGCAGTTGAATAGAAAATCGAAATTTGATTTGGTCCCAAACTAAACTAAACACAGCTAAGATTTATCCTTTGAAAGCAAGAGTGGAATTATGGAAGCCTTTTTATATGAACCCGAGTCTTACTAGAACAGTTTTTATGGACCGCTACTTATTAGGTATCAGTTTTATTACGGACATAAATATTTTATTCGTTGCTCTTCCTCTTGGTCTGACAGCGGCGTGGATGTTTCTCGTATTAGTAGAACTAAATTGTTATTACCGTCATTCGGTTTTACCTGACAGTGGACATTCGCAAAAGTTGTTTTATGTATGTGAGCCTCGGTAGTGCGTGTAGAGTTTATGAGAGAGGTTTCAGTTTGTCAAGTTAGAAGCACGGCTTTACATTATGATCTGATAAGTTTTTGACAGTGCGAGCTACGAGTATATGATCTTGCCTTATCAACATTTTATATTAAAATGTTTTTGTTCGGATTGCTTGTTCACTAAGGAGTTGATATTACATGATGAATAAAGCAAATTTCAGAACTTTGAGTCCGCAATGAAAAGTTGATAACGTAATTATTAAAACACTTGAACTAGACGGATTGCGTAATGGTTTAAGTGGTCGCCTCGCAATATAAATTTGCGTTGACCGTTGTAGGTTTAATCTCCACATGCGCAAACACCTTGTGTGATTCACAATTGTTTCGAGTCTGTTTTTTTTATCCATTAACTTCTAGTGCGTGACATTGCTTCTTAACTCGTTTGATACTGAAACTACTTCTTTTATATTTGATAAACATAAGAATATTCTTTACAGAAGATGATCGTCTAAATCAAATGACAAACATTAAATACTTTAATTTAGTATTGACAACATTTCACAAATATATTAGGTTTGTTGACCCGATACTAACTTCATAGAGAGAACAGCTGACAGATCTACAGTAATAATAAATCCTGGAATATTAGATGAAATATCTGGCGCTATCTGTAAATGTTATCTTAAGTAAAAACGATATGTAATAGAAAGGTGCTATATAAGGTCGTCAGGCAAATCAAAAGAAACTCATTTTGATACAGCTTACTTGTCAACCGTTTTCATATCATATACCTAGATTTTATACAAGTGGGTGATGTACAAAATGTTCTAGACTAGACTTCATTGAGGCTACAGTATTAAGGAATATTACTTTAAGTAGTTGTTAGTTTGATCCACATCCCTTATGTATAATAATCAGATAGTTTCATAAGTAAATACTAATGATAGAGAAAACCATTTACCTTTCCTCGAGAGCTAAGCAAGAGTACTACGTATAGTCTCAATTATCAGTATTCTTTTTAATTAATAAAAAAGTTATACAGTTGATATCTAAAAAGTGACACAAAACTTATTTTACGTAATGGTTTTTTTAAACGCACAAATAATAATAATAATAATATTGTACCACATTCACACAACACCATCGAGTCCCAAACTAAGCAGCTTGTACTATGGGTACTAGACAATGGATAAACATACATATATACTTCTTTTTTTGTAAATACATACATATTATACATAGAAACACCCAGACCAAGACAAACATCAAACACAAATGTTTGACTTGAGCGGGAATCGAACCCGCGACCTTCGGCGTGGCAGTCGCTTATACTACCGCTTCGCCAACCGGTCGTAATTAAAATAATTCATGATGTATGCTTATGTGTGCTGTAAATACTGAACCAAGAGTAACCTATTTATATGCCATCCAGTAAATTGTTATCCGACATAACAATTACTTCAAATTACAAGCAGCTTTTCTATTTTAAAACAGTCGACCGGCAAGATACGTATATTTTAATTTTTTTGGCATATAAACTTATCGCGATTCGATATCCAATTCTAGAACAATCAAAAAAGTCTCTATACAAAGAGGTTGAATATTACCATCCTTAATATTGCTATTATAACACAAAAACACACAAAGGTGCTACCGGTCATCATTCATGGTGGGTCGGTTTCAGGCAATTAAATAAATATTGACCTACTAATTGTTTTTGCGGTATTGATGGGAAGCCTTGTTGACAGAGGCTGTGATGGACGAGCGTGGTTTTTGTAATCCAAACCCCTTTTTCTCCCCTCACTAAGATCGCATTTCAACCCGCTCAAGTGGCCTTCAAAAACGAACAAACCATTTTTCTATCAATCAATTGAATTTTCCAACTTTCAAACTTGCTCGTTCAAATAAAACTCATTCGAAATTTAAATCCGTTTTAATAGCAAATACTTTGCATAACTTAAACAAAAGCAATTTTGTAATTACAAATCAATACGCCGCCAGTTTGTTAGTCTGTCGGGCTGTATTAAATTTAAGAATTTAACGATTCAGAACGGTTTTAAATTTAATGTAGGTAGGTAAGTTTTTACGTGCCCGCGCTGAGGGGAAGTGTATACACGAACGTATAAATAAGCCTTCAGCCGGCTGTTAGCGCCGAAGGGTATTTTCAATATGGGTAATTTCGCCTGGAACACAAATACTTTAGCAGCTTTATTGCATACTCCAGGATTAACTCGGTATATGAGCGTTGAAAAATGGGAGCGTCTGGCTTCCAGTTACATACAAAAACTCCTGCTATTTTATCTTAATTATTTAGAAATCTTTGTGAGAGAAAATCCCTACCCTTATGTTGTCCATCGTCGCGTAACTTTATGAGCGGATTACTTTTATGACCGGGATTAAAGTCCCGTTTGCGAAATGTTTACAGCTTGAACTCGCTGCTTGTTGGACGATAGATGCGCTAATACAACCGACCGCCGTGCGCCGTTTTAAAACGTTTGTTACAGTAGAAATCTCAATTCTTAACTTGTAGAATGTTTTTCAAAAGAGCTAAGAGTAAGTGGACTTCTAGCGGTGCAAACTGTTAATGAAATTCGCAAAGTAAAAGAATGCCCACCATTCTAAAGTTTATAATAAATCGCTCCTCTACCTCATAGGATAATATTTAAGGAATTTTCATAACGAAAGCTTTGCAATTTAACAGGTAGCCAAAAGGCTTTTTAGGTATTTGCGAAGGTCAGCGGTGGAATCTAAAAATATGGGTTTGATGCTATAATAATATGTATTCAAAAATACACATATATAACTTGACGTTTATTAACAAATCTGTAGCGTAGTAATTTTAAGTATATAAAATTATTTGATAAAAATACAAATTTTGACCATTTAAGTTGTTCAGATTGCTTTACATTAAGAGAAATACCAACATTTCGCTTAATCTAAAGCAAACTGAACAACTGAAGGCAAATTGTTTGTTCAATAATGAATACAACGGTTATTGGTTGCGTTAAAACTTCTCAAGAACGCTAATATTGTAATAGCAACGCCTAGGATACGAAAAGTAATGCGTAGTAAGTCACTACGTTTTTCATAGCATAGTCACCAACTCACCAATACCTTCATGCTACATAGTGATAACCATTCTGTTAAGTTTAAGTATGCTTTACAATGAGATAGTGTATTTGCCTGCCAAAGTGTAATTTCAATCCCAGCATGGTCTTTGCTATTACTCAGTAGCTGTTTAAATCAATCTAAAAATCTATCTAAATGTGAATCTAATTTGGTTGAAGAGAGTAAATGTTATATGAAGAAATAGAAAAGTCTGTGTATGTTTAGAATTTTTAACGCGCGTATCTTTGTACCAAAGTTCTTTATAACATATGTACTTATATGTAGAACAGACAAAGTTATAATAGTCTTTTTCGGATCTCTGGCGAACAAAAATAAAAATACACCAATTAATAAAAAAAAATAAAAAGTAAATATTACGAAGATATTTAATATACCTATCTCATAGTTTCCAATTTACCTAACTATCTGTTTGAAACTTGCTACACATTTCGTGTAATGAAATATATTTCAGAGTTTTAAACACCTATATTTACACGAAATTCCTTAGCTTCAGCTATGTTAAAGCATAAATGAAGATGTTACGCGTCGGTAGGTATAAACCGTAGACAGCACAGAATCCCCGCCGCTGCTAAGGAGCTTCATTCTTGGCACCATAAACACATTCTTCGACACATAGTTGCCTCGTGATGTCGCAACTACGGCCCGCCCCTAACAAACATTTAGTAATACGCCGACAAAGGAATTTGAGACTGCTCTAAGGAATCCTTCCTTGTAAAACGTGAACCTATTGTGCATTAACGTGCATGTTACATAATTATTTCACCTTGAATATAAAGCCCAAGCTTTAAAACGACCGCCTAATATCCAAGCGCTTCTAAATATTGTGGCAAGCTTAGCTTCCTATTTGGAATTTACGATGCTTACGGGATTATACCTAAGCTCGTTGATATATTATCCGGAACGATGTTTACTAGGCGTACCTAGACCTAGTCGGCGGTGTCGAGATATTTCCAAACAGGGCACTAGATATTGTTTCGTTACTAATATTTTGGCGTCGGCGCGGTGTAGCTACTTTACACTAACCGGATAACGTGCCAAAAATCGTTGGAAGTAAAATAAATAATACATAAAAGAAATGTACGCTAGAGAGTAGAATCAACAAGTGAATTATTTCTTAGCCGAAAAATCGGCAGGCGTTACTCAGCATTCTTTTGTTGTGTCGGGCTACAGGTGCGAGCTCAGCAAAAGTATTTGCTTTTTCATAAGGGTTTGCCACTCCACGTCTGAATATGGTGAAAGCCGTCTCCAGAATACATCAATATTTATAGTGTCTAAGAGATTTTTCTCTTGTTATACAAAGTTTTCCCTTTTACGTTTATTCTAACGTTGCGGATTTGGTAACACGATATGTGGAAAGTTTTTTATTCAGACGAGAGATTTATTTTTGTCGTAGCTACTTAGATACGTATATACTGAGTCGTAAATGCAGTAGTATAAAAAGCCGCTGTCACGGGTCAAGGGGGTGAAAAAATGGGCAATAAAGCGACGGGTGTCATCCATCATAGCGTTTGTCAAGCGGGACGGCTTCGTCCTCGAAATAATTGGCGGGATGCATCGAATGTTTGTGAGCTGATCGCCGCGTTGTTGCAGAGAAAAACCTTGTAAATACGGCGCATTCAACAAATTGCAATGCTCATAATGGATATTTGAAACTGCAACTGAAATTGTTATGATGGTATCATTTAATTTGTGTTTTAGTAATTATACTTACATGATCAAATAATGGTCAGTGTGGTTTTTAATATCGTTTTGATTGTAATTTTGTTGATACAATTCTGTTTACTCGGTTAAATAGGAAATCAATTTGATAAAATTATATGAATTATGGAAAATATAAAATGTATTTGAAAAAGATTGCACATTTATTAAGTAAATTTGTCACAGATTTATTCTTAATAGGAGCGTAAATATCGTTAAGAGGATAAGCTCGCATTCTTAATTGGGACAATGCGTTAAGCCACTTAGGGCTGACATTGCTTCGTTGTTTAAAGAATGTACGACAGCAAAGTGTCCGTTGCCCACTGCACAATATAAAATACAAAGTTATTTTAAATGGGTGTTCCATTTACTTTTAATACATTGTATGTTGCGTAAAACCATAGCAACCGTGGTTTTATGTAATTACTTAACTACTTAAAGTAGGAGAGCCGTAAGTTCAGAAATGGACTGCGAAAGGCTGTTAAGGATACGAGTATGGTATTGAAAATGTTCGAGCTTTCAACTTAGTCTGGGTTCTGTTTACTTATTTTTGTAAGAAATATTTACTTACGCGAAATGTCTAAAATATACATTGTATTATGACACAAAAAATATATAGACGGCAAGAATTTCTTACACCGCATAGTGATGACATGTTCAATATGTTTATCGTTTTGTATAATACTTATATTAATTTTACCACACTATTTACCTTGATAATTATATAATGTTCGTAGTGATTGGTACAACATGGGATTTCATTTTTCATTAAGGGTCTTTTTACACCACACCATATATTTTTGAAGAATGAAGAGCACAATAAACTCAAGTGTTATCTCAAGTTTACAAAAGAACTTGTCTGGCTTAGCAGGAGCTTGGCTGCTTATTTGTACAATGGCCTTCAATTAGCACAGCGACCTTATTCCCTAAATATCATGTCTGGCTTTTAAGTGGTTTGATAGAATAATATATTTTAATACATTTAAATATTTATGCCTTACCAACTTGGGATTTAAATAATAAATTATAGTTCACGTTCACTATTACTGTTTATAACTTTGTAATTATTGAATTAAAATATTTATGCGTTGTTTAAGTCTTACAGTATTTGAACCAATACAGAATTTCATGAATCTGATAAATCTACGAAAGTATCTATTTCTTCGTTTATGTAAGGTTGCTCTTTAACTTAGGCGAGTTGCCGCTGCAACGCCAAGCAAAAAATTTTGTATGTCTATATTCATTACAAAATAATTTTTACTGTGTTTTTGTATGCGGAAAGCTTTTGTTATTTGTCCCAAAAAATAGTTCAGTCTTCGTCCACAAAATTCAAGTGTAAGAATTATAGCGGATGAAATAATAAGAAGTGCCGTTAACATTGATTCGGGGTGACGTGTAAAAATGGTCCACACTTTTGGCACGTGCAAGTTGCTTGTCCGTCTTGCTGATCGTATACCGGGCCGAGGCACATGTCAAGACCTTACTCAGCCGCGATGTTTCACGGGGGAAACAAATGGCTCACTTACCTGTTGATGCCCAACCTACCGAGTGGAACGAAGCCTTGAATCTATAACATGGAACGATACTGTACAGTGTACGTGACTTGCGGGCTGCGGCGATGTACTTTTATTGTAATCCCGCCCGTGATGAGAATAGAATTCACTTAGGAAACACGTTCGAATTGCTTTAAATGTTTCCGGCTTGGAAGCAATTAGAAAGTGTCCGCGTTTGCTTGAAAGCCTACGTACTGTTTTGCCTACAAATTATGTTTTTATTTCGGCACGTTGCACAGCTACCGCATATTTTGCCCTTTTAAAAATATAGACCATACTTTGAATGTACTAAAGCTCAAATACCAAAATATATTTAGTTAGAAGGGGACATTTTTTAAATCTTAAAGTATTAAAATATTTATTATTACTTCATATACTTAACTTTAACCGATGATATAAACGGCGTCACAAATTTATAAACAAACTTTCTTTTGTTATTTCAATTTTTATACAAAGATACAAAGTATTGTCATAGGTAACTATTAACCAACTATCGAAATAAAAGACGCCTCTCTAGAATTTAAAACTAAGTCCTTTAGAATTTCAAACTAAGACCTTATTGTTACATTCTGTAAGAGGATCATGTATTGCACGGTGCATACAATGAAATCACAAAAGCGCAGCACAGAATAATGTTACAAGAGTATAATATGCAAGTCCTTTTTTAAAATAAACTGAATTGTGCGTGATATGATTCTAGGCAAAACAAGCTTACCCCAAGTATATCGCTCGCCATTCGCTCCGCCATCGAAACGAAAGAGGCGTGATGTATCCGTGTGGATACAGTAAATTCAAACTCCCATTTACGATTTCAAATGCGACGTTCTTTGCATAGTTTAGCGTCTGAACGTTCACAGACGGGATGGTTCCACTACGACGCGTTGTATGTTCGTCGACAATAGTGTTACATACGCTTATATTTATTTAAAATGTGAGGTCGCGTTTCCTGGATGTAAATCTCGCAGCCACTCGGTTTGCGGGCTGCACCACGAATCTGCATAATTCATGTGACGTGCAACTGTCTCTGAGAATTTACACTGCGGAGAAAAGTGAAGATTATTATATATGTGCGGCAATATATAAAAGATTGTGAACTGAGAGTACTCATGTTATAATTTAAATTGAAGTTGTTTGAATTTACCGCTGCATATAAGGCTCAAAATGTTATACAAAATATGGTGGTGGAGACGTGGATTGACCTTGGTAAACTTTGTGTGTAATGTTCAGGCGCAAGTAACACAACATTGAAATGTTCAACGATGTTGATATTGTATTGTTTTAATCTTTTAGTGTGAAGTAAAAGAAGATTTCAGTGTGTAGTAAAATAAAGCCATATTACGACTAGAAATTGTTACATTGTGTTCTCTGAACGTTCTATTTAGTTTAAAAACAAAAGAGGTAACCCAATTTTTTTATCGGAATACAATAATAATAAATGGTTACATTTACTATGCCGTGTGGTTGACGGCATAGAATACAAGTGTCACCACCCCCTATCTTCCCGTGGTTGTCGTAAGAGGCGACTAAGGGATAACACGATGCAAATACCATCTTTGCGTAGAGACAGAAAACTCGACGTCAAACCCTATACGACTACCTCGTTGGTCTCGCGGCATAAATGTGCGTGTGGGATCGGGAGGTCCCGGGTTCGATTCCTGGGTCGGGCAGTGTTATTGGGTTTTTCTGTCACGAAATTCTCAGTAGCAGCACGGAGTCTGGAAATGTGCCCTCGCCCCTTATTACGTGGGACTAAAGTATATCTGGCGAAAAGTGGGTGTAGAAATACACCTCTGCCTACCCCTTCGGGGATAAAAGGCGTGACGATATGTATGTATGTATTTACTATTGATGTCCATTATTAACCATGTAAAATATTTCACATATTTAATTTTATAAAAGTAATCCCAATGTGTTTTTCAAATACTGTTCTGGGTAACTAAACATATTTATGTATTTGAAGAAGCCTATATCCAGCAGTGGACTATGGCAGGTAGATGATGATGATTTATGTATTTGTAGTCATATTTATTTCTTAATATTTTTTGTTCCTTTTGTAAGACATTTACCACACTTAAAATAAATCCTAAATCGCAAGCGACTTTACCAACATTGAATCAACGAACACAAAGTATATCTAAACTAGATAAAATAAATTATGGATAACACAAAGCGTTGTCTTATGTAGGGATAAAACCTACAGCATTCGCTGTATTAGTAAACGGCGAGGCAACTCCTGAGACTAGTGATCTTGTCATACGTGCAGTCAATTTATATTCAGTATAACACTATTTCCTATTACGATGCCTGAATACTCAGAACCACCCAGAACGACAAGCCAAAGTTTTAAGTTTAGAATGGAACGAATTTGAAATTATATCTGTGAATATTTGCATGAGGAATGCGACTCATTCAGTCGAGCTCAGTCGTGCATAGATCGCGAGGAATTTTGTCAAAGTCCGCCCGCACCGTGTGTCGTCGAGTTTCTTCAGATATTGTACAGCGGGACAATACGTGTGCTGTAACACCACATTCCTATTTAAATAATATCATACTATTCACTGTAACAATAGAATTCGCTAGTCTTCGACTAACAATCCGATAATTTAGCGTCGCAATACTAGGAAACGTTCACATTTCGATATTGAAATGATATGCTTAGCTACGATATTGCCAGCAGTTATAAATTCGACCGCTGCGCGTCTGTATCAGCGGAATGGAGAAATATGTGTGTACCATCAACAAAACAAAGCAAACTATGCTGCTTAATATGGGTTTCGCTTATTTTACTATTGTTAATGTGTGAAACAGTATTTTATATTAGGTTAGTGCGCTTTAGACATTTATTAGGGTACTACAATAATTAAGTATACTCTTTTCATGTAGACCATGATTGCTTTTCGTATCAGTTTTAATTTATTAATAAGCATAACATTTTGACACTTAAACAAAGTCTACGTAAATAAGTATATAGACTGTACCTTCTTTAGTAGGTAGTAAATAGAAATATGAATACTTTGTTCTACTTGGGAACCCAATCAGAACCGATCGAAGACTTAGGAAATTACTAGTTTCAGAACCATCAGAGACTGAAAAGAAAAACAAAAAGGACTAATTTAGTACCTTCCTACATCAGATCCCACGTGAAACTTCAGAAAGAAGTTTGTGCACGTGAAAATCTTATAATATCTTCTAAGTCTTTAGAGACTACCAGACACAGGTTTATAATAATTATGTATGTAGATATTCGTTACATTTTCCCCAGCAGAAGATTGATTGTACTCTTCAGGGGATGGGACTCGATCCCATAATATGGAATGTATTGATTGATATTCGAGGTGACGGATAAAATCATATTGCATAAAAAATTTAAGCAGTCCGAAATTTAAGTACCCTTAGTGTTGACATTTAGATTAAGTTTGTCATCTATAAAGTGTTATTATATTCGGTATCATAACAGACGACCAAAGGAAATACCCGCAGCAAGTAGTGTCTCTGCAAAGACTTTATGGAATTTTGCGGAAAACCCGAAATAAGTAGGCCAAATCGGCCTATTGGCTAACAGTGCTATTGTAAAGGAATTGAAGAGAGATTAAAGATCAGCAGTGAAGATACTGTTCCAAAGATGGGAAAAGTCTTTCAAAATAAAAAAAATCACCTATGATATTACATTGTATAATATGTGGCTTCAAGAGACTGGGTTGTTGTTGATTACTCTAATTCAACCAGATACGGCACCATTACATCCTTTGACTGCATAAATGGGACGCAATTTTATCTGAGATTTAAATTTTAGGGTTGCATGAGATAAATAAGGTCAGTAGTGAAAGTAGTAAACACAAAAGAGGTTGAAGTATTCGTGATAAAAACAGAAATAGTGAGAGATAATTTTACGACACTGTGAAGTGTGTTTTGTGTTAGATGTTACCTGACTGTATCTTTCCCTACAAAATTCAGATAGATGTATATTGTATCACAGTAAACGTATAAATATGGTAATTGAATGATGAAAAGCGTCTTGTTTAAAGTACAAAAATAATCTGAGTGATGATTTTGTTCGTATTTACCTGAGCCTGAATACCGGGAGAGGTCGTCACTCCGTGCGTCCGGGGAATTTTGTCAAAGTCGGTCCACAGCGGGCCTGGGAATGGGGACAATACGTCTTCATGCAACATTCACGGACCCCTAGCTACCCTTACATTATTAGAATGAAGGACCTTATATAAACTATGAGATTCCTATCATCCTTTGAAATGCTATGAAATCCACCTAATCGTTGGCAGGTTTCTTAATTTCTGTATTCAATGGCTGTATATTATGCAGTAAGCAGATAGTTAATCTGTTCAGTCGCCACAAAGCACTACATAAGTGTTATCTGCGCTCTATTGTACTGAATGTTGCAGACAAACTGTACAACGCTATATGTATTCACTGAGTATTATCTATTAATTAATGGGCTAGGAATGACGCTGTTTAAGTGTTTCCTATGTAATATTGAATGTCAATTGTATGATTTATATACGTCGCCTCTGTTTAAGAATGATGATAGATGGATGATTGCAATGATGAGGTTAAGATATGTCTATATTCTAAAGTGAAGAATAAAAGGATAGGAGTGACTGGTTCTTCTTCTAGATATGTTTATCATACTAGGTATTTTTAAAGAGAATTCTCAAGTTAACCCCAAAATGACTTGACTTATCTTGGATGGCGTAGTGGTGTAAGCGGCCGCATCTCTGTTCATTCGTGTGACGAGTGTTGTGGATTCAATTCTCTTATGGGAAAACACTGCGTAATCAGCAACCTATGGTTTCAGGCTGGGTGTTCTTAGAGACCGTGTATGATTGATCTTGAAGTTACCTGCGAGACAAGATGTATTCCAAGTACGGTATTGACCACCAGCAACAATTGAAATCATACGATGAGTAATTTCAATGAAAAGAATTTAATTTAAAAACAACTTGACACTTTAATTCTACTTGTTTCTTTTTACCTATTTTGAAGCGCATTTGGAACGTAGCCATTTGTAAGTACAGCAACAGTGTCATACGACGATATAGCATCCTAATAATAGCTATTAAGTGGAACTTTTCTCAACGAATAACAATTAAGCGATCCCTTTATGAGAATAGCATAATAGAGGATTTACTCCGTCGAAGGCGGCAGACGTTGGACGTTAAGTTTAGTTGTTTTCTCTTGGGAGCGCGCGCGGTAATGACTATGTTTGTGCTATGTTTCCCTTTGTCTACATAATTTACAGTTCGGCAGCGAGAATGCCAGTAATTTCTCGATTAAAAACCGTAGCATTTAAATTTTTTGTAAGGTTAGCATCGCATTGCATCAGTGCGATAGTGCGCTTTACTACCTTTAATGCAAATGATGTACCTATGGGTAATATAAAGTATATATAAAATCATTTGTATCGCTCATAAATAAATAGAAAATAAATTCCACTTGTACGTAAAGATATTGTAATAAGTTAACATGTAATGCTGTTTACAATAGACTTGGTTCGTTGAACGGTGATGGTACACGTAGGACTTTAAGTTTAGTTGTTTTCTCTTGTTCTTCGTACGTCGTACGTTCGGTAATGACTATGTTTGTGCTATGTTTCCCTTTGTCTACATAGTTTGCAGTCCGGTAGCGAGAATACCAGGAATATCTCGAGTCATGTCTGTGTATTGAAATCTTCAACAAATAATATAGAGGACGGATAAGTTAACATAAGACATTAACGGCCTGGTTCAATATTCGATACATCCACTATTTTAGCTACTAGATACATATTCTATATAGAACTTACTTCAAAAATCTATCTCCGGTAGCCAAATCGATGGATAGATTGGACATTGAAACTGGCTGCAAATGCGTCAGGGCTACAGTTCTGACACCACTTGCTACGACGTTCTTTTTTATATCTCTAGGTGTAAGACCTCTTGGATACATATGTATTAGGTCCAACATAACTAATTACGCGAAGTAGGTAGCGTCAGTCTAGTGGTGATCCGTCAGTCCGTTAGTAGATACCAACGGACTGTAATCTAGAGGTTTGAATCTATGGCGCGCACTTTTTGAAGTTATTACATGCGTATTAAATTGTTAATTATCGCTTGCCCCGTGCCTCGGGGAGCACGTTAGGCCGTAGGTCCCGGATTTTACGAAGAGCTTAGAACGTCGTTACAGGGAGTCAGCAGGTACTCTCAAATAAACTGATACTGGTCTTTTAGACCAGGATCAGTTCAGATCAGTTTAAGCCAAGGAATATCACTATCCCTTTGGATTACGGAGGTCAGACGGCAGTCGCTCTGTGGAAAAGCTGATATCCTGTAATATCTGGGTGGACTAGTAAGCGCAACCCGGGCTCGAAGGCACAAATCAAACGGAATAACGCTAGGACTGAAAAATAATAACGACAAGTAATATTATGTGAATCGAAATTATGCGGAAACAAATTTGGGCAAAAGATAATTATTTCAATTCAATTATTTTACAACTGTATTCTTATTTACATTTAAACTATTATTTCAACATAAACTGCATAGTGCATACCAAAAAACAATTATGACAAAGTTATTATGTAACATCAGCACCCTGTTACTTTTACATGTATCTCTCATTTACACCTTGTATAGTAGCCTGGTTTGGAGTGCGCTATTAATACCAATGTAGTCAGTGCTGACTTGCGAAAACTTACATTAACTATGAATTTTTATAGCACGCAGTTAATTTAAAAGCTCTTTCACACTGACATGTTAATGGCTGATTTTATCGCAATGCGTCAATACTTTATTGCGCCGTGGGTCTTTTCAGAATATAATCACCAATGGTATTTTATTTAATAACATTAATTAGTAGTTTATTCCGTCTTTAATTGTGGTTAATTAAAATTAAATTAGCCAATTAATTTATTTAGTTAATAAATACGATTCAGATTTGTGTAATTTTGGGTGGGTAAAATGAGGTATATTATTCTGGGCAAAACTAGGGTTGAGAGCGAGTGGATATCCAAGCCAGCTGCCGCGACTAGGACTCGATGCTGCGATACCCAGACGGGGCATCCCATCATAGTTTGCAGCGCCGGGTCTTCGACTGGGTCGGGGTGGCTTCCACAGCGGTGTCTTGCCGGTCAATCCTGCATAATAACCGGTAAAAAAGACCATGGCTTGTCAGAATTTCGCTAACCAGCAGTCATCGTAATGTCAGTCCTTTAAAATGGTTGCAGCACAACCCTATCTCAGCGAACGGTGCACCTGCCATCAGTCTGTCTAAAGAGAAATAAAATTTGGAATAACTCTTGAAAAATATTTAATTTCTTTTGTCCCTCATTATTGCGAGCACGCTCAAAGCATATTTGCTTTTTACTTGACATGCAATTACAATTTTGTTTTTCGTAGTTTTAATACTAAGTATATGAAAATTTTGAATTTATTTAACATAAGAATATGAAGATATCAGATTCATGTACAAAAAAACTTCAGACAATATTAGAAAAGTTGTTGAGATTCTTTTCATAGACAATGATCAAATTCTACGAATAATTTGTAAAGCAGTAAGCGATATCGTATGACTCAAAGCGTTTTAAGAATAACACGCAAAAAATGCAGATACGTAGTATTTCTGGATGGAATAATGTAATATTGTAAAAGTGTATGTAAATTGTTTTATAATAAAAAGATGAAGCTACAATGAGGAAATGGCGCAAAAGTAATGCCCGGTAACATTGCACCTGTGTACAAGAGTCTTTAATAGACTTCACCAAACACCGTTCGTGTAGCAATTTGTAGCAATGCTACGTGTCCGTAGCACAGAAAGAGCCGTAGCACTACATTGCTACGCCGTCTTGCACTACGCTGCATTAAATTTCTTTAACGAGTTTAACTTCATACCATTCCATTAACACAACATTTTATAGTAAGGTTACATTGAAACGTTAGAGGTAGGTATTTCCAGCTCCATTTCTAATTAACTACAGCAACGAATTTCGGGATTGTGCTACAAAATGTCAAATAAAGTTTTATGACGACAAGATTTAGCTCAACTAAAAGTTTGTCAATCATTTTACGCATTCGACTAGTCTGTAGTTTATGATGAGATATAATTACAGACTTACGCAGTTAAGTTCATAATTTTATTTCAATTATTTTTCAACGAATAGAGAAATTAAGTCCATTACGTAATTTCGTCATACATTGAAAAAACATTTTAATCAGGAAAAATATTTCTCGTGAATAATTATTCGAAAATCATGTGTTCTTTATTATATTAATTAATTGATATACTCTTGACGTAATGAAAGTGTTTATTAACGGCTTTAATTTTACAATGTTATTAAAGCTTGGAGTCACTCGTTACTGACTAGAAAGCGAACCCTTTTTAAAATAAACCAATATATCATAGGCATAGGTAAATTATGATTAAATTAAGGAGAGACTTGGTGTCGATAGCCTATAACTTTGTAGTATAGAGATCGCGGATCAAGATCAGTCTGTGTGGAGGGGGAGGCCTATGGCCAGCAGTGGACGTCTCAAGGCTGACATAATGATAATCATAGAGATCGCAAGCAATGCATTCAAACTCAAACTCAAATATGTTTATTTCCATAAAAATGTTAAAATTTTTTGGACATTTCAGAAGGTCATACAAATAAAAATAAAAAAGTTACTTTAAATGCATATTAACATAATTGAGCATTGAAAAAAAAAATGCCTGTTCAGAAAGTAAAGCCTCGTGAGATGAATCAGGCAAGAAACTCCGGGCCACTCTGTTCTTCGTCTTGATTCTATACAATTTAAAAACTTAGTAACTACATTGAATTTTCATAGGTATATGAGCTGGTGTGTCTATAATGTTGTTGTCACTTAATAAGGTTTTTAATAATAATATAAAAGTACTAAACTAGCATAATATATACAGAATAACTCACACTCACATGAAACTTAACACTAATCAAACATAAGTTGCCTGTGGGACCAAGCAAATTAATCCCAAGCATTTTTGTCTTCAATATAATCTAGCACCGAATAGTACCCTTTTTGACAGAGTTTACGTTTTATAACCTTTTTGAATTTATTAAAACTTAAATTTTGTATATTGCTTGGCACTTTATTGTAAAAGCGCACACATTGCCCTTGAAAAGAATCTTTTATTTTCTCTAGCCGGATAGCCGGCACTACTAGTTTGCTCTTATTTCTAGTATTCAAATTGTGGATATAACTTTTCTTTGAGTATGAGGCCTTGTTTTGGAATAAATCTATTAGGTTGGAATAAATGTACTGGCTTGCAACTGTTAAAATGTTTATTTCCTTGAATTTATTCCTTAACGAAGCCCCATAATCCAAATTATAAATTGCTCGAATAGCTTTTTTCTGCAGAATAAAGATGGTCTGAATGTCGGCAGCATTTCCCCACAAGAGAATACCGTATAACATTATACAATGAAAATAGCTATGATATACAAGCCTGGCTGTGACAATGTCAGTTAACTGGCGAATTTTCCTGACTGCGTGGCTGCAGAGCTGAATTTACTAATATGTGGTCCCCATTGCAGCTTAGAATCTAGTGTAATGCCAAAAAAATTGGTGTTATCCACAAGATCCAACACATCATCCTTAACCTTTACTGAGGTGTTCGAAATTCGAATACATTTAGTTTTAAGTTTTTTTTTTATTAAAAAAAAACCTGTCAAATTGACTTTACGCTGCCTGATGGTAAGCTGACAGTGAAGTCCTATTGGGAAGGCCACCATCCCCAATTGCTGGTTAAGCAATGTGACATGACGGCCCTCACTTTGACGGCCTTGAGAGATGCTTTTTCATGCCCCGCTTCAAGGACTTCAAGGACCCAGGATCAAGGGAGGAAGGAAACACGTGAGCTGGCAGTGAGTTCCACATCTTTATGGTACGGCATAGGTAAGATGTACCGAACCTTTTCGTACGTGACGGTATCTGATCTACCGTATAAGGGTAGCACCTTAACCCGGCACGTGTTGTTCGGGATAGGAAAGGAGAGGGTGGGATGAGTTGAAAGAGTTCTTCTGAACACTCACCGTGATACAATCGGTAAAAGACAGCCATTGAGGCTACGTCCCTGCGTAATTGCAGAGATTCAAGGTTCTTAGTAGCCTCAAGGTCACCTATGATACGGACAGCACGCCGCTGCAACCTATCAAGGGCATCTTGCAGGTACTGAGCGGAGCCGTTCCAGAGATGAGAGCAGTATTCCACGCAGGGGCGAACCTGAGTCTTGTATAATACACACAGCTGCTCCGGCGTGAAAAACCTCCTCACTCTGTTCAGGACTCCGAGTTTTCGAGATGCCGATTTAATGACACCCTCAATATAGTTTCTCTGGTTGAGATTGCGGCGTATGTCCATACCAAGTATATTTAGACCGAAGAGAAGGTTGGGGAAGGAATGGAGATAACTTTGCTGAAAATGCGCACACCTGTGTCTTCTTGGCGTTGAACTTGACCATGTTTTCAGCACCCCAATTCAAGATGCTATTCAAAACCTGGTCAAGCTCAGCGACAAGTTTTCGCCTATTTTTCTCAATGTCGGCCTGCTTAGCTGCAGGATGGCCGAGATACCGCCCATGCACGGTACTGTCATCTGCATAGCAATGTATTTAAAAGCAGGTTGTTAACCTCAAACCAGCGAACCACCTTTGAGATGTTGCCTGTGTGCAATGTTTACATCGTCCATATCAAATTTAAATAAAAGTGAGGTGTCATCAGCAAACAGTACTCTATCCCGTGCTTGTCATTAACGAGGTGTGGTAAGTCATTAATATACACAAAAAATAAAAAAGGACCGAGGATTGAACCCTGTGGGACGCACATTTTGACTACAGACCCATGTGAACGCGTCACGTTGACAGCAACTCTCTGAATCCTATTACTCAAATATGAAGTAAGATGCAGAGCAGAACTACTTAAACCATAGTGATGTAATTCATGTATTATTTTATTGTTATTGCATATTTATGTTTTACTTACTTCAGATTGAATATTATATTTCACATGGTTTTACTTGGACGAATGATAGTGACAGTACCTATCACTGCTGGAATGGCTGAAATTTTGCTGCATGTTTGTCATACAGCAGCGGTCTTGCATCAAACGAATGTTTTGAAAGCTCCATGCTACCATTTATTCCGTTTACGCAGGCAGAGTACTTCACTACTCTCTTTGTGGCCCAATTGTATGTTATAAATGCGAATGGTTCTCTTTGTAATGCTATAACGCCTTAACTGCCATGTTCAATACGATCTCATTGGGTACAGCCTAAATTGAACCTCAAAAAATTATAAGCGAGTTACATTACGATTTTAGCCAGTCAAGAATGACTTGACTGCTCGTATGCTGTAGCAAAAGACGGGGTTGTTCTTGATTACTCTATTTCAACCAGATAGGGCACCATTACATCCTTTGACTGCATAAATGGGACGCCATTTTATACGAGATTAAAATTTTAGGGTTGCATGAGATAAATAAGGTCTGTAGTGAAAGTAGTAAACAGAAAAGAGGTTGAAGTATAAATGATAAAAAACAGAAATAGTTAGAGATATTTTTACGACACTGCGAAGTGTATTATTGTGTTAGATGTTACATTGCTGTATCTTTCCCTACAAAATTCAGATGGATGTATATTGTATCACAATTTGTATAAATATGATAATTGAATGATGAAAAGCGTATTGTTTAAAGCACAAAAAACATCCGAGTGGTGATATTGTTCGTATTTACCTGAGCCTGAATACCGGGGAAGGTCGTCACTCCGTGCGTCCGGGGAATTTTGTCAAAGTCGGTCCACAGCGGGCCCGGGAATGGGGACAATACGTCTTCATGCAACATTCACGGACCCCTACCCTTACATTATTAGAATGAAGGACCTTATATAAACTATGAGATTCCTATCATCCTTTGAAATGCTATGAAATCCACCTACTCGTTGGCAGGTTCCTTAATTTCTGTATTCAATGGCTGTATATTATGCAGTAAGCTGATAGTTAATCTGTTCAGTCGCCACAAAGCACTACATAAGTGTTATCTGTGCTCTATTGTACTGAATGTTGCAGACAAACAGTGCAACGCTATATGTATTCACTGAGTATTATCTATTAATTAATGGGTTAGGGGCGACGCTGTTTAAGTGTTTCCTATGTAATATTGAATGTGGATTGTGTGATTTATATACAACGCCTCTGTTCAAGAATGATGATAGATGGATGAATGCAATGATGAGGTTAAGATATGTCTATATTCTAAAGTGAAGAATAAAAGGATAGGAGTGACTGATTCTTCTTCTAGATATGATTATCATTCTAGGTATTTTTAAAGAGAACTCTCATGTTTACCCCAAAATGACTTGACTTATCTTGGATGGCGTAGTGGTGTAAGCGGCCGCATCTCTGTTCTTTCGTGTGACGAGTGTTGTGGATTCAATTCTCTTATGGGAAAACACAGCGTGATCAGCAAGCTATGGTTTCAGGCTGGGTGTTCTTAGAGACCGTGTATGATTGTTCCTAAAGTTACCTGCGAGACAAGATGTATTCCAAGTACGGTATTGGCCACCAGCAACAATTGAAGTCATACGATGAGTAATTTCAATGAAAAGAATTTCATTTTAAAACAACTTTACACTTTCATTCTACGTGTTTCTTTTACCTATTTTCGAAGCGCATTTGGAACGTAGCCATATGCAAGTACAGCAACAATGTCATACGACGACGCACACGACACGACGTTACAGCATACTAATAATAGCTATTAAGCTGAACTTTTCTCAACGAATAACAATTAAGTGATCCGTTTAAGAGAATAGCATAATAGAGGATTTACTCCGTCGAAGGCGGCAGACGTTGGACGTTAAGTTTAGTTGTTTTCTCTTGGGAGCGCGCGCGGTAATGACTATGTTTGTGCTATGTTTCCCTTTGTCTACATAGTTTGCAGTCCGGCAGCAAGAATGCCAGTAATTTCTCGATTAAAAACCGTATGCATTAAAATTTTTTGTAAGGTTAGCATCGCATTGCATCAGTGCGATAGTGCGCTTTACTACCTTTTTATGTAACCCTGATGTACCTATGGGTTATATAAAGTGTATATAAAATCATTTGTATCGCTCATAAATAAATAGAAAATAAATTCCACTTAGTACGTAAAGATATTGTAATAAGTTAACATGTAATGCTGTTTACAATAGACTTGGTTCGTTGAACGGTGATGGTACACGTTGGACTTTAAGTTTAGTTGTTTTCTTTTGAGGGCACGTTCGGTAATCACTATGTTTTTGCTATGTTTCCCTTTGTCCACATAGTTTGCAGTCCGGTAGCGAGAATACCAGGAATATCTCGAGTCATGTCTGTGTATTGAAATCTTCAACAAATAATATAGAGGATGGATAAGTTAACATAAGACATTAACGGCCGGGTTCAATATTCGATTCATCCACTATTTTAGCTACTAGATACATATTCTATATGGAACTTACGTCAAACATCTATCTCCGGTAGCCAAATCTATGGATAGATTGGATATTGAAACTGGCCGCAAATGCGTCAGGGCTACAGTTCTGACACCGCTTGCTACGACGTTCTTTTTTATATCTCTAGGTGTAAGACCTCTTGGATACATATGTATTAGGTCCAACATAACTAATTACGCGAAGTAGGTAGCGTCAGTCTAGTGGACATCCGTCAGTCCGTTAGTAGATACCAACGGACTATAACCCAGAGGGTCTCGGGTTTGAACTTACGGCGCGCACTTTTGGAAGTTATTATATGCGTATTAAAATGTTAATTATCGCTTGCCGCGTACGCGCCTCGGGAAGCACGATAGGCCGTCGGTCCCGGATTTCACGAAGGGCTGAGAACGTCGTTATGGGGAGTCAGTAGGTACTCTCAAATAAAATGATACTGTTCTTGTAGACCAGGATCAGTTCAGATCAGTTTTAGCCAAGGAATATCACTATCCCTTTGGGTTACGGAGGTCAGACGGCAGTCGCTCTGTGGAAACGCTGATATCCTGTAATATCTGGGTGGACTAGTAAGCGCAACCCGGGCTCGAAGGCAAAAATCATACGGAATAACGCTAGGACTGAAAAATAATAACAACAAGTAACATTATGTGAATTGAAATTATGCGGAAACAAATTTGGGCAAAAGATAATTATTTCAATTCAATTATTTTACAACTGTATACTTATTTACATTTAAATTATTATTTCAACATAAACTGCATGCCAAAAAACAATTATGACAAAGTTATTATTTAACATCAGCACCCTGTTACTTTTACATGTATCTCTCATTTACACCTTGTATAGTAGCCTGGTTTGGAGTGCGCTATTAATACCAATGTAGTCAGTGCTGACTTGCGAAAACTTACATTAACTATGAATTTTTATAGCACGCAGTTAATTTAAAAGCTCTTTCACACTGACATGTTAATGGCTGATTTTATCGCAGTGCGTCAATGCTTTAATGCGCCGTGGGTCTTTTCAGTATATAATCACCAATGGTATTTTATTTAATAACATTACTTAGTAGTTTATTCCGTCTTTAATAGTGATAAATTTAAATTAAATTAGCCAATAATTTTACTTAGTTAGTAAATACGACGTAAAATAAGGTATATGTTTTATTATGCGAGAAATAAAATCGACACAAAACTATTAAACAATATGACACTTTAGCAAAGTGATACACCTTAATTTCTTACCTTCATTAGGTAGGCTTAGACCTATTGAAGCGAGCCGAGAAGACGCTCGCCTCTCTTCTTCTCTTTTCTTTTATGAAGAACTCAAAAGTGTGATTTCGAGTGATAACTAAAATAAGTTTTTAGTGTGTAATAAAAGAATACTATATTACGAGTAGAAATTGTTTCATAGTATTCTCTGAACGTTCTATCTAGGTTCTATAATCACCCAAATGCGACCGCATTTTTTAAATTATTTTGAAAAACAGATCATTTACTCAAACTTACAGAATTTTAAACATTGATAATTTTTTAAAACAACTAAAAAATATTCGAATAAATCTTGTTTAGCGAGAGACTTTAGCAATGTTGAATCATCAACGAACCCAAAGTACACTCAGACTCGAAACAATAAATTCTCACACAAAGTGTTGTCTCGAGTGGGGATCGAGCCCACATTACCTGGGCTAACCGACGATGCGAACGCTTAAATTAATACGTCATGCGTGCAGTCAATTAATATTCGGTATAACACTATTTCCTATTACGACGCGTGAATACTCAGTACCACCCAGAACGACAAGTCAAAGTTTTATGTTTAGAAAGGAACGAATTTGAAATTATATCTGTGAATATTTGCATGAGGAATGCGACTCATTCAGTCGTGTTCAGTCGTGCATAGATCGCGAGGAATTTTGTCAAAGTCCGCCCGCACCGTGTGTCGCCGAGTTTCTTCAGATAGTGTACAGTGGGACAATACGTGTGCTGTAACACCACATTCCTGTTTAAATAATATCATACTATTCACTGTAACAATAGACTTCGTGACTCATCGAATAAAAATCCGATATTTTAGCGTCGCAATACGTTCGTTCACATTTCGATGTTGAAATGATATACTTAGCTACGATGTTGCCAGCGGTTATAAATTCGATCGCTGCGCGTCTGTATCAGCGGAATAGAGAAATATTATGTGTGTACCATCAACAAAACAAAGCAAACTATGCTGCTTAATATGGGTTTCGCTTATTTTACTATTGTTAATGTGTGGTACAGTATTTTATATTAGGTTAGTGCGCTTTAGACATTTATTAGGGTAGTACAATAATTAAGTATACATTTTTCATGTAGACCATGATTGCTTTTTGTCTCAGTTTTAATTTATTAATAAGCATAACATTTTTACATTGAACAAAGTTTACGTAATTAAGTATATAGACTGTACCTTATTTAGTAGGTAGTAAATAGAAATATGAATACTTTGTTCTACTTGGGAACCCAATCAGAGTCAATTTTAAACTTTCGAGATTTGTATACATCATACAAAATAATTAAGCGGGTCTTAATCGCGTTAATTTAACTTATTTATAGTATAAATACCTATTTGTTTCCGACGTTTCGCTCGTCTTGCACCGAGCGTGGTCGCGTAGAGACTGATGAGAGCTCAGCGCCGTCTTGTGAAAGTGCGGGTTTCGGCACTTACCCTCACTTGGTCTTTATTTAAGTTCGCAATGTCGGTACTCCGACACACTACACTAATGACGTCTACACACTGTTGAGATTTATCACTGCGGCGGTGTTTACATTTGCTGATGACTGGATTCCAAGTAGCCGATAATCTATATATATCTATACTTCAGAAAACCGATCAGAGTCGATCGAAGACTTAGGAAATTACTAGTTTCAGAACCATTAGAGACTGAAAAGAAAAACAAAAAGACTAATTTAGTACCTTCCTACAGCAGATCCCACGTGAAACTTCAGAAAGAAGTTTGTGCACGTGATAATCTTATAATATCATCTAAGTCTTTAGAAAATACCAGACACAGGTTTATAATATGTTTGTAGATATTCGTTACATTTTTCCCAGCAGTAGATTGATCGTACTCTTTAGGGGATGGGACTCGACCCCATAATATGGAATGTATTGATTGATAGTCGAGGTGACGGATAAAATCATATTGCATAAAAAATGTAAGCAGTCCGAAATTTTAGTACCTTTAGTGTTGACATTTAGATTAGGTTTGTCATCTATAAAGTGTTATGATATTCGGTATCGTAAGAGACGACCAAAGGAAATACCCGCAGCAAGTAGTGTCTCTGCAAAGACTTTATGGAATTTTGCGGAAAACCCGGCCCTGTACCAACTGGTCTGCCCAGTGTGGTATAAGTAGGCCAAATCGTCCTATTGGCTCACAGGCTTCTACTTTAAGCAAATGAAGAGAGATTCAAGACCAGCAGTGATGATACTCAACCCACTAATACGGAATGTATTGATTGATAGACGGGGTGACAGATGAAATCATATTCCATAAAAATTTTAACAGTCTGAAACTTTAGTACCCTTAGTGTTGACATTTAGATAAGGCTTGTCATCTATAAAGTGTTATTATATTCCGCAGCAAGTAGTGTCGTGCAAAGACTTTATGGAATTTTGCGGAAAACGCGGCCCTGTACTAACTGCTCTGACTAGAGTGGTATAACTAGGCCAAATCGTCCGTTTAGTTTACAGTGCTACTGTATAGGAAATTAAGAGAGATTAAAGACCAGCAGTGAAGATACTATTCCAAAGATGGGATAAGTCTTTCAAAATTGAAAAATCAACTGTGATATTACATTGTATATATTATGTGGCTTCAAAAGACGGGGTTGTTGTTGATTACTCTAGTTCATCCAGGTAGGGCACCATTACATCCTTTGACTGCATTAATGGGACGCCATTTTATATGAGATTTAAATTTTAGGGTTGCATGTGATAAACAAGGTCTGTAGCGAAAGTAGTAAACACAAAAGAGGTTGAAGTATTCATGATAAAAACAGAAATAGTTAGAGATATTTTTACGACACTGCGTAGTGTATTATTGTTTTAGATGTTACATTGCTGTATCTTTTCCTACAAAATTCAGATAGATGTATATTACTTTTAAACTACCACGATTTGCACACGTACTAAAGATTATGCAACGGGTCTGAATCGTGTTAATGAATGAAAAGAAAGATGAAGTACCTTTCTATTTTTCCCGACGTTTCGGCATGGGTTAGACCAGCCGTGGTCACGGGATGACTGATGTTCGTCAGCGCTGCCTCCGAGAAGTGCGGGTTTTGGAAACTACCCTCACTTGGTCTTCACAATTACTAACATTTATATGTTCGGAACAGTCGGTACTTCAACACACATCACTAATGGTATCTACACACTGGCGCGTAATGTCACCTCGTCGGTGTCTACATTTGCTGATGACAGGATTCCAAGATGTCGATAAACGGTAACCATCCTCCTGGTTGAAATTTGCGTGCTTTTTGATTTCAACCGCTTCCCGTGCTATTCTTGAAAAAAAGTGACGGTCTGTGGAGAGAACCTGGGGCCGATGTAGCTCAATCCAGTGATTGGATCCTGACTCCAATAAATGCTCAGCTATGGCCGACTTGGTGGTTTGTCGGTTTTTGACGGCCGTGATGTGTTCCTTAACTCGTTCGGCGATGGTCCTTTTTGTTTGCCCGATGTAGGAACTACCATAGCTGCAATCCACCTTGTACACGCCTGGTGTTTGAAAAGGTATGACATCCTTTGGAGTACGCAGGTGATTTGCTACTTTGGAGTACGGACTATATACAGTCTTCATGGAGTATTTTTGTAGTACTGTTCCAACTTTATCCGTTACACCTTTTATGTAGGGCATAAACGCTGGCGCTCTGTTCACTTCTGTCAGGCTCAACCTTTGCTCTGTTTGTCAATGAAGCAATGACGGAATGCAAATGTCGCGGGTGATGATGTGAATTTGCGTGTAAGTACCTGTCCGTGTGTGTGGGCTTCCTGTAAACAGTGTGTGACAGGTTTCCATTTTCTCTCATCTTGATCTTCACATCGAGGAAGGCCGTTCCGAACATATAAATGTTAGTAATTGTGAAGATCAAGTGAGGGTTGTTTCCAAAACCCGCACTCTCGGAGGCAGCGCTGACGAACATCAGTCATCCCGTGACCACGGCTGGTGTAACCCATGCCGAAACGTCGGGAAAAATAGAAAGGTATTTCATCTTTCTTTTCATTCATTAACACGATTCAGACCCGTTACATGATCTTTAGTAGATGTATATTGTATCACAGTATGTATAAATATGATAATTGAATGATGAAAAGCGTTTTGTTTAAAGCACAAAAAACATCCGAGTGGTGATTTTGTTCGTATTTACCTGAGCCTGAATACCGGGGAAGGTCGTCACTCCGTGCGTCCGGGGAATTTTGTCAAAATCAGTCCACAGTGGGCCCGGGAATGGGGACAATACGTCTTCATGTAACATTCACGGACCCCTACCCTTACATTATTAGAATGAAGGACCTTATATAAACTATGAGATTCCTATCATCCTTTGAAATGCTATGAAATCCACCTCATCGTTGGGAAGGTTCTTTATTTTTGTATTCAATAGCTGTATATTATGCAGTAAGCAGATAGTTAATCTGTTCAGTCGCCACAAAGCACTACATAAGTGTTATCTGCGCTCTATTGTACTGAATGTTGCAGACAAACAGTGCAACGCTATATGTATTCACTGAGTATTATCTATTAATTAATGGGCTAGGGAGGACGCTGTTTAAGTGTTTCCTATGTAATATTGAATGTTGATTGTGTGATTTATATACGTCGCCTCTGTTCAAGAATGATGATGATACATGAATGATTGCAATGATGAGGTTAAGATATGTCTATATTCTAAAGTGAAGAATAAAAGGATAGGAGTGTCTGGTTCTTCTTCTAGATATGATTACCATACTAGGTATTTTAAATATACAGTCAATCCTTCTCTGGAATGCACTCCCTCTTGAAATCAGGATGTCCTCTTCTCGTGAACTTTTCAAGGCCAGAGTCCGTCGGCAGTATATTGAACAGTTGGCAGAATGTTCATAGTGTATTTGTATAATCGTAATTACTAGGTATATACATTTATGAATATCTATACGTATATATATTTTTATTGTTATTATTAGAATATTATATTCACATACTTATATTTTTATATATAAGTATTAATATGTATTATATTATATTATATTATATTATATTATATAGGTATATATTAATATATATATATAAATTTATTGTGATATTTAGGTATATATTATATTTTCAGTTATTATTCACTTCATGTTTAGTAATAGCTATATGTGGTTTTGCTCTCGGATTACGGCTCTCTTACGCACCTACCTTGAATTGTCTCTGCACCACCCAAAGGTTGACTGGCAGAGAATGCCACAGGCATTAAGTCCGCCTTTGTGCATTATTTTGTAATATTGTGCAAGAAGTTTTAAAATAAAAAAAAAAAAATATATTTTTAAAGAGAATTCTCAAGTTAACCCCAAAATGACTTGACTTATCTTGGATGGCGTAGTGGTATAAGCGGCTGCGTCTCTGTTCATTCGTGTGACGAGTGTTGTGGATTCAATTCTCTTATGGGAAAACACTGCGTGATCAGCAAGCTATGGTTTCAGGCTGGGTGTTCTTAGTGACCGTGTATGATTGTTCCTAAAGTTACCTGTGAGACACGAGTATTCCAAGTACCTACAGTATTGGCCACCAGCAACAATTGAAGTCATACGATGAGAAATTTCAATGAAAAGAATTTCATTTTAAAACAACTTTACACTTTTATTCTACGTGTTTCTTTTACCTATTTTCGAACCGCATTTGGAACGTAGCCATATGCAAGTACAGCAACAATGTCATACGACGACGCACACGACACGACGTTACAGCATACTAATAATAGCTATTAAGCTGAACTTTTCTCAACGAATAACAATTAAGCGATCCGTTTATGAGAATAGCATAATAGAGGATTTACTCCGTCGAAGGCGGCAGACGTTAGACGTTAAGTTTAGTTGTTTTCTCTTGGGAGCGCGCGCGGTAATGACTATGTTTGTGCTATGTTTCCCTTTGTCTACATAGTTTGCAGTCCGGCAGCGAGAATGCCAGTAATTTCTCGATTAAAAACCGTAGCATTAAAATTTTTTGTAAGGTTAGCATCGCATTGCATCAGTGCGATAGTGCGCTTTACTACCTTTTTATGTAACCCTGATATACCTATGGTTTATATGAGTGATTTTAATGATTTTATATAAGTGTATATAAAATCATTTGTATCGCTCATAAATAAATGGAAAATAAATTCCACTTAGTACGTAAATATATTGTAATAAGTTAATATGTAATGCTGCTTACAATAAACTTGGTTCGTTGAACGGTGATGGTACACGTTGGACTTTAAGTTTAGTTATTTTCTCTTGACGGCGCGTTCGGTAATGACTATGTTTGTGCTATGTTTCCCTTTGTCTACATAGTTTGCAGTCCGGTAGCGAGAATTCCAGGAATATCTCGAGTCATGTCTGTGTATTGAAATCTTCAACAAATAATAATAGGACGGATAAGTTAACATAAAACATTAACGGCCGGGTTCAATATTCGATTCATACACTATTTTAGCTACTATATACATTTTCTATATGGAACTTACGTCAAAAATCTATCTCCGGTAGCCAAATCGATGGATAGATTGGTTATTGAAACTGGCCGCAAATGCGTCAGGACTACAGTTCTGACACCGCTTGCTACGACGTTATTTTTTTATATCTCTAGGTGTAAGACCTCTTGGATACATATGTATTAGGTCCAACATAACTAATTACGCGAAGTAGTCAGCGTCAGTCTAGTGGAGATCCGTCAGTCCGGTAGTAGATACCAACCGCCTGTAATCTAGAAGGTATCGGGTTTGAACCTACGGCGCGCACTTTTCGAAGTTATTATATGCGTATTAAATTGTTAATTATCGCTTGCCCCGTGCCTCGGGGAGCACGTTAGGCCGTAGGTCCCGGATTTTAGGAAGAGCTTAGAACGTCGTTACAGGGATCCAGTAGGTACTCTCAAATAAACTGATACTGGTCTTTTAGACCAGGATCAGTTCAGATCAGTTTTAGCCAAGGAATATCGCTATCCCTTTGGGTTACGGAGGTCAGACGGCAGTCGCTCTGTGGAAAAGCTGATATCCTGTAATATCTGGGTGGACTAGTAAGCGCACCCCGGACTCGAAGGCAGAAATCAAACGGAATAACGCTAGGACTGAAAAATAATAAAAACAAGTAACATTATGTGAATCGAAATTATGCGGAAACAAATTTGGGCAAAAGATAATTATTTCAACATAAACTGTATGCCAAATGAAATTATGACAAAGTTATTATTTAACATCAGCACCCTGTTACTTTTACACGTATCTCTCATTTACACCTTGTATAGTAGCCTGGTTTGGAGTACGCTATTAATACCAATGTAGTCAGTGCTGACTTGCGAAAACTTACATTAACTATGAATTTTTATAGTACGCAGTTAATTTAAAAGCTCTTTCACACTGACATGTTAATGGCTGATTTTATCGCAGTACGTCAATACTTTATTGCGCCCTGGGTCTTTTCAGAATATAATCACCAATGGTATTTTATTTAATAACATTAATTAGCAGTTTATTTAGTCTTTAATTGTGATAATTTTAAATTAAATTAGCCAATAATTTTACTTAGTTAATAAATACGACGTAAAATGAGGTATATGTTTTTATTTTGCGAGAAATAAAATCGGCACAAAACTATTAAACAATAATTATGACACTTTAGTAAAGTGATACACTTTAATTTCTTACTTCCATTAGGTAGGAGTTTATGGTTTAGACCTATCGAAAATCATTGTTATTTTTTTAAAACAACTTAATAATATTCAAATAAATCTTGTGTAGCCCAAAGATATATAAAAACTATAGATGCGTTGCCCGCACACTGAAATGGCAAACTGAAATGAAGGCAATTGCCGCCATTGCGTTTAGTTACGCGCGAACCTGTGTTGTGATAGTACGCTCCGTAAGATTAATAAGTGTAAGAATTTAAAAAACAACTAAAATTATCTCTCTCTAACAACAGGTGTCCCCTATAGTAGTATTTATTTACTTTCTCTTTCTTTATTCATACAAGATATTATTTGGTATTTGAAGCCGTTTTTCAGAGCTGCTTTGTGGGTGTATGGCGCGTCTAATTATAATACGTCATTGGTGTAGCCAGAGACTTTATCAATATTGAATCATCAACGAACACAAAGTACACCCAGACTCGAAACAATAAATTCTCACACAAAGTGTTGTCTTCAGTGGGGATCGAGCCCACATTACCTGGGCTAACCGACGGCATAGGGCTAACCGACGATGCGGACGCTTAAATTACTACGTCATACATGCAATCAATTAATATTCGGTATAACACTATTTCCTATTACGACGCGTGAATACTCAGTACCACCCAGAACGACAAGTCAAAGTTTTAAGCTTAGAATGGAACGAATTTGAAATTATATCTGTGAATATTTGCATGAGGAATGCGACTCATTCAGTCGAGCTCAGTCGTGCATAGATCGCGAGGAATTTTGTCAAAGTCCGCCCGCACCGTGTGTCGCCGAGTTTCTTCAGATAGTGTACAGTGGGACAATACGTGTGCTGTAACACCACATTCCTGTTTAAATAATATCATACTATTCACTGTAACAATAGAATTCGCGACTCCTCAAATAACAATCCGATATTTTAGCGTCGCAATACGTTCGTTCACATTTCGATGTTGAAATGATATACTTAGCTACGATGTTGCCAGCGGTTATAAATTCGATCGCTGCGCGTCTGTATCAGCGGAATGGAGAAATATTATGTGTGTACCATCAACAAAACAAAGCAAACTATGCTGCTTAATATGGGTTTCGCTTATTTTACTATTGTTAATGTGTGGTACAGTATTTTATATTAGGTTAGTGCGCTTTAGACATTTATTAGGGTAGTACAATAATTAAGTATACATTGTTCATGTAGACCATGATTGCTTTTTGTATCAGTTTTAATTTATTAATAAGCATAACATTTTTACATTGAACAAAGTTTACGTAAATAAGTATATAGACTGTACCTTATTTAGTAGGTAGTAAAAAGAAATATGAATATTTTGTTCTACATGGGAACCCAATCAGAGTCGATTTTAAACTTTCGCGATTTGTATACATCATAAAAAATAATTTAGCGAGTCTTAATCGCGTTAACTTAACTTATTTATAGTATAAATACCTATTTGTTTTCGACGTTTCGCTCGTCTTGCACCGAGCGTGGTCGCGGAGAGACTGATGAGAGCTCAGCGCCGTATTGTGGAAGTGCGGGTTTCGGCACTTACCCTCACTTGGTCTTTATTTAAGTTCGCAATGTCGGTACTCCGACACACTACACTAATGACGTCTACACACTGTTAAGATTTATCACTGCGGCGGTGTTTACATTTGCTGATGACTGGATTCCAAGTAGCCGATAATCTATATATATCTATACTTCAGAGTACCAATCAGAGTCAACTATCAGAGACTGAAAAGAAAAACAAAAATAACTAATTTAGTACCTTCCTACAGCAGATACCACGTGAAACTTCAGAAAGAAGTTTGTGCACTTGATAATCTTATAATATCTTCTAAGTCTTTATGTATGTGCATATTCTTTACATTTTTCCAGCAGAAGATTGATCGTACTCTTTAGGGGATGGGACTCGACCCCATAATATGGAATGTATTGATTGATAGTCGAGGTGACGGATAAAATCATATTGCATAAAAAATGTAAGCAGTCCGAAATTTTAGTACCTTTATTGTTGACATTTAGATTAGGTTTGTCATCTATAAAGTGTTATTATATTCGGTATCGTAAGAGACGATCAAAGGAAATACCCGCAGCAAGTAGTGTCTCTGCAAAGACTTTATGGAATTTTGCGGAAAACCCGGCTCTGTACCAACTGGTCTGCCTAGTGTGGTATAAGTAGGCCAAATCGGCCTATTGGCTAACAGTGCTATTGTACAGGAAATGAAGAGAGATTAAAGACCAGCAGTGAAGATACTGTTCCAAAGATGGGAAAAGTCTTTCAAAATAAAAAAATCAACTATGATATTACATTGTATATATGTGGCTTCAAAGGACGCGGTTGTTGTTGATTACTCTATTTCAACCAGATAGGGCACCATTACATCCTTTGACTGCATAAATGGGGCGCCATTTTATATGAGATTTAAATGTTAGGGTTTCATGAGATAAATAAGGCCTGTAGTGAAAGTAGTAAACACAATAGAGGTTGAAGTATTCATGATAAAAACAGAAATAGTTAGAGATAGTTTTACGACACTACGAAGTGTATTTTTGTGTTAGATGTTATATTACTGTATCTTTCCCTACAAAATTCAGGTAGATGTATATTGTATCAAAGTAAACGTATAAATATGGTAATTGAATGATGAAAAGCGTCTTGTTTAAAGCACAAGAAACATCCGAGTGGTGATTTTGTTCGTATTTACCTGAGCCTGAATACCGGGGAAGGTCGTCACTCCGTGCGTCCGGGGAATTTTGTCAAAGACAGTCCATAGCGCGCCCCGGAATGGGGACAATACGTCTTCATGCAACATTCACGGACCCCTACCCTTACATTATTAGAATGAAGGACCTTATATAAACTATCAGATTCCTATCATCCTTTGAAATGCTATGAAATCCACCTAATTGTTGGAAGGTTCCTTAATTTCTGTATTCAATGGCTGTATATTATGCAGTAAGCTGATAGTTAATCTGTTCAGTCGCCACAAAGCACTACATAAGTGTTATCTGCGCTCTATTGTACTGAATGTTGCAGACAAACAGTGCAACGCTATATGTATTCACTGAGAATTATCTATTAATTAATGGGCTAGGGAGGCCGCTGTTTAAGTGTTTCCTATGTAATATTGAATGTCAATTGTGTGATTTATAAACGTCGCCTCTGTTCAAGAATGATGATAGATGGATGATTGCAATGATGAGGTTAAGATATGTCTATATTCTAAAGTGAAGAATAAAAGGATAGGAGTGACTGGTTCTTCTTCTAGATATGATTAACATACTAGGTATTTTTAAAGAGAATTGTCAAGTTAACCCCAAAATGACTTGACTTATCTTGGATGGCGTAGTGTGTAAGCGGCCGCATCTCCGTTCATTCGTGTGACGAGTGTTGTGACTTCAATTCTCTTATGGGAAAACACTGCGTGATCAGCAAGCTATGGTGTCAGGCTGGGTGTTCTTAGTGACCATGTATGATTGTTCCTAAATTTACCTGCGAGACAAGATGTATTCCAAGTACGGTACTGGCCACCAGCAACAATTGAAATCATACGATGAGTTATTTCAATAAAAATAATTTAATTTAAAAACAACTTGACACTTTAATTCTACTTGTTTCTTTTTACCTATTTTGAAACGCATTTGGAACGTAGCCATATGTAAGTACAGCAACAGTGTCATACGACGTTATAGCATCCTAATAATAGCTATTAAGCGGAACTTTTCTCAACGAATAACAATTAAGCGATCCGTTTAAGAAAATAGCATAATAGAGGATTTACTCCGTCGAAGGCGGCAGACGTTGGACGTTAAGTTTAGTTGTTTTCTCTTGGGAGCGCGCGCGGTAATGACTATGTTTGTGCTATGTTTCCCTTTGTCTACATAGTTTGCAGTCCGGCAGCGAGAATGCCAGTAATTTCTCGATTAAAAACTGTATGCATGCAAATTTTTAGCATCGCATTGCATCAGTGCGGTAGTGCGCTTTACTACCTTTTATGCAACTCTGATATACCTATGGGTTATATAAAGTGTAAATAAGATCATTTGTATCACTCATAAGTAAATGGAAAATAAATTCTACCTTTACGTAGAGATATTGTAATAAGTTAACATGTAATGCTGTTTACAATAGACTTGGTTCGTTGAACGGTGATGATACACGTTGGACTTTAAGTTTAGTTGTTTTCTCTTGAGGGCACGTTTGGTAATGCATATGTTTGCGCTATGTTTCCCTTTGTCTACATAGTTTGCAGTCCGTTAGCGAGAATACCAGGAATATCTCCAGTCATGTCTGTGTATTGAAATCTTCAACAAATAATATAGAGGATGGATAAGTTAACATAAGACATTAACGGCCGGGTTCAATATTCGATTCATCCACTATTTTAGCTACTAGATACATATTCTATATGGAACTTACGTCAAACATCTATCTCCGGTAGCCAAATCTATGGATAGATTGGATATTGAAACTGGCCGCAAATGCGTCAGGGCTACAGTTCTGACACCGCTTGCTACGACGTTCTTTTTTATATCTCTAGGTGTAAGACCTCTTGGACACATATGTATTAGGTCCAACATAACTAATTACGCGAAGTAGGTAGCGTCAGTCTAGTGCAGATCCGTCAGTCCGTTAGTAGATACCAACGGACTGTAATCTAGAGGGTATCGGGTTTGAACCTACGGCGCGCACTTTTCGAAGTTATTATATGCGTATTAAATTGTTAATTATCGCTTGCCCCGTGCCTCGGGGAGGCCGTAGGTCCCGGATTTTACGAAGAGCTTAGAACGTCGTTACAGGGAGTAAGAAGGTACTCTCAAATAAACTGATACTGGTCTTTTAGACCAGGATCAGTTAAGATCAGTTTTAGCCAAGGAATATCGCTATC
Source organism: Euclidia mi (assembly GCA_944739405.2). Classification (NCBI taxonomy): domain Eukaryota; kingdom Metazoa; phylum Arthropoda; class Insecta; order Lepidoptera; family Erebidae; genus Euclidia; species Euclidia mi. Next base: position 53,689,390 of record OX123186.2, on the reverse strand, counting down.
CCTTTGGATTACGGAGGTCAGACGGCAGTCGCTCTGTGGAAAAGCTGATGTCCTGTAATATCTGGGTGGACTAGTAACCGCACCCTGGGTTCGAAGGCAGAAATCAAACGGAATAACGCTAGGACTGAAAAATAATAACGACAAGTAATATTATGTGAATCGAAATTATGTGGAAACAAATTTGGGCAAAAGATAATTATTTCAATTCAATTATTTTACAACTGTATACTTATTTACATTTAAACTATTATTTCAACATAAACTGCATGCCAAAAAACAATTATGACAAAGTTTTTATTTAACATCAGCAACCTGTAACTTTTACATGTACATATCTCTCATTTACACCATGTATAGTCGTCTAGTTTGGAGTACGCTATTAATACCAATGTAGTCAGTGCTGACTTGCGAAAACTTACATTAACTATGAATTTTTATAGCACGCAGTTAATTTAAAAGCTCTTTCATACTGACATAATGGCTGATTTTATCGCAGTACGTCAATACTTTATTGCGCCCTGGGTCTTTTCAGAATATAATCACCAATGGTATTTTATTTAATAACATTAATTAGCAGTTTGTTTAGTCTTTAATTGTGATAATTTTAAATTAAATTAGCTAATAATTTTACGTAGTTAATAAATACGACGTAAAATGAGGTATATGTTTTTATTTTGCGAGAAATAAAATCGGCACAAAACTATTAAACAATAATTATGACACTTTAGTAAAGTGATACACCTTAATTTCTTACCTCCATTAGGTAGGAGTTTATGGTTTAGACCTATCGAAAATCATTGTTATTTTTTTAAAACAACTTAATAATATTCAAATAAATCTTGTGTAGCCCAAAGATATATAAAAACTATAGATGCGTTGCCCGCACACTGAAATGGCAAACTGAAATGAAGGCAATTGCCGCCATTGCGTTTAGTTACGCGCGAACCTGTGTTGTGATAGTACGCTCCGTAAGATTAATAAGTGTGTAAGAATTTAAACAACAACTAAAATTATCTCTCTCTAACAACAGGTGTCCTCTATAGTAGTATTTATTTACTTTCTCTTTCTTTATTCATACAAGATATTATTTGGTATTTGTAGCCGTTTTTCAGAGCTGCTTTGTGGGTGTCTATATTATAATACGTCATTGGTGTAGCCAGAGACTTTATCAATATTGAATCATCAACGAACACAAAGTACACCTAGACTCGAAACAATAAATTCTCACACAAAGTGTTGTCTCGAGTGGGGATCGAGTCCACATTACTTGGCATAGGGCTAACCGACGATGCGAACGCTTAAATTAATACGTCATGCGTGCAGTCAATTAATATTCGGTATAACACTATTTCCTATTACGACGCGTGAATACTCAGTACCACCCAGAACGACAAGTCAAAGTTTTAAGTTTAGAATGGAACGAATTTGAAATTATATCTGTGAATATTTGCATGAGGAATGCGACTCATTCAGTCGAGCTCAGTCGTGCATAGATCGCGAGGAATTTTGATAAAGTCCGCCCGCACCGTGTGTCGCCGAGTTTCTTCAGATATTGTACAGTGGGACAATACGTGTGCTGTAACACCACATTCCTGTTTAAATAATATCATACTATTCACTGTAACAATAGAATTCGCGACTCCTCGAATAACAATCCGATATTTTAGCGTCGCAATACGTTCGTTCACATTTCGATGTTGAAATGATATCCTTAGCTACGATGTTGCCAGCAGTTATAAATTCGACCGCTGCGCGTCTGTATCAGCGGAATGGAGAAATATGTGTGTACCATCAACAAAACAAAGCAAACTATGCTGCTTAATATGGGTTTCGCTTATTTTACTGTTGTTAATGTGTGGTACAGTATTTTATGTTAGGTTAGTGCGCTTTAGACATTTATTAGGGTAGTACAATAATTAAGTATACATTTTTCATGTAGACCATGATTGCTTTTTGTATCAGTTTTAATTTATTAATAAGCATAACATTTTTACATTGAACAAATAATCGATTTTAAACTTTCGCGATTTGTATACATCATACAAAATAATTTAGCGGGTCTTAATCGCGTTAACTTAATTTATTTAAGGTATAAATACCTATTTGTTTCCGACGTTTCGCTCCTCTTGCACCGAGCTTGGTCGCGGACAGACTGATGAGAGCTCAGCGCCGTCTTGTGGAAGTGCGGGTTTCGGCACCTACCCTCACTTGGTCTTTATTTAAGTTCGCAATGTCGGTACTCCGACACACTACACTAATGACGTCTACACACTGTTGAGATTTATCACTGCGGCAGTGTTTACATTTGCTGATGACTGGATACCAAGTAGCCGATAATCTATATCCATCCTCCCGGTTGAAATTGTTATATTTCTTGATTTCTACCGCTTTACGTACTATCCTGGAGTAATAGTGACGATCGGTGAATAAGACTTGTGGTTGATGCAGTTCTATCCAGTGGTTTGGTCCAGACTCCAACAAATGCTCAGCTATCGCCGACTTATTAATATGTCGGTTTTTTACAGCTGCGATATGTACTTTTACTCTTTCAGCGATTGTACGCTTAGTCTGTCCGATATATGAACTACCACAGCTGCAATCGACTTTGTAGACGCCAGGTGTTTGGAGAGGAATGACATCCTTTGGGGTACGCAGTTTGTGTGCTATCTTAGAGAGCGGACTGTATACAGTCTTGATGGAGTATTTCTTGAGTACTGTTCCAACTTTGTCCGTCACTCCCTTTAGATACGGCATGTAAGCGGGCACTCTGCTTACTTCAGGTTTACGCTCGTTCCTCTTCCGACGGAGTATGTTTTTCTTGTATCCGTTGCGCCTAAGTACCTCCCGAACATGTGACAACTCACTATTTAATTGTTCAGGGTCACATAGGTCATACGCTCTGTTCACTAACGAGGACACAACGGAATCCAAGTGCTGCAGATGGTGGTGCGAGTTCGCGTTGAGATACCTGTCGGTGTGTGTCGGTTTCCTATACACAGTGTGTCCAAGGGTACCATTATCTCTCACTGTCACTTTAACGTCGAGAAAGGGTAACGATCCGTCTACCTCCATTTCGAAAGTGAATCGGATGTTCGGATGTATGGAGCTCAATTTGTCTGCGAATTGTTTCGAACAATTCGCGACGTTTCGCTCGTCTTGCACCGAGCGTGGTCGCGGAGAGACTGATGAGAGCTTAGCGCCGTCTTGTGGAAGTGCGGGTTTCGGCACTTACCCTCACTTGGTCTTTATTTAAGTTCGCAATGTCGGTACTCCGACACACTACACTAATGACGTCTACACACTGTTGAGATTTATCACTGCGGCGGTGTTTACATTTGCTGATGACTGGATTCCAAGTAGCCGATAATCTATATATATCTATACTTCAGAGTACCGATCAGAATCGATCGAAGACTTAGGAAATTACTAGTTTCAGAACTATCAGAGACTGAAAAGAAAAACAAAAAGAACTAATTTAGTACCTTCCTACAGCAGATCCCACGTGAAACTTGAGAAAGCAGTTTGTGCACGTGAAAATCTTATAATATCTTCTAAGTCTTTAGAAACTACCAGACACAGGTTTATAATATGTATGTGCATATTTGTAACATTTTTCCAGCAGAAGATTGATCGTACTCTTTAGGGGATGGGACTCGATCCCATAATATGGAATGTATTGATTGATAGTCGAGGTGACGGATAAAATCATATTGCATAAAAAATTTAAGCAGTCCGAAATTTTAGTACCTTTAGTGTTGACATTTAGATTAGGCTTGTCATCTATAAAGTGTTATTATATTCGGTATCGTAAGAGACGATCAAAGGAAATACCCGCAGCAAGTAGTGTCTCTGCAAAGACTTTATGGAATTTTGCGGAAAACCCGGCCCTGTACCAACTGGTCTGCCTAGTGTGGTATAAGTAGGCAAAATCGGCCTATGGGCTAACAGTGCTATTGTAAAGGAATTGAAGAGAGATTAAAGACCAGTAGTGAAGATACTGTTCCAAAGATGGGAAAAGTCTTTCAAAATAAAAAAAAACAACTATGATATTACATTGTATAATACGTGGCTTCAAAAGACTGGGTTTTGTTGATTACTCTATTTCAACCAGATAGGGCACCATTACATCCTTTGACTGCATAAATGGGACGCCATTTTATATGAGATTTAAATTTTAGGGTTGCATGAGATAAATAAGGTCTGTAGTGAAAGTAGTAAACACAAAAGAGGTTGAAGTATTCATGATAAAAACAGAAATAGTGAGAGATATTTTTACGACACTACGAAGTGTATTTTTGTGTTAGATGTTATATTACTGTATCTTTCCCTACAAAATTCAGATAGATGTATATTATATCAAAGTAAACGTATAAATATGGTAATTGAATGATGAAAAGCGTCTTGTTTAAAGCACAAAAAACATCCGAGTGGTGATTTTGTTTGTATTTACCTGAGCCTGAATACCGGGGAAGGTCGTCACTCCGTGCGTCCGGGGAATTTTGTCAAAGTCAGTCCACAGCGCGCCCCGGAATGGGGACAATACGTCTTCATGCAACATTCACGGACCCCTACCCTTACATTATTAGAATGAAGGACCTTATATAAACTATGAGATTCCTATCATCCTTTGAAATGCTATGAAATCCACCTACTCGTTGGCAGGTTCCTTAATTTCTGTATTCAATGGCTGTATATTATGCAGTAAGCTGATAGTTAATCTGTTCAGTCGCCACAAAGCACTACATAAGTGTTATCTGCGCTCTATTGTACTGAATGTTGCAGACAAACAGTGCTACGCTATATGTATTCACTGAGTATTATCTATTAATTAATGGATTAGGGACGACGCTGTTCAAGTGTTTCCTATGTAATATTGAATGTCGATTGTGTGATTTATGTACGTCGCCTCTGTTCAAGAATGATGATAGATGGATGATTGCAATGATGAGGTTAAGATATGTCTATATTCTAAAGTGAAGAATTAAAGGATAGGAGTGACTGATTCTTCTTCTTGATATGATTATAATACTAGGTATTTTAAAGAGAACTGCGTTAACCCCAAAATGACTTGACTTATCTTGGATGGCGTAGTGGTGTAAGCGGCCGCATCTCTGTTCATTCGTGTGACGAGTGTTGTGACTTCAATTCTCTTATGGGAAAACACTGCGTGATCAGCAAGCTATGGTGTCAGTCTGGGTGTTCTTAGTGACCGTGTATGATTGTTCCTAAAGTTAACTGCTAAACAAGATGTATTCCAAGTACGGTACTGGCCACCAGCAACAATTGAAATCATACGATGAGTAATTTCAATGAAAAGAATTTCATTTTAAAACAACTTTACACTTTTATTCTACGTGTTTCTTTTACCTATCTTCGAACCGCATTTGGAACGTAGCCATATGCAAGTACAGCAACAATGTCATACGACGACGCACACGACACGATGTTACAGCATACTAATAATAGCTATTAAGCTGAACTTTTCTCAACGAATAACAATTAAGCGATCCGTTTATGAGAATAGCATAATAGAGGATTTACTCCGTCGAAGGCGGCAGACGTTGGACGTTAAGTTTAGTTGTTTTCTCTTGGGAGCGCGCGCGGTAATGACTATGTTTGTGCTATGTTTCCCTTTGTCTACATAGTTTGCAGTCCGGCAGCAAGAATGCCAGTAATTTCTCGATTAAAAACCGTATGCATTCAAATTTTTTGTAAGGTTAGCATCGCATTGCATCAGTGCGATAGTGCGCTTTACTACCTTTTATGCAACCCTGATGTACCTATGGGTTATATAAAGTGTATAAAAAATCATTTGTATCGCTCATAAATAAATGGAAAATAAATTCCACTTAGTACGTAAATATATTGTAATAAGTTAACATGTAATGCTGTTTACAATAGACTTAGTTCGTTGAACGGTGATGATACACGTTTGACTTTAAGTTTAGTTGTTTTCTCTTGAGGGCACGTTCGGTAATGACTATGTTTGCGCTATGTTTCCCTTTGTCTACATAGTTTGCAGTCCGGTAGCGAGAATACCAGGAATATCTCGAGTTATGTCTGTGTATTGAAATCTTCTACAAATAATATAGAGGATGGATAAGTTAACATAAGACATTAACAGCCGGGTTCAATATTCGATTCATCCACTATTTTAGCTACTAGAAACATATTCTATATGGAACTTACGTCAAAATACTATCTCCGGTAGCCAAATCGATGGATAGATTGGATATTGAAACTGGCCGTAAATGCGTCAGGGCTACAGTTCTGACACCGCTTGCTACGACGTTATTTTTTATATCTCTAGGTGTAAGACCTCTTGGATCATATGTATTAGGTCCAACATAACTAATTACGCGAAGTAGGTAGCGTCAGTCCGTTAGTAGATACCAACGGACTGTAATCTAGAAGGTATCGGGTTTGAACCTACGGCGCGCACTTTGCGAAGTTATTATATGCGTATTAAATTGTTAATTATCGCTTGCCCCGTGCCTCGGGGAGTACGTTAGGCCGTAGGTCCCGGTTTTACGAAGAGCTTAGAACGTGTACTGGTAAACTAAACTGATACTGGTCTTTTAGACCAGGATCAGTTCAGATTAGTTTTAGCCAGGGAATATCGCTATCCCTTTGGGTTACGGAGGTCAGACGGCAGTCGCTCTGATGAAAAGCTAATGTCCTGTAATATCTGGGTGGACTAGTAAGTGCTCCCCGGGCTCGAAGGCAAAAGTCAATCGGAATAACGCTAGGACTGGAAAATAATAACAACAAGTAACACATTATATGAGTCGAAATTATGCGGAAACAAATTTGGCCAAAACATAATTATTTCAATTCAATTATTTTACAACTGTATACTTATTTACATTAAAACTATTATTTTAACATAAACTGCATCCCAAAAAACAATTATGACAAAGTTATTATTTAACGTCAGCACCCTGTTACTTTTACACGTATCTCTCATTTACACCTTGTATAGTAGCCTGGTTTGGAGTACGCTATTAATACCAATGTAGTCAGTGCTGACTTGCGAAAACTTACATTAACTATGAATTTTTATAGCACGCAAATGAAATGAAATGAAATGAATGAAATGAATATTTATTTCGTGTAAACTTTTTTAAAGTGCTTACGAAAAGTCAAATTAAAATTGTTCAGTTTATAAATCATTTATATTTTTGTGTTGAATTAGAGCAGCTCAATCCCAAGCATTTTTATCGCCTATATAATCAGTAATTTTATAATATGCTTTTAAACACAGTGTAGTTTTAACAATAATTTTGAATTTATTTATAGATAAATTTCTTATATTAAGAGGGAGCTTGTTATAAAAGCGTGTACACTGCCCCATAAAACAGCTACTTATTTTGTGGAGGCGGGTGCTATGAACTATAACATTATTCTTATGTCTAGTATTAACAGTGTGTAGATCACTTTTTTTACTAAATGTGTCAATGTTCTTGTGGACATATAACAGATTCTCGTATATATATTGCGAAGCAACAGTTAGAATGTCTATCTCACTGAGCTTTTCTCTTAGAGAAACACGAGGACCGGGGTTGTAAATACCGCTTATTGCTCTTTTCTGCAAAACGAATATTGTGTCAAGGTCTGCAGCATTCCCCCAGAGAAGAATCCCATAAGACATAATACTATGAAAGTAGCTGAAATTGACCATTCTAGCTGTTTCTATATGTGTGAGGCGTCTAATTGTCTTAACCGCATAAGCTGCAGAACTAAGTTTGCCCGAAAGTCTTTCTATATGCGGACCCCATTGAAGTTTGGAATCAAGCATAATACCTAGAAATAAGGTTGTCCCGACGGGCTCAATTCTGGTTTCCTTCAGTTGTACATTGGTTTCCATCTGTTTAACATTGGGCATGGAGAATTTTAAGAGTTTAGTTTTCTTATCATTGAGTAATAAATTATTTACATTAAACCAATAAACAACTTTAGAGAGTGCGTTGTTTACTTCGTCAAAATTACTCTGTTGTCTTTTAATATTAAAAATTAAAGAGGTGTCATTCGCGAACAACACAATCTCATGATTGTTCTTTACGTAATAGGGTAAATCGTTGATATAGATCAAAAATAGAAATGGTCCGAGTATTGAACCCTGCGGGACGCCCATTTTTAAGGCAGAACCTGGCGATGTCTTATCATTAATCTGAACCTTCTGGATTCTGTTGCCCAAATAAGAAACCAGGAAAATAAGAGCTTTGTTCCTAATGCCATAATGATATAATTTCCTGACCAGAGTATCATGATGTACACAATCAAAGATATACTTTTGAGTAACTCTACTTCTGCGTCAGTAGTTGAAGTAATTGATTTAAAAGCTCTTTCACACTGACATGTTAATGGCTGATTTTATCGCAATGCGTCAATACTTTATTGCGCCGTGGGTCTTTTCAGAATATAATCACCAATGGTATTTTATTGAATACTATTAATTAGTAGTTTATTCCGTCTTTAATTGTGGTTAATTAAAATTAAATTAGCCAATTAATATATTAAGTTAATGAATACGTTTCAGATTCAGATTCTTTATTTGTGTGATTTTGGGTGGGTAAAATGAGGTATATAATTCTGGGCAAATCCAGGGTTGAGAGCGAGTGGATATCCAAGCCAGCTGCCACAACTAGGACTCGATGCTGCGATACCCAGACGGGGCATCCCGTCATAGTTTGCAGCGCCGGGTCTTCGACTGGGTCGGGGTGGCTTCCACAGCGGTGTCTTGCCGGTCAATCCTGCACAATCACCAGTAAAAAAGAACATGGCTTGTCAGAATTTTCGCTAACCGGCGGTCGTCGTAACGTCAGTCCCTTAAAATGGTTGCAGTACAACCCTATCTCAGCGGACGGTGCGCCTGCCATCAGTCTGTCTAAAGAGTAATAAACTTTGGAATAACTCTTGAAAAATATTTAATTTCTTTTGTCCCTCATTATTGCGAGCACGCTCAAAGCATATTTGCTTTTTACTTGACATGCAATTGAAATTTTTTGTAGTTTTTCGTATTTTTAATACTAAGTATATAAAAAATTTGAATTTATTTTAACATAAGAATATGAAGATATCAGATCCATGTACTAAAAATACTTCAGACAATATTAGAAAAGTTGTTGAGATTCTTTTCATAGACAATGATCAAATTATACGTATAATTTGTAAAACAGTAAGCGATATCGTATGACTCAAAGCGTTTTAAGTATAAGACGCAAAAAGAGCAGATACGTAGTATTTCTGGATGGAATAATGTAATATTGTAAAAGTGTATGTAAATTAAAAAAATTAATTAAAAAAGATGAAGCTACAATGAGGAAATAGCGCAAAAGTATTGCCCGGTAACATTGCACCTGTGTACAAGAGTCTTTAATTGACTTCACCAAACACCGTTCGTGTAGCAATTTGTAGCAATGCTACGTGTCCGTAGCACAGAAAGAGCCGTAGCACTACATTGCTACGCCGTCTTGCACTACGCTGCATTAAATTTCTTTAACGAGTTTAACTTCATCTCATTCCATTAACACAACATTTTATAGTAAGGTTACATTGAAACGTTAGAGGTAGTTATTGCCAGCTCCATTTCGAATTAACTACAGCAACGAATTTCAGGATTGTGCTACAAAATGTCAAATAAAATTTTATGACGACCAGATTTAGCTCAACTAAAAGTTGGTAATCAATCATTTTACGGATTCGACTAGTCTGTAGTTTATGATGAGATATAATTTAACGTCGAGAAAGGGTAACGATCCGTCTACCTCCATTTCGAAAGTGAATCGGATGTTCGGATGTATGGAGCTCAATTTGTCTGCGAATTGTTTCGAACAATTCGCGACGTTTCGCTCGTCTTGCACCGAGCGTGGTCGCGGAGAGACTGATGAGAGCTTAGCGCCGTCTTGTGGAAGTGCGGGTTTCGGCACTTACCCTCACTTGGTCTTTATTTAAGTTCGCAATGTCGGTACTCCGACACACTACACTAATGACGTCTACACACTGTTGAGATTTATCACTGCGGCGGTGTTTACATTTGCTGATGACTGGATTCCAAGTAGCCGATAATCTATATATATCTATACTTCAGAGTACCGATCAGAATCGATCGAAGACTTAGGAAATTACTAGTTTCAGAACTATCAGAGACTGAAAAGAAAAACAAAAAGAACTAATTTAGTACCTTCCTACAGCAGATCCCACGTGAAACTTGAGAAAGCAGTTTGTGCACGTGAAAATCTTATAATATCTTCTAAGTCTTTAGAAACTACCAGACACAGGTTTATAATATGTATGTGCATATTTGTAACATTTTTCCAGCAGAAGATTGATCGTACTCTTTAGGGGATGGGACTCGATCCCATAATATGGAATGTATTGATTGATAGTCGAGGTGACGGATAAAATCATATTGCATAAAAAATTTAAGCAGTCCGAAATTTTAGTACCTTTAGTGTTGACATTTAGATTAGGCTTGTCATCTATAAAGTGTTATTATATTCGGTATCGTAAGAGACGATCAAAGGAAATACCCGCAGCAAGTAGTGTCTCTGCAAAGACTTTATGGAATTTTGCGGAAAACCCGGCCCTGTACCAACTGGTCTGCCTAGTGTGGTATAAGTAGGCAAAATTGGCCTATGGGCTAACAGTGCTATTGTAAAGGAATTGAAGAGAGATTAAAGACCAGCAGTGAAGATACTGTTCCAAAGATGGGAAAAGTCTTTCAAAATAAAAAAAAACAACTATGATATTACATTGTATAATACGTGGCTTCAAAAGACTGGGTTTTGTTGATTACTCTATTTCAACCAGATAGGGCACCATTACATCCTTTGACTGCATAAATGGGACGCCATTTTATATGAGATTTAAATTTTAGGGTTGCATGAGATAAATAAGGTCTGTAGTGAAAGTAGTAAACACAAAAGAGGTTGAAGTATTCATGATATATACAGAAATAGTGAGAGATATTTTTACGACACTACGAAGTGTATTTTTGTGTTAGATGTTATATTACTGTATCTTTCCCTACAAAATTCAGATAGATGTATATTATATCAAAGTAAACGTATAAATATGGTAATTGAATGATGAAAAGCGTCTTGTTTAAAGCACAAAAAACTTCCGAGTGGTGATTTTGTTCGTATTTACCTGAGCCTGAATACCGGGGAAGGTCGTCACTCCGTGCGTCCGGGGAATTTTGTCAAAGTCAGTCCACAGCGCGCCCCGGAATGGGGACAATACGTCTTCATGCAACATTCACGGACCCCTACCCTTACATTATTAGAATGAAGGACCTTATATAAACTATGAGATTCCTATCATCCTTTGAAATGCTATGAAATCCACCTACTCGTTGGCAGGTTCCTTAATTTCTGTATTCTATGGCTGTATATTATGCAGTAAGCTGATAGTTAATCTGTTCAGTCGCCACAAAGCACTACATAAGTGTTATCTGCGCTCTATTGTACTGAATGTTGCAGACAAACAGTGCAACGCTATATGTATTCACTGAGTATTATCTATTAATTAATGGATTAGGGACGACGCTGTTCAAGTGTTTCCTATGTAATATTGAATGTCGATTGTGTGATTTATGTACGTCGCCTCTGTTCAAGAATGATGATAGATGGATGATTGCAATGATGAGGTTAAGATATGTCTATATTCTAAAGTGAAGAATTAAAGGATAGGAGTGACTGATTCTTCTTCTTGATATGATTATAATACTAGGTATTTTAAAGAGAACTGCGTTAACCCCAAAATGACTTGACTTATCTTGGATGGCGTAGTGGTGTAAGCGGCCGCATCTCTGTTCATTCGTGTGACGAGTGTTGTGACTTCAATTCTCTTATGGGAAAACACTGCGTGATCAGCAAGCTATGGTGTCAGTCTGGGTGTTCTTAGTGACCGTGTATGATTGTTCCTAAAGTTAACTGCTAAACAAGATGTATTCCAAGTACGGTACTGGCCACCAGCAACAATTGAAATCATACGATGAGTAATTTCAATGAAAAGAATTTCATTTTAAAACAACTTTACACTTTTATTCTACGTGTTTCTTTTACCTATCTTCGAAGCGCATTTGGAACGTAGCCATATGCAAGTACAGCAACAATGTCATACGACGACGCACACGACACGATGTTACAGCATACTAATAATAGCTATTAAGCTGAACTTTTCTCAACGAATAACAATTAAGCGATCCGTTTATGAGAATAGCATAATAGAGGATTTACTCCGTCGAAGGCGGCAGACGTTGGACGTTAAGTTTAGTTGTTTTCTCTTGGGAGCGCGCGCGGTAATGACTATGTTTGTGCTATGTTTCCCTTTGTCTACATAGTTTGCAGTCCGGCAGCAAGAATGCCAGTAATTTCTCGATTAAAAACCGTATGCATTCAAATTTTTTGTAAGGTTAGCATCGCATTGCATCAGTGCGATAGTGCGCTTTACTACCTTTTATGCAACCCTGATGTACCTATGGGTTATATAAAGTGTATAAAAAATCATTTGTATCGCTCATAAATAAATGGAAAATAAATTCCACTTAGTACGTAAATATATTGTAATAAGTTAACATGTAATGCTGTTTACAATAGACTTGGTTCGTTGAACGGTGATGATACACGTTTGACTTTAAGTTTAGTTGTTTTCTCTTGAGGGCACGTTCGGTAATGACTATGTTTGCGCTATGTTTCCCTTTGTCTACATAGTTTGCAGTCCGGTAGCGAGAATACCAGGAATATCTCGAGTTATGTCTGTGTATTGAAATCTTCTACAAATAATATAGAGGATGGATAAGTTAACATAAGACATTAACAGCCGGGTTCAATATTCGATTCATCCACTATTTTAGCTACTAGAAACATATTCTATATGGAACTTACGTCAAAATACTATCTCCGGTAGCCAAATCGATGGATAGATTGGATATTGAAACTGGCCGTAAATGCGTCAGGGCTACAGTTCTGACACCGCTTGCTACGACGTTATTTTTTATATCTCTAGGTGTAAGACCTCTTGGATCATATGTATTAGGTCCAACATAACTAATTACGCGAAGTAGGTAGCGTCAGTCCGTTAGTAGATACCAACGGACTGTAATCTAGAAGGTATCGGGTTTGAACCTACGGCGCGCACTTTGCGAAGTTATTATATGCGTATTAAATTGTTAATTATCGCTTGCCCCGTGCCTCGGGGAGTACGTTAGGCCGTAGGTCCCGGTTTTACGAAGAGCTTAGAACGTGTACTGGTAAACTAAACTGATACTGGTCTTTTAGACCAGGATCAGTTCAGATTAGTTTTAGCCAGGGAATATCGCTATCCCTTTGGGTTACGGAGGTCAGACGGCAGTCGCTCTGATGAAAAGCTAATGTCCTGTAATATCTGGGTGGACTAGTAAGTGCTCCCCGGGCTCGAAGGCAAAAGTCAATCGGAATAACGCTAGGACTGGAAAATAATAACAACAAGTAACACATTATATGAGTCGAAATTATGCGGAAACAAATTTGGCCAAAACATAATTATTTCAATTCAATTATTTTACAACTGTATACTTATTTACATTAAAACTATTATTTTAACATAAACTGCATCCCAAAAAACAATTATGACAAAGTTATTATTTAACGTCAGCACCCTGTTACTTTTACACGTATCTCTCATTTACACCTTGTATAGTAGCCTGGTTTGGAGTACGCTATTAATACCAATGTAGTCAGTGCTGACTTGCGAAAACTTACATTAACTATGAATTTTTATAGCACGCAAATGAAATGAAATGAAATGAATGAAATGAATATTTATTTCGTGTAAACTTTTTTAAAGTGCTTACGAAAAGTCAAATTAAAATTGTTCAGTTTATAAATCATTTATATTTTTGTGTTGAATTAGAGCAGCTCAATCCCAAGCATTTTTATCGCCTATATAATCAGTAATTTTATAATATGCTTTTAAACACAGTGTAGTTTTAACAATAATTTTGAATTTATTTATAGATAAATTTCTTATATTAAGAGGGAGCTTGTTATAAAAGCGTGTACACTGCCCCATAAAACAGCTACTTATTTTGTGGAGGCGGGTGCTATGAACTATAACATTATTCTTATGTCTAGTATTAACAGTGTGTAGATCACTTTTTTTACTAAATGTGTCAATGTTCTTGTGGACATATAACAGATTCTCGTATATATATTGCGAAGCAACAGTTAGAATGTCTATCTCACTGAGCTTTTCTCTTAGAGAAACACGAGGACCGGGGTTGTAAATACCGCTTATTGCTCTTTTCTGCAAAACGAATATTGTGTCAAGGTCTGCAGCATTCCCCCAGAGAAGAATCCCATAAGACATAATACTATGAAAGTAGCTGAAATTGACCATTCTAGCTGTTTCTATATGTGTGAGGCGTCTAATTGTCTTAACCGCATAAGCTGCAGAACTAAGTTTGCCCGAAAGTCTTTCTATATGCGGACCCCATTGAAGTTTGGAATCAAGCATAATACCTAGAAATAAGGTTGTCCCGACGGGCTCAATTCTGGTTTCCTTCAGTTGTACATTGGTTTCCATCTGTTTAACATTGGGCATGGAGAATTTTAAGAGTTTAGTTTTCTTATCATTGAGTAATAAATTATTTACATTAAACCAATTAACAACTTTAGAGAGTGCGTTGTTTACTTCGTCAAAATTACTCTGTTGTCTTTTAATATTAAAAATTAAAGAGGTGTCATTCGCGAACAACACAATCTCATGATTGTTCTTTACGTAATAGGGTAAATCGTTGATATAGATCAAAAATAGAAATGGTCCGAGTATTGAACCCTGCGGGACGCCCATTTTTAAGGCAGAACCTGGCGATGTCTTATCATTAATCTGAACCTTCTGGATTCTGTTGCCCAAATAAGAAACCAGGAAAATAAGAGCTTTGTTCCTAATGCCATAATGATATAATTTCCTGACCAGAGTATCATGATGTACACAATCAAAGATATACTTTTGAGTAACTCTACTTCTGCGTCAGTAGTTGAAGTAGTTGATTTAAAAGCTCTTTCACACTGACATGTTAATGGCTGATTTTATCGCAATGCGTCAATACTTTATTGCGCCGTGGGTCTTTTCAGAATATAATCACCAATGGTATTTTATTGAATACTATTAATTAGTAGTTTATTCCGTCTTTAATTGTGGTTAATTAAAATTAAATTAGCCAATTAATATATTAAGTTAATGAATACGTTTCAGATTCAGATTCTTTATTTGTGTGATTTTGGGTGGGTAAAATGAGGTATATAATTCTGGGCAAATCCAGGGTTGAGAGCGAGTGGATATCCAAGCCAGCTGCCACAACTAGGACTCGATGCTGCGATACCCAGACGGGGCATCCCGTCATAGTTTGCAGCGCCGGGTCTTCGACTGGGTCGGGGTGGCTTCCACAGCGGTGTCTTGCCGGTCAATCCTGCACAATCACCAGTAAAAAAGAACATGGCTTGTCAGAATTTTCGCTAACCGGCGGTCGTCGTAACGTCAGTCCCTTAAAATGGTTGCAGTACAACCCTATCTCAGCGGACGGTGCGCCTGCCATCAGTCTGTCTAAAGAGTAATAAACTTTGGAATAACTCTTGAAAAATATTTAATTTCTTTTGTCCCTCATTATTGCGAGCACGCTCAAAGCATATTTGCTTTTTACTTGACATGCAATTGAAATTTTTTGTAGTTTTTCGTATTTTTAATACTAAGTATATAAAAAATTTGAATTTATTTTAACATAAGAATATGAAGATATCAGATCCATGTACTAAAAATACTTCAGACAATATTAGAAAAGTTGTTGAGATTCTTTTCATAGACAATGATCAAATTATACGTATAATTTGTAAAACAGTAAGCGATATCGTATGACTCAAAGCGTTTTAAGTATAAGACGCAAAAAGAGCAGATACGTAGTATTTCTGGATGGAATAATGTAATATTGTAAAAGTGTATGTAAATTGTTCTATAATAAAAAGATGAAGCTACAATGAGGAAATAGCGCAAAAGTATTGCCCGGTAACATTGCACCTGTGTGTGATTTATGTACGTCGCCTCTGTTCAAGAATGATGATAGATGGATGATTGCAATGATGAGGTTAAGATATGTCTATATTCTAAAGTGAAGAATTAAAGGATAGGAGTGACTGATTCTTCTTCTTGATATGATTATAATACTAGGTATTTTAAAGAGAACTGCGTTAACCCCAAAATGACTTGACTTATCTTGGATGGCGTAGTGGTGTAAGCGGCCGCATCTCTGTTCATTCGTGTGACGAGTGTTGTGACTTCAATTCTCTTATGGGAAAACACTGCGTGATCAGCAAGCTATGGTGTCAGTCTGGGTGTTCTTAGTGACCGTGTATGATTGTTCCTAAAGTTAACTGCTAAACAAGATGTATTCCAAGTACGGTACTGGCCACCAGCAACAATTGAAATCATACGATGAGTAATTTCAATGAAAAGAATTTCATTTTAAAACAACTTTACACTTTTATTCTACGTGTTTCTTTTACCTATCTTCGAAGCGCATTTGGAACGTAGCCATATGCAAGTACAGCAACAATGTCATACGACGACGCACACGACACGATGTTACAGCATACTAATAATAGCTATTAAGCTGAACTTTTCTCAACGAATAACAATTAAGCGATCCGTTTATGAGAATAGCATAATAGAGGATTTACTCCGTCGAAGGCGGCAGACGTTGGACGTTAAGTTTAGTTGTTTTCTCTTGGGAGCGCGCGCGGTAATGACTATGTTTGTGCTATGTTTCCCTTTGTCT
Source organism: Euclidia mi (assembly GCA_944739405.2). Taxonomy (NCBI): domain Eukaryota; kingdom Metazoa; phylum Arthropoda; class Insecta; order Lepidoptera; family Erebidae; genus Euclidia; species Euclidia mi. The sequence goes on along the minus strand of OX123186.2, from coordinate 53,672,577 downwards.
ACATAGTTTGCAGTCCGGCAGCAAGAATGCCAGTAATTTCTCGATTAAAAACCGTATGCATTCAAATTTTTTGTAAGGTTAGCATCGCATTGCATCAGTGCGATAGTGCGCTTTACTACCTTTTATGCAACCCTGATGTACCTATGGGTTATATAAAGTGTATAAAAAATCATTTGTATCGCTCATAAATAAATGGAAAATAAATTCCACTTAGTACGTAAATATATTGTAATAAGTTAACACGTAATGCTGTTTACAATAGACTTGGTTCGTTGAACGGTGATGATACACGTTTGACTTTAAGTTTAGTTGTTTTCTCTTGAGGGCACGTTCGGTAATGACTATGTTTGTGCTATGTTTCCCTTTGTCTACATAGTTTGCAGTCCGGTAGCGAGAATACCAGGAATATCTCAAGTCATGTCTGAGTATTGAAATCTTCAACAAATAATATAGAGGATGGATAAGTTAACATAAGACATTAACGGCCGGGTTCAATATTCGATTCATCCACTATTTTAGCTACTAGAAACATATTCTATATGGAACTTACGTCAAAATCTATCTCCGGTAGCCAAATTGATGTATAGATTGGATATTGAAACTGGCCGCAAATGCGTCAGGGCTACAGTTCTGACACCGCTTGCTACGACGTTATTTTTTATATCTCGAGGTGTAAGACCTCTTGGATACATATGTATTAGGTCCAACATAACTAATTACGCGAAGTAGGTAGCGTCAGTCTTGTGGAAATCCGTAAGTCCGTAAGTAGATACCATCGTCATCATCATCGCCCTAGCGTTATCCCGATTGCATCCAAGACTTACACGCCTTAGAGCCCCAGGTCCGCTTACTGGTCTAACCAGATATGACAGAATATCAACTTTTCCACAGAGCGACTGTTGTCTTACCTCCGCAACCCGAAGGGATAGCGATATTCCTTGGTTTAGACCAGTATCAGTTTATTTGAGGGTACTGACTCCCCGTAAGGACTGTCAAAGATGTTCATGACAGCTGGGACCGACGGTTTAACGTGCTTTCCGAGGCCCGGGGCAAGCGATAATTAACAATTTAATACGCACTTAAGTTCGAAAAGTCATTGGTGCGCTCCATGGATTCGAACCCGATACCCTCTGCCTGGCAGTCCTTAGATATCTCCACTAGGATATCGCTGCCTTTAGTAGATACCGACGGACTATAATCCAGAGGGTATCGGGTTTGAACCTACGGCGCGCACTTTTCGAAGTTATTAAATGCGTATTAAATTGTTAATTATCGCTTGCCCCGTGCCTCGGGGAGCACGTTAGGTCGTCGGTCCCGGATTTCACGAAGATCTTAGAACGTCATTACAGGGAGTCAGTAGGTACTCTCAAATAAACTGATACTGGTCTTTTAGACCAGGATCAGTTCAGATCAGTTTTAGCCAAGGAATATCACTATCCCTTTGGGTTACGGAGGTCAGACCGCAGTCGCTCTGTGGAAAAGCTGATATCCTGTAATATCTGGGTGGACTAGTAAGCGCACCCCGGGCTCGAAGGCAGAAATCAAACGGAATAACGCTAGGACTGAAAAATAATTGATTTATTATTTGTCGATTTTTAACAGCTGTGATCACATCTTCAGGAGGTACTAAGGCGCAACGGATACAAAAAAGAGATACCCCGTCGGAAGAGGAAGGACCGCAAATCTGAAGTAAGCAGAGTGCCGGCTTACATGCCTTATATCAAGGGAGTGACGGACAAAGATGGAACAGTACTACAGAAATACTCCATCAAGACTGTATATAGTCCCCTCTCCAAGGTAGCACACAATCTGCGTACCCCAAAGGACGTAATTCCTCTACAAACACCAGGCGTCTACAAGGTTGATTGCAGTTGTGGTAGTTCCTATATCGGACAGACTAAACGAACGATCGCTAAAAGGGTCAAAGAACATATCACAGCTGTCAAAAATCGACAAATTAATAAATCTGCCATAGCTGAGCATTTGCTGGAATCTGGACCAAACCACTGGATAGAATTACATCAACCACAAGTCTTATCCACCGATCGCCACTATTACTCCAGGATAGTACGTGAAGCGGTTGAAATAAAAAAACATAGAAATTTCAACCGGGAGGACGGATACAGACTATCGACCACTTGGAACCCAGTTATCAACAAATGCAAACAACGCCGCAGTAACACAACTCATCAGTGTGTAGACGTCATAAGTGTAGTGTGTCGAAGTACCGACAGTGCGGATAGAACTCAAAATATCAAAAATACAAAACAAGTGAGGGTAGCTGCCGAAACCCGCGCTTCACAAGGACAGCGCTGAGCTGACATCAGTCCCTCCGCGACCACAACCGTTGCAAGCCGGTAGAAACGTAGGAGAATAACAGAGGTATTTATGCCTTGAAATAAATAAATAATCGCGACTAAGACCCGCTAAATAATATTGTATGATGTTTACAAATCGCGAAAGTTTAAAATCGTTCAATGGTATTTTATTTAATAACATTAATTAGCAGTTTATTCAGTCTTTAATTGTGATAAATTTAAATTAAATTTGCCAATAATTTTACTTAGTTAATAAATACGATGTAAAATGAGGTATATGTTTTTATTATGCGAGAAATAAAATCGACACAAAACTATTAAACAATATGACACTTTAGCAAAGTGATACACCTTAATTTCTTACCTCCATTAGGTAGGAGTTTATGGTTTAGACCTATCGAAAATCATTGATAATTTTTTTAAACAACTTAAAATTATTCAAATAAATCTTGTGTAGCGAGAGACTTTAGCAATAATAATAATAATATTCTACCACATTCACACAACGCCATCTAGTCCCAAACTAAGCAGAGCTTGTACTATGGGTACTAGATAATGGATAAACATACATATATACTTTTTTTTTGTAAATACATACATATTATACATAGAAACACCCAGACCAAGACAAACATCCATGTTCATGCACACAAATGTTCGACTTGAGCGGGAATCGAACCCGCGACCTTCGGCGTGGCAGTCGCTTACACTCCCGCTGCGCCAACCGGTCGTCAATATTGAATCATCAACGAACACAAAGTATACCCAGACTCGAAACGATAAATTCTCACACAAAGTGTTGTCTCGAGTGGGGATCGAACCCACATTACTTGGCATAGGGCTAACCGATGATGCGAACGCTTAAATTACTACGTCATACGAAGTATAAAAGTAAATCTGGCGAAAAGTGGGTGTAGAAATACACCTCTGCCTACCTCTTCGGGGTTATAGGCGTGAGACTATGTATGTATGTATACGTGCAGTCAATTAATATTCGGTTTAACTATATTTCCGATTCCACGCGTGAATACCCAGAACGACAAGCCAAAGTATTAAGTAAAGAATGAAACGACTGCCTCGTTGGTCTCGCGGCATAAATGTGCGCGTGGGATCGGGAGATCCCGAGTTCGATTCCTGGGTCGGGCAGTGTTATTGGGTTTTTCTGTCACGAAATTCTCAGTAGCAGCACGGAGTCTGGAAATGTGCCCGGTACGGCAATAGGCTCGCCCCTTATTACGTGGGACTAAAGTATATCTGGCGAAAAGTGGGTGTAGAAATACACCTCTGCCTACCCCTTCGGGGATAAAAGGCGTGACGATATGTATGTATGTATGTATGAAACGAATTTGAAATTATATCTGTGAATATTTGCATGAGGAATGCGACTCGTTCAGTCGAGCTCATTCGTGCATAGATCGCGAGGAATTTTGTCAAAGTCCGCCCGCACCGTGTGTCGCCGAGTTTCTTCAGATATTGTACAGTGGGACAATACGTGTGCTGTAACACCACATTCCTGTTTTAATAATATCATACTATCCACTGTAACAATAGATATTTTAGAGACGCAATACTAGGGAACGTTCACATTTGATATTGAAATGATATGCTTAGCTACGATATTGCCAGTAGTTATAAATTCGACCGCTGCGCGTCTGTATCAGCGGAATGGAGAAATATGTGTGTACCATCAACAAAACAAAGCAAACTATGCTGCTAAATATGGGTTTCGCTTATTTTACTATTGTTAATGTGTGGTACAGTATTTTATATTAGGTTAGTGCGCTTTAGACATTTATTAGGGTAGTACAATAATTAAGTATACATTTTTCATGTTGACCATGATTGCTTTTTGTATCAGTTTTAAATTATTAATCAGCATAATATTTTGTCACTTAAACAAAGTTTACGTAAACAAGTATATAGACTGTACCTTCTTTAGTAAGTAGTAAATAGAAAAATTAATACTTTGTTCTACTTGGGAACCCAATCAGAGTCGATTTTAAACTTTCGCGATTTGTATACATCATACAAAATAATTTAGCGGGGCTTAATCGCGTTAACTTAACCTATTTATGGTATAAATTCCTATTTGTTTCCGACGTTTCACGTGTCTTGCACCGAGCGTGGTCGCGGAGAGACTGATGAGAGCTCAGCGCCGTCTTGTGGAAGTGCGGGTTTCGGCACTTACCCTCACTTGGTCTTTATTTAAGTTCGCAATGTCGGTACTCCGACACACTACACTAATGTTGTCTACACACTGTTGAGATTTATCACTGCGGCGGTGTTTACATTTGCTGATGACTGGATTCCAAGTAGCCGATAATCTATATATATCTTAACTTCAGAGTACCAATCAGAGTCGATTGAAGACTTAGGAAATAACTAGTTTCAGAACTATCAGAGACTGAAAAGAAAAACAAAAAGAACTAATTTAGTACCTTCCTACAGCAGATCCCACGTGAAACTTCAGAAAGAAGTTTGTGCACATGAAAATCTTATAATATCATCTAAGTCTTTAGAAACAACCAGACACAGGTTTATAATATGTTTGTAGATATTCGTTACATTTTTCCCAGCAGAAGATTGATCGTACTCTTTAGGGGATGGGACTCGATCCCATAATATGGAATGTATTGATTGATAGTCGAGGTGACGGATAAAATCATATTGCATAAAAGATTTAAGCAGTCCGAAGTTTTTGTAGGTACTCTTAGTGTTGACATTTAGATCAGGTTTGTCATCTATAAAGTGTTATTATATTCGGTATCGTAAGAGACGACCAAAGTTCATATACTCAGCAAGTAGTGTCGTGCAAAGAGTTTATGGAATTTTGCGGAAAACCCGGCCCTGTACCAACTGGTCTGCCCAGTGTGGTATAAGTAGGCCAAATTGTCCTATTGGTTCATAGTGCTACTGTAAAGGAAATGAAGAGAGATTAAAGACCAGCAGTGAAGATACTGTTGCAAAGATGGGAAAAGTCTTTCAAAATAGAAAAATCAACTAGGTATGACATTACATTGTATATAATATGTGGCTTCAAAAGACGGGGTTGTTGTTGATTACTCTAGTTCAACCAGATAGGGCACCATTACATCCTTTGACTGCATAAATGGGACGCCATTTTGTATAAGATTAAAATTTTAGGGTTGCATTAGATATATAAGGTCTGTAGTGAAAGTAGTAAACACAAAAGAGGTTGAAGTATTCATGATAAAAACAGAAACAGAGATATTTTTACGACACTGCGAAGTGTATTTTTGTGTTAGATGTTACATTGCTGTATCTTTCCCTACAAAATTCAGATAGATGTATATTGTATCACAGTAAACGTATAAAAATGGTAATTGAATGATGAAAAGCGTTTTGTTTAAAGCACAAAAAACATCCGAGTGGTGATTTTTTTCGTATTTACCTGAGCCTGAATACCGGGGAAGGTCGTCACTCCGTGCGTCCGGAGAATTTTGTCAAAGTGAGTCCACAGCGCGCCCCGGAATGGGTACAATACGTCTTCATGCAACATTCACGGACCCCTACCCTTACATTATTAGAATGAATGACCTTATATTAACTATGAGATTCCTATCATCCTTTGAAATGCTATGAAATCCACCTAATCGTTAGAAGGTTCCTTAATTTCTGTATTCAATGGCTGTATATTATGCAGTAAGCAGATAGTTAATCAGTTCAGTCGCCACAAAGCATTACATAAGTGTTATCTGCGCTCTATTGTACTGAATGTTGCAGACAAACAGTGCAACGCTATATGTATTCACTGAGTATTATCTATTAATTAATGGGCTAGAGATGACGCTGTTTAAGTGTTTCCTATGTTATATTGAATGTCGATTGTGTGATTTATATACGTCGCCTCTATTTAAGAATGATGATAGATGGATGATTGCAATGATAAGGTTAAGATATGTCTATATTCTAAAGTGAAGAATAAAAGGATAGGAGTGACTGGTTCTTCTTCTAGATATGATTATCATTCTAGGTATTTTTAAAGAGAACTCTCATGTTTACCCCAAAATGACTTGACTTATCTTGGATGGCGTAGTGGTGTAAGCGGCCGCATCTCTGTTCATTCGTGTGACGAGTGTTGTGACTTCAATTCTCTTATGGGAAAACACTGCGTGATTAGCAAGCTATGGTGTCAGGCTGGGTGTTGTTAGTGACCGTGTATGATTGTTCCTAAAGTTACCTGCGAGACACGAGTATTCCAAGTACGGTATTGGCCACCAGCAACAATTGAAATCATACGATGAGTTATTTCAATGAAAATAATTTCATTTTAAAACAACTTTACAATTTTATTCTACGTGTTTCTTTTAACTATTTTCGAAGCGCATTTGGAACGTAGCCATAAGCAAGTACAGCAACAATGTCATACGACGACGCACATGACACAACGTTACAGCATACTAATAATAGCTATTAAGCGGAACTTTTCTCAACGAATAACAATTAAGCGATCCATTTATGAGAATAACATAATAGAGGATTTACTCCGTCGAAGGCGGCAGACGTTGGACGTTAAGTTTTGTTGTTTTCTCTTGGGAGCGCGCGCGGTAATAACTATGTTTGTGCTATGTTTCCCTTTGTCTACATAGTTTGCAGTCCGGCAGCGAGAATGCCAGAAATTTCTCCATTAAAAACTGTATGTATTCAAATTTTTTGTAAGGTTAGGATCGCATCGCATCAATGCGATAGTGCGCTTTACTACCTTTTATGCAACCCTGATGTACCTATGGGTTATATAAAGTGTAAATAAGATCATTTGTATCGCTCATAAGTAAATGGAAAATAAATTCCACTTGTACGTAAAGATAGATAGTTTATAATAGATTTAGGTCGTCGAACGACGACGGCAGACGTTGTATGTTAAGTTTAGTTGTTTTCTCTTGACGGCGCGTTCGGTAATGACTATGTTTTGCTTTGTCTACATAGATTGCAGTCCGGTAGCGAGAATACCAGGAATATCTCGAGTCATGTCTGTGTATTGAATTCTTCAACAAATAATAAATAGGATGGATAAGTTAACATAAGACATTATATTCAATTTATCCACTATTTTATCTACTAGATACATATTTTATATATGGAACTTACTCAAAAATCTATCTCCGGTAGCCAAATCGATGGATAGGTTGGATATTGAAACTGGCCGCAAATGCATCAGGGCTACAGTTCTGACACCGCTTGCTACGACGTTATTTTTTATATCTCTAGGTGTAAGACCTCTTGGATACATATGTATTAGGTCCAACATAACTAATTACGCGAAGTAGATAGCGTCAGTCTTGTGGAAATCCGTTAGTCCGTTAGTAGATACCATCATCATCACCATCATCGCCCTAGCGTTATCCTGGTTGCATCCAAGACTTACACGCCTTAGAGCCCGAGGTCCGCTTACTGGTCTAACCAGATATGACAGAATATCAACTTTTCCACAGAGCGACTGTTGTCTGACCTCCGCAACCCGAAGGGATAGCGATATTCCTTGGTTTAGACCAGTATCAGTTTATTTGAGGGAACTGACTCCTCGTAAGGACTGTCAAAGATCTTCATGACAGCCGGGACCGACGGTTTGACGTGCTTTCCGAGGCACGGGGCAAGCGATAATTAACAATTTAATACGCACTTAACTTCGATAAGTCATTGGTGCGCGCCATGGATTCGAACCCGATACCCTCTGCCTGGCAGTCCTTTGGTATCTCCACTAGGCTATCGCTGCCTTTAGTAGATACCGACGGACTATAATCCAGAGGGTATCGGGTTTGAACCTACGGCGCGGACTTTTTGAAGTTGTGTCGTTATGGGGAGTCAGTAGGTACTCTCAAATAAAATTATACTTGTCTTTAGACCAGGATCAGTTCAGATCAGTTTTAGCCAAGGAATATCACTATCCTTTTGGGTTACGGAGGTCAGACGGCAGTCGCGCTGTGGAAAAGCTGATATCCTGTAATATCAGGGTGGACTAGTAAGCGCACCCCGGGCTCGAAGGCAAAAGTCAATCGGAATAACGCTAGGACTGAAAAATAATAACAACAAGTAACACATTATGTAAATCGAAATTATGCGGAAACAAATTTGGCCAAAAGATAATTATTTCAATTCAATTATTTTAAAACTGTATACTTATTTACATTTAAACTATAATTTCAATATAAACTGCATGCCAAAAAACAATCATGACAAAGTTATTATTAAACATCAGCACCCTGTTACTTTTACATGTATCTCTCATTTACACATTGTATAGTAGCCTGGTTTGGAGTACGCTATTAATACCAATGTAGTCAGTGCTGACTTGCGAAAACTTACATTAACTATGAATTTTTATAGCACGCAGTTAATTTAAAAGCTCTTTCACACTGACATGTTAATGGCTGATTTTATCGCAATGCGTCAATACTTTATTGCGCCGTGGGTCTTTTCAGAATATAATCACCAATGGTATTTTATTTAATAACATTAATTAGTAGTTTATTCCGTCTTTAATTGTGGTTAATTAAAATTAAATTAGCCAATTAATTTATTTAGTTAATAAATACGATTCAGATTTGTGTAATTTTGGGTGGGTAAAATGAGGTATATTATTCTGGGCAAAACCAGGGTTGAGAGCGAGTGGATATCCAAGCCAGCTGCCGCGACTGGGACTCGATGCTGCGATACCCAGACGGGGCATCCCGTCATAGTTTGCAGCGCCGGGTCTGCGACTGGGTCGGGGCGGCTTCCACAGCAGTGTCTTGCCGGTCAATCCTGCACAATAACCGGTAAAAAAGACCATGGCTTGTCAGAATTTTCGCTAACCGGCAGTCGTCGTAACGTCAGTACCTTATAATGGTTGCAGCACAACCCTATCTCAGCGGACGGTGCGCCTGCCATCAGTCTGTCTAAAGAGTAATAAACTTTGGAATAACTCTTGAAAAATATTTAATTTCTTTTGTCCCTCATTATTGCGAGCACGCTCAAAGCATATTTGCTTTTTACTTGACATGCAATTAAAATTTTGTTTTTCGTAGTTTTAATACTAAGTATATGAAAATTTTGAATTTATTTAACATAAGAATATAAAGATATCAGACCCATGTACTAAAAATACTTCAGACAATATTAGAAAAGTTGTTGAGATTCTTTTCATAGACAATTATCAAATTATACGTATAATTTGTAAAGCAGTAAGCGATATCGTATGACTCAAAGCGTTTTAAGTATAACACGCAAAAAAAGCAGATAGGTAGTATTTCTGGATGGAATAATGTAATATTGTAAAAGTGTATGTAAATTGTTCTATAATAAAAAGATGAAGCTACAATGAGGAAATAGCGCAAAAGTAATGCCCGGTAACATTGCACCTGTGTACAAGAGTCTTTAATTGACTTCACCAAACACCGTTCGTGTAGCAATTTGTAGCAATGCTACGTGTCCGTAGCACAGAAAGAGCCGTAGCACTACATTGCTACGCCGTCTTGCACTACGCTGCATTAAATTTCTTTAACGAGTTTAACTTCATCTCATTCCATTAACACAACATTTTATAGTTAGGTTACATTGAAACGTTAGAGGTAGTTATTTCCAGCTCCATTTCGAATTAACTACAGCAACGAATTTCAGGATTGTGCTACAAAATGTCAATCAATCATTTTACGGATTCAACCAGTCTGTAGTTTATGATGAGATATAAATACAGGCTTACGCAGTTAAGGTCATAACTTTATTTATATAATTTTTCATCGAATGGAAATATCAAGTCCATTAGGTACGTAATTTCATAATATGTTGAAAATATTTTATATTATGTAATCAGGAAAAATATGTCTCGGGAATAATTATACGAAAAATGTGTGTACTTTATTAGGTATATTAATTAATTTATATACTCTTGGCGTAATGAACGTGTATATTAACGCGTTTAATTTTACAATGTAATTAAAGCGCGGAGTCACTCGTTACTGACTAGAAAGCGAAACCTTTTAAAAATAAACCAATATATTATAGACATAGGTAAAATATGATTACATCAAAGAGAGACTTGGTGTCGATAACCTTTAACTTTGTAGTATAGATATCGCAGGCAATGCATTGCATATTTATGTTTCACTTACTTCAGACTGAATATTATATTTCACATCGTTTTACTTAGACGAATGATAGTGACAGTACCTATCACTGCTTGAATGGCTATCTTTTTGCTGCATGTTTGTCGTACGGCAGCGCTTTGGCATCAAAGGACTGTATTGAAAGCTCAATGTTACTATTTGTTTCGTTTAGGCAAGCAGAGTACTTCACTACTCTCTTTGTGGCCCAATTTCATGTTTTATATGCAAATGTTTTCGTCTCTAATGCTTTAATGACTAGACAGGATAACTCGTTGCTATAAAATTTAGTACACAGTTCAATCGAACATCTAAAAGTAATGAGAAGCGAGCAAAATTGCGACTTTAGCCAGTTAATAATAATTAATTGACTGCATGTATGGCGTGGCACGTTAAGCGGCGGACACTGCGCCGACTGCTCTGGTTGGATGCTCTCACAGGACAACACTCGGTTACTTTGTATATTTGTAAAGCCCTCTGCGATACAAGACTTTTTCCTGGTGCGGGCGTTACCTTTTGAAAGCAGCTATGAAATAAGTTTAACGTAGGTATGAATATTAAAAAAAATATTATTACGCTTTAATAAATAAGCTTATCAGAAAATATCAACTAGGTGACTAGATTTTGCCAAGTGAACTACCAAACACTATAAAATTCATACAGACCATCTTAAATATCTATGTTTGATGTATTGATCAAATATAGTGTAATATTGGTCAACGTTTGTACGGTATCAAACGCTTTCGGTGTGGTATTTATAAAACCCGTTATTTTTGGTTACTGTGAACACTAATCAATCAAACACCCGGCTGAACATGATTTCCATAGCCGACCGCTTAGCATTCACATCGATGTGGTGTAGGTAGAATATATAGAACAACGATATACGTATGTGTATACATACATATGTAGCATAGGTTTAGGTTAAGCTATGCTTATAAACATTATATAGTTTAATAGTATTTTGATATTTAATGTAATTATCGCTCGCTTAAAAATGTGCCCGGTATATGGCAATAGGCTCGCCCCCTATTACATTGGGACCGAAACATATCTGGCGAAGTGTGGGTGTGTAATACACCTCTGCCTACCCCTTCGGGGATAAAAGGCGTGAAGATATGTATGTATATTTAATGTAGCCTTGTTTATGAAATTTCTATGTGCACTAATCGTTAGATAAATATTTTGTTTTCGTAAAAGAATTGACAAAATACTTTTAATAAAATGTCAACTGGTCGTTTTATACGCTAATTTTGACCTTAGTAGGATGCTTTTCCAGATTATTTTGTATAAAAAGATATGTTTCCAAATGTTCGGCCTCCAAGTCATTACCAATATACCTAGATAATTGATTGTAGGTGAAAACATGGTAGAACAACAAGTAACTTCTAAAAATCAGCTATTACTGTTTTTTTTAAACCACTGAACGTTCAACAGTGAAATACTGTACTCAGCATCATTCGCTCATGTAGATTCTGCAGAATTGTTTCATCAAAATAATAGCGTGGTCGCATGATTAATCATACTAATTACATGGCACTACAAATTAAAAGGCGCGACATTTTAATTTATTATGATTATCATGACTTAATATGGCCACTATAAGCTTATGTTTATGATAATTTATTACTTGTGCTTTACCTTATTCAAGTGTATTAGATGAAAAGGTAAATCAACATATATTTGACCTAAATTTGTGTTTATACAATATGACATGGCAGTATAAAGATATTATTTTATATTTTGACATAAATAAATTCATTAATAAATATAATTACACATTGACCAAAGATACTATGTATCTTTCACTATTTTATAAACGACAAATTGCTAAATTATTAGCATATAATATACAATATGACACAGGTACATGCAGGGTATCCAAGAAAATGGTTTCTGTAAATAATTCTGTCTTTACCATTCCTTCTATTTTAAATACAGACACGAGTTCTTTAAACTTAAGAATAGGACAAAGGATAGACATTGTCAATTGAATGTAGCACATCAAAATATACAGGGTCTATCTGGCAAACATTTAGAATTAAGTTTATACTTAGAAAGCCACAATATTAAAATTATGTGCATAACGGAGCATTGGTTAAAGGATTATCAAATTAAATTTTTAAATAACATGCATTACACTGTGCAAAGTGCTTTCACTAGGAGTCAAGCTATCCATGGTGGATCCTTGATACTAGTTTCAAATACCATACCATGTAAGGAGCGAAAGGACATAAGCACCTTGTCTGTAGAACGAACTATAGAAATGTCCTGCATTGAGCTGGAACAGTATATTGTTATATGTGTGTATCGCCCTCCTTTAAGTAACTTTAATGTGTTTGAGTCTACTATGGAAGACGCAATTGGTAAAATTAGGACCAATAAAAAAGGTATCATAGTTTGTGGTGATTTTAACATTAATTTATTAGATAGTTCACCAATGACTAGTAGGCTTTTAAACCTTTTTAAATCATTTAATTTGACAAATTTATTTTTTGAACCTACTAGAATAACAGCATCATCTTCCACTTGCCTTGACAATATATTTAGTAATCATACAGTATTACATAAATTAGTTACTACTGACTTAACTTCGGATCACTGTGGTCAATTGGCAGGTTTTTCATATATTCATGAAAAAGTCGTACATAAGGTGACAGTTAGGCCATTACCTAGGCGTAAATTTATTGAATTTAGGAACAAAATTTTAGTAGGTATTAATCCTGATATGATGGAGCTTAAATCACCTAATAAGATTTATGATACTATGTTTAATATAGTGCAAAACGAATTTAGAAGTACTTTTAAGACCAAGGAAAAAGTAATCAAGGAGTCTAGAGCATTTAGTGAGTGGGCTACTGTAGGTATTCACAAAAGCAGAGCAAGGATGTATGAGTTGTATGGTATGAAGAAATACAATTTTAATGCGAGCTTCACTGAGTATGTCAGAAATTATTCAAAAATATTTAAAAAGGTATGCAGTATAGCTAAGGCAGTATTCATTAGTGACAAAATTAGGAAGTCTTCTAATAAAGTTAAGGCCACCTGGCAAGCTATTAACGAAGCAACGGGCAAGACAACCTTAAGGAACACCAATGTTAACTTGCTAGATAATAATAAAATTATTAACAATAAAGAAGAAGTTGCACACACATTCAATAATTTTTTTGCTAGCATACCTATTACTACTACTAGAGGTCTAAACTCATCAGCTTCAGGTGCAGAAAATTTATTAGAATCAAGTGTACAAAAATGTGATGTAATATTTAAATTCAGCCCTATTAGTTCTACTGACATTATAAACACCTTTCAATCTCTAGAGTCTAAGAATACAGGTGATCTCTGGGGAATATCTGTTAAGATATTGAAAAGTATAATAGATATAGTAGCTCCTTATCTTAGTAACTTGTTTAATAAGTGTATAGAATCAGGCGATTTTCCAGATTTAATGAAACATAGTAAGATAATACCTCTGTTTAAATCCGGCAGTAAGACTGATCCTAGTAATTATAGGCCAATTTCAATACTACCTACTTTTAGTAAAATCTTTGAAAAGATCATACTCAAGCAACTTCTGAAACACTTTAATTTAAACAGCCTCCTTCATACAGAGCAATATGGTTTTACTAAGGGTCACTCGACGACGGATGCAGGAGTAGCGTTACTCAAACACGTCTACAATGCATGGGAGAAATCTCAGAATGCTATTGGTGTGTTTTGCGACCTTTCGAAAGCCTTCGATTGTGTCTGCCATGATACGCTCTTGTGCAAACTTAAACATTACGGCGTCCAGACTAAAGCATTGGATGTTATTAAGGCATATTTAAATAACAGAATCCAATGTGTCGAAATAAATGGCTCAAAATCCAGTGGTTTACCAGTACAATTGGAAGTGCCGCAGGGTAGTATCCTAGGGCCTTTCTTGTTTCTTGTGTACATTAATGATTTGCCATTTTACCTGAGAAACATTTGTGACGTGGTATTGTTTGCTGACGATACTTCATTGATATTTGAAGTAGATAGAAATAAGGAAAACTTTACCGAAATAAACAGTGCTCTTACTCAGGTGACTAAATGGTTTACTGTAAACAACTTAGTACTGAACGCCAAAAAAACCAAATGTGTTAAGTTTGCTTTGCCAAACGTCAGAAACCTTGGTACTAACATCGTTTTAAATGGTGATGTACTGGAAACAACTGAATCTACGTTGTTTCTAGGAATAACACTTGATTCAAAGTTGCAATGGGGCGCACACATTACATATCTGTCAGCGAAACTTAGTTCGGCTGCTTATGCCATTAAGAAGGTGCGTAGTTTAACAGATGTCGATACGGCTAGGCTAGTATATTTTGGCTATTTTCATAGTGTTATGTCATATAGCATATTACTATGGGGTAGAGCTGCTGATATCGAAAGTATTTTTATATTGCAAAAAAGAGCAGTTCGGGCCATTTACCAATTACGAACAAGAGTTTCGCTCAAGGAAAGATTTAAGGACATCGGTATTTTAACTGTAGCGTCTCAGTATATTTATGCCAGTGTTTTGCATGTGCGTAGGTATATAAATTCATATTCAAAGAATAGTGATATTCACTCTATTAATACAAGAAATAGACATAAATTATATGTTCCGTATTTCCGTTTGTGTAAAACTCATAATTCTTTTATAGGACAAAGTTTACGCATCTACAACAAGATACCGATATGTATTTTAGACTTGCCGTTTAGCGCATTTAAGACAACGATTAAAAATAACCTAATGCAAAAGGCTTATTACAATTTAAATGATTACCTTAATGACAAATGCGCTTGGCAATAATCTGTTTTAGTATTCACATAATGATTGGGTAAGTAGGTAGATAATATTAAAATTTTCATGACATGTAATTAAATATGATTCTATTCCCAATAAAATTATATAAGTAAATGATGTTTTTTGGAATCGCCATCACATCATTAGATGTCTTTCATGTCGTTAGATACTATTTATTTATTATGTTTAATTTTATTGTCTTGTACTCAATCAGTTGGATCGGTGGTTGTATTTCAAAAGGTATCACGTCAATTAAATATGGGTACTACATTTGCATTTCTTCACACGTTTTCACAAATTTATGCTATACTTAATGATCTGGAAAATGGAGGTAGTTCGCGTTCATGGTCAGTATACCAACAGATTGTTAATTTTATTACTGCTGGTTCGTATACCGTTGTCGTCATGCTCACTAAAATGTCATTTCTTGTGGTGGCGTCGTGTGTCGGGTCATCCCTGTCCCTCTAATATGGCGAGAGGGATGATGGCTGGCACATGCGTCATACTCGTGAACGGGTGCTACTTGCGATGACTGGTCGATGGCGGTCTTATGGGCTGGTATAATTTTTTATTTATATTTAACTTCATCATTTCCATCATGGTTCTGAACATTTGCGCGGATTGCCTGCATTGTTAGGTGCATAATGTAAGTGGATGCTCCTGCTTCACCATGTCTATGTTCAGGAGGCTAACTAAATGAACATCAAAATTTAACTTGATTATGCTTGAGTATCATGTAAAGTAAATATATACAAGTAACATAGAAGGTATAACAGTTGCAGCACCTTACAAAAGTTTAATTGTTATGTATTATTAAAAACCTGGCGATAAAAAAGAGTGACCGTGAGTTTTATTGCCCGTTCTTTCTCATGGTTCTACCTATTGCATTGCGAACGTGGCAGTAAATGTAAATGTAGAAGCATACAGTAATAATGTTTAAATTTGACGTTCATAAGTGTCACTTTGTGATCTAAATGAATAAAGGATTTTGAGTTTGAGTTTGAGTTTGAATATACACGTAATGATAAACACAAAAAAGGTTGAAAACGTAGTAAAACATAATTGCTGTACTTTATTAATTTACATACCTTTTACTTTAAAGTATGGGACTCGACGGCAAAAGCAGGACATACTACCAGACTACTAAAAGCTTTTTATTTTTTTTAGCGTTTAGACTGGATAATTTCAACCTTAGCTACAAAATTACAATTATGAAATGATTACCTTTGACTGGATAGACACGATTAGCATAGTGGCAAACCTCTACGCCGCCGCGGTGCAGCTTGACACTGCGTGTGACACACAAAACATTGTGTGATCCATAAATTGTTTTTTCGGGTCTAGGTATGCATTGTGCCTTGGTGTTGGTTGTATGTTTGTTAAGTCGCCCGCGACACAGATTTTATTCCTAGTGCGAGAGTTGTCATTTTGGAAGAAAAAAATACTAATTGGCATGTCACATTTTTGATGCAATTAAACATATATATTATACTATCAAAGTGTAGAAGTCCCGAAACTTAAAATACTAATGCAGTCATTTTTCAATCCAGATGGGTCATCTCTCAGTGGTGATACCACCAGACATCGCTGACGACGACGGTTCGGAGGCCAGTGCACCCGAGGGAGGCTCAGTGGAACTTCGCTGTACCGCCTCAGGAGTACCACCTCCTGCCATATCATGGAAACGGACTGGTGGACGGAATATCGTCTTCCGTGATGATAACGGGAAAGAAGTCAAAGGTGAGAGTAGAGAAAATTAATTGTAAATCACCTTTCGATTTTAATAACACTTATTTTGCACAAATATGAAACACTTGTGCGATGTGCATTTTTGGGTTTAAACAAAATTCAATATGCACAAATAAAACAATTGTGCATAATCAATTTTGATTCTGTAAATGATATAACATTATTTTAAGTTTATTTCATGGGTATACATCACGTAAACTATTTTAATGTATAGTTCTGTTGTCGCTGATGTTTATTCGGCCATCGATATTTGGTTGTAAGTTCAAGCGTAACTAAAACATCGGCAGAAACAGTCACTCCACTCCTAAACCTAACCTAAACACACTCCGTCAAGATCCATGAAATAAACTTAATATAGCGTATTCAAAGTGCGTCAGTTTAAAATCGCTTATTTGATTTAACTAGAAGTTTATTTAGCTATTAATTTAATGTACTTTACCTGAAAAAAAAAAAATAAACCGTTTAAATTATTCAGCTTAGTAAGTTTTAATTAAATACTGCCGAAACGTTGCTTTAATCAACTGCCAAAAACTTATTTTAGTCGTTAAAATTAATCTTGATATAAAAATATATAAGCTGCATATCTTTAGTTGCTAACCTAGATCATATATTGATTGCCTTATTTTTATTAAGAATTCATTACGATAGACATAATCCGCGCAATAATTATGCATTATTGCGCGGAATTTTGAATTAGTGTCTAAATGAATGAATGTAATAGTTTATTTTTACTATTTTTCAGTCTTATGATGATTATACCGTTTTTAATTTAAATTGTACACAATGTACCGATTTCTACTTTCATTTTGTTATTTTTTTACAAAATAAATTTTATTTTAATTTAAGTTTTTTATTTCATTATTTACCTTCTTGGCCAATTTCTATTTCTTCTTTTCTTTTGCACACCAGAGGAGTACACAAGTAATATCAAAATATCGCACTATTTCTGTACAAGCACAGATGTAACATCTGTTAGGCAGAACCCTGTAAAAATATGAAACACCGATAGTCAAGTGTGGTGAACAATAGGCTTCCACGCAGAGGGTTTGGAGATCTAACCCGCGGCGTGCGCCACATATTTTGGAAGTCATTTGTGTGTTAAATTGTTTCTCGTAGAGACCCTTTATCTATTTGTTGCACCTGTCTAGAAGATTCTTGATAGTTGTTCTCAGTAAAAAAGTAAAATAAATCTGGTTAGTCTAGACTAGGAAAGTGGGCTCCGGACTTCAGGTCAATACAACTGCCATAAAGCTAAGAAAATATTGCAGAAGATGGTTGAAGATAAATAATAAACTACCGAATCTAACCTGAATATATATATATATATTAGGTTGCGCTTGGTAACAAATTCAATATGTCACGGTCAAGAACAGTATACCTAAACCTTAGGTTTAAACTTTCAGTCGTGGTCTCCACGTCATCACCTTGTCATTGAAAGTAAGTTATTCTTACGCGACGGTAAGCAGTGTGACTATTTATTGTGTTCCCAGACCGAGATATATTTTCCTGTTCTAAACAACGATAAAGACAAAAAATTTATCATTAGGAGATTCTGCATTCAAAAATATATTTTTAAGACATAAAAAATATATTTTTAAATATATATTAGACATTATTTCCAGTGACTACATCGGCATATAGTTCTAAAATAAATGTACATTATACTTTAAATACAAGTAGTTTGGCAAATAAAGATACATTAACCGTGTTGGCGTAGCTTGAAGAATTTAGATATATGATGTGAATTCTTCCAATTGAGAGAGTTTTAATTTCTTGATAGGCATATATGCGACAGTGATTGATCGAAGGAATATTTTTATGGAGAAAAGCTGGAAAATAAAACCAGACTGGTAGTACGTATTACATTTCATTACTGGTTAAGTCCAGTACTAGCCTAAGAAGTTTTACAGACTCGTTTTAGTAGAAACGTTTTAAATTTAATAAAAGAATCAACGGTTATGCTCTACTAAATTATAAAAGCCAGTGCAGTATAATATCCTATTTTTCCATTTGTGTTGCAAACGTTTCGTATAAACACAATAATCTACTCATTTTTCAAAAGTAAAACGTCAATTTTCCGTTGAATTTTATTCGCATCAGTGAGAGCCGGCTAAGTGGTAAAAAAGAAACAAGACTAATTTTGCATTCAAAGCCC
This sequence comes from Euclidia mi, assembly GCA_944739405.2. Taxonomy (NCBI): domain Eukaryota; kingdom Metazoa; phylum Arthropoda; class Insecta; order Lepidoptera; family Erebidae; genus Euclidia; species Euclidia mi. Next base: position 53,653,443 of record OX123186.2, on the reverse strand, counting down.
GCCCGGAGCGGGCGCAGGTGCTAGCGCGGTTAAAACATTGGAGTTTTATAGGATTTATTAAGATATTGCGTTAAGATATTGGAAAGAAAATGCCAATTCGATATAAATGTAAGTACATCATGTTCACCAAATGACACCTGAATAATGATGCTATACGCCTGTTGTAATCGAATATTCATTAATTATTTATCAATTCGTATTTCATTACAAAATGAAGAAATTAGTCACGAGAGGCGGTCCCAGCCACGTTAAATATGAAACGCCTAGGTACTAAAATAGGCTGTTAAACTGATTTATTTTATACCCAAATAAATATTTTTTGTTCGATGTTTTAATTAAACCTATGATTCTGCACAATAAATCATTCTGTATAAAAATCACGTAATATTTAAATTCAATGAGAATCTTCTTTTGCACGATAAAAATTGGGGCCTGTCAACACGAAACAAAAGAAGGCGACGTCTGATGCTCTTGGCTGGGATTCATTTCCGCGGAAAAAACGTGTTCAAAGAACTCAATTACTACTTAAACAAAATATTACAGCAATCCGGGTTGCTGCCAGGAAATTAAACGAACGGCTTAGTGAAAACTGGCCTGACAAAAGGTTGTTATCTCTTATAGTTATAATGACATACCCTTTACGGCGCAGCCGAAACACTAGGTGAAAAGACAGGAGTTTAAAGCAATTATAGGGCTAGTCATTTTAACACATACCCACACTGTTGTATTTCTAATGGCTTGTAATCCCATGTTCTAATTTATACCTTAACATAAATGTATTAGGTACAAAATTGCCGGCCCCCTTGGCCTATTTAAAACCTTTTCGGTGCGGTGTTTTACGAATTTGACCCGTTTTATTTAAGCCATTAAGCGTAAACAAAAGACTGGCGGCCCTCAGTAAACGGAGGGTGGTTGTAATAGTTAACAGAGTGGTGGAGCCGGCTCTGCCTTTGTATTAATTGGACATGTTAAACACGCTTCACTAAATATGTAAGAATTGCCTTCGCACTGGCTATTCACGTTTTCCTTTTTCCATTTTTCTTGTTTTCCTCTCTTGCGGTGCTACGACTCAGAATGGTATTATTGAAAATTGTTGGCTTGTACATTAATAACGGTAAATCAATGATTGCGTAGAGATACAGGCCGTTAATTAACATTTTCTTTGTAAATGTCCACACAACAGTTTTGTCGCAGTCAAACAAAAAGAGAGTGTTGTTTTGAAAATCAATTATTTAAATCGCAAATGGGTATTTGTTGTTCGACTGTCATTCCATACAAAGCTTTTACAGTCCTAAAAACATTAATAAGCTTTCAAAAAAGGTTTTATTCCACGACTTTACGCCACCATACGATAAGTGTGCTCTGTGAGAGCGATCAATAATAATTAATGGAGCAGTTAAACTTTCGAATACAAATATCCATTTGTTAATTTAGTAACGTTATTAGCTACCCCCAATATCAGAGGAAACGAGGTTTAATATTTAGTTTATGTTCTTAAAAGGCTTAACAAAAGTGAATTCACAAGTTAAAAATAAAGAAAGGGAAATGATTAAAATATATTTTATTAACATATTTTTACTTTTTCATTTCATTTTTTTTTTTTTTTAACTATTTACATTTTCGCCCCATGCACAGCCCATTCAGAAAACGCACTCACCCCTATATTTCTTCATTTCAAAACAAGTAGTGAGAAACGGACTATAAAGTTTAATTTTTGATACATTTCATTTCCATTTCTCAACCGATCTTATCTACATACAGGGGGATGTGATACGATATGCACCTGTACCTATTTGGCTCCTCCGCCGTGGATTACTGACGTAACGCTTATTTATCTTTATTAACCATCGGTATCGGATAAAACGGTGCTATAGGGTGTTTTCGACACGTTTTAATGAAATTGACTACGTAATAGGGACGCCTCTCTTGCTAAAGATTTCAGCTCAATTCTTGTACGGGACAAATGTTATCATGCTTATTTTTTCGAGTCTGCTTTTGTTTATTTTTCATATTCCATCCATCTTTGTATATTTTTCCGTTCTAAAGTTTTTGCGGTTGCATGCAAGATTTTCACCTTGGAGCCTGGGATCCACTTGCTAGTCTAACCAAATATGACAGAATATTAGTTTTTAGGGTTCCGTACCTAAAAGGTAACGGGACCCTATTACTAAGCCTACACTATCTGTCTGTGCCAGGCTGTATCTCATAAACCGTGATAGCTAGAAAGCTGAAATTTTCACAAATAATGTATTTCGGTGGCCGCTATAACAACAAATACTAAAATTAAAAAAAAAAAATTTTAAGGGGGTCCCATACAATAAAAGTGTTTTTTTTTCGTATTTTTTGCTCAAAATTACTAACGGTAACAGGTAGACGCTTAAAATTTTCACAGAATATGTAGTTCTATTAATATAGAACTACGTTATTTATTTCGTATGGTAATCCTTTCGAAATAAATAATTAAATAACAAAAAGTAAATAATAAAGTGAGGCTCCCATACCACTAACGTAATTTTAAGCAATTTGTTACTCGATCTTAATAAACAGGTAGAAACTTAAAAAATATTTAAGTATACATACAACAAATGTGATCTTCTTTTATAGATCATGGTACGGAACCGTTCGTGCGCGAGTGCGATTCGCACTCGCAACTTTAAGTATACAAAAATGCGTTCAAGCATATGTTTTGTCAATTAATTGAAATGGATAAAATAAAATAAATTACAGTTTATAAGTGGTTTGCTTTACATCGACACGCAGTATTCAATTGCAGAACTTAGCTGTCGATACGCGATATTATTAACCTCACCGCTAGCCCGCGCGCCTTCACAGAAACATTAAATCAAAGTGAATTACATTACTAGCAACAATTCTATAATAATACACGATTATTCCGTTCTATCTAATATATTTTAACTGCGAAACGTCCACAATATTTGTCCCAAAACTCTTCAAAGCCGTGCGTGCTGGACTTATGATCTCACGTATGCCTCTGAAGGCCCGGCCAGCTTAAGTTAGAAGCCACCGCTAAGTATACTCCAATGATATACAAAAATAAAATGCTGAATCTTGCTCACTTATAAACGTGACATTTTGAAAAGCTGGTTACTTCTTCACGCAAAATCTAGTAACGAATTTTGATGAATATTTGCAGTAATATAGTTTATAATCATAATACCACTTGCACGAATTTTAAGCTATTTTTGTATCGATAACAGAAATCGGCAAAAAAAAAATGTAACAAATACAATTTAAAACAATAATAATATAAAAGCGAAGGTGTTAGTTACTGTTCCGGTAGGTTTAGCTGTAAGTCCAATTCAGAGACATAGGTATAGCTTCATTTGTATTATAACAGCTATACACAAACCAAACACCGGCTGGTATTAGCCCTGAAACTATTTAATATAATACAATGAATTACTGGCGTATTGAATAAGGAAACAATAGCTGAGATATAACCACAAATGAATACTATTGTTCGCAACATGTGGACGTGAAACGATAATAGCATCGTCATGAAGTAAGCGGCTATATCGGTATATGATTACTTATCTTGTCGCGAGAGCCCGCCTTGGTGCCTCTGACTTAATTAACTAGGCTCACTCACAATAAAACATTGCATTCGTGCCTCTGAAACAGTTTCGTGTGTTCACATTTCGTGTACATTTTGTGCTTGAGTTTTAAAGGCTCCAAATGTATCTTTGAAATGAATGTAAAAGCTAGTATTTATTTTAAACAAAATGTTTTGCTAATGGTGTTGTGCTTAATAAATATATTTTCTTTATTGCTCTGCCAGTCATAGGTATATTGACTCCTGATTATATTTCAAGCTGTGAAAGGGGTTTTAATCGAAAGACCTCAATAAGATTCTTCGAAAAAAAGGTACTAAATTGTAATTACAATACATAAGAAGATAAAATCTATTAGTTAAACACACTTCTTCAGTTAAGCTCAGCTCTTACTGAAGCTCTAAAGTTCTCAAAGAAAGAGAATTGTTCGTTCGATGATGTGTGAGTAGAGCACTCAAGATATCTTATGGGTTGAAATTTCGCCAAGCCGTTCCGAGCGGCTCCTGAAATTAAATGGAGAGGTGAGTTTCACTATAGAGGCGATAAATGGGACGTCTGTACCAATTAAATGCCAGGCGCGACCCAAGAAACCAGATGGTTTGTCACATAATCCTTCGACGGTACTGATTGCTTTTTTCGCAGAAAATCTGCCTCCTCGTCTTCTCATTTGTAAAACACACATGTAACTGACAGTCGGTGCGTACGTTGTATATTTGGAGGCGAAATTGTTGCCCAACAAATGCTGTCAATTAAAATATATTTAGTTGCAGAAAATTGTTGAGCTGAAGCGAAATCGGAAAACAATTAGTCGCCGAGCAATAATAACGTTGGAATTGCTGAATCAGGGCCGACGTCTGGAGTAACAAGTTGCCAACGACATGTCGCAACCGAACTTTATAACCCCTTAATAAAACACAATTTCATACAAACTCCCGCTTCAGATATTGTTCGCGTAACGTAGTAACAATATTTTATGTCTCCGTCCTGGATTTGGCGGAGGGGGTCGTGTGCCATAATAAAGTAATAAATTATTTCCATTTAAATTTAATTTGACAGCCATCATGAAATAGGGAATTGCTTTCGCAGTAATGTTTTGATTAAAGTGGTCTGCTGTGATTAGTGAAACGGAAACGGCAAACGTTTAATTAGGTGTTTATATAATCGTTCCGTAATTACATTGTACGGGTATAGACTGCCTGCGTAACATTCATCAGTATCGGGCTAACCTTTACCTAATTGTTTTGGGTCAACATTCAGTCTAAACTTCGAGGCTAATTACCAAATTAATTGTGTGACGTCCATACCCTTACTAGTGGACATCCTAATGACCGTCGGTTTGGCTATTTACTTTTTATACATAATGTATTCAGTCTCCAAAAGCTATTTTTTTCACAGTCCATTTCGATTCGCATAACAAAGGCTAGGTGCGCTTTAGCAGCGCTCAGCATGAAATAGAGAAGTCTCAGTATGTAAACACGATTTATCCGTCTAAAGCTAGCTGACCTCACTTTGTGGGAAGACTACTTAACCACGTTAAATTTTATACAAAGTCACCACTGCTATCTCAGGAACTTTAGGGTAAGCCAATAAGGCTCGGTTTGTGCGTCGTAAAGTTGCATTCAGTGCTACTTATAAAAGTGGCAATAACATTTTAGCAGTAATATTTTCAGACCTCTGAAATCGAGTAAAATCTTTTACTTCTTACTTAGGTAGTAAAGTAACATTCAACAAAATTAAATAAATGATATGAAAACGTTTGAAAATGAATTATTACTACAACCCGGTGGTGTAGCGGAAGGGTAACCGACTGCTACACCGAAGGTCGCGTATTCGATTCCCGCTTAAATCAAACATTTGTGTGCGTACACGATGAAATTCTATCCTCATTAATGCTAGTAGTACCAATAATATTTCTACAAATTGTGTAACAATAAATATAACGGTAACACACATTATAGTATATTATATTCACGTACTAACACGGCAGTTTTAAAATACAAATTGTTACGAAATCTCTGCGAAACGTATTCAGTTTCAAAATTGTTGTAATAAAAATGAACCGAGATTTTGCCGCTTTAGTAAATTTATTCATATAAGACACATTCGGCTTTATTCATAACTTGTGAAGTGCTAGTTTGTTTGATCTTCTGTATTACGTACGTGTTGAAGGCACGTAGACTGCAAAACGCGATACCAAAATGAAATATACAGAGCCAATGACCTATGAATTATAAACAGTACACGTTTTAGTCTAAACTAGACGCCCGCGGCTCCGTCTGCGTGAAATCAGTTATCAGAACAAAACGTAGACTTTGTGAAATTCTGAAGTATAAAACCAGAGAGTATAAATTATGTATCTATGACAGTTACACAATATTTATACATAAAAGCATTCAATTGTGATGCCTGCTCTCAAGCTACATACCAACAAAGTATCAGCAAAATCAGTCATAATACTCTTTTTAGTTTAGTTTTGTAATATTAGGACAGATTGCTTTTACTTGCCGTAATTTTCCAACATGAACTACCAATTATTTATCTGTGCATCTGTTACATAAACAGAAGTAAGTAAAGTATTATGAATAATGATTGATGTATTTATTTTCAGAAGTAATGATATGCTTACCAAACCAAATTGGATATTGATAGATTTACGTAGGAACATTTGGTTAGAGTATATAATGAACGAACATTGAACAGTATTTTTCAGATATTTTTATGTGAGTAACGACTTTTTCATTGGGAGAAGTACTGAGAGATAATTTGAAATGCTTTACTTTAACTTCCTACGCAAGATGAGGTAATTATACGTTTGTCATGTGTGTGTGTTTATCTAAGGCATCGGTGCTTCTAAACGCATGGACCGACTATGAGGCGTCTGTTTAGTTTGATAGCCGACGCGATTCCAATCGCTACAATTTATGAAGATTATGACAAGGGTTACTTAAAATATTCAATGTTATATTATTGTATCATAAATAAATTTTATTATTTTTGTTACACAGTGCTAGAGAGCTTTGTAGGCTCGACTCTGGCGCTGAAGGGGCTTCAACGGGCGGACATGGGGACGTATTTGTGCATCGCTGCGAATGGCATCCCGCCCACTAAGAGCCGCCGATACGAGGTCGCAGTGCTATGTATGTATTTTTATATAATATTTTGTATATTTTTCGCTTTGTTACATGTTATTGACTAGCTTTTACTAAAACACGTACATGTTTAACTCTAGACTGTATTTATTGGTAGATTAAAATTAGTTTACAAACATTTTTGTCATAACATATTTTTCTAGACTTACGCTCATGTAAGTTCGCCGGCTCATGGGACATGGGACTTTGGTCTTAGGAAAGGAAGAATAGCCAATTTGCTATTTAAGTAGGTAATTAGTAATTACTGTTGATGTGTCTCAACTATGCGAATTTAGCTTGTCATGACCGAATCTAGAAGCGCTGGAACTGTGCATTCTTTGATTCTAAAACAGTTTCATGTACACATTGTAGTAGTTTCATGTACACGTATTATTTATTTCATGACCACGGCTGGTGTAACTCATGCCAAAATTCCGACGCAAATTGCCTGTATTTTCAAATAGTTACGCGATATAGAGCCCTTAATATGTATTTTAAAAGCGGCGATAGCGTAATGGTGTACGTAACGGACTGCAAAGACGATGGTCTCGGGTTCGATCCCCAGGTACCCCGGGCACACACCTCTGACTCTTCGAAGTTATGTGTGCATTATAAATTAACTATCGCCCGCTCAATGATGTGCCCGGTAGATGGCAATAGGCTCGTCCCCTATTACATTAGGACCGAAACATAACTGGCTAAGTGTGGGTGTGTAACACACCTCTGCCTACCCCTTTGGGGATAAAAGGCGTGAAGTTATGTTAGTAAATATTTCTACTAACATTGAACAAGGTTCTACACAACACAACAAGGTGCTCAAACATTCCGACCAATTCCAATTATTACATTTACATTTATATAAAAATATATTCAAGTATTCTATTCAACAAAACTGAAAAAAGTATCTAACTTATCTGTTTACCAAAACTGCCTGACTTTAAAGGCTTGCGTTAAGTTAATTGAGTGGACTTAATTTCGGCCTAGTTAAACTTTGTTGATCATTTCTTTTATATGGGTAATTAGGTTTATTTAGATGCCTCGATTAGGTAATGTTTTAAATTTGTATTTCTAATGTTTTAAGACTAAAGCGGTATCGTTCCTTAGGATCTTTAGTTGTAGAATAGTTTTAAGAAGGGTTTGCGCTATATCTGTCTATTTAGTTAGAGGTCGCAATCGTGACGAAGCATAGCTCAATGCATTTATGTATTTGCTATGAAATTCTCAGTCACTGTTGGCAGTCTGCTAATCAAAATAAACTCGCCACCAAAATGTCTAGAATACATTGTGTGAGTGTTCACACAAGTGCACAAATCGAAAGATAAAAAGTATTTTGTAAACTCTTGCTGTTCGACAAAGAATTCAAATTTGACCTGAAAAGTAAGACGGCAAAAGGTTGAATGAAAGAACTGTAGTATAATTAGTAAAACTGGGCTAAATTGTTATTTGTTTGTGAAACTTTTGAGCCTTTATTTGTCTGCAGTCGAGCCGATCGTACGAGTGAGTAGTCCAGTCGTGTTGAGAGCAGCTGACATGCAAGTCACATTGCAGTGTTACGTGGAGGCTTCGCCGAAGTCGCTCAACACCTGGCAGCGGGGCAAGTCGCAAACTGGTAAGTTATAAAACTTGATGACATATTTCATTGCAATTTTGTTGGCAGGGGACATTGCACATATGGTTACATTAGTTACTACTTGCCGGCTGCTCAGTCAATGTTGGTAATCTTGGTGTATAGAAATTCCTGTGCGTCAGTAATACCAAAGCCTACTTAGAGGAGAGTAGAAAGCTTTTTTCGACCGGGTACGGGTAAAGCGCTTTAAATGAGCAGCAATGTGATTTTAGAGGGAGAAAATACCGACAGTGCGAGCTCTTAGATTGTCGGCCTTTAAACGTAATATTATTGTTTAATGTCAAAGACATGTATATTTGAAATTCACGACTTCAAATTTCTATATTTAACTTACACTTATACAAAAATATGAATATATCAACCCACACTCATAATGGTTAATTTCATATTCATGCTCGTGTTATCGAATATCAATTTAAACAAAAACAATCAGATTTGAAAGCATTGAAAGTGTTATTTAATTTAGCCATAACGCAATATAATGGTACATTTAGATACATACAAAATAATAGTGAAAATGTTGAAGCTTATGCAGCCATAAGTGATTGTTGAAAGCTACATTTTGGCACGCAGCCACAATTCTATGCGTGACACATTTAATTGTAATGACAGCATGACTAGTTTTTAAATTAAAAGCTCTTATAGAGAGTTTTAGTAACAGTCAACTGAAACGTAGGAAAATAAAAGAAACCTAGTGAGCTTCTTCAATTAAAAATAAATTAAGTAATTTAGAGTCTGTTGATGTGCCCGGTAACGGCAATAGGCTCGCCCCCTATTACATGGGAATATTACACCTCTGCCTACCTCTTCGGGGATACAGGCGTGAGTCTATAAATAAATAAATAAAATATTTTACAGTACCTATGAATATTTCCTATCATGCTAGAATAATGTCGCGTCATGCCACATTTAGAAACTGAGCTGCATTACAAAAGGCATACAGACAATAAATTATGTTAGGGTGAATAAAATGTAATCATTTGCAAAATAATAAACGCTTATTCTTTGAAAGAATTTACCTAGCAAATTAAGATAATCAAGAAACTAAAACATTTATAATCTTAAGTAATCTGTATTTACATTTTGTTTTATATTCCTTCTTCTTTGTTATTAGGTGGCAAGCTGCTCAACAGTTCTAAATACGTGATATCCGAAGACTTTCTGAATGAGTACGCTTTGCGAATGAACCTGACTATTAACCGACTAAAGAAAGGGGACTTCGGTGAATATACATGCTCTGCAGCCAACGCGTACGGCAGAGCTGAGGGCATTATTACTTTGAAAGGTGAATATTTTCTTATTTTCTATATTTTAGAAAATAATTTTGTGACATACATAATTATCATACAATTTTATTGAAACGGGTTATTCGCGATATTTAATTAATTTAAGGTATAAATACCTCTGTTTTACCGACGTTTCGGCCGTCTTACAACAGCCATGGTTGCGGCGAGAGGGATGTCATTTCAGTATATTTCAATAAAATTGTATGATGCGAAAGTTTAAAATCGATTAATACATAATTATGTTCTGTACCTATTATAATATCCGTGTGGTGACGGATTAAGAATACGGAATGTCACCACCCCATATCATCCCATGGGTGTCGTAAGAGCCGACAGAGGGAGTATATTATGCAGAGAACAGCACTGTAAGAGAAAGAAAACTTGTTACAAACCCTATACCAACCCGTTTGGCCAGCGTGGTATAGTAGGCCAATTCCTCCTTTCAAAGGAGAGGCCTAGTCCAGCAGTGGACTGTTAAAGGCTGATGATTATGATAATATCCCGAAGACCAGACTAAAGGAAATATATTTTTAAAAGCAATTTTTAAAACTAATGAATATTCTCTGTTCTTCAACAGAAACGCCGCAGCGCACCACCACTACGACCACAACAACAACGACCACTACGACTACGACCCCACGACCGACTACGACCACTTTGGGCACCACGCGGCAGCCCAAACGCTACCCCAAGAAGCAACAAGACCGCACCAGCCAAAACGCACTCGACTCCGACATGCGCCAGGCTGATCTCAACAACGCCTTCAACTTCTACAACACCGCCTTCAATCCACTCAACAACACACAACATCACAATGAATACCAAAGAACCGAGAAACAAAAAGTACGACCCACTCCCGGACTCACACGGCACTATGTCGTATACAGCGAAGCCAATAAAATTTTCAATCACGCATTTCTACCAATCATTATCATTATAAAAATCATTGTATAGAAAGAAATTAGATTTCTGATTTATTTTTAAAATTAGCGTTAACATGTAGTGATAAAAACATGGCTGTTGAATTTTATATTTATAAGGTACGTATTTTGAGGTTGTTGTAAACGTTTTAGTGAATCTCGATGTTAATATTGTTATGTAAAAAGCATTATCGGTGGCACTTAATGAATAAAAATAATTAGTTTCAGCCTTAAATGTAAATGGAGACAATAAAATACGAACCCCGACGTAAGAATAAGGCTCGAACATTCTTATCTTTTCTGGTATTGCTGTTAAAATATTACGTAATAACAATCGAAATTTTTAATAATATCATTATTATCATATCAAAAAGGTGAGTATTTATAAAAAATGAAATTTAAATTCGATAGACTTGTAATGGATTAAACATGTATAATGAAATTTTAGAAGCTCCGTTTAGCTAACATTTTATTATTCTCGTATTATTATTCTATACAATTATAATTATACAGTAATTATTTCATAATAGATTAAGGAAGTAACTATTATATATGAAATATGATAATAATTATGCTAGTGCGTATTAAGACTATTAAGTTTGTATGTAACAATACTATTGTGAAGACTATAGCCTGTAGTTTAAATATAGAGTAAAACGTTATTAATAGTCAGGTTTTAATTTATTATTTTGTATTATTTTCTGTTTTTATCATGACAGTATCTGTTTTGGTACCGTTGACAACGAAAATCAATGACCAATGTTACAATTACATTCCTTACAAAAATATGTTAATTTAACCTCAGGTAATGTTCATCTTAATATAATTATATTTAGATATTTTTAATACTATACATATAACAGTAAACTTTACATATTATGACAAGTATACTAGACAAAACATGTTTTTTTAGAAATAATATAATACACTTGTCTTCATTGTTAGTATCAAATGAGAAGAGAACTGTCATCATCTGAAATAATGTAGAAATAATTTTACATTTTTAAAGAATAAATGATGCTACATTTAAACGTGTCTATAGGAAACATAACTCTTCAACATTTAATATTATTTTATTCGTTTTAAAGCATGTTTTAAATATAACACAATGCATGATGATTGAAATTAGGAATTGGAGATTCGCTGTCAACCAATTATTTGTTCTTAGTTCAAATAGCGAAACGTTTTAAAAATATTTTACTTAATTATAATAATATTATAAAATAGTAAGCATTCGACGGTCTAAATTAAAAATATAATTTTATAAACAAAATCGTATTAGAAGATAAAAATTGATATGTATAATAAATTTATGTCTTCCGGATAGAATATTAATGTAATGTATTCGGCTCATCCGTGTTTATGAGTTATAATAAAGTATTACTAAGGAGTTCCTTTTGGACTTCTATTTAATGTAGTATTAAGTAAGTGACGAGAAAGAATTTATCGTAGGAATAGTATTACGGTGAATATGAAATGAATTTTGATAAGAATCGATTCTACTGTAAAAATGTATGAACATGTATTTAGTAATATAGAATTGAATGCGAAAAATGTATTGGTATTAAGTTCAATTCAATATTATACACAATTCTCGAAAATACTGCATGATTATACAATATAAAAAATTAAACATTTAAACTAACTAATACGATTTAATATGTAAAATTTATTTTGTAATATTTAAATGGTTCAGTAAATTAGACAATGACAATACAATGATAATAATTATCAAAATTTAAATAATAATTACATAATTTAGGAATTTATATTATGTATGTACTAGTAATTTAAAATTTTGTTTTATTTTAAACCTGTAAATAGTTTATTTTTATTTTATAAAACGCAGTTATAATCATTTAAACTTACTTTCTAATATTAATAATAGTAATATAATGACAATAATATGACAATCATTGTAAATAATTGAATTCATGTTAAACCAATTTATTAGTATGAAATGCGACTATTTATCAATGTTAACTTTAAGATGTTGATATCATTTTATGACATTTTAAAATAAAAAGAAATGTAATCAAAGTAAATATATTGACTGGTGTTATTTATTTCATTACCCACTAGTTTTACAGACTGTTAAAAATGACTCACACTTTAAGTGAAAACGTATTATACCTACTACAGATTAAGTCAGCAGTATTTTATGCTTATTAAAATGCAGCTGTTAGAAAGCTAGTGTGTGCAAACAACAATAAAAAGAGGCAGAGAACATTATTAAAAAAGTAAAACAAATGTCCGGCTACAATAAAATATACTATACGCATTCTTATTTCAAAAGCATACTCATAGATGTAAACTTAGTTTGCGTACTTAATCTAAGTAATGGCGTATCGTGAATAAAGTCAGTTAAACTGCCAGCAGGAAATACTCAATTTTCACTGAGGCCAACGTTCTACCACAAGGAAATACTTGCGACCAAGCTTTTTATCCTCTCTCACATAGCGGAACAGGCCGAATTGTATATTCAATAAATTATTCCTCGTGTTTTATAAATTATTTATGCTGCTTTCCAACTGATCTTTATAAATCACGTGAATTTATTTTAATGCACAGACATGTAATAAAAAAGCTTGACTTGGATTTCACCGGGTAGTTTATTATTTATACACACCTGTATTTCTTGCACTGCTTTTGTTCGAACCTACTGTCTTATGATTACCGAGAAAAGAACAGAAACACAGATGCAGCAGAACAATAAAAAACAACGAGCTTGTATCTGATAGTTTATTCGCGCTGTGAATGTAAATATGGCATTAGTTTCTACTTTCTTATGAGCTGAAAATATAGGAGAGAATTTCAAAGTTGCTTGCAAAATGACCTTGAAAAGTTTACCTTTCACGACCAGTCCCTTCTGTCACATTTTCACCGTAGGTGTACGAGACATCAAATGCAATACAAATTGTATATTGATGTATACTGCATATACATCATTCGTCTTATCGCATCAGGCTTGTGAACTACAAAGGTATGCAAGGAGCTACCTCCCTCCCTAGTGTCAAGATTGTATGTGGATATAAACTAACACAAAATACTTTACGCCATGCAAAGCAATGAATCCAATCCAGTTCTTTCTTTATAAATTATATACTACGATGCTAGCGTTTTAGTAAGATCTGAAATTACAATTATTCAGCTCGGTGAAAATCAGCCTACAGACTGAACAACTGCTGGACATAGGCCTCCCCTAAGGCCAATCCTTGTAAATACTTCAAAATACCTAAATCTATTATAATATAAGTATATCTGGACGCAAATTATTACGAGTTATCTTTTAGAGATACGACATTTTTAAGTAAAAGATAATTAGTTGATAATTTGCCATCCATTTTCACTGTATCAGTTATTATTTCACGAGAGAGCACAGTCACACATAGAGGGAACTACTTGTTGCTGAAAAAAAAAAAATTGTACGTAGCATTGGAATCATGCCCAATAACAACTTCATCACGGTCTAGAGAACAAGAACTATAGAGACAATTGAGTAACCGGAACATTGCCAAAAACTAAACACCGTCAAATTGTAATATTACAATTACGTTTCAAGCGCTGGCTAGTAAAGGATAATTTATCATATTTAGCTACACTAAATAAAATAGATAGTGCTTTTCACCAGTGTAACACGCAAATTTAATATCTGTTTAGTTAATACGAAATACACAGTTTATCCTGTGCTATTTTCGTTTCACTTTATTTTGTAATTTAAGTCTAACATGATAGATAGCGCTAATGTTGCAATTCTGGGGCGGAATAAACTTGTGAACCGACTGAATTATGATAAATCGTTTTAATAAATAAAATGTTGTTATCCATTTAATTTTAGAGTATACTAACTGATGCTGTGGTTTCACCCAATTTTATTACATTTAATGTAAAACTGCATTTAATATAAAACTCTGAACTACATTTATCCTGCACATTTCGTTTTAACAAGCTAAGTTTTAAAAGCTCTACACATAAGGATGTGTAGAGTTTTTTAAAACTTGTTAAATTTCAGCTTCTTAGCTAAATTAGTTTTCAAGTTGCTTTGGCATTGGGTGGATGTCATTCTTTTAATTTTATCAAATATTGAAAGCGCAGAGAGAAGAGTGTTGGGAGAGCGTCTTAAGCTGTCGGTCCCGGCCACAGTGCTTTGTGGTCCTAAACAAAATTTAACCAGTTTTCACAGAGGATGAGTACTCCCGAAGATGCTGCAGACTTTAGACCACTATATGTCGCTACAGGGTTGCGGAAGTCAATCGGCAGTCGTTCTGAAGATAAGCTGATATTCATTTACTAATTTTTCATCAAGAATAAAGTCATGTATTTCATTGGGATGACGATTGATGATGGCGACCAAGCAATGGCGTCGGTAAATTAGAATACTTGTCTTGTCATTATCACAATAAACAACGTTGCAACTTATAACTTAATTATAATTTTCATTGTGATTCAACACGTTATTGTGAACAGCCGGAGGTACTGGCTACGTCACGTCTGTGAGTTCACCAGATTTATTTGAAAGTAATTTTCAGTGAGGATTTGGCGTGCGGTATGAGATATTCAGCTGATCAATATTCTGGAAGTCACCTCGAAGAACTAAGAAATATTATGTCAGTCTCTCCCTCAATCCCGGTACAAGTTATTTGTAAGCGGATTGTGTGCAACGTACTTCAGCTAACCCGCGAATGATAAATTCGAAATAGATACGCGATTCACAAAATCTGACGGGGCCAAATGAATTAGACGGGTTATTTAAATGAAAGCTATCTTATATGTTCTCAAATTATTCATATATTTTTATGTTGAAGCTGGGCTTAAATATTTTATGATAGTAAGTTTAGTAGATAGCAGAGTCTAAGTAATATGTGTTCTATAGTGGTATAAAACGGCCAAGCAAATGAGTACAGAATTAAATACATCGCTCATGAGAACTGCACTAATTTATTTCCCTCCGTTGAATTGGGCGGATGGGAATAATACAGACTGTTTTTGTTTTCAAACAAAAATATATAGAGCGTTTCTAAATTACGGTCGTATGCATTCGGAGTTGTTTTTATTTATGAACAGTGAGATAATATTAAATACGAATATATTTATGAGTTTAGACGATATGAATATACATTCGTTTTCAAGGTTTTCAAATATTAATATGGGTATATAATCACTATATAGTATAAAACAAAGTCTGTCTTTTGTCTGTCTGTCCCTATGTATGCTTAAATCTTAAAATCTACGCAACGGATTTTAATGCGGTTTTTTTAATAGATAAATGATTCAAGAGGAAGGCCAAGCCGCTGGCGACGACTAGTATAATAATATATAAGAATAGCCTGAATACTAATTATTGAATTTTGAAGTGTATAGTAGCTATAAGTATAAAAAAAAACACTATAATAGGTTTTGCCTCTGGTTTCAGCTGCGAAGATGAACACGGCTGGTTTTAATCGGTGACTATCATCAATAATCGTATTGGATGAACGTACTGGGAAGCTCAAGTATTCATTATCATCATAATTCTAGCGCTATCACGATTGCAACCCAAAGCCTTCTTCTGGTGCCTGAGGTCCGTTTAGAAGGCCAAAGTATTGTTTTTTTCAATTGATGATCCCGCTAATTATTTTTGTCGTTTTGTGTATTGCTTGCCATGTCTTCACCACGATGTGCTCACTAGAGCAAATGATCAGCACTGGTAATCCTCAAAAGCCTCCACATAGGTACTCAGTACTCTACAGAAGAATTCAGATTACACTACTTCTACGAGTATAGACTAGATGTAGCGCGGAGCTACTAAAAATCGCGTTACATAAACATTATTTCTCTTACCTATTACTAAAATTGCACGAAAAAGGATGACAAAATTTTAAGTGTAGACAACGCATAGTTAAAACTGTTGGGCGCAAGGACCTGAAAGGCATATAAGTGCCTTGGGGTCCATAGAAGTGCAATAAGAGCGGATTCCTTGAAATACCCGCGGGATCGAGCAGGAATCTATAAATTAAAATGAAATGAATCCTAGTACTAACAAATTTTGTTGGGTAATTCAAATTTAGCAAATCCCATCAGTTACTGAGACATAGCGAACGCCTAGAGGATGAGAGACTACCAAACTGCTACGCAGAGTACGTCGGGTTCAAACTCACAGCTCACACAATTTACTTTTAGAAGGTACATGCGTATTAAATTGTTCAATATTGCTTGCTAAACGGTGAAGAAGAACATCGTGAAGAAATCTGCATGTCTGAGAGCTCTCCATAATGTTCTCGAAAGACACGTGAAGTCTGTCAACCCGCGTTGTAGACTATGGCTCAACCCTTCTCATAGGGAGAAGAGGCCCGTAACCAGCGGTGGCACAGTTAACGTACAGGGTTGATAATAATGATTAATTACTTCGCCAGATTACTGACAAAAATAAACACTAATAAAATGAACTACACTACTACTATTTAGGTACATATCAAACAAACCATTCATAAATAATTTATTTACTACACAAACAGCTATTTGGGACCAACGCTACAAACGCTGCGTTGTTACAAATTAGCGCCAAAGCAGTATTTGAAACCGCAATTTGGTCTAAATAACTATAAAGTTGGAATGTTGACATAAATACATTTGAACTTCATAATAATAAATTATTCAAATTCCAAACTACATTGATACTATTGCTCATGATAATAATTGTTTACAATTACGTCTTGTTTTGTTTAAAAGACATTTTTGTGGCTTTACTTAGTATTGCTACAACGGGAGTTGTTTGTTTTGTTCAGCCGAAACGTGAACGTTTTGGTTACGTAAAATCTATTTATTTAGTTTAAATGTACTGTATTAGGAGGAATTCAATTTTATACTCACGTACGTATATCACTGTAAGTCCTCCTAAACGACTGGACTTTGATATGCGTTTTGTAACTATAAACAAATCAGTTATTTAAATAAGATACCTATGTGGTTTACATTTAGAATTGTACTTGGTAATTGGCAATAAACTTATACAATGTATTGTACAAACATATACGTATATATAAGTTGCGTTTAGTTTTTAATAATTACTTTATTTTTATGAACGAGTACTTTATTCGGGTGCGCCAAAGTTCACCTAAATTTTCAACTCCGATAATTGGAAATCCAAAAATGTTCTTTCTAATATTTTTCATCCTAACAATCACAATTCCTAACTACTCTGTCTCTAATGTTCATAATTCAGAAGCATTCAACTTCATAATGTCAGTAGCAATAAACATCTATTATACTTTTATTTGTTTTCCTATATTTTCTCAACATAACCATCTTTTACACTATTATTCAAAGTAATATATTTTTTGTTTAGATTTATTTTTATTCATAATAATCAGTATTATATACATTAATTTTGCGTAACTTCATTTTCACATAACATGTATAACATATACGAATAATAGTACCATGGTACAAATACACAATAGTACAATGGTCAAGTTCCAGAAACGAATCGGTCCTATTAATAGTTATTGGTTTAGGTTAGGTTAAAACTGTGACCCCAACGCACGAGCCGAGCGAGCGAAGCGAGCGTGCCGCGGCAGCGGCCGGCGAAATGCCAGAAGCGAATCGGTCCTATAGTTATTGGTTTAGGTACGGTTAAAACTGCGTTATAAACTCCCAGGCCATAAACATAACCGTAAATGAGTCGTGTTTTATGAACTTCGGTTGGAGTGTAGCCTTGGGGGCGCTACGGCGCGAGGACTTAGAAAAGTTTTGCAAAAAATGTGTTATTTTTGCAAACCGTTTATTTTCTCGATTCTATCGTATAAAACAACTAAATAAAAGGCTAAAAGTGTCTTGGTAAAAGTGTCATATATTTTTTATTACACTTGGTAAATGTTTCTTTCTAAGTATGAGTAAAAATATTATGGTAATTATGTTTAGGGATAAAAGCGTTATGATAAAAAACAGTAGGAGTTTAAATATATTTACATTAATGATATTATTAATTACAATTTTCGAAAACATGAGTGTTATGAACATCGCCGGTTGCACTACAAATATAGTATGAATGAAAACTTCAGGATGAAAAAAATTAGGAAGAGTGATCATTCGGATTACAAAACATTAGGAAGAACAATTTCGGGTAAAGAACTTTAGGTGAGCCAGTATGGACCCAATTTATTCACAACATTAGTTTATATTCAAATAACGCAACAACATACATACATACATACATAGACTCACGCCTGTTTCCCGGAGGGGTAGGCAGAGACTACGGAACGCCATTTGCAACGATCCTGACATACCTCACTTGCTTCACTCACTCCCATCGCAACAAGGGTCACAATAATCATTTAAATTCAATACTAAGACCTAATCGATAGTATCGAGGAAACGTATTTATTATTCAGTCCTATTTACTTCAAAAGCTAATAAAACAAGTCACCAAGTGAGCAACTTTGAATAGGAACCAAAACTAACACACGATATTTGTAGAGGGACACTTGATTGTTTAAGAAACTTGGGCTTCAAGTTGCGACCTTTAATTAATAGAGACAGCTATAAATTTTCATATGTGAATAATAGTGTCATACGTCTTAGAAACTATTAACGGTGTTTATTTAAGGGCAGAAGCCATGTCGTAGATAATTTGATAAAGTCCCTACGTAAACCGAGTCGGTCTAACTGTGTTAGCTTGGGGTATAACCTGTACTAAGTGTCACAGATCTAAATGGATGTTATAACGTTGTAATACAATTTACGGTAAACAATTTAGCGTTGGTCCTTAATAGCTGTTTGTGTAGTAAATAAATTATTTATGAATGGTTTATTTGATATGTACCTAAATAGTAGTAGTAGTGTAGTTCATTTTATTAGTGTTTATTTTTGTCAGTAATCTGGCGAAGTAATTAATCATTATTATCAACCCTGTACGTTAACTGTGCCATCGCTGGTAACGGGCCTCTTCTCACTATGAGAAGGGTTGAGCCATAGTCTACCACGCGGGTTGACAGACTTCGCTTGTCTTTCGAGAACATTGTGGAGAGCTCTCAGACATGCAGATTTCTTCACGATGTTCTTTTTCACCGTTTAGCAAGCAATATTGAACAATTTAATACGCAAATACCTTCTAAAAGTCAATGGTGTGAGCTGTGAGTTTGAACCCGACGTACTCTGCGTAGCAGTTTGGTAGTCTCTCATCCTCTAGGCGTTCGCTATGTTTCAGTAACTGATAGGATTTGCTAAATTTGAATTACCCAACAAAATTTGTTAGTACTAAGTTTCATTTAATTTTAATTTATCGATTCCTGCTCGATCTCGTGGGTATTTCGAGGAATCCCCTCTTATTGCACCTCTACGGACCCCAAGGAACTTATATGCCTTTCAGGTTCTTGCGCCTAACAGTTTTAGCAATTTTAGTAATAGGTAAGAGAAACAATGTTTATGTAACGCGATCTTTAATAGCTCCGCGCAACATCTAGTCTATAGAAGTAGTATAATCTGAATTCTTCTGTAGAGTACCTATGTAGAGGCTTTTGAGGAATACCAGTGCCGAGCATTGGACCTAGTGAGCCCATCCTGGTGAAGACATGGCAAGCAATACACAAAGCGACAAAAATAATTAGCGGGATCATCTATTGAAAAAAAACAATACTTTGGCCGTCTAAACGGACCTCAGGCGCCAGAAGAAGGCGTTGGGTTGCAATCGTGATAGTGCGAGAATTATGATGATGATGAAAACGTGAGCTTCAGCTTGAGTACGTTCATCCAATACGATTATTGATGATAGTCAGCGATTCAAAACAGCCGTGTTCATCTTCGCAGCTGAAACCAGAGGCAAAACCTATTATAGTGGTTTTTTTATTTCTTATACCTACTCATACACTTCAAAATTCAATAATTAGTATTCAGGCTATTCTTATATATTATTATACCAAAATCTGTTGCGTAGTTTTTAAGATTTAAGCATACATAGGGACAGACAGACAAAAGACAGACTTTGTTTTATACTATATAGTGATTATATACCCATATTTATATTTGAAAACCTTGATAACGAATGTATATTCATATCGTCTAAACTCATAAATATATTCGTGTTTAATATTATCTCACTGTTCATAAATAAAAACAACTCTGAATGCACACGACCGTAATTTAGAAATGCTCTATATATTTTTGTTTGAAAACAAAAACTGACTGTATTATTCCCATCCACCCGAGTCAACGGAAGGAAATAAATTAGTGCAGTTCTCATGAGCGATGTATTTAATTCTGTACTCATTTGCTTGGCCGTTTTATACCACTACTAGTAGACGCCCGCAGCTACGCCTGCACATTTTGCCCGATTCCGTGGGAATTTCGGGAAATCCCTTCTTAGTGCACCCCTACAGTCCCCAAGGAATATACATGCCAAATTTCAGCTTCCTGCGTCTAATAGTTTAGGCTGTAGCTTGTCTGTCAGTCAGTCAGTAACGCAAGGATTTAATTTAACCAGTCACGTGGCGCTACTTGCATGCTGCCACCCCCCGCGTCTGGCGGGCCCTGCGCGCGGGGTAACCCGCGACGGGGGGGGCCGCTCCATTCTGTTGTTGATTACTCGGTGATTTTTATGAAATTCTGCTAACATATACACGCTGATTTTTAATTGGTTTTGGAGCGAAAGCCATATTATTACTTATCGTTAATAGAACCTAACCAGCTAATAATATTTGAAATATAAGCTAAAAAAAACTTGAGAAATTAATTAATTTAATAGTACGAGAACACGAAGTATCAGTTCGCCGCACACTGGCGAACTACGAGCGATCGTGTCACACACACACACTGGCATTAGTCAATAGTCATTGAACCGTTATTCCCGGCCTCCCGCTCCCCACCATGCGCGAGCGCCACCCTCCGCTGCAGGGCGCCAGCGGGAGGCGGGGGCGCGGCGGGGGCGCGGCGGGGTGCGGCCGTGCGGTGCGGGCGCAAGTTGACCTTCAGTCTTAAGAAATTAGGTCAATGGGACAGTCGTATATCACGCTCCCGTCACTCTGTGTCCGTGTTACGTAATAAAACTACAATTGTGCATCCTTACAATACTGATGTGTTCGCTAGTGGATTGATAGGCCGCAACCTGACGTGACTCCATAGGGTTTTATTAGTTGACCGAGGTTATAAGATTTGTGTACAAAGAAGAAACGGAGTCGCGAGAACGCGAGAAACATGTGTGTGCAAATGTGTAAATTGATTGTGATATAAGCAGAAGACTGTAAAGGTAAGTGATATGTTTACTCCTTGTCGTAAATACCTACGTTGATAAGTAAAATGTTTTAAACACGCCAGAAATAAGTAAATACCTAAATTCGGCTTTTACTAGTTATTGAAAATGACTATGTACCAACGATTAATACGTAAATAATAATAAGTTCTTCTTTTCGTCTACTAGTTTATTATGATTGCGTGAACCCACAGCTTATTTCTGTGACTTACGAAGGAATAGGTAGGTACAGCTATTTAGTTACATGTGTTTATTATTTTAATCATTATTATGTGCTGGTGACGGATTAAGAATACGAATTGTCACCACCCCATATCATCCCATGGGTGTCGTAAGAGCCGACAGAGGGAGTATATCATGCAGAGAACAGCACTGTAAGAGAAGGAAAACTTGATACAAACCCTATACCAACCCGCTTGGCCAGCGTGGTATAGTAGGCCAATTCCTCCTATCAAAGGAGAGGCCTAGTCCTGCAGTGGACTATTAAAGGCTGATGATGATGATATGTGCTTAAAATTATTGAAGTTGTCATCGTAATTAATTTGTGTTTCGTAAGTAGGTACGTAAATTAGGTATCACTATCCATCCGTACATCTTATGCCGGGGCCTCACTAGCGGCTAACGTCAATGTCTGCTAGCGCGATAATTATTGCGATAATTTTTAACGCGCTAAAGTAGGTGGCTACACTTGAAACGTCAACGTGAATGCCCATCATTGGAGATAAAAACGCCAAACGCCAATGTTAATGCCGTTGTCAAATTATTACACGGTTAACGTACATTACCGCAATAATTAATGGCATTTCTCGTTAGTATGGCTCTAGCAGAAGTGCTTTGCTGCCTCATACGTGTTTTATGTGTAGTTAGTTACCTACTGTTACACGCGGTGTACTGTACCTAAAACAGCTGTTGACCTCGCCGCGCGACGTCAACAGCTGTTTTAGGTACCTACAGCGCGCCGACGAGTCGATCGACGATCGAGTCGCACGTTACTACTTATTTCCTAGAGTTATTAACTTTTATAACTTTTTTATTTTACGTGGTAGGTAAATTTTGAATATGAATAGCAAATATTTTTTCCAACGTGAGGTTTTTTTTTCCTAAACCAATAAAAAATCAGCGTGTATATATATTTAGATTCTTCATAAAGTTTCCTACAGATTGGTATATAAATATCCTTACATAATTGTACATTTTAATCATAAAACTGCTGAAAATACATAAGGAAATAAAAAATGCGATTATAACGATCAACCGGTTTCCGGCCTCTCGCCAATCAGGCACTTTTTTGACGCGGCCGATTCCCGGCCTCTCACAAGTCACGTAGGATATACAGATATAACACATATCACTTGGACTCTGCTATCTACTTAACTTACTATCATAAAATATTTAAGCCCAGCTTCAACATAAAAATATATGAATAATTTAAGGAGAAATAAGATAGCTTTCCTTTAAATAACCCGTCTAATTCAAAATTCATTTGGTCAGATTCACCCGTCAGATTTTGTGAATCGCGTATCGATTTCGAATTTATCATTCGCGGGTTAGCTGAAGTACGTTCCACACAATCCGCTTATAAATAACTTGTACCGGGATTGAGTGAGAGACTGACATAATATTTCTTAGTTCTTCGAGGCGACTTCCAGAATATCGATCAGCTGAATATCTCATACCGCACGCCAGATGCTCACTGAAAATTACTTTCAAATAAATCTGGTGAACTCACAGACGTGACGTAGCCTGTACCTGCGGCTGTTCACAATAACGTGTTGAATCAAATGAAAATTATAATTAGGTTATAAGTTGCGACGTCTGTGCCCCTTGTTTATTGTGATAACGACGAGACAAGTATTCTAATTTACCGACGCCATTGCTTGGTCGCCATGTTTTAATTGGATGTATTGATGAGTATTGCGGTATGGTGTTGGGTTTGTTCTGCGGCCGCAGTTAGAAGAGTCTGCGCCATGAATATGAGCACATTACTATAATAAAAATTTTATGTACAATTTTCAAACGCAGTCTATTTGTGAAAAGATGTTAGTTACTGAATTATTAAGTCGTATTTGATACGAAACATCAGAATTATCTACTAGGTAGTGTAATTTAGTGTTAAGGGAGAAAAACAAAGATTGAATGTTTAAAGCAGGCGAAGCTGCAGGCCACTGCTAGTATAATATGAACTAATAACAACACAACATTAAAAATAACATTTACTTCCCTTATGCAATGTTAAAAGAAATACGTTCATCATCATTTAATCGTTATCCCAATTAAATCCAGGACTTTAAACTTGATCAAAAATTTGTAAAAGAATATCAGCTTATCTTCAGAAAGACTGCCGATTGACTTCCGCAACCCTGTAGCGACATATAGTGGTCTAAAGTCTGCAGCATCTTCGGGAGTACTCATCCTCTGTGAGGACTGGTAAGATTGAGTTTGGGACCACAAAGCACTGTGGCCGGGACCGACAGCTTAAGACGCTCTCCCGACGCTCTTCTCTCTGCGCTTTCAATATTTGATAAAATTAAAAGAATGTCATCCACCCAATGCCAAAGCAACTTGAAAACTAATTTAGCTAAGAAGCTGAAATTTAACTAGTTTTAAAAAACTCTACACATCCTTATGTGTAGAGCTTTTAAAACTTAGCTTGTTAAAACGAAATGTGCAGGATAAATGTAGTTCAGAGTTTTATATGAAATGCAGTTTTACATTAAATGTAATAAAATTGGGTGAAACCACAGCATCAGTGAGTATACTCTAAAATTACATGGATAACAACATTTTATTTATTAAAACGATTTATCATAATTCAGTCGGTTCACAAGTTTATTCCGCCCTAGAATTGCGACACTAGCGCTATCTATCATGTTAGACTTAAATTACAAAATATAGTGAAACGAAAATAGCACAGGATAAACTGTGTATTTCGTATTAACTAAACAGATATTAAATTTGCGTGTTACACTGGTGAAAAGCACTATCTATTTTATTTAGTGTAGCTAAATATGATAAATTATCCTTTACTAGCAAGCGCTTGAGCGCTTGTAATATTACAATTTGACGGTGTTTAATTTTTGGCAATGTTCCGGTTACTCAATTGTCTCTATAGTTCTTGTTCTCTAGACCGTGATGAAGTTGTGAGTGGGACATGATTCCAATGCTACGTATAATTTTTTTTTTTTCAGCAACAAGTAGTTCCCTCTAGGTGTGACAGTGCTCGCTCGTGAAATAATAACTGATACAGTGAAAATGGATTGCAATTTATCATCTAATTATCTTTTACTTAAAAATGTCGTATCTCTAAAAGATAACTCGTAATAATTTGCGTCCAGAAATACTTATATTATAATAGATTTAGGTATTTTGAAGTATTTACAAGGATTGGCCTTAGGGCAGGCCTATGACACATGAGTAGATAAACGGAACAGAGACACAGCTTCATACAAGAGCGCAAATCGTTTGCACTACTACAAGCCCGCGGCTTATGTGTGCGTGACCACTGGCCGCTTGTCGTGTACGCGGCGAAACTGGAAAAAACCGGTTTACGTAGGCACAAGCAGTTGACAATCTTAGGGTTATTACGACGCACGTTGTTTGTTTTGTACGTTGCAAGTTTTAATATTTTTATGTAAAAACGTGGTGTTTTATTATTAATAATGGTTGTTTATTGTACCGTGTGTATGAATAATACTAGATGAAATAAATCAGTCATTATAAAGATTTTAACGATGGTAACGTACAATTGGGTTTTTTAATTAGGTATACGTCCTGATAATTTAGTCGCATTTGTTGAATTGCTCGAGCAAAAGTTTCGCGAATATTTCGATCTTGAAATAAATATTGTCAATGTTGGCAACAAAATACTTAACATGTTTGCATGTTGTCCACCAGGATCTCCTAGCCCAATCCCCCAGAGGATCCTCATGAACACCACTTTGGTGTGGACCACTATGAGGTGTGCATTCTCCAGCATATGAAGGATATAACTTCATTCCACTGGATTCATCACGATTTGCAAGCTTAATACTTCACATTGCTAGCATAGCTGGGCAATGCGCAATGAGAAACATCAAAACTTTGAAAAACTTAATTTTGAAACCTCGGTCTGCTCTCTTTTTAGTTTTGTTCTTGTAGAAACCCTTTTACATACCATCCCCTCCGCCTCTAAATGGTGAGTCGATTTGGGGTTGGAGGAATATGTATGTGCTTTCTTAAGAACGGAGCTTACTTACTTAGTCCACCGCTGTGTCTTCGATGACATTAAGTGAACTAGATTCGGGAGCGAGAAGTTGACTGTTCCAGCCTTTGGATCAGGTCAAGGTGCTGCAATGCTCAAGCCGGGCATTCTGCTAACGTATGCAGCTACACGAAAACCATTAAAAATAACCATGCACTATGATCTGGTTAAGATTGCGGGAAGCGGTTGGATGCGGGCGGCTCTCAAGATCGGTCATGTGAAGTATTAAGCTTGCAAATCGTGATGAATCCAGTGGAATGAAGTTCATATGCTGGAGAATGCACACCTCGTAGTAGTCCTCACCAAAGTGGTATTTATTGTGTCACTTTGTTCAACACTCTTAGTTTCGCTAAGCTATATTTACGAAACATGAGGGTAGCTAAACAAACCCAGCTTCGCTTCACTTCAAACCCATCCCGCTCCATACACCTTGAATCGATTTAAATTACAACGTTCAATATATTCCGAGCAGGTCTATTATGTTACTTCACTAAAGCCCATCTGATATGGTTAAAGAATGATCAAGTTTCCATACAAAGACAATATCTCAATAGGTATGCAGAATAACTGTATTATCAAGTAGGCAGTCGGGCGCGGCCGCGGACATGAAATATAACGCACTTACCGTACCTCGTAATATTGCGGTCTCTTGCAATATGAAAATTTATTGCAACGTATGTGTTAGTATAGAAATAGAATGCTAACTAAGAAAAATGTGTATCGTTCTAATAACTCAGGGTACTTAGTGACTCTACTCCTTTAAGGTGTCTGTACATTATCTCGTTCCATACCATGGCGGAGCCATGAACTTGTGAGATAAAAATTGATATAATTTTCTGTATGCATACGAAACAATAGCAGTTGTTGTAAATGTTTATTTTAATTTTAAATCCATGCTCGCACTAGGAATTTATCATGTTTTACAGGAGGCTTTACAAGCATTTCAGATGGATACAAAGATCACCCAACTCTAAGCAAAATTGTATAATTAACACAAAATGATATCCGTTTTTTCACAACATTCTAAACTAATGAGAACTAGTATGCATACAACAATAAAATGAGGCAGAGAGAGGCATCATTAAAAAAGTAAAAGAACTGGCCGGCTAAAAACATACTCATGATACAGATGCAAACTTAGTTTGCGTACTTAATCTAAGTAATGGCGTATCGTGAATAAAGTCAGTTAAACTGCCAGCAGGAAATACTCAATGTTCACTGAGGCCAACGTTCTACCACAAGGAAATACCTACTTGTGACCAAGCTTTTTCTCCTCTATGATTACACATTGTGGAACGGTCCGAATTGTATATTCAATAAATTATTCCTCGTGTTCTATAATTTTTTTATGCTGCTTTCCAACTGATCTTTATAAAGCACGTGAATTTATTTTAATGCACAGACATGACATAAAAAATCTTGACTTGGATATTTTGTTTTCACCGGGTAGTTTATTATTTATAAACAGCTGTATTTTTTGCACTGCTTTTGTCCGAACCTACTGTCTTATGATTACCGAGAAAAGAACAGAAACACAGATGCAGCAGAACAATAGAAAACAAAGAGCTTGAATCTGATAGTTTATTTGCGCTGTGTTATGAGCTGAAAATATAGGAGAGAATTGCAAAGTTGCTTGCAAAATGACCTTGAAAAGTTTACCTTTCACGACCAGTCCCTTCTTTCACATGTTCACCGTAAGTGTACGAGACATCAAATGCAATACAAATTGTATATTGATGTATACTGCATATACATCATTCGTCTTATCGCATCAGGCTTGTGAACTACAAAGGTATGCAAGGAGCTACCTCCTCCCCTAGGGTCAAGATTGTATGTGGATATAAATTAACACAAAATACTTTACGCCATGCAAAGCAATGAATTCAATCCAGTTCTTTCTTTATAAATTATATACTACGATGCTAGCATTTTAGTAAGATCTGAAATTACAATTATTCAGCTCGGTGAAAATCAGCCTACAGACTGAACAACTACTGGACATAGGTAGGCCTGCCCTAAGGCCAATCCTTGTAAATACTTCAAAATACCTAAATCTATTATAATATAAGTATTTCTGGACGCAAATTATTACGAGTTATCTTTTAGAGATACGACATTTTTAAGTAAAAGATAATTAGTTGATAAATTGCCATCCATTTTCACTGTATCAGTTATTATTTCACGAGCGAGCACAGTCACACATAGAGGGAACTACTTGTTGCTGAAAAAAAAAATCATACGTAGCATTGGAATCATGCCCACTCACAACTTCATCACGGTCTAGAGAACAAGAACTATAGAGATAATTGAGTAACCGGAACATTGCCAAAAATTAAACACCGTCAAATTGTAATATTACAAGCGCTCAAGCGCTTGCTAGTAAAGGATAATTTATCATATTTAGCTACACTAAATAAAATAGATAGTGCTTTTCACCAGTGTAACACGCAAATTTAATATCTGTTTAGTTAATACGAAATACACAGTTTATCCTGTGCTATTTTCGTTTTACTATATTTTGTAATTTAAGTCTAACATGATAGATAGCGCTAGTGTCGTAATTCTAGGGCGGAATAAACTTGTGAACCGACTGAATTATGATAAATCGTTTTAATAAATAAAATGTTGTTATCCATTTAATTTTAGAGTATACTAACTGATGCTGTGGTTTCACCCAATTTTATTACATTTAATGTAAAACTGCATTTAATATAAAACTCTGAACTACATTTATCCTGCACATTTCGTTTTAACCCCGGTCACAGTTCTTTGTGGTCCCTAAACAAAATCTTACCAGTCATCACAGAGGATGAGTACTCCCGAAGATGCTGCAGACTTAAGACCACTATATGTCGCTACAGGGTTGCGGAAGTCAATCGGCAGTCGTTCTAAAGATAAGCTGATATTCACTTACAAATTTTTCATCAAGGATAAATTCATGGATTTCATTGGGATGCCGATGTCGATTAAATGATGATGGACGTATTTTTTTAAATATCGCATAAGGGAAGTAAATGTTATTTTTATTATTGTGCTGATTTTAGTTCATATTATACAAGCAGTGGCCCGTACCTTCGCCTGTTTTAAACTTTCAACCTTTGTTTTTCTCCCTTAACACAAAATTACACCAGTAGCTAATTCTGATGTTTCGTATCAAATACGACCTAATAATTAATGTGCTCATATTCATGACGCAGACTCTTTTCTAACTGCGGCCACAGAACAAACCCAACACCATACCGCAATACTCATCAATACATCCAATTAAAACATGGCGACCAAGCAATAGCGTCGGTAAATTAGAATACTTGTCTCGTCGTTATCACAATAAACAAGGGGCACAGACGTCGCAACTTATAACTTACCTAATTATAATTTTCATTGTGATTCAACACGTTATTGTGAACAGCCGGAGGTACTGGCTACGTCACGTCTGTGAGTTCACCAGATTTATTTGAAAGTAATTTTCAGTGAGCATCTGGCGTGCGGTATGAGATATTCAGCTGATCAATATTCTGGAAGTCGCCTCGAAGAACTAAGAAATATTATGTCAGTCTCTCACTCAATCCCGGTACAAGTTATTTGTAAGCGGATTGTGTGGAACGTACTTCAGCTAACCCGCGAATGACAAATTCGAAATCGATACGCGATTCACAAAATCTGACGGGTGAATCTGACCAAATGAATTTTGAATTAGACGGGTTATTTAAAGGAAAGCTATCTTATTTCTCCTTAAATTATACATATAATTTTGTGTTGAAGCTGGGCTTAAATATTTTATGAAAGTCAGTTTAGTAGATAGCAAAGTCCAAGTGGTAGGTATGTATTCTGTAGTGGTATAAAATGAGTAGGTAAATGAGTACAGAATTAAATACATCGCTCATGAGAACTGCACTAATTTATTTGCCTCCGTTGACTCGGGTGGATGGGAATAATACAGTCTGTTTTTGTTTTCAAACAAAAATATATAGAGCGTTTCTAAATTACGGTCGTATGCATTCGGAGTGGTGTTTATTTATGGACAGTGAGATAATATTAAATAGGAATATATTTATGAGTTTAGAAGATATGAATATACATTCGTAATGAAGGTTTTCAAATATTAATAGGGGTATATAATCACTACATAGTATAAAACAAAGTCTGTCTTCTGTCTGTCTGTCCCTATGTATGCTTAAATCTTAAAAACTACGCAACGGATTTTAATGCGGTTTTTTAAAATTGATAGAATGATTCAAGAGGAAGGTTTATATGAATAATTGACGCGGGCGAAGCCGCTGGTGACGTCTAGTATAATAATATATAAGAAAAGCCTGAATACTAATTATTGAATTTTGAAGTGTATTATTAGTAGGTATAAGAAATAAAAAAAAACACTATAATAGGTTTTGCGTCTGGTTTCAGCGGCGAAGCTGAACACGGCTGGTTTTAATCGGTGACTATCATTAATAATCGTATTGGATGAACGTACTGGGAAGCTTACTTATTCATACATACTTACATACATAGACTCACGCCTGTTTCCCCGAAGGGGTGGGCATATTAAACGCCCACTTTTCGCCAGTTTTGATCCCACGTAATAGGTGGCGAGCCTATTGCCGCTTATCGGGATATTTTGTTTGCCAGAGCCTCGTCCGTTGATCGGCAGGTGCACCACTTGCAGGTGAGGTTGGCTTGGGACCCTTAGTTCTTGGTGGGAACCCTATGCACCCCAAAATGCTTACGTATTCATCATCATCATAGTTCTAGCATTATCACGATTGCAACCCAAAGCCTTCTTCTGGCGCCTGAGGTCCGTTTAGAAGGCCAAAGTATGGTTTTTTTCAATTGATGATCCCGCTTATTATTTTTGTCTTTTTGTGTATTGCTTGCCATGTTTTCTCCAGGATGGGCTCACTAGGTCCAATGCTCAGCACTGGTATTCCCCAAAAGCCTCTACATAGGTACTCTACAAAAGAATTCAGATTATACTACTTCTATAGACTAGATGTTGCGCAGAGCTGGTAAAAAATGCGTTACATAAACATTATTTCTCATACCTATTACTAAAATTGCTAAAACTGTTAGGCGCAAGAACCTGAAAGGCATATAAGTTCCTTGGGGTCCGTAGAGGTGCAATAAGAGGGGATTCCTCGAAATACCCACGGGATCGAGCAGGAATCGATAAATTAAAATGAAATGAAACTTAGTACTAACAAATTTTGTTAGGTAATACAAATTTAGCAAATCCCATCAGTTACTGAAACATAGCGAAAGCCTAGAGAAGAGACTACCAGACCGCTACGCAGAGTGCGTCGGGTACAAACTCACAGCGCGCACCACTGACATTTAGAAGGTACAGTCGAACAATTTCCCGCTAAAGCGCCATAAGGGTGAGAATCGCTCAGCAATACATCATCGCTTCTAATGCTAATTTACACAAACATTGACATGCGCATACAAAACTAGTTTCTAGTGTGCCTCGACTCTATGAGCAAGCCAAGGATTTTTTTTTTTCAAACTGGTCCACCGCCGACTTGTTTGATTGTACGTGCGTATTAAATTGTTCAATATTGCTTGCTAAACGGTGAAGAAGAACATCGTGAATAAATTTGCATGTCTGAGGGCTCTCCACAATGTTCTCGAAAGACACGTGAAGTCTGTCACCCCGCGTGGTAGACTATGGCTCAACCCTTCTCATAGTGAGAAGAGGCCCGTAACCAGCGGTGGCACAGTTAACGTACAGGGTTGATAATAATGATTAATTATTTATTTAAACTTACGTGGTAATTTAAACTTATTTTAAATTGTCTTTCGGGATTTATACCACGTACCTTTGTTTGGAGTAACCGATATTTCGGCACTGTTGCAAGCGCCATGTTCACGGATGTACTGATCGGTTACTCCAAACAAAGGTACGTGGTATAAATCCCGAAAGACAATTTAAAATAAATGATTAATTACTTCGCCAGACTGACAAAAATAAACACTAACAAAATGAACTACACTACTACTGCTATTTAGGTACATATCAAACAAACCATTCACAAATAATTTATTTACTACACAAACAGTTATTAAGGATCAACGCTAAATTATTTACCGTAAATTGTATTACAAGGTTATAACATCCATTTAGATCTGTGACACTTAGTACAGGTTATACCCCAAGCTAACACAGTTAGACCGACTCGGTTTACGTAGGGACTTTATCAAATTATCTCCGACATGTCTTCTGCCCTTAAATATACACCGTTAATAGTTTCCAAGACGTATGACACTATTATTCACATATGAAAATTTATAGCTGTCTCTATTAATTACAGGTCGCAACTTGAAGCCCAAGTTTCTTAAACAATTAAACGTCCCTCTACAAATATCGTGTGTCAGTTTTGGTTCCTATCCAAAGTTGTTCACTTGGTGACTTATTTTATTAGCTTTTGAAGTACATAGGACTGAATAATAAATACGTTTCGTCGATACCATCGATTACCTCTTTGTATTGAATTTAAATGATTATTGTGACCGTTGTTGCCTTATTTGAATATATACTAATGTTGTGAATAAATTACTCATTCATAAAAGTAAAGTGATTATTTAAAACTAAACGCAACTTATATATACGTATACGTATATGTTTGTACAATACATAGTATAAGTTTATTGCCAATTACCAAGTACAATTCTAAATGTAAACCACATAGGTATCTATTTAAATAACTGATTTGTTTATAGTTACAAAACGCATATCAAAGTCCAGCCGTTGAGGAGGACTTACAGTGATATACGTAAGTAAATAAATAGATTTTACGTAACCAAAACGTTCACGTTTCGGCTGAACAAAACAAACAACTCCCGTTGTAGCAATACTCGGTAAAGCCACAAAAATGTCTTTTAAACAAAACAAGACGTAATTGTAAGCAATTATTATCATGAGCAATAGTATGAACGTAGTTTGGAATTTGAATAATTTATTATTATGAAGTTCAAATGTATTTATGTCAACATTCCAACTTTATAATTATTTAGACCAAATTGCGGTTTCAAATAGTGCTTTGGCTCTAATTTGTAACTATATTTGCTCTGGTAATAGTGCATGTTGCATTAATTAGTTTAATTGTTACTATATAGCATGTTCTATGAAAAGCTAAGTGGTTTTATGTACTACTAGTTTATGTAGTTGCTATAATATATTTCGGCATAGGCTAACGAAAAGGTTGTAGGTTGCACTAACACTAAGAAGTTGAGATTTTGTGTAGGTATTACTAACAGTTATTAAGAAGGATCGATTTTAAAATCCTCTCACTGAAAGTCCTATGATTGAACTGTTATGAGTTTGACTTTTACTTATTGAGTTGTTTCAACGAACTCACAAAAAGTATGTACAATACATAGTATAGGTTTATTCCAAGTTGCCATATTCTATGAAAAGTTTGAGTTTTACTTGTTGCTTAGGTTGAACGAACCCACAACAATCACGGGTACCTGTATATGATTCCCACTCAAGACAAATTAATTATTTGCACTCAAACACTGCAATCATTGATATAATAAAGCTGACCAGTTTGTTTGTTTGGTTGAATGCGCTAATCTGAGGATCTACTGGTCCGATTGGAATAGTTATTATTGTTTTGGAAGTCATTTTATCGAGGCAGGCTAAAGCCTATAACATCACGATATGGCTGACGCTGCGAAACAGTAGCCCTAAATAACGTCCCCCCTGTGGCATCTCCACCTTGTCGTGGTGGGGGGGCTCAGTAACCATGGTTAGGGCAACCACGATGAAGCTAAACGAGATCCCGGGAGTGGACGCTCCGCGTGGGCTTGATGGAGGCCTGCGCAGGATGCGTCAAAAAGTGCGGGTGCGGGCGGGCCGCAGAGGAAGAGGAGATGCGGTGTTGTCAGGTTGCCGTCCTCCCTATCCTCTGCGGCCGTTTAAGTACCTGTGGACAATGAGCGCTGGGGCTGCTCCCCGCCCGCCAAAAGGCAAGGAGGCGGCGTAGTGTCCGCGCCGCCTCCCAAGTCATAACGAGACGTGGCCCGCCAGCCCTAACGGCGGGCCAATCCCGGGCGGGTCACGGAAAAGTATGCTATCCGCGAATTGCGTGACCCCGCCACTTCACGGGAACCGTATACCCGTAGACACCCCGGTTGGGTTGGCGTCGAGTTGAGATGGCTCATAAGGCGAGTTTCCATCGTAGTCAACAAGAAAAAAAGCCCTAAATAACGTGGTTGTAACCGCGGGCTCATCTAGTTCTCTTTTGGCTAGGCTCATCTTATTTTCAAACATATATATTTAAAACACTAAAATCTCTGCCTAGTTTGGGATAAGATCACCTTGTGTTACACATTCCACGAAAGTATTAATGTTACAAATAAGAACATGCAAACAAATATCACAGAATAAAGTACAGTATTCATATAAATTAATGCGCCATGTATTTAAATGAATACTACAAGTGTCCTTTTCATGTTGGAGTAAAATTGCGTATAAAATATAAACAAACTGTTGTTTCTAGCTAATAAGGTCACTTAATAAGGGCAGTCCACTTAAGAATACAAGTGACAGTGATATCTATTTATAAGAGACGGGCCTTTTGTCCTAATCATCGCTTTGTCTCTTAATAGAAAACTGTACCTGATTACTTGTGTTTTTCATGTTTAAGCCTCTAAGTATATTTAAGGAATAGATTGTGTAAATGTTTGTAACTTATGAGACATTTACGTGATGACTAGAGTCCTTTTATTTTAAATGTTGTTTTTTACAATGTTCCTACTATCTAAGGAAGGGAAATAAATAACGCAGCCAAAAAGTCTTTACATTATTTTATCTGTTTTCGGTATATATACAATTTTTACGTTACTGACTTACTGACAGACAAGCTATAGCCAAAAATATTAAGCGCAAGAAGCTGAAATTTAGCGTGTATGTTCCTTGGCTACTTACGGGTGCACTAAGAAGGGGTTTATCGATATTCCCCGAGGATTGGGCAGAGACAGTTAACAAAAAATAACATTTGCGGGCGTAGCTGCGGGAATCCCCTTCTGTGCATATAAAGAGAGGACTAGGTAGTGGACTATGACGTAACAGGCCGGCAGCGCTATGGCGGTGTGACAATAGATTCATACAAACCTGCGTCTAGTTGTACATGAAGTACTAAAAGCTTTTATTTAAAAACTGTGAAAGCTTTGTACTTACCAACTTATTAATAATAAAATAGTTTAAATGCTTTCTAGAATATGCACGTATAATGCTTGCATGGTACTCGCAGGTACTTAGCAAAATCATTAGCACAAGCATAGTACGTACCTACTTAAATTCAATGGGCTACATGCTTCACAGAATATAGGATCTTTTTAGGGTTCCGTACCTAAAAGGTAAAAAACGGGACCCTATTACTAAGCCTCCGCTGTCTGTCTGTCTGTCTGTCTGTCTGTCCGTCTGTCTGTCACCAGGCTGTATCTCATAAACCGTGATAGCTAGAAAGCTGAAATTTTCACAAATTATGTATTTTGGTTGCCGCTATAACAACAAATACTAAAAATAAAAAAATATATATTAAGGGGGGATCCCATACAAAAAACGTGTTTCTTTTTCGTAATTTTTGCTCAAAATTGCTAACTGTAACAGGTAGACGCTATAATTTTTACAGAATATGTAGTTGTATATTACCTTTCAAAGGGGGGCTCCCATCCAACAAACGTATTTTTTACGCAATTTGTTACTCGATCTTAATAAACAGGTAGAAACTTAAAAAGTATTTAAGTATACATACAACGAACGTGATTTTCTTTTATAGATGATGGTACGGAACCCTTCGTGCGTGATTCCGACTCGCACTTGCCCAATTTTATTTATACTATGCAATGTTACTGAGATTCTGGTACCTCCTTATTGACGAAAAAAGCCAATGGCGATTTTCTACCTAGTCATTACAATTTTATTTTTATAAGATACTAGAGGATGCACGCCGATACACCTGCATATTTTTCTATTGTACCCGTTTCGCCCGACCCCATGGGAATCATGGGTATTCTATTCTTAGTGCACCCATACGGTCCAGAAAGAACATACATGCCAAACAAGCTTCTTGCGCCAAATAGCTTGGCTTTGCGTTGTCTGTCAGTAACGCAAGATTTCTCTATAGTATTCAGACAGAATATGTACAATTTTCCACGCTGCTCTGAATTTGTGAGATAGGCAGCGATAGCCGAGTGGGGATAAAAACAGACTGCCTTGCAGAGGGTATCGGATTCGAATCCTAGTTTGAAGTTAAGTGTGTATTAAATATTAATAGTAATATTTATTCATCGCTAGCTCCGTGGCTGGCAATCACAGCTGTCATGAAGATCTTCGGTATGCATATAATTGATAGTGGTTTAAGTGGTCGTTTCGTCAATACACACTGCGCCGAGTGTTGTGTAATTCAAACATTTTTGTATCGAGTCTGAGGTGTTTTTGTGTATGTTGCTAGAATGTTCGTAAAGTCCTCTGCCACTTTATAATCAATGCGAGACTGATTCTGGACAAGAGTAGTAGCCTAATTCATAGGCTTAAAACCTTATAATAATAACTTAAAATAATTTAAAGGCTAATCCTATCGGGAGAGCTTTCGGCGTGTCTCCTTATCTGCAAATCGTGGCACCGGTGAAACATTTATTATTTCTAAGAGTTATTGTTCGACGAAACGATCCTTCGCTAGAAAAGTGTTATGACAAAAAACCTTTGATGAACGGCGAACATTGATTTCCATGTATATTTACATCGTTCGAGGATCGTTCTGTAAATAATTCTGATATCACATGCAACTAAATCTTTGTTACTGATTTAAAATGAACTGAAAGTCCTGTTAAAATAAAAAATATGCTCTATTTTTTTCATAATTCGCATTCGATATCGAGCCATGGATTATGTGTGTATTCTAACAAAGGCTTCCTAAATTTTCGTCGTGCAACACAATGTAACTTGTAAGGCGTACTGTACACATCTCAACAGATAGTAATCGGATATTCATAGACACGCGATAGTGTGCGCATTACTTTACATAACATGCTCCATATGCCTGCCATCAGGTACAGGCCACACCACACCGGGAACGAAGCGAAACGAAACTAAGATGTAGAGTTTAGTTCGTTTTACGCAGTCGCGTCTTTTCTTCTTCGGTACTTAATGTGTACTTATCGTTTGACATAGCTGAGGAGCGTCAAACGATAGGGCATCATCATGTCAGCCTAGAGACGTCCACTGCTGGACATAGGCCTCCCCCAAGGATCTCCACACAGACCGATCTTGAGAGCCGTTCACATCCAACCGCTTCCCGCAATCTTAACCAGATCATAGGCATGGTTATTTTTAATGGTTTTCGTGTAGCTGCATACGTTAGCAGAATGCCCGGCTTGAGCATTGCAGCGCCTTGACCTGATCCAAAGGCTGGAACAGTCAACTTCTCGCTCCCGAACCTAGTTCACTTAATGTCATCGAAGACACAGCGTTGGACTTAGTAAGTAAGCTCAGTTCTTAAGAAAGCACATACATATTCCTCCAACCCCAAATCGTCTCACCATTTAGAGGCGGAGGGGATGGCCTGTAAGCGGATTTCTACAAGAACAAAAATAAAAAGAGAGCAGACCGAGGTTTCAAAATTAAGTTTTTCAAAGTTTTGATGTTTCTCATTGGGCATTGCATAGCTACGCCAGCAATGTGAAGTGTTAAGCATGCAAACCGTGATGAATCCAGTGAAGCGAAGTTATATCCCTGGAGCATAGTGGTCCTCACCAAGGTGGTTTTTATTGTGTCACTTTGCTCAACGCTCTTAGTTTTGCTAAGCTATATTTACGAAACATGAGCATAACTAAACGAACCCATCTTCGCATCACACTCTTTCCACGTTGAATCGATTTAAATTACAACGTTCAATATATTCCGAGCAGGTCTATTATGTTACTTCACTAAAGCCCATCTGATATGGTTAAAGAATGATCAAGTTTCCATACTTTGTATGGAATATCTCAATAGGTACGCGGAATAACTGTATTATCAAGTAGGCAGTCGGGCGCGGCCGCGGACATGAAATATAACGCACTTACCGCACCTCGTAATATTGCGTTCTCTTGCAATATGAAAATTTATTGCAACGTATGTGCTGGTATAGAAATAGAATGATAACTAAGAAAAATGTGTATCGTTCTAATGACTCAGGGTACTTAGTGACTCTACTCCTTTAAGGTGTCTGTACATTATCTCGTTCCATACCATGGCGGTGCCATGAACTTGTGAGGTAATAATCGATATAATTTTCTGTATGCATACGAAACAATAGCAGTTGTTCTAAATGTTTATTTTTAGTTTAAATCCATGCTCGCACTAGGAATTTATCATGTTTTACAGGAGGCTTTACAAGCATTTCAGGTGGATACAAAGATCACCGAACTCAAAACAAAATTGTATAATTAACACAAAATGATATCCGTTTTTTAGGACCGAACGCACAACATTCTGTGTTCAAACCTTTGTATCATATTTGGCTACCGTAAAGCACTGCGATCAGACAGTCAAGACATTGGCACGAACCATCAGCGTTATTTACGGATGTCGAACTTCTTTATACACTTTATATTTATGTTTTTTTGTCTGTAGGAGTATCCGTCATTTATTTCCAGGGCGTCATACAGCGACGTTTTGATATAGGATAGTGGACAAGTACCTTTATAACTCGTTGTTGATTCCGACAGCATGTTTCTAATATTGGGTGTTACGTCAAACTTTGTACACTGTCATATTTGTCGTGTAGGTAGACAGATTCCCCTCTGGAGAGGTTGCGTAATAAGTTATTTAACTTATGCCGAGAAATTAATTTGCGATAACACTTTCACTGTCCGACCGCCAGACACAATAGAAATTCAATTGTCCTGAGCCACATGTGGTTCATGGGACTGGGAATGGGTTATGTCGACGTTGTAACATATTAAAACGTAATTTTGATGGCACGATTGGCGTAGCGGCTTAAGCGGCAGCTTCGCTGCTTAACACTGCGCTAAATTCTGGTTTGATCTCCATACAAGACAACTCTCTTGATATTTTGATGAATACAAGATGCATACGTTAATCGCAATGTGTCTTTAAAATTATAAATAATTTTCTAGTAGCTTCAATTCACAATCATCTTTTGCAAGTATAGGGAGTTTAGATTATTCATGTGTATCATAAGTATCATAAAGATTACGGCGATAAATAGCACATCCCTTAGAATCTGCTAGCTAATTAATAATGCAAACTAGGTATCTCTATTAAGATGTCAGCTCTAGAAAATATGAAAAAGAGAAAGATATACTTAATCTTATTTTCCCATACTTCACTGGACTACCTGGGCGGTGTGTTCGAAATAATCACGCATGTATCTATTTATCTATAAATCAATGCATTTCATTTGCCCTGACTGTATCATCTCACGGCCTATATAAATATTTATTTTATTTAAAATTCCATCATTAAGGGGGTAAAATATCGGTTGAAAGCTTGTGTGAAAAGTCAGCTGATGCTTGGATGAAGAAAGCACTATAAAAATGCTAGCAACGGCTAGTTTAAATGTCCAATCTTTAGGCAATTTAATGTACGAAAAATATCAACATAAACCGTATTACTCGAACTAATACATTATAGTTATGTCTTTGTACAAAAGTTCATGGCATCTCTGTTATTCTTCAAATAACTTCTTTAGGTACAATCGTAAATACAGCATAACACCTCAGCGCTAGTTTTCTAACAGACTTTCTTACAAAACTTACGGTGCGGAATAAGTTTGCGAACTAGAATTGCATTCCATGCTTATCGACAAATACATACTTACTTCTATATTTTTATATAAATCTTCAGTGCATGTGTGTTTGCACTTTTCTCTTACTCGACCGACTAATGTTCATGGGTTTCTATCTGTTATATGACAGAAATTGCAAACTCTCTAACAAGACCGCTTCTACCATTAGACTTAAGTTCTGGAAGACTTAGAGAAAAGGATGATTCAATATCTGCTTTCCAGGCTTTTCCATCATTATACAATAAAACTATCTGGAATTCTCGTCTGCTCTGTGTGACAGTCTAACGTAATATTTAATTACTCCGATGCTGGCATGCTTATGGAGTGAATTAGATGGTTATTGTTAGGCTTGTCATTGCTGTGACATTTCATCTGCCCGAACAGCGTCCAATACTGTGTTTGGCAAGACGTAGTTTCCATTTAAAAATCTGCTTACTCCACCGACGAACATACGCAGCAACAGAAATCATTGCTCTACGTAGTCCGATAAAATACTGATTGTTTGAGAGTTCTGTGGCAAAATTCATTCATCTATTTAGCCTGTGAGTATATTATTAGGCTACATTAGATATATAATAACATGTTCAAGTAAAATACGCGGTTATATTAACATACATGAGAATATTCAAAACAAACTCATCTCTTCAAAAAGTTACTCCTCAATGTAATTCGCTTCTGGGGCTCTAAAGTGCAAAATTCGTACTTTATGTACCTAATTAAGTGTCGTATAATAAGCTTCAATTAGTGCGATGTTTATTTTATGAGTGCTCAGTCTTTGTTTACGTTGAGACAGAGCTACTGTTGCGAAGAGCTCTATTCGCCTATCATTTTTTTATTGGTATTCACACTTCTGTGCCACACCATGCCAAGCCACTAAAGAGTTTGAGATACGAACAAGACAGTTGCACGGAGTACAGTGGTTTTTTGTGTCTCCTGGTAGAATAAGAAATAAGATCAACCTTCTTCATAAACGGTTACACTGCTGGGCACAGTCCTGTTCTTATTATGAGGGTTGGGCTACTACGCTTGCCAAGTCCAGTGTGATATACTCCACATGTCTTAAGAGAAAATGTTGAAGAACTCTCAGACGTGCAGGTCTCGACATTTTCTCTCACTGTTCAGCAAGCGATAATCAACAATTTAACACTTACATTACCGCCCCCATACCGTCGTCGCCGTCATGGCTGGTAAAGGATTTCCACAGAGATGTCACAAAAGCCTGATGCATTATTATATGAGTATTACAAATTGTTTTGAATATTGTTTGTATAAGTGGGTATACCTACTACTGACAAAAAGGACAAAGGTGCCATTCGCCGTACTGAGCACAACACCGGATCTTTCAAAAAAAATTTCAACAGCCGATTTTCTATGATGTTTAAGGGCAGTGTAATCCATATAAATACCTTAATCCGTACAAAAGTACTGTTATATTTGTTTGTTGCAATTATCAATCAGTGAAAATATTGAAACGTAAATAAATGTACAAATTCGGCAGTAAATTGTGAATATCAAATGGCTGCACTGATATTCGTTATACATATGGTTTACACATATTCCATTCACAAAGAGAATTCATCTATTGTTTTGTTCTTCGATTATTTTGTAATCCCCGGTATTTTATAGCATGATCGAAGTAACCGATATGGTTGAGTTCATTGACCCTAGATTGCAGTTTTGTTGCGAATAATCATACTAAAATAATTACTATTCAAGGATTACTACTATCCGTGCATTGGTTTGTCTCTATTATGCTGCTAAAAATAATGATATTGAGGGCAGTACAAAACGTCTCTTTAGTCTTTTGCTAAATATCTACTTGTCGTAAAAAGGATTTTTCTCATGAAGTTGCTTTCGCAAAATGATGCTTCCTCAAAATTTCTCTCTCTTTTAGAAAACGTGGCGATTAGGAACATGAAATATAATTTATTTTGTATGGAAAATGCATTTTCAATTTGTCAGATACTTGGCGAAAGGGACGTTTTCTGGACCAAGCTGATTTTCATAATCTTGTAAGAAGACACGGGCTTAATTTTTCAACAAAGAACAATGTTTGTCTGGCGACCCATTGCATTTGACTGCACCAAAGAAAGTTCAACATGGCGTTGT
This sequence comes from Euclidia mi, assembly GCA_944739405.2. Classification (NCBI taxonomy): domain Eukaryota; kingdom Metazoa; phylum Arthropoda; class Insecta; order Lepidoptera; family Erebidae; genus Euclidia; species Euclidia mi. The sequence goes on along the minus strand of OX123186.2, from coordinate 53,611,547 downwards.
TAAACTTTTTACATGATAGTCACCTATAAGCGCATATATTTGAGTAGCTGGTTGTATAATAGGAATACGACAGTTTAATGCGTTACCACGATGGCAAAAGACAATTTTGTAATGTATTCCGAGTTCAAAGAGTTACACAAACTTTGAGTTGATAATAATAGATAATCTTTTGAAAATGTTTTTTCACAAATCTGCAATATTTTATTGTATTCATTTATTTTCAGCAAAAGAAAATGGCATAATTCTAAATTAAAAATGCTCAGGTAATCTAAGGATTTACAATGAAATAAGTTTATTTATTTTTTTATTTATTAATAGACTCACGCCTTTATCCCCGAAGGGGTAGGCAGAGGTGTAATAAGTATTACACCCAGATTTCGCCATGAATTTTTAGGTCCCACGTAATAGGGGGCGAGCCTATTGCCGTACCGGGCACATTACCAGACTCCATGCTGATACTGAGAATTGCCTAACGGAAAACCCAATAACACTTTGCCCGACCCGGGAATCGAACCCGAGACCTCCCAATCCCACGCGCACATTTATGCCGCGAGATCAACGAGGCAGTCCATGAACTAAGTATATCTATATAATTCTAAAAACAATCAAGAATTTTATTATGCTAGGGTAAGACTCTTTTACCCTCTCTTTTACTCTCTCTTTTACACTCTTTTAGTCCGTGTGGTGACGGATTAAGAATACGGAATGTCACCACCCCATATCATCCCATGGGTGTCGTAAGAGCCGACAGAGGGAGCATATTATGCAGAGTACAGCACTGAAAGAGAAGGAAAACTTGATACAAACCCTATACCAACCCGTTTAGCCAGCGTGGTATAGTAGGCCAATTCCTTCTTTTAAAGGAGAGGCCTAGACCAGCAGTGGACTGTTAAAGGCTGATGATGATGAAGACTCTTTTGGCTTTTGAATGATATAAGGAATAAAATGTTTGTGTTATTTTTAGATGTTATAAATATAGCTTTGTACTTATAATTCTAAAAATAGTTAAGAAGAAAGAAATTGGCCACCTCTCAACACCAAGACTGATGATTTATTTTAAGCATTTTGTCATATTGGTAAATATATTATATTTTGTATTTTCAAGTAAGATGGACTGAATTAGCTTTGTTAGATTTAGCATACACGTTATTATAGGTCTAAAAGTTCGCGTATTTCTGCTGAGACCATACCGCAAATAGTCCTGAATAGAAAGATCGTAATGACCGCAAAATTTTGCAAAATTGCAAAAAAGACAGATGTTCGCAGCAACTGAATTCTTTTTTGTGTGTTTATTGTATCTGTACATTGTACCTGTATTCGACGTGATCTTAGAGCTTTAAAAGTGATTGTATGTAAAGAAGATAAGTTATTCAGATGCGGTTTACGTTACTTTGTCGTTAAAAAGCAGCACCATCTTAGTATTAAACTTTAAACAACTTTTTCTCTAGGGAATAGACAAAATGTAATCTAAAAGATAAAAGATCATGACGTTAGAAATACAAAGTTATTGAATATCATATTGAAGTGAGACTACTTTGAAATCTCATAAAAATAGGTAATTTCTTGAAAATATTTGTCTGCAATACTAGTTAATATAATTGTAAGATGTATATAGTGTCGTGCCATTATGAGTAGCTATTTGAATTTTAATTAATTTATTATTATTGAATAAATAATAAAGCCTAAAGCCCAATTATTTCTAATGATAGAAAGATTTTACTAAGCAATTTAAAACTAATAATACCTACTTATTGACGGCGCCGCGACGTGGAGGAATTTCATAGCATTATCTAAATTTTATTGGTCTGTTTCTGTTGCTTGGCTCCGCTGTTACACGACCTTTAGGGATTCAGAGTGGTGTTGCAATGGGACAGCCGTGAACACCCGTAGGAAAGAGTCACACGGTTGAGTGACTGTCTGTCAATTGGGTCTGCCTGCCCAAGAGGCCAAGGCGCTGCAGCGTGGACAAAAAGAATCCTAGTAAAAAAAATATATATATATATTGTCACGTGCCAATTCGAGATGGTTGTATAATATTTATAAAATAATACTACGAAAACAATGTTTCACAAAAGAGAAATTTGTTTAACCTATTTAGTTTTAGTAAGGCCTTATACAGACTCACGTACAGGTTGTATATTAGTACCAAAGTCGATTAAATGATAGCAGTCGTGACCCGCCTTATCTCCAACCAGTTAACGTAACAAAGCGACTGATAGATGATACGTGACCATACATCTTATGCCTCTATTGTTAGGTAGGGCAGTCGTAGTCTGACCAGATTAGAGACATCCTAAAAAAGGACTGGTTAAGATCTTGAATCGAAGAGCATGCACGACGTTTTTTCCAAAATGAAAGTGTATAAATTAAGAGAGATATGTCAGAAACTTGGCAAAAAGTGGTCTGTTGTCTCTGCACCAGTTTATGTATGTGATAATATATTTACATGTTAAGGACAAGTAATACCCAGACGCAGTACGTATATTTCTGCACATCATACAAAGATTTATTTTAGCACGAACGAACCTTCACGTTAGTTGTCGGAGTCATCATTTGAGTAGACTATAAAGCATAATGCTGTGGTTAATCTCTGTGACAATATTGTATTTAAAAAAATTCTATGAATATTTTTGTTTGGTTTTTGCTGCTCCGTTACGATCCATAATACATAACATAACTTCACGCCTTTTATCCCCGAAGGGGTAGGCAGAGGTGTATTACACCCCCACTTTTCGCCAGTTATGTTTCAGTCCCAATGTAAAAGGGGGCAAGCCTATTGTCATCTACGGGGCACATTAATAAGCGAGCGATAATTAACATTTTTGATATACACATAACTTCAAAAAGTCAGAGATGTGTGCCCGGGTTACCTGGAGATCGAACCCAAGACTATCGTCTCGGCAGTCCGTTACATACATTTTGTATTTATTTGTAAGATTGAGCACATCCAGCCGTACCTAAACCGGGGTTATCCTTCACTTTCATCTAACCTAACTTGGTTTACAGTTTCACCTAAAGTCGTAAAATAATAAACAAAACTAATAAAACCATGTCTACACAAAAATATTATGATAAAAATAGCTACACTCATGTAAACAGCTTTATGATACGTACTTAAATAAAGCGAATCAATAACAGATGCATGAATACATGAACAAACATTTAATTTCATGACAGCATACATTATCGCTGCGTTACTTAGTTGACAATGTCAGACAGCTGACTATGATGTCGGATTATCATATTATAAATCTTTTGTTATTTTAAATGCTGTTGAAACGTTTTATATTATTGTATTTATCAACTATTGAGTAGTACTCTTACGTGTTTATTTCAGCTAGCAGTGACATTTTTTAATTGGATGACGTTTACTAGTGAGATGAGTATCGTAGCAATAGTAGTATAGTAGTAGATGAGTACCTACTAAAATAATACAAAAAATAACAATACCTTAGTTTTAATTTTTTTTGTATTTTATTATGAGGCGGTAAAGGTGTTGTTATTTAACCACCATAGAAAAGAGATTAAAATATATAATTCATTGTCCGCAATGAGGAAGGAATTAAAGATGGAAGAAAGTAGAGAAAAATATGTGATCAAGTAAATTACTGACGATTCAAACTTGCGATACTTTTACGGCCGCTTTCAATATTCGATCTATCCAAGGATATAGAGATTTGAGATACATGTTTCACATAAGCTGCATACAAAATGTGTCTGCCATGTTTGGATAGTCTCTACTTTCTTCCATCTAAACTAAACGAAACTAACATCTTTTCACAAATAGACTGCGTTTGAAAATTGTACATAAAAAAAATATTATTATAATGTGCTCATATTCATGGCTCAGACTCTTTTCTAACTGCGGCCGCAGAACAAACCCAACACCATACCGCAATACTCATCAATACATTCAATTAAAACATATCGACCAAGCAATGGCGTCAGTAAATTAGAATACACGGGGGCACAGACGTCGCAACTTATACTTAATCATAATTTTCATTGTGATTCAACACGTTATTGTGAACAGCCGGAGGTACTAGCAACGTCACGTCTGTGAGTTCACCAGATTTATTTAAAAGTAATTTTCAGTGAGCATCTGGCGTGCGGTATGAGAGATCCAGCTGATCAATATTCTGGAAGTCGCCCCGAAGAACTAAGAAATATTATGTCAGTCTCTCACTCAATCCCGGTACAAGTTATTTGTAAGCGGATTGTGTGGAACGTACTTCAGCTAACCCGCGAATGATAAATTCGAAATCGATACGCGATTCACAAAATCTGACGGGACCAAATGAATTTTGAATTAGACGGGTTATTTAAATAAACGCTATCTTATTTCTTCTCAAATTATTTATAATGATAATTTTGTGTTGAAGCTGGGCTTAAATACTTTATGATAGTCAGTTTAGTAGATAGCAAAATCCAAGTGGTAGGTATGTATTCTGTAGTGGTATAAAATGAGTAAGTAAATGAGTACAGAATTAAATACATCGCTCATGAGAACTGCACTAATTTATTTGCCTCCGTTGAATTGGGCGGATGGGAATAATACAGTCTGTTTTTGTTTTCAAACAAAAATATATAGAGCGTTTCTAAATTACGGTCGTATGCATTCGGAGTGGTGTTTATTTATGGACAGTGAGATAATATTAAATAGGAATATATTTATGAGTTTAGAAGATATGAATATACATTCGTAATGAAGGTTTTCAAATATTAATATGGGTATATAATCACTACATAGTATAAAACAAAGTCTGTCTTCTGTCTGTCTGTCCCTATGTATGCTTAAATCTTAAAAACTACGCAACGGATTTTAATGCGGTTTTTTAAAATTGATAGAATGATTCAAGAGGAAGGCTTATATGAATAATTGACGCGGGCAAAGCTGCTGGTGGCGTCTAGTATAATAATATATAAGAATAGCCTGAATACTAATTATAGAATTTTGAAGTGTTTGAAGTGTATTAGTAGGTATAAGAAATAAAAAAAACACTATAATAGGTTTTGCGTCTGGTTTCAGCTGCGAAGATGAACACGGCTGGTTTTAATCGGTGACTATCATCAATAATCGTATTGGATGAACGTACTTGGAAGCTTACGTATTCATCATCATCATAATTCTAGCACTATCACGATTGCAACCCAAAGCCTTCTTCTGGCGCCTGAGGTCCGTTTAGAAGGCCAAATTATTGTTTTTTTCAATTGATGGTCCAGCTTATTATTTTTGTCGCTTTGTGTATTGCTTGCCATGTCTTCTCCAGGATGCGTATTGACAAAGCCTATACCATTAGAGTGAAAGTGCAAACTGAACTGGCTTAGCTTTTGTTTGACAAAAACTTGACGAAACCCTAGTCTATTCTGGTACAGAAATTAACTGAAATCGCGTAGACTTTGTAAGATAAATTCATTCTTACATTGCAGCAACAAATGCTATTCAATTTGGGACTAGGTTTAGGACCACAATGTGCCTAGTGCCTAGTTGGTTAGGTACGACTGTATGTAATTCAAGTAGCTAAATAGGTTATGTTAGGTTCTCTTTTGACCCTCAACCCGAAAATAGGAGCCCTGCGAAGCAGGGCTCCGTCAACTTAGTTGTCGTTATTGTCGAGTAATATGCATAAACAAAAGCTCTTCTATTAGAGTCTGACTCGTGACTCAAATAGTATAGGCTTTGTAAATACGCCTCCAGGATGGGTTCACTAGGTCCAATGCTCAGCACTGTTATTTCTCAAAAGCCTCTACATAGGTACTCTACAGATAAATTCAGATGATACTACTTCTATAGACTAGATGTTGCGCAGAGCTGCTAAAAAATGCGTTACATAAACATTATTTCTCTTACCTATTACTAAAATTGCTAAAACTGTTGGCGCAAAAACCTGAAAGGCATATGTTCCTTGGGGTCCGTAGAGGTGCAATAAGAGGGGATTCCTCGAAATACACACGGGATGAAGCAGGAATCGATAAATTAAAAGGAAATGAAACTTAGTAGTAACAAATTTTGTTGGGTAATACAAAGTTAGCTAATCCCATCAGTTACTAAAATATAGCGAAAGCCTAGAGGAGAAACTACCAGACCGCTACGTAGAGTGCGTCGGGTACAAACTCACAGCGCGCACCACTGACTTTTAGAAGGTAGGTACAGTCAAACAACTTCCCGCTAAAGCGCCATAAGGGTAAGAATCGCTCAGCAAGACATCATCGCTTCCAATGCTTCTTTACACAAACATTGACATTCGTATACAAAACTAGTTTCTAGTGCGTCTCGACTCTATGAGCGAGCCAAGGAATTTTTTTTCAAACTGGTCCACCGCCGACTTGTTTGATTGTACGTGCGTATTAAATTTTTCAATATCGCTTGCTAAACGGTGAATAAGGACATCGTGAAGAAACCTACATGTCTGAGAGCTCTCCACAATGTTCTCGAAAGACACGGGAAGTCAGTTAACCCTCGTGGTAGACTATGGCCAATGAATACAGATTTACAATTGAAGCGCATTTCTTAAGGATTTCGTGTGCCGATTCCAAGTGGCGAGTTGGCGACTATCGTCAGTGTAGTTCGTAGTTGGCGCCGTTGGCGATGGTGGCGTCGTTCTCCGTCTCTCTTGCTCTCGTAGTTAAGATACACAGGAGAAACGTTTGCCTCTCTTGCACTCGTAGAGACAGCTGTCACAGCGCGACTGCCACGCCGCCAAGCGGCAATATGGGTCACAGAAAGTTTGTCTACTGAGCGCCCATAAGAAATGCGCCTCCATGTAAATATCTATGCTCTATGCTATGGCCCAACCCTTCTCATAGTGAGAAGAGACCCGTAACCAGCGGTGGCACAGTTAACGTCATCAGCATCAGCCTTTAACAGTTCACTGCTGGACTAGGCCTCTCCTTTGAAAGGAGGAATTGGCCTACTATACCACGCTGGCCAGACGCCACGGTCGCTGTATAATATGCTCCCTCTGTCGGCTCTTACGACACATATGGGATGATACAGGGTGGTGACATTCCGTATTCTTAATCCGTCACCACAGTTAACGTACAGGGCTGATAATAATGATTAATTACTTCGCCAGATTACTGACAAAAATAAACACTAATAAAATGAACTACACTACTACTACTATTTAGGTACATATCAAATAAACCATTCATAAATAATTTATTTACTACACAAACAGCTATTATGGACCAACGCTAAATTGTTTACCGTAAATTGTATTACAACATTATAACATCCATTTAGATCTGTGACACTTAGTACAGGTTATACCCCAAGCTAACACAGTTAGACCGACTCGGTTTACGTAGGGACTTTATCAAATTATCTCCGACATGGCTTCTGCCCTTAAATATACACCGTTAATAGTTTCTAAGACGTATGACACTATTATTCACATATGAAAATTTATAGCTGTCTTTATTAATTAAGGTCGCAACTTGAAGCCCAAGTTTCTTAAACAATTAAGTGTCCCTCTACAAATATCGTGTGTTAGTTTTGGTTCCTATCCAAAGTTGTTCACTTGGTGGCTTGTTTTATTAGCTTTTGAAGTAAATAGGACTGAATAATAAATACGTTTCGTCGATACCATCGATTAGGTCTTAGTATTGAATTTCAATTATTATTGTCACTGTCGTTGCGTTATTTGAATATATACTAATGTTGTGAATAAATTACTCGTTCATAAAAATAAAGTAATTATTTTATACTAAACGTAACGTACATATTATATTTTGACTTAGTAATTACTAAGTACAATAATTGTTAATGTAAAACACATATGTAGGTATCTATTTAAATAACTGATTTGTTTATATTTACAAAACGCACATCAAAACAGGTCCAGCCGTTTAGGAGGACTTACAGTGCTATACGAACGTGAGTATGCAATTGAATTCCTCCTAATACAATCCATTTTAAGTAAATAAATAGATTTTACGTAACCAAAACGTTCACGTTTCGGCTGAACAAAACAAACTACTCTCGTTGTAACAATACTCGGTAAAGCCACAAAAAGATCTTTTAAACAAAAACAGGACGTAATTGTAAACAATTATTATCATGAGCAATAGTATGAATGTAGTTTGGAATTTGAATAATTTATTATTATGCAGTTCAAATGTATTTATGTCAACATTCCAACTTTATAGTTATTTAGACCAAATTGCGGTTTCAAATAGTGCTTTGGCTCTAATTTGTAACTATATTTGCTCTGGTAATAGTGCATGTTGCGTTAATTAGTTTAATTGCTACTACAGTTTAGGAGCTTAGTTACCTATATAGCATATTCTATGAAAAGCTAAGTGGTTTTATGTACTTCTAGTTTATGTTGTTGCTGTAATATATTTTGGCATAGGCTAACGAAAAGGTTGTAGGTTGAACTAACACTAAGAAGTTGAGATTTTGTGTAGGTATTACTAACAGTTATTAAGAAGGATCGATTTCAAAATCCTCTCACTGAAAGTCCTATGATTGAGTTGTTATGAGTTTGACTTTTACTTACTGAGTTGTTTCAACGAACTCACAACAAGTATGTACAATTCATAGTATAGGTGGTATAGGTTTATTCCAAGTTGCCATGTTCTATGAAAAGCTAAGAGGTTTTATGTACTTCTAGTTTGTGTAGTTGCTGTAATATATTTCGGTGTGAGATAACGAAGTGATTGTTCTTACACTAGCGCACATAGCGAGACTTGACTTGCCGTTCGTAACAGATCGGCAACGATAAGCAACGCTTGCGCAGGTCACCACTTGGATGGGTGACCGTGTGTGGCATTTACATCTGAGCGCTACCATGCTTCGGAGGGCACGTTAAGCTGTCGGTCCCGCTTCTTGTCTAAGGATAAGGATCGTTAGACCCTGTCGAAGGCCTTCGGGCGGTCTGAAAACTCCGACCCACCAGTAGGCCACATACTCACACGAAAAAAAAGAAAATACGTACCTTTTGTCTGCTGGTCCTACGATTGAGAAGTTATGAGTTTGAGTTTTACTTGTTGCTTAGGTTGAACGAAGCCACAACAATCACTGAAACCTGGATATGATTCTGTAACGGAATCCTATGGAACCCAGGCTGATTAAAATTTTAGTTTTCTAACTAACTGGGTTTAAAATATCAAATTCAGCCTGCCAAGTAATTTGTGGCCAGGGTTCCCGCGCCCCTCGCCCGCGCAGGAACTATGGAATTCGTCCCTTCCTCTATATTCCTCTACTGACAGCATTTAGCAAACGTAAACGCTTATAATTGAATGAAAGGTGGACATCAAAATACTAAAGACAGCGATACATTAGTATTGGTTTGTCATCACAAATCACTCTCCATATGTTTATGCTTCACATATTGGTACTTGAGTACAAGGCAGCGTATCTCAGAGACGGCAGCTCCAGGGAGACGGAGAACATGATCCAGGTATATTAGTCATATAGTATTATCGGCGCCGAGTATTCCAGCGATATCCAGTGTGGAGTATTGAGCGTACAGTAATAGTCTCAGAACTGATGTCACAAAACGCCTCCTTGCCGCAAGTCACAACATTGAAGCCCACACAAACATAGTCAATTAAAACGTATTAAGCGATCGCGCATAGTCTGCAGGGAAGCTCTCTTTACAATCGCCGGCTGGTTAGCCGCCAGGACTTACGGCTTACCGCGTGACCGACAGGTGGCTCTTCTTTCGCTCTTTAAAACCTTGTCAGCTGCTCTGTACTGGCCTGTGCGCAGGTTTAGATAGCGATTGTGAAAGTCCTGCATTCTACCACCTGATCGCGAATACGGAGACTCTCATCATACATCGCTCGTCTTCACATCCATCATCAACAAGGTACGAACCACTACTAATGTTACACGCGGTTATTAATAATGTAACTATGTACAATATCTCATAGAGAACTTTATTTTTTAGTCAGCCTGGTATATATATATATATATATATATATATATATATATATATATATATATATATATGGTGTGATATAGACAAAGATACACAACAGAGTTATTAATGTTGTACAGTTCATGCAATCAATTACAGTAAAGTGAATAACAGACACTCACTGGACATTTAGCTGCGTCGCTGCCAAACTTACCCCTTGCCCTGTGCTGATCACCTTCTCTTGAAGCCGCTCGCCTTGTTCTTCGATATCACTAAGCTCTAATTATCGACCAAAACCGAACACCTCTTTCGCGCTAGGCCAGGTCCGATCTCTCTCGCGCCTCCAAACCCACTGCCTAAACCACCACGCGAGTCCGTTCCCGCGATCCACCAACCTCCGCGTCCTAAGACCAACTGTCTCGTCAAACACCACCACTACCACGTCACGCTGTCCTGGGACCTGACTAGCTCCGCCTCCTAAGACCGACTGTCCAGTCAAACACCCCCAAGGCAACGCCCCTGACCTCTTACTACCTGATAGGGTCTGTTTCTTATGGTTGGTCCCTTTTTTATGATCCTCAACTATACCGCATGTGAACACTACAGTGCAAATGTTTTCTCATATTTCATGGCTATTTCTTTACTCATATGCCTATCACATAATTCTTATAAATTTGTCAACCTCTTAGAATTTATGAGTTTACTAATTGCATAACGTTGGCGCCATCGTAGCGATAAGACAAACCCATGTGGAAACAAGTATGCGACCTAAGGACTATATATCATTATCTAATTTGGTGTAGCCAGTAACACCATTACAATTCCCACTCAAGACAAATTTAATATTTGCACTCAAACACTGAAATCATTGATATATAATAAAGCTGACCAGTTTGTTTGTTTGGTTGAACGTGCTAATCTGAGGATCTACTGGTCCGATTGGTATAGTTATTAGCCTATAACATCACGATATGGCTGACGCTGCGAAACAGTAGCCCTAAATAACGTCCCTCCTGTGGGATCTGCACCTTGTCGTGGTGGGGGGGCTCAGTAACCATGGTTAGGGCAACCACGGTGAAGCTAAGCGAGATCCCGGGAGTGGACGCTCCGCGTGGGCTTGATGGAGGCCTGCGCAGGATGTGTCCAAAGGTGCGGGTGCGGGAGGGCCGCAGAGGAAGAGAAGATGCGGTGTTGTCAGGTTGCCGTCCTCCCTATCCTCTGCGGCCGTTTTAGTGCCTGTGGACAGTGAGCGCTGGGGCTGCTCCCCGCCCGCCAAAGGCAAGGAGGCGGCGTAGTGTCCGCACCACCACCCAAGTCATAACGAGACGTGGCGCGCCAACCCTAACGGCGGGCCAATAACGGGCGGGGTCACGGAAAAGTATGATATCCACGAATCGCGTGACCCCGCCACTACACGGGATTTGTAGACCCGTAGACACCGCGGTTGGGTTGGCGTCGAGTTGAGATGGCTCATAAGGCGAGTTTCCACCGAAGTCAACAAGAAAAAAAGCCCTAAATAACGTGGGTGTAACCGCGGGCTCATCTAGTTATCTTTTGGCTAGGCTCATCTTATTTTCCAACATATATATTTAAAACACTAAAATCTCTGCCTAGTTTGGGATAAGATGTCCTTGTGTTACACATTCCAAGAAAGTATTAATGTTACAAATAAGAACATGCAAACAAATATCACAGAATAAAGCTGTACTTTATTCTGTGATATTTGTTTGCATGTTCTATTAATATAAATTAATGCGCCATGTATTTAAATTAATACTACAAGTGTCCTTTTCGTTTTGGAGTAAAATTGCGTATAAAATATAAACAAACTGTTGTTTCTAGCTAATAAGGTCACTTAATAAGGGCAGTCCACTTAAGAATACAAGTGACAGTGATATCTATTTATAAGGGACGGGCCTTTTGTCCTAAGCATCGCTTTGTCTCTTAATAGAAAACTGTACTTGATTACTTGTGTTTTTCATGTTTAAGCCTCTAAGTATATTTAAGGAATAGATTGTGTAATTTTTTGTAACTTATGAGACATTTAGGTGATGACTAGAGTCTTTTTATTTGAAATGTTGCTTTTTACCATGTTCCTACTATCTAAGGAAGGGAAATAAAGAACGCAGCCAAAAAGTCTTTACATTATTTTATCTGTCTTCAGTATATATAAAATTTTTACGTTACTGACTGACTGACAGACAAGCTACAGCCAAAAATATTAGGCGCAAGAAGCTGAAATTTAGCGTGTCTGTTCCTTGGCTACCGTAAGGGAGCGATTTGTCGATATCCTACAGGATTGGGCAGAGACAACAAAAAATAACATTTGCGGGCGTAGCTGCGGGAATCCCCTTGTGTGCATATAAAGAGAGGACTAGGTAGTGGACTATGACGTAACAGGCCAGCAGCGCTATGGCGGTGTGACAATAGATTCATACAAAGCTGCGTCTAGTTGTACATGAACTACTAAAAGCTTTTATTTAAAAAGTGTGAAGGCTTTGTACTTACCTACTTATAAATAATAAAATAGTTAAAATGTGTTCTAGAATATGCCCGTATAATATATAGGATCTTTATCTTTATTATAGTATAGGATCTTTTTTATACTATGTAATGCTACTGAGACTTTGGTATTTCCTTATTGACAAAGAAAGTAAATGGCGATTTTCTATCTAGTCATTACAATTTAATTTTTATAAGATACTAGAGGATTCACGACGATACATCTGCATATTTTTTTATTTGACCCGTTTTGCCCGAACCCGTGAGAATCTTGGGTATTGCAATATTAGTGCACCCATACCATATGGTCCCGAAAGAACATACATGCCAAACTGGCTTCTTACGCCATATAGCTTGGCTTAGCGTTGTCTGTGATTCAACACGTTATTGTGAACAGCCGGAGGTACTGGCTACGTCACGTCTGTGAGTTCACCAGATTTATTTGAAAGTAATTTTCAGTGAACATCCGGCGTGCGGTATGAGAGATTCAGCTGATCAATATTCTGTAAGTCGCCTCGAAGAACTAAGAAATATTATGTCAGTCTCTCACTCAATCCCGGTGCAAGTTATTTGTAAGCGGATTGTGTGGAACGTACTTCCGCTAACCCGTGAATGATACATTCGAAATCGATACGCGATTCACAATATCTGACGGGACCATTTTGAATTAGATGGGTTATTTAAATGAAAGCTATCTTATTTCTCCTCAAACTATTCATTTATTTTTATGTTGGTCTGGGCTTAAATATTTTATGATAGTAAGTTTAGTAGATAGCAGAGTCCAAGTAATATGTGTTCTATAGTGGTATAAAACGGCTAAGCAAATGAGTACAGAATTAAATACATCGCTCATGAGAACTGCACTAATTTATTTCCTCCGTTGACTCGGGCGGATGGGACTAATACAGTCTGTTTTTGTTTTCAAACAAAAATATATAGAGCGTTTCTATATAACGGTCGTGTGCATTCTGAGTTGTTTTTATTTATGAACAATGAGATTATATTAAATACGAATATATTTATGAGTTTCCATGATATGAATATACATTCGTTATCAAGATTGTCAAATATTAATATGGCTATATAATCACTATATAGTATAAAACAAAGTCTTGTCTTTTGTCTGTCTGTCTCGCATGTATGCTTAAATCTTAAAAACTACGCATCGGATTTTAATGCGGTTTTTTTAATAGATAAAATGATTCAAGAGAAAGGCGAAGCCGCTGGCGACGTCTAGTATAATAATATATAAGAATAGCCTGAATACTAAGTATTGAATTTTGAAGTGTATTAGAAGGTATAAAAATATTAAAAAATACGCTATAATAGGTATTGCCTCTGGTTTGGGAATGGTATCAGCTGCGAAGATGAACACGGCTGTTTTTAATCGGTGACTATCATCAATAATCGTATTGGATGAACGTACTGGGAAGCTCACGTATTCATCATCATCATAATTCTCGCACTATCACGATTGCAACCCAAAGCCTTCTTCTGGCGCCTGAGGTCCGTTTAGAAGGCCAAAGTATTGTTTTTTTCAATTGATGATCCCGCTAATTATTTTTGTCGCTTTGTGTATTGCTTGCCATGTCTTCTCCAGGATGGGTTCACTAGGTCCAATGCTCAGCACTGGTATTCCTCAAAAGCCTCTTCATAGGTACTCTACAGAAGAATTCAGATTATACTACTTCTATAGACTAGTTGTTGCGCGGAGCTACTAAAAATGCATTACATAAACATTAGTGTCAAGATTGTATGTGGATATAAATTAACACAAAATACTTTACGCCATGCAAAGCAATGAATTCAATCCAGTTCTTTCTTTGTGAATTATATACTACGATGCTAGCGTTTTAGTAAGATCTGAAATTACAATTATATAGCTCGGCGAAAATCAGCCTACAGACTGAACAACTGCTGGACATAGGCCTCCCCTAAAGCCAATCCTTGTAAATACTTCAAAATAAATCTATTATATTATAAGTATTTCTGGACGCAAATTATTACGAGTTATCTTTTAAAAATACGCCATTTTAAGTAAACGATACTTAGTTGATAAATTGCGATCCATTTTCACTGTATCAGTTATTATTTCATGTGAGAGCACAATCACACATAGAGAGAACTACTTGTTGCTGAAAAAAAATATCGTACGTAGCATTGGAATCATGCCCACTCACAACTTCATGACGGTCTAGAGAACAAGAACTATACAGACAATTGAGTAACCGGAACATTGCCAAAAACTAAACACCGTCAAATTGTAATATTACAATTACGTTTCAAGCGCTGGCTAGAAAAGGATAATTTATCATATTTAGCTACACTAAATAAAATAGATAGTGCTTTTCACCAGTGTAACACGCAAATTTAATATCTGTTAAGTTAATACGAAATACACAGTTTATCCTGTGCTATTTTCATTTCACTATATTTTGTAATTTAAGTCTAACATGATAGATAGCGCTAGTGTCGCAATTCTAGGGCGGAATAAACTTGTGAACCGACTGAATTATGATAAATCGTTTTAATAAATAAAATGTTGTTATCCATTTAATTTTAGAGTATACTAACTGATGCGGTGGTTTCACCCAATTTTATTACATTTAATGTAAAACTGCATTTAATATAAAACTCTGAACTACATTTATCCTGCACATTTCGTTTTAACAAGCTAAGTTTTAAAAGCTCTACACATAAGGATGTGTAGCGTTTTTTAAAACTAGTTAAATTTCAGCTTTCATAACTAAACTAGTTTTCAAGTTGCTTTGGCATTGGGTGGATGTCATTCTTTTAATTTTATCAAACATTGAAAGCGTAGAGAGAAGAGCGTCTTAAGCTGTCGGTCCCGGCCACAGTGCTTTGTGGTCCCAAACAAAATCTTACCAGTCATCACAGAGGATGAGTACTCCCGAAGATGCTGCAGACTTTAGACCACTATATGTCGCTACAGGGTTGCGGAAGTCAATCGACAGTCGTTCTGAAGATAAGCTGATATTCACTTACTAATTTTTCATCAAGGATAAAGTCATGGATTTCATTGGGATGACGATTAAACGATGATGGACGTATTTTTTTTAATATCGTATAACGGAAGTAAATGTTATTTTGATTATTGTGCTGTTTTTAGTTCATATAATACTAGCAGTGGCCCGTACCTTCGCCTGTTTTAAACTTTCAACCTTAGTTTTTCTCCCTTAACACAAAATTACACCAGTAGCTAATTCTCATGTTTCGTATCAAATACGGCCTAATAATTAATGTGCTCATATTCATGACGCAGACTCTTTTCTAATTGCGGCCACAGAACAAACCCAACACCATACCGCAATACTCATCAATACATCCAATTAAAACATGGCGACGAAGCAATGGCGTCGGTAAATTAGAATACTTGTCTCGTCGTTATCACAATAAACAAGGGGCACAGACGTCGCAACTTATAACTTAATTATAATTTTCATTGTGATTCAACACGTTATTGTGAACAGCCGGAGGTACTGGCTACGTCACGTCTGTGAGTTCACTAGATTTATTTGAAAGTAATTTTCAGTGAGCATCTGGCGTGCGGTATTAGAGATTCAGCTGATCAATATTCTGGCAGTCACCTCGAAGAACTAAGAAATATTATGTCAGTCTCTCACTCAATCCCGGTGCAAGTTATTTGTAAGCGGATTGTGTGGAACGTACTTCAGCTAACCCGCGAATGATAAATTCGAAATCGATACGCGATTTACAAAATCTGACGGGACCAAATGAATTTTGAATTAGACGGGTTATTTAAATGAAAGCTATCTTATTTCTTCTCAAGGGCTTAAATATTTTATCATAGTAAGTTTAGTAGGTAGCAGAATCCAAGTGATATGTGTTTATAGTGGTATAAAACGGCCAAGCAAATGAGTACAGAATTAAATACATCGCTCATGAGAACTGCACTAATTTATTTCCCTCCGTTGACTCGGGTGGATGGGAATAATACAGTCTGTTTTTGTTTTCAAACAAAAATATATAGATTATTATCATATCAAAAAGGCGAGTATTTATAAAAAATTAAATTGAAATTCGATAGACTTGTAATGGATTAAACATGTATAATGAAATTTTAGAAGCTCCGTTTAGCTAACATTTTATTATTCTCGTATTATTATTCTATACAATTATAATTATACAGTAATTATTTCATAATAGATTAAGGAAGTAACTATTATATATGAAATATGATAATAATTATGCTAGTGCGTATTAAGACTATTAAGTTTGTATGTAACAATACTATTGTAAAGACGATAGCCTGTAGTAATATAGAGAAAAGCGTTATTAATAGTCGGATTTTAATTTATTATTTTGTAAATTTTTCTGTTTTTATCATGACAGTGTCTGTTTTGGTACCGTTGACAACGAAAATCGATGACCAAAGTTACAATTACATTCCTTACAAAAATATGTTAATTTAATCTCAGGTTATGTTCATTTTAATATACTTAATTATATTTAGATATTTTTAATACTGTAAAGTGTAAACTTTACATATTATGACAAGTATACTAGACAAAACATGTTTTTTTGGAAATGATATAATACACTTGTCTTGATTGTTAGTATCAAATGAGAAGAAAACTGTCATCATCTGACATAATCTAGAAATAATTTAAATTTTTTAAAGAATAAATGATGCTACATTTAAACGTGTCTCCAGGAAACATAACACTTCAACATTTAATATTATTTTATTCGTTTTAAAGCATGTTTCAAATATACCCTTATAATACATGATGATTGAAATTAGGAATTCGAGATTCGCTGTCAAACAATTATTTGTTCTTAGTTCAAATAGCGAAACGTTTTTTAAATATTTTAATTATAATAATATTATACAATAGTAAGCATTCGACGGTCTAAATTAAAAATATAATTTTATAAACAAAATCGTATTAGAAGATAAAAATTGATATGTATAATAAATTTATGTCTTCCGGATAGAATATTAATGTAATGTATTCGGCTCATCCGTGTTTATGAGTTATAATAAAGTATTACTAGGGAGTTCCTTTTGGACTTCTATTTAATGTAGTATTAAGTAAGTGACGAGAAAGAATTTATCGTAGGAATAGTATTACGGTGAATATAAAATGAATTTTGATAAGAATCGATTCTACTGTAAAAATGAATGAACATGTATTTAGTAATATAGAATTGAATGCGAAAAATGTATTGGTATTAAGTTCAATTCAATATTATACACAATTCTCGAAAATACTGCATGATTATACAATATAAAACATTAAACATTTAAAGTAACTAATACGATTTAATATGTAAAATTTATTTTGTAATATTTAAATGGTTCAGTAAACTAGACAATGACAATACAATGATAATAATTTTCAAAATTTAAATAATAATTACATAATTTAGGAGTTTATAATATGTATGTACGAGTAATTTAAAATTTTGTTTTATTTTATACCTGTAAATAGTTTATTTTTATTTCATATAACGCAATTATAATCATTTAAACTTACTTTCTAATATTAATAATAGTAATATAATGACAATAATATGACAATCATTGTAAATAATTGAATTCATGTTAAACCAATTTATTAGTATGAAATGCGACTATTTATCAATGTTAACTTTAAGATGTTGATATCATTTTATGACATTTTAAAATAAAAAGAAATGTAATCAAAGTAAATATATTGACTGGTGTTATTTATTTCATTACCCACTAGTTTTACAGACTGTTAAAAATGACTCACGCTTTAGGTGAAAACGTATTATACCTACTACAGATAAAGTCAGCAGTATTATATGCTTATTAAATTGCAGCTGTTCGAAAGCTAGTGTGTGCAAACAACAATAAAAAGAGGTAGACAACATTATTAAAAAAGTTAAACAACTGTCCGGCTACAATAAAATATTATACGCATTCTTATTTCAAAAGCATACTCATAGATGTAAACTTAGTTTGCGTACTTAATCTAAGTAATGGCGTATCGTGAATAAAGTCAGTTAAACTGCCAGCAGGAAATACTCAATGTTCACTGAGGCCACCGTTCTACCACAAGGAAATACTTGCGACCAAGCTTTTTCTCCTCTATGATTACACATTGCGGAACGGTCCGAATTGTATATTCAATAAATTATTCCTCGTGTTCTATAAATTATTAATGCTGCTTTCCAACTGTTCTTTATAAATCACGTGAATTTATTTTAATGCACAGACATGACATAAAAAATCTTGACTTGGATATTTTGTTTTCACCGGGTAGTTTATTATTTATACACAGCTGTATTTTTTGCACTGCTTTTGTCCGAACCTACTGTCTTATGATTACCTACCGAGAAAAGAACAGAAACACAGATGCAGCAGAACAATAAAAAACAAAGAGCTTGAGTCTGATAGTTTATTTGCGCTGTGTTATGAGCTGAAAATATAGGAGAGAATTGCAAAGTTGCTTGCAAAATGACCTTGAAAAGTTTATCTTTCATGACCAGTCCCTTCTTTCACATGTTCACCGTAAATGTACGAGACATCAAATGCACAAATTGTATATTGATGTATACTGCATATACATCATTCGTCTTATTGCATCAGGCTTGTGAACTACAAAGGTATGCAAGGAGCTACCTCCTCCCCTAATATCAAGATTGTATGTGGATATAAATTAACACAAAATACTTTACGCCATGCAAAGCAATGAATTCAATCCAGTTCTTTCTTTATGAATTATATACTACTATGCTAGCGTTTTAGTAAGATCTGAAATTACAATTATATAGCTCGGCGAAAATCAGCCTACAGACTGACCAACTGCTGGACATAGGCCTCCCCTAAAGCCAATCCTTGTAAATACTTCAAAATAAATCTATTATATTATAAGTATTTCTGGACGCATCTTTTAAAAATACGCCATTTTAAGTAAACGATACTTAGTTGATAAATTGCGATCCATTTTCACTGTATCAGTTATTATTTCACGAGAGAGCACAGTCACACATAGAGGGAACTACTTGTTGCTGAAAAAAAAAATCGTACGTAGCATTGGAATCATGCCCACTCACAACTTCATCACGGTCTAGAGAACAAGAACTATAGAGACAATTGAGTAACCGGAACATTGCCAAAAACGAAACACCGTCAAATTGTAATATTACAATCACGTTTCAAGCGCTGGCTAGAAAAGGATAATTTATCATATTTAGCTACACTAAATAAAATAGATAGTGCTTTTCACCAGTGTAACACGCAAATTTAATATCTGTTTAGTTAATACGAAATACACAGTTTATCCTGTGCTATTTTCGTTTCACTATATTTTGTAATTTAAGTCTAACATGATAGATAGCGCTAGTGTCGCAATTCTAGGGCGGAATAAACTTGTGAACCGACTGAATTATGATAAATCGTTTTAATAAATAAAATGTTGTTATCCATTTAATTTTAGAGTATACTAACTGATGCTGTGGTTTCACCCAATTTTATTACATTTAATGTAAAACTGCATTTAATATAAAACTCTGAACTACTTATCCTGCACATTTCGTTTTAACAAGCTAAGTTTTAAAAGCTCTACACATAAGGATGTGTAGACTTTTTTAAAACTTGTTAAATTTCAGCTTCTTAGCTAAATTAGTTTTCAAGTTGCTTTGGCATTGGGTGGATGTCATTCTTTTAATTTTATCAAACATTGAAAGCGCAGAGAGAAGAGTGTCGGGAGAGCGTCTTAAGCTGTCGGTCCCGGCCACAGTGCTTTGTGGTCCCAAACAAAATCTTACCAGTTTTCACAGAGGATGAGTACTCCCGAAGATGCTGCAGACTTTAGACCACTATATGTCGCTACAGGGTTGCGGAAGTCAATCGACAGTCGTTCTGAAGATAAGCTGATATTCATTTACTAATTTTTCATCAAGAATAAAGTCATGTATTTCATTGGGATGACGATTAAATGATGATGGACGTATTTTTTTTAATATCGCATAAGGGAAGTAAATTTTATTTTTATTATTGTGCTGTTTTTAGTTCATATAATACATGCAGTGGTCCGTACCTTCGCCTGTTTTAAACTTTCAACCTTTGTTTTTCTCCCTTAATACAAAATTACACCAATAGCTAATTCTGATGTTTCGTATCAGATACGATCTAATAATTAATGTGCTCATATTCATGACGCAGACTCTTTTCTAACTGCGCCCACAGAACAAGCCCAACACCATACCGCAATACTCATCAATACATCCAATTAAAACATGGCGACCAAGCAATGGCGTCGGTAAATTAGAATACTTGTCTCGTCGTTATCACAATAAACAAGGGGCACAGACGTCGCAACTTATAACTTAATTATAATTTTCATTGTGATTCAACACGTTATTTTGAACAGCCGGAGGTACTGGCTACGTCACGTCTGTGAGTTCACCAGATTTATTTGAAAGTAATTTTCAGTGAGCATCTGGCGTGCGGTATGAGATATTCAGCTGATCAATATTCTGGAAGTCGCCTCGAAGAACTAAGAAATATTATGTCAGTCTCTCACTCAATCCCGGTGCAAGTTATTTGTAAGCGGATTGTGTGGAACGTACTTCAGCTAACCCGCGAATGATAAATTCGAAATCGATACGCGATTCACAAAATCTGACGGGTGAATCTGACCAAATGAATTTTGAATTAGACGGGTTATTTAAATGAAAGCTATCTTATTTCTTCTCAAATTATTCATATAATTTTATGTTGAAGCTGGGCTTAAATATTTTATGATAGTCAGTTTAGTAGATAACAGAGTCCAAGTGATATGTGTTCTATAGTGGTATGAAACGGCTAAGCAAATGAGTACAGAATTAAATACATCGCTCATGAGAACTGCACTAATTTATTTGCCTCCGTTGAGTCGGGCGGATGGGAATAATACAGTCTGTTTTTGGTTTCAAACAAAAATATATAGAGCGTTTCTAAAATACGATCGTATGTATTCAGAGTTGTTTTTATTAATGAACAGTGAGATAAAGTTAAATAGGAATATATTTATGAGTTTTAAAGATATGAATATACATTTGTTATCAAGGTTTTGAAATGTTTATAAAGGTTAGTATATCTTTATATAATAATACATTTAAATATTTAAAAAAACTCTATATTATTGTCTCTGGTTTGGGAATGGTTTCACCTGCGAAAATGAAAACGGCTCGATTAGATCGGTGACTATTATCAATAATCGTATTGGATGAACGTACTGGGAAGCCCACCTATTCATCATCATCATAATTCTAGCGCCATCACGATTGCAAGCTAAGGCATTCTAATGGCGCCTGAGGTCATTTTAGAAGGCCAAAGTTTTGTTTCAATTGATGATCCCGCTAATTATTTTTGTCGTTTTGTGTATTGCTTGCCATGTCTTCTCCAGGATGGGCTCACTAGGTCCAACGCTCAGTTCTGGAATTCTTTAAAAGCTTCCACACAAATCCTCTACAGAATAATACAGCTTATACTACTTCTACAGACTAGATGCCGCGCGAGATACTTTGTATGTGACACACAGACATTAACTCATCTTTTACCTTACCTAATGCGAAATTCGTACAAAGACGGATAATAATATTTTATAACTATGTTGGGTAATACAATTTTAGCATACGCCATCACTGATTGAAGCATCGAAAGCCAAGAAGACAGACTACCAGACAGCTACTAAAAAAACATCGTGAGGGAACCTGCACGTCTAGGAGCTCCCCATAATGTTCTGTGTCAGAATTATAGGAAGACATGTAAAGTCTGCCAACTCGCACGTAGCCAGCGTGGTGGATTATAAGCTCAATTCTTATCTCAGTGAGAAGAAGCTCCTTTTTCAGCAGTGGGACAGACTTTACCAGATTACTGACAAAACTAAACACCAATAAAATGTACTACTCAATTTTAAACTTTCGCGATTTGTATACATCATAAAAATAATTTAGCGGGTCAACTTAACTTATTTAAGTTATAAATACCTTTTTGTTTCCGACGTTTCGCTCGTCTTGCACCGAGCGTGGTCGCGGAGAGACTGATGGGAGCTCAGCGCCGTCTTGTGGAAGTGCGGGTTTCGGCACCTACCCTCACTTGGTTGGCTATTGGCTTGGCTTTATTTAAGTTTGCAATGTCTTTACTCCGCCACACTACACTAATGACGTCAACACACTGTTGTAATTTATCACTGTGGCGGTGTTTACATTTGCTGATGACTGGATTCGTACAAATTAAACATAAATAATTTATTTACTACACAAACAGCTATTAAGGATCAACGCTAAATTTTTTACCGTAAATTGTATTACAACGCTATAACATCCATTTAGATCTGTGACACTTAGTACAGGTTATACCCCAAGCTAACACAGTAAGACCGACTCGGTTTACGTAGGGACTTTATCAAATTATCTACGACATGGCTTCTGCCCTTAAATATACACCTTTAATAGTTTCTAAGACGTATGACATTATTATTCACATATAAAAATTTATAGCTGTCTCTATTAATTAAAGGTCGCAAATTGAAGCCCAAGTTTCTTAAACAATTAAGTGTCCCTCTACAAATATCGTGTGTTAGTTTTGGTTCCTATCCAAAGTTGTTCACTTGGTGGCTTGTTTTATTAGCTTTTGAAGTAAATAGGACTGAATAATAAATGCGTTTCGTCGATACCATCGATTAGTCTTTGTATTGAATTTAAATGATTATTGTGACCGTTGTTGCGTTATTTGAATATATACTAATGTTGTGAATAAATTACTCGTTCATAAAAATAAAGTAATTATTTTAAACTAAACGTAACTTATATATACGTATATGTTTGTACAATACATAGTTTATGTTTATTACCAATAACCAAGTTCAATTCTAAATGAAAACCACATAGGTATCTATTTAAATAACTGGTTTGTTTATATTTACAAAACGCATATCAAAGCCAGCTATTTAGGAGGACTTACAATGATATACGTACGTGAGTATGCTATTGAACTCCTCCTAAGGGTCGGAACATACCTGACGGAAGATGTGTCGCGTATTATTGCGTAACGCCAAAACATACAAATATATAGAAAAACGTTCAGCCTTTCACACCTGACCGATGATCCGTTAGTACGTCGAGCAAACAGCGTCTGTTCTGAATCCGTCAACGCATTATCGGTCGACGTCGCGCGCACCACGTGAATTTTGAATGACACGTTGGGCGACGTTTTAAAATTAAATGCCATACAAAACAACTGCACTGTAGTTGCTGAACGCAGAATCTGACTAGACACGTTATGTAGCATGTCTAATTTGACGGAATAGACGTGACCGATGTAGATACGCTCGACACATTTTCCGTCAGATGTGCTGACCCTAATACAATACGTTTTAAGTAAATAAATAGATTTTACGTAACCAAAACGTTCACGTTGCGGCTGAACAAAACAAACAACTCCCGTTGTAGCAATACTCAGTAAAGCCACAAAAAGGTCTTCTAAACAAAACAAGACGTAATTGTAAACAATTATTATCATGAGCAATAGTATGAATGTAGTTTGGAATTTGAATAATTTATTATTATGAAGTTCAAATGTATTTATGTCAACATTCCAACTTTATATTATTTAGACCAAATTGCGGTTTCAAATAGAGCTTTGGCTCTAATTTGTAACTATATTTGCTCTGGTAATAGTGCATGTTGCATTAATTAGTTTAATTGCTACTACAGTTCGGGAGCTTAGTTACCTATATACCATGTTCTATGAAAAGCTAAGTGGTTTTATGTACTTCTAGTTTATGTAGTTGCTGTAAAATATTTGGGTGGGAGCTAACGAAATGATTGTACTTACACTAAGAAGTTGCCATTTCATAACCTTTTGTCTGCTGGTCCTACAATTAAGAAGTTATGAGTTTGAGTTTTACTTCTTGCTAAGGTTGAATAAACCCACAACAATCACGGCTACCTGGATATGATTCCCACTCCCAGACAAATTTAATATTTGCACTCAAACACATAAATCATTGATATATTAAAGCTGACCAGTTTGTTTGTTTGGTTGAACGCGCTAATCTGAGGATCTACTGGTCCGATTGGAATAATTATTTTTGTTTTGGATATTTTTGTATCGAGGAAGGCTAAAGCCTATAACATCACGATATGGCTGACGCTGCGAAACAGTAGCCCTAAATAACGTCCCCCCTGTGGGATCTCCACCTTGTCGTGGTGGGGGTGCTCAATAACCATGGTTAGGGCAACCACGGTGAAGCTAAGTGAGATCCTGGGAGTGGACGCTCCGCGTGGGCTTGATGGAGGCCTGCGCAGGATGCGTCCAAAGGTGCGTGTGCGGGGGGGCCGCAGAGGAAGAGGAGATGCGGTGTTGTCAGGTTGCCGTCCTCCCTATCCTCTGCGGCCGTTTTAGTGCCTGTGGACAGTGAGCGCTGGGGCTGCTCCCCACCCGCTAAAAGGCAAGGAGGCGGCGTAGTGTCCGCGCCGCATCCCAAGAGTCAACGAGACGTGGCCCGCCAGTCCTAACGGCGGGCCAATCCCGGGCGGGGTCACGGAAAAGTATGCTATCCGCGAATCGCGTGACCCCACCACTACACGGGATCCGCAGACCCGTGGACACCGCGGTTGGGTTTGCGTCGAGTTGAGCTGGCTCATAAGGCGAGTTTCCACAATTTAAAACACTAAAATCTCTGCCTAGTTTGGGATAAGATAACCTTGTGTTACACATTCCAAGAAAGTATAAATGTTACAAATAAGAACATGCAAACAAATATCACAGAACAAAGTACAGTATTCATATAAATTAATGCGTCATGTATTTAAATGAATATTACAAGTGTCCTTTTCATGTTGGAGTAAAATTGCGTATAAAATATAAACAAACTGTTGTTTCTGGCTAATAAGGTCACTTAATAAAGGCAGTCCACTTAAGAATACTAGTGACAGTGATATCTATTTATAAGGGACGGGCCTTTTGTCCTAAACATCGCTTTGTCTCTTAATAGAAAACTGTACCTGATTTCTTGTGTTTTTCATGTTTAAGCCTCTAAGTATATTTAAGGAATAGATTGTGTGAATTTTTGTAACTTATGAGACATTTAGGTGATCACTAGAGTCTTTTTATTTTAAATGTTGCTTTTTACCATGTTCCTACTATCTAAGGACGGGAAATAAATAAGGCAGCCAAAAAGTCTTTACATTATTTTATCTGTCTTCGATATATATCAAATTTTGCTACAGGCAAAAATATTAGGCACAACAAGCTGAAATTTAGCATGTATGTTCCTTGGCTACCGTCAGGGTGCACTAAGAAGGGATTTGTCGATATTCCCACAGCATTGGGCAGAGACAGTTAACAAAAAATAACATTTGCGGGCGTAGCTGCGGGAATCCCCTAGCGTGCATATAAAGAGAGGATTAGGTAGTGGACTATGACGTAACAGGCCGGCAGCGCTATGGCGGTGTGACAATAGATTCATACAAAGCTGCGTCTAGTTGTAGGTATATGAACTGCTAAAGCTTTTATTTAAAAACAGTGAAAGCTTTGTACTTACCTTCTTATAAATAATTAAATAGTTTAAATGTGTTCTAGAACATGCACGTATAATGCCTGCATGGTACTCGCAGGTACTTAGCTAAATCATTAGCACAAGCATAGTACGTACTTAAATTCAATGGGCTACATGCTTCACAGAATATAGGATGTTTTTATACTATGTAATGTTACCTACTGAGACTTTAGTACCTCCTTATTGACGAAGAAAGCAAATGGCAGTCATTACAATTTTATTTTTATAAGACACTAGAGGATGTACGCCGATACACCTGCATATTTTTTTATTTTACCCGTTTTGCCCGGCCCCTTGGGAATCTTGGGTATTCTAGTGCACCCATACGGTCCAGAAAGAACATACATGCCAAACTGGCTTCTTGCACCAAATAGCTTGGCTTTGAGTTGTCTGTCAGTAACGCAAGAATTCTATAAACCTAGTATTCAGACAGATTATGTACAATTTTCCACAATACACTGAATTTAGGAAATAGGCAGCGATAGCCGAGTGGGGATAACAACAGATTGCCGTGATTAGGATATTGGGTTCATAAACACGCGACCCTTACGACTACTTTTCGAAGTTACGTGTGTATTAAATATTAATAGTAATGTTAATGCATCGCTAGCTCCGTGGCTCGGAGACCACATAAGCTGGCGATCCCAGCTGTCATGGAGATCTTCGGTATGCATATACTGATAGTGATTTAAGCGGTCCACACTCACCGACATATCACACTCTATACACACTGCGCCGAGTGTTGTGTAATTAGAAAATTTTTGTATCGAGTCTGAGATGTTTTTGTGTATGTGTTGCTGGAATGTCCGTAAAGTTCTCCGCCACATAGGATTTATAATCAATGCCAGACTGACTCTGGACAAAAGCAGTAGGCTAGTTCATAGGCTTAAAGCCTTATAATAATAACTTAAAATAATTTAAAGGCCAATCCTATCGAGAGAGCTTTCGGCGTGTCGCCTTATCTGCAAATCGTGGCACCGGTGAAACATTTATTATTTCTAAGGGTTATTGTTCTACGAAACGATCCTTCGCTAGAAAAGTGTTATGACAAAAAACCCTTTGATGAACGGCGAACATTGATTTCCATGTATAATTACCTCGTTCGAGGATCATTCTGTAAATAATTCTGATATCAAATGCAACTAAATCTTTGTTACTGATTTAAAATGAACTGAAAGTCCTGTTAAAATAAAAAATATGCGATGTTTTTTAAAATTCGCATTCGATATCGTGCTATGGATTATGTGTGTATTCTATTCAACAATGGCTTTCTAAAATGTAACAATAACAGCAGTACGTCGTGCAACACAATGTAACTTGTAAGGCGTACTGTACACATCTCAACAGATAGTAATCGGATATTCATAGACACGCGATAGAGTGCGCATTACTTTACATAACATGTTCCATATGCCTGCCATCAGATACAGGCCACACCACACCAGGAACGAAGCGAAACGAAGCTAAGATGTAGAGTTTAGTTCGTTTTACGCAGTCGCGTCTTTTCTTCTTCGGTACTTACTGTGTACTTATCGTTTGACATAGCTCCTCACAAGGCATCATCATCTCAGCCTAGAGACGTCCACTGCTAGACATAGGCCTCCCCCAAGGATCTCCACACAGACCGATCTTGAAAGCCGCCCGCATCCAACCGCTTCCCGCAATCTTAACCAGATCATAGGCATGGTTATTTTTAATGGTTTTCGTGTAGCTGCATATATTAGCAGAAAGCCCGGCTTGAGCATTACAGCGCCTTGACCTGATCTAAAGGCTGGAACAGTCAACTTCTCGCTCCCGAACCTAATTCACCTAATGTCATGGAAGACACAGCGTTGGACTAAGTAAGTAAGCTCAGTTCTTAAGAAAGCACATACATATTCCTCCAACCCCAAATCAACTCACCATTTAGAGGCGGAGGGGATGGCCTGTAAAAGGGTTTCTACAAGAACAAAAATAAAAAGAGAGCAGACCGAGGTTTCAAAATTAAGTTTTTCAAAGTTTTGATGTTTCTCATTACGCATTGCGCAGCTACGCCAGCAATGTGAAGTGTTATGCTTGCAAATCGTGATGAATCCAGTGGAATGAAGTTATATCCTTCATATGCTGGAGCATGCACACGTCATAGTGGTCCTCACCAAAGTGGTATTTATTGTGTCACTTTGTTCAACACTCTTAGTTTCGCTAAGCTATATTTACGAAACATGAGCGTAGCTTAACACACCCAGCTTCGCTTCACTTCAAACTCATCCCGCTCCATACACGTTGAATCGATTTAAATTACAACGTTCAATATATTCCGAGGAGGTCTATTATGTTACTTCACTAAAGCCCATCTGATATGGTTAAAGAATGATCAAGTTTCCATACAAAGACAATATCTCAATAGGTATGCAGAATAACTGTATTATCAAGTAGGCAGTCGGGCGCGGCCGCGGACATGAAATATAACGCACTTACCGTACCTCGAAATATTGCGTTCTCTTGCAATATGAAAATATATTGCAACGTATGTGTTAGTATAGAAATAGAGTGCTAACTAAGAAAAATGTGTATCGTTCTAATAACTCAGGGTACTTAGTGACTCTACTCCTTTAAGGTGTCTGTACATTATCTCGTTCCATACCATGGCGGAGCCATGAACTTGTGAGGTAAAAATTGATATAATTTTCTGTATGCATACGGAACAATAGCAGTTGTTGTAAATGTTTATTTTTATTTTAAATCCACGCTCGCACTAGGAATTTATCATGTTTTACAGGAGGCTTTACAAGCATTTCAGGTGGATAGAAAGATCACCCAACTCTAAGCAAAATTGTATAATTAACACAAAATGATATCCGTTTTTTCACAACATTCTAAACTAATGAGAACTAGTGTATGCATACAACAATAAAATGAGGCAGAGAGAGGCATAATTAAAAAAGTAAAACAACTGGCCGGCTAAAAACATACTCATGATACAGATGCAAATTTAGTTTGCGTACTTAATCTAAGTAATGGCGTATCGTGAATAAAGTCAGTTAAACTAGCTACCAGCATTGCAGCAGGAAATACTCAATGTTCACTGAGGCCAACGTTCTACCACGAGGAAATACCTACTTGCGACCAAGCTTTTTCTCCTCTATGATTATACATTGCGGAACGGTCCGAATTGTATATTCCATAAATTATTCCTCGTGTTCTATAATTTTTTTATGCTGCTTTCCAACTGATCTTTATAAATCACGTGAATTTATTTTAATGCACAGACATGACATAAAAAATCTTGACTTGGATATTTTATTACTATTTCACCGGGTAGTTTATTATTTATACACAGCTGTATTTTTTGCATTGCTTTTTTCCGAACCTACTGTCTTAAGATTACCGAGAAAAGAACAGAAACACAGATGCAGCAGAACAATAGAAAACAAAGAGCTTGAATCTGACAGTTTATTTGCGCTGTGTTATGAGCTGAAAATATAGGAGAGAATTGCAAAGTTGCTTGCAAAATGGCCTTGAAAAGTTTACCTTTCACGACCATTCCCTTCTTTCACATGTTCACCGTAGGTGTACGAGACATCAAATGCAATACAAATTGTATATTGATGTATACTGCATATACATCATTCGTCTTATCGCATCAGGCTTGTGAACTACAAAGGTATGCAAGGAGCTACCTCCTCCCCTAGTGTCAAGATTGTATGTGGATATAAATTAACACAAGATACTTTACGCCATGCAAAGCAATGAATTCAATCCAGTTCTTTCTTTATAAATTATATACTACGATGCTAGCGTTGAGTAAGAACTGACATTAAAATATAATAAAAGCAACTGTCCCGCTTTGTTTATGTCAACGACTTATTAAGTCCTCTCCAGTCGGGTTTTAGACCGGGACACAGCACTACCTCCGCACTCCTAAAAGTGACTGACGATGTTAGGGCGGGCGTTGAGGATGCCAAGGTCACTGTGTTGGTCTTGGTCGATTTTTCGAACGCCTTTAACACCGTCAGTCACGATATCCTTCTATCCATTCTCTCCCACTTTATGATCTCATCTGAAGCACTGGATTGGTTTTCCTCTTATCTTCGGGAGCGTCAGCAGGCGGTCCGCATTGATGAGTCTTGTTCATCTTGGTGTGTTCTCGACTCTGGCGTTCCACAGGGCGGTATTTTATCTTCTCTTCTGTTCGCTCTGTTCATCAATCTCATAACCCATGACCTTCGGTGTACCTACCATCTATACGCCGATGACTTGCAGTTGTATACTCAGGCCAGGGTCGAAAATCTGTCTGAGGCTATTGACGCGGTAAATATTGACTTAGCAGCTATAAAACATTGGTCCGATAGGTTTGGCTTACATGTAAACCCTTCAAAGTGTCAGGCAATTATAATAGGAGGAAGCCGCATGATGTGCCGTGTAAATGTGGCATCTCTTCCATCAATTGTTTTTGATGGAACTACTATCGAAGTCACATCTAATGTAAAAAATTTAGGGTTACATATTGATGACACACTTACTTGGCGAACTCAGATTACGAACGTGAGCAAGCGAGTTACCGGGACCCTGCGATCTCTCTATCGGCTTAAACATTTTCTTCTCGTGAAGACAAAGATAACGTTAGTGCAAACTTTACTATTCCCGGTCATCGATTATGGTGATGTTTGTTATTTTGACCTGAATGCAGATCTTCTTGATAAACTTGACCACCTTCTTAATAACTGCATTCGATTTATTTATAATCTTCGCAAGTATGACCATGTGTCTGCTTTTCGTTCCGAACTACGCTGGTTCCCCATTCGTCATCGCCGGAGTTTGCGCGCTCTCGCAACGCTCTTCTCTATTCTTCATCTCCTTCTGCATACCTTCAATCTAATTTTCAATATTTAAGCTCCAATCACGCAAAAGATCTCCGCTCCACTAATAATCTACTACTTTTATGCCCATCACACACTTCTGGACTTGTACAATCTTCTTTCACAGTCCAATCAGTCCTACTCTGGAATGCCCTTCCTCTGGAGATCAGGACGGCTACTAACCGCTGGACGTTTAAATCGAAGGTGCGTGAACATATTCGTAAGGGACTACTGGCACAATCATCCTAATCATTATTTAAATATTATATTATATATATATATATATATATTTATTTATATATATATACATATATATGTATAATTTATATTTATGCTTAGGTATATATGTATATTTATTTATTTTATCTATTCATGTATATACATTTATTATATAGTATGTATGTAATGTTATATCTATGTACTTATTCATGATAATTATAATAAAATTATCACTTTTAAATAAAGCAAAACTGTTTTGTACGCCTACCATACCTATCTCTGCATCACCCTATGGTTGACTGGAAGAGAATGCTTTTAGCATTAAGTCCGCCAATGTACCAATATATTGTACATGAAGTTTTAAAATAAATAAATAAATAAAATTATTCAGCTCGGTGAAAATCAGCCTACAGACTGAACAACTGCTGGACATAGGGCTCCCCTAAGGCCAATCCTTGTAAATACTTCAAAATACCTAAATCTATTATAATATAAGTATTTCTCTACGCAAATTATTACGAGTTATCTTTTAGAGATACGACATTTTTAAGTAAAAGATAATTAGTTGATAAATTGCCATCCATTTTCACTGTATCAGTTATTATTTCACGAGAGAGCACAGTCACACATAGAGGGAACTACTTGTTGCTGAAAAAAAAAATCGTACGTAGCATTGGAATCATGCCCACTCACAACTTCATCACGGTCTAGAGAACAAGAACTATAGAGACAATTGAGTAACCGGAACATTGCCAAAAACTAACCACCGTCAAATTGTAATATTAACATTTCAAGCGCTGGCTAGAAAAGGATAATTTATCATATTTAGCTACACTAAATAAAATAGATAGTTCTTTTCACCAGTGTAACACGCAAATTTAATATCTGTTTAGTTAATACGAAATACATAGTTTATCCTGTGTGTATTTTCATTTCACTATATTTTGTAATTTAGATCTAACATGATAGATAGCGCTAGTGTCGCAATTCTAGGGCGGAATAAACTTGTGAACCGACTGAATTATGATAAATCGTTTTAATAAATAAAATGTTGTTATCCATTTAATTTTAGAGTATACTAACTGATGCTGTGGTTGGTTCGGCGTTACACCGAAATCGAAGGTTCTAGGCGATTTGGAGAAGGATTAATATTGTGGACTGTAGGATGGTGGTTCTTCGGCGACTAGGAAACGAGGCGACAAAAGTCTGCCAGCGGTGAGGAGATGAATAAAGCCAAGCGAGCACTACTTTGGAGTCAGAAAATGCGTATATTCTATTAAAAGGGTAGTGGGGCAAGACTGTGCCTTGAACCTTGCGGAGCAACTGAGACAGCAGAAGGGCCGCGCACAACTCCAGTCTCGCAACCGAAATGGTTTTAACAGGCGAGACCTTAGACTTGGCACAAACTAACTGCACCGAGTAGTTAGAACCAATGCGGACTTGCAGATATACGACTCCGCCGTAAGCACGCTCGCTGGCGTCAGCGAAACCTATTAAGTTGATGGTACATCCATCTACCAACCCAAGATGACGCGGAATAGCAATTTGATTGAGCGCGGTAAGCTCAATACAAAACTGGCCCCAAGCGGCGACAATATGGTCAGTGGGTGTTTGATCCCACTCACACTTTGATAGCCAAAGTTCCTTGATCAAGAGCTTGGCGTACAAAATTGTGGGAGCCACAAAACCCATTATGACCCATAGTCGAGCCACTGTGGACAGCATAGTGCGTTTGGTGCACTTATCATCTGGCGGTGAGACGTCAAACCGAAAACTATCGCAGGATTTGTCCCAGCGTAAACCGAGAACCTTATGCGGTACAGACTTCTCAAACTCAATGTCTGGAGAAGCTTTATGAGAATCTGGTATGCGTGCGAGAACCTCCTTAGAGTTACTTGTCCATTTGACAAGATCAATTTGGCCTCGCTTGAAAAGCTGAATAAGCTCTTCACAAAGCGAAATTGCTAGCGGAGCGGATATGACACTACAGGCAATGTCATCCATATACAAAGCGGAAGTGTAGTATGGTATAGTGTAGCGTAGCGTAGCTTAGCATAGCATAGCATAGCGTAGCATAGCATAGCATAGCGTAGCGTAGCGTAGCGTAGCGTAGCATAGCGTAGCGTAGCGTAGCATAGCGTAGCGTAGCGTAGCATAGCGTAGCATAGCGTAGCATAGCGTAGCATAGCATAGCGTGGCATAGCATTGCGTGGCATAGCGTAGCATAGCATAGCATGGCATGGCATAGCATGGCGTAGCATAGCATAGCATGGCATAGCATAGCTAATTAGTCCTTTATCTTACACACAGTTTTAGCACCCACCTTGATCTCTTGAAGAACAGAACAACAACAAGACGTAATACAATGAGAAGTATGTAACGTAGGTACGGTACCCATAGTCACATACCCAAATACCGTCTCAATAGCGGGCGGTAAATCATATCGCTCGCTACGTACTATTTTAGTTAGTAGCAAGTGCGGGAATATTGAAAAAATCGCAAACTCCGCGTCTGCCAGCGGCAATGACTCGAGGTGAGTGAGTGATGCTACGTCTACATTAGCGTTCGACAATGCGTCCGTGATTCGCTCCACGATAAGCGAAGAAATGTTAAAATTAATATCCCTATCAAAACGCGAATGTATTTTAATATCTACGGAACCCTTGGAATGTTTTTCTGACCCACCGATTCCTTTGACCACTGAACTAGTATTATTAAAGTTATTCCACAATCCGAGGCGTTTGAAACATTCCAATGTTATTAAATTGGCCTGAGACGCGCTATCGAGTAGACAACGTACCATGTGCGGCGACCCATTAACATCATAAACGATAACTTGCGCTGTCGCTAACAGTACCGTCTTAGACGCCGTACACTGCGTTTTGGCCCTGCGCGGATCATTATAAATGCGCGAGTGCCGTCCTCGCGTGCGCGTCGCCCGCGCAAGGGACGTCGTACACAACGATACTTCGCACTGAGACGTG
The DNA here is from genome assembly GCA_944739405.2 of Euclidia mi. Lineage (NCBI taxonomy): Eukaryota > Metazoa > Arthropoda > Insecta > Lepidoptera > Erebidae > Euclidia > Euclidia mi. The sequence continues at coordinate 53,577,573 of OX123186.2, read as the reverse complement.
GAGGGGGAAGTCACCGTGGCCTGCACCTGCGACGTTAGCGTGTCCAGGTTACCGGCTTGGCTCGACGACGGATAGCTTTTATCAAAGTGTCATAAAGCGTGGTGTCGTTGATTACATAAACGACATCTCGTCTTACTAGAACAATCACTTGTTTTATGCTTTATATTTAAGCAATCACTACATGCTTTGTTGTCTTTTACGCACTTGTAACGAGCAGTTGGATTTAAACCATTGAAGGCGGGACACTTATAGAAATGGTCGTGCACTATATTACTGCACAGACACTTCTGTGAATTAATTTTATTAGTTTCTGATCATGTTACGTAAGAATGTGGATTAGGGACCGAGTTATTATTACTATTTCGCGCTTTATTCGACCTTTGTTTGCTGCTGTTAGTGTTAGACGGGCTAGGTGAACTAGACTGTGTATTATGAAATATTCGACACTGATCTTTGATGAACGAAATACGATGCGTTCCGTCATCTCGAAAGCACGAATTGTTTCAGTGTCAAACTTTTTTAAAGCGAGTTGAAGCAACATAAAGTCGGAAAGATCTTCAAATTTTAAGTACCTAAGAGAATTAACCGCGGTTACGAAGTTATCTATAAACAGCTGGAAATTCGAGACAGATGCGGCACCGGACAGTTTAAGATTTAAAGCTTGGTCAAAGTAGGTAGACGCTAGGACGCGCGTGTCTTGATATCTATCAATTAGTGACTGAAATATGACCTGATAATTCTCAGCACTGGGTGTGACACCTGCAAATACGGACTGGGCCTTCGGTGACAGTTTACCTATTAAATAGTACAACCTGTCAGCATCTGTCAGAGAACCATTATCGTGCACTGTAGACTTAAAACTGGCATAGAATAACGGCCAATTTCGTATATCTCCGTCAAACGACATAATCTCGATTGGCGGTAATCTCTGTTTGCGGGCCACTGCAACGGGCTGTGCCGAATATTTACCCTCCAATTGCGATTGTATACGCTTAATAATACAATAAAGATCTACGAATGAGGTGTACGCCTGATAATTCGGTTGTTCATCAGGATTGATGGAAAGCAATCTTGCGTTATAATCGTCTAACAACTTATGAAAATCTGTTCGAATACTATCTACTGTCATACAATAACTAAGGAATGATTCCCTATTACTATCAGAAATAGCGGCGGTTTTTGAGCGCTCATAAATGTTTTGAATACGCTCAAATAAAATATTGCGTTTTGCTTCTAAGATTGTCATCTCTTTGTCATCCGACACGCGTGACTTCTTTTGTTGTGACATACATGCTTACGTAAGTATAAACTAATGAGACCGAAACAAAATAAGAATATCTAAAGTACCTATTATTTTACCTAATTACCTAAGCAACACTTTAAAGCGGTGGAATTAAAAGTTGCTTGAAATATGAGATTTACAAGACAACTATGATAGTTCCAGAAATAATAATTGGGTAAGTAGGTATCTACATAAAAGTATATTACCTACTGATGCGTGCGAAAACAACCATGTGACGGTTATGTGAATGGACTAGGAGTATAGCTAGGTGCTATAACTGCCTAGGTATATAGATATAACGAGGTTTTACGTATAAACGTAAATGAATCCGACTAGTATGGATCAAAAAAATGGTTCGGCGTTACACCGAAACCGAAGGTTCTAGGCGATTTGGAGAAGGATTAATATTGTGGACTGTAGGATGGCGGTTCTTCGGCGACTAGGAAGTGAGGAAGTGAAAAGGTGTTGTGGTTAGGAGCCTCTTACCTTGCTCGGCAGTCCTGGTGTCTTCAAGTATATTGAAGCTGCTTGAATCACTCCACGACACCAATCACGTTCACTCGCGAGTGGTTTTGTTGAGTTTTGTATAAGCGGTAATAATTATATATGGCGGTGCGGTTCAGTGCGGTACGGTGCGGACATGAGTTCCCGAGCGTCTCGAATGTTCCATTCTTTCCTTCGTCGCCGTTGAGCAGGGCGGCCAATAGCAAGGCGTTTCGGGAGGGGATTTATGGAAAGGATCGCTCGGATTGGCCGAGCAGCAACGAACCATTGACGTTGACATAATTAACTAGCAATGGAAAGGATAGATGGCGCTACCAGTGGTTTCACCCAATTTTATTACATTCAATGTAAAACTGCATTTAATATAAAACTCTGAACTACATTTATCCTGCACATTTCGTTTTAACAAGCTAAGTTTTAAAAGCTCTACACATAAGGATGTGTAGAGATTTTTAAAACTTGTTAAATTTCAGCTTCTTAGCTAAATTAGTTTTCAAGTTGCTTTGGCATTGGGTGGATGTCATTCTTTTAATTTTATTAAACATTGAAAGCGCAGAGAGAAGAGTGTCGGGAGAGCGTCTTAAGCTGTCGGTCCCGGCCACAGTGCTTTGTGGTCCCAAACAAAATCTTACCAGTCATCACAGAGATGAACAGAGTCATCAGAAAGATGCTGCAGACTTTAGACCACTATATGTCACTACAGGGTTGCGAAAGTCAATCGGCAGTCGTTCTGAAGATAATCTGATATTCATTTACTAATTTTTCATCAAGGATAAAGTAATGGATTTCATTGGGATGACGATTAAATGATGATGGACGTATTTTTTTAATATCGCATAAGGGAAGTAAATGTTATTTTTATTATTGTGCTGTTATAGTTCATATTATACAAGCAGTGGCCCGTACCTTCGCCTGTTTTAAACTTTCAACCTTTGTTTTTCTCCCTTAATACAAAATTACACCAGTAGCAAATTCTGATGTTTCGTATCAAATACGACCTAATAATTAATGTGCTCATATTCACGACGCAGACTCTTTTCTAACTGCGGCCACAGAACAAACCCAACACCTTACCGCAATACTCATCAATACATCCAATTAAAACATGGCGACCAATAGACCAAAACCAAAAGCAATGGCGTCGGTAAATTAGAATACTTGTCTCGTCGTTACCACAATAAACAAGGGGCACAGACGTCGCAACTTATAACTTAATTATAATTTTCATTGTGATTCAACACGTTATTGTGAACAGCTGAAGGTCCTGGCTACGTTACGTCTGTGAGTTCACCAGATTTATTTGAAAGCAATTTTCAGTGAGCATCTGGCGTGCGGTATGAGAGATTCAGCTAATCAATATTCTGGAAGTCGCCTCGAAGAACTAAGAAATATTATGTCAGTTTCTCACTCAATCCCGGTGCAAGTTATTTGTAAGCGGATTGTGTGGAACGTACTTCAGCTAACCCGCGAATGATAAATTCGAAATCGATACGCGATTCACAAAATCTGACGGCACCAAATGAATTTTGAATTAGACGGGTTATTTAAATGAAAGCTATCTTATTTCTTCTCAAGTTGGGCTTAAATATTTTATGATAGTAAGTTTAGTAGGTAGCAAAGTCCAAGTGGTAGGTATGTATTCTGTAGTGGTATAAAACGAGTAGGTAAATGAGTACAGAATTAAATACATCGTTTATGAGAACTGCACTAATTTATTTCCCTCCGTTGACTCGAGCCGATGGGAATAATACAGACTGTTTTAATTTTCAAACAAAAATATATAGAGCGTTTCTAATTTACGGTCATTCAGAGTTGTTTTTATTTATGAACAGTGAGATAAAGTTAAATAGGAATATATTTATGAGTTTTAAAGATATGAATATATATTTGTTAAATATTTGTGAAATATTTATAAAGGTAAGTATATCTTTATATAATAATACATAAAAATATTATTAAAAAAAACACTATATTATTGTCTCTGGTTTGGGAATGGTTTCACCTGCGAAAATGAAAACGGCTCGATTAGATCGGTGACTATTATCAATAATCGTATTGGATGAACGTACTAGGAAGCCCACTTATTCATCATCATCATAATTCGCAATCACGATTGCAAGCCAAGGCATTCTCCTGGCGCCTGAGGTCCCTTTAGAAGGCCAAAGATTTTTTCAATTGATGATCTCGCTAATAATTTTTGTCGTTTTGTGTATTGCTTGCCATGTCTTCTCCAGGATGGGCTTACTAGGTCCAATGCTCGGCACCGGAATTCTTTAAAAGCCTCCACACAAATCCTTTACAGAATAATACAGCTTATACTACTTCTCTAGACTAGATGCCGCGCGAGATACTTTGTATGTGACACACAGACATTAACTCATCTTTTATCTTACCTAATGCGAAATTAGTACAAAGACGGATAATAATATGTTATAACTATGTTGAGTAATACAATTTTAGCAAACGCCATCACTGACTGAAGCATCGAAAGCCAAGAGGCCAAGGACAGACTACCAGACTGCTACTTAAAAAACATCGTGTCCCTCGCGATGTTTTTTAAGTCCTGCACGTCTAGGAGCTCCCCATAATGTTCTGTGTCAGTATTATAGGAACACATGTAAAGTCTGCCAACCCGCACTTAGCCAGCGTGGTGGATTATAAGCCCAATTCGTATCACAGTGAGAAGAAGCTCCTTTTTCAGCAGTGGGACAGACTTCACCAGATTACTATCAAAAATAAACAGCAATAAAATGTACTACTCAATTTTATACCGTCGCGATTTGTATACATCATACAAAATAATTTAGCGGGTCAACTTAACTTATTTAACGTATAAATACCTATTTGTTTCCGACGTTTCGCTCGTCTTGCACCGAGCGTGGTCGCGGAGAGACTGATGGGAGCTCAGCGCCGTCTTGTGGAAGTGCGGGTTTCGGCATCTACCCTCACTTGGTTGGCTATTGGCTTGGCTTTATTTAAGTTCGCAATGTCTTTACTCCGCCACACTACACTAATTACGTCTACACACTGTTGAAATTTATCACTGTGGCGGTGTTTACATTTGCTGATGACTGGATTCGTACAAATCAAACAAACCATTCATAAATAATTTATTTACTACACAAACAGCTATTAAGGACCAACGCTAAATTGTTTACCGTAAATTGTATTACAACGTTATAACATCCATTTAGATCTGTGACACTTAGTACAGGTTATACCCCAAGCTAACACAGTTAGACCGACTCAGTTTACGTAGGGACTTTATCAAATTATCTACGACATGGCTTCTGCCCTTAAATATACACCGTTAATAGTTTCTAAGACGTATGACACTATTATTCACATATGAAAATTTATAGCTGTCTCTATTAATTAAAGGTCGCAACTTGAAGCCCAAGTTTCTTAAACAATTAAGTGTCCCTCTACAAATATCGTGTGTTAGTTTTGGTTCCTATCCAAAGTTGCTCACTTGGTGACTTGTTTCAGTAGCTTTTGAAGTAAATAGGACTGAATAATAAATACGTTTCGTCGATACCATCGATTAGGTCTTTGTATTGAATTTAAATTATTATTGTTACTGTTGATGGGTTATTTGAATATATACTAATGTTGTGGTTAAATTACTCGTTCATAAAAATAAAGTAATTATTTTAAACTAAACGTAACTTTCATATACTTATACATAGTATAAGTTTATTACCAATTGCTAAGTACAATAATTGTAAATGTAAACATCATAAGTATCTATTTAAATAACTGATTTGTTTATAGTTACAAAGCGCATATCAAAGCAGGTCCAGCCGTTTAGGAGGACTTACAGTGATATACGTACGTGAGTATGCAATTGAATTCCTCCTAACCTAATACAATACATTTTAAGTAACTAAATAGATTTTGCGTAGATAACCAAAACGTTCACGTTTCGGCCGAACAAAACAAACTACTCTCGTTGTAGCGATTCTCGGTAAAGCCACAAAAAGGTATTTTAAACAAAAACAGGACGTAATTGTAAACAATTATTATCATGAGCAATAGTATGAATGTAGTTTGGAATTTGAATAATTTATTATTATGAAGTTCAAATGTATTTATGTCAACATTCCAACTTTATAATTATTTAGACCAAATTGCGGTTTCAAATAGAGCTTTGGCTGTAATTTGTAACTATATTTGCTCTGGTAATAGTGCATGTTGCATTAATTAGTTTAATTGCTACTACAGTTCGGGAGCTTAGTTACCTATATAGCATGTTGTATGAAAAACTAAGTGGTTTTATGTACTTCTAGTTTATGTAGTTGCTGTAATATATTTGGGTGGGAGCTAACGAAATGATTGTACTTACACTAAGAAGTTGCCATTTCATAAACTTTTGTCTGCTGGTCCTACGATTGAGAAGTTATGAGTTTGAATTTCACTTCTTGCTTAGATTGAACAAACCCACAACAATCACGGGTACCTGGATATGTGTCCCACTCAAGACAAATTACAAGTTACTAGTTGACAAATTACTAGTTTTCAGTTTAATTACTTCCTTTAAAGACAACAATATCCAAAATTAATTAAAATTGGTGATCTCAATATTTCTGGGCATATATTGGTTAATATTTGCACTCAAACACATAAATCATTGATATATTAAAGCTGATCAGTTTTTTTGTTTGGTTGAACGCGCTAATCTGGGGATCTACTGGTCCGATTGGAAACATTATTTTTGTTTTGGATATTTTTGTATCGAGGAAGGCTAAAGCCTATAACATCACGATATGGCTGACGCTGCGAAACAGTAGCCCTAAATAACGTCCCCCCTGTGGGATCTCCACCTTGTCGTGGTGGGGGTGCTCAGTAACCATGGTTAGGGCAACCACGGTGAAGCTAAGTGAGATCCCGGGAGTGGACGCTCCGCGTGGGCTTGATGGAGGCCTGCGCAGGATGCGTCCAAAGGTGCGTGTGCGGGGGGGCCGCAGAGGAAGAGGAGATGCGGTGTTGTCAGGTTGCCGTCCTCCCTATCCTCTGCGGCTGTTTTAGTGCCTGTGGACAGTGAGCGCTGGGGCTGCTCCCCACCCGCTAAAAGGCAAGGAGGCGGCGTAGTGTCCGCGCCGCCTCCCAAGAGTCAACGAGACGTGGCCCGGGATTGGCCCGCCGTTAGGGCTGGCGCCCTAACGGCGGGCCAATCCCGGGCGGGGTCACGGAAAAGTATGCTATCCGCGAATCGCGTGACCCCACCACTACACGGGATCCGCAGACCCGTAGACACCGCGGTTGGGTTTGCGTCGAGTTGAGCTGGCTCATAAGGCGAGTTTCCACAATTTAAAACACTAAAATCTCTGCCTAGTTTGGGATAAGATAACCTTGTGTTACACATTCCACGAAAGTATTAATGTTACAAATAAGAACATGCAAACAAATATCACAGAACAAAGTATTAATATAAATTAATGCGCCATGTATTTCAATGAATACTACAAGTGTCCTTTTCATGTTGGAGTAAAATTGCGTATAAAATATAAACAAACTGTTGTTTCTGGCTAATAAGGTCACTTAATAAGGGCAGTCCACTTAAGAATACTAGTGACAGTGATATCTATTTATAAGGGACGGGCCTTTTGTCCTAAACATCGCTTTGTCTCTTAATAGAAAACTGTACCTGATTTCTTGTGTTTTTCATGTTTAAGCCTCTAAGTATATTTAAGGAATAGATTGTGTAAATTTTTGTAACTTATGAGACATTTAGGTGATCACTAGAGTCTTTTTATTTTAAATGTTACTTTTTACCATGTTGCTACTATCTAAGGATGGGAAATAAATAAGGCAGCCAAAAAGTCTTTACATTATTTTATCTGTCTTCGAAATATATCAAATTTTGCTACAGCCAAAAATATTAGGCGCAACAAGCTGAAATTTAGCATGTATGTTCCTTGGCTACCGTCAGGGTGCACTAAGAAGGGATTTGTCGATATGCCCACAGCATTGGGCAGAGAACAGTTAACAAAAAATAACATTTGCGGGCGTAGCTGCGGGAATCCCCTAGCGTGCATATAAAGAGTGGATTAGGTAGTGGACTATGACGTAACAGGCCGGCAGCGGTATGGCGGTGTGACAATAGATTCATACAAAGCTGCGTCTAGTTGTATATGAACTGCTAAAGCTTTTATTTAAAAACTGTGAAAGCTTTGTACTTACCTACTTATAAATAATTAAATAGTTTAAATGTGTTCTAGAACATGCACGTATAATGCCTGCATGGAACTCGCAGGTACTTAGCTAAATCATTAGCACAAGCATAGTACGTACTTAAATTCAATGGGCTACATGCTTCACAGAATATAGGATCTTTTTATACTATGTAATGTTACCTACTGAGAGTTTGGTACCTCCTTATTGACGAAGAAAGCAAATGGCAGTCATTACAATTTTATTTTTATAAGACACTAGAGGATGTACGCCGATACACCTGCATATTTTTTTATTTTACCCATTTTGCCCGACCCCTTGGGAATCTTGGGTACTCAAGTGCACCCATACGGTCCAGTCCACATGCCAAACTGGCTTCTTGCACCAAATAGCTTGGCTTTGGGTTGTCTGTCAGTAACGCAAGAATTCTATAAACCTAGTATTCAGACAGATTATGTACAATTTTCCACAATACACTGAATTTAGGAAATAGGCAGCGATAGCCACGTGGGGATAACAACAGATTGCCGTGATTAGGATATTGGGTTCATAAACACGCGACCCTTACGACTACTTTTCGAAGTTACGTGTGTATTAAATATTAATAGTAATGTTAATGCATCGCTAGCTCCGTGGCTCGGAGACCACATAAGCTGGCGATCCCAGCTGTCCTGAAGATCCTCGGTATGCATATACTGATAGTGATTTAAGCGGTCCACACTCACCGACATATCACACTCCATACACACTGCGCCGAGTGTTGTGTAATTAGAACATTTTTGTATCGAGTCTGAGATGTTTTTGTGTATGTGTTGCTGGAATGTCCGTAAAGTTCTCCGCCACATAGGATTTATAATCAATGCCAGATTGACTCTGGACAAAAGCAGTAGGCTAGTTCATAGGCTTAAAGCCTTATAATAATAACTTAAAATAATTTAAAGGCCAATCCTATCGAGAGAGCTTTCGGCGTGTCGCCTTATCTGCAAATCGTGGCACCGGTGAAACATTTAATATTTCTAAGGGTTATTGTTCTACGAAACGATCCTTCGCTAGAAAAGTGTTATGACAAAAAAACTTTTGATGAACGGCGAACATTGATTTCCATGTATAATTACCTCGTTCGAGGATCATTCTGTAAATAATTCTGATATCACATGCAACTAAATCTTTGTTACTGATTTAAAATGAACTGAAAGTCCTGTTAAAATACAAAATATGCGATAGGTTTTTTAAAACTCCCATTCGATATCGAGCTATGGATTATGTGTGTATTCTATTCAACAATGGCTTTCTAAAATGTAACAATAACGGCAGTACGTCGTGCAACACAATGTAACTTGTAAGGCGTACTGTACACATCTCAACAAATAGTAATCGGATATTCATAGAGACGCGATAGTGTGCGCATTACATTACATAACATATTCCATATGTCTGCCATCAGGTACAGGCCACACCACACCAGGAACGAAGCGAAACGAAGCTAAGATGTAGAGTTTAGTTCGTTTTACGCAGTCGCGTCTTTTCTTCTTCGGTACTTATTGTGTACTTATCGTTTGACATAGCTCCTCACAGGGCATCATCATCTCAGCCTAGAGACGTCCACTGCTGGACATAGGCCTCCCCCAAGGATCTCCACACAGACCGATCTTGAAAGCCGCCCGCATCCAACCGCTTCCCGCAATCTTAACCAGATCATAGGCATGGTTATTTTTAATGGTTTTCGTGTAGCTGCATACGTTAGCAGAATCCCCGGCTTGAGCATTACAGCGCCTTGACCTGATCTAAAGGCTGGAAGAGTCAACTTCTCGCTCCCGAACCTAATGCACCTAATGTCATCGAAGACACAGCGTTGGACTAAGTAAGTAAGCTCAGTTCTTAAGAAAGCACATACATATTCCTCCAACCCCAAATCGACTCACCATTTAGAGGCGGAGGGGATGGCCTGTAAAAGGGTTTCTATAAGAACAAAAATAAAAAAGAGAGCAGACCGAGATTAAGTTTTTCAAAGTTTTGATGTTTCTCATTACGCATTGCGCATCTACCCCAGCAATGTGAAGTGTTAAAAGCTTGCAAATCGTGATGAATCCAGTGGAATGAAGTTATATCCTTCAAATGCTGGAGCATGCACACCTCATCGTGGTCCTCACCAAAGTGGTATTTATTGTGTCACTTTGTTCAACACTCTTAGTTTCGTTAAGCTATATTTACGAAACATGAGCGTAGCTTAACAAACCCAGCTTCGCTTCACTTCAAACTCATCCCGCTCCATACACGTTGAATCGATTTAAATTACAACGTTCAATATATTCCGAGCAGGTCTATTATGTTACTTCACTAAAGCCCATCTGATATGGTTAAAGAATGATCAAGTTTCCATACAAAGACAATATCTCAATAGGTACGCGGAATAACTGTATTATCAAGTAGGCAGTCGGGCGCGGCCGCGGACATGAAATATAACGCACTTACCGCACCTCGTAATATTGCGTTCTCTTGCAATATGAAAATTTATTGCAACGTATGTGTTAGTATAGAAATAGAATGCTAACTAAGAAAAATGTGTATCGTTCTAATAACTCAGGGTACTTAGTGACTCTACTCCTTTAAGGTGTCTGTACATTATCTCGTTCCATACCATGGCGGTGCCATGAACTTGTGAGGTAAAAATTGATATAATTTTCTGTATGCATACGAAACTATAGCAGTTGTTGTAAATGTTTATTTTTATTTTAAATCCATGCTCGCACTAAGAATTTATCATGTTTTACAGGAGGCTTTACAAGCATTTCAGGTGGATACAAAGATCACCGAACTCAAAACAAAATTGTATAATTAACACAAAATAATATCCGTTTTTTAGGACCGAACATACAACATTCTGTGTTCAAACATTTGTGTCATATTTGGCTACCGTAGAGCACTGCGATCAGACAGTCAAGACATTGGCACAAACCCTCAGCGTTATTTACGGATATCGAACTTCTTTATACCCTTTATATGTTTTTTAGTCTGTAGGAGTATCCGTCATTTATTTTCAGGGCGTCATACAGCGACGTTTTGATATAGGATAGTGGACAAGTACCTTTATAACTCGTTGTCGATTCCGACAGCATGTTTCGATTATTTGGTGTTACGTCAAACTTTGTACACTGTCATATTTGGCGTGTAGGTAGACAGATTCCCCTCTGGAGAGGTTGCGTAATAAGTTATTTAACTTATGCCGAGAAATTAATTTGCGACAGTGTCTTTATCTCACATTATTATCGTATACTCGTGGATGTTTGCGTATTAGCAACTATTTTGTTGTTTAATATGTCGACGTTGTAACATATTAGAACGTAATTTTGATGGCACGATTGGCGTAGCGGCTGAAGCGGCAGCTTCGCTGCTTAACACTGCGCTAAATTCAGGTTTGATCTCCACTTCTACCATTAGACTTAAGTTCATTTGAGTTGGAATTCTGGAAGACTTAGAGAAAAGGATGATTTAATATCTACTTTCTGGGCTTTTCCATCATTATACAATAAAACTATCCGGTATTCTGGTCTGCTCTCTGTGACAGTCTAACGTAATATTTAATTACTCCGATGCCGGCATGCTTATGGAGTGAATTAGATGGTTATTGTTAGGCTTTTCATTGCCTGTGACTTTTCATCTGCCCGAACAGCGTCCAACACTGTGTTTGGCAAGACGTGGTTTCCATTTTAAAATCTGCTTACTCCACCGACGAACATACGCAACAGCTGAAATCATTGCTCTACGTAGTCCGATAAAATACTGATTGTTTGAGAGTTCTGTGGCAAAATTCATTCATCTATTTAGCCTGTGAGTACATTAGGCTATATTAGATATAATAACATGTTCAAGTAAAATACGCGGTCATATTAACATACATGAGAATATTCAAAACAAACTCATCTCTTCAGAAAGTTACTCTTCAAAGTAATTCGCTTTTGGGGCTCTAAAGTGCAAAATTCGTACTTTATGAACCTAATTAAGTGTCGTATAATAAGCTTCAATTAGTGCGATGTTTATTTTATGAGTGCTCAGTCTTGGTTTACATTGTGACTGAGCTACTGTTATGAAGAGCTCGATTCGCCTATCATTTTTTTATTGGTATTCCCACTTCTGTGCCACACCATGCCAAGCCACTAAAGAGTTTGAGATACGAACAAGAAAGCTGCACCAAGTACGGTGGTTCTTTTTGTTTCCTGGTGGAATAAGAAATAACATCAACCCTGTATATAAACAGTTCCACTGCAGGGCATAGTCCTCTTCTCATTATGAGGGTTGGGCTACTACGCTTGCCAAGTCCAGTGTGATATACTCCACATGTCTTACGAGAAAATTTTGAAAAACTCTCAGACGTGCAGCTCTCGACATTTTCTCTTACTGTTCAGCAACCGATAGTCAACAATTTAACACTCACATTACCGCCCCCCATACCACCGTCGCCGTCATGCCTAGTAAAAGGATTTCCGCAGAGATGTCATAAAAGCCTGATGCATTATTATATGTGTATTACAAATTGTTTTGAATATTGTGCAAGTGTGTATACTTACTACTGACAAAAAGGACAAAGGTGCCATTCGCCGTACTGAGCACAACACCGGATCTTTCAAAAAAACTTCAACAGCCGATTTTCTATGATGTTAAAGGGCAGCGCATTTCCTAGTAAGTGTATAGCTGTAAGCAAAATCTCGATTTAAAAAAAAATATTTGTTAAATTTTGAACATTGATGACGATTTTTTCAATCCATATAAATACCTTAATCCATACAAAAGTACTGTTATATTTGTTTGTTGCAAATATCAATTAGTGATAATATTGAAACTTAAATAAATGTACAAATTCGGCAGCGAATTGTGAATATCAAATGGCCGCACTGATATTCGTTATACATATGGTTTACACATATTCCATTCACAAAGAGAACTCATCTTTTGTTTTGTTCTTCGATTATTTTGTAATCCCCGGTATTTTATAGCATGATCGAAGTAACCGATATGGTTGAGTTCATTGACCCTAGATTGCAGTTTTGTTGCGAATAATCATATTACATCATAATTACTATTCAAGGATTACTACTATCCGTGCATAGGTTTGTCTCTATTATGCTGCTAAAAATAATGATATTATTGAGGTCAGTACAAAACGTCTCTTTAGTCTTTTGCTAAATATCTACTTGTCGTAAAAAGGATTTTCTCATGAAGTTGCTTTCACAAAATGATGCTTCCTCTAAATTTCTCTCTTTTAGAAAACGTGGCGGTTAGGAACATGAAATATCATTTATTTTGTATGGAAAAATGCATTTTCAATTTGTCAGATACTTAGCAAAAGGGACGTTTTGGGACCAAGCTGATTTTCATTATCTTGTAAGAAGACACGGACTTAATTTTTTAACAAAGAACAATGTTTGTCTGGCGACACATTGCATTTGACTGCACCAAAGAAAGTTCAACATGGCGTTGTTAAACTTTTTACATGATAAGCGCATATATTCGAGTACCTGATTGTATAATAGGAATACGACATTTTTAATGCGTTACCACGATGGCAACATACAATGTTGTAATGTATTCCGAATTCAAAGAGTTATACAAACTTTGACTTGATAAAAAGAGATAATCTTTTGAACATGTTTTTTCACAAATCTGCAATATTTATTGTATTTATTCATTTATTTTCAGCAAAACAAAATGGCACAATTCTAAATTGAAAATGTTCAGGTAATCTAAGGATTTATAATGAACTATCTACCTATATTATTCTAAAAACAATCAAGAATTTTACTATGCTAGCGTAAGACTCTTTTGGCTTTTGAATGATATAAGTAAGGTTAAATTTTGTGTTATTTGTAGATGTTATAAATATAGCTTAGTACTTATTATTCTAAAAATAGTTAAGTAGAAAGAAATTGGCCACCTCTCAACACTGAGACTGTTGATTTATTATAAGCGTCTTGTGATATTAGTAAATATATTCTATTTTTGTATTTTGAAGTAAGATGGACTGAATTAGCTTTGTTATATTTAGCATATACGTTATTATAGGTCTAAAAGTTCACGTACCTATTTCTGCTGAGACCATACCGCAAATAGTCCTGAATAGAAACATCGTAATGACCGCAATATTTTGCAAAACTGCAAAAAGACAGACGTTCGCCGCAACTGAATTCATTTTGATATGTGTGTTTATTGTATCTGTACATTGTACCTGAATTCGACGTGAACTTAGAGCTTTTAAAGTGATTGTATGTAAGAAGATAAGTTATTCAGATGCGGTTCACGATACCTTGTCGTTAAAAAAGCAGCACCATCTTAGTATTAAACTTTAAACAACTTTTTCTCAGGAGTATAGACAAAATATAATCTAAAAGATAAAATATCATGACGTTAGAAATACAAAGTTATTGAATATCATATTGAAGTGAGTACTTTGAAATTTCATAAAAATATGTAATTTCTTGAAAATATTTGTCTGCAATATTAGTTAATATAAGTGTAAGATGTATATAGTGTCGTGCCATTATGAGTAGCTATTTGAATATTAATTCATTTATTATTAATGAATAAACATATAATAAAGCCTAACCTGACTGCCTAGCCTGACTGCCTCGTTGATCTCGCGGCATAAATGTGCGCGTGGGATTGGGAGGTCTCGGGTTCGATTCCCGGGTCGGGCGAAGTGTTATTGGGTTTTTCCGTTAGGAAATTCTCAGTAGCAGCACGGAGTCTGGTAATGTGCCCGGTACCGCAATAGGCTCGCCCCCTATTACGTGGGACCTAAAAATTCCTGGCGAAATGTGGGTGTAAAATTATACCTCTGCCTACCCCTTCGGGGATACAAGCGTGAGTCTATAAATAAAAAAAAAATATAAATAAAGCCTAAAGCCCAATTATTTTTAATGATAGAAAGATTTTAATAAATAATTTAAAACTAATAATACCTACTAATTGACGGCGCCGCGACGCGTGGACGAATTTCATTGCTTTATCTAAATATATATATATATATATATATATATATTGTCACGTGTCAATTCGAGATGGCTGTATAATATTTATTAAATAATACTACGCAAACATGTCTTTCAAATCGTATTTCTGAATCCATTATCGCTCGCTTAATAATGTGTCCGGTAGATTGCAATAGGCTCGTCCCCTAGTACATTGGGACCGAAACATAACTGGCGAAAAGTGGGTGTGTAATACACATCTGCCTACCCTTTCGGGGATAAAAGGCGTGAAGTTATGTTATGTATTATGGATCGTAACGGGGCAGCAAAAACCAAGCAAAAATATTCATATATATATTGTCACGTGTCAATTCGAGATGGCTGTATATTTATAAAATAATACTACGCAAACAATGTTTCACAAAAGAGAAATTTGTTTAACCTATTTACTTTTAGTATGGCTTTATACAGACTCACGTACAGGTTGTATATTAGTACCAAAGTCGATAAAATGATAGCAGTCGTGACCCGCCTTATCTCTAACCAGTTAACGTAACAAAGCGACTGATAGATGATACGTGACCATACATCTTATGCCTCTATTTTTGGTGAAGCATCTCCTACAGATTTCTCAGTTTTGTTTGTAATAAGAAGAATTATATCCTAGCCATTCATACGACCCAAGACCAGCCGGACGTTATTTTACCATAACCAGATAACTGATCAACATTAACACCTACATACAGGGTAACATCTGGGCAGTTGTACTCTGACCAGATTGGAGACATCCTAAAAAAGGACTGGTTAACATCTTAAATCGAAGAGCATGCATGACGTTTTTTTTTTTTCAAAATGAGAGTGAATAAATTAAGAGAGATATGTCAGAATCTTGTCAAAAAGTGGTCTGTGGTCTCTTCACCAGTTTATGTATGTGATAATATATTTGCATGTAAAGGAAATAATACGCAGTACGTATATTTCTGCACATCATACAAAGATTTATTTTTAGCACGAACGAACCTTCACTTTAGTTGTCGGAGTCATCATTTGAGTAGCATAATGCTGCGGTTAATCTCTGTAACAATATTCTATTAAATAAAATTCTATGAATATTTTTGCTTGGTTTTTGCTGCCTCGTTACGATCCATAATACATAACGTAAATTCACGCCTTTTATCCCCAAAGGGGTTTGCAGAGGTGTATTACACACCCACTTTTCGCTATGTTTTGGTCCCAATGTAATGCGAGCCTATTGCCATCTACCGGGCACATTATTAAGCGAGCGATAATTAATTAACATTTTTAATACACACATAACTTCGAAAAGTCAGAGATGTGTGCCCAGGTTACCTGAGGATCGAACCCGAGACCATCGTCTCGGCAGTCCGTTACGTACATTTTGTATTTATTTGTAAAATTCAGCACATCCAGACGTAGCTAGTGAACCGGGGTTATCCTTCACTTTCATCTAACCTACCTTGGTTTACACTTTCACCTAAAGTCGTAAAATAATAAACAAAACTACCTTTTGTGTAGTCATCTGTATTTATAAAATCCTTGCGTTACTGACTGACTGACAGACAAGCTACAACCGAAACTACTCGGCGCAAGAAGCTGAAATTTTGCATGTATGTTACTT
Source organism: Euclidia mi (assembly GCA_944739405.2). Taxonomy (NCBI): domain Eukaryota; kingdom Metazoa; phylum Arthropoda; class Insecta; order Lepidoptera; family Erebidae; genus Euclidia; species Euclidia mi. The sequence goes on along the minus strand of OX123186.2, from coordinate 53,561,012 downwards.
TGGGACCGTACGGTTGCACTAAGACGGGATTGCCCGAAATTCCCACGGAATCGGGCAAAACGGGAAATTCGAAAATATGTGCGTGCGAAGCCGCTGGCGTCGACTAGTGATTTTATAAAAATCATGACTACACAAAAAATATTCTGATAAAAATAGCTACACCCACATAAGCAGCTTTATGACACGTACTTAAATAAAGCGAATCATATACATAACAGATGCATGAATACATGAACAAGCATTTAATTTCATGACAGCATACATTATCGCTGCGTTACTTAGTTGACAATGTCAGACAGCTGACTATGATGTCGGATTATCATATTATAGCTCTGTTGTTATTTTATTATATGTTTTATATTATTGTATTTATCATCTAGTGACTCTTACGGTTTATTTCGCTAGCAGTCACATTTTTAATTGGATGACGTTTATTTGGCTAAGTACTTAGGTATAGTTTTTAAAATTATTGTAACAGATAAGGCGGCATAGGTTTTGTTATCTAACCACAATAGAAAAGACATTTAAATATATAATTGCCGCAATGAGGAAGTAATTAAATATGGAAGAAACTAGAGAAAATATGTCTATATATTTTTCTCTACTTTCTTCCACCTAAACTAAAAGAAACTAACATCTTTTCACAAATAGACTGCGTTTGAAAATTGTACATAAAATTAATATTATAATAATGTACTCTTTTCTAACTGCGGCTGCAGAACAAACCCAACACCATACCGCAATACTCATCAATACATTCAATTAAAACATGGCGACCAAGCAATTGCGTCGGTAAATGAGAATACAAGGGGCACAGACGTCGCCACTTATAACTTAATTATAAATTTCATTGTGATTCAACACGTTATTGTGAACAGCCGGAGGTGCTGACTACGTCACGTCTATAGGTACACCAGATTTATTTGAAAGTAATTTTCAGTGAGCATCTGGCGTGCGGTATGAGATATTCAGCTGATCAATATTCTGGAAGTCGCCTCGAAGAACTAAGAAATATTATGTCAGTCTCTCGCTCAATCCCGGTGCAAGTTATTTGTAAGCGGATTGTGTGGAACGTACTTCAGCTAACCCGCGAATGATAAATTTGAAATCGATTCGCGATTCAAAATCTGACGGGACCAAATTAATTTTGAATTAGACGGGTTATTTGTTTATAATTTTTATCTTTAAGCCAGGGTGTGCTTTCGCTTTACTGATCTGTCCGATCGTAGAGAAGAGGCATTCGGGTTCGCGTTCCCGGCTCGCTCGAGCAGTCGCAATCACTACCAATATCCCCTCCGTGATTGCGGCATCCTTTATTACCTTTGACATCCTTTCCAAACACCAACCTCTTTTAACACTCTCTTGTCCTATCCTGTATTTCCCTTCCGTTCCTTATCCGAAGTAGAGGTGAAGAAGATGGCGCAATGACTGCAAGGGGATTAAATACTACTTTACCCCAGGAGGGTACCGGATGTACCGGAGAATCCCTCTCTGAGCATTGTCGCTCAGACTGCCCCATCGTATCTGGGGGAGGCAAAATTCCCAACGGCGACGCGCTTTGCCACACGTCACGTTTTGTCTCCCCTTCCAACAGAGGTAAAAAGAGGGCTAAGGAATGCCTATTTGCAACGGTGAATGTTTGTGGAGGAGTGGATAGTAAGATCGATTAATTGTGTGATATGATGGATGTAAGGAAAATTGATATACTAGGAGTGAGTGAAACGAAGAAGAAAGGTTGCTCAACAACTACTCATGGCCAGTATCATGCATACTGGTCTGGAGTTGTTGAGTCTGAAAGAGCTAGCCGAGGAGTTGGAATGATTCTGTCGGATAGGATGAATGAGTGTGTGAAAGAATATAAATATGTCAACTCCAGGCTTCTTTGGATGCGATTAAAACTTGGCTTAATGAAAGTCTTTGTTGTGTGTGTTTATGCTCCGGACATGTCCAAGCCATTGAATGTCAGAGAGGAATTTTGGGATAAGGTTAGAGATGTGCTTGCTAGGTGTGAGAATAATGAAAGAATAATTATGTTAGGTGACTTTAATGGATGGGTGGGTGTGTCTCGTGATAGATGTGAAAGGGTTCTAGGGCGATTTGGTGACGAGAGAGTGAATGAAAATGGTGAGAGTTTGCTGGAGGTTTGTATGGAGAGAAAGCTTGTGGTGACAAACACTTTGTTTAGTCACAAGTTGATTCATATGTATACATGGCAAAGGCAGGCAGAAAGGAGTATGATAGATTTTGTTGTGGTAGATGAACGTTTAAAAGGAAAAGTGAAAGATACTAGAGTGTATCGAGGCTTAAATGTGGGTACTGACCATATTTGGTAGTTAGCCGCATAGCGGGACTAACCACTAAATGGCGCCATTGCCCTCGCATACACTCAGCTGCCATTGAAAGAGTGAAAGTTGAACAATTTGAAGAAGAGGATGTACGTAGTCAGTATCAAGAGGCATTGGAAGAAAGGTTTAAAGAATTGTTTGAGGAAGATGATTGCAAGATAGAAGAATTTTGGAAAGAGTTTAAGAATGGAGTAATAGAGACAGCTATACAAGTATGTGGCGTAAGCAAGAGGAAGCATGTTAAAAAGATTTGTAATGAATGGTGGGATCAGGAAGTAAGTGGTGTGGTAGCGGAAAAGCGCAAAGCATGGATGGGCTTGCTGGCTTCAGCATTTTCGGGCCAATATCAAATTATTCTGGCACTTGGTTAGAACAGCCCGAGGCAAAGCAGGTGACTCAAAAGTTGGTGTGATAAGGGATAAAAATGGAAATATTATAAGAGAGCATGGGGAAGTTTTATAATTCAGATCAGTGGAAGGTGTATTTTGAGAATTTATTTGAACGAGGAGAAAGTGATGCTAGGAATATAGTAGCGAACGAGGAAGATAATTGTGCAAGTAATATAAGTATGGAAGAGATACGGTATGCAGTGAAAAGTTTGAAAGCGGGTAAAGCTGCGGGATATGACAGAATATCTGCTGAAATGCTCAAGGTAGGCGAAAGCGTCACCGCAAGCCTGCTGTACCTACTTTTCAATAAATGTTAGCGGTCCGGTCGTGTACCAGGTGACTGGAACAAGGCCGTAATTGTGCCACTGTACAAGGGAAAAGGGTCACAGCAGGAATGCAAAAAATTATCGCGGTATAAGCCTCCTGAGTGTTGTTGGCAAATTGTATGCAAAGATACTGATTTAAACAGTGATCTCTGAAACGGATAGTAAAATTTGGGATGTGCAAGCGGGATTCAGAAAGAGAATGGGATGTACGGATCAAGTCTTTTCCTTAAGGTGCATTTCAGAGAAAACCTAAACACCAGAAGGTTTTCTGCGCCTTTATTGACCTGGAAAAGGCTTACAATCGAGTGGTGAGGGATGAACTTTGGTCAACACTTTCTGTGTATGGAGTGAGCAGCAGTCTGATACGGGCACTTGAATCCTTATATAGGGATTCAAGTGCCTGTGTCAGAATAAACGGGGCCTACACGGACTGGTTTAACATTGGTCGTGGTGTTAGACAGTGATGTGTAGCGTCTCCTTGGCTGTTCAATCTATTCAAGGACAGTTGTTTGACCGATCTGAAAGGGTCTGAATGTGGATTAAGAATGGGTGAATCTGTGTTTAAGACCCTGCTATACGCTGACGATCAGGTTCTTTTTGCGTCGTCAGCGTCTGATTTACAGCAGATGGTCACCGTAATGAATGAGGCGTATAAGAAGAAGGGCATGAAAGTGAATGTAAGCAAGACTAAGGTCATGGTCATAGAGAGGGAAGACAGTACAACTGAATGTAACCTAATGATAGGAGATAAAAATTGGAACAAGTTAATGAGTTTGTGTATTTAGGGTCTTTGTTTACGAGAGATGGGACATGTGAGGGAGATGTTGAAAGGAGAGTGAAAGCAGGAAATAGTGTGAATGGCGCCTTACGGTCCATCATCAGTAGCGAAATTATACCAAGTAAGGCTCGTCTTGCTGTACTGCAGGGAGTTTTGGCCCAACACTGATGTATGGTAGCGAATCATGGGTATGGCAGACGAAGCATGAAAGTAGAATCAATGCTGTGGAGATGAGAGCTTTAAAGAGTATGTGCGGAATAAGTTTGAAAGATAAAGTGCGTAACAGTGTGATACGGGAAAAGTGTGGTCTAAAAGAAGATGTAGTGACAAAGATTGAAAAATAAATGTTACGTTGGTTTGGACATCTGGAGCGGATGGATGAAAGAAGAAATACGAAAGGAGTGTATCGTGCGAGAATAAATGGAAATGTCGGTAGGGGACGCCCTAGGCGGACGTACGCCGACCAAATAGGTGATCTACTGATAAAGGGCAAAATAAAAAGTACCTAGAACCGACGCGCATGCATGACGATGTTAATGAATGTCGATGAAGCGAAAGAGGTATGTTTGAACCGAAGCATGTGGCGTTCCATAGTCTCTGCCTACCCCAATGGGAGACAGGCGTGACGTTATAGATAGATAGATAGATATTTTTATCTTATTTCTTCTCAAATTATTCAAATATTTTTATGTTGAAGCTGTGATTAAATATTTTATGATAGTAAGTTTAGTAGATAGCAGAGTCCAAGTGATATGTGTTCTATAGTGGTATGAAACGGCCAAGCAAATGAGTACAGAATTAAATACATCGCTCATGAGAACTGCACTAATATATTTCCCTCCGTTGACTTGGGCGGATGGGAATAATACAGTCTGTTTTTGTTTTCAAACAAAAATATAAAGAGCGTTTCTATATTACGGTCGTATGCATTCAGAGTTGTTTTTATTTATGAATAGTGAGATAAAGTTTAATAGGAATAGATTTATCAAGGTTTTGAAATATTTATAAAGGTAAGTATATCTTTATATAATAATACATAAATTAATACATAAAAATATTTAAAAAGAAACACTATATTATTGTCTTTGGTTTGGGAATGGTTTCACCTGCGAATGAAAATGAAAAATGAAAACGGCTCGATTAGATCGGTGACTATTATCAATAATCGTATTGGATGAACGTACTGGGAAGCCCACCTATTCATCATCATCATAATTCTAGCGCCATCACGATTGCAAGCCAAGGCATTCTCCTGGCGCCTGAGGTCCTTTTAGAAGGCCAAAGTATTTTTTCAATTGATGATGCCGCTAATTATTTTTGTCGTTTTGTGTATTACTTGCCATGTCTTCTCCAGGATGGGCTTACTAGGTCCAATGCTCGGCACTGGAATTCTTTAAAAGCCTCCACACAAATCCTCTACAGAATAATACAGCTTATACTACTTCTCTAGACTAGATGCCACGCGAGATACTTTGTATATGACACACAGACATTAACTCATCTTTTATCTAACCTAATGCGAAATTCGTACAAAGACGGATAATAATATTTTATAACCATGTTGGGTAATACAATTTAACAAACGCCATCACTGACTGAAGCATCGAAAGCCAAGAGGCCAAGGACTGACTACCAGACTGCTACTTAAAAAACATCGTGAGGGAACCTGCACGTCTAGGAGCTCCCTATAATGTTCTGTGTCAGACTTATAGGAAGACATGTAAAGTCTGCCAACCCGCACTTAGCCAGCGTGGTGGATTATAAGCCCAATTCTTATCTCAGTGAAAAGAAGCCCCTTTTTCAGCAATGGGACAGACTTTACCAGATTACTGACAAAACTAAACACCAATAAAATCTACTACTCAATTTTAAGCGTTCGCGATTTGTATACATCATAAAAAATAATTTAGCGGGTCGACTTAACTTATTTAAGATATAAATAACTATTTGTTTCCGACGTTTCGCTCGTCTTGCACCGAGCGTGGTCGCGGAGAGACTGATGGGAGCTCAGCGCCGTCTTGTGGAAGTGCGGGTTTCGGCACCTACCCTTACTTGGTTGGCTATTGGCTTGGCTTTATTTAAGTTCGCAATGTCTTTACTCCGCCACACTGCACTAATTACGTCTACGCACTGTTGAAATGTATCAATGTGGCGGTGTTTACATTTGCTGATGACTGGATTCGTACAAATCAAACAAACCATTCATAAATAATTTATTTACTACACAAACAGCTATTAAGGACCAACGCTAAATTGTTTACCGTAAATTGTATTACAACGTTATAACATCAACACTTAGTACAGGTTATACCCCACAAGCTAACACAGTTAGACCGACTCGGTTTACGTAGGGACTTTATCAAATAATCTACGACATGGCATCTGCCCTTAAATATACACCGTTAATAGTTTCTAAGACGTATGACACTATTATTCACATATGAAAATTTATAGCTGTCTCTATTAATTAAAGGTCGCAACTTGAAGCCCAAGTTTCTTAAACAATTAAGTGTCCCTCTACAAATATCGTGTGTTAGTTTTGGTTGGTGACTTGTTTCAGTAGCTTTTGAAGTAAATAGGACTGAATAATAAATACGTTTCGTCGATACCATCGATTAGGTCTTTGTATTGAATTTAAATGATTATTGTGACCGTTGTTGCGTTATTTGAATATATACTAATGTTGTGAATAAATTACTCATTCATAAAAATAAAGTGATTATTAAAAACTAAACGCAACTTATATATACGTATATGTTTGTACAATACATAGTATAAGTTTATTACCAATTACCAAGTACAATTCTAAATGTAAACCACATAGGTGTCTATTTAAATAACTGATTTGTTTATAGTTACAAAACGCATATCAAAGTCCAGCCGTTTAGGAGGACTTACAGTGATATACGTACGTGAGTATACAATTGAATTCCTCCTAATACAGTACATTTTAAGTAAATAAATAGATTTTACGTAACCAAAACGTTCACGTTTCGGCTGAACAAAACAAACAACTCCCGTTGTAGCAATACTCGGTAAAGCCACAAAAATGTCTTTTAAACAAAACAAGACGTAGTTGTAAACAATTATTATCATGAGCAATAGTATGAATGTAGTTTGGAATTTGATTAATTTATTATTATGAAGTTCAAATGTATTTATGTCAACATTCCAACTTTATAATTATTTAGACCAAATTGCGGTTTCAAATAGTGCTTTGGCCCTAATTTGTAACTATATTTGCTCTGGTAATAGTGCATGTTGCATTAATTAGTTTAATTGCTATTATAGTTCGGGAGCTTAGTTACCTACATAGCATGTTCTATGAAAAGCTAAGTGGTTTTATGTAGTTCTAGTTTATGTAGTTGCTGTAATATATTTCGGCATAGGGTAACGAAAAGGTTGTAGGTTGCACTAACACTAAGTAGTTGAGATTTTGTGTAGGTACAGTTATTAAGAACGATCGATTTTTAAATCCTCTCACTGAAAGTCCTATGATTGAGTTGTTATGAGTTTGATTTTTACTTATTGAGTTGTTTCAACGAACTCACAAAAAGACTAACTTGTCGAAGTTGCCATGTTCTATGAAAAGCTAAGTGGTTTTATGTACTTCTAGTTTGTGTAGTTGCTGTAATATATTTCGGTGTGAGCTAACGAAATGATTGTACTTACACTAGCGCTCATAGCGAGACTTGACTTGCCGTTCGTAGTAGATCGGCAACGATAAGCAACGTTTGCACAGGTCACCACTTGGATGGGTGACCGTGTGTGACATTTACATCTGAGCGCTACCATGCTTCGGAGGGCACGCTAAGCTGTCGGTCCCGGTTCTTGTCTAAGGATAAGGATCGTTAGACCATGTCGGAGGCCTTCGGGCGGTCTGAAAACTCCGACCCACTAGTAGGACACACACACACGAAAAAAAGAACAAAAAAAAACGTACCTTTTGTCTGCTGGTCGGGCTGGTCGCAGGACCAGCCTGGTCCTGCGATTGAGAAGTTATGAGTTTGAGTTTTACTTGTTGCTTAGGTTGAACGAACCCACAACAATCACAGGTACCTGGATATGATTCCTACTCAAGACAAATTTAATATTTGCACTCAAACACAGAAATAATTGATATAATAAAGCTGACCAGTTTGTTTGTTTGGTTGAACGCGCTTATCTGAGGATCTACTGGTCCGATTGGAATAATTACTTTTGTTATGGATATTTTTTTATCGCGGAAGGCTAAAGCCCATAACATCACGATATGGCTGACGCTGCGAAACAGTAGCGCTAAATAACGTGGGTGTAACCGAGGGCTCATCTAGTTCTCTATAATTTTATGTATTTATTTTAAAACATATATATTTAAAACAAGCGGCGATAGCCCAGTGGTGTACGTAACGTAAGAGCCGAGACGATGGTCTCGGGTTCGATCCCCAGGTACCCCGGGCACACACCTCTGACTTTTCGAAGTTATGTGTGTATTAAATATGTTGATTATCGCTCGCGTAATAACGTGCCCGGTAGATGGCAATAGGCGCGCCCCCTATTATATTGGGACCGAAACATAACTGGTGAAAAGTGGGTGTGTAATACACCTCTGCCTACCCTTTCGGGAATAACAGGCGTGAAGTTATGTTATGTTATGTGTTATATTTAAAACACTAAAGTCTCTGCCTAGTTTGGGATAAGATGACCTTGTGTTAAACACTCCAAGAAAGTATTAATGTTACAAATAAGAACATGCAAACAAATATATCAGAATAAAGTACTGTATTAATATAAATTAATGCGCGATGTATTTAAATTAATACTACAAGTGTCCTTTTCGTGTTGGAGGGGAATTGCGTATAAAATATAAAGAAACTGTTGTTTCTGGCTAATAAGGTCACTTAATAAGGGCAGTCCACTTAAGAATACAAGTGACAGTGATATCTATTTATAAGGGACGGGCCTTTTGTCCTAATCATCGCTTTGTCTCTTAATAGAAAACTGTACTGATTACTTGTGTTTTTCATGTTTAAGCCTCTAAGTATATCTAAAGAATAGATTGTGTAAATTTTTGTAACTTATGAGACATTTAGGTCAAAGAAATATAACCTTAATTTAGGTGATGACTAGAATATTTTTATTTTAAATGTTGCTTTTTTACCATGTTCCTACTATCTAAGCAAGGGAAATAAATAACGCAGCCAAAAAGTCTTTACATTATTTTATCTGTCTTCGGTATATCGATGGGTCCTATGTATAAGGGCCAATGTGCAAATTGACAACTTTTCAATACAGGCTCTCAAAGTTTCATCTTGATATATTTTTTACATGCTTCAACTGATGTTTTTGAAACTTTGCGTGATTACTATGTTTGTTATTCTAGCTACATCGATTTATTTGAATATTTATTAGTTGTTTGAATAATGTAGATAAGCCTATATATGTACGTCCTATTTTTTAACGAAATTACACTAAACAAAACTGGTAAAAAGGCTAAAGTGTCACTTTGGACTATTTACACGGCATATGCTAATTTTGTAAACAACATGTCTTTTAATCATTTTGACCAATGTAAAATTATCAAAAGTATTTTAAACAGATAAAAAACTTAAACAAACAATAATAATATAATTATTTCATGACGTAATTCACATTGACACTTATACGTTATCTTACTTGGTGACGTAATGTGCTTAACCCACAGTTTGGTCTCAAAAATAAAACCAAATAAAACAATTAGACCCCTTTTTTTCTTTTCTTCAGAATTATTAACGTTTCTGTAATCAAAATACAATCAAATAATCAGTCTTTAATTGAGGATACTTGAGCTTAAGATAGTAATTTAACAATAAAATAATACTTAAGAAAATACTGTAATATAAATTAAAAACTTATTGAATACTAGAGGACGCCAGCAGCTACGCCTGCCCATTTTTTATGTATCCATTTTGGCCGATCTTGTGGGAATTTCGGGAAATCCCTTCTTAGTGCACCCCTACGGTCCCCAAGAAACACACATGCCAAATTTCAGCTTCCTGCGCCCAATAGTTTTGGCTGTAGCTTGTCTGTCAGTCAGTCAGTAACGCAAGGATTTTATATATAAAGATTATCAAAAATACAAGAACTTTATATTTTTTCTTCTTAGATAATGTTTTAAACATAATATAAATTTTGTCTTCTTGTTCTAACAAAAAGATCAGTAATGTTAATTTGGTTTTCGATAGCATCTTCAGATAAATCCAATTTGTAAAACAAAATACATGGTTCATGTTTACTGACACGAACTTGTTTGATTTTAGACCATGTCACTTTTTGCCCCTCTGAATTAGTTAAAACAAGCACTAGATTGCATTTTTTGAAGTCGAATATCATGTTTTGAGATACATTTGTAACATTATAAAGAGCACCTTTAACTTTAGCTCATCTAATTAATGAACTCCACTCAGATGATGTATAAATATTCTTATGTCTAGAAGCTTTCTCAATGGTGCCATGCATGGAGTCACCGTCATTATACCGTATGTCCTTTTTCAAGGAAAGTATGTTTAATATTAATATTAAGCTCTTTAGCAGCATAAAGATAGATACATATCATTATCCTATTCCTATTTTGACCAGTACAATTATCTGACCATAGTCTAAAGTCATCACAGCCTTCTTTAGTCTTAAGTTTGATAATATCGTAAATACAACTAGCTATTTCGTTTGAGCACTTCATAGCTACTTGTTCTTTCCATAAGTAGCAGGTACCAACCAAATTTCCAAAATCAAACACGGATAAATTATGAACTTTCAATCGTTTACAATAATAAAATAGCGGCTAGCAATACCTTTTGTAAATCAAAAGTAGCACAAAATATTTTAGGATTATTTTGTGAGGCATGTTTATGTACTCAACTGACTGATTGGCCGTTGAAGTAAACAAAGAAACGTGATCTTCCCGCGTACAAGTCTCTAATGACCGCTTGGCCTTTATACGTTTAAATTTGTGTCACATAAGCCCTTTTACTTCACTTTTAAATTGTACTTACAAGTACAAATGTGAATTTTTTTTAATGCTCATTGTAAACTAGAATAAAAGGAAGCTTTTAAGCCAAAAAAGTGAAAATACCCAAATTGTTGCATCTGCCCTTATACGTAGGACCCATCGATATATAAAATTCTTACGTTACAGACTGACTGACAGACAAGCTACAGCCAAAAATATCAGGCGCAAGAAGCTGAAATTTAGCATGTATGTTCCTTGGCTGACCGTAAGGGTGCACTAAGAAGGAATTTGTCGATATTCCCACAGGATTGGGCAGAGACAGTTAACAAAAAATAACATTTGCGGGCGTAGCTGCGGGAATCCCCTTGTGTGCATATAAAGAGAGGACTAGAGTGGACTATGACGTAACAGGCCGGCAGCGCTATGGCGGTGTGACAATAGATTCATACAAAGCTGCGTCTAGTTGTAGGTATATGAACTGCTAAAAGCTTTTATTTAAAAACTGTGAAAGCTTTGTTCTTACCTTACTATAAATAATAAAATAGTTTAAATGTGTTCTAGAATATGCACGTATAATGCCTGCATGGTACTCCCAGGTACTTAGCAAAATCATTAGCAAAAGCATAGTACGTACTGCAATTCAATGGGCTACATGCTTCACAGAATATAAGATCTTTTTTATACTATGTAATGTTACTGAGACTTAGGTACCTCCTTATTGACGAAGAAAGCAAATGGCAGTCATTACAATTTTATTTTTATAAGACACTAGAGGATGTACGCCGATACACCTGCATATTTTTTTATTTTACCCGTTTTGCCCGACCCCTTAGGAATCTTGGGTGTTCTAGTGCACCCATACGGTCCAGAAAGAACATACATGCCAAACTGGCTTCTTGCGCCAAATAGCTTAGCTTTGCGTTGTCTGTCAGTAACGCAAGAATTCTAATATACCTAGTATTCAGACAGATTATGTACAATTTTCCACGCTACACTGAATTTAGGAGATAGGCAGCGATAGCCGCGTGGGGATAACAACAGATTGCCGTGCTTAGGATATTGGGTTCATAAATACGCGACTCTTATACAACTACTTTTCGAAGTTACGTGTTAATTCATCGCTAGCTCCGTGGCTCGGAGACCACATAAGCTGGCGATCCCAGCTGTCATGAGGATCTACGGTATGCAAATATTGATAGTGGTTTAAGCGGTCGTTTCGTCAATACACACTGTGCCGAGTGTTGTGTAATTCAAACATTTTTGTATTGAGTCTGAGGTGTTTTTACCCGACTACGGCAAAGCCAAAGAATGGTTATGATTTTGACACGCTATGTATGTGTGTATTGTACCTACACACATTGTATGTGTGTATGTTCATCTGTTCCCTCATAGCTCCTAAGCTACTTATCGGACCTCGGCAAATGAGGTGTTGTTAGAACCGTCTTGATCGTCCGCTAAACATAGGCTACGTGACGTGCTACGTCACAAAACTCAATGTGGCGCCCTCTAGCGCCAAAAAAGTGTTGAGTTAAAAATAAAAATTAGATAAACACATTGTGCGTGTTTGATATCAATTGAAAGGGCGGCACATGTACATTTCCAAAATATTGCTTAAATTTAAAGTGGCGCCCTCTAGTGGACAAAAAATCGTGTGTTAAAAAAATATTAAGATAAATACACCGTGGTTGATATAATTTGAAAGGGCTTCACTTGTACTTATCAAAAATATTGCTTAAATTTAATGTGGCGCCATCTAGTGGACAAAAAGTCATGAGTTCAAAAAATCGACTCTGAAAAAGTATGAAACAAGATTTTCAGGATGCTGAAATAAACAAGGTTACTGGAAAAACAATAACAGAACAAAAATAAGAGCCGCTGTCACACGTTATTAGTTGTTTTGTTACGATTCTATATACAGGGTGTCACAAGACCCATCACCAAGCCGAAGTCTACTCGTTTTGCACATCATGCCAAGTCATACTACGCGAAAATAATACCTGGAAAACAAAAAAAAAAATTTAAGCTTAAAAAAATTTACAACTTTTATTACCGGTAATGTATAGCGCGCGCTTGCAGACATCGTACCTACGCCGGCCGTATCTACCTACACCGTGCGCCGCGGTGGCGGCAGTTTATGATCACGTGGTCGCGCGGCCGAGGGGAATGACCTCGCAGCTGATTGATGTAGGCATACACTACGCGCCGGGAACTTTAAAGCCGTTTATTTTAGGGAAATATTGAAAATTTTGTTTGTGTTTATTTGGCAGTAAGTGTACATTTATCATTCTAAACACGATTTTGGAATAATTCGAAAAAAAAATTCGTGACTTTGAGCATCAATATCTCCTGAACCAGTAATTTCCTAGGTATGGTGCCGAAGTAAAAAATGATCGTAATAATTGGTACTATATGGGGTTTCAGTTTTCGTTAAGGGTCTTTTTACACCCTGTATTTCAGCATCTTGAAAATCTTGTTTCATACTTCCTAGAAAAGTGTTACGACATAAAAACTTTGATGAACGGCGAACATTGATTTCCATGTATAATTACATCGTTCGAGGATCATTCAGTAAATAATTCTGATATCACATGCAACTTAATCTTTGTTACCGATTTAAAATGAACTGAAAGTCCTGTTAAAATAAAAAGTATGCTCTATGTTTTTCAAAATTCGCATTCGATATCGATCTATGGATTATGTGTGTATTATATTCAACAATGGCTTCCTAAAATTGAACAATAACGGCAGTACATCATCGAACACAATGTAACTTGTAAGGCGTACTGTATACATTTCAACAGATAGTAATCGGATATTCATAAACACGCGATAGTGTGCGCATTACTTTACATAACATGTTCCATATGCCATCAGGTACAGGCCACACCACACCGGGAACGAAGCGAAACGAAGCTAAGATGTAGAGTTTAGTTCGTTTAACGCAGTCGCGTCTTTTCTTCTTTGGTACTTATTGTGTACTTATCGTTTGACATAGTTCCTCAAAGGGCATCATCATGTCAGCCTAGAGACGTCCACTGCTGGACATAGGCCTCCCCCAAGGTTCTCCACACAGACCGATCTTGAGAGCCGCCCGCATCCAACCGCTTCCGGCAATCTAAGCAGATCATAGGGCATGGTTATTTTTAATGGTTTTCGTGTAGCTGCATACGCTAGCAGAATGACCGGCTTGAGCATTGCAGCGCCTTGACCTGATCCAAATGCTGGAACAGTCAACTTCTCGCTCCCGAACCTAGTTCACCTAATGTCATCGAAGACACAGCGGTGGACTAAGTATGTAAGCTCCGTTCTTAAGAAAGCACATACATATTCCTCCAACCCCAAATTGACTCACCATTTAGAGGCGGAGGGGATGGCCTGTAAAGGAGTTTCTACAAGAACAAAAATAAAAAGAGAGCAGACCGAGGTTTTAAAATTAAGTTTTTCAAAGTTTTGAAGTTTCTCATTACGCATTGCGCAGCTACGCCAGCAATGTGAAGTGTTAAGCTTGCAAATCGTGATGAATCCAGTGGAATGAAGTTATATCCTTCATATGCTGGAGCATGCACACCTCATAGTGGTCCTCACCAAAGTGGTATTTATTGTGTCACTTTGTTCAACACTCTTAGTTTTGCTAAGCTATATTTACGAAACATGAGCGTAGCTTAAAGAACCCAGCTTCGCTTCACTTCTAACTGATCCCGCTCCATACACGTTGAATCGATTTAAATTACAACGTTCAATATATTCCGAGCAGGTCTATTATGTTACTTCACTAAAGCCCATCTGATATGGTTAAAGAATGATCAAGTTTCCATACAAAGACAATATCTCAATAGGTACGCGGAATAACTGTATTATCAAGTAGGCAGTCGGGCGCGGCCGCGGACATGAAATATAACGCACTTACCGTACCTCGTAATATTGCGTTCTCTTGCAATATGAAAATTTATTGCAACGTACATATGTGTTAGTATAGAAATAGAGTGCTAACTAAGAAAAATGTGTATCGTTCTAATAACTCAGGGTACTTAGTGACTCTACTCCTTTAAGGTAACGAGATAATGTACAGACACCTTGTCTGTACATTATCTCGTTCCATACCATGGCGGTGCCATGAACGTGTGAGGTAAAAAATTGGTGGTAATTTTCGGTATGAATACGAAACAATAGCAGTTGTTATAAATGTTTATTTTAATTTTAAATCCACGCTCGCACTAGGAATTCATCATGTTTTACAGGAGGTTTTACAAGCATTTCAGGTGGATACAAAGAACACCAAACTCCAAACAAAATTGTATCATCATCATCATCATATCAGCCAAACGACGTCCACTGCTGGACATAGGCCTCCCCCAAAGTTCTCCACACAGACCGGTCTTGAGCCGCCCGCATCCAACCGCCTCCCGCGATCTTGACGAGATCGTCGGTCCACCTTGCGGGGGGCCTACCTCTGCTGCGTCGTCCTGTATGTGGCCGCCACTTCAGAACCTTTCTGCCCCAACGGCCATCGGTTCTCCGAGCTATATGCCCTGCCCACTGCCACTTCAGCTTGGCTATCCGGAGAGCTATGTCTGCGACTTTGGTTCTACTGCGGATCTCCTCATTTCTGATTCGATCTCGCAGGGAAACTCCAAGCATAGCTCTCTCTATCGCCCTCTGAGTGACCTTGAGCCTTCTGATAAGGCCCATAGTGAGCGACCACGTCTCTGATCCGTAAGTCATCACTGGCAACACACACTGGTCAAAGACTTTCGTCTTGAGACACTGCGGGATATCGGACGAGAAGATATGTCGTAGCTTCCCGAACGCTGCCCAACCGAGTTGGATTCGACGATTGACCTCCTTCTCGAAGTTGGACCTTCCTAATTGGACTACTTGTCCCAGGTAGATATACTTGTCGACAACTTCGAGCGTAGAGTTCCCAACCTGAATAGGAGCAGGTACAACATGGACATTCGACATGATTTTCGTCTTGTCCATGTTCATCTTAAGACCTACTTGTTGGGAGACTCTACAGAGGCCATCGAGCATTGTGCCTTGGTCTTCCATGGTCTCAGTCATGACTACGATATCGTCTACGAATCGAAGGTGAGTGATGTACTCGCCGTTGATGTTGATGCCGAGTCCATTCCAGTCTAGAAGCTTGAAAACATCCTCCGGAGCAGTGGTAAACAGTTTCGGGGATATGAAATCCCCCTGTCTCACCCCTCTCTGGAGTTGAATAGGTTTCAAACTCTGGTCCTGGAGGCGGACTGACATAGTGGCGTTTTCATACAAACACTTCAGCACTTCGATATATCGGTAGTCAATCCGGCACCGTTGGAGAGACTGTAGCACCGCCCAGGTTTCGATCGAATCGAAGGCTTTCTCATAGTCCACAAACGCCAAGCATAGGGGTTGGTTATACTCATTGGACATCTGTATAACCTGCCGCAGCGTATGTATGTGGTCTATGGTACTATAGCCTTTACGGAAACCGGCTTGTTCGGGAAGCTGGAAGTCGTCTAGCTTGCTCTCGAGACGATTCGTGATGACCCTCGAAAACAGCTTGTAGACGTGGCTCAGAAGTGTGATGGGTCTGTAGTTCTTTAAGAGGGTTTTATCCCCTTTCTTAAAGAAAAGCACCACCACACCTCTATGCCAAGCCTGTAGCGTTTTACCCTCGAGAATGACGGAATTAAATAGCTTCCGAAGGGCTTCTCTAGCGGGTGCACCGCCGGCCTTCAGAAGCTCGCTCGTAATTCCGTCATCACCCGGCGCCTTGTTGTTTTTGAGCTGTTTGAGAGCCACACTAATCTCGTGCATGCTGACGTCCGGGATATCTTCGGTATAGTGTCGGGTCAATCCAGCTCTAGGGTCTGACGCTTGAGTACTTGCGTGTTGTTGCGTTGTCGTGTATAGCTGTCCATAGAACCTTTCGATCTCCTCCAAGATCTCAGGCTTGGACGATACGATTCTGCCATCCTCCATCTTCAGCCTTGTCAGCTGACTCTGCCCAACAGATAGATCCCTCTGGAACACTTTGGATCCCTTATTCTGCTCGATCGCCTCACCAACACATTTTGTGTTGTATTGGCGGAGATCGCGAGTCAGAGACTTAGAGATCTGTCTGTTGAGGTGCCGATATTTCGGCATGTCGTCGGAGGATAGCAGAACCATCTTGCGCCTTTCCTGTAACAGCTCGAGGGTCGGACCCGAGATCTTGTTGGTTCTCTTGCGTTTCTGGGGCTTAAAGAATTTAGCCCCTGTTGTATGGACAGCATCCACGAACCCGTTACTGTACTCGTCCACATCTACGCATTCGCCCAGGCATTTGAAACGGTTTTTGAGTTCGAGCTGAAAGCTCTTGGGGTTTTGGATATGAACCGGTGCCGGTCGGAGCGTGGACTTTATCAACCTCGACCGTTCGAGGCTTGTACAGATATTCAATGTGCCTCTTACCATTCGGTGATTGCTCCCCACTTTAAGCGAATTGATCACGGAGACATCATTGAATATCTGCCTCTTTGTCGACATGATAAAGTCGATCTCATTTTTGGTGGCACCGTCTGGACTTACCCAGGTCCACTTGCGGCATTCTCGCTTCTTGAAGAAGAAATTCATCATATAGAGGCCTTCCTTCTCCATAAAGCTAGCCAGCAAGTGACCCCGGGAATTCCTATGCCCATAACCAAATTGCTCCACTCTCAGCTCATCACCGTCGCGTTTGCCCAGTTTCGCGTTAAAATCTCCCATGACCACGGTGTAATGAGTTTTGAAGCCATGTATAGCCCGAGATATGTCCTTGTACATGGCTTCCACCTCCTCATCGGGGTGCGTCGAGGTCGGAGCGTATACCTGTATGACCTTCAGCAAATACCGCTTGGATATTCTGAGTATAAGGTACGCTATCCTGCTCGACACACTCCCGATATTTACCACGTTGGTCACGAGAGATTTGTGGACGATGAACCCGACACCACCTTGGGACTGTTGGTCGCCCTCCCGGTAGAAGAGCAAGTTACCGGAATTGAGAACTATCGAGTCCTCCCCCAGTCTTCGGACTTCAGATAGGCCTATGATATCCCATCGCAACTTGCTCAATTCTTCTTCCAGCTCGACAATCTTCTCGTCGGTCCGCAGTGTGCGCGTGTTCAGTGTTGCCAGGGCCAATTGTCGTTGGTGGTGGTAGCCCGATCTCTTCTGGAGTTCTTCTCACCCCTTGCCCCGCCGTTACCATGGCCGCTACCATAACCAGGACTAGCGGGGCTGCCGGGGACTAGGGGCCGGTTTTTATTGGTGTGGTTCATTAATGGGGGGATTTGCCATAATTGCCACGCTTGGCAGGCGTATTGGCGATCGCAGAGGCGGAAGTTTTTAGTGCTGGACGCTGCTGCCCATCGAGCATTTTGGGATTTACTTCCGCCAGGTTCGGATGGTTTGACCGCAATCTTTCGGTTGACTGCTTGCGCTGGGGGAGATACTATGACGAGTATCTACTCGTCAGAGTAACTCCCTCAGTGGGCGGTGGGGTCGTCACGTCCCGACGCCTCGTATAATTAACACAAAATTAAATCCGTTTTTTTAGGACCGAACGCACAACATTCGGCGTTCAACCCTTTGTATCATATTTGGCTACCGTAAAGCACTGCGATCAGACAGTCAAGACATTGGCACGAACCATCAGCGTTATTTACGGATATCGAACTTGTTTATACACTTTATACGTCTTATTGTCATTAGGAGTCTCCGTCATTTATTTTCAGGGGGTCATACAGTGACGTTTTGTTACAGGGTAGTGGACAAGTACCTTTATACCTCGTTGTCGATTCCGACAGCATGTTTAGAATATTTGGTGTTACGTCAAACTTTGTACACTGTCATACCACATAAGTAAAAAACCGAATACCTACTCATGTGGTCATACTTGGCGTGTAGGTAGATCCTTTGGAGAGGTTGCGTAATAAGTTATTTAACTTATGCCGAGATATTAATTTGCGACAGTGTCTTTATCTCACATTATTATCGTGTACTCGTGGTTGTTTCCGTATTGCAACTATTTTGTTGTTTAATATGTCGACGTTGTAACATATTAGAACGTAATTTTGATGGCACGACTGGCGTAGCGGCTTAAGCGGCAGCTTCGCTGTATAACATTGCGCTAAATTCTGGTTTGATCTCCATACAAGACAACTCTCTTGATATTTTGATGAATACAAGATGCAAACCTTAATCGCAATGTGTCTTAAAATTATAAATAATTTTCTAGTTGCTGCAGTTCACAATCATGTTTTGCAAGTATAGGGAGTTTAGATTATTTATGTGTATCATAAGTATCATAATGATTAGTTGATTACGGTGATAAACAGCACATCCCTTAGAATCTGCTAGCTAATTAATAATGCAAACTAGGTATCACTCTTAAGATGTCAGCTCTAGAAAATATGAAAAAGGGAAAGGTATATCTAATCTTATTTTCCCATACTTCAATTGTCTACCTTGGCGGTGTGGTCGAAATAAGTGCATTTATCTATTTATCTATAAATCAATGCATTTGATTTGCCCTGACTGTATCATGTCACAGCCTATAATAATATTTATATATTGGTTGAAAGCTTGTATGAAAAATCTGCTGATGCTCGCATGAAGAAAGCACTATAAAAATGCGTGTAACGGCTAGTTTAAATGTCCAACCTTTAGGCAATTTAATGTACGAAAAATATCAAAACAAACCGCATTACTTGAACTAATACATTATAGTTATGTCTTTGTACAAAAGTTCATGGCATCTCTGTTATTCTTCAAATAACTTCTTTAGGTACAATCGAAAATACAGCATAACACCTCAGCGCTAGTTTTCTAACAGACTTTCTAACAAAACTTACGGTGCGGAATAAGTTTGCGAACTAGAATTGCATTTCATGCTTATCGACAAATACATACATACTTCTTCATTTTTATATAAATATTCAGTGCGTATTTGCACTTTTCTCTTACTCGACCGACTAATTAAATGTTCATGGGTTTCTATCTGTTATATTACAGAAAATTGGAAACTCTCTAACAAGACCGCTTCTACCATTAGACTTAAGTTCATTTGAGTTGGAATTCTGGAAGACTTAGAGAAAAGGATGATTTAATATCTACTTTCTAGGCTTTTCCATCATTATACAATAAAACTATCCGGTGTTCTCGTCTGCTCTCTGAGACAGTCTAACGTAATATTTAATTACTCCGATGCCAGCATGCTTATGGAGTGAATTAGATGGTTATTGTTAGGCTTTTCATTGCTGTGACTTTTCATCAGCCCGAACAGCGTCCAACACTGTGTTTGGAAAGACGTGGTTTCCATTTTAAAATCTGCTTACTCCACCGACGAACATACGCAGCAGCTGAAATCATTGCTCTACGTAGTCCGATAAAATACTCATTGTTTGTTTCTGTGGCCAAATTCATTCATCTATTTAGCCTGTGAGTATATAGGCTACATTAGATATAATAACATGTTCAAGTAAAATACGCGGTCATATTAACATACATGAGAATAGACAAAACAAACTCATCTCTTCAGAAAGTTACTCCTCAATATAATTCGCTTCTGGGGCTCTAAAGTGCAAAATTCGTACTTTATGAACCTAATTAAGTGTCGTATAATAAGCTTCAATTAGTGCCATGTTTATTTTATGAGTGCTCAGTCTTTGTTTACGTTGAGACAGAGCTACTGTTATGAAGAGCTCGATTCACCTATCATTTTTTTATTGGTATTCACACTTCTGTGCCACACTATGCCAAGCCACTGAAGAGTTTGAGATACGAACAAGAAAGCTGCACCGAGTACGGTGGTTCTTTGTCCTGGTAGAATAAGAAATATCATCAACCCTGTATATAAACAGTTTCACTGCAGGGCACAGTCCTCTTCTCATTATGAGGATTGGGCTACTACGCTAGCCAAGTCCAGTGTGATATACTCCACATGTCTTACGAGAAAATTTTGAAGAACTCTCAGACCTGCAGCTCTCGACATTATCTCTTACTGTTCAGCAACCGAGAGTCAACATTCACATTACCGCCCCCATACCACCGTCGCCGTCATGCCTAGTAAAAGGATTTCCACCGAGATGTCCTAAAAGCCTGATGCATTATTATATGTGTATAAGAAATTGTTTTGAATATTTTGCAAGTGGGTATACTTACTACTGACAAAAAGGACAAAGGTGCCATTCGCCGTACTGAGCACAACACCGGATCTTTCAAAAAAACTTCAACAGCCGATTTTCTGTGATGTTAAAGGGCAGTGCATTTCCTTGAAATGTATAGCTGTAAGCAAAATCTCGATTTAAAAAATGTTTGTTAAATTTTAAACATTGATGACGATTTTTTCAATCCATATAAATACCTTAATCCGTACAAAAGTACTGTTATATTTGTTTGTTGCAAATATCAATCAGTGAAAATATTGAGACGTTAATAAATGTACAAATTCGGCAGTGAATTGTGAATATCAAATGGCTGCACTGATATTCGTTATACAAACATATGGTTTACACATATTCCATTTACAAAGAGAATTCATCTATTGTTTTGTTCTTCGATTATTTTGTAATCCCCGGTATTTTATAGCATGATCGAAGTAACCGATATGGTTGAGTTCATTGACCCTAGTTTGCAGTTTTGTTGTGAATAATCATATTACATCATAATTATAGTATTCAAGGATTACTACTATCCGTGCATAGGTTTGTCTCTATTATGCTGCTAAGTTAAACAAAACAAAACGTCTCTTTAGTCTTTTGCTAAATATCTACTTGTCGTAAAAAGGATTTTCTCATGAAGTTGCTTTCACAAAATGATGCTTCCTCTAAATTTCTCTCTTTTAGAAAACGTGGCGGTTAGGAACATGAAATATCATTTATTTTGTATGGAAAAATGCATTTTCAATTTGTCAGATACTTAGCAAAAGGGACGTTTTGGGACCAAGCTGATTTTCATTATCTTGTAAGAAGACACGGACTTAATTAGGGTTCCGTACCTCAAGGTAAAAAAAGGAACCCTTATAAGATCACTTTCTTGTCCGTCTGTCTGTCTGTCTGTCTGTCTGTCTGTCTGTCTGTCTGTCCGTGTGTCACCACCGATTTTCTCAGGAACGGGTGGACCTAGCAAATTGAAATTTATACCAGATACTGAGGTCTATGGTTGCTATTAGGTGTATGAAAATCAGGGTCCTGGGTCAACCCAATAAAAAGATATGGTCAAAATTAGATTTTTGCGAAAACTTGTATGTACCAAAATTAACCTTAATTTTCAACTTTTTTAAATTTTTGGAATTTTTCCTTTACTTGTGCTGTAAGACCTTGGTTTTGCCCAAAATTGACAATTCTAGGTCAACCGTAAGTACCCTATAGGTTTTGGGTCGAAAACCTATATGGTAGTTCCCGTTGAACTAGAATCACGAAATTTGGCTAAAAGCAGGGTCTTACAGCACAAATAAAGGAAAAATTACAAAAAATAAAAGAAGTGGAAAATTTAAGGGTGTCCCCATACATACATAGTAGACTCCATTTAAGATAGTTCTCTAAGTTGTATGGGCGCTCATACAGATTTAGAGGACTAGCGTAATTAGCACCAACCTCAAATAAGGTAAAATGCGTACGGAACCCTCGGTGCGCGGGTCAGACTCGCACTTGCCCGAATTTTTTTTTTAACAAAGAACAATGTTTGTCTGGCGACCCATTGCATTTGACTGCACCAAAGAAAGTTCAACATGGCGTTGTTAAACTTTTTACATGATAAGCGCATATATTCGAGTAGCTGATTGTATAATAGGAATACGACAGTTTTAATGCGTTACCACGATGGCAAAATACAATGTTGTAATGTATTCCGAATTCAAAGAGTTATACAAACTTTGACTTGATAAAAAGAGATAATCTTTTGAACATGTTTTTTCACAAATCTGCAATATTTATTGTATTTATTCATTTATTTTCAGCAAAACAAAATGGCACAATTCTAAATTGAAAATGTTTAGGTAATCTAAGGATTTACAATGAACTATCTATAGTTGGTGCCACGAGAAGATAGACTTTTTGTAAACAAACGTGCAGGGCTTCACAACCTTTTTTCAAACAGTTGTGTTTGAGATTTTATGCTTTAGTAAACTCTTATACTTTTTGAACAGTAGTTTTTTTCAATTCTCAATTATGCTACTATGTATTCGAATGTCTATTTTTTAATATACCTATGACCTCCTGATGTGTCCAAAAATGTTCTATCTTTACGAAAATAATTTAGTTTTTGAGTGGTCGGATTTTTCGGAAGAATTTTCATAATTTGACACTAGAATTTTAAACGAACCTCTTCTTGATAACTAAAAAATAAATTTTTATCCTCTGATAAATTCCCGCTGAGTTCAAAAATGTAACATTTCAATGGACTAACGCAAAATGTTGACGTTCCAGTACGTTGTACTACAAAACACTGCTGACAGCGCATATATCGATAAAATCACTATCAATTGACATATTACTTTGCAATGAAACATATCTATGTACCGTTGCGCTCATTGAATTTGAAATTATTTCTTTTTGACAGAACTGTCGCTAAATAACTTAGTAGAAATTCTTTGTTTACAAAAAGTCTATGTTCTCTTGGCACGGACTATACCTATATTATTCTAAAAACAATCAAGAATTTTACTATGCTAGCGTAAGACTCTTTTGGCTTTTGAATGATATAAGTAAGGTTAAATTTTGTGTTATTTGTAGATGTTATAAATATAGCTTTGTACTTATTATTCTAAAAATAGTTAAGTAGAAAGAAATTGGCCACCTCTCAAAACTGAGACTGATGATTTATTATAAGCGTCTTGTGATATTAGTAAATATATTCTATTTTTGTATTTTGAAGTAAGATGGACTGAATTAGCTTTGTTAGATTTAGCATATACGTTATTATAGGTCTAAAAGTTCACGTATTTCTGCTGAGACCATACCGCAAATAGTCCTGAATAGAAAGATCGTAATAACCGCAATAATTTGCAAAAGTGCAAAAAGACAGACGTTCGCCGCAACTGAATTATTTTTGATATGTGTGTTTATTGTATCTGTACATTGTACCTTTATTCGACGTGATCATAGAGCTTTTAAAGTGATTGTATGTAAAGAAAATAAGTTATTCAGATGCGGTTCACGATACCTTGTCGTTAAAAAAGCAGCACCATCTTAGTATTAAACTTTAAACAACTTTTTCTCAGGAGTATAGACAAAATATAATCTAAAAGATAAAATATCATGACGTGGGAAATACAAAGTTATTGAACATCATATTGAAGTGAGTACTTTGAAATTTCATAAAAATATGTAATTTCTTGAAAATATTTGTCTGCAATACTAGTTAATATAATTGTAAGATGTATATAGTGTCGTGCCATTATGAATAGCTATTTTAATATTATTTCATTTATTATTAATGAATAAACATATAATAAAGCCTAACCTGACTGCCTAGCCTGACTGCCTCGTTGATCTCGCGGCATAAATGTGCGCGTGGGATTGGGAGGTCTCGGGTTCGTTTCCCGGGTCGGGCGAAGTGTTATTGGGTTTTTCCGTTAGGAAATTCTCAGTAGCTGCACGGAGTCTGGTAAAGTGCCCGGTACGGCAATAGGCTCGCCCCCTATTACGTGGGACCTAAAAATTCCTGGCGAAATGTGGGTGTAAAATTACACTTCTGCCTACCCCTTTGGGGATACAGGCGTGAGTCTATAAATAAAAATAAAAAAAATATAGCCTAAAGCCCAATTATTTTTAATGATAGAAAGATTTTAATAAATAATTTAAAACTAATAATACCTACTAATTGACGGCGCTGCGACGCGTGGACGAATATATATATATATATTGTCACGTGTTAATTCGAGATGTCTGTATAATATTTATAAGATAATACTACGCAAACATGTTTTTCAAATCGTATTTCTGAATCCATTATCGCTCGCTTAATAATGTGTCCGGTAGATTGCATTAGGCTCGCCCCCTATTACATTGGGACCGAAACATAACTGGCGAAAGTGGGTGCGTAATACACCTCTGCCTACCTATTCGGGGATAAAAGGCGTGAAGTTATGTTATGTATTATGGATCGTAACGGGGCAGCAAAAACCAAGCAAAAATATTCATATATATATATATATATATTGTCACGTGTTAATTCGAGATGGCTGTATAATATTTATAAAATGATACTACGCAAACAATGTTTCACAAAAGAGAAATTTGTTTAACCTATTTAGTTTTAGTAGGGCTTTATACAGACTCACGTACAGGTTGTATATTAGTACCAAAGTCGATTAAATAATAGCAGTCGTGACCCGCCTTATCTCTAACCAGTTAACGTAACAAAGCGACTGATAGATGATACGTGATCATACATTGTAAGCTGCTATTTTTGGTGAAGGAGCCTCCCACAGATTTCTCTTTTTTGTTTGTAATAAGTAGAATTATATCCTAATCTTATGCCTCTATTTTTGGTGAAGCACCTCTCACAGATTTTTCGTTTTTGTTTTAAATAAGTAAAAGTATCCTGGGAGCCAGTCATTCGATCCCAGACCAGCCGGACATTATTATAACCGTAACCAGATAACTGATCAACATTATTTTCATAAATACGTACATACAGGGTAACATCTGGGCAGTCGTAGGTACTCTGACCAGATTGGAGACATCCTAAAAAGGACTGGTTAAGATCTTAAATCGAAGAGCATGCATGACGTTTTTTTCCAAAATGAGAGTGAATAAATTAAGAGAGATATGTCGGAATCTTGTCAAAAAGTGGTCTGTGGTCTCTTCACCAGTTTATGTATGAGATAATATATTTGCATGGTAAGGACAAATAATACGAAGTACCTACGTATATTTCTACACATCATACAAAGATTTATTTTTAGCACGAACGAACCTTCACGTTAGTAGTCGGAGTCATCAATTGAGTAGACTAAACTCTAAAGCATAATGCTGCGGTTAATCTCAACAACAATATTCTATTAAATAAAATTCTATGAATATTTTTGCTTGGTTTTTGCTGCCCCGTTACGATCTATAATACATAACGAAGGGGTAGACAGAGGTGTATTTCACACCCACTTTTTGCCAGTTATGTTTCGGTCCCAACGTAATGCGAGCCGAGAACATTTTTAATACACACATAACTTCGAAAAGTCAGAGATGTGTGCCCGGGTTACCTGGAGACCGAACCCGAGACCATCGTCTCGGCAGTCCGTTACGTACATTTTGAATTTATTTGTAAGATTTAGCACATCTAGACGTACCTAGTGAGCCGGGGTTATCCTTCACTTTCAACTAACCTACCTTGGTTTACACTTTCACCTAAAGTCGTAAAATAATAAACAAAACTACCTTTTGTGTAGTCATCTGTATTTATAATCTTAATATATAAAATCCTTGCGTTACTGACTTACTGACAGACAAGCTACAGCCAAAACTATAAGATGCAGGAAGCTGAAATTTGGCATGTATGTTCCTTGGGGACCGTAGAGGTGCACTAAGACGGGATTGCCCGAAATTCCCACGGGATCGGGCAAAACGGGAAATTCGAAAATATGTGCGTGCGAAGCCGCTGGCGTCGACTAGTGATTTTATAAAAATCATGACTACACAAAAAATATTCTGATAAAAATAGCTACACCCACATAAGCAGCTTTATGACACGTACTTAAATAAAGCGAATCATATACATAACAGATGCATGAATACATGAACAAGCATTTAATTTCATGACAGCATACATTATCGCTGCGTTACTTAGTTGACAATGTCAGACAGCTGATTATGATGTTGGATTATCATATTATAGCTCTGTTGTTATTTTATTATATGTTTTATTTTATTGTATTTATCATCTAGTGACTCTTACGGTTTATTTCGCTAGCAGTCACATTTTCAATTGGATGACGTTTATTTGGCTAAGTACTTAGGTATAGTTTTTAAAATTATTGTAACAGATAAGGCGGCATAGGTGTTTTTATCTAACCACCATAGAAAAAACATTAAAATATATAATTGTCGCAATGAGGAAGTAATTAAATATGGAAGAAAGTAGAGAAAAATATGTGAACAAGTAAATTACTGTCGATCCAAACTTGCGATACTTTTACGATCGCTTTCAATATTCGATCTATCCAAGCATATAGAGATAAGAGATACATGTTTGACATATTATGTATGGAGCTTATTTCAAATATGTATCTCAAATCTCTAAATCCTTGGATAGATCGAATGTTGAAAGCTGCCGTAAAAATATCGCATGTTTGGATCGTCAGTAATTTACTTGTTCACATATTTTTCTCTACTTTCTTCCACCTGAACTAACATCTTTTCACAAATAGACTGCGTTTGAAAATTGTATATAAAAAAATATTATAATAATGTGCTCGTATTCATGGCTCAAACTCTTTTCTAACTGCGGCCGCAGAACAAACCCAACACCATACCGCAATACTTATCAATACATTCAATTAAAATATGGCGACCAAGCAATGGCGTCGGTAAATTAGAATACAAGGGGCACAGACGTCGCAACTTATAATTTAATTATAATTTTCATTGTGATTCAACACGTTAATGTAAACAGCCGGAGGTACTGACTACGTCACGTCTATAAGTACACCAGATTTATTTGAAAGTAATTTTCAGTGAGCATCTGGCGTGCGGTATGAGATATTCAGCTGATCAATATTCTGGAAGTCGCCTCGAAGAACTAAGAAATATTATGTCAGTCTCTCACTCAATCCCGGTGCAAGTTATTTGTAAGCGGATTGTGTGGAACGTACTTCAGCTAACCCGTGAATGATAAATTCGAAATCGATACGCGATTCACAAAATCTGACGGGACCAAATGAATTTTGAATTAGACGGGTTATTTAAATAAACGCTATCTTATTTCTTCTCAAATTATTTCTAACTATAATTTTGTGTTGAAGCTGGGCTTAAATATTTTATGATAGTCAGTTTAGTAGATAGCATAGTCCAAGTGGTAGGTATGTATTCTGTAGTGGTATAAAATGAGTAGGTAAATGAGTACACAATTAAATACATCACTCATGAGAACTGCACTAATTTATTTGCCTCCGTTGAATTGGGCGGATGGGAATAATACAGTCTGTTTTTGTTTTCAAACAAAAATATATAGAGCGTTTCTAAATAACGGTCGTGTGCATTCAGAGTTGTTTTTATTTATGAACAGTGAGATAATATGAAATACGAATATATTTATGAGTTTAGATGATATGAATATACATTCGTTATCAAGGTTTTCGAATATTAATATGGGTATATAATCACTATATAGTATAAAACAAAGTCTGTCTTTTATCTGTCTGTCCCGTATGTATGCTTAAATCTTAAAAACTACGCATCGGATTTTAATGCGGTTTTTTTTAATAGATAAAATCATTCAAAAGGAAGGCGAAGCCGCTGGCGACGTCTAGTATAATAATATATAAGAATAGCCTGAATACTAATGATTGAATTTTGACGTGTATTAGTAGGTATAAAAAATATTAAAAAAAAAACGCTATAATAGGTAATGTCTCTGGTTTGGGAATGGTATCAGCTGCGAAGATGAACACGGCTGGTTTTAATCGGTGACTATCATCAATAACCGTATTGGATGAACGTACTGGAAAGCTCACGTAGTCATCATCATCATAATTCTAGCGCTATCACGATTGCAACCCAAGGCCTTCTCCTGGCGCCTGAGGTCCGTTTAGAAGGTCAAAGTATTTTTTTTCAATTGACGTTCCCGCTAATTATTTTTGTCGCTTTGTGTATTGCTTGCCATGTCTTCTCCAGGATGGGCTCACTAGGTCCAATGCTCAGCATTGGTATTCCTCAAAAGCCTCTACATAGGTACTCTACAGAACAATTCAGATTATACTACTTCTATAGACTAGATGTTGCGCGGAGCTACTAAAAATGCGTTACATAAACATTATTTCTCTTATCTTCTTAATATATAAAATCCTTGCGTTACTGACTGACTGACAGACACGCTACAGCCGAAACTATTGGGCGCAGGAAGCTGAAATTTGGCATGCATGTTCCTTGGGGACCGTAGGGGTAAACTAAGAAGGGATTTCCCGAAATTCCCACGGGATCGGCCAAAACGGGTAAATTTAAAAAAATGCAGGCGTAGCTGCTGGTGTCCTCTAGACTATTACTAAAATTGCTAAAACTGTTAGGCGCAAGAACCTGAAAGGCATATAAGTTCCTTGGGGCCCGTAGAGGTGCAATAAGAGGGGATTCCTCGAAATACCCACGGGATCGAGCAGGAATTGATAAATTAAAATGAAATGAAACTTACTACTAACAAATTTTGTTGGGTAATACAAATTTAGCAAATCCCATCAGTTACTGAAACATAGCGAAAGCCAAGGAGAGACTACCAGACCACTACGCAGAGTGCGTCGGGTACAAACTCACAGCGCGCACCACTTACTTTTAGAAGGTACCTACAGTCAAACAACTTCCCGCTAAAGCGCCATAAGGGTGAGAATCGCTCAGCAATACATCATCGCTTCCAATGCTACTTTAAACAAACATTGACATTCGTATACAAAACTAGTTTCTAGTGTGCCTCGACTCTATGAGCGAGCCAAGAATTTTTTTTTCAAACTGGTCCACCGCCGACTTGTTTGATTGTACGTGCGTATTAAATTGTTCAATATTGCTTGCTAAACGGTGAATAAGGGCATCGTGAAGAAACCTACATGTCTGAGAGCTCTCCACAATGTTCTCGAAAGACACGTGAAGTCTGTCAACCCGCGTGGTAGACTATGGGCCCAACCCTTCTCATAGTGAGAAGAGGCCCGTAACCAGCCGTGGCACAGTAAACGTACTGGGTTGATAATAATGGTTAATTACTTCGCCAGATTACTGACAAAAATAAACACTAATAAAATGAACTACACTACTACTACTATTTAGGTACATATCAAATAAACCATTCATAAATAATTTATTTACTACACAAACAGTTATTAAGGACCAACGCTAAATTGTTTACCGTAAATTGTATTACAACGTTATACCATCCATTTAGATCTGTGACACTTAGGTTATACCCCAAGCTAACACAGTTAGACCGACTCGGTTTACGTAGGGACTTTATCAAATTATCTACGACATGGCTTCTGCCCTTAAATATACACCGTTAATAGTTTCTAAGACGTATGACACTATTATTCACATATGAAAATTTATAGCTGTCTCTATTAATTAAAGGTCGCAACTTGAAGCCCAAGTTTCTTAAACAATCAAGTGTCCCTCTACAAATATCGTGTGTTAGTTTTGGTTCCTATTCAAAGTTGCTCACTTGGTGACTTGTTTTATTAGCTTTTGAAGTAAATAGGACTGAATAATAAATACGTTTCGTCGATACCATCGATTAGCCCTTTTTATTTAATTTAAATTATTATTGTGACTGTTGTTGCGTTATTTGAATATATACTAATGTTGTGAATAAATTAGTCGTTCATAAAAATTAAGCATAAGTTTATTGCCAATTACCAAGTATAATTCTAAATGTAAACCACATAGGTATCTATTTAAATAACTGATTTGTTTATAGTTACAAAACGCATATCAAAGTCCAGCCGTTTAGGAGGACTTACAGTGATATACGTACGTGAGTATACAATTGAATTCCTCCTAATACAGTATTTTATTTTAAGTAAATAAATAGATTTTACGTAACCAAAACGTTCACGTTTCGGCTGAACAAAACAAACAACTCCCGCTGTAGCAATAATCGGTAAAGCCACAAAAAGGTCTTGTAAACAAAACAAGACGCAATTGTAAACAATTATTATCATGAGCAATAGTATGAATGTAGTTTGGAATTTGAATAATTTATTATTATGAAGTTCAAATGTATTTATGTCAACATTCCAACTTTATATTATTTAGACCAAATTGTGGTTTCAAATAGTGCTTTGGCTCTAATTTGTAACTATATTCGCTCTGGTAATAGTGCATGTTGCATTAATTAGTTTAATTGCTACTACAGTTCGGGAGCTTAGTTACCTATATAGCATGTTCTATGAAAAGCTAAGTGGTTTTATGTACTTCTAGTTTATGTAGTTGCTGTAATATATTTCGGCATAGGCTAACGAAAAGGTTGTAGGTTGCACTAACACTAAGAAGTTGA
The DNA here is from genome assembly GCA_944739405.2 of Euclidia mi. Lineage (NCBI taxonomy): Eukaryota > Metazoa > Arthropoda > Insecta > Lepidoptera > Erebidae > Euclidia > Euclidia mi. Next base: position 53,530,008 of record OX123186.2, on the reverse strand, counting down.
GATTTTGTGTAGGTATTACTAACAGTTATTAAGAAGGATCGATTTCAAAATCCTCTCACTGAAAGTCCTATGATTGAGTTGTTATGAGTTTGACTTTTACTTATTGAGTTGTTTAAACGAACTCACAACAAGTATGTACAATACATAGTATAGGTTTATTCCAAGTTGCCATGTTCTGTGAAAAGCTAAGTGGTTTTATGTACTTCTAGTTTGTGTAGTTGCTGTAATATATTTCGGTGTGAGCTAACGAAATGATTGTACTTACACTAGCGCTCATAGCGAGATTTGACTTGCCGTTCGTAACAGATCGGCAACGATAAGCAACGCTTGCACAGGTCACCACTTGGATGGGTGACCGTGTGTTGCATTTACATCTGAGTGCTACCATGCTTTGGAGGGCACGTTAAGCTGTCGATCCCGGTTCTTGTCTAAGGATAAGGATTGTTAGACCATGTCGGAGGCCATCGGGCGGTCTGAAAACTCTGACCCACCAGTAGGCCACACACTCACACGAAAAAAAAAAAAAAAAACCTACCTTTTGTCTGCTGGTCCTACGATTGAGAAGTTATGAGTTTGAGTTTTACTTGTTGCTTAGGTTGAACGAACCCACAACAATCAGGGGTATGATTATATGAAATGGATATGATTCCCACTCAAGACAAATTTAATATTTGCACTCAAACGCTGAAATCATTGATATAATAAAACTGATCAGTTTGTTTGTTTGGTTGAACGCGCTAATCTGAGGATCTACTGGTCCGATTGGAATAGTTATTACTGTTTTGGATATTATTTTATTGAGGCAGGCTAAAGCCTAAGACATCACGATATGGCTGACGCTGCGAAACAGTAGCCCTAAAGTGGGATCTCCAACTTGTCGTGGTGGCCCCCCCTCAGTAACCATGGTTAGGGCAACCACGGTGAAGCTAGGCGAGATCCCGGGAGTGGACGCTCCACGTGGGCTTCATGGAGGCCTACGCAGGATGCGTCCAAAGGTGCGGGTGCGGGGGGGCCGCAGAGGAAGAGGAGAGGCGGTGTTGTCAGGTTGCCGTCCTCCCTATCCTCTGCGGCCGTTTTAGTGCCTGTGGACAGTGAGCGCTGTGGCTACTCCCTGCCCGCCAAAAGACAAGGAGGCGGCGTAGTGTCCGCGCCGCCTCCCAAGCCATAACAAGACGTGGCCCGCAAACCCTCACGGCGGGCCAATCCCGGGCGGGGTCACGGAAAAGTAAGCTATCCGCGAATCGCGTGACCCCGCCACTACACGGGATCCGCAGACCCGTAGACACTGCGGTTGGGTTGGCGTCGAGTTGAGATGGCTCATAAGGCGAGTTTCCACCGTAGTCAACAAGAAAAAAGAACCCTAAATAACGTGGGTGTAACCGCGGGCTCATCTAGTTCTCTTTTGGCTCGGCTCATCTTATTTTCAAACATATATATTTAAAACACTAAAATCTCTGCCTAGTTTGGGATAAGATGACCTTGTGTTACACATTCCAAGAAAGTATTAATGTTACAAATAAGAACATGCAAACAAATATCACAGAATAAAGTACAGTATTCATATAAATTAATGCGCAATGTATTTAAATGAATACTACAAGTGTCCTTTTCACGTTGGAGTAGAATAGCGTATAAAATATAAACAAACTGTTGTTTCTAGCTAATAAGGTCACTTAATAAAGGCAGTCCACTTAAGAATACAAGTGACAGTGATATCTATTTATAAGGGACGGGCCTTTTGTCCTAATCATCGCTTTGTCTCTTAATAGAAAACTATACCTGATTACTTGTGTTTTTCATGTTTAAGCCTCTAAGTATATTTAAGGAATAGATTGTGTAAATTTTTGTAACTTATGAGACATTTAGGTGATCACTAGAGTCTTTTTATTTTAAATGTTGCTTTTTACCATATTCCTTCTAGCTAAGGAAGGGAAATAAATAACGCAGCCAAAAAGCTTTACATTATTTTATCTGTCTTCGGTATATATAATTTTTTTACGTTACTGACTGACTGACAGACAAGCTACAGCCAAAAATATTAGGCGCAAGAAGCTGAAATTTAGCATGTATTTTCCTTGGCTACTGTAAGGGTGCACTAAGAAGGGATTTCTCGATATTCCCACAGGATTGAGCGGAGACAGTGAACAAAAAATAACATTTGCGGGCGTAGCTGCGGGAATCCCCTTGCGTGCATATAAAGAGAGGATTAGGTAGTGGACTATGACGTAACAGGCCAGCAGCGCTATGGCGGTGTGACAATAGATTCATAAAAAGCTGCGTCTAGTTGTACATGAACTGCTAAAAGCTTTTATTTAAAAACTGTGAAAGCTTTGTACTTACCTACTTATCTTAATATATAAAATCCTTGCGTTACTGACTGACTGACAGACACGCTACAGCCAAAACTATTGGGCGCAGGAAGCTGAAATTTGGCATGTATGTTCCTTGGGGACCGTAGGGGTGCACTAAGAAGGGATTTCACGAAATTCCCACGGGATCGGCCAAAACGGGGAAATTTAAAAAAAAATGCAGGCGTAGCTGCTGGCGTCCTCTAGTAAATAATAAAATTGTTTAAATGTGTTCTAGAATATGCACATATAATGCCTGCATGGTACTCGCAGGTACTTAGCAAAATCATTAGCACAAGCATAGTACGTACTTAAATTCAATGGGCTACATGCCTCAGAGAAAATAAGATCTTTTTTGTATTCCGTGATGTTACTAAGTATGTAATACTTATTGATAGAAGAAAGCAGATGGAGATTAATTATCACTAGCTCCATGGCTCAGAGAGCACTTCAGCCGACGGACCCAGTTGTCTTGAAAATCTTTGACAATCGTTATGGGGAGTCACAGTATGTGTAATTATGCATACTGTGGTTGTTCCGTCATTATACACCATTGTGGGTTCGTCATCATTATTTCTCATCTCATCAGTTGCTATACATGTCTGATGCCCTGTACAAAAACTGTCCCACTGTTGGCCCTCTGCTTACTTTGAGAAGATAAACCCACGGATAAGCAGTTTGTTGAGGTGTTCTTTGTGTATGTTACGCTCCGCTACACAGGATTTATTACCAATGCGGGACTAACTCTGCACAAGAGCAATAGGCTAATAAGCTGAAATCCTTACAATAATCATTAAAAATAATTAATAGGCCAATACTATTCGGCGTATCGCCTTATCTGCAAATCGTGGCACCCGTGAAACATTTATTATTCCTAAGAGTTATTGTTCTGCGAAACGATCCTGCGCTAGAGAAGTGTTACGAGTTACGACTAAAACAATATTTGATGAATGGCGAACATTGATTTCCATATATAATAATTATATCTTTCGAGGATCATTCTGTAAATAGTTCTGAGCTCACTGAGATCAGATGCAACTTGATCTTTATTACCCACTTAAAATGAACTGAAAGACTTGTTAAAATAAAAAATATTTAAATTTCGATATGTTTTTTAATCCTCTTTTGATTTTAACATATGGAGTATGTGTGTATTTTAACAATGGCTTCCTAAAATTGAACAATAACGGCAGTACGTCATCCAACACAATGCAACTCATAAGGGGTACTGTACACGTCTCAACAAATAGTAATCGGATATTCTTAGACACGCGATAGTGTGCGCATTACTTTACATAACATGTTCCATGTGCCTGCCATCAGGTACAGGCCACACCTGGAACGAAGCGAAACGAAGCTTAAATGTTGAGGTTAGTTCATTTTACGTAGTCACGTCTTTCCTACTTCGATACTTATTGTGTACAGTACAGCTTAGAATATTTTACGTAGTAGTGTTGTTAATACTTCGGTTCTCAATGAGTATTAGATTGTTTGATATATTTTACAGGATTGCTTCTATAATACTTCGGTACTTATTGTGCACTGTACAGCTTACTTAGTACATTTTACGTAGTTGCGTCTATAATACTTCGGATCTTATTGTGTATTGAACAATTTAGTATATTTTACTTAGTCGCGTCTATCATATTTCGGTACTTATTGTGTGCTATACAGCTTAGTCCATTTTACGTAGTCGCGTCTATCATACTTCGGTTCTTATTGTGTAGGTACTGTACAGTTTGGTACATTTGACGTAGTCACGTCTATGATTCTTCGGTTTTTATTGTTTACTGCACAATTTAGTTCATTTTACGTAGTCCTGTCTATCTTACTTCGGTTCTTATTGTGTACTGTACAGTTTGGTACATTTGACGTAGTCACGTCTATGATACTTCGGTTCTTATTGTGTACTACATAGTTTAGTTCATTTTACGTAGCCCTGTCTATCATACTTCGGTTCTTATTGTGTACTGCACAGTTAAGTTCATTATACGCAGACGCGTCTATCATATTTCGGTACTTGTATAGGTACTGTAAAGTTAAGTATATTTTATGCTGTCACGACTTTAATACTTTGGTTCTCTTTGCGTACTGCCGTTGCATCTTTTGCTTCCTCAGTTGTCAGATTAAGCGCCATCATCTGGATTATGCATGGGTTGGTGGGATGGGCCGGTCACAAAAAGCAAACAAACGCTTACTCATGGCGTCCTAATTTACTACATTTCACAGCTTCTCACGAGTTTAGTTTGAACAGTTTTCGTGTAGCTATAATTATAGTATTTATTGCGTCAATTTGCTTACAACTCTAAGTTTCGCTTAGCTATATTTACGAAACATGACCGTAGCCAAATGAACACAGCTTCGCTTCACTTCAAACTCATCCCACTCCATACACGTTGAATCGATTTAAATTACAACGTTCAATATATTCCGAGCAGGTCTATTATGTTACTTCACTAAAGCTCATCTGATATGGTTAAAGAATGATCAAGTTTCCATACAAAGACAATATCTTAATAGGTACGCAGAATAACTGTATTATCAAGTAGGCAGTCGGGCGCGGCCGCGGACATGAAATATAACGCACTTACCGTACCTCGTAATATTGCGTTCTCTTGCAATATGAAAATTTTTTGCAACGTATGTGTTAGTATAGAAATAGAGTGCTAACTAAGAAAAATGTGTATCGTTCTAATAACTCAGGGCACTTAAGTGACTCTACTCCTTTAAGGTGTCGGTACATTATCTCGTTCCATACCATGGCGGTGCCATGAACGTGTTAGGTAAAAAATTGGTGGTAATTTTCTGTATGAATACGAAACAATAGCAGTTGTTTTAAATGTTTATTTTAATTTTAAATACACGCTCGCATTAGGAATTCATCATGTTTTACAGGAGGTTTTACAAGCATTTCAGGTGGATACAAAGTACACCGAACTCAAAACAAAATTGTATAATTAACACAAAATTATATCCGGTTTTTTAGGACCAAACGCACAACATTCGGCGTTCAAACCTTTGTATCATATTTGGCTACCGTACAGCACTGCGATCAGACAGTCAAGACATCGGCACGAACCATCAGCGTTATTTACGGATATCGAACTTGTTTATACACTTTATATGTCTTATTGTCTGCAGGAGTCTCCTTAATTTATTTTCAAGGCGTCATACAGCGACGTTTTGATACAGGGTAATGGGCAAGTACCTTTATACCTCGTTGTCGATTCCAACAGCATGTTTCGAATATTTGGTGTTACGTCAAACTTTGTACACTGTCATACTTGACGTGTAGGTAGACAGATTCCCTTTTGGAGAGGTTGCGTAATAAGTTATTTAACTTATGGCGAGAAATTAATTTGCGTGTCTTTATCTCGCATTATTATCGTGTACTCGTGGATGTTTGCGTATTAACAACTATTTTGTTGTGTAAAATGTCAACGTGGTAACATATTAGAACATAATTTTGATGGCACGAATGGCGTAGGCTTAAGCAGCCGCTTTGCTTTATACTGCGCTATGTTCTGGTTTGATCTCCATACAAGACAACTCTCTGTGACGAACAAATCGATCAATACAAGATTGATACCTCGTGCGCGAGCTGTTTTTAAAAATATTACGAGCCTACAAACTTTGATTTAACTTCACACTAGCTCCCTCTAGACATCTAAAAAATAAAATTGCGTCCTCTGACAAATGACAAAGCACAAAAAATGTAACATTTGAATGAATCGGGAGTTTAGATTCTTTATGTGTATATTGGTGTATATAATAATTATTATGGGTGATAAACACCACAGCCCTTCGAATGTGCTAGCTAATTAATGATGCCAACTACGTATCGCTCTTGTCAGCTCTAGAAGAGGTGAAAAAGGCAAAGGTATCATCTTACTACCACATTCTCATCTTGTCTACTTTCTGTCTTCCGAAGGTAATAAAAGTAAGAGATAATGGAAAAAGTAACTTATGCCATCGCCACTCTCACTTTTTAAACGAAATACTACGGTTGCAATGCTGTTACTTTACGTTACTTTTCTGTGCAAGAGTGGGTCCCATCGGCTACCGATAGGCTCTATATGTTGAACAGTGGTGGCAAATCACTTAGTGGTGGTATGGCCGAAATAAGTGCATGTTGCAAGGGAAATGCGCCACTGCAATACATTAAAACATGTCCACTACGCTGTTTATCTTATTACTTGTCCTGACTAACATGTCATCGCACAGCCTAATTTGAATATTTATGTTATTGAAAATTACAATCCCTAAAATAGGGGTTGAAAGTTTTTTATAAAATCTGCTAATTATTGTAGAAAGCATTATGAAAATGTAAGTAATAGCTAGCTAAAATGTACAATCCTAAGACAATTTAATGTATGTAACTATAAAAACAAACCGTATTACTCGAACTAATACATTGTAGTTATGTCTTTGTACGAAACTTTATGGTATCTTTGTTATTCTTCAAATAACTTCTTTAGGTACAATCGTAATACAATACAGCATAACACCTCAGCGCTAGTTTTCTAACAGACTTTCTTACAAAACTTACGGTGCGGAATCAGTTTTCGAACTAGAATTGCATTTCATGCTTATCGACAAATACATACATACTTCTTTATTTTGATATAAATCTCCAGTGTGTGTGTGTTTGCAATTTTCTCTTACTAGTGCGACTTTCATCTTTATGGGAGTCAGAAGTCTTTTATTTGTCATTTGATGGAAAGTGGAAACCCTGTTACAGGACCGCTTCTACCATTAGCCTTAAGTTGATTTGAGTTTGAGTTCTGCGGGACTTAGAGGAGGGGCCTCGATCGAGTCGTATCTCGATATTTTCCGAGCTTGCCCATCATTATCAAATAAGACCATCCGGTAATATCGTTTGATCTCTGTAACAGTATCTCGTAATTTTTAATTACTCTAATGCTGGTGGGACATAGATAGTTATTATCCGTCTCAACAGTGCTGTGGCATTTCATCTGCCCGAACAGTGTCCAACACTGTGTTTGTCAAGACGTGGTTTCCATTTTAAAATCTGCTTACTCCAAACGTAGACAGCAGTGGGAATCTTGATCCTACGTAGTCGGGTACTTATCGTTTGAGAGATTTGTGGCAAATTTCATCCACCTACTTAGCTTGGTAGTATATATAACCTTATGGTTATATTAGATATAACAATATGTTCAAGAACAATACGCGGTCATATTAACGTACATGAGAATATACAAAACAAACTCATCTCTTCAGAAAGTTACTCCTCAAAGTAATTCGCTTCTGGGGCTCTAAAGTGCAAAAGTCGTACTTTATGAACCTAATTAAGTGTCGTGTAATAAGCTTCAATTAGTGCGATGTTTATTTTATGAGTGCTCAATCTTTGTTTACGTTGAGACAGAGCTACTGTCATGAAGAGCTCGATTCACCTATCATTATCATTGGTCTTCACATTTCTATGCCACACTATTGTCAGGCCACTCAATAGTTGGAGATACGAACAAAAAAGCTGCACCGAGTACGATGGTTCTTTGTGTCTCCTAGGAGAATGACTACATAGTATAAAACAAAGTCTGTCTTCTGTCTGTCTGTCCTATGTATGCTTAAATCTTAAAAACTACGCAACGGATTTTAATGCGGTTTTTTTAATAGATAGAATGATTCAAGAGAAAGGGTTAAATGTATAATTGACGCGGGCAAAGCCGCTGGCGACGTCTAGTAAGAACACTGGGGGCATAAGCCTCTTCTCATTATGAGGGTTGGGCGACTACGCTTGCCAAGTCCAGTGTGATATACTCCACACGTCTTACGAGAAAATGTTGAAGAACTCTCAGATGTGCAGGTCTCGACATTTTCTCTCACTGTTCAGCAAGCGATAATCAACAATTTAACGTACACATTACCACCCACCGTACTGCCGTCCCCATCATGGCACAATATAATTTTCCTCAGAGAAGACAAAAAGGTTGACGCATTATCATAATGTGTATTAAAACTTATTTTGAAAATGTTGAACACTACTAACAAAAAGGACAAAGGTGTCCTTCGCCGTACTGAGCACAACACCGGATTTTTCAAAAAAACTTCATCAGCCGATTTTCTATGATGTTAAAGGGCAATGCATTTCGTAGTAAGTGTATAGCTATGTAAGCAAATTCTCGATTTAAAAAAATTTTTGGAAAAATGTTGAACATTGCTCACAATTTTGCAATCCATATAAATATCTACAAAAGTACTATTATATTTGTTTGTTGCACATATCAATCAATGAAAATATTGAAACGTAAATAAATGTACAAATTCGGCAGTGAATATCATATGGCTGCACTGATATTCGTTTTACATATGGTTTACACATATTCCTTTCACAAAAAGAATTCATCTATTGTTTTGTTCTCCGATTATTTTGTAATCCCCGGTATTTTATAGCATGATCGAAGTAACCGATATGGTTGAGTTCATTGACCCCAGATTGCAGTTTTGTTGCGAATAAACACACTACTAAACATATTTAATAATACAAGGATTATTACTACTATCCGTGCATAGGTTTGTTTCTATTATGCTGCTAAGTTAAACAAAATAATGATATTGAGGGTTAGTAGGTACAAAACGTCTCTTTAGTCTTTTGCTAAATATCTACTTGTGGTAAAAGGGATTTTTCTCATGAAGTTGCTTTCGCAAAATGATGCTTCCTCTAAATTTCTCTCTTTTAGAAAACGTGGCGATTAGGAACATGAAATATAATTTATTTTGTATGGAAAAATCCATCTTCAATTTGTCAGATGCTAAGCAAAAGGGACGTTTTGGGACCGAGCTGATTTTCATATTCTTGTAAGAAGACACGGGCTTGTAGCGCTCATAGCGAGACTTAGCTTGTCGTTCGTAACAGATCGGCAAAGTTAAGCAACGCTTGCACAGGTCGCCACTTGGATGGGTGACCAAGTGTGGCATTTACATCTGAGCGCTACCGTGCTTCGGAGGGCACGTAAAGCTGTCGGTCCCGGTTCTTGTCTTAGGATAAGAGTCGTTAGGCCACGCCGGAGGCCTCAGGGCGGTCTGAAAAACTCCGACACGAGAGTTGGCCACACACTCACACGAAAAACAAAACAAACAATTGTAAGATGTATACTAATATTCAAATAGCTACTCATAGTGTCGTGCCATTATGAGTAGCTATTTGAATATTAATTTATTTATTAATGAATAAACAAATATAATAAAGCCTAAAGCCCAATTATTATTATAGGTAGAAATATTTTAATAAATCATTTAAAGCCAATAATACCTATATATATATATTGTCACGTGCCAATTCGAGATGGTTGTATAATATTTATAAAACAATACTACGAAAACAATGTTTCACAAAAGAGAAATTTGTTTAACCTATTTAGTTTTAGTAGGGCCTTATACAGACTCACGTACAGGTTGTATATTAGTACCAAAGTCGATTAAATGATAGCAGTCGTGACCCGCCTTGTCTCTAACCAGTTCACGTAACAAAGCGACTGATAAATGATACGTGACCATACATCTTATGCCTCTATTGTTGGTGAAGCAACTCCCACAGATTTTTCGTTTCTGTTTTAAATAAGTAAAAAGTATCCTGGGAGCCAGTGATTCGAACCCAGACTAGCCGGAAATTACTTAATTATAAGCAGATAATTGTTAAACAGTATTTCGAAGAGCATGTGTGACGTTTTTTTCCAAAATGAGAGTGAATAAATTCAGAGAGATATGTCAGAATCTTGGCAAAAAGTCGTTTGTTGTCGATGCACCAGTTTATGTATGTGATAATATATTTACATGTTAAGGACAAATAATACGCAGACGCAGTACGTATATTTCTGCACATCATACAAAGATTTATTTTTAGCACGAACGAACCTTCACGTTAGTAGTCGGAATCATCAATTGAGTAGACTAAACTCTAAAGGATAATGCTGTGGTTAATCTCTGTAACAATATTTTATTAAATAAAATTCTAGGAAAATTTTGCTTGGTTTTTGCTGCCCCGTTACAATCCATAATACATAACATAACTTCACGCCTTTTATCCCCGAAGGGGTAGGCAGAGGTGTATTTCACACCCACTTTTTGCCAGTTATGTTTCGGTCCCAATGTAATGCGAGCCTATTGCCATCTACCGGGCACATTATTAAGCGAGCGATAATTAATTAACATTTTTAATACACACATAACTTCGAAAAGGCAGAGATGTGTGCCCGAGTTACCTGGAGATCGAACCCGAGACCATCGTCTCGGCAGTCCATTACGTACATTTTGAATTTATTTGTAAGATTTAGCACATCTAGACGTACCTAGTGAACCGGGGTTATCCTTCACTTTCATCTAACCTACCTTGGTTTACACTTGCACCTAAAGTCGTAAAATCATAAACAAAACTACCTTTTGTGTAGTCATCTGTATTTATAATCTTAATATATAAAATCCTTGCGTTACTGACTGACTGACTGACAAGCTACAGCCGAAACTACTCGGCGCAAGAAGCTGAAATTTTGCATGTATGTTCCTTGGGGACCGTAGAGGTGTACTAAGACGGGATTGCCCGAAATTCCCACGGGATCGGGCAAAACGGGATATTCGAAAATATGTGCGTGCGAAGCCGCTGGCGTCGACTAGTGATTTTATAAAAATCATGACTACACAGAAAATATTCTGATAAAAATAGCAACACCCACATAAGCAGCTTTATGACACGTACTTAAATAAAGCGAATCATATACATAACAGATGCATGAATACATGAACAAGCATTTAATTTCATGACAGCATACATTATCGTTGCGTTATTTAGTTGACAATGTCAGACAGCTGACTATGATGTCGGATTATCATATTATAAATCGTTTGTTATTTTAAATGCTGGTGAAACGTTTTATATTATTGTATTTATCATCTAGTGACTCTTACGGTTTATTTCGCTAGCAGTCACACTTTTAATTGGATGAAGTTTATTTGGCTAAGTACTTAGGTATAGTTTTTAAAATTATTGTAACTGATTAGGCGGCATAGGTTTTGTTATCTAACCACCATAGAAAAGACATTAAAATATAGGTATAATTCATTGTCCGCAATGAGGAAGGAATTAAAGATGGAAGAAAGTAGAGAAAAATATGTGAACAAGTAAATTACTGACGATTCAAACTTGCGATACTTCTGCGGCCGCTTTCAATATTCGATCTATCCAAGGATATAGAGATTACAGATAAATATTTGACATATTTTGTATGGAGCTTATGTCAAATACGTATCTCAAATCTCTAAATCCTTGGATAGATCGAATATTGAAAGTGGCCGTAAAAGTATCGCATGTTTGGATAGTCCGTAATTTACGTGTTCACATATTTTTCTCTACTTTCTTCCATCTAAACTAAACGAAACTAACATCTTTTCACAAATAGACTGCGTTTGAAAATTGTACATAAAAAAAATATTATTATAATGTGCTCATATTCATGGCTCAGACTCTTTTCTAACTGCGGCCGCAGAACAAAACCCAACACCATACCGCAATACTCATCAATACATTCAATTAAAACATGGCGACCAAGCAATGGCGTCGGTAAATTAGAATACAAGGGGCACAGACGTCGCAACTTATAATTTAATTATAATTTTCATTGTGATTCAACACGTTAATGTGAACAGCCGGAGGTACTGACTACGTCACGTCTATAAGTACACCAGATTTATTTGAAAGTAATTTTCAGTGAGCATCTGGCGTGCGGTATGAGATATTCAGCTGATCAATATTCTGGAAGTCGCCTCGAAGAACTAAGAAATATTATGTCAGTCTCTCACTCAATCCCAGTGCAAGTCATTTGTAAGTGGATTGTGTGGAACGTACTTCAGCTAACAGCTAACGTGAATGATAAATTCGAAATCGATACGCGATTCACAAAATCTGACTGGACCAAATGAATTTTGAATTAGACGGGTTATTTAAATAAACGCTATCTTATTTCTTCTCAAATTATTTATAATTATAATTTTGTGTTGAAGCTGGGCTTAAATATTTTATGGTAGTCAGTTTAGTAGATAGCATAGTCCAAGTGGTAGGTATGTATTCTGTAGTGGTATAAAATGAGTAGGTAAATGAGTACAGAATTAAATACATCGCTCATGAGAACTGCACTAATTTATTTGCCTCCGTTGAATTGGGCGGATGGGAATAATACAGTCTGTTTTTGGTTTCAAACAAAAATATATAGAGCGTTTCTAAATAACGGTCGTGTGCATTCAGAGTTGTTTTTATTTATGAACAGTGAGATAATATTAAATACGAATATATTTATGAGTTTAGATGATATGAATATACATTCGTTATCATGGTTTTCAAATATTAATATGGGTATATAATCACTATATAGTATAAAACAAAGTCTGTCTTTTATCTGTCTGTCCCGTATGTATGCTTAAATCTTAAAAACTACGCATCGGATTTTAATGCGGTTTTTTTAATAGATAAAATCATTCAAAAGGAAGGCTAAGCCGCTGGCGACGTCTAGTATAATAATATATAAGAATAGCCTGAATACTAATGATAGAATTTTGAAGTGTATTAGTAGGTATAAAAAATATTAAAAAAAAAACGCTATAATAGGTAATGTCTCTGGTTTGGGAATGGTATCAGCTGCGAAGATGAACACGGCTGGTTTTAATCGGTGACTATCATCAATAACCGTATTGGATGAACGTACTGGAAAGCTCACGTATTCATCATCATCATAATTCTAGCGCTATCACGATTGCAACCCAAGGCCTTCTCCTGGCGCCTGAGGTCCGTTTAGAAGGTAAAAGTATTTTTTTTCAATTGACGTTCCCGCTAATTATTTTTGTCGCTTTGTGTATTGCTTGCCATGTCTTCTCCAGGATGGGCTCACTAGGTCCAATGCTCAGCACTGGTATTCCTCAAAAGCCTCTACATAGGTACTCTACAGAAGAATTCAGATTATACTACTTCTATAGACTAGATGTTGCGCAGAGCTACAAAAGAATGCGTTACATAAACATTATTTCTCTTATCTTCTTAATATATAAAATCCTTGCGTTACTGACTGACTGACAGACACGCTACAGCCGAAACTATTGGGTGCAGGAAGCTGAAATTTGGCATGCATGTTCCTTGGGGACCGTAGGGGTGCATTAAGAAGGGATTTCCCGAAATTCCCACGGGATCGGCCAAAACGGGTAAATTTAAAAAAATGCAGGCGTAGCTGCTGGTGTCCTCTAGTCTATTACTAAAATTGCTAAAACTGTTAGGCGCAAGAACCTGAAAGGCATATAAGTTCATTGGGGCCCGTAGAGGTGCAATAAGAGGGGATTCCTCGAAATACCCACGGGATCGAGCAGGAATCGATAAATTAAAATGAAATGAAACTTAGTACAAACAAATTTTGTTGGGTAATACAAATTTAGCTAATCCCATCAGTTACTAAAACCTAGCGAAAGCGTAGAGGAGAGACTACCTGACCGCTACGTACAGTGCGTCGGGTACAAACTCACAGCGCGTACCACCGACTTTTAGAAGGTACAGTCGAACAACTTCCCGCTAAAGCGCCATAAGGGTGAGATTCGCTCAGCAATACATCATCGCTTCTAATGCTACTTTACACAAACATTGACATGCGTATACAAAACTAGTTTCTAGTGTGCCTCGACTCTATGAGCAAGCCAAGGATTTTTATTTTCAAACTGGTCCACCGCCGACTTGTTTGATTGTACGTGCGTATTAAATTTTTCAATATTGCTTGCTAAACGGTGAAGAAGAATATCGTGAAGAAATCTGCATGTGTGAGAGCTCTCCACAATGTTCTCGAAAGACACGTGAAGTCTGTCAACCTTGTGGTAGACTATGGCTCAACCCTTCTCATAGTGAGAAGAGGCCCGTAACCAGCGGTGGCACAGTTAACGTACAGGGTTGATAATAATTATTAATTATATATTTAAATTTACGTGGTAATTTAAACTTATTTTAAATTGTCTTTCGGGATTTATACCACGTACCTTTGTTTGGAGTAACCGATATTTCGGCACTGTTGCAAGCGCCATGTTCACGGATGTACTAATCGGTTACTCCTAATTTAAAATAAATGATTAATTACTTGGCCAGATTACTGACAAAAATAAACACTAATAAAATGAACTACACTACTACTACTATTTAGGTACATATCAAACAAACCATTCATAAATAATTTATTTACTACACAAACAGTTATTAAGGACCAACGCTAAATTGTTTACCGTAAATTGTATTACAACGTTATAACATCCATTTAGATCTGTGACACTTAGTACAGGTTATACCCCAAGCTAACACAGTTAGACCGACTCGGTTTACGTAGGGACTTTATCAAATTATCTCCGACATGGCTTCTGCCCTTAAATATACACCGTTAATAGTTTCTAAGACGTATGACACTATTATTCACATATGAAAATTTATAGCTGTCTCTATTAATTAAAGGTCGCAACTTGAAGCCCAAGTTTCTTAAACAATTAAGTATCCCTCTACAAATATCGTGTGTTAGTTTTGGTTCCTATCCAAAGTTGTTCACTTGGTGGCTTGTTTTATTAGCTTTTGAAGTAAATAGGACTGAATAATAAATACGTTTCGTCGATACCATCTATTACGTCTTTGTATTGAATTTAAATTATTATTGTCACTATTGTTGCGTTATTTGAATATATACTAATGTTGTGAATAAATTAGTCGTTCATAAAAGTAAAGTAATTATTTTAAACTAAACGTAACTTATATATACGTATTCGTATATATATATATATATATATATATACCAAGTACAATTCTAAATGTAAACCACATAGGTATCTATTTAAATAACTGATTTGTTTATAGTTACAAAACGCATATAAAAGTCCAGCCGTTTAGGAGGACTTACAGTGATATACGTACGTGAGTATACAATTGAATTCCTCCTACTACAGTACATTTTAAGTAAATAAATAGATTTTACGTAACCAAAACGTTCACGTTTCGGCTGAACAAAACAAACAACTCCCGCTGTAGCAATAATCGGTAAAGCCACAAAAAGGTCTTTTAAACAAAACAAGATGTAATTGTAAACAATTATTATCATGAGCAATAGTATGAATGTAGTTTGGAATCTGAATAATTTATTATTATGAATTTCAAATGTATTTATGTCAACATTCCAACTTTATAGTTATTTAGACCAAATCGCGATTTCAAATAGTGCTTTGGCTCTAATTTGTAACTATATTTGCTCTGGTAATAGTGCATGTTGCATTAATTAGTTTAATTGCTACTACAGTTCGGGAGCTTAGTTACCCATATAGCATGTTCTATGAAAAGCTAAGTGGTTTTATGTACTTCTAGTTTAGGTAGTTGCTGTAATATATTTCGGCATAGGCTAACGAAAAGATTGTAGGTTGCCATAACACTAAGAAGTTGAGTTTTTGTGTAGGTACTAACAGTTATCAAGAAGGATCGATTTCAAAATCCTCTCACTCAAAGTCCTATGATTGAGGTGTTATGAGTTTGACTTTTACTTATTGAGTTGTTTCAACGAACTCACAACAAGTATGTACAATACATAGTATAGGGTTATTACAAGTTGCCATGTTCTATGAAATGCTAGGTGGTTTTATATACTTCTAGTGTGTGTAGCTGCTGTCATATATTTCGGTGTGAGCTAACGAAGTGATTGTACTTACACTAGCGCTTTAGCAGATCTGTTACGAACGGCAACAAAAAGCAACGCTTGGACAGGTCACCACTTGGATGGGTGACCGTGTGTGGCATTTACATCTGAGTGCTACCATGCTTCGAAGAGGCACGTTAAGCTGTCGGTCCCGATTCTTGTCTAAGGATAAGGATCGTTAGACCATGTCGGAGGCCTTCGGGCGGTCTGAAAACTCCGAGCCTCGAGAAGGCCACACACTCACACGAAAAAAAAGAACAAAAATAAAATACGTACCTTCTGTTTGCTGGTCCTACGATTGGGAAGCTATGAGTTTGAGTTTTACTTGTTGCTTAGGTTGAACTAACCCACAACAATCACGGGTACCTGGATATGATTCCCACTGAAAACAAATTTAATATTTGCACTCAAACACTGAAATCATTGATATAATAAAGCTGAACAGTTTGTTTGTTTGGTTGAACTCGCTAATCTGAGGATCTACTGGTCCGATTGGTTTTTTTTTTATATTTTTTATCGAGGATGGCTAAAACATCACGATATATATATTATTTTTCGGTAGCAGCACGGAGTCTGGAAATGTGCCCAGTAAGGCAATAGTATCGTCCCCTATGTCTGACGAAATATGTCTGGCGAAAAGTGGGTGTAGAAATACACCTCTGCCTACCTCTTCGGGTTTATAGGCGTGAGACTATGTATGTATGTATCACGATATGGCTGACGCTGCGAAACAGTAGCCCTAAATAACGTGGGTGTAATCGCGGGCTCATCTAGTTCTCTATAATTTTATGTACTTATTTTAAAACATATAGATACATATATATAAAACACTAAAATCTCTGACTAGTTTGGGATAAGATGACCTTGTGTTACTCATTCCAAGAAAGTATTAATGTTACAAATAAGAACATGCAAACAAATATCACAGAATAAAGTACAGTATTCATATAAATTAATGCGCCATGTATTTAAATTAATACTACATGTGTCCTTTTCATGTTGGAGTAAAATTGCGTATAAAATACAAAAAAACTGTTGTTTCTAGCTAATAAGGTCACTTAATAAGGGCAGTCCACTTAAGAATACAAGTGACAGTGATATCTATTTATAAGAGACGGGGCTTTTGTCCTAAAGATCGCTTTGTCTCTTAATAGAAAACTGTACCTGATTACTTGTGTTTTTCATGTTTAAGGCTCTAAGTATATTTAAGGAATAGATTGTGTGAATTTTTGTAACTTATGAGACATTTAGGTGATGACTAGAGTTCTTTTATTTTAAATGTTGCTTTTTTCCATGTTGCTACTATCTTAGGAAGGGCAATAAATAACGCAGAAAAAAGTCTTTACATTATTTTATCTGTCTTCGGTATGTATAAAATTTTTACTTCACTGACTGACTGACAGACAAGCTACAGCCAAAATACAAAGCTGCGTCTAGTCGTATATGAACTGCTAAAAGCTTTTATTTAAAAACTGTGAATGCTTTGTACTTACCTACTTATAAACAATAAAATAGTTTAAATGTCTTCTAGAATATGCACGTATAATGCCTGCATGGTACTCGCAGGTACTTAGCAAAATCATTAGCACAAGCATAATACGTACTTAAATTCAATGGGCTACATGCTTCACAGAATATAGGATCTTTTTTATACTATGTAATGTTATTGAGACTTTGGTATCTCCTTATTGACAAAGAAAGCAAATGGCGATTTTCTACCTAGTCATTACAGTTTTAATTTTATAAGATACTAGAGGATGCAAGCCGATACACCTGCATATTTTTTTATTTTACCCGTTTTGCCCGACCCCGTGGGAATCTTGGGTATTCTATTCTTAGTGCACCCATACGGTCCAGAAAGAACATACCTACATGCCAAACTGGCTTCTTGCGACAAATAGCTTGAGTTTGCGTTGTCTGTCAGTAACACAAGAATTCTACATAGTATTCAGACAGATTATGTACAATTTTCTACGCTACACTGAATTTAGGAAATAGGCACCGATAGCCGCGTGGGCATAACAACATATTGCCGTGCTTAGGATATTGGGTTCATAAACACGCGACCCTTACGACAAATTTTCGAAGTTATGTGTTAATTCATTGCTAGCTCCGTGGCTCGGAGACCACATAAGCTGGCGATCCCAGCTGTCATGAAGATCTTCGGTATGCATATATTGATTGTGGTTTAAGCGGTCGTTTCGGCAATACACACTGTGCCGAGTGTTGTGTAATTCAAACATTTTTGTATCGAGTCTGAGGTGTTTTTACCCGACTACGGCCAAGTCAAAGGAGGGTTATGATTTTGACAGGATATGTATGTGTGTATGTTCATCTGTTCCCTCATAGCTCCTAAGCTACTTATCGGGACTCGACAAATGAGGTGTTGTTAGAACCGTCTTGATCGTCCTCTGAACAAAGGCGACGTGACGTGTCACAAAACTCAATGTGGCGCCCTCTAGCGCCAAAAAAGTGTTGTGTTAAAAATAAAAATTAGATTAACACACCGTGTTTGATATCATTTGAAAGGGCTTCACTTGTACTTATCAAAAATATCGCTTAAATTTAATGTGGCGCCATCTAGCTGACAAAAAGCCATGAGTTAAAAAATAAAAATAAAACCCAAAACACCAAAACAATAGAAAGTAAAAAAAAAACTATAACCCGACTACGACAAAAAAAACGACGCTGAAAAAGTATGAAACAAGATTTTCAAGATGCTGATATAAACAAAGTTACTGGAAAATCAATAACAGAACAAAAATAAGAGCCGCAGTCACACGTTATTAGTTGTTTTGTTACGATTCTATATATTTCAGCATCCTGAAAATCTTGTTTCATACTTTTTCAGCGTCGATTATTTTGTCGTAGTCGGGTTTAAGTTTTTTTACTTTTTATTATTTGTGTATGTTGCTTGAATGTCCGTAAAGTCTTCCGCCACATAGGATTTATAAACAATAGACGATGCCTGCGGTTACACCCGCGTTATTTAAGGCTACTGCTCTGGTCCCGTCGCTCATAGCGTGATGTTATAAGCCTTCCTTGATAAATGGGCTATTTAAAACTGAAAGAATTTTTCAAATCGGACCAGTAGTTCCTGAGATTAGCGCGTTCAACCAAACAAACAAACAAACAAACTCTTTAGCTTTATATATTAGTATAAGATGCGAGACTGACTCTGGACATGAGCAGTAGGCTTAAAGCCTTATAACAATAACTAAAAATAATTTAAAGGCCAATCCTATCGGGACAGCTTTCGGCGTTTCGCCTTATATACAAATCGTGGCACCGGCGAAACATTTATTATTTCTAAGAGTTATTGTTCGACGAAACGATCCTTCGCTAGAAAAGTGTTACGACATAAAAAGCTTTGATTAACGGCGAGCATTGATTTCCATGTATAATTACATCGTTCGAGGATCATTCTGTAGATAATTCTGATATCACATGCAACTTAATTTTTGTTAACGATATAAAATGAACTGAAAGTCCTGTTAAAATAAAAAGTATGCGATATGTTTTTCAAAATTCGCATTCGATATCGATCTATGGATTATGTGTGTATTCTATTCAACAATGGCTTCCTAAAACAATAACGGCAGTACGTCATCCAACACAATGTAACTTGTAAGGCGTACTGTACACATTTCAACAGGTAGTAATCGGATATTCATAGACACGCGATAGTGTGCGCATTACTTTACATAACATGTTCCATATGCCTGCCATCAGATACAGGCCACACCACACCAGGATCGAAACGAAGCTAAGATGTAGAGTTTAGTTCGTTTTACGCAGTCGCGTCTTTTCTTCTTCGGTACTTATTGTGTACTTATCGTTTGACATAGCTCCTCATAGGGCATCATCATACCAGCCTAGAGACGTCCACTGTTGGACATAGGCCTCCCCCAAGGTTCTCCACACAGACCAATCTTGAGAGCTACCCGCATCCAACCGCTTCCCGCAATCTTAACCAGATTATAGGACATGGTTATTTTTATTAGTTTTTGTGTAGCTGCATACGTTAGCAGAATGCCCGGCTTGAGCATTGCAGCGCCTTGACCTGATGCAAAGGCTGGAACAGTCAACTTCTCGCTCCCGAACCTAGTTTACCTAATGTTATCGAAGACACAGCGGTGGACTAAGTTAGTAAGCTCCGTTCTTAAGGAAGCACATACATATTCCTCCAACCCCAAATCGACTCACCATTTAGAGGCGGAGGGGATGGCCTGTAAAAGGGTTTCTACAAGAACAAAAATAAAAAGAGAGCAGACCGAGGTTTCAAAATTAAGTTTTTCAAAGTTTTGATGTTTCTCATTACGCATTGCGCAGCTACGCTAGCAATGTGAAGTGTTAAAAGCTTGCAAATCGTGATGAATCCAGTGGAATGAAGTTATATCCTTCATATGCTGGAGCATGCACACCTCATACTGGTTCTCACCAAAGTGCTATTTATTGTGTCACTTTGTTTAACACTCTTAGTTTCGTTAAGCTATATTTACGAAACACGTAGCTTAACAAACCCAGCTTCGCTTCACTTCAAACTCATCCCGCTCCATACACGTTGAATCGATTTAAATTACAACGTTCAATATATTCCGATCAGGTCTATTATGTTACTTCACTAAAGCCCATCTGATATGGTTAAAGAATGATCAAGTTTACATACAAAGACAATATCTCAATAGGTACGCGGAATAACTGTATTATCAAGTAGGCAGTCGGGCGCGGCCGCGGACATGAAATATAACGCACTTACCGTACCTCGTAATATTGCGTTCTCTTGCAATATGAAAATTTATTGCAACGTATGTGTTAGTATAGAAATAGAATGCTAACTAAGAAAAATGTGTATCGTTCTAATAACTCAGGGTACTTAGTGACTCTACTCCTTTAAGGTGTCTGTACATTATCTCGTTCCATACCATGGCGGAGCCATGAACTTGTGAGATAAAAATTTATATAATTTTCTGTATGCATACGAAACTATAGCAGTTGTTGTAAATGTTTATTTTTATTTTAAATCCATGCTCGCACTAGGAATTCATCATGTTTTACAGGAGGCTTTACAAGTATTTCAGGTGGATACAAAGATCACCGAACTGAAAACAAAATTGTATAATTAACACAAAATGATATCCGTTTTTTAAGACCGAACACACAACATTCTGTGTTCAAACCTTTGTGTCATGTTTGGCTACCGTAGAGCACTGCGATCAGACAGTCAAGACATTGGCACGAACCCTCAGCGTTATTTACGGATATCGAACTTCTTTATACACTTTATATGTTTTTTAGTCTGTAGGAGTATCCGTCATTTATTTCCAGGGCGTCATACAGCGACGTTTTGATATAGGATAGTGGACAAGTACCTTTATAACTCGTTGTCGATTCCGACAGCATGTTTCGAATATTTGGTGTTACGTCAAACCTTGTACACTGTCATATTTGGCGTGTAGGTAGACAGATTCCCCTCTGGAGAGGTTGCGTAATAAGTTATTTAACTTATGCCGAGAAATTAATTTGCGACAGTGTCTTTATCTCACATTATTATCGTATACTCGTGGATGTTTGCGTATTAGCAACTATTTTGTTGTTTAATATGTCGACGTTATAACATATTAGAACGTAATTTTGATGGCATGATTGGCGTAGCGGCTTAAGCGGCAGCTTCGCTGCTTAACACTGCGCTAAATTCTGGTTTGATCTCCATACAAGACAACTCTCTTGATATTTTGATGAATACAAGATGCAAACCTTAATCGCAATGTGTCTTTAAAATTATAAATATTTTTCTAGTAGCTGCAGTTCTCAATCATCTCTTGCAAGTATAGGGAGTTTAGATTATTCATGTGTATCATAAGTATCATAAAGATTACGGCGATAAACAGCACATCCCTTAGAATCTGCTAGCTAATTAATAATGCAAACTAGGTATCTCTCTTAAGATGTCAGTTCTAGAAAATATGAAAAAGCGAGAGGTATACCTAATCTTATTTTCCCATACTTCACTGGTCTACCTTGGCGGTGTGGTCGAAATATTGCATGTATCTATTAATCTATAAATCAATGCATTTCATTTGCCCTGACTGTATCATCTCACGGCCTATAAAATATTTATTTTATTTAAAATTCCATCATTAAGGGGGTAAAATATCGGTTGAAAGCTTGTGTGAAAAATCAGCTGATGCTTGGATGAAGAAAGCACTATAAAAATGCTGGCAACGGCTAGTTTAAATGTCCAATCTTTAGGCAATTTAATGTATGAAAAATATCAAAATAAAACGTATTACTCGAACTAATACATTATAGTTATGTCTTTGTACAAAACTTCATGGCATCTCTGTTATTCTTCAAATAACCTCTTTAGGTACAATCGTAAATACAGCATAAGTTTTCTAACAGACTTTCTTACAAAACTTACGGTGCGGAATAAGTTTGCGAACTACAATTGCATTCCATGCTTATCAACAAATACATTTTTTTTTTTTTATATAAATCTTCAGTGCGTGTGCGTTTGCACTTTTATCGTACCTACTCGACCGACTAATGTTCATGGGTTTCTGTCTGTTATTTGACAGAAATTGGAAACTCTCTAACAAGACCGCTTCTACCATTAGACTTAAGTTCATTTGAGTTCTAATTCTTAGAGAAAAGGATGATTTAATATCTACTTTCTAGGCTTTTCCATCATTATACAATAAAACTATTCGGTATTCTCGTCTGCTCTCTGTGACAGTCCAACCGTAACGTATTATTTAATTACTCCGATGCCAGCAAGCTTATGGAGTGAATTAGATGGTTATTGTTAGGCTTTTCATTGCCTGTGACTTTTCATCTGCCCGAACAGCGTCCAACACTGTGTTTGGCAAGACGTGGTTTCCATTATAAAATCTGCTTACTCCACCGACGAACATATGCAGCAGCAGAAATCATTGCTCTACGTAGTCCGATAAAATACCTACTGATTGTTTGAGAGTTCTGTGGCAAAATTAATTCATCTATTTAGCCTGTGAATTTAAAATGCTACATTAGATATAATAACATGTTCGAGTAAAATACGCGGTCATATTAACATACATGAGAATAGACAAAACAAACTCATCTCTTCAGAAAGTTACTCTTCAAAGTAATTCGCTTCTGGGGCTCTAAAGTGCAAAAGTCGTACTTTATGAACCTAATTAAGTGTCGTACAATAAGCTTCAATTAGTGCGATGCTTATTTTATGAGTGCTCAGTCTTTGTTTACGTTGAGACAGAGCTACTGTTGTGAAGAGCTCGATTCGCCTATCATTTTTTTATTGGTATTCACACTTCTGTGCCACACTATGCCAAGCCACTAAATAGTCGGAGATTAATAGTTGTTGGAATGGATGAGTTGGAATTAATAGTCGAACAAAAAAGCTGTACCGAGTACGGTGGTTCTTTGTGTTTTCTGGTATAATAAGAAATAACATCAACCCTGTATATAAACAGTTTCACTGCATGGCATAGTCCTCTTCTCATTATGATGGTTGGGCTACTACGCTAGCCAAGTCCAGTGTGATATACTCCACATGTCTTACGAGAAAATTTTGAAGAACTCTCAGACGTGCAGCTCTCGACATTTTCTCTTACTGTTCAGCAACCGATAGTCAACAATTTAACACTCACATTACCGCCCTCATACCACCGTCGCCGTCATGCCTAGTAAAAGGATTTCCACCGAGATGTCATAAAAGCCTGATGCATTATTATATGTGTATTACAAATTGTTTTGAATATTGTGCAAGTGGGTATACTTACTACTCACACAAAAAGGACAAAGGTGCCATTCGCCGTACTGAGCACAACACCGGATCTTTCAAAAAAGCTTCAACAGCAGATTTTCTAAGATGTTAAAGGACATTGCATTGCCTAGAAGTGTATAGCTGTAAGCAAAATCTCGATTAAAATAATGTTTGTTAAATTTTGAACATCGATGACGATTTTTTCAATCCATATAAATACTTTAATCCGTTCAAAAGTACGTTATATTTGTTTGTTGCAAATATCAATCAGTGAAAATATTGAAACGTAAATAAATGTACAAATTCGGCAGTGAATTGTGAATATCAAATGGCTGCACTGATATTCGTTAAACATATGGTTTACACATATTCCATTCACAAAGATAATTCATCTATTGTTTTGTTCTTCGATTATTTTGTAATCCCCGGTATTTTATAGCATGATCGAAGTAACCGATATGGTTCAGTTCATTGACCCTAGATTGCAGTTTTGTTGTGAATAATCATATTACATCATAATTACTATTCAAGAATTACTACTATCCGTGCATAGGTTTGTCTCTATTATGCTGCTAAGTTAAACAAAGCAAAACGTCTCTTTAGTCTTTTGCTAAATATCTACTTGTCGTAAAAAGGATTTTCTCATGAAATTGCTTTCACAAAATGATGCTTCCTCTAAATTTCTCTCTTTTAGAAAACGTGGCGATTAGGAACATGAAATATAATTTATTTTGTATGGAAAATGCATTTTCGATGTGTCAGATACTTAGCTAAAGGCACGTTTTGGGACCAAGCTGATTTTCATAATCTTGTAAGAAGACACGGGCTTAATTTTTCAGCAAAGAACAATGTTTGTGTGGCGACCCATTGCATTTGACTGCACCAAAGAAAGTTCAACATGGCGTTGTTTAACTTTTGACATGATAGTCACCTATAAGCTCATATATTTGAGTAGCTGGTTGTATAATAGGAATACGACAGTTTTAATGCGTTACCATGATGGCAAAATACAATGTTGTAATTTATTCCGAATTCTAAGAGTTATACAAACCTTGACTTGATAATAAGAGATAATCTTTTGAACATGTTTTTTCACAAATCTGCAATATTTTATTCATTTATTTTCAGCAAAACAAAATGGCACAATTCTAAATTAAAAAATGTTCATGTAATCTAAGGATTTACAATGAACTATCTACCTATATCATTCTAAAAACAATCAAGAATTTTATTATGCTAGCGTAAGACTCTTTTGGCTTTTGAATGATATAAGTAAGGTTAAATTTTGTGTTATTTGTAGATGTTATAAATATAGCTTTGTAGTTATTATTCTAAAAATAGTTAAGTAGAAAGAAATTGGCCACCTCTCAACACTGAGAATGATGATTTATCATAAGCATTTTGTGATATTAGTAAATATATTCTATTTTTGTATTTTGAAGTAAGATGGACTGAATTAGCTTTGTTAGATTTAGCATATACGTTATATTAGGTCTAAAAGTTCGCGTATTTCTGCTGAGATCATACCGCAAATAGTCCTGAATAGAAACATCGTAATGACCGGAAAATTTTGCAAAATTGCAAAAAAGACAGACGTTCGCAGCAACTGAATTCTTTTTTATATATGTGTTTATTGTATCTGTACATTGTACCTGTATTCGACGTGATCTTAGAGCTTTCAAAGTGATTGTATGTAAAGAAGATAAGTTATTCAGATGCAGTTCACGTTACTTTGTCGTTAAAAAGCAGCACCATCTTAGTATTAAACTTTAAACAACTTTTTCTCTGGGGAATAGACAAAATATAATCTAAAAGATAAAAGATTATGACGTTAGATATACAAAGTTATTGAACATCATATTGAAGTGAGACTACTTTGAAATCTCATAAAAATATGTAATTTCTTGAAAATAATTGTCTGCAATACTGGTTAATATATTTGTAAGATGTATATGGTGCCGTGCCATTATGAGTAGCTATTTGAATTTTAATTTATTTATTATGATTGAATAAATAATAAAGCCTAAAGCCCAATTATTTCTAATGATAGAAAAATTTACTAAACAATTTAAAACTAATAATACCTACTTATTGACGGCGCCGCGACGTGGAGGAATTTCATAGCATTATCTAAATTTAATTTGTCTGTTATTGTTGCTTGGCTGCGCTGTTACACGACCTTTATGAATTCAGAGTGGTGTTGCTATGGGTCAGCCGTGAACACCCGTAGGGAAGAGTCACACGGTTGTGTGACTGCCTGTCAATTGGGTCTGCCTGCCCAAGAGGCCAAGGCGCTGCAGCGTGGACAAAAAGAATCCTAGTAAAAAATATATATATACTAGAGGATGCCAGCAGCTACATGCATGCATTTTTTTTAAATTTACCCGTTTTGGCCGATCCCGTGGGAATTTCGGGAAATCCCTTCTTAGTGGACCCCTACGGTCCCCAAGGAACATACATGTCAAATTTCAGCTTCCTGCGCCCAATAGTTTCGGCTGTAGCGTGTCTGTCAGTCAGTCAGTAACGCAAGGATTTTATATATTAAGTTATATATCGTCACGTGCCAATTCGAGATGGTTGTATAATATTTATAAAATAATACTACGAAAACAATGTTTCACAAAAGAGAAAATTGTTTAACCTATTCAGTTTTAGTAGGGCCTTATACAGACTCACGTACAGGTTGTATATTAGTACCAAAGTCGATTAAATGATAGCAGTCGTGACCCGCCTTTTCTCTAACCAGTTAACGTAACAAAGGGACTGATAAATGATACGTGACCATACATCTTATGCCTCTATTGTTGGTGAAGCACCTCCCACAGATTTTTCGTTTCTGTTTTAAATAAGTAAAAAGTATCCTGGGAGCCAGTGATTCGAACCCAGACTAGCCGGAAATTACTTAATTATAAGCAGATAATTGTTAAACAGTATTTCGAAGAGCATGTGTGACGTTTTTTTCCAAAATGAGAGTGAATAAATTAAGCGAGATATGTCAGAATCTTGGCAAAAAGTGGTCTGTTGTCTCTGCACCAGTTTATGTATGTGATAATATATTTACATGTTAAGGACAAATAATACCCAGACGCAGTACGTATATTTCTGCACATCATACAAAGATTTATTTTAGCACGAACGAACCTTCACGTTAGTTGTCGGAGTCATCATTTGAGTAGACTAAAGCATAATGCTGCGGTTAATCTCTGTAACAATATTTCATTAAATAAAATTCTAGGAATACTTTTGCTTGGTTTTTGCTGCCCCGTTACGATCCATAATACATAACATAACTTCACGCCTTTTATCCCAAAGGGGTTTGCAGAGGTGTATTACACACCCACCTATCGCCATGTTTTGGTCTCGATGTAATGCGAGCCTATTGCCATCTACGGGCACATTATTAAGCGAGCGATAATTAATCTCGGCAGTCTGTTATGTACATTTTGTATTTATTTGTAAAATTCAGCACATCCAGACGTACCTAGTGAACCGGGGTTATCCTTCACTTTCATCTAACCTACCTGGTTTACACTTTCACCTAAAGTCGTAAAATAATAAACAAAACTACCTTTTGTGTAGTCTCTCATCTGAATAATTATATAAAATCCTTGCGTTACTGACTGACTGACAGACAAGCTACAGCCGAAACTACCCGCGCAAGAAGCTGAAATTTAGCATGTATGTTCCTTGGGGACCGTAGGGGTGCACTACGACGGGGTTGCCCGAAATTCTAACGGGATCGGGCAAAACGGGACATTCGAAAATATGTGCGTGCGAAGCCGCTGGCATCGACTAGTGATTTTATAAAAATCATGACAACACAAAAAATATTCTGATAAAAATAGCAACACCCACATAAGCAGCTTTATGACACGTACTTAAATAAAGCGAATCATATACATAACAGATGCATGAATACATGAACAAGCATTTAATTTCATGACAGCATACATTATCGCTGCGTCACTTAGTTGACAATCTCAGACAGCTGACTATGATGTCGGATTATCATATTATAAATCTGTTGTTATTTTAAATGCTGTTGAAACGTTTTATGTTATTGTATTTATCATATTCTACTGTTATTCTCTTACGTTTTAATTCGGCTAACAGTGACATTTTTTATTGGATGACGTTTATTTGGCTTAGTATGTTTTTGAATTATTGTAACAGATTAGGCATAATAGCTTGTGTTATCTAACCACCATAGAGAAATCATAAAATTATACTATTCATTGCCCACAAGGAGGAAGCAATTATAGATGGAAGAAGCTAAAGAGAAATATGTGAACAAGTAACTGACTGATGATTCAAACTTGCGATACTCTTACGGTCGCTTTCAATATTCGATCTATCCAAGGATATAGAGATAAGAGATACATGTTTGACATATTTTGTATGGAGCTTATTTCAAACATGTATCTCAAATCTCTAAATCCTTGGATAGATCGAATGTTGAAAGCGGCCGTAAAAATATCGCATGTTTGGATCGTCAGTAATTTACTTGTTCACATATTTTTCTCTACTTTCTACCACCTAAACTAAACGAAACTAACATCTTTTCACAAATAGACTGCATTTGAAAATTGTACATAAAAAAAAATATTATAATAATGTGCTCATATTCATGAATATGTGCACATTATTTTAATAATTTTTAGCAGTCTATAATTTTTCGCAGTTAGAAAAGAGTAAGAGGCCGCAGAACTAACCCAACACCATACCGCAATACTCATCAATACATTCAATTAAAACATGGCGACCAAGCAATGGCGTCGGTAAATGAGAATACAAGGGGCACAGACGTCGCCACTTATAACTTAACTAGCTGACCCAGCGAACTCCGTATCGCCTTTTTAAGAGTCCTATTTAGGTAATTCCCTTTTTTCCAAGCCCCTTTTCCAAAGTTACCATTGACTTAGCGCTTAATCTCTTATCATTTCAGAGTCTATAAATGATGAACAAACAAACATCGATTTTTATATTATAATATTGAATTCCCCATTCCTTAAATTATCGGAGACGATACCCATATCGACTTTAAAAAAATCCCCTCCACCATCTTTGATTTCCTATACGCCATCTTTGATCACGAAATAGATGTTGTTTTTGGATTCTCCATCCCTTTTAACATCGCAGACGATACCAATATCGATTTTTTTAAATTTTCCCATCCGCCGTCTTTGATCACGAAATATATGTTGTATTTCGATTCCCCACCCCTTAAAATATCGAAGGCAATACCCATATTGATTTTTCAAATTTTCTCATTCGCTATCTTTGATTTCCCGTCCGCCATCTTGGATCACTAAATAAATTTCATATTATTAATCAGCGTCCGAGAAAATCTCGAAAACGATACCCATATAGATTGTATCCTATTCGTTTAGCCTTTTTTTGCCTTTGACCCAACCCTCCCCCTTCTCGTTTGACCATTTTTTATTTTTGTCTGGTCCCTAAAAGTTGTGGCGTAATTTTATATAGCCTTTCCGACTGCTAGTTCCTGAGATTAGCCGACATTATCTTTTAGCCTTTTTAGTCTTTTGCCCGGCCCAAAGGGTCAAAGCATTATGTTATATAGCCTATAGCCTTCTGGAATAACTGGGCTATCGTATACAAAAGAATTTTTCAGATCCGACCGGTAGTTCCTGAGATTAGCGCGTTCAAACAAACAAAACTCTTCCGCTTTATTCTATTAGTATAATACAAAAATATTTTTTCAGATCCGACCGGTAGTTCCTGAGATTAGCGCGTTCAAATAAACAAACTATTCCGCTTTATTTTATTAGTATAGATATGCGAACAATTTTATCAACGTGCACAATATGACATTATGTAGGTATGACGTGACAGTACTGACAGATAGCACATGCGCAGCAATCAATTATCAGCGCATGCGTTCTTACTTCCAAGAGGTAAATTTGTGCCGTACAAACTTCTACCCTCCCTACAATCCCTCCCAGTTAAATTTTTACAACTTATGGTAGTCTATACATACATACACAATTTCGAATTCATAATATTAAGTAGGGATTATCAATGTGTTTCTTCTGACATCAAGCCCGCTGGGCGGCAGCACTGAGACTTCAGGTCCGGAAACCTGTCAAAACTGCCATCAAACAAAGAAGTATATCAACGCGCACGCGAATTTGAACTTTATGCAGCGGAAATAAATTACAAATTGACTCTACGTTTTAGTTAGAAAACGTTTGTATGGGAAAAAGAAAAGGGCTGTTTTTAGGGTTTTTCCGGCAATTATTAGAATTTTTCTCGCCGTAAAAACCATCTTTGAACTTCAACGAACAATAAAAAAAAAGAATTGGCCAAATTGGTCCAGGCGTTGTTGAGTTATGCGCTTACCAACACATTTTGCGATTCATTTTTATATTATAGATTATAAATTTCACAGTGATTCAACACGTTATTGTGAACAGCCGGAGGTACTGACTACGTCACGTCTATAGGTACACCAGATTTATTTGAAAGTAATTTTCAGTGAGCATCTGGCGTGCGGTATGAGATATTCAGCTGATCAATATTCTGGAAGTCGCCTTGAAGAACTAAGAAATATTATGTCAGTCTCTCGCTCAATCCCGGTGCAAGTTATTTGTAAGCGGATTGTGTGGAACGTACTTCAGCTAACCCGCGAATGATAGATTTGAAATCGATTCGCGATTCAAAATCTGACGGGACCAAATGAATTTTGAATTAGACGGGTTATTTGTTTATTATTTTTATCTTATTTCTTCTCAAATTATTCAAATATTTTTATGTTGAAGCTGTGATTAAATATTTTATGATAGTAAGTTTAGTAGATAGCAATAGTCCAAGTGATATGTGTTCTATAGTGGTATAAAACGGCCAAGCAAATGAGTACAGAATTAAATACATCGCTCATGAGAACTGCACTAATTTATTTGCCTCCGTTGACTCGGGCGGATGGGAATAATACAGTCTGTTTTTATTTTCAAACAAAAATATATAGAGCGTTTCTAAATTACGGTCGTATGCATTCGGAGTTGTTTTTATTTATGAACAGTGAGATAATATTAAATAGGAATATATTTATGAGTTTAGAAGATATGAATATACACTCGTTATCAAGGTTTTCAAATATTAATATGGGTATATAATCACTATATAGTATAATACAAAGTCTTTTGTCTGTCTGTCCCTATGTATGCTTTAATCTTAAAAACTACGCAACGGATTTTAATGCGGTTTTTTTAATAGATAAAATTATTCAAGAGGAAGGCGAAGCCGCTGGCGACGTCTAGTATAATAATATATAAGAATAGCCTGAATACTAATTATTGAATTTTGAAGTGTATGAGTAGGTATAAGAAATAAAAAAAAAACACTATAATAGGTTTTGCCTCTGGTTTCAGCTGCGAAGATGAACACGGCTGGTTTTAATCGGGGAGTATCATCAATAATCGTATTGGATGAACGTACTGGGAAGCTCACGTATTCATCATCATCATAATTCTAGCACTATCACGATTGCAACCCGAGGCCTTCTTCTGGCGCCTGAGGTCAGTTTAGTAGGTAAAAGTATTGTTTTTTCAATTGATGATCCCGCTTATTATTTTTGTCGTTTTGTATATTGCTTGCCAAGTCTTCACCAGGATGTGCTCACTAGGGCAAATGATCAGCACTGGTAATCCTGAAAAGCCTCCACATAGGTACTCAGTACTCTACAGAAGAATTCAGATTACACTACTTCTATAGACTAGATGTAGCGTGGAGCTACTAAAAATCGCGTTACATAAACATTATTTCTCTTACCTATTACTAAAATTGCACAAAGAAGGATGACACAATTTTAAGTGTAGACAACGCATAGCTAAAACTGTTGGGCGCAAGGACCTGAAAGGCATATAAGTTCCTTGGGGTCCGTAGAGGTGCAATAAGAGCGGATTCCTCGAAATACCCGCGGGATCGAGCAGGAATCGATAAATTAAAATGAAATGAATCCTAGTACTAACAAATTTTGTTGGGTAATTCAAATTTAGCAAACCCCATCAGTTACTGAAACATAGCGAAAGCCTAGAGGAGAGACTACCAGAACGCTACGCAGAGTGCGTCGGGTACAAACTCACAGCGCGCACCACTGGCTTTTAGAAGGTACAGTCGAACAACTTCCCGCTAAAGCGCCATAAGGGTGAGAATCGCTCAGCAAGACATCATCGCTTCCAATGCTACTTTACACAAACATTGACATTCGTATACAAAACTAGTTTCTAGTGTGCCTCGACTCTATGAGCGAGCCAAGGATTTTTTTTTCAAACTGGTCCACCGCCGACTTGTTTGTTTGTCGACGTGCGTATTAAATTGTTCAATATCGCTTGCTAAACGGTGAATAAGGACATCGTGAAGAAACCTACATGCCTGAGAGCTCTCCACAATGTTCTCGAAAAACACGTGAAGTCTGTCAACCCGCGTGGTAGAATATGGCCCAACCCTTCTCATAGTGAGAAGAGGCCCGTAACCAGCGGTGGCACAGTTAACGTCATCATCATCAGCCTATAACAGTCCACTGCTGGACTAGGCCTCTCCTTTGAAAGGAGGAATTGGCCTACTATACCACGCTGGCCAAACGGGTTGGTATAGGGTTTGTATCAAGTTTTCCTTCTCGTACAGTGCTGTTCTTTGCATGATATGCTCCCTCTGTCGGCTCTTACGACACCCATGGGATGATATGGGGTGGTGACATTCCGTATTCTTAATCCGTCACCACACAGTTAACGTACAGGGTTGATAATAATGATTAATTACTTCACCAGATTACTGACAAAAATAAACACTAATAATATGAACTACTCTACTACTACTATTTAGGTACATATCAAATAAACCATTCATAAATAATTTATTTACTACACAAACAGCTATTAAGGACCAACGCTAAATTTTTTACCGTAAATTGTATTACAACGTTATAACATCCATTTAGATCTGTGACACTTAGTACAGGTTATACCCCAAGCTAACACAGTTAGACCGACTCGGTTTACGTAGGGACTTTATCAAATTATCTCCGACATGGCTTCTGCCCTTAAATATACACCGTTAATAGTTTCTAAGACGTATGACACTATTATTCACATATGAAAATGTATAGCTGTCTCTATTAATTAAAGGTCGCAACTTGAAGCCCAAGTTTCTTAAACAATTAAGTGTCCCTCTACAAATATCGTGTGTTAGTTTTGGTTCCTATCCAAAGTTGTTCACTTGGTGGCTTGTTTTATTAGCTTTTGAAGTAAATAGGACTGAATAATAAATACGTTTCGTCGATACCATCTATTACGTCTTTGTATTGAATTTAAATTATTATTGTCACTATTGTTGCGTTATTTGAATATATACTAATGTTGTGAATAAATTAGTCGTTCATAAAAATAAAGTAATTATTTTATACTAAACGTAACGTATTTATACATAGTAATTACTAAGTACAATAATTGTTAATGTAAACCATATATGTAGGTATCTATTTAAATAACTGATTTGTTTATAGTTACAAAACGCATATCAAAGTCCAGCCATTTAGGAGGACTTACAGTGATATACGTACGTGAGTATACAATTGAATTCCACCTAATACCATTTTATGTAAATAAATAGATTTTACGTAACCAAAACGTTCACGTTTCGGCTGAACCAAACAAACAACTCCCGTTGCAGCAATACTCGGTAAAGCCACAAAAATGTCTTTTAAACAAAACAAGACGTAATTGTAAACAATTATTATCATGAGCAATAGTATGAATGTAGTTTGGAATTTGAATAATTTATTATTATGAAGTTCAAATGTATTTATGACAACATTTCAACTTTATAGTTATTTAGACTAAATTGCGGTTTCAAATAGTGCTTTGGCTCTAATTTGTAACTATATTTGCTCTGGTAATAGTGCATGTTGCATGAATTAGTTTAATTGCTACGTTCGGGAGCTTAGTTACCTATATAGCATGTTCTATGAAAAGCTAAGTGGTTTTATGTACTTCTAGTTTATGTAGTTGCTGTAATATATTTCGGCATAGGCTAACGAAAAGGTTGTAGGTTGCACTAACACTAAGAAGTTGAGATTTTGAGTAGGTATTACTAACAGTTATTAAGAAGGAGCGATTTCAAAGTCCTCTCACTGAAAGTCCTATGATTGAGGTGTTATGAGTTTGACTTTTACTTATTGAGTTGTTTCAACGAACTCACAACAAGTATGTACAATACATAGTATGGGTTTATTCCAAGTTGCCATGTTCTATGAAAAGCTAAGTGGTTTTATGTACTTCTAGTTTGTGTAGTTGCTGTAATATATTTCGGTGTGAGCTAACGAAGTGATAGTACTTACACTAGCGCTCATAGCGAGACTTGACTTGCCGTTCGTAACAGATCGGCAACGATAAGCAACGCTTGCACAGGTCAGCACTTGGATGGGTGACCGTGTGTGACATTTACATCTGAGCGCTACGATGCTTCGGAGGGCACGTAAAGCTGTCGGTCCCAGTTCTTGTCGAAGGTTTAGGATCGTTAGACCATCTCGCAGGCCTTCGGGCGGTCTGAAAACTCCGACACTAGAGTTGGCAACACACGCACACGAATAAAAAAAAACAAAAAAAAATATGCACCTTTTGTCTGCTGGTCCTACGATTGAGAAGTTATGAGTTTGAGTTTTACTTGTTGCTTAGGTTGAACGAACCCACAACAATCACGGGTACCTGAATATGATTCCCACTCAAGACAAATTTAATATTTGCACTCAAACACTGAAATCATTGATATAATAAAGCTGACCAGTTTGTTTGTTTGGTTGAACGCGTTAATCTGAGGATCTACTGGTCCGATTGGAATAGTTATTATTGTTTTGGATGTTAGTTTTTCGAGGCAGGCTAAAGCCTGTAACATCACGATATGGCTGACGCCGCGAAACAGTAGCCCTAAATAAGGTGCCCTCTGTGGGATCTCCACCTTGTCTTCTCAGTAACCATGGTTAGGGCACCCACGGTGAACCTAAGCGAGATCCCGGGAGTGTAAGCTCCGAGTGGGCTTGATGGAGACCTGCGCAGGATGCGTCCAAAGGTGCGGGTGCGGGGGGACCGCAGAGGAAGAGGAGATGCGGTGTTGTCAGGTTGCCGTCCTCCCTATCCTCTGCGGCCGTTTTAGTGCCTGTGGACAGTAAGCGCTGGGGCTGCTCCCCGCCCGCCAAAAGGCAAAGAGGCGGCGTAGTGTCCACGCCGCCTCCCAAGTCATAACGAGACGTGGCCCGCCAACCCTAACGGCGGGCCAATCCCGGGCGGGGTCACGGAAAAGTATGCTATCCGCGAATCGCGTGACCCCGCCACTACACGGGATCCGTAGCCCCGTAGACACCGCGGTTGGGTTGGCGTCGAGTTGAGATGGTCATAAGGCGAGTTTCCACCGTAGTCAACAAGAAAAAAAAGCCCTGAATAACGTGGGTGTAACCGCGGGCTCATCTAGTTCTCTTTTGGCTCGGCTCATCTTATTTTCAAACA
This sequence comes from Euclidia mi, assembly GCA_944739405.2. Taxonomy (NCBI): domain Eukaryota; kingdom Metazoa; phylum Arthropoda; class Insecta; order Lepidoptera; family Erebidae; genus Euclidia; species Euclidia mi. Next base: position 53,494,673 of record OX123186.2, on the reverse strand, counting down.
TATATATTTAAAACACTAAAATCTCTGCCTAGTTTGGGATAAGATGACTTTGTGTTAAACACTCCAAGAAAGTATTAATGTTACAAATAAGAACATGCAAACAAATATCGCAGAATAAAGTACAGTATTAATATAAATTAATGCGCCATGTATTTAAATGAATACTACAAGTGTCCTTTTCATGTTGGAGTAAAATTGCGTATAAAATATAAACAAACTGTTGTTTCTAGCTAATAAGGTCACTTAATAAGGGCAGTCCACTTAAGAATACAAGTGACAGTGATATCTATTTATAAGGGACGGGCCTTTTGTCCTAATCATCGCTTTGTCTCTTAATAGAAAACTGTACCTGATTACTTGGGTTTTTCATGTTTAAGCCTCTAAGTATATTTAAGAAATATATTATTTATTAGAGATAGCGATATAGATTATTTATTACTTTAAGTTTTTTTCTTTTCAATTCAATTGTGTTTTACAATGTTCCTACCACCTAAGTAGTATAAAAATTAGCAAGTCATTAATATAAGTAAATAATGGGACCAAAATATCGTTACATTATTTCGTTTCTTTCTGATTGACAAACAACGCACTGACGAAACTACTGAGCTCATGAAGATGAAATTTAGCATAATATATGTTTCTTAGGGAGCGTAACGGTGCAATGAGAAGGGATTTCTCATAATTTCTACGAGATCGGGCAGAAACGGTTAAATAAAAATAACATTTGTGGACGAAGCTGCGGAATCTCTATCTTTGACGCTCGCTTTGCACCAAGCGTGGTCGCGGAGAGACTGTCGAGAGAGAGAATGTGAGAAGACGAGCGAAACGTCGTAAATAAATAGGTATGTATACCTCAAATAAGTTAATTGGACGCGATTGAGACCCGCTAATTTATTTTGTATGATCTCTATCTAATATATACATATTATGTATACCTATAAAGAGAGGAGTAGTGGACTATGACGTTACAAGCCGGCAGCGCTATGGAGGTGTGACAATAGATTCATAGAAAGCTTCGTCTAGTTGTACAAGAACTACTAAAAGCTTTTATTTAAAAACTGTGAAAGCTTTGTACTTACCTACTTATAAATAATAAAATAGTTTAATTGCTTTCTAGAATATGCACGTATAATGGCTGCATGGTACTCGCAGGTACTTAGCAAAATCATTAGCACAAGCATAGTACGTACTTAAATTCAATGGGCTACATGCTTCACAGAATATAGGATCTTTTTTATACTGTGTAATGTTACTGAGACTTAGGTACCTCCTTATTGACGAAGAAAGCAAATGGCAATTTTCTACCTAGTCATTACAATTTTATTTTTATAAGACACTAGAGGATGTACGCCGATACACCTGCATATTTTTTATTTTACTCGTTTTGCCCGACCACGTGGCAATCCTGGGTATTCTATTCTTAGTGCACCCATACGGTCCAGAAAGAACATACATGCCAAACTGGCTTCTTGCACCAAATAGCTTGGCTTTGCGTTGTCTGTCAGTAACGTAAGAATTCTACATACCTAGTTTTCAGACAGATTATGTAAAATTTTCCACGCCACACTGAATTTAGGAGACAGGCAGCGATAGCCGAGTGGGGATAACAACAGATTGCAGTGCTTAGGATATTGGGTTCATAAACACGCGACCCTTACGACTACTTTTCGAAGTTACGTGTGTATTAAATATTAATAGTAATGTTAATTCATCGCTAGCTCTGTGGCTCGGAGACCACATAAGCTGGCGATCCCAGCTGTCATGAAGATCTTCGGTATGCATATACTGATAGTGGTTTAAGCGGTTCACACTCACCGACATATCACACTCCATACACACTGCGCCGAGTGTTGTGTAATTCAAACATTTTTGTATCGAGTCTGAGGTGTTTTATGTGTATGTGTTGCTGGAATCCGTAAAGTCCTCCGCCACATAGAATTTATAATTAATGCGAGACTGACTCTGGACAAGAGCAGTAGGCTACTTCATAGGCTTAAAGCCTTATAATAATAACTTAAAATAATTTAAAGGCCAATCCTATCGAGAGAGCTTTCGGCGTGTCGCCTTATCTGCAAATCGTGGCACCGGTGAAACATTTATTATTTCTAAGAGTTATTGTTCGACGAAACGATCCTTCGCTAGAAAAGTGTTACGACAAAAAAATCTTTGATGAACGGCGAACATTGATTTCCATGAATAATTACATCGTTCGAGGATCATTCTGTAAATAATTCTGATATCACATGCAACTTAATCTTTGTTACCGATTTAAAATGAACTGAAAGTCCTGTTGAAATAAAAAGTATGCGATATGTTTTTCAAAATTCGCATTCGATATCGATCTATGGATTATGTGTGTATTCTATTCAACAATGGCTTCCTAAAATTTAACAATAACGGCAGTACATCATCCAACACAATGTAACTTGTAAGGCGTACTGTACACATCTCAACAGATAGTAATCGGATATTCATAGACACGCGATAGTGTGCGCATTACTTTACATAACATGTTCCATATGCCTGCCATCAGGTACAGGCCACACCACACCGGTAACGAAGCTAAAATGTTGAGATTAGTTCATTTTACGAAGTCACATCTTTCCTACTTCGATACTTATTGTGTACACTACAGCTTAGAATATTTTACGTAGTAGTGTTGTTCATACTTCGGTTCTCATTGAGTATTAGATTATTTGATATATTTTACAGGATTGCTTCTATAATACTTCGGTACTTATTGTGCAATGTACAGCTTAGTACATTTTACGTAGTTGCGTCTATCATACTTCGGTTCTTATTGTGTATTGGACAATTTAGTGTATTTTATTTAGTCGCGTCTATCATATTTCGGTACTTATTGTGTGCTATACAGCTTAGTCCATTTTTAACCGACTTCAAACAAAAAAAGAAGGAGGAGGTTCTCAATTCGGCCAGTATATTTTTTTTTTCGATGTATGTACACCGATTTAGCTGAGGTTTCTGAACCGATTTATGGTCCCATAAAAATTTTATTCATGTAGGCCCAGTAGTTTTTATTTTATGAGCATTTTTTTACTCATTTTCACCTATCCTTAAGGCTGAAATTCCTATGAATAATAATTGTGACGGCTGGTGTCATGTCAAATTGTCATCACTACGGTTACTAAGGACTGCTGACGTCTATACTTTATGCGTCGACACGACAAACTGGCCGGTACTCAAACATAATTATTAGCAAAAAGGTTTGAAGACTATTTCATTATTTGGAAATGACAGTTAGATGACGTAAGCACCCTGTCAAGTGTTCGCTTAATTCGCCACACATTGACAACAAGGCGATGGCCGTGCTGATAATACATCCGCTTTACGTTCTGAAGGCATGGGTTCAAATTCCAATCAAAACAGTTAGTCGATTTTGTTTTTTATGAAATTTGGAAAATGTTTATGAATATTTGGCAAATATTTTTTTTTATCTTAGGTAGACTTTAAATAAACTAAAGTATAATTGGTCTATAAGTAGGATTTACATCATAATGTACAATAAAATAAAACTAATTATATAACTAAACTATCCTAAACTATAAAAAAGCAAAATTATGAAAAGAAAAGTAAATAAAATATAATAAAAAATTAAATTCCTCTGCAACGCTGTCGAGCGGTAGCGTGCATTGCCACGTTGAATGGCAATGCTTATTCTCTCAGCGAGATATAAAGCAGCCCTCTGGTCACGGGAAGCATCGATCAGCCTTCTGGCGATTTCTTTCTTTGGGAAATGTGGGTGTAATATTACACCTCTGCCTACCCCTTTGGGGATACAGGCGTGAGTCTATAAAAAAAATATGTCAGACATCGGGAGTAGGGTTTTGTATACGTATTTAAATTGGATGACACTGAAAAGTTATTATGACATAGAGCTGCTCTGATGATGGAATCGAAAGGTGGCCATAGGAATAATATAGGAACTCAGTAATTAATTGAATTTTTTTTCTAGAGTTTGGGCTCGTTCTCGTCCGATGAAGGAGTCAGAAGGTGGCGATACGAACTCAGTAATTACAAAAATCTATTTGAATTGCACAATGATGATAATGGTGACTTCAAAGACGTAAATCATGCGGTAATGCCATGATTTGTCGATTATTAATGAGACCAAGTCTATTAGCTCTCTGCTCAAAAGGCTCATTCGCTAGACGCTCTTGGATCTTACCGAGTCTAGAATTATACTGTTTAAGAGTTTCTTGACGTTAACGTGATGTCATATATATGTTTTCCTGGCCAACAAACGTTTTTCAGGATCTTTAATAGTCTCACAAGAACGTAAAACTGTGTCCCGAAGAGCATTTTTACAGAGAAGACTACTTTTATCCGTTCCGTTTCTTGAGATCTATATTTTAAGGCGCGCAGCACCTTTTGTAGGTCTACCTATAACTAGTTGACAATACAACAATAGGTTCACTAAAATGTATTAAATAAAAATAACTACGTTAAAAACAACCGACTTCAAAAACGAATAAGTGAAAAATAATAAAGATTTAACATTAATTAAATACTACCTATTATTTATATGTGCTATTTACTAATTGGTTTGAAGTCGGTGCCAAATCAAATTACAAAATCCTTTAAATTAAAGAAGGCATTTCATAATTCACATGAAATCACATTCTGTTCAATACATTTTCGTATTAATTTTTTCATTATTCTTCGTATTAACTGAAGCTGCTTATAATATTAAGATCAAATTGCTCTTTATTAGGTTTATTTATGCATCTTTATCTTTATCGTAAATTTTGCATCTTTATCTTTATCGCAAATTAATACAAAGGAATGACTCCTTTGTATTAATTTGCTCGTAATCATTTAAGTGATTAAAATATTATTATTTGTTTTAGGGCTTGGCACAGACTTCAAACCTATTAGTAAATAGCACATATAAATAATAGGTAGTATTTAATTAATGTTAAATCTTTATTATTTTCAATTTTTCGTTTTTGAAGTCGGTTGTTTTTAATTAACGTAGTTTTTTTTATACGTAGTCGTGTCTATCATACTTCGGTACTTATTGTGTACTGTAAAGTTTAGTACATTTTACGTAGTCCCGTCTGTCATACTTCGGTACTTATTGTGTGTGTGTGTAGTTTGGTACATTTGACGTAGTCACGTCTATGATAGTTCGGTTCTTATTGTGTACTGCACAGTTTAGTTCATTTTGCGTAGCCCCGTCTATCATACTTCGGTTCTTATTGTGTACTGTAAAGTTTAGTACATTTTACGTAGTCCCGTCTGTCATACTTCGGTACTTATTGTGTGTGTGTGTAGTTTGGTACATTTGACGTAGTCACGTCTATGATAGTTCGGTTCTTATTGTGTACTGCACAGTTTAGTTCATTTTGCGTAGTCCCGTCTATCATACTTCGGTTCTTATTGTGTACTGTACAGTTTGGTACATTTGACGTAGTTCACGTCTATGATACTTCGGTTCTTGTTGTGTACTGCACAGTTTACTTCATTTTACGTAGGCGCGTCTATCATATTTCGGTGCATATGGTGTATTGTAAAGTTTAGTATGTTTTACGCTGTCACCACTTTAATACTTAGGTTCTCTTTGTGTACTGCTGTTGTATCTATTGCTTTGTTAGTCGTCAGATTATGCGCTATCGCCATCATCTGGATTATGCATGGATTGGTGGGATGGCGTTCTCAGTTAAAGTATGACACAGCTCCTCACGGACCATGATTATTTGGATAGTTTACATGTAGACATAGGTTGTTTATGGCGTCACTTTACGCTTAGCTATATGTACGATACGAAACATGAGCGTAACTAAACGAACCTAGCTTCGCTTCACTTCAAACTCGTCCTATATCCACGTTGAATCGATTTAAATTACAACGTTCAATATATTCCGAGCAGGTCTATTATATTACTTCACTAAAGCCCATCTGATATTGTAAAAGAATAATCAAGTTTCCATACAAAGACAATATCTCAATAGGTACGCGGCATAACTGTATTATCAAGTAGGCAGCCGGGCGCGGCCGCAGACATGAAATATAACGCACTTACCGTACCTCGTAATATTGCTCTTGCAATATGAACATTTATTGCAACGTATGTGTTAGTATAGAAATAGATGGCTAACTAAGAAAAATGTGTATCGTTCTAATAACTCAGGGTACTTAGTGACTTTTCTCCTTTAAGGTGTCTGTACATTATCTCGTTCCATACCATGGCGGTGCCATGAACGTGTGAGGTAAAAAATTAGTGGTAATTTTCTGTATGAATACGAAACAATAGCAGTTGTTGTAAATGTTTATTTTAATTTTAAATCTACGCTCACACTAGGAATTGATCATGTTTTACAGGAGGTTTTACAAGTATTTCAGGTGGATACAAAGAACACCGAACTCAAAGCAAAAATGTATGATTTACACTAAATGATATTCGTTTTTTAGGAGTGAACTCACAACATTGGACGTATAATTCAAACCTTTGTATCACGTTTGGCCAACGTAGAGCACTGCGATCAGACAGTCAAGACATTTGTACAAACCATCAGCGTTATTAAAGGATAGGTATGAGATTTGTTTGTACACTTTTTACGTTTATTGTCTGTAGGAGTCTCCGTCATTTGTTTTCAGGGCGTCGTACCACAACGATGTTTTGATACAGGGTAGTGTAAAAGTACCTTTATACCTCGTTGTCGATTCCGACAGCATATTTCGAATATTTGGTGTTACGTCAAACTTTGCACACTGTCATACTTGACGTGTAGGTAGACAAATTCCCATTTGGAGAGGTTGCGTAATAAGTTATTTAACTTATGCCGAGAAATTAATTTGTGACAGTGTCTTTATCTCACATTATTATCGTGTACTCGTGGATGTTTGCGTATTAGCAACTATTTTGTTGTTTAATATGTCGACGTTGTAACATATTAGAACGTAATTTTGATGGCACGATTGGCGTAGCGGCAGCTTCGCTGCTTAACACTGCGCTAAATTCTGGTTTGATCTTCATACAAGACAACTCTCTTGATATTTTGATGAATACAAGATGCATACCTTAATCGCAATGTGTTTTAAAATTATAAATAATTTTCTAGTAGCTGCAGTTCACAATCATGTTTTGAAAGTAGGTAAAGGGAGTTTACATTATTTATGTGTATCATAAGTATCATAATGATTAGTTGATTACGGCGATAAACAGCACATCCCTTAGAATCTGCTAGCTAATTAATAATGCAAACAAGGTATCACTCTTAAGATGTCAGCTCTAGAAAATATGAAAAAGAGAAAGGTATACCTAATCTTATATTTCCATATTTCACTTGTCTACCTTGGCGGTGAGGTCGAAATAAGTGCATGTATCTACTTATCTATAAATCAATGCATTTCATTTGCCCTCACTGTATCATCTCACAGCCTATAAAAATATTTGTTTTATTTAAAATTCCATCATTAAGGGGGTAAAATATCGGTTGAAAGCTTGTATGAAAAATCAGCTGATGCTTGCATGAAGAAAGCACAATAAAAATGCTAGTAACGGCTAGTTTATATGTCCAATCTTTAGGCAATTTAATGTATGAAAAATATCAAAACAAACCGTATGACTCGAACTAATACATTATAGTTATGTCTTTGTACAAAAGTTCATGGCATCTCCGTTATTCTTCAAATAACTTCTTTAAGTACAATCGTAAATACAGCATAACACCTCAGCGCTAGTTTTCTAACAGACTTTCTTACAAAACTTACGGTGCGGAATAAGTTTGCGAACTAGAATTGCATTTCATGCTTATCGACAAATACATACATACTTCTTTATTTTTATATAAATCTTCAGTGCGTGTGTGTTTCCACTTTTCTCTTACTCGACTGACTAATGTTCATAGGTTTCTATCTGTTATATGACAGAAAATTGGAAACTCTCTAACAAGACCGCTTCTACCATTAAACTTAAGTTCATTTGAGTTGGAATTCTGGAAGACTTAGAGAAAAGGATGATTTAATATCTTCTTTCTGGGCTTTTCCATCATTATACAATAAAACTATCCGGTATTCTCGCCTGCTCTCTGTGACAGTCTAACCGTAACGTAATATTTAATTACTGCGATGCCGGCATGCTTATGGAGTGAATTAGATGGTTTAGGCTGTTCATTGCTGTGACTTTTCATCAGCCCGAACAGCGTCCAACACTGTGTTTGGCAAGACGTGGTTTCCATTTAAAAATCTGCTTACTCCACCGACGAACATACGCAGCAGCTGAAATCATTGCTCTACGTAGTCCAATAAAATAAAGATTGTTTGAGAGTTCTGTGGCAAAATTCATACATCTATTTAGTCTGTGATTATATTAGGATATATTAGATATAATAACATGTTCAAGTAAAATACGCGGTCATATTAACGTACATGAGAATATTCAAAACAAACTCATCTCTTCAGAAAGTTACTCTTCAAAGTAATTCGCTTCTGGGGCTCTAAAGTGCAAAATTCGTACTTTATGAACCTAATTAAGTGTCGTATAAATAAGCTTCAATTAGTGCGATGGTTATTTTATGAGTGCTCAGTCTTTGTTAACGTTGAAACAGAGCTACTGTAATGAAGAGCTCGATTCACTATCGTTATCATTGGTCTTCACATTTCTATGCCTCACTATGCCAAGCCACTCAATAGTTGGAGATTCATTCTCCTAGCGTTATCCCAGTTTCAACCTGGGGTCCGCTTACTAGTCTAACCGGATTTGGCTGAATATTAGCTTTTCCACAGAGTGACTGCCTGTCTAACCTCCGCAACCCGAAGGGATAGCCATATTCCATGGTTTATGAATGGGTATTATTTGAGTAGACTGAAGCATAATGCTGCGGTTAATCTCTGTGACAATATTCTATTAAAAAAAATTCTATGAATATTTGTGCTTGGTTTTTGCTGCTCCGTTACGATCCCGAAGGGGTAGGCAGAGGTGTATTACACCCCCACTTTTCGCCAGTTATGTTTCAGTCCCAATGTAATAGGGGGCAAGCCTATTGCCATCTACGGGGCACATTAATAAGCGAGCGATAATTAAAATTTTTGATACCCACATAACTTCGAAAAGTCAGAGATGTGTGCCCGGGTTACCTGGAGATCGAACCCGAGACCATCGTCTCGGCAGTCCGTTATGTACTTTTTGTATTTATTTGTAAGATTCAGCACATCCAGCCGTACCTAAACCGGGGTTATCCTTCACTTTCATCTAACCTAACTTGGTTTACACTTTCACCTAAAGTCGTAAAATAATAAACAAAACTAATAAAATCATGTCTACACAAAAAATATTCTGATAAAAATAGCTACACTCACGTAAACAGCTTTATGAAACGTACTTAAATAAAGCGAATCATATACATAACAGATGCATGAATACATGAACAAGCATTTAATTTCATGACAGCATACATACATTATCGCTGCGTTACAGTTTACAATGTCAGACAGCTGACTATGATGTCGGATTATCATATTATAAATCTTTTGTTATTTTAAATGCTGTTGAAACGTTTTATGTTATTGTATTTATCAACTAGTGATATACTCTTACGTGTTTATTTCGGCTAGCAATGACATTTTTTAATTGGTTGACATTTACTAGTGAGATGAGTATCGTAGCAATAGAAGTATAGTAGTAGATGAGTACCTACTAAAATAATAAAAAAATAAGAAAATAACAATACCTTACTTTTAATTCTTTTTGTATTTTATTATGAGGCGGTAAAGGTTTTGTTATTTAACTACCATAGACAAGACATAAAAATATACAGTGTGTTTCATAACCCCCTGTCTGACCCCGAAACCACATTTTACTGACTTGTAAGGCATACTAGGAAAAAAAAAAAAAACTAGGTCTTCATAAAACCTCACAATTTATTTCCTTAGTATAGTATTAACGAGAAACATTACCCCGAAATTAGGGAAAATTCCCTAAACTAGCAACACTCCACTCAGCGGCGGTATCCTTTATGATTCTAATAAAAAGCCGCTCGACACAATACCGAAACGCGGTAGAGATGTTTACGTTCGATAGCAGCTAATATCGATTTAATAAATTTTAATATGAAATGTGACACAACATTCATTTTTCAAAGAATTATTGCATTAATGATATTACGATATCGACACATTACGTAAACAAGACATAAATAATACTTTTGTGTTACAGAACTTAGTCGATCATAGACAAAAGACTATGATCTACTAATTTCGGTAACCTAAATCAAATAAAAAAGTTACATCATTTTTATGTCTATCCAAGGATTTAGAGATTTGAGATACATATTAAATATGTATCTCAAATCTCTAAATCCTTGGATAGATCGAATATTGAAATACAGTATGTCAAATTTTGACATAAGCACCATACAAAACATGTCAAATATGTATCTGTAATCTCTACATATATCCTTGGATAGATCGAATATTGAAAGCGGCCATACATAGAAGTATCGCAAGTTTGAATCGTCAGTAATTTACTTGTTCACATATTTTTCTCTACTTTCTTCCATCTAAACCAAACGAAACTAACATCTTTTCACAAATAGACTGCGTTTGAAATTTGTACATAAAAAAAGATTATAATAATGTGCTCATATTCATAGCTCAGACTCTTTTCTAACTGCGGCCGCAGGACAAACCCAACACCATACCGCAATACTCATCAATACATTCAATTAAAACATGGCGGCCAAGCAATGGCGTCGGTAAATGAGAATACAAGCGGCACAAACATCGCAACTTATAATTTAACTAGAGAATGCTCGCGGCTACGCCCGCACTTTTTTTTATTTACCCGTTTTGCCCGATCCCGTGGGAATTTCGCGAAACCTCTTATTACTGCACCTCTACGGTCTCCAAGGAACATACATGCCAAATTTCAGCTTCCTGCGCCCAATGGTTTTGGCTCTAGCTTGTCTGTCAGTCAGTCAGTAACGCAAGGATTTTATATATACAGATTATAATTTTCATTGTGATTCAACACGTTAATGTGAACAACCGGAGGTACTGACCACGTCACGTCTATAAGTACACCAGATTTATTTGAAAGTAATTTTCAGTGAGCATCTGGCGTGCGGTATGAGATATTCAGCTGATCAATATTCTGGAAGTCGCCTCGAAGAACTAAGAAATATTATGTCAGTCTCTCACTCAATCCCGGTGCAAGTTATTTGTAAGCGGATTGTGTGGAACGTACTTCAGCTAACCCGCGAATGATAAATTCGAAATCGATACGCGATTCATAAAATCTGACGGGTGAATCTGACCAAATGAATTTTGAATTAGACGGGTTATTTCAATGAAAGCTATCTTATTTCTCCTCAAATAATTCATATATTTTTATGTTGAAGCTGGGCTTAAATATTTTATGATAGTAAGTTTAGTAGATAGCAGAGTCCAAGTGATATGTGTTCTATAGTGGTATAAAAGTGAGTACAGAATTAAATACATCGCTCATGAGAATTGCACTAATTTATTTCCCTCCGTTGACTTGGGCGGATGGGAATAATATAGTCTGTTTTTGTTTTCAAACAAAAATATTTAGGGCGGTTTCAGATTAGCGTATTTTTCTGCGCGTATGCGGTCGTTTCAGCATACGCGCTTACACGCGCGCTACATTACGCGCTTCAAAAAACCAGACTCGCGCAAACGGGCGTGTTCGCTTGAAATGGTAGTGACGTCTTGTCAGTGTCAACATGGATTCTGACGGCTCGTGGTTATACGAGCTTAGAAGCGCGTCAACGTTCGTACGAGTTGCGCGTGTGCCAAAAGGCGCGCCTATACGCGCCTATATGCACTTCCAAAAACGAGCTTATACGCGCGTATAAAACGCTAATCTGAAACCGCTCTTAGAGCGTTTCTAAAATACGGTCGTATGCATTCAGAGTTGTTTTTATTTATGAACAGTGAGATAATATTAAATACGAATATATTTATGAGTTTAGAAGATATGAATATACATTCATTATCAATGTTTTCAAATAATAGGGGTTAAAGTATCAAATTGCCGTTTTATTCTAATAGGTACTTTGAATTGACATAAAATCTTCATGGTCATCAATTGTTGCCAAGTTTGAGTGACACTGTGTTATTAATATTTTGTATACTTTGCTGTGCAGAGTCTGTTTAAGAAAATTTTGTTTTTTTATGCATAACTTGTTGTTGTATTTGTCTGTAATAGTTTATCTTCCTTTTATAATATATGTGTAAGCAAGCGGTGTACACCTATAAGTAATTGTACTATTAGCTGTTGTCACTTTTGTCATATTAATGTATGTATTATTGTAACAATTGTTGGTATACCTAATAAATAAATGGTTTGAGGTTTTTGAATGAAACTTTTTTTCACATGGTTTCTATGAAAAAAAGTGTTTCTTTTAAAAATGTGAACCATTTGAATATCGACTTTCAATTGTTTTTGTTATTCAACTTAGACATGAATGATGGATACTGCGAAAATTCGAGTGATTTTATAATACGAGTTCTGACGGCGAAGTAACGCGGCAGAAACAGCCCGCAATATCAATGTTGCGTTTGGAGAGGGGTCTGCTAATGAACGCACCGTGCGATTTTGGTTTAAACGCTTTCGCGATGGAAACTTCGACTTGAAGAATGAGCCACGAGGAAGACCGCCCACACGGGTGAATAACGATGAATTAAGAGAGATGGTGGAAGCCGATCCCGATCAAACTACCCAGGAATTAGCGACATGGTTTAATGTTACCTTACCCAAAATATTAACTCATTTGCGTCAAATCAATAAAATAAAAAAATACGAAAAATGGGTGCTTCATGATTTGACTGATCTGCAGAAAGAAAAGCGTGTTGAAACTTGTGTTGCCTTGTTGAATCGGTACAGAAATGAAGGAATATTGGATCGAATTGTGGCATGTGTTGAAAAGTGGATTCTTTATGTTAACCGTAAAAGAAAAATGCAATGGCTGACCCCAGGTCAAACGCCACAACAGTGTCCTAAGGCAAAGCTTACCAATAAAAAGGTACCTGGTACCTGGTGCCCATTTTAAAAAATAAGGGTGATATCCAAGAATGCAACAATTATGGGGGAATAAAGTTAATGCCTCATAGTATGAAAGTATGGGAGAGAGTAATTGAGCGACGCCTGCGAGACGAGAGTGAGATTTCACGAAACCAATTCGGTTTTATGCCTGGTCGAGGTACGGTGGATCCCATTTTTGCACTTCGCCAAATGTGCGAAAAATACAGGGAGGCACATAAAAACTTGCACATGGTATTCATCGACCTTGAAAAGGCATAGCGAGTGCCTCGTGAAGTCTTGTGGTGGGCCCTTAAGAAGAAAAGAGTGCCTGGAAAATACCTGTCGTTGATTCAAGCCATGTACGCTGAATGCAGAACGCAAGTCCGACCCGCGGCCGGTATCACAGCCAGATTTGATGCAGCCGTAGGCTTGCACCAGAGGTCGGCCCTTAGCCCCTACCTCCTCCTGTTAATTATGGATGCTATATCATCGGACATACAGGAAGAGGCACCCTGGTGCATGCTGTTTGCCGATGACATCGTTCTGGTAGCAGAGAGTGGACAAAAGGTGCAGAGCAAGCTGGATGAGTGGCGGCAGAGATTGGAGAATGTAGGCCTGAGAATAAGCAGAACCAAGACAGAGTATATGTTCTGTGACTTTGGCGGTCTCTCCAATCCTCTACCGGTTACACTCGGCGCTACACCTCTACCAGTATGCTCTGATTTTCGCTACCTAGGTTCACTCCTGCAAGATGACGGCGAAATTGATCGGGATGTTAGGCAACGAATTAACGCAGGATGGATGCAATGGCGACAGGTCTCAGGCACAATATGCGATCACAAAATGCCTGTGAAGTTAAAAGGCCGCAAGTATAAGGCGGTTATAAGGCCTCTCGTACTGTATGGAGCTGAGTGTTGGGCTACAAAGAAGATGGATGAGAAACGATTGCATGTTGCTGAGATGAGAATGTTACGATGAATGTGTGAAGGGACAATAATGGACAGAATTAGGAATGATTACATTAGAGGTAGTATGAAAGTGGCGCCCATTGATGAAAAGGTAAAAGGGAGTCCATTGGCCCGGTATGGACATGTTATGCGAAGAGATGAGATGTACGTAGGTAAGAAAGAGATGAATATGCAAGTAGAAGGACAAAAAGGGAGTGGGCGGCCAAGGAAATGATGGATGGACTGTGTGAGGATGGATATGAAAGAGAAAGGGATAAACGATTGCATGACTGGTGACAGAGAAGTATGGAAGCGAATGACATACTGCGTCGACCCCAAATAAATTGGGACCAGGGCAAGACAATGATGATGATGATAACTGTTTGGTGGTCTCAGCATGGTGTTATTCACTATAGTTTTCTCCAATCTGGTCAAGCAATAACGGCAGATGTCTATTGTACCGAACTCCGAACAATGTTGGCAAAACTAGCAGTAAAACAGCCCCGACTCATGAATCGCCATCTTCACCATTATTGCTCCATGACAACGCGAGACCTCATACAGCAAGAGAAACCGTTTTGACCCTTCAGGAACTGCAGTAGAAACCATTCGTCATCCTCCGTATTCGCCAGACCTTGCTCCAACGGACTACCATTTTTTTCGTGATTTGGACAATTATCTACGTGACAAGAAGTTTTCCTCCCAGGAGGCAGTACAAAATGCTTTCACACAGTTCGTGCGGTCTAGATCCTCTGAGTTCTATCACAAGGGTATAAATGACCTTCCTATTAGATGGCAGCAATGTATAGATAATAATGGTAACTATTTTGATTAAATCATCATCATCATATCAGCCAAACGACGTCCACTGCTGGACATAGGTCTCCCCCAAAGTTCTCCACACAGACCGGTCTTGAGCCGCCCGCATCCAACCGCCTCCCGCGATCTTGACGAGATCGTCGGTTGATTAAATAAATATTTTAAAAATTAAAAAATAATCAATTTTGATTTTCAGTACAAATCGGCAATTTCATACTTTAACACCTAATATTAATATGGGTATATAATCACTACATAGTATAAAACAAAGTCTGTCTTCTGTCTGTCTGTCCCTATTTATGCTTAAATCTTAAAAAATACACAACGGATTTAAATGCGGTTTTTTAATAGATAGAATGATTGAAGAGGATGGTTTATATGTATAACTAGATGAGCCCGCGGTTACTCCCGCGTTATTTAAGGCTACTGACCCGCTCCCGTGGCTCATAGCGTGATGTCATATAGCCTTTAGCCTGCCTCGATAATTGGGCTAACTAGCACTGAAAGAACTCTTTAAATCGGACCTGAAGTTCCTGAGGTTAGCGCGTTAAACCAAAAAACAAACAAACTCTTCAGAAACTTTTAAACACTCGCGTTGCTGTTTAAGAATACGGGAATTAACGCGAACATGCATTATGTATTTACATACCTTATTTTGCTTGACGTTTCAAGACGGTTGCACGCCCCGTGGTCGCAAGCTGACTGGTGTAGCGGTGTCATGTCTCCGAGTGCGAGGTAGAAGATTCCATTTCTACCCCCGGGTCGTTTATTTTCGAAGTACCGGCGCAAAACACACTAACCGTATCTGTATATTGAACATTCGCCGACTGCGCATTAAAGTGGGGTGTTGTGTTGTTAGTCGAATCACTGGATTCCACGCCGATGACAATTTGAAGCCCTCTTCCCGATTGAAAATTTTATGTTTTCTGATTTAGATCGCTTCACGCACAACTCTTGGGTAAAAGTGGCGTTCCGTGGAGAGGACTTGGGGCCGATGAAATTCAATCCAGTGATTGGTGCCCGATTGAAGTAAATGTTCCGCAATCGCCGATTTGTTCGTTTGACGGTTCTTTACACCTGCGATGTGCTCCTTTATACGTTCGATAACGATTTGTGTGATCGGATAACGTTTTTACAAGCAAGTCGGACATTCGAACTATGTAGTGCTACTCACGAGCGAAAGTTCTCGAAGTTATTAAACTGACGGTATGTGAATAAAACGCTAGTGTCACTCATCTTTTTAGATTAAGTATTTTATATTAATATAATTTAGCACGTTACGCTATACGCTATCAGCATCAGCGACATGTTTACTTTATTCCCGCTATTTTTTTAAATCGCGTTTTGATACCGCGTCCCTGATGTTTATTTTTCAAATATAGGTATCATTGTTTAAATTCCAATTAAAAATGTATTGGTTAAATACCAATTTTATGCTATTAATTAGACTTATTTTTATTAAAATCCAATAATATATTAAACATATAAACAATAACATTTAAAAAACAACATAATTTCTTTATATATAAAGATATTTGTATATCTTTAAATTTAGGGTATAACGCGTTTCCGAACGTGTTTTCTTTGAGGTCGAATTCCAAAATCGAATTTCGAAGGAGTTTGTTTTTATCACTCGCTTTTTTATATGCGTATGAAAGAGATAGAGCACAGTAAAATTCGAATGTTTCAAATTTATGGCTGAATAATTTCAATTCGTGGCACTGAAGATTGAAAAATTAAAAAGCTACTTTGCCTCATGCTCGAATCAAAATCGCGTTTTGTTCACTGTTGTCTCGCAGCAAAAGCGGCATGTTTGAGCTCCTGCGGTGAAAAGTATTTTTTTCAGTTGATGATCCCGCTAACTATTTTTGTCGTTTTGTGTATTGCTTGCCATGTCTTTTCCAGGATGGGCTCACTAGGTCCAACGCTCGGTACTGGAATTCTTTAAAAGCTTCCACACAAATCCTGTACAGAATAATACAGCTTATACTACTTCTACAGACTAGATGCCGCGCGAGATACTTTGTATTTTGTGACACACAGACATTAACTCATCTTTTATCTTACCTAATGCGAAATTCGTACAAAGAAGGATAATACAATTTAATAACTATGTTGGGTAATACAATTTTAAGGTAATACAATCAAACGCCATCACTGAATGAAGCATCGGAAGCCAAGAGGACAGACTACCAGACTGCTACCCAGAGAGTCGATGGTTCAAACTCACAGCGTCCAATTGTTACATATCGCTTCCTATAATGTTCGTGTCAGTATTATAGGAAGACATGTAAAGTCTGCCAACCAGCATTTAGCCAGCTGCGCGGTGGACTATAAGCCCAATTCTTATCACAGTGAGAAGAAGCTCCTTTTTCAGCAGTGGGACAGACTTTACCAGATTACTGACAAAAATAAACACCAATAAAATGTACTACTCGATTTTAAACGTTCGCAATTTGTATACATCTTACAAAATTATTTAGCGGGTCTTTATCGCGTAAACTTAACTTATTTAATGTATAAATACCTATTTGTTTCCGACGTTTCGCTCGCCTTTCGCCTAGCGTGGTCGCGGAGAAACTGATGGGAGCTCAAGGCCGTCTTGTGGAAGTGCGCGTTTCGGCACCTACTCTCACTTGGTTGGCTATTGGCTTGGATTTATATTCGCAATGTCGGTACTCCGAGACAGTACACTAATGACGTCTACACACTGTTAAATTTATCACTGTGGCGGTGTTTACATTTGCTGATGACTGGATTCGTACAAATCAAACAAACCATTCATAAATAATTTATTTACTACACAAACAGCTATTAAGGACCAACGCTAAATTGTTTACCGTAAATTGTATTACAACGTTATAACATCCATTTAGATCTGTGACACTTAGTACAGGTTATACCCCAAGCTAACACAGTTAGACCGACTCGGTTTACGTAGGGACTTTATCAAATTATCTCCGACATGGCTTCTGCCCTTAAATATACACCGTTAATAGTTTCTAAGACGTATGACACTATTATTCACATATGAAAATTTATAGCTGTCTCTATTAATTAAGGGTCGCAACTTGAAGCCCAAGTTTCTTAAACAATTAAGTGTCCCTCTACAAATATCGTGTGTTAGTTTTGGTTCCTATACAAAGTTGCTCACTTGGTGACTTGTTTTATTAGCTTTTGAAGTAAATAGGACTGAATAATAAATACGTTTCGTCGATACCATCGATTACGTCTTTGTATTGAATTTAAATGATTATTGTGACCGTTGTTGCGTTATTTGAATATATACTAATGTTGTGAATAAATTACTCGTTCATAAAAACAAAGTAATTATTAAAAACTAAACGCAACTTATACATACGTATACGTATATGTTTGTACAATACAAAGTATAAGTTTATTACCAATTACCAAGTACAATTCTAAATGTAAACCACATAGGTGTCTATTTAAATAACTGATTTGTTTATAGTTACAAAACGCATATCAAAGTCCAGCCGTTTAGGAGGACTTACAGTGATATACGTACGTGAGTATACAATTGAATTCCTCCTAATACAATACATTTTAAGTAAATACATAGATTTTACGTAACCAAAACGTTCACGTTTCGGCTGAATAAAACAAACAACTCCCGTTGTAGCAATACTCTGTAAAGCCCCAAAAAGGTCTTTTAAACAAAAACAGGACGTAATAACAATTATTATCATGAGCAATAGTATGAATGTAGTTTGGAATTCGAATAATTTATTATCATGAAGGTCAAATGTATTCTTTTCAACATTCCATCTTTATATTATTTAGACCAAATTGCGGTTTCAAATAGAGCTTTGAGTCTAATTTGTAACTATATTTGCTCTGGTAATAGTGCATGTTGCATTAATTAGTTTAATTGCTACTACAGTTCGGGAGCTTAGTTACCTATATAGCATGTTCTATGAAAAGCTAAGTGGTTTTATGTACTTCTAGTTTATGTAGTTGCTGTAATATATTTGGGTGGGAGCTAACGAAATGATTGTACTTACACTAAGAAGTTGCCATTTCATAACCTTTTGTCTGCTGGTCCTACGACTGAGAAGTTATGAGT
Organism: Euclidia mi; assembly: GCA_944739405.2. Lineage (NCBI taxonomy): Eukaryota > Metazoa > Arthropoda > Insecta > Lepidoptera > Erebidae > Euclidia > Euclidia mi. The sequence goes on along the minus strand of OX123186.2, from coordinate 53,475,814 downwards.
TTGAATTTCACTTCTTGCTTAGATTGAACAAACCCACAACAATCACGGGTACCTGGATATGATTCCCACTTCCAGACAAATTTAATATTTGCACTCAAACACATAAACCATTGATATAATAAAGCTGACCAGTTTGTTTGTTTGGTTGAACGCACTAATCTGAGGATCTACTGGTCCGATTGGAATAGTTATTATTGTTTTGGATGTTATTTTATCGAGGCAGGCTAAAGCCTATAACATCACGATATGGCTGACGCTGCGAAACAGTAGCCCTAAATAACGTCTCCCATGTGGGATCTCCACCTTGTCGTGGTGGGGGGGGGCTCAGTAACCATGGCTAGGGCACCCACGGTGAAGCTAAGCGAGATCCCGGGAGTGGACGCGTGGGCTTGATGGAGGCCTACGCAGGATGCGTTCAAAGGTGCGGGTGCGGAGCGGCCGCAGAGGAAGAGGAGATGCGGTGTTGTCAGGTTGCCGTTCTCCCTATCCTCTGCGGCCGTTTTAGTGCCTGTGGACAGTGAGCGCTGGGGCTGCTCTCCGCCCGCCAAAAGGCAAGGACGCGGCATAATGTCCGCGCGCGCCTCTCAAGTCTTAACGAGACGTGGCCCGCCAACCCTAACGGCGGGCCAATCCCGGGCGGGGTCACGGAAAAGTATGCTATCCGCGAATCACGTGACCCCGCCACTACACGGGATCCGTAGACTCGTAGACACCGCGGTTGGGTTGACTTCGAGTTGAGATGGCTCATAAGGTGAATTTCCACTGTGGTCGACAAGAAAAAAAAAGCCCTAAATAACGTGGGTGTAACCGCGGGCTCATCTAGTTCTCTTTTGGCTAGGCTCATCTTTTTTTCAAACATATATATTTAAAACACTAAAATCTATCACTAAAATCTATTCTGCCTAGTTTGGGATAAGATGACCTTGTGTTACACATTCCAAGAAAGTATTAATGTTACAAATAAGAACATGCAAACAAATATCACAGAATAAAGTACAGTATTAATATAAATTAATGCGCCATGTATTTAAATGAATACTACAAGTGTCCTTTTCATGTTGGAGTGGAATAGCGTATAAAATATAAACAAAGTGTTTTTTCTAGCTAATATGGTCACTTAATAAGGGCAGTCCACTTAAGAATACAAGTGACAGTGATATCTATTTATAAGGGACGGGCCTTTTGTCCTAACATCGCTTTGTCTCTTAATAGAAAACTGTACCTGATTACTTGTGTTTTTCATGCTTAAGCCTTTAAGTATATTTAAGGAATAGATTGTGTACATTTTTGTAATTTATGAGACATTTAGGTGATGACTAGAGTTTTTATTTTAATTTTAAATGTTGCTTATTACCATGTTCCTACTATCTAAGGAAGGGAAATAAATAACGCAGCCAAAAAGTCTTTACGTTATTTTATCTGTCTTGGGTATATACAATTTTTTTACTTTACTGACTAACTGACAGACAAGCTAGAGCCAAAAATATTAGGCGCAAAAAGCTGAAATTTAGCATGTATGTTCCTTGGCTACCGTAAGGGTGCACTAAGAAGGGATTTCTCGATATTCCCACAGGATTGGGCAGAAACAGTTAACAAAAAATAACATTTGCGAGCGTAGCTGCGGGAATCCCCTTGTGTGCACATAAAGAGAGGACTAGGTAGTGGACTATGACGTAACAGGCCGGCAGCGCTATGGCGGTGTGACAATAGATTCATACAAAGCTGCGTCTAGTTGTATATGACCTGCTAAAAGCTTTTATTTAAAAACTGTGAAAGCTTTGTACTTACCTACTTATAAATAGTAAAATTATTTTAACGCTTTCTAGAATATGCACGTATAATGCCTGCATGGTACTCGCAAGTACTTAGCAAAATCATTAGCACAAGCATAGTACGTACTTAAATTCAATGGGCTACATGCTTCACAGAATATAGGATCTTTTTTATACTGTGTAATGTTACTGAGACTTAGGTACCTCCTTATTGACGAAGAAAGCAAATGGCAATTTTCTACCTAGTCATTACAATTTTATTTTTATAAGACACTAGAGGATGTACGCCGATACACCTGCATATTTTTTATTTTAACCGTTTTGCCCGATCCCGTGGGAATCTTGGGTATTCTATTCTTAGTGCACCCATACGGTCCAGAAAGAACATACATGCCAAACTGCCTTCTTGCGTCAAATAGCTTGGCTTTGCGTTGTCTGTCAGTAACGCAAGAATTCTCTATAGTATTCAGACAGATTATGTATAATTTTCCACGTTACGCTGAATTTAGGAGATAGGCAGCGATAGCCGAGTGGGGATAACAACAGATTGCCGTGCTTAGAATATTGGGTTCATAAACACGCGACCCTTACGACTACTTTTCGAAGTTATGTGTGTATTAAATATTTATATTGTTTGTATATTTAAGAATAAGAATAGTTTATTTTGTAAGAATATAAGTACAAAATACAGATGGTTATGTTACAAAATAATATTTCCGTCATATTCGACCAGAGTCCGGTGTACAAAATTTAAAAACATGTTATTATCAAAGAATACGTACAGGATTCAAAATAATTAAATAAATTCATGCATGTTAACGTATTGCTAGTAACATAATTAAATTTGGTCAGTCAAAATAAACTTAAATAATAAGTGTACATTAATAATAATAAAACTATAATGTCAAATTGTTACAAAATTAAGGATAGATGTCAAAACATAAATTTCAAGTTTAAATAGTGTCATTCAAACAATCCTTTATACTATAGTATGCTTAATCTTCTTAATATATAAAATCCTTGCGTTACTGACTGACTGACAGACACGCTACAGCCGAAACTATTGGGCGCAGGAGGCTGAAATTTGGCATGTATGTTCCTTGGGGACCGTAGGGGTGCACTACGAAGGGATTTCCCGAAAGTCCCACGGAATCGGCCAAAACGGGTAAATTAAAAAGAAATGCAGGCGTAGCTGCTGGCGTTCTCTAGTAATATAATGTTTCCTTAAGTTTCAGTTTAAATTGGCTTGTATTTAACCTTTTATATTCTCTTGGAATTTTGTTATAAAGTTTTGGTGCCATACAAAATATGCTATTACCCATATGAGCAGTCTTGGCGCTATGCATACAGAGTCTATCATTATCTCGCCTGTTACGCTTAACAGTATCAGAAAGGCGAGGAAAAAAATGAGGATTAATTCTAACGAAATTACAAACTTTCATGATATATAAACATAGTAAAGTTAAAATTTTATATTTGATGAAAAATGGCCGGCAACTATCTGTAACTTTCAGTCCAAACATAGCACGTATACAGCGTTTTTGCAATTTGAACACAGGTTTAGGTACGCACTTACAAGAGATGGTAAGACTGAAGAAGATATTGAAAGAAGAGTTAATGCAGGTAATAGAGTGAATGGAGCTCTGAAAGCGTTTATGAACAGCCAGAAACGTGTCCAAAAAGGCACGATTAGCTGTGCACAGAGGGGTGTTAGTACCTACACTTATGTACGGTAGTGAAAGTTGGGTATGGCAGAAGAGACTTGAAAGTAGAATAAATGCTGTAGAAATGAGAGCACTGAGAAGTATGTATGGCGTGTCTTTGAACGACAGAGTTAAGAATTGTGTGATAAGAGGGTGTTGTGGTGTAAAAGAAGATATAGTGACAAGCATCGAGAAAGGTATGCTAAGATGGTTTGGGCACATGGAGAGGATGGATGACGAAAGACTGACCAAGCAGATATATAAGGCAAGTGTGAATGGGACTGACCAGATTGGAGACATCCTAATCCTCCTTCAAAACAGGAAATTTGAAGTACCCTAAACAGAGGTATTCTTTCGTTGTCCATAAATTCATTTGCACTAATATTCTTTGCCATAATCATCTCCGATCAAAATATTTACTTGCACTATTATTATTTATACTAATAACGTTTGTCTTAACAACTCAAAAGTGATAACTTTTATTTGCCATAAAATGACTTTCTATAACAACATATATCATAATAATTAGTTTCTATAAGTAACACATCTCATAATCGACTCTTGACATAATCAAAATTTGATATAATTATGAAAATAATACATAATATTGTTAGGTCGAAATTAATTATCGTTAACACCCCGACTCAGTGCAATCCGACTCGGATAGGTTAGGTTAAGGTTCTCTTTTGACCCTTGACCCAAAAATAGGAGCCCTGCGAAGCAGGGCTCCGTCAACTTAATCCACATTCTTCACACTAGTTTAATTAACACCCCGACTCAGTGCAAGCCGACTCGGATAGGTTAGGTTAGGTTAGGGTTCTCTTTTGACCCTTAACCCAAAAATAGGAGCCCTGCGAAGCAGGGCTCCGTCGACTTAGTCCACATTTTTCACACTAGTTTAATTAACACCCCGACTCCGTGCAATCCGACTCGGATAGGTTAGGTTAGGGTTCTCTTTTGACCCTTAACCCAAAAATAGGAGCCCTGCGAAGCAGGGCTCTGTCGACTTAGTCCACATTCTTCACACTAGTTTAATAAACTGAAGTTGACGGAGCCCTGCTTCGCAGGGCTCTTATTTTCGGATTAAGGGTCAAAAGAAAACTTATAGTGAATAAAAGTTATGGAAAATGGCATTATTGAAAACGAAAATTATAGCAAATACATTTATGGATTTAAATTATTATGACACTTGATCGATTATGACCAATGGAATTAGTGAAAGTCATTTTATGTCATTTCACGATTATGGCAACTGAAGCGTTATTTCTAATGAAGTTATGGCAAATACCAGTATGGCATATGAAATTATGGCATTTTAAATTATGGCATTTTAAATTATGGCAAACATTAGTAAACCCTAAACAGAAGAGCATGCATGAGGAATTTGATGGGAGTGAATGAAGCAAGAGAGATATGTCAGGATCGTTGCAAATGGCGTTCCGTAGTCTCTGCCTACCCCTCCGGGAAACAGGCGTGAGTCTATGTATGTATGTATGTAAATATTAATAGTTATGTTAATTCATCGCTAGCTCCGTGACTCGGAGACCACATAAGCTGGCGATCCCAGCTGTCATGAAGATCTTCGGTGTGCATATACTAATAGTGGTTTAAGCGGTCGTTTCGTCAATACACACTTCGCCGAGTGTTATGTAATTCAAATATTTTTGTATCTAGTCTGAGGTGCTTTTTGTGAATGTTGCCTGAATGTCCGTAAAGTCCTCCACCACATAGGATTTATTATCAATGCGAGACTGACTCTGGACAAGAGCAGTAGGCTAATTCATAGGCTTAAAGCGTTATACCTAATAACTAAAAATAATTTAAAGGCCAATCCTATCGGGAGAGCTTTCGGCATGTCGCCTTATCTGCAAATCGTGGTACCGGTGAAACATTTATTATTTCTAAAGAGTTATTGTTCGACGAAACGATCCTTCGCTAGAAAAGTGTTACGACAAAAAAGTCTTTGATGAACGGCGAACATTGATTTCCATGAATAATTACATCGTTCGAGGATCATTCTGTAAATAATTCTGATATCACATGCAACTTAATCTTTGTTACCGATTAAAAATGAACTGAAAGTCCTGTTAAAATAAAAAATATGCGATATGTTTTTTAAAATTCCTATTCGATATCGAGACATGGATTATGTGTGTATTCTAACAATGGCTTCCTAAAATTTAACAATAACGGCAGTACGTCATCCAACACAATGTAACTTGTAAGGCGTACTGTACACATTTCAACAGATAGTAATCGGATATTCATAGACACGCGATAGTGTGCGCATTACTTTACATAACAGGTTCCATGTGCCTGCCATCAGGTACAGGCCACACCACACCGGGAACGAAGCGAAACGAAGCTAAGATGTAGAGTTTAGTTCGTTTTACGCAGTCGCGTCTTTTCTTCTTCGGTACTTATTGTGTACTTATCGTTTGACATAGCTCCTCATAGGGCATCATCATGTCAGCCTAGAGTCGATCACTGCTGGACATAGGCCTCCCCCAAGGATCTCCACACAGACCGATCTTGAGAGCCTCCCGCATCCAACCGCTTCCCGCAATCTTAACCAGATCATAGGCATGGTTATTTTTAATGGTTTTCGTGTAGCTGCATACGTTAGCAGAATGCCCGGCTTGAGCATTGCAGCGCCTTGACCTGATCCAAAGGCTGGAACAGTCAACTTCTCGCTCCCGAACCTAGTTCACCTAATGTTATCGAAGACACAGCGTTGGACTAAGTAAGTAAGCTCCGTTCTTAAGAAAGGACATACATATTCCTCCAACCCCAAATCGACTCACCATTTAGAGGCAGAGGGGATGGCCTGTAAAAGGGTTTCCACAAGAACAAAAATAAAAAGAAAGCAGACCGAGGTTTCAAAATTAAGTTTTTTCAAAGTTTTGATGTTTCTCATTACGCATTGCGCAGCTACGCCAGCAATGTGAAGTCTTAAGCTTGCAAATCGTGATGAATCCAGTGGAATGAAGTTATATCCTTCATATGCTGGAGCATGCACACGTCATAGTGGTCCTGACCAAAGTGGTATTTATTGTGTCAATTTGTTCAACACTCTTAGTTTCGCTAAGCTATATTTACGAAACATGAGCGTAGCTTAACAAACCCAGCTTCGCTTCACTTCAAACTCATCCCGCTCCATACACGTTGAATCGATTTAAATTACAACGTTAAATATATTCCGAGCAGGTCTATTATGTTACTTCACTAAAGCCCATCTGATATGGTTAAAGAATGATCAAGTCTCCATGCAAAGACAATATCTCAATAGGTACGCGGAATAACTGTATTATCAAGTAGGCAGTCGGGCGCGGCCGCGGACATGAAATATAACGCACTTACCGTACCTCGTAATATTGCGTTCTCTTGCAATATGAAAATTTATTGCAACGTATGTGTTAGTATAGAAATAGAATGCTAACTAAGAAAAATGTGTATCGTTCTAATAACTCAGGGTACTTAGTGACTCTACTCCTTTAAGGTGTCTGTACATTATCACGTTCCATACCATGGCGGTGCCATGAACTTGTGAGGTAAAAATTGATATAATTTTCTGTATGCATACGAAACAATAGCAGTTGTTGTAAATGTTTATTTTTATTTTAAATCCATGCTCGCACTAGGAATTTATCATGTTTTACAGGAGGCTTTACAAGCATTTCAGGTGGATACAAAGATCACCGAACTCAAAACAAAATTGTATAATTAACACAAAATGATATCCGTTTTTTAGGACCGAACGCACAACATTCTGTGATCAAACCTTTGTATCATATTTGGCTACCGTAGAGCACTGCGATCAGATAGTCAAGACATTGGCACGAACCATCAGCGTTATTGACGGATATCGAACTTCTTTATACACTTTATATGATTTTTTGTCTGTAGGAGTGTCCGTCATTTATTTCCAGGGCGTCAGACAGCGACGTTTTGATATAGGATAGTGGACAAGTACCTTTATAACTCGTTGTCGATTTCGACAGCATGTTTCGAATATTTGGTGTTACGTCAAACTTTGTACGCTGTCATATTTGGCGTGTAGGTAGACAGATTCCCCTCTGGAGAGTTTGCGTAATAAGTTATTTAACTTATGCCGAGAAATTAATTTGCGACAGTGTCTTTATCTCACATTATTATAGTGTACTCGTGGATGTTTGCGTATTAGCAACTATTTTGTTGTTTAATATGTTGTGACATATTAGAACGTAATTTTGATGGCACGATAGCGGCTTAAGCGGCAGCTTCGCTGCTTAACACTGCGCTAAATTCTGGTTTGATCTCCATACAAGACGAGTTGTCTTAGATATTTTGATGAATACAACATGCATACCTTAATCGCAATGTGTCTTTAAAATTATAAATAATTTTCTAGTAGCTGCAATTCACAATCATCTTTTGCAAGTATAGGGAGTTTAGAGTGTATTAGATTAGTTAGTGTGTGTAGTATTCATGTGTATCATAAGTATCATAAAGATTACGGCGATAAACAGCACATCCCTTAGAATCTGCTAGCTAATTAATAATGCAAACTAGGTATCTCTCTTAAGATGTCAGCTCTAGAAAATATGAAAAAGAGAAAGGTATACCTAATCTTATTTTCCCATACTTCACTGGTCTACCTTGGCGGTGTGGTCGAAATATTCCATGTATCTATTAATCTTTAAATCAATGCATTTCATTTGCCCAGACTGTATCATCTCACGGCCTATAAAAATATTTATTTTATTTAAAACTAGAGGATGCCAGCAGCTACGCCTGCATTTTTTTTGTATTTACCCGTTTCGGCCGATCCCGTGGGAATCCCTTCTTAGTGCACCTCTACGGTCCCCAAGGAACATACATGCCAAATTTCAGCTTCCTGCGCCCAATAGTTTCGGCTGTAGCGTGTCTGTCAGTCAGTCAGTAACGCAAGGATTTTATATATTAAGATTCCATCATTAAGGGGGTAAAATATCGGTTGAAAGCTTGTGTGAAAAATCAGCTGATGCTTGGATGAAGAAAGCACTATAAAAATGCTAGCAACGGCTAGTTTAAATGTCCAATTTTAGGCAATTTAATGTATGAAAAATATCAAAATAAACCGTATTACTCGAACTAATACATTAGAGTTATGTCTTTTTACAAAAGTTCATGGCATCTCTGTTATTCTTCAAATAACTGTAACGGATGCCAGGAATTGAACCTTTGCTATTCCGCTACAGTGCGCTGGTGGTGTGTTGCTGACGTGTGCCTACGACGATGCGTGTTCTTCTATGTGTGTGGACTGTATGGCTTCGATGTATTGGGGCTTCAAAAATAAAACATCTTCATACGTTGAGAGCGATGCTGTTCAGGTGTTCGGTGCTTGATGGTTACAAGATGGTGGTTGAGACGCCAACAACTGACCTTGGTGGTCGCTTAAGTACCTCGAAACTTTACCTTATCGACGACCATCGCACCGAACACGTGCACAGAAAATCTTTCGTTTATTTTTATTTCAAATACAGTACAAATGTTACGTATGATTCGTTCCTATTATACATACATACATGTTCTATACATCGTTAGATAGGTCTCATTAAGTTCTATCTATTGGTATAAAATACCTAAACCTAACTACTAGCGTCACTAAGTTATTCTATAAAAACTCCCAAAAAATGCTGTCACACAAGGGCCCGCCCACTATATTTTCTATTGAAAAACTATTGTATACTAAATTTATATATATAATTTTGGTAGGCCGTTGTGTGCAACTATATGGGGCATCTACTAAAACAAACACCATGAAAATATCTTTATTCAATTCGAACCTATTACATGATTACTTATGAATCATAAGAAAATTACAGAATTTCTTAAGTAAATACTATTGTAAGTAAACAAAATTTATGATAAACATACGAATGTTTGTTATTATGCTTATTTTTACTAAATAAGGTAATAACCAGCAATAAAAAAGTATCTAGACATGATTTCAAGCCTATATGAAGCCAAAAAACACTTATAAAAACTATAAACGGCTATGTAAACAAACAGCTGTTTTATCAGGTATTAACTCTTATCTGTCACTATGTACTGATAACGCTATTTATGATTCGATATCTAAGGTCCCTACAGTTAGCACGAGTTTAAGACTAATGTTCATGTATTACATAGTTGTTTTATATTAACGATCTAACCATTTACACTATTTTAGCTATTTTTTAACGTTTTTGACACGTCCGGGAACCGAACCCGGTGTACCGCACGATTAGATAACACTGATTTTATACGATTTTCACTCGCGGTTTCGAATACACTATTCACTGTCATAGTTTTAATGTCTGTCGCGAACATCTCTCCCGCCGTGCAGCAACGCGCGTGACCCGTCGTGTGGCGGTGCTGCAGAGCACCCGGTGAGCGACGCCTCGTCACTTGGGCAGGGGGATCAGCTTCTTAGCCGGCCGTTTGAGGACGCCTGCTGCTGTGCGCACCTCGACAGTGCGTATGGCGCCGTCGGCGCCCGGGTAGACAGCCACAACTCGACCGCGCGGCCAGGTATTGCGCGGGAGTTGGCCGTCGGCGATCAGGACGGGGTCGCCGACCTAGAGGTTGAGCCCAGACCCATGGGGCTCCCGCCGGTGTTGCAGCTCGGGTAGGTACTCGCGCACCCAACGGCGCCAGAACATGTCGGCGAGGATTTGGGCGCGCCGCCAGTGCTTGCTGCTGTTGAGGTCAGCCTCGCTGAAATCGCCCAGTGGAGGGAGGCGAGCAGAACCACCGAACAAGATGTGGTTCGGGGTGATGGCCTCGCTGTCTGCTGCGTTGACGGAGACGTGTGTGAGGGGTCGACTGTTTACTGTGTACTCGACCTCACACAGTAGTGTAGCTAGGACTTCTTCGTGCGGATGGCGCTCATGAAGGACCGTATAGAGGGCGGTCTTCACGCACCTGACGAGGCGCTCCCATGCGCCCCCCATGAATGGCGCTGAGGGGGTGATGAAGCGCCATATGATGCCACGGCGACTCGCTTCTTCGGCGACGGCGTCTCTCATCTCTCGGTCGGCACCGTGCATGTTGGTGCCGTTGTCCGAGTAGATCTCTGCGGGGCAACCTCGGCGCGCTGCGAACCTGCGCAGCGCCAAGATTGCGGAGTCGGCGCTCAGGCTGGCGGCGACCTCCAGATGTACTGCCCTGGAAGTGAGACATGTAAACAGTGCCACATAACGTTTGTGACGCTGTCTACCGACGGTTACGGAGAGCGGCCCGAAATAATCAAGACCCGTGTAGGTGAAGGGCCTCTGATGGTGAGCAAGGCGCGTCTTCGGATGGTCCCCTGTGGCTGGCTCAGGCGGTTGCGTTTTTCTAATGCAGCATGGTAGATATCTATGTACTATCTTCTTTGTAGTCGGCCGCAGACGAAGAATCCAATAGTGTTGGCGTATTTCATTGATTACCAACTCTGTACCGCTGTGATGTAATTTTCTATGCGTCCAATCTATGTATAGCTGTGTAATGCGATGATCGCCGTCTAAGATCGGCAGTCTCTTTGTTTGTTCGGAGATTTCTTGTGTAGCTGTTATACGACTGCGTAGAGTGATCATTCCGTTGTTCATCTCCACGGGTAACGAATACAGGCGGCTGTCTCTGGCTACACCTCCTCCGCGCCGCAGCTCCCGAAGGTCGGCGCCGAAGGAGTCCTCTTGTACCGCCTTCACAAGAAGGTCCTCGGCGCCGCGGGTGTGTTCTGCGGAGAGAAGCACGAAGTTTCGGGAGTCGGCGGCTGGACGAGGTGCCGCTCTGCCCGACTTGATGTTGTGCTTCGTCTTCGTCACGTGACGCCAATCTGGATCCTTCTGTCTATTTTTCTGCGTTCTTTTATATAGAACCTTCTCTGCGGTTTTCTTACATAATGCTATAAATTGTAGAACTCTTGCTGTTGCTCGTAAGAGCCTTTCCCATTTGGAAAATCTATACGGGTCCGGTACGGCTTCTATAATTCTATGTGTTTGACGTTTCTCTACAGCTGTCATTGTGCGCTCTTCGCCTGTCGCGTCAGGGGCGATGTGCTTCTCTACGGGCCATAGTGACGGGTCTTCGTACAGGAACGACGGTCCGGTGTACCACTCGTGTTCGGAGTTAAAGCTGTTTGGCACGTCGCGTGTAGCCGCATCCGCCGCGTTCATCTTCGTAGGTACCCAGCGCCAATCTTCAACTTTACTATGCTCTTCTATGGCGGCTAGGCGGTGTGCGACGAATGGTTTGTACGCCCGTGCTCCTTTTCTGATCCACTTCAGTACGGTCTTGCTGTCCGTCCAGTACACGTCGGCCTCGGGTTTGACGCGATGTTCTTCTATTACCGCTTGAGCGACTCGCGTACCCATGACGGCGGCTTGCAGTTCGAGTCTCGGTATTGACACCACCTTAAGTGGTGCCACTCTCGCCTTCGCCATAACGAGCGTCACGTGCACACGTCCATCTGGTGTAGTCGCTCGCCAGTACACCGCTGTTGCGTAGGCCGCTTCACTGGCGTCCGTAAATACATGTACTTGGAGTGTACAGGCGTCACTGTACCCGGGGTAACACCGCGGGATGCGTATCGACTTCAACTGTTCTAAGTGCTGTATCCACGATGCCCATTGCACTCTCAGGCTTTCGTCAAACTTCTCGTCCCAATTTGTACAGAGTCGCCAGGCTTCCTGTAGTATCTGTTTGGCTCGAACAGTCACGGGCGATGCGAGGCCGAGTGGGTCGTATAGCGACATAACTATTTTCAACGCTTCTCGTTTGGTAGGCGCTTCGGTGCCGATGAGGCCGTCTGGAAACCGTGCGAGTGTAAGGTTGAAGCTCAGCTCGTCCGCGCTCGTTTTCCACATCAAGCCGAGAATTTTCTCTTCTTGCCCCTTGCTGGCGAGGCCGACTGTCTCCTGGCGATGTTGACTTGGTTCTATTGCTTCGATGATGTTTCTAGAGTTTGACACCCATTTCGTGAGGTGAAAGTGCGCTTGTCGTGACGCTATGCTCGTCGCTTCCTGTTCGTCTCTGAAGCTGTCCAGATAGTCATCCATGTAATGGTTATCTATGATGGCTTCTGCTGCTTCTGGGTACTCTTCTGCGTGCTTGCGAGCGTTCCAATTCTTCGCGAATATAGCTGTACACGGTGAGCTTGACGCGCCGAAGATAATGGACTTCATACGGTATTCCTGGGGCGGTCCCTCCCGCCGGTCACCTCTCCACAGGTAGCGCAGCGCGTCTCGGTCTTCTGGGCGTACTCTCACCTGCATAAACATCTCCGTTATATCAGCTGAGACGGCAACGCGGTGTCGACGGAACCTCATCAACACCCCCGGCAACGATTGTAGCAAGTCCGGTCCCGTGAGCAGGTAATCGTTGAGTGACACACCTCTGGATTTCGCGGCGGCGCACAGTGTCGCGACTTCATAGAACATTTTATCATAAATCTAAGTTTGGGTAATTTACATGTTTAACCTGAAATATATAGAAATGTGACCAAAAAAAAGAAGTTTAACTTATATTTTTTTATTCTATATCCAAAAATTGCCTTAAATCAGTATCTTAAATATTTATTTCATGTTTATTCCCCAATCTAATCGTAGATATTAATGGATCGGAAGTAAGTAAAAGCATGGTAATTAGGTCTTGATTAGTATCCGATCTTGAGGTTTTGCGTGTATGGTGTTCTCTAAAATTTCTGGCATCTTTATGTCGTCCTTCTTCAGAAAGCTGGCCAATTGGTAAGGGCAAAGATTGTATTAATTCGGTCGAAACCTAAAACAAAATATCTCAATTTGAGCACGTTCTAGCAGTCTGAGAGTTTTCTAGCGTAAAGTATACTTATTGAGCTAGCATATATAAAAAAATTTGAGATGTGATATGATGTGATTTTTTTGAAAATCGATTCAAAGTATCAATATATTGAAAATTTTTAGTGTGTTTAAAAAATGCTCAGAACTTACCAACTTCACACATCTTGAATTATTAAAACAGCAAAATAGACAGATAAGTAACTATTCAAGACTACTATAATAATATAACACTGATTAAATCTGAATATCACTTGTAACTGTAGCAAGAAAGTTATTTGTGTGCACACAAATTATTTCAATGCAACAACAATATCAATGTTTACTAACCCACATTTACTATAATATAATTCCTCGAAAACGATAACTACCTAAATTTGATGAAAAAAGTTTTCGAGACAATATTACCATACCAAAAAATCACCTGCAAAAATGTTGCAAAAAAGCATTTATGATAAAGTCTCGCGACACTGTGCGGCGTCGTGAACTATATGAATCTTCACAGGCTTCATGGGGTTGTGTACATCGACGTGAGGCAAGTACCAAGTCTTCCCTGGCGTACTATTCATGGGAGCTTCTTCTGCGTATCCCTTTTCTATCAGCGAGTTCATCTGTTCTGTATATCTTGTTTTCAACTCTATGTTTCTATCTAATTTTTTCTCTATGTGTGTGAGCCTCCTTGCCGCGTTCTCGTAACTATCTGGCATGACGATGTCTTCTTGTTTCCACAGAAGAGCCGTCTCTATATGTCTATCTTCTAATTGTTTCGTATGTTTTTCTAACATATCTGTAGCCCGCTTCTCGGGGTCCGAGTTCGGTCGACGTGGGTTCACTATGAGCGATTCTAGTGCGAAATATTCTTTCAGTTGCGCTTCTATGTTTTCATCTATAGCGGAGAGACCGTTGACGAAGTGTACGGTGTTTCCCAAGGTGCGTGAGCGTGCGCCGTGCAGTACCCATCCAAGCGACGTAAGCGACGCCACCGGTTGATCGTTGGGTCCTCTTCGTACTGCGTTCGCTATGAGCAGGTGCCAGTTGTCTTGTCCTATTAGCACCTTCGGCACGCCTATGTCATACACCAGTTTCTTCTTGATGCCTTCGAGGTGTTTGCAGTCTATCAGGTCCTCTTCGGCGATCTTCTGCGGCGATAGGTGCAGGCTGGCTACGGTGCGTGCACACAAAGGCACTTGTTTGCTGTCGGCGCCGGCTCCTCGTATGTGTATGTCTACGCGTCGCGACGTTGGCATGTTGATCGACGTATCGCCTATGGCACGGATCGTAAACGGGTCCAGGTTCCCTTCCGCGCCGACTTCCTTGGCTATGTCTTCGTCTATGAGCGATACGGTGCTTCCGTCGTCGAGTAGGGCGAACGTAGACGCCTCTCCCGCCGGTCCGACTATCTGCACGGGCACTATCTTTAAGTATGCTTGAGCCTTTGCACGTATGCACGAACTCGAGACCGTTTCTTGCTTTTCTATGTTCACGTCTTCGGTCCTATGGGCTCCTCTATCGTAGTGAAGCAACTGGTTGTGTGTAGCGCGGCATCCCTCTACACCGCACTTCTTGGGCTTGCACGAGTGTTCTATTCGGCGTATGCGTAAGCAGCGAAAACACAATCCATGCTGCTTAGCTAGCTGCCATCTCTTCTCTGCGTTGGCGTTACGAAACGTGCTGCAGGCCAACGAGTAGTGTCCTTCGCGTTCACATATCCTGCACTTCGCGTTAGACGTGTCCGTATGCGTTCGCTTCTCCGTCGCCGTCGCCGTGTACGTCCTCTGCACGGTACGTCTGCTTGGCGGCCCATCGTTGATGTTCTCAGCCGGCGCGAACGCGCTACAGTAACGCGCGTGCTCTGTCACGAAGTCACTGAATCGGCTGAGGTCCGGCTTCGACTAGCACTTCTCGGTGTACGTCTTGTACCACTGCACAAGTAGCGAGTTCGGTAGCTTCTCGGTCAACACACGCACTAGCTCCGCATTGATGAGGTAGTGTTCTTTTATCAACGCACGAAGTGTGACGTCGCCGCTTCTAATCTTGCTCGCGAACGCGCATATGTCCTTAGGTGCTTCGCTACAGCGTGGCAGGGTCCTCAGCTTGTCCGTCTCTGCCTGTGCGATCGAGTCTGGTCGTCCGAACTGCAGCTCCAACTCCTTCATGATTTCATCTGGTCGCGCATGCCCAATCAGTTCAGAGCTAACTGTTTCTAACGCTCTTCCCTTGAGACTTCTTCTCAGTCTCGCTGTATTCTCCACGTCATTGAAGAAATTCTTGGTGGTGTCGTATATCGCCTTGAACGACAGCCACTCGGTGTGCGCGCCGCCGAACGTCGGTAGCGTCATGATGACTTTAGAAACCGCCGGGTGTGGTGCAACTATCGATGTGTCCGGTGGCTTCCTGTCGGCGAGCGCGGCGATCGCGGAGGTGAGATCCGTGATGAACGGCTTCAGCGAATCACCTCCCTGTTGATGAACGTCCATCTTCTGTGAGGGCGGTCCATCTTCTATCTTCCGTGCCCCGTCGACGTCCCTCTTCTTAGTGGGTGCCGATATCAGTTCTATATCTTCAGGGCCGGGCTGGGGTTCCGGTGCCTCTTCCAACCACGAACGTACGTAGTCTTGTTTCGACTGTCCATCCTCGTCGTAGTCATCGGAGTCCGCCTCCTATTCAGCCTTCTGTAGTGCTAACTGTAGTTTTATCTTCAAAACTTCTTCTCGAGCCAACATCACATTTCTATTGGAGCGTCCCGTAGCTGCTGAGCGTTGGTCGCGTTCCCTCGTTGGCTTCTTTCTATCTCTATTTTCTATTATACTATGTTGCGCTGTACAAACGCTCGATCTATCGGATGGTTGCAACGTCCTTTCCTTGCCGTCTTCATTTTTCGACTGCACCTCTGCTCGCTCCCTTGCATCATGTTTCGTTCGTCCCTCCCCGCGGGGCCGGGGGGGGGGCGGCGGCGGTGCGTCGCTCCTGACTGTTGTCGACGGCGATCGCGGTGGCCCGTCGTGACGGACGACCGCGGCGGCTGGGTTGCGGGCAGCGGCGGCGCGGGCAGGGGTACTGGAACTAGGCCCGGCGCCGGCCGCTCCCCCGGCGACCTCGGGAGCACGACCTCTTGAACGCGTCGTAGGCATTCTTCAATCCGACTCGAAGCGACCAACAAATGTAACGGATGCCAGGAATCGAACCTTTGCTAGTCCGCTACAGTGCGCTGGTGGTGTGTTGCTGACGTATGCCTACGACGATGCGTGTTCTTCTATGTGTGTGGACTGTATGGCTTCGATGTATTGGGGCTTCAAAAATAAAACATCTTCATACGTTGAGAGCGATGCTGTTCAGGTGTTCGGTGCTTGATGGTTACAAGATGGTGGTTGAGACGCCAACAACTGGCCGAATTGGTGGTCGCTTAACTACCTCGAAACTTTACCTTATCGACGACCATCGCACCGAACACGTGCACAGAAAATCTTTCGTTTATTTTTATTTCAAATACAGTACAAATGTTACGTATGATTCGTTCCTATTATACATACATACATGTTCTATACATCGTTAGATAGGTCTCATTTAGTTCTATCTATTAGTATACAATACTTAAACCTAACTACTAGCGTCACTAAGTTATTCCATAAAAACTCCCAAAAAATGCTGAAACACAAGGGCCCGCCCACTATATTTTCTATTGAAAAACTATTGTATACTAAATTTATATATATAATTTTGGTAGGCCGTTGTGTGCAACTATATGGGGCATCTATTAAAACAAACACCATGAAAATATCTTTATTTAATTCGAACCTATTACATGATTACTTATGAATCATAAGAAAATTACAGAATTTCTTAAGTAAATACTATCGTAAGTAAACAAAATTTATGATAAACATACGAATGTTTGTTATTATGCTTATTTTAACTATATAAGGTAATAACTAGCAATAAAAAAGTATCTAGACATGATCAAGCCTATATGAAGCCAAAAAACACTTATAAAAACTATAAACGGCTATGTAAACAAACAGCTGTTTTATCAGGTATTAACTCTTATCTGTCACTACTGATAACGCTATTTATGATTCGATATCTAAGGTCCCTACAGTTAGCACAAGTTTAAGACTAATGTTCATGTATTACATAGTTGTTTTATATTTACACTATTTTAGCTATTTTTTAACGTTTTTGACACGTCCGGGAACCGAGCCCGGTGTACCGCACGATTAGATAACACTGATTTTATACGATTTTCACTCGCGGTTTCAAATACACTATTCACTGTCATAGTTTTAATGTCTGTCGCGACCAATAACTTCTTTAGGTACAATCGTAAATACAGCATAACACCTCAGCGCTAGTTTTCTAACAGACTTTCTTACAAAACTTACGGTGCGGCATAAGTTTGCGAACTAGAATAGCATTTCATGCTTATCGAAAAATACGTACATACTTCTTTATTTTTATATAAATCTTCAGTGCGTGTGTGTTTGCACTTTTCTCTTACTCGACCGACTAATGTTCATGGGTTTCTATCTGTTATATGACAGAAATTGCAAACTCTCTAACAAGACCGCTTCTACCATTAGAATTAAGTTCATTTGAGTTGGAATTCTGGAAGACTTAGAGAAAAGGATGATTTAATATCTTCTTTCCGGGCTTTTCCATCATTATTGTTTGAAATAGAATTAGTTTTTATTATAAGTCAAATCGATTATATCGATTAAATAACATTTTGTTTAGTCTATTGAAAATTTCTGACAATGGTCACACTGAACTGTCAACCCCTTTTTTTTTCCCGGAAAAGACTTGATTGTGAGCACACCTTTTTGCATTTCGTGTGAATTGTTTAATTGAACTAAATTGAGTAAACTCTCGTAAAACTGCCGCTTTTGATTTGTCCGGCACTGATCAGTCCGCAGTGTTGATCAATTTGTGATATTATATATATGGAACACTGGCATTTTGAGAAATTGTGAATTCTACTACCACTTGCATCGTGCATTGAAGACGCTGCATTGGAGTCTGGTAAAGTAAAGATAATTCACTTGCTAATATTGGCCAATTTTAGTCTTGTGTGTATCTAGCTTGCCTCCAGGACTCCACTCAAGAACATCACCAGGAGATATAAGGTAAAATTTTCATGTACCTACTTAATACTTATATTCGCTGTGCAACACAGTACATTTGTGTCTGAGATTTGTTGTGGCTGACAAGGGCTGATGAATAGAGTCACGCTTCCACAAATCTGCTGCAATTAATCCCAGCTCCTTCTAGCCAAATTCTAGACATAATTTTTTGATAGCAAGAGTGTGGTTAACTGTGCCTATATTGTAAACTTGTATCTGAGCTAAGCATCTCATTTCTTAACAGGTTAACAGTGTTGTAGTGTTCTCAGGTCAGTATTGTCTAAAATACATAATATTTAATTGTATAAGTTGACCTAGATAATTTGAAACACATTGTCACACATAACCTCAATCAGTAATTGTTGATTTGTATTGTTGAAAAATCTAACTTAAATTTGTTGTTGCATTAATAAGTCAGTTTGTTTGGATACATAACAGCTGTATGTATCAATAAATTTAGTAAATTTAGTTTATTGCATATATTCATAAACATTATAACAACCAACTTGACCTTGCCACTTGGGCGGGTCACATTAATAAACTTTGTTTTGTGATAATATAGATAATATTGCTAGGTACTTAACACATATTCTGTGCTTACTTACTATTGTATATCTCAAATAACACAGCCAGTCTGTCTGTTGCAAATAATTAATTAATTAATTTGAAGTTCAACTTTTCATTTGTTATAAGTTACAACTTTTGATAACTTTTGTGTTTGTTTCAATATATTGAAACTATTAATTTTGTTGGACAGTAGATACCTGTCACTTGCCTGCACTTGCAGTAAACAGGCTAATACTTTGTTGGTTTCAAAGAATTGAGAAAAATTTAGTTTTGATTGTTAATATTATTTAACGCTTGCCCGGGCTCTTTTGAATTTTGATTATGTCAGCTATAAAGGATTTGCGTGCGGCTGCTGGTGCTATTGCATCAGATTTGCGCTGGTTTGCCTCGGCCAGTGCTTTAGTGAACCGGCCTGATCGCCAGCAGGCCTTACTTCAAAGGTACGAGCGGATCGATGATCGCCTGGCAAGTGTGGAACAGCAGTTCCGCACTTTCAGCGCTTGCTGTCTCGAAGTGTCAGTCACTGATTTCACTGCTGACCAGCGAAATAAGGTCAGCGAAGACTATGCCCAGGTCTTAGACCTGTATGATGCTGTCTCCAATAGTGCGAGACAACTAGTTGCCGATAGGGAAGGGCAACCCGGCCTGAAGCAGGAGCTTCCTAGGTCAGCACCGGGGCTGGTGAGTAGGCTCCCTACTTTGGACCTCACCCATTTTGATGGCTGCCTAGGAAGCTACCTGGGCTTCGTTAATTTGTTCGACAGCCTGGTCAATGACAGGGCTGACCTTCGGCCAGCACAAAAATTGGCATATTTAATGTCGGTTCGGGATGGGGAGGCTAAGGGCCTCATCCAGCATCTGCCCGTGTCTGACGAGGCGTACCAGACGGCTCGGGACCTAATCACCCGTAGGTACCATAATAAGCGTGGCCTCGCCGACACACACATCGAGCAGATTTTGGGTTTGCCGACGCTCACCCGGGTCTCTGGGTTGCGCACCCAACTTTTGAACCCGCTTTTGGTGGCCATCAACGCACTTAAGTGCCTTGACCTGCCCGTGGACCAATGGTCCTATCTATTGGTGCACATTGTGCTGAAGAAGCTGCCTGCCGACCTGAGGTCGCGTTTTGAACAGCGCTTTGGTGGGGATAGCGCGACCCATCTGCCCCCCTTTGCTGACCTGGAGAGGTTCCTGGAGGATGAGTGCCGGGTCTTGGACAACTCCGGTGGTGACACGTCGGCTAAGACGCAGCCGCCCAAGGTCAAGGAGCAGGCTCGCGGTCACACCCGAGCCAATGTTGACCGGCGCCCTCCTCGCTTTGCGGTCACGCAGAGCCCAGCGGAGTGCTCCTACTGCAAGGTCACGGGGCACAGAACGGCCAGTTGTAGGGCATTCTTGGACCTACATGTCGCCTCTCGTAGGCGCATCGCGAATGCCCGCCGCCTTTGCTTCTCTTGTTTGGGGTCCCACTACCAGCGAGACTGCCCAAACTCTCGCCCCTGTCCTCACTGTGGAGGACAGCATTTGGACATTCTCTGTATGAATGCCAGAGAGGTTGGCCGCTTGTCCAACCAGCCGACGCCGCGCACGGGCGGGTGTTTTGAAGGTGGCAGCCGAGGCTCACCGGCGCGTAGCCGAGAGTCGCCTCGCTCAATTGATCGCCACTCGCCCCGCTTCACAGTGGTTCCGTGCTCTAAGAAGGGCGGTCATAGAGGTTTCGCGCAACGAGTGGCTATTGAAATGCATAGTAATGCATGGTATTATAGTATTTTTTATTAACTGAGGTAAAGATTAGTAGAAATAAAACAGATTATATCAGAATAATAATAATTCATTCAATATAAAACTCAGCTATTTCTTGTACAAAGTAAAATAATTCAGAAAGGTGAATTACAGCTACTCTACTCTACTATAAATTACTATTACAATAATACCACTTAACTAGACTCTTACTAATATCAAACACAAATATGCATCAAATAATTACAATTAAATAGTTTTATAGGCACATTGAACAAATCTAAGCAAATCAAATAATTACAATCTAAAGTTTTCTAAACTACTTATAAAATGGCACAGATTTAAAAGGACAATAAATTTAACAGGTCAGCTGATAGAGCAGACTTCTTCTTTCGTGGTAATTTTCTTAAACTAGAAAGGTATGGATCCAAATTAAAAAGAAGTCCGTGCATCAGATCGGTGTTCGTGACAAGTCGAGACATTTTTCTTGTATAATCACGCCTAAATCGTTTAATTAATTTATAACACGATTCAGCGGCCTTTTCCGAGAGCTCACCGATAGATAACAAAGCAGAGTTATTCTAATTTCTAAGTTTTTTGTGTCAATATTTTCGATATCTGGCAGCAACTGCGCCAGACTATTCAACACTTGACAACATCTGTCTGCTTCAGAAGTAGTCTCCTTAATAGACAGCCAAGTGTCAAGTACAAGCATTCTTGTAAAAGAACACTTAAATGTTGTACCTAAAACAAAATACAAATGGTATAGTGTGGATTTTAGAATAAAGATATCTCGTAGACACCTTTAACACCTGGCGTAGATCCTAGGTGACACCTACTATCGCAGCACATCGCAGTCAATTTTCTTTTAAATTTAAAATATAGTGTTTTTTAATGTCTTTATATAAAACTGCTTTTGTAGGTTATGGTCAGAAAGTAGTTAAAAGCTTCGACATAGATAAAGTAAAACAAAAAAAAAATCTTTTAATTTCATTGGCGTAGCACCGATTAAAAAAAATAACACATGAATTAAAATGAAAGAAAATGCTTGAAATACACTTTACATACCTTCAACTTGAATATCCATTGTAAAACATCCGGTCACAAACAATTTATTCTTTAAAAACAAGTGTCACTAAAAATACTAAATATCTCGCGTTAATTACGCTAACAAACGGACTTGTAATGCGTTCAGTTTAGATGCACAAAACTATAAGTAGGAAAAAACAAAATGAAATTATTTGTGTACCCTCATATAGTATAATAAATAGTGAGTAATTAAGTAAGGTATCGTCTTGTAATTCAAACATCGTGATTGGTACCGTATGACCTATTACGGAACCACTGTGCGCTTGGAGAACCGTAGCGTGCGCACGCCTCCTCTCTCTCGCGCACCTGAATGTGCTGTTCAGCGTCACCAGCACCATGACTGCTGCCCCAGGTATTCCCCTCCTTTGGCGGAGCGTCCCCGCCTTGACTCGCGCCCACCTCGTTTTGGGCGGGTGCGTCATTATGACCCCCCACAGATGGCGCGCGGATCAAGTCATCGCGCCTTTGAGGACTTCAAGCCGCACCCTCGTTTTGACTTGCCTGGTCCTGGCCAACGGTCGCCGCCCAGGCAACAATAGGTCATTGACCCCTGCCCTATAACGCCAACCTCCCCCATTGAGACCGTTATCCTACCAACGGTTGCTGTTAGGGTCTGGGGACCCACGGGGACCTCTGTTGTTGTCCGTGCTATATTGGACACAGGTTCACAAGGTTGCATTGTTTCCACTTATTTGGTAGGGCAGGTTAAATTAAATATGGGCTCTTTTCCAAATTGTATACGGGGCATAGGGGACGTAGCCTCTAATGTTGAAGGGCAAGTTAAGGTTTTGTTTGGCCCTGGTGAATCTTCACACCCGAGGATTAGAACCTCGGCTATTGTGCTGAAGAATATTTTGGGCATGCATCCACAGAACCACCAGCTACCTGCTGCTGTGGTGAATTTGACATCGGGATTGGAACTGGCAGACCCCAAATTTGACACACCGGGACAAATCGACTTGTTGATTGGCTCTGATGTCCTCGGTGGAATTTTGATTGGTGGGAAACGGGTCTTGGTGCCAAATGGTTTGACTGCCATCCCGACCATATTTGGATTTGCTTTGATGGGACCTGTACCTAGGGACCCCCCTCCACCTAAACTTGATAATTTGTTGGCTGTAGGCTCCGCTCTCTCTGAGGTGGTTCAGAGGTTTTGGGAAGTAGAGGAGCCCCCTCAAGCTGCCCGTTTGAATCCAGAACATGAGGAGTGCGAGCTGTTCTTCCAGAACAACACTGGTCGACTCCGTTCTGGTCGGATCATTACGAGGCTACCATTTCTGTCTGTTCGGCCTCCGCTTGGTGAGTCACGACCTTTAGCCGAAAAGAGATTGTTGGCTATGGAGCGCCGCATGGGTCGTGATCCGGAGCTCAGACAGAAGTACATTGAGTTCATGAGAGAATATGAACAATTGGGACACATGTCCGTGTGAAATTTGGATTGGCGTTCGGTGGAGCACTACTTTCTCCCGCATCATGCGGTATTGAAGCCATCGACTGGCAAGCTGCGCACCGTAGTTGATAGTTCTGCGCAAACTTCAACGGGCGTATCCTTGAACCAGTGCTTGCATTCTGGTCCCAAGTTGGTCAAGGACTTTTGTGACGTCATCACCAGCTTCCGACGACATCAGGTTGTCTTTGTGGCCGACATAAAAATGATGTTCAGGCAGACGATTATCCACCCTGATGACCGTCGCTTCCAGCTGATCCTTTGGAGAGAGTCTCCTCGCGATCCCATGGTCGTCTACGAGCTCGATACGAATACGTACGGGTTAAGATCAAGCCCCTACTTGGCAATACGTTCTCTTTGGGAGCTCGCAGACCGAGAAGGCTTACGTTTTCCACGAGCCTCCGCCATCTTGAAAGACGATATTTACGTCGATGACATTTGCTCGGGCGCCTCCACAGCGGACGAGGCGATCCTCCTGCGGGACGAATTGATAGGTATTTTGGCCTCCGCCGGTTATGAGTTGCGTAAATGGATTTCCAACTCACCAGCGCTTTTGGAAGGCTTGCCAGAGGATCATCAGCAAGATCCACATCTATTTGAGATTGTTGACAACCCCGCCATGATGGCTGTTCTTGGCGTTCAGTACAGACCAGTCCAAGACATCTTTACGTATAACGTAGACTTGAAATTGCCTTGTTCTTGGACTAAACGTCTCGTATTGTCTACTGTCGCCAGAACCTTTGATCCGAACGGTTGGATTTGTCCTATCATATTTTGGGCAAAATGCTTCTTGCAGAAGCTTTGGACAGCAGGATTGACTTGGGACGAACCTCTACGCGGTCTTGTTGAGGAATGGACCTCTTTTGTATCCTCACTTCCTGCCGTCAACGAGATCTCCTTGCCTCGTCCCATCCTTCCTCCCGGGAAGTACAAGGCCACCCTTCACGGGTTTTGTGATGCCTCGGAACGTGGTCAAGCGGCCGTGGTGTACTTGCGCACAGTCAGTGCCTCAGGTCAAGTGAGAGTTTCCCTGATCATGGCGAAGAGCAAGGTAGCACCCCTTCGGACATCTCTGACCATCCCAAAATTGGAGCTCTCGGGAGCAGTCCTACTTGTACGCTTATTGAACCACGTGTCCAGTACTTTGGGTAAAAGCATTTGTATTAATGGGACCTACGCCTGGACAGACAGCCAAATTGTTCTTTGTTGGTTGAAGGCTTCTGTCCACACCTTGGAGGTATTTGTCGCTAATCGCGTTTCCCAAATCCAGAAATCCGAAGTCAAGCTTGTTTGGAGACACGTGCCAGGTGAGCTCAACCCCGCTGATTGTGCCTCGCGCGGATGCTTGACGCCTAGTTTGATAGGTCATTCGCTGTGGTGGGGTCCGGAATGGTGAAGTCGACCAGAAATTGATTGGCCTCCAACGCCAGTTTTGAATACTTCTAATTTGCCGGGTCTACGAACACTCGCTCTTGAGAAGGTGGAATGCGCCTTCGACCCCGATTTTTTGTTGAATCGCTACAGCTCCCTTGACAAGTTGTTAGGTGTTACTGCTTGGATAAAGCGTTTTGTTTTTAATTTTAGGCACCCACAATAGAAACGACTGACACCGTTTCTCTCACCACAGGAACGACAGGAGTCTCTCACCTTTTGGGTTCGTTCTGTGCAATTAGCGCATTTTGAGAAGGAGATTGCTATCCTTAAGTCAGGGAGATCGAAATTATCGGGAGCTGTCTCTAAATTGAACCCCTTTTTGGACGATACGGGTCTCTTGCGCGTTGGAGGGCGTCTCAAGAACGCCAACCTCCCTTACGGAGCACGTCACCCCCTTTTGTTACCCAAGGACGATCATTTGGTACGCTTGTTGGTAACTGACCATCACCTTAAAAATTCGCATGCTGGTTGTAATGCGCTCTTGGCCATTTTGCAACGTGAATTTCTTCAAGATCTTGTCTGCCCGAAGAATTATTCGGAGTGTAGTCTTTCGCTGCATCCCTTGCAGCTCAAGGCTTCTACCATGCAGCCCTTGATGGGGAACTTACCCGCAGATCGCGTAACTGAAAGCAGGACGTTTGACGGTGTTGGCACGGACTTCGCTGGTCCCTTTTTGGTAAAAACATCGACACTTCAAAACAGCAAGACTGTTAATGCCTACTTGTGCGTTTTTGTTTGTCTTTCCACAAAGGCCGTTCATTTAGAACTGGTCTCCTCGCTTAAAACCGAGCCGTTTGTAGCCACATTTGACAGATTTGTATCCCGCAGAGGGCTGCCTTCCTTGATCCGTTCTGATTGCGGCACTAACTTCAAGGGCACCTATAATTATTTGAATGATGTTGTTAATTTTCTTGAAACCAACAAGGCTGATATAGGTGATAGGCTTGCCCGACGTGGGATAAATTGGTTGTTTTCCCCACCAAATTGTCCACACTGGGGTGGTATATTTGAAGCCGCCGTAAAATCAGCAAAAACACACTTGCGCAGGACAATCGGTGAGTCTGTCCTTACATTTGAGGAACTCGCAACTGTGTTTTGTAAGATTCAGGCCGTTTTGAACTCTCGGCCATTGTGCCCGATCTCCTCAGATCCGAATGATTTGGAGGCCCTTACGCCGGGCCATTTTTTGATTGGTCGCCCACTTGTCACCTTGCCTGAGTACCCCTATATTGATACGAGACCTGGTCGTCTCTCGCGTTTTGAATTGGTACGCCAGATTACTCAGAGCTTTTGGAAACGCTGGAATTTGGAATATTTGCACATACTCCAGCAACGCGTTAAGTGGACCGACAAGACCGATCCACCCAAGATTGGAGACCTCGTTTAGATCAAGGAGGCTAACCTTCCGCCACTCAGATGGCGCAGGGGGCGCATCCTTCATTTGGTAACTGGGGCTGATGGAGTTCCCCGATTTGCTGAGGTCTTGGTGGACGGTTCGATTCTGAGGAGAGCGGTTGCAACATTGTCACGTCTACCAACCGATTAGCGGACCGGTAGGCCGGTCCGGGGCGGGTGGATGTTTGAAATAGAATTAGTTTTTATTATAAGTCAAATCGATTATATCGATTAAATAACATTTTGTTTAGTCTATTGAAAATTTCTGACAATGGTCACACTGAACTGTCAACCCCTTTTTTTTCCCGGAAAAGACTTGATTGTGAGCACACCTTTTTGCATTTCGTGTGAATTGTTTAATTGAACTAAATTGAGTAAACTCTCGTAAAACTGCCGCTTTTGATTTGTCCGGCACTGATCAGTCCGCAGTGTTGATCAATTTGTGATATTATATATATGGAACACTGGCATTTTGAGAAATTGTGAATTCTACTACCACTTGCATCGTGCATTGAAGACGCTGCATTGGAGTCTGGTAAAGTAAAGATAATTCACTTGCTAATATTGGCCAATTTTAGTCTTGTGTTATCTAGCTTGCCTCCAGGACTCCACTCAAGAACATCACCAGGAGATATAAGGTAAAATTTTCATGTACCTACTTAATACTTGTATTCGCTGTGCAACACAGTACATTTGTGTCTGAGATTTGTTGTGGCTGACAAGGGCTGATGAATAGAGTCACGCTTCCACAAATCTGCTGCAATTAATCCCAGCTCCTTCTAGCCAAATTCTAGAATAAAACTATCCGGTATTCTCGTCTGCTCTCTGTGACAGTCTAACCGTAACGTAATATTTAATTACTCCGATGCTTATGGAGTGAATTAGATGGTTATTGTTAGGCTTTTCATTGCTGTGACTTTTCATCTGCCCGAACAGCGTCCATCACTGTGTTTGGCGAGACGTGGTTTCCATATTAAAATCTGCTTACTCCACCGACGAACATACGCAGCAGCTGAAATCATTGCTCTACGTAGTCCGATAAAATACTGATTGTTTGAGAGTTCTGTGGCAAAATTCATTCATCTATTTAGCCTGTGAGTATATTAGGCTACATTAGATATAATAACATGTTCAAGTAAAATACGCGGTCATATTAACATACATGAGAATATTCAAAACAAACTCATCGCTTGAGAAAGTTACTCTTCAAAGTAATTCGCTTCTGCGGCTCTAAAATGCAAAATTCGTACTTTATGAACCTAATTAAGTGGCGTATAATAAGCTTCAATTAGTGCGATGTTTATTTTATGAGTGCTCAGTCTTTGTTTGCGTTGAGACAGAGCTACTGTTATGAAGAGCTCGATTCGCCTATCATTTTTTTATTGGTATTCACACTTCTGTGCCACACCATGCCAAGCCACTAAAGAGTTTGAGATACGAACAAGAAAGCTGTACCGAGTACGGTGGTTCTTTTTGTTTCCTGGTAGAATAAGAAATAACATCAACCCTGTACATAAACAGTTTCACTGCAGGGAATAGTCCTCTTCTCATTATGAGGGTTGGGCTACTACGCTTGCGAAGTCCAGTGTGATATACTCCACATGCCTTACGAGAAAATTTTGAAGAACTCTCAGACGTGCAGCGCTCGACATTTTCTCTTACTGTTCTGCAACCGATAGTAAACAATTTAACATACACATTACCAGCCACCATACTGCCGTCGCCATCATGGCACGTTATAGGATTTCCCCAGAGAAGACAAAAAAGGTTGACGCATTATTATAATGTATAACTTGTTTTGAAAATTGTGAACAAGTGAGTATACTTACAAAGGTGCCATTCGCCGTACTGAGCACAACACCTGATCTTTCAAAATCACTTCAACAGCCGATTTTCTATGATGTTAAAGGGCAGTGCATTTCCTAGTAAGTGTATACCTAGCTGTAAGCAAAATCTCGATTTAAAAAATGTTTGTTCAATTTTGAACATTGATGACGATTTTTTCAATCCATATAAATACCTTAATTCGTACAAAGGTACTTAGAGGTAGATTTCAAAGTCGTCTCACTTCAATATGATGTTCAATAACTATTTATTTCTAACGTCATGATCTTTTATCTTTTAGATTATATTTTGTCTATACCCCTGAGAAAAGTTGTTTAAAGTTTAATACTAACATGGGGCTGCTTTTTTAACGGCAAAGTAAAGTGAACCGCATCTGAATAACTTATCTTCTTTACATACAATCTCTTTTAAAGCTCTAAGATCACGTCGAATACAGGTACAATGTACATATACAATAAACCCACATATCAAAAAGAATTCAGTTGCGGCGAACGTCTGTCTTTTTGCACTTTTGCAAAATATTGCGGTCATTACGATCATTCTATTCAGGACTTTCGAGATGGTTGTATAATATTAATAAAATAATACTACGAATACAATGTTTCACACAAGAAAAAATATTAAATAATTTATTTATACACTTAAATACATTTACATTAACTGACATACGTAGGATTAACATAATTATGTACAATAAAATAAAACTAATTATATAACTAAACTATCCTAAACTATAAAAAAGTGAAAGTATGAAAAGAAAAGTAAATAAAATATAATAAAAAATTGCCAACTACGATGCGTCAAAAATTCCTCCGCAACGCTGTCGAGCGGTAGCGTGCCCCGAAGGCTGGCAGCATTGCCACGTTGAATGGCAATGCTTATTCTCTCAGCGAGATATAAACCAGCCCTCTGGTCACGGGAAGCATCGATCAGCCTTCTGGCGATTTCTTTGTATAATGCGCGTGCACTAGGGCCCCATGGCCCCAGCGTTTCGACCCCAAACGGCTCAAAAACGTAATTACCAGCCAGGTTTCCGTATTTGCGCCGTTTGAGGGTTTCCGCCGATGCAGCAGCAGCGCCAGCTGATCCAGCTGTACTTGAAAGATGTGATGGCGCAAGGGTATCGACGCATGTCGCGTCCCACACCAGAGGCCTACCCATCTTCCAAGGTAATAACGTAAATTTGTTTAACATATTTAGTTTTAGTAGGGCCGTATAATTTGTATATTAGTACCAAAGTCGATTAACTACGGAATTCAATATTCGATCTATAGATAGATCTGTAGATTTAAGATTCGTTTTTGACCTAAGCTCCATACAAAATATGTCAAACAGGAATCTCGAATGCCATAATCCACGTATGGATCGAATATTGAAAATGGCTGTAAATGATAGCAGTCGTGACCCGCCTTATCTCTAACCATAAATGGTTAGAGATAAGGCTAAGGATAATCATCTATCAGTCGCTTTGTTACGTTAAAACGTAACAAAGCGACTGATAGATGATACGTGACCATACATCTTATGCCTCTATTTTTGGTGAAGCACCTCCTACAGATTTTTCGTTTTTGTTTTAAATAAGTAAAAAGTATCCTGAGAGCCAGTCATGCGGTCCCAGACTAGCCGGAAATCACTTTATTATAAGCAGATAATTGCTGAACAATATGTTCTTAAATACGTTCAAACAGGGTAACATCTGGGCAGTCGTACTCCGACCTGATTGGAGACATCCTAAAAAAGGACTGGTTAAGATCTTAAATCGAAGAGCATGCATGAGGTTTTTTTGCCAAAATGAGAGTGAATAAATTAAGAGAGATGTGTCAGAATCTTGGCAAAAAGTGGTCTGTGGTCTCTGCACCAGTTTATGTATGTGATAATATATTTACATGTTAAGGACAAATAATACGCAGTACGTATATTTTTACACATCATACAAAGATTTATTTTGAGCACGAACGAACCTTCACGTTAGTTGTCGGAGTCATCATTTGAGTAGACTATAAAGCATGATGCTGCGGTTAATCTCTGTAACAATATTCTATTAAATAAAATTCTATAAATATTTTTGCTTGTTTTTGCTGCCCCGTTACGATCTATACATAACATAACTTCACGCCTTTTATCCCTAAAGGGGTAGGCAGAGGTGTATTACACACCCACTTTTCGCCAGTTATGTTTTGGTCCCAATGTAATGCGAGCCTATAGCCATCTACCGGGCACATTATTAAGCGAGCGATAATTAATTAACATTTTTAATACACACATAACTTCGAAAAGTCAGAGATGTGTGCCCGGGTTACCTGGAGATCGAACCCGAGACCATCGTCTCGGCAGTCCGTTATGTACATTTTGTACTTATTTGTAAGATTCAGCACATCCAGACATGCCTAGTGAACCGTGGTTATCCTTCACTTTCATCTAACCTACCTTGGTTTACACTTTCACTTAAAGTCGTAAAATAATAAACAAAAATAATAAAATCATGTCTACGTCAAAAATATTCTGATAAAAATAGCTACAGCCACATAAGCAGCTTTATGACACGTACTTAAATAAAGCGAATCATATACATAATAGATGCATGAATACATGAACAAGCATTTAATTTCATGACAGCATACATTATCGCTGCGTTACTTAGTGGACAATGTCAGACAGCTGACTATGATGTCGGATTATCATATTATAAATCTATTGTTATTTTAAATGCTGTTGAAACGTTTTATATTATTGTACTTATCATCTAGTGACTCTTACGGTTTATTTCGCTAGCAGTCACATTTAATTGGATGACGTTTATTTGGCTAAGTACTTAGGTATAGTTTTTAAAATTATTGTAACAGATTAGGCGGCATCTGACCACCATAGAATAGACATAAAAATATATACATAATTCATTACCAGCAATGAGGAAGGAATTTAAGATGGAAGAAAGTAGAGAAAAATATGTGAACAAGTAAATTACTGACGATCCAAACTTGCGATACTTTTATGGCCGGTTTCAATATTCGATCTATCCAAGGATATAGAGATTACAGATACATCATCATCATTAGCCCTTAATACTGTCCCACTGCTGGGCACGGGCCTCTTGTCACTATGAGAAGGATAAGGCCATAGTCCACCACGCTGGCCAAGTGCGGGTTGGCAGACTTCACATGTCTTTCGAGAACATTATGGAAAACTCTCAGACATGCACGTTTCCTCACGATATTTTCCTTCACCGATTAGCAAGCGATAATTAACACTTTAATACTCACTCAACTCCGAAAAGTCATTGGTGCGTGCCGTGGATTCGAAATCAATACCCTCTGCCTAGCAGTCTGTCGGTCTCTCCACTCAGCTATCGCTGGTATAGAGATGCATGTCTGAATTATTTTTTATGGAGCTTATTTTAAATATGTATCTCAAATCTCTAAATCCATGGATAGATAGAATATTGAAACATGCCGTTACTTACAAACTTCATAGACTGTAAAGAAGACATACTTCTCCACAAAATCACGAATCTGACGAAGGGAGTTGGCAGTACATTTACTTCGAAACTGAAATGCGCATTTAGTCAGTGACGTAGAGCGCAATCTTAGCTTCTTTGGTCTGAATTGTTTTTGATTGTCTTCTTTGATATCAAATATCAGTATTTAATTTGCAAAATACTTTGGGCATTTTTTTAATATCTCTCTAGTCACGCAAAACTGTAATCCTACACAACAAAACTTTAATAAAACATTTCAAAAAACATTAGCCCTTTATTTACAAGTGTGAAAGATATGGCGGCTAATTAAAAAATGGCTGAGATAATGAAAGTGCATTTCAGCTTTAAACTCGCTATTGTGAATTTAAAGTAGATGTGATTTTCATACAGTTTGTGGATTTTATTATAGTTAATGCCACACCGATGGTGCGATAAGCTACATACACAGCGCATAATATTCTGTAAATTAATACTGAAAAAGATATTTGTATAATGCAAATAAAATTTTTGTCAAAAGCCACTTAATTCAAAATAAATATAAAATGTAATTAATTCTCCTTAAAATAATAAGTTGCAGATCGGCGTCCGTATTGACACTGACATTTTAATTTATTATTCACTGATAATGCGGACTCTATCAAAATTATTGAAGCTGTTGGCTAAGGTGCTGTATATATTGATTGGTAATATTACATTGATAGAGGTCAATTGTAACTTTTGAGTTATACCGTTTCGCAACAGATGAACGGTAAACTAGGAATTTGAGTTATGTTCTTCATACGATAAAAGAAATAATAATAAGTGCTTGTTGTCGTTTAACAGAATGTGGAACTCATTACCTGCCCACGTGTTCCCTTTTTCCTATGACACCCGAGTCTTTTAAGCGGGGCGTGGAAAACTTTTTCTCTAGGGCATCAAAATGCCCCTACTTTGATGCCCTAGAGCCATTATTATCAATATTTTATTGGCATGATGACTTTTGCTATGAGTCTCCATGTACATTTGGATAGGCAAGAATAAATAAAATGCGATCGCGATGGTGGGCGTGGTAGACTTGGCGATTTCATTGATTTTCATTTTGGTAACGTTGGTCACCAGGCATATTTTGTTGGTTGCATAAGTTCAAATTGATCTTGCATAATTCCGTGGGAAGCCGCACAGTCACTTATGCTAAGCGTCCACAGGTCGGTATCGTACGCATCACATCAACCGCATTATTTTTTCATACTGCGTCCACTGTATCGGCAGTGACTACTGGTCCGATCTAAAAATTATTTCACTATTGGAATTTTTATTTATTGCTGAGTGACATTCAATTAGCTAACACGGTAAATTCATTAAAGTGTTGAAAATATATTGTTGTCCTTAGCAAAAACAAAGAGAAATTTGTAAATATGCTTTTTCTTACTACGGAACGAAGAAAAATTTTCCAATATCATAATGCATCCATGTGTGTACGGAGCATGCATGGAAACATTAGCTCATCGCTCCGAGTAGGGGTAAAAGATGAATGAGGGTTAAACTAGAACATCGGCCCGACAGTGTATCATTAATATTTACTCAAATAATGAGACTTCTTCGATATGAAATATTTCTTTTTAGTAAAGAAAAAATATTCTGTATTTAGCTCTAGATAAAATAATTCATAACTTTAAAATATACACAAATTAATTTTAATTGGTAATCTGGTAGTTGAAGTATTTAATAATTTGGTATAAAGTTCCAAGAACTAACTAAATATCTTCTTTTTCATTTTAGCTGTCGATGACATTTAATTTTCTATTTCTATTTTGATGTCCTACTGAAGACATACAAAAAAAAATTTTCAAGTTTGTGGCACTTAGAATTTTCGTAGTCAGGTTATGTTTGACGATGCAATTAATTCATATTTAATTTCTTTGGCATTATGTTGATATTAGCTGACAAACCTGCTAATAAATACGTCAAACTAAGGTCGTGGTCATAATGGTGCGACGCTACGTTACGTCTGTGACGAGTGAAAGAACAAACAATAGTAAATACGAGAGGAATGAACGTTACGTAAGGGTTACAAACGGCTCATTTTTACTATTACCCTTCTCATCGAGTTAAGTTCCAAGAAGGGTTTGCGTGGCGTGGCGCTTTTACGCAACTGCGTCGACATATTCCCACGAGTAGGTGAGCAAGCAGATACCTTAGCAGGATAAGATCATTAGATTTACTGTCCACAGTACAATAATAATAATATAATAATATTCTACCACATACACACAACCTATCCAGTCTAGGATCTAGTCCCAAATTTAGCGGAACTTGTACTATTGATACTTACTAGACAATAGATAAACATACATATATTCTTAATTTTTTGTTAATGATATCGATGTATTTTAGAATTGAAATATTTTTAAGTCGTTCTTCGCTGTGTCCTATCTTCTCATAAATAGAACATCTTCAAATCAACTGCAAAAACCTCACGCTATTAATAAATATCGAATGATAAGTTTTGTGAAAAGTAATTGTAGACTTTATCAATAAGCGGAAAGAGGTCCAGACTATTACGCAGAGAGTCTCGTTTTCGAATCCACAGCCCACACCAACGAATTTTTGAAGTTATGTGAAAATCTGCATGTCAGTTGAAATGTTCTCTAAATACCTGTAGACTACACAGGTATTTCGCCAATCCGCATTTGGCTAGCGTAGTGGACTATGGTCTTATCCTTCTCATAGTGAGATGAGGTCCCACGTCCAGCCAACATACAGGGCTGATGATGATGATGAGGGTAGCTTGTTTCAAATCTGACTACACATTAATAAAACGATACACGTTAAATCAAATGACAAACGAATTAGACTGATATCTATAACTTTCATACAAACCTAAATACCAACAGAAATAAAAAAGATTTACAACAAAGTCACCAAAATACCATAATCTTTTATTCGTTGTTTATAAGCTACAGAGAATAACGGGTCCAACACAAAAGTCCAAATCTAACAACAATCCAAGCGTTGCCAAAATGAAACTAAAATGTTATTGTGTTGCGAATACAGTCGTAGTACGTTAGAGAAAATCAGATCGGGTGGCAGTAATACAGGGCGTTAGATAATGTTTCCTCCTGGGAGGAATCCGACGGTCGACAGATAACGCCGCGACCTCGGATTTGTCTCTGCGATGTTACGCTCAGTAATAATATTACGAGCGGTTATTTAGACCTTTGTTCGACGCTCATTGGACGTCACGTAAAATGCTACAAGTTGAACGCCGTGATTGCGATTTACGTCCGTACCTCTGAGAGTACCCGCTATTTGATGTTATATTCTAGCCGCTGATAAACTTTATTGTGTAGTTTATTCGGAATCACATATATGGTTTTATGTATTCTGGCTTTTGCCTTGCGGCGTTTCTGGTTATACTTATTATAGATTTATTGGATGAATGTTATTTTCTATCTGACAATGTGTATCTACAACTTTATGGTGGTCTGAGGGTTACCTATTGTAATAAAGCGTAATACAGTAACAAAACTGAAGCCTTATAAACAAAATAACATTCTCGTTTGTAATATGAGTCTCGGTTTACATTCTGATTACTATTAGTAGTAGTAATCGTAATGTAGGTGACAGATTAAGAATACGCATTGTCACCACCCCATATCATCCCATAGGTGTCGTAAGAGCCGACAGAGGGAGCATATTATGCAGAGAATAGCACTGTAAGAGAAGGAAAACTTGATTCAAACCCTATACCAACCCGTTTGGCCAGCGTGGTATAGTAGGCCAATTCCTCCTTTCAAAGGAGAGGCCTAGTCCAGCAGTGGACTGTAAAGGGCTGATGATGATGACTATTTAGTAAAAAGCTGAATGAAACATAAGTTTGCTCAAAAAATAATATAGTATAATATTGTACCAAATTCACAGTTTTTGTAAATACATACATATTATACATAGAAATACCCAGACCAAGACAAACATCTATGTTCACGCACAAAATGTTTGACTTGAGTGGGAATCGAACCCACGACCTTTAGCGTGGCAGTCGCTTACACTCCCGCTGCGCCAACCGGTCATTACATTCCATTTTATTACGGGCACACCTCCTTTTTATTTGACTCGGTGGAAACTCTAGCGAGCCGTCTCGACCTAACCACTCGATTGAATAACAGTGGCTGACTGAGTTTGGTTCTGGCGCGGAGGTGTGTGAGAGTTTCCTTAAAGGCTTTTGTGATGTACCCACTTAAACCTCTAGGGTGTACTCCTATTAGTGACAGGGTCACGCAAATCGTTGTTATCATTTACGACTACCTCGCCCGGGGTTTGATCCACCTTAATCTGGTAGTAAGTCCGTCAGATAATATAATATCATGTGGGATTTTTCCATTAGTGTTCGGTGCCATCTCCTCAGCCTTTATGCTGGAAATAGTGCACCCCCTTAGGATCACTGTCTACAGGCCTAAAAAAATAGAGATCGTTATGGGGAGTGCGTCGATGCCTGGATCTACAATTGGTAACAAGCGATCGAATTTTCACTCTCGCTTCACCTCACTGACTTCTTTTCTTGACTAGCATGACTGCTTCACATAAAGAGAAAGCGGCGCGGCGCGGCGATTTAAGACCAGTAATATTTATGTCAATGGTCTATGTCGCGTTATTATTTGAAAATATAGGTAAAATTATTGTAGGTAATATTACTATGTGTACCTACAAGTCGCAAAAATTTAAAACTATTGATTCAAGACCTCTCACGCCTAGCCATGCCCAGAACTAGCGAGAGGGCATCCGTAGCGACGGCCGCGACTCTGTCACAACGTTGCGATGCCCACACGAAGCATTTCGCTAACGTGTACAACACCTTGCCCTCAACTGCCAGCTTCCACAATTATGGTATCTGAGCGTTTTATACGCCGTTACAGCTAAAACTGAGATCAAATATAAAAGAATTTAAGGTAGCAGTGGTCAGGCACGACTCGCAATCATTTCCTTCTCTTACACATATATTACAATGGCTTCACTTTTTGTTTACTACTTATTTGATCTCAGATATAAGTCCGTGTAATTACTTAAGATCTTCCCTCTCATATTTGCATGATCTAACCATAAAACATGAAAACAACATAATTTCACGCCTTTATCCTCGAAGAGGTAGGCAGAGGTTTATTACACACCTTAACTTTGCGAGTTATGTTTCGGTTCCAATATAATATGAGGCAAGCCTATTGCCATCTACCGGGCACATTATTAAACGAGCGATATTTTTTTTAATACACAAATATCTTTGAAAAGTCAGAGGCGTGTGCCCGGAGTACCAGGGGATGGAACCCGACACCATCGTCTCGCCAGTCCGTTACATAGACCACAAGAAACCAATTTTTATCAAATGTCTCCAATGTCTATGCGTCCCTGTTTTGCATCCGCGCACTCTCGTGATATAATCATCTAATCTGTGTTTGCATTACTGTGATACAAAGCCTCGAAGTAATTATATTTGTTTATTGCTAGAGTTAGTAGAGAGAGAGTAGTTTCAAATCATAAATAACGTGGTATAAGCGTAATAATGAAAAATATTTTCTATTTGATATTTTTTGGGCGCTTTTAATAGTATTTGTCACAATCTGTCACATGAATTTGAAAGTAGCTTATTTTTATTATAAACAAAAACGTAATAGGTACGTATATACTATGTACATTCCATATAATCATAACATTTTATTGGTTATGTTTAAAACCTTTCAACAATATGTCTAATAAGGGACGAGCTGATACGAAAAGTCTGTTTATACGATTGAATTTGCATACTCAGCAGCGTATGATACCATATAAAATAAGGATCTTATGAAACGTAGTAACGAAGCGATACTCGAGGTACGTATATTTCGTTTAAGTGCTTATATGAAATCCTACTTTTTTCCATAAGAACAACTCGTAAACTCAAGAGTATCCATGTCGCGTTTCCTCAATATAGTATTATGGTATGATAATACTGCGAGTCGGTCACATGAATCACAGAGCTCTTCGCAGGCGAGTCTTTGTATTCAGTTTGGCGGATGACGATAACCTTAATGTAAGCGCCGTCACGGCTGGTGGTCCGAAGAAGGATCGCTTTTGTCGTGGTCCCTTCCGAGCGCCCCATTCTTTTCTCTTTATACCGTTTCTCACTTGAGTAATTCGAGGACAATAAACATTTATTGTGCTCGTTTATTTGACAGACGATGAAGAAATATCGAATGAGTGAGTTTGTTATATTTGGCCGGCAGCAGCCCCCGCACTTGTTTAACGATCGCTGTACACAAAGCGATGTCGCCTACGGTGACGAGACCATCTTTAAACGCAAAGGATAAGAAAGTGATTCAATCACTTTTAAACCAAACGTATTTGAAAGATCTTAGCGCTCCCTAGAGAACAGTCTCAACGGGAGACATCCGTATTCGTTTTGGCGCGTTTTATTTTTATGCGAAGAATGAATTTTATGACTTCCTCTTTTAATAATTAATTGTTAGCTTGTTATATTTTAACGAGAAAATCGGGGAGCTATTTAAAATTATTTCACTACCATAACAAAACAAAAAATAACTTAACAAAAATATTGGTAAAATATACAAAAACAGAAAATTCAATCAGTTTGACAAAAGTCCCGTCGAAAGCCGTTGCTATAAAACTAATACTGACGGTCCCATTTTCGAGAGCAGCTAATCATCTTAACAAGGCACATAGGAGCGAACAACACGAGCCCGGCGCCCCTGCATTTGTATTCAGTTTGGCAGACTACGATAACTTTAATCCGGGTAAAGTGTCACCTTGAGTGGCTTACAGAGAAAGAACCTTTGTCTGGGAGTAGGGTACCCTGACCCTCTTATTTTTTCCGTCAGGTTTTCCTCCATTGTCACGAGGTAATGTAAAATCCAGCCACTTAAAAGGCGAGCTTTTCGTCGAATTGCTGGGAACCTAGACTATTGCGGTGTTTCGTGCAGCGAATCGAGTTGATGGATTATGATCGAAGGCCTCGTTGATCATATTACACGTACTAGGTCATTTAACGTTGCGATGTATTGACATGGTCAGGAGATTGAAACATGCTATTTATTTTCATAAGTTTGATTCGTTTGATTTAAAGATTTGAGTACGACTTTGTCAAAATTATATGAATGTCTTTTGAATCTGCGTTTCAAGCAAACTTTGGAAAGGAAAATAGGTATATGTGAGTTATTTTAATGTAGTTTAGTGTTTTCATTTATAAGATGCATTAAGAGATAGTATGTTTTTAAAATGTTGCCTTAATATTTATTCACGGTTTATTAAATAGTAATAGCAGGCAAAGTTTTGACAAAAGGTGAGGAAATGATACGGTTCTTTGTAAAAGTTGCAATGTACGTGACAAATCTTCTAGTTTCGACTCCGGATTGAAAACTGCGATAGAGCCGGCCCCGACGTGCCTCGAATCTGCTATTACCCTCCCATTTAGAAATAGGTGCACAGACTTTATACGTATTATATTAGAAATGTGCTCAAAGTTACTTTGTTACAATGTAGTCACGTTTTAGACTGCCTGCTGTAGTACTATTAACATACAATTACAGAAATAACGTAATCTCCAAGCACTTATTTGTATTAAGACAATTAGATCGGTCAGTGAAGCGTGAACTAACTGAACTGAAAGCTAGTGAAATGAACACAATCGGCATCAGAATCGGTTTGTCTTATAGCTACACAATGTTGATAACTTGGTACAATCGACGACAGAATTATACACACTTATATAATTATACTCGAATCCGGCCGCTCCTTCGAGTTTTCCGCTTTATAAGGGTCTGCTGCATTGACATGGCTTAATTATTCCTTGTAGGTTGTCGTAAGTTACGTAATGGGAGATTAAGGTGCGACAGCTATGAATATCCGTGAGGCCATTCAAAATGGTATAATAAGTTTTCTTTTACATATTTTAGTACTCACGCTAATACATAACGAACTGGTTTTTGTAAATATATAACAGTAATAAAGAGTATACTTAGTTGGCAGAGTATATCATTTGGCAACTATTGCAAATCGGAGTGATGGAAGGTGACAGTAATAGAGGTTTTGAATATTTTTCTCTATGTATTATGTCACTGATCAAATATCTATAATTTCAATTAATTTCTTTACACCTCTGTTTAACTGCTAAGTTTTTTGTATTTTTTACGTGTGAGTAGTGCCGGAAGTAAAGAGAAAAGGTAAGTTTCTGACCGCTGTCCATCTAAGTAGAATTCTTCGAACCTTTAAGTAGTCTCAAAGCTTGACTGTGAGTTCCCGGATCAGCTGTCTTATACAGATGTTTTTGTAGACAGATTCGAATAGTGTGTGTACCTACTGATGGTTTTTAGGTATGATGAGCTCAATGTTAAAAACAAAAAGCTATATTAAACGCCACAATGATAATGACAAGATAGTTATGCTGGCGACACTATCTTTTTTAGAGGTCCTGTGCCAACCTATGTGCCTAAATTTTATGCTAATATTAGATGTTGCGAGAGTGGAGAGACCAACAGACTGTTACGCATAGGGTCTCGGGTTTGAATCCACGGCACGCACCAATGACTTTTCGGAGATAAGTGCGTATTAAATTGATAATTATCGCTTACTTATCGGTGAAGGAAAATATTGTGAGGAAACCTGCATGCCTGAGAGATCTCCATAATGTTCTCGAAAGACATGTTAAGTCTGCCAACCCGCACTTGCGCAGCGCGGTGGACTATGGCCTTACCCTTCTCATAGTGAGAAAAGGCCCGTGCCCAGCAGTGGGACAGTATAAAGGGCTGATGATGACGTCGCGTTATAATAATTTCAATGGTATGTACATCATAGTGATTTAAGTGTTCGATTCGTTATTAGCAAAACGATGAACTACTTATAGGTTTGAAAACCGCATAATCTTAAAGTTGTTTGATCCGCTTAAAAATGTTCCAAAACTCTATATTCTGCACGACAACTGATTTAATGCTAGTAAAAATGACCACAATGCAAAATTGCCTCTTGACGTTCAAAATAAAATTAAATATTGTTCTCGAAAGTACTGGCGTTCCACAATTCCACGTTCCACATTTAATCCAACTATTATTTACAATGTTTCAACTGTGAAGATAATATATGTTGTCCAACTCGTTCATCTACTTATACGGAATTAGCGAGCATATTCGACTACAAATGAAAAGGTTTTTACGCCAGTGATGCGAGGACCGCCAAACACAGAAAACCTTTGAAAAAATGTAAGCTGATTTACCGTGGCTGGCCAGGGGCCTCTTGTGCCCGTTCGACCGGCAAATAAAGGCGACCAGACAAATGCTCGCAAATTGACTCGACGTTTTTCACTGTATACCATATTTTTTTACGCAAGGAGAGCATCTATATAGTTGCTGAAACGTCAGTATGAAAGCCCAGAAGATAATTAAAAACATACGATGTTTACCTACGTTAATTAAATTTACAAAAATTGTTTCAATATAAAAAGTGTCTGTTCATTCGTTTTTATGACGTACAATATAAAATGATTCAGAATTTTGTAGACTTACGTAACTGCCTCTATATAATGACAAGGGTGCCTTTATTACTTATATTGAAATGCATGGTCAGGCTAATCCGTAAACAATTGAAATAAGGGAGTAACAAAGCGAGCATTGAGGGCACATTATATGATGGAAATCAAATAAGGAAGGGCTTCATAAAAACCGCTTCATTACCGAGCTTGAAGGTATTAAGCCGCTACAACGACCAAATAAAGCTAAGATTACAAGTTAACCTCATGTTAGTTGGAAACCCCAATGATAAAGCATCTCAGGAAAATCGAGCCCGAGGAGGGTACACTAATCCCTCTTTAGCAAAAACGCTTCGTTCCAAAAAGTGATGGGCGGCTCACGAGGGATGGATCTTCATTACCCAACCGTGTTGTCAGTTAAGCCTAAGGGTCTCAGGATTACATACTACTTAATAAAACTTAAAAAAATGGGCCGTTATAGCTTATTTGTGACCTCGGGTTTTACTTACAATTTTCGCTATCATACATCTTTTATTTATGCTTTGACTGCTTCAGGTCGACTAAAATACACATGTTCATGTTCACGTGCACTTACTCGCAGTATATTCTTAAATCAACGTAGGCATTTGCCCGCAAAAAATGTTGGGTTATTCAGTTAGTAGGTTATTTTGCTCGAGCCAATCGTGACGTTGGCATCAATGGCTACGTCACCATTACTACAGTGTTCAGTGTCGCGGAAAAAACCATCGGCGAATAAAGTCACGATGACTGGTCTCTGAGACGCTAAAGAATTTTTTTTGGCCGTGAAAATCATGCTTTGATGACTTAATCGACTTTTTAAAGGAAGTTTTTGTAGATTGAGGCTATTCGAGTTCAGGTTAATAGAAATTTATTTGACGTCTGCTGCTATTTACGCATTTATGTATCAATTACCGATATCTAACTAATATAATATGTTGTTGTTAAGAGAGATAGTTCTATAAATCAATTATGAGACACGTTCGTAAATAAATTAAAAATCACCGGCTAATACACACTAAAGAATTAAGGATAATCCGGCTAGATTCGGGCCCAACTGGGGTCCTTAATCATGAGCAAGGCTGTCTGACCTCGGCCCGTCATGTGTCAAACAGTTCGGTGCTCACGATTGTGTTGTGTTACGTGTTACGTAAGATCTACACACACATGTGTCTTTGTAACGAATAGACGGAATAGGTACTTTAGGGTAATAAACACTCTGACAAAAAATATTATGTATATGTACTTGCATTCATGCATTTTGTTAAATCATCAGCTACGCTTGGTAGCGATTCGTTTAAGCTACGGAGAATTACGTTGTAAATTGTAAACTATGTTAGCGAATACAATTAAAATGTTACTTAGTTATCCATTCGCAGTTCTCTGTGATTGTGCTTCAAATGTCTGAAGTTTCCGGGTACTCTTGGTCGCGGCTCAACACATTACAATGGCTACAGAGACCCTTTGTTTCAAATTAAGTGCAGGTAACCAGATTTTACGGCGAAATAGAAACCATAATGGCTTTGAGGATATATTACAACAGCACAGGTGAAAATTTACGCCTACGATTCTCTTCAATAACGAGAGCATATCATTTTTCCATACAATAGCGTCATAAAAAGATTCACGGCAGTGCCTTTTTCGTATTTACCTTTGAAAATTTATATTCCCATTGGG
The DNA here is from genome assembly GCA_944739405.2 of Euclidia mi. NCBI lineage: Eukaryota > Metazoa > Arthropoda > Insecta > Lepidoptera > Erebidae > Euclidia > Euclidia mi. Next base: position 53,433,251 of record OX123186.2, on the reverse strand, counting down.
TTCAAGACCGCGGGCGACCGCAATAATGCACAATGGGCAATCGAATTATCATATCATTATAGGGCCACGAAAATTCCTAATGCTTGCTATTTTCATGTCACCTTTCCTATGGTGTATTTTTGTTCAAGTGGAAACCGATACCTTGGCTTATTGTTATTGCCCAAAACGCGTGTAGTTTTGTTTAATAAGATTATGGCAAAGGCCAGTTTTGTTTGCTTATACATGTTCGTTGATGCGTGTTTAAACGGACTGGATTTCAGAATTGATATATTTTTCATCCATAACATTCTTCTACTCGCAATACTTCAGCGCGTCCGTAACAGTGTCGAAATTAAAACGAAGGTGGATACGTGGTGCCTTGCCAAAATAAAATCTATCATAAATTTTTAAGAAATATATGTGTATACTATTTATTACATCATTAAGTAATGGTATATATCATCAATACCTTAAGACTTTACGCCTCAGATTTCCAATGTTTGAATGCCTTTATTCAGAAGTACGTTTCACCAGTCAGTGACTATCAGAATTAGAAAACTTGAAAGCTTTATCGGCCAGTATCGGTCGAATGTACATATGAGTCTGTAGTGCTATGAGTGAGTAATGTGACTCAGTTACGTTAGTAATATTGGCGCGAGTTTGACTTGTCTCTATTTGGAATGGACACTGTCTAAGAAAGATTGGACTGAGATTCACAAGCTGCCTTCCAACTGAAAGAGGATTCTTGCTTTAATTGTTTTTTTTAAACGGCGCAAAGGACGGTGTTGATTTATCCATTCGAAAATTGATACTAAGATTTGTTGTGTAGAAGTATTTGAACCAAATAAGTCAGCTTCTAAGCTCCAAAAAAGAAGTTAGCCTTAGTTCATTGTTATATTTCTAGTTAATCCAAACGGAATTCAAATAGAGAAAATTAAACCATAGATTGACTTTAGAGTCGTGAACAATTCATGGCAACAAAATATTTAGTTCTATATTCTATCAAAACGATAATCCCGACATCACCTTTTTTTTTTTATGACTTCGGTGGAAACTATCCTTATGATCCCATCTCAACTCGACGCCAACCCGGCCAGAGTGTGATCGACCGGGCTTGGGACTGGCGGAGGAGCTGTGTGGAGGCTCTCCCCAGGCGTTCGGGGCATACCCACTAAAACCACCACCGTGTCCCTACGGGTCCTGTGTAGTGGCGGGGTCACGCGATTTGCGGATAGCATACTTTTCCGTAACCCCGCCCGGGACTGGCCCGCCGTTATAATCCCCGTATAATCCCGACATCACCTGCCTTAACAAAACAAATAGGCTTCCTTGACAAATTGCATTAAAATCGGTTGTTAGCCATGTGGGAGTAATAGACTAATATTTTCTTTTGCATTAGGTATAATATAGGATTGCACGGTTGGCGTAGTGCTTTAAGCGGCCGCCTCGCCGCTTGACACTTCGCCGGGTGTTGTGGGTTCGATCGATCCCCACACGAGGCAACACTTTGAGTAATTCACCACAGTTCACTTTGTTGTTTCCAGTCTGGGTGTTCATTGTGTCCGTTAGTGTATGTTTGTAAAGTTCCCCGCGACACAGGATTTAGTCCTAATGTGGAAAATATCTGGAGGAAAATGAAACAAAAATTATATATATATGTATCCATATTGAATTCGGTGCATATTTTTTCATACAAGTTTTATCTGCTCATCTGTCTCAGTTATTCAACCAAAAAATATATCATCATCATCATCACCCTTTAACAGTCCACTGCTAGACTAGGCCTCTCCATTGAAAGGAGGTATTGGCCTACTATATCACGCTGGCCAAATGGGTTGGTATAGGGTTTGTATCAAGTTTTCCTTCTCTTAAAGTGCTGTTCTCTGCATAATAATTATGTTCCCTTTGTTGGCTCTTACGACACCCATGGGATGATATGGGGTGGTGACATTCCGTATTCTTAATCCGTCACCACACGGACGTAAAAAATATATATTTAAGTAATAAAATATGTATTTGCACAAACCTGAACCGTTTATAGAACTCATAAAGTGTAGAACTATCTTTGGCTATGACAGATAAGATGTGAATAGATTTGAGTTCACAGTTAGGTACTATTACACAAAGCTTTTAAGGTGACACGGTGTAATTAATTTCGCAGACACTCAAATTAGCTTTAACTAAGAACTGACTCTGTTGGATTACTAACTATGAGATAAAGCTGCCCCGCCCCCATTAAGGGTATTAATAGAGCTATATAAATAAAAATGCTAACGCAATTACTGTCATGATATTGCTAAATGTGTGTGTAATAATTAATGTCTAACAGTGCACTTTTAGACCACATGTATTTCTGTAATGGCCACATTCATAATAATATCGTTGGTTAAAATATTATTTTAATACTCATTTCGTTTTATTGCTTAATTTTATGTGCAATTACATTTTTACTGTCTTTGAATATTTTTACTGTCTCGTATTTTTCTATTATATGTATTTGACATAGTTCCATACAAAAATATTGTAAATGTGTTGGCAAAATAATATGGGAATTAGTAATTTATTGGTGAATATTTACGAAACGAGTCTCCACCTACCATGGTCACGAGATCACTGTCATTCCGCATTATTTTATTTATTTAGCTTTATCTATTTACATAATATTAAGCGATAACCTGCCAGGAAGGCAGCGATAGCCTGGTGGAGATACCAACAGACTGCCATGCAGAGGGTATCGGGTTCGAATCCACGGCGCGCATCAATAACTTTTCGGAGTTATGTGCGTATTGAATTGTTAATTATCGTTTGTCACGTGCCTCGGAGAGCACGTTAAGCCGACGGTCCCAGTTATCATGAAGATCTTTGACAATCGTTACAGGGCGTCAGTACCTTCTAATAAACTGACACTAGTCTAAACCATGGAATATCGCTATCCCTTTGGATTGCGGAGCTCAGACAAGCAGTCGCTCCGTGGAAAAGCTAATATTCAGCCAAATGCTATGTTTAATTTGGAACATAACTTTGTGGTTCACATGTAAGCTATTTCTGTATATTCTTGTTCAGAATAAAGCCTGTAAGCCCGAATATGAGTTATTAGTATGGATTTGAGATTGACATAATTCTAGACGAGTATGTGTCTTAGTAGTCTAGAGCTTTATACTCAAGGCTACTCATTATAATGTCTAGATCCAATAAGGCCTTATCTTCCATTGAATAGGCCAGTTGTATAAATATGTTATTGGCCTATATTAGACTTTAACTTGTAGACGGATCCAAGAACTTCGTTTTGGAAATCGAGGCCGTCTCTAATCAAGACTTATTAAAAGTAGTTACTTCAGAGTCCTTGATAGTTAGATTTGATAATCTAGTACATTTTTACCAGACCTCGGTACTGGCAAATTAACATAGTCTCTGAGAATGAAAAACTTAACAAATTTACATAGTCTCCATGAAATTTATTTGAATTACTTTAATTAATTTGGTTAGACTAATATTACTTTAATTCATTTGGTTAGACTACCAGATTGAAACTGGGATAACGCTAAGAGGATGATGATGATATTAGAATGATATTATAAAATGAAATCCTCTCCGCGTTCTGTCGGTATGAACGCGATAAACTCAAAAACTAACGAACGGATTTTTTGCAAGGTTTACTAATAGATAGTGTGATCTCTTGCTCGGAGCCGCGAGCTACGTCTAGTTATGATGTAACCTGTACCACCGAACTGTTGGGTAATAAGGCATTGCATTTTCTTTACCAATTACCAGTGAAACTAGTTTCTTAAAAAAATCGTACACAAATCGTAAAACTTATAGATACTTGATAATTTATTTGTACTCGATTTTATCTAGCTTTTTATCTAGGTACCTACTTGCAAAACAACTCTGGCTACAAAATGTAGCTGAAATGAATGTTCCTATGCGAATGTGTATCAAAGCAAACAAAGTAAAAAAGTTTAGTCTATTGAAAATATCTACTAAAACTAGCGCCAATTGCAGAAAACGACCTCAAACGTACTGTTTATTTGACGATTCTCGTAGATGAACAGGTACTCATTAGTTTCTAGGGACAAACTTTAATGTTTTATTTTTAACATAAATAGTAGAATGAGCATGAAACAAGGGAGATATGTCAGGATTATTGCAAATAGCGGTCCGAAGTCTCTGCTTACCCCTTCGGGAAACAGGCGTGACTCTATGAATGTATGTATAAATAGTAATAAAGATCTGTTTTATTTCCTAGATAGGTGTTGCGAACCTTTTCAACTAGATTTGTGATTTATATAAAGGTACCTTCTTTGTCTCGTGTTATCTTGACCAGAGCAGCTGTGTGCTATTGGATTGTTATACGAGGGTCAACCTAGAGTCACTACTAAAATTCAGCGCTGTGAAGTTGCTAAGTCACTGCACAGCATTATGTTGACTAGGACCTCGTTGTTGCATGAGATAAAAACTGGACAGCTCCTGTACCCTGTCTTCTTCCCGTCGGTGCCTTCAGTCGGCAGTCGAGGTGGTTTTTAATGCAAACACCACATAATCCGGCTCTCATTTCCCCAAGAGCCGGAGATCCGAAGGCATTTTCAACCTCGTAATAAAAGGAGCTCGTTGTTGCAGTTTCATTTGTAAATTGGTTGTGTTTTATAACTTTTTGTTTCTATTATTATAAATATTGTTTTATTAATATGTTTAAAATTTTTATAACATAAATTTAAACATATTGTTAGGTTTTAAGTAAGGTTCACTGAATATGTTAACATGCACTGCAAAACTGCTTGAATAAACTTACTGTCGTTCTGTCTTTTATCTAAGGCTTACTTTTGAACTTGCTAATTTTAGGGCTAGCTTCGTCACTGCCCGATAACTTCCTGATAAATGAATGTAGCGCTCATAGCGAGACTTGGTTCGCCGTTCGTAACAGATCGGCAAAGTAAAGCAACGGTTGCACAGGTCGCCACTTGGATGGGTGACAATGTGTGGCATTTACATCTGAGCGCTATCGTGCTTCGAAGGGCTCGTAAAGCTGTCGGTCCCGGTTCTTGTCATAGGATACAAATTGTTAAGTCATGTCGGAGGCCCTCGGTCGATCTGGAAAAGCTGACAGTAGAGTTGGCCACACACTCACACGAAAACAACAACTTAAATTAATAGAAAATTTAAAAGCCATATTTGTATGATGTTATCAGGTCTACCATGCAACACTCGGCGCAGTGTCTAGCTATGAGGAGACTGCTTAAGTCACTACGCTTGCCGCGCAGTCATTCTTAATAGTTTACCTCTCAAGAAAACACTGGTAACTCTCCGGACTTCACTCGTAGTCATCAAAAGTCATCGCTGCTAAACCAGGAATCCATCAGTATCAATAAATACTTACTTAATTTCGTATCGCAAACTAACGCGCAGGTAGCTACTGCCTGTCATCTTCGGCATTTCCACACGCAATAAAAAACTTTTTAGCTAAAGCATATTATATAAAAAGTTAAAGCCTAACATCGTTATTCTTTTTACATAATGTTGATTAGACACAATCTCGATAAGCCACAAATTTTCTATTTAATTTGTATTCAATTGCATTGTTTACAGTCGTGTATAATTCTTTGCAGGGTTTTATAGTTCTATTGAATTCAGTTAATGACTCCAAATTCAAAGATTTCTTTAATATTTTTAATAATTCTTCAGACGAGTCGTTGTACAAAGACTTAGCTTTTTAATATATGAATTGTAAACCTTTTGTATACTCTCAATTCTCAATCTTTCATCCTTTGACCAAATGCATGTGTTGGTGGTAAAGTTTGTCATCTATGTTTCACCGCGGCGCCGCGGCGGTCGAAAGGTTAAATTGAAGCTGAAGTTTATATGAACAATAATTTTAAAGCCTCAGCGCCTTACAACATTGAATAATGCCAAAGTAAGTGTGTCTTTGTCTGTTGTGTATTTATTCTCAATGCTGATTCTACTAAACAGATATAACAATCACAAAGGACCTCAGCATTTTATTACAGTAGTTAAACATCAAATACTTGGCTTGAACGATGTGGTTTACACTGTTGTACGCAGCATATAAATAAAGAAAGCTTATAAAACACCTAAATAAAAGCGAGCGTTGTAACTGACGATATAATAAATTTATTCAACATTGTGACATTTAAATATAATAATAAAATTAAAAGCACCTCTGCTCGCCCCCCTAGCGGATTTTGTGTTCCTAGTGTGAAAGTAATGTGTGGCGACAACTTTGCTTTTTATCACAGGTAAACCAACTATAAGATTATAAATTTTCATTCACCGTAACTCTGTGGGTGTAAGCCATTGACTGCTGTACGTACTAATGTGCTAAATTCGCAACAAGTTTAGCCTTTAATGTACCGTGCTTAATCCCCGTTCTAAACTTGATAACTTATTTTAAGGCCAGCTTTATTTCAAACACCATTAAAGCCCGCATGTACTAAAATGTATATATTTTTGATAAAATGTTTGCACGAGAGCATTTACAATTTATTTGTTGAAGGTCTCGCGTGTAGTTATGTTAAGAAAATATAAATAAAACGGAGCACTGGTTTCTGAAAGGCTAGGGTATAGGTTCGCTCGAGTGATCAAAACTGCGAGATCTGTCAAACACAGATTGCTTTGGAAAGGAGTCGGACAGGCGGGCAATATCCGTTACTAACCGCGAAATACGATCGTAATACGTGAACAAGCGCGAGCCCTCTATAAAGCAAACTCGAAATATGAAACGCTTAAACCCTTCTCGTAACGTAGTTCGCCACGTACTCGCTTAAAGATCCCTATAAAGATAGATAAAGTAACAGACTATCACAGATACAGAAGTTAAAGACTGATAAAAAGCTAAAAGTTTTTTAATAAAAGTTCGTTGAGGAAATGCCTGTGAAATATTCGAGATTCTGGTGCTGAATGTTTTATAGTTATGGCTTGAAGACGAGATATGCTCTCAAATAACACTTTTTAATCTTTATTATATAAGAAATGGGGTTTTTATTCATGCGAATACGTAAACCCCATCGTAACATATTCTACATAATACAGTTATAGCAGCAGTTATACAGTTATAGCTTTAGTACTTGTATATTTTCTGTGGTTATAGATAAAACAAGGCTTAAACTAAACATACATTAATCTTATCTGAAAGTAATTATTAAAATGTATCAATATAATGTGGGTTACTAAACTACATATAGTAAAATGAGTCCAACATCCCTTAAATTCAACTGAAACTCTTTTATAAAAGAATCTCGTGCATTTTTGTTCCTGACACATTCCATCAGCAAATGTTGTACATCCTCAAGCTTATTACAAGTGTTACAATTAGGTGTATTTGCTTTTTTCATTAAGAACGTAAATTTTGCTGATGGAAAGTGCCCTGAACGTATCCTTAAACATGTCCTCTAGACAATCGCATTCCCTCAAACCACGGCGAATGAGGAAGGTCGCCTTGAATAACCTTATACCATATGCCTTTGATTTTTGACACCTCATTAAAATAGGCTTCCCACCTCTTAAAGCATACTAATTTAAATTTTGGTATATATTCATAGTAATCCGGTAAAATATTTAGTGGGGCACCGTTCACTGTTGCTAATTTGGCTATATCGTTAGCCATTTCATTGCCAAGTACACCAATGTGCGCTGGAACCCACTGTAATTTTAATTCAATTTCTCAAAAAATAACACTTAAAAATTGTAAATGCATTTCTTCGAGAAGAAAATGGCCATCATTAGTAAATTGAGTACTTTTTTTACAATTTAATTCGTTTATCCATACTAGAAGAAGCCCGCAGTTACGCGTTACATTCCTGTTAATTTTGATTTAAATGTACTGTTTCTGCCCGATCACTTGGGCATTTTGGGTAATCCCTTCTTAGTGGACTCCTACGATCCCCAAGAAAAATACATACCTAATTCCAGCTATTTGCGGTACCAGTTGCCAACTAAGTAGTATCAAGAAAGGGGCCGTGCAGTGGCCCTTCTCTGCCGATCGTTCTGCAAAATCCTCACCGCCACAAGGCCTTTACCTCTGTTTTAACTCGTACATTTACGACATCTTCTCTTTTTAAATGTGATACTTTTTTATTGATATAGGTTTTCTTCTACCTTTCCTTTAGAGTGTTGGTCAATAAAGGTCTGTTATTGGCGTCATTATTGCCATAAGACTACTACTATTAAACTAAGACTTTTCGCCTTAGACCCCGGCGGTGTTTATTTCTGTCAAAAGTGATTACTAGTCAGTAACTAGTAATCACATTTGACAGAAATAAACTTTTCCACAAAGCAGTTGCCACCTGTCCACTGCCGCAGCCTAAGGGGATAGCGATACTCCATTTTTTACCTTCTTCTACCAGTGCAAGCTTTATTCAGTTGTTCTGACTCCCTATAAAGACTGACAATGATCTTCTTGACAGCCGGGCTGGCAGCTTGACATTGTCTCACGAGCACGGGCATAAAGCATACGTGATATTTAACTATTTATTACGCATATAATTTTGAAATGCGCGCCGTGTATTCGAACCCGATATCCGCTGTTTAGTCGGTCCGAAACCCAATCGACTATCGTTGCTTTTCCTGACTCAATATTTGTAGCTGCTTAAATGATACCCCTTCGTCAAGATAATTAACATCGTATGTAGCATATATATACCACTTGATCTTAATTCAGCCAGAATTATTATCTGCTTAGACGAGTCCTTTGAATATTTATTTTTACAGTGTGACTAATTTAAAACCTAACGAAATATTTAAAATAATTCTTATGTAGAAAAGTGAATAAATCGACATTACAATATATATGTGTTTACTATTTCATACACTGTTATCATAGAAAAGACGTCAACCAAGTTAATATTTCTTTTACAGAATTCAAAAAATATTGTGTCGTAGTAATGTCACCTTAAAACAAAAGGTCTGTAGCCCATGGACTGGCACTTTGCCGTTGCCGAAACCATTATCGAAAAGGAACAACATACATCACTAATATCACTGAAATAATTTCCAATTCTATAGAAGGCTAAAATCTAATAAATTACATCATAAGTCTTTTCGATACAGTTAGGGAATAGCACATTTTCTGTAAACGTTTTTATATAGAACAGGAGTGTGTTGGTTCAAATGGAACGGGCAATAAATCTGTTAAAGTGACAGTATAGGAGCGATAACACGCGATCGGGCGCGTGTGTATTTGATAATGGCTCGACACCTGCCGTTGAAACCGTAAAAATGTGTCTACCGATACCTATTCCGATCGCACCGAATATTCAGTTAGCGAACGTTACTCAAATTCAGCTTATTTATAGAATAGGTTACGTCTATTCTGTTTTCCAATTTACTAATTTCAAATTCAAATTTAAAAAGTTTCTTCTATATAATTCTTCTATATATAAGTTTCTTCTATTACATCAGAGTCAAATCACCTAAAAGTAATCCCAGGAAGAAATATTTCTATGACTGTGGTGATTACGATGCATTGAATTCAAAATCGAATGAGATAATGTGGGAAGACTGTTTAAATAACAAGCCCTTGGAAAATGCTGTCGAGTGTTTTTTATACTTATCTATATGATCTAAGAGATAAATTAACTTGTACGCCCCTCTACTCTGCCACCTTGGTACAACAAAAACCTTAAAAAGATCCTTAAGGAAAAAAACAAATTTCGAAAGAAATACCACACTTATGGTAATGCAGCGGACTACGCCACATTTAGCTTCCTTCGGAAAAGAGCCAAGCGTGTGGAGGAAGAGTGTTACCGCACGTACATCAAGAACGCAGAAGATTCAATAACTCAGAACCCTCAGCTCTTTTGGAGCTTTATAAAATCGAATAAAAAACGTAGTAACACTCTTCCTCCCACTATGTCATACGGGGGCACTTCGGCGGATACAAGTGTGGAAATATGTAATAAGTCTACATTTCTCATCCCATCTCAGTGTCACAATTTTTTACCTAATAGCAACGATGACTACTCAAACTGCGAACAATCAATAGGTGACATAGAAATATGTCCTGACGCACTAGGCAAGTTGCTCAAATCGATAAATCTTACCAAAGGAGCTGGCCCGGACCAAATAGCACCAAGGTTTATTGTGAACTGCGCGGAACAACTTACCAAACCACTTTCTGTTTTATTTAGGCGTTCAATCTCTGAAAGCACAGTGCCAAGGATCTGGAAGTCTGCTTTTATCACCCCTATACATAAAAACGGTAACGTGACCGACGTAACTAACTATAGGCCCATTTCGAAGCTCTGTATCTTTGCAAAATTACTGGAACGGATGGTCTATAATCAGGTCTATAATACACTGTCGAGCACGATAATCCCAGAACAACACGGATTTGTAAGGAACAAATCAACGACCAGTAACTTACTTTTATTTACCGATTTCGTTACGTCAAAAATGGTTGCGGGTGGACACGTAGACTCCATATTTACCGATTACAGCAGGGCGTTTGACAGAATCGACCATGAAATCCTTTTTCAGAAGTTACGTGCGTGCATACACGGTAACTTGTTCAGATGGTTCACCTCATACATTTAGAATAGATCACAGGCAGTTGTAGTGAACGGTGCAAATTCTAAATGGAATTGCATCCCTTCTGGTGTCCCTCAGGGTTCGTTAATCGGACCTTTGTTGTTTAATTTATTTATCAACGACATACAATCATGTTTCATACACTCGCAATTTCTGCTCTACGCAGATGATATGAAGATTTTTAAACAAATTAGAACTATTAACGACTCGTTCCTACTTCAACAAGATCTGTCTAGACTTGAACAATACTGCCAAGAAAATAATTTAATTATTAACACTTTAAAATGCTTCGCAATAACCTTAACCCGTAAGCCTAAATATATTATAGAATTTAATTACACCCTAAAAGGACAGGTACTGATTCGAGTCAATGAGATCCGCGACTTGGGCGTAATACACGACTCTAAACTGACCTACGAAAAGAACATAGACAAAAAAACAATAAAAACTTGGGTTTTGTTTTGAGATCTTGTTCTCAGTTCACAAATTTAAAAGTTGTCAAAATTCTTTATTGCTCTTACGTGCGCAGTATCCTTGAATACTGTTCGCAAATCTGAAATCCACATTACGACGTCTACATAAGCAGATTGGAGTCCATACAGAGAAAATTTGCCAGGTTTCTTCAATTTAAATGTAAGAAATACGATAATAGCTACGAGGAGCGGTGTAAGAGACACCATTTGCTACCACTCCACGAGAGGAGAAGAATATCAGACATCACTTACTTAGTTAAAATTGCTCAGTCAAAAATAGACTCACCTCACCTACTATCTTTGCTACAACTCAAAGTCCCTACCAGATCAGTTAGGTTACCTGTTCTTCTTCATGTTCCACACGGGACCACTAATTATAGAGATTATTCGTATTTCGTAAGATCGGCACACTTCCTCAACGCGCTCGTTGGCTGTACCGAGCTAGATTTATTTAACTCAAACCCGGTCACATACAACAAAACACTTTCAACTCGATGGTTTCAATCGGTTCTCTGATTGTATAAATTCTCTCAAATCTTTTAAGTACTTGAGTAATTTTTTTAATTTCTTTTTTTGTACTACTATTTATTGTGTAAATATTATTTTCTTGTGTATAACTATCAAGCTCTAAATACTCAAATGTGAAAATATTTAAATGGTTGTTAGTTCCTCACAAAGTTTAATAGTTATAGACACTGTTTGTTTTTCAAAATAAATAAAATAAAATAACCAAGTAGATTATTCTACATCGCAGTGAATTTTGACTACCTCCTACTTATCTGTGTATAACTTTTATATTTGGTAGCAAACTTATCTGAGGCTATTTTTTGCTTCTAAACTTTCCTAGTTTTTATTCGCCACTGGTGTTGTTAACTTATATAAATCATTTAATTTTCAGACTTAATATCACTATAATTTATATTCATGAGCTACTTTGTAAGCACATTTAATTAAAGATTTTCCTCCTTTATTGAAGAACGTGATATCGTCACAAGTATCATTTCACACTCCTAGACGTTATTTTAGTCACAGTCTCTCAAGGAAACTCTTCAATAACACTTATTTTAAAATACTCCGTATGCTAGAAGCCGAATAAGCTAATCCGAATGCAGAGCGTTCCCGACCATTCCCGCTCAAAAGTACCTGTGTCTATGTCCTTATGTTAACACACGTTCCCCAATAGCACCCTCTCCTATATTTACCTTTTACCTTTACAGACCGGTCTTGTAAAATCCTAAAAAATACAAACCACTCGGCTACAATTTAAGCTAGATTTGCTACAATCGGTTCTCTTGTTCCTTAGATTCATTCACTCAAAGTAGAAAGTATAGCACTGATTGAACGACATAGACAAAAGACTTGCATTATCCTGTAAGTGGCGTGATCCGCTGAATACCTATTCGGATCTCTTTATATCGGGAGACTATCGAAGTACGTCGATTTTTCACGAACGTGGGATAGGATCGTATAAAACAGTCACGTATTTTTTAGTGTCAGTGGCTTCGCTAGGACTTGATCCTTAACAATATCATAACCAGGCTAAAGAACATCGTGAGAGGACCGCCGTACACCGGCTTATTGAATTTCTCAGTGAAAAGGGTTCAGTGACTGTAAATTCTTAGTTTCATTGTGACTTTCCTTGTAATCGACATTTTTATTATCCTCTCAAAAGACAAATTTACATGAAAATTGCTTTGTTGGCTTTCAAGTACTTACATGCGTAACCATATTGTGTTGCTTATAATACACACAATGGATATTCACTTTCATTCAAATTCCTTCCTTTTTTTATAAATAATGTCACATTAAGATATCAGTATTGAACAGACAGTCGGACCACTTTACTGTGCATTAAGAAGGAGAAAAGCAATTACAACTTCGCTCGTAACAACTTTCAAAAAATATATTCGGAATGTGCCAAATGCATCATCCGCATAAGTAAATCGAATTAATGTGGACCAACCAGTTAAACTATGGGAGTCGTTAAACGAATTTCGTGAAAATCGTTACAAACTGGAGCAATGAGAAGAATTTTCTAGAACTTTGTTTTGTTCTAACGGAAGTAATTGATTTTAATTCCACTGGCAGTACGTTGAAACGCAACCGAGCGTTAATGAAAAATAATTTTCTCATCTGAAGTTGCAAGTAAAAGAGTGGAGCGAACTGTACTCCGGCTTGGCGCGGTGTGGGGTGATGCGAACTAGCTTACGGAAATATCATCTATATCTATTAGACATTCTCTTTTACTATAGGAATAAAATAGATTTATAAATGAGCATTTCCTTATTAATTATGTAGTTACTTGTATCACGATGCACTTGCGCTTTCTTGTAGCTTCTACGGTGATAAAAAAGTACCTAAGTAGGTGTGTTACTGTCCTGTAATGTTAAGTTTATTTGTTAGATCATAACTCATAATACACATAACAAAACTAGTTTTAATTTTAAAATGATCTGCAAGATGAGGCCTACCCAGAAGTGGTAAAACTAGCCCTAAATGTTAATTTATAACATCTCCATCTTACCTTTCCTCTCCAAAGTCCTGGAACGTCTCGTCCACAGTCAAATCAACTCGTTCCTATCTAAAAGTAATCTCCTTAATCCTTTCCAATCCGGTTTCCGTTCGGGTCATAGTACCGCTACAACCCTTGTCAATATTACGGATGACATAAGGGCTGGTATGGAAGGCGGACAGCTCACAATCCTAGCTCTGCTAGATTTTAGCAACGCCTTCAATACAGTGGATCATGACGTTCTACTTAGCCGTCTTTGCTCTCTTAACATATCTCCTACTGTGATTGATTGGTTTCGTAGTTACCTGTGTGGCCGCCGACAACGTATACGCATTGAAAATTCACTTTCGTCTTGGTGTAACACTACTGTTGGTGTGCCCCAGGGTGGCGTGTTATCTCCTTTACTCTTCGCAATGTTTATAAATTCTATATCTAACAATGTTGGCTCTTCCTATCACCTTTATGCAGATGATCTCCAGATCTATACGCAGTCGCCATTCGCACAGTTATCAGATTCTATAGATACCATCAACAATGATCTTGCACAGATTAGCAGCTGGAGTAAATCCTATGGACTTAAAGTGAATCCCTCGAAAACCCAGGTTATTGTTGTTGGTAGTTCGAGAATGATAGCGAAAATCGACTGGTCACAACTTCCTGACATTAATTTTAATGGCACAGTTATTCCTATACAGGATAAAGTAAAGAATCTGGGCCTAACTATCGATTCAACCCTCTCCTGGCGCTCGCAGATCCAAGAAGTGAGTCGTAAGGTGTTTGCATCGGCAGGTTCACTAAGAAGACTTAGGAATTTTCTTCCTACTGCCACCAAAATTGCACTTGCAAACTCTCTGCTATTACCCATTATTGATTACGCAGATGTCAGCTATCCAGATCTTGCCGAAAACCAGCTTGAAAAACTTGAGCGCCTTCAAAATCTCTGTATACGATTCATATTTGGATTACGCAAATACGATCATGTCTCACAATTTCGAACACAACTCAAGTGGTTACCAATACGATATCGCCGGAATGCTCACATTCTTTCCTTGCTTTACAATATACTGTTTAACCCTTCAACTCCCTCCTATCTTAAAGGACGATTCGAATTCCTTCATGATACTCACAACCGTTATTTAAGGTCATCAGAAAATTTGAAACTGAAGATGCCAGTACATTCAACAGCTTTTTATGATAAATCTTTTTCTGTGACTGCTGTTCGGCTATGGAATGCATTACCGTTTCACATAAAGCAGGCTCAGACGGTAACAAGGTTCAAATCTCTAGTCAAGGATCACTATCTATCATTATAACATTCCTTATATAAAATTATAAGTATATATTAAATATTATTTATATATATATATATATATATATATATATATATATATATATATATATATATATATATATAAATATATATATATTTAAAGTAAATCATAATTTACTGGTACACTGACAACTACCATTTCTTTCCTACCAATAATATCCATCCAAAGGTTGCCTGGTAGAAATCGCTGCTAGCGATAAGGCCGCCCATTGTACTATGTTTGTAAAATGATCAATTTTTAATGTCCAACTTAGTGTACAATAAAGTGTTAAATAAATAAATAATAAAAATCAGCACCACTGATGAGCACGAGCCTCTTTTCACTTTTGGGAAGGCTTAGGTCATGGTCTACTACATTGGCTACGTGGATTTGCTAGAAAACACATATTATATATATATATTTAAAGTAAATCATAATTTACTGGTACACTGACAACTACCATTTCTTTCCTACCAATAATATCCATCCAAAGGTTGCCTGGTAGAAATCGCTGCTAGCGATAAGGCCGCCCATTGTACTATGTTTGTAAAATGATCAATTTTTAATGTCCAACTTAGTGTACAATAAAGTGTTAAATAAATAAATAATAAAAATCAGCACCACTGATGAGCACGAGCCTCTTTTCACTTTTGGGAAGGCTTAGGTCATGGTCTACCACATTGGCTACGTGGATTTGCTAGAAAACACATATATTTCGAGATTCTTGTGGAGAACTCTAAGGTATGCAGGTTTCACGATGTGTTTATTCACCGTTTAGCAAGCGATGATTAACTTTTTACTTTCACGTAACTTCGTAAAGTCATCTATGGTCGCGGCGCGCGGCGGTAGCAGTCTGCTAGTCTCCCTACAAGTCTATCGATGCCTTTTTTATTATAAACGTTACACACTTTACGATGTCATCTTGTTCAAAGAACGGGCATTAATTTATTTATTTAACTTTGGGAAAACAAACAGTAGTACATTATGTATACACAATAAGTCCTTATTACTAAGCTTAACTAATATACTACCTACTACATTTTCCACAAATTACTAATTAAAAGTTATACTTCTGTTAGCAGACATGAGCTGTATTCAACGCAGTAAAAATTTATATTTTTTGAAGAAAAAAGGAATTTGAACAAAATTATGATATATTAATAACAATAAAAAGATGCCATTGAGTTGATAATAATATTAAACCTGTATAGCCTGCTGCCGATCTTTTAGGAACAATCCTAAAATTATATATTTTTTAAAAGTAAACTTACTGAGACATAATATATCGATTGCACTAAAATATTTATTATATGTGTCGACTAAACGTTGCAGAGGTCAGCGTACGCCAGCATTCGTTTTACAAAGTCTAGTAGCAAATAGATGTCTGGATCGCACCTCTCGCCCATGCATCGTTCTAGGAGCCAGGTAACACAAGCAATTCACTAAGCCAGGACAACCAAATTTGTTGCGGCATACACTGAAAAGAGTCATGGTGTCAAGAAGAACACGTCTAGACTGTAAACTTAACATGTTATATTTCTTAAGGAGTTGTTCGTATGATATTTTTTACGGAAACATCTATACTGCATAGCGCGAAGATACTTACGTTGGACCATTTCAATAGCATCATTATATTTTGCATAATGTGGATTCCAAATAGGTACTGCATACTCTAATTGCGGTCGTATTATTGACTTATATAAGTATAGGTATGTAGACGGACGGCGGAATTCCTTAGTGGCTCGCATTATGAAACCAAACAATTGGTACGCTTTATTGACTATCTTTTCTACGTGCATATCTAGATGAAGTTTTGAGTCAAGATGGATGCCAAGATCATGTAAACTTAATGCCTTATTAACAAATTTATTACTGAATTTATAATTAAAATGAATAGTATTTATTTTTTTAGTAAATGTTATGCTATGGCATTTGGGGAGACTTAGGTGTAGCTTGTTGGCTGAACAATAGCTGGAAAAGCGGTCAAGGTCTTCTTGGAATTCAGTACAGTCCAGCTCATTTGAAATATTTTTAAAAACTTTTAGATCATCCGCGTATAAAAGGAATTTTGAATGTCTAAAGCAACTTTTAATATCATTTATAAATAATATGAATAGCAAAGGGCCTAAAATCGAGCCTTGTGGGACTCCTGAGGTAACCTGAATAGAGTTGGATTCGTAACCATTTATCACAACTTTTTGGGTTCTGTTTGTTATGTATGAGATGAACCATCGAAGGAGATCCCCTCTGATACCGTTGAAGGCGATTTTATTTAACAGCAATTTGTGGTCAACTTTATCAAAAGCCTTTTGGAAATCAGTGTATACCGCATCAATTTGTTGTCTATTATCCAAACCCTCAAATAGCTGAGTTGAAAATATAAGAAGATTGCTTATGCACGACCTATCTTTGACAAAACCATGTTGTTCGTATATTATGGCACGTCGCACAATTGGATATATCTCATTATGTACAAGCTTTTCAAAGAGTTTAGAGAATGCTGACAGTATAGAGATTCGACGGTAGGTTTCGACATCATTTTTGGATCCACCTTTATGAACTGGCACAATATTTCGGTCATATTAGTGTCAGGAAAAATACCATGTGATACGCATTTATTAAATATTATAAAAATAGGGTAACATATAGTATTGTACGTAGTTTTTAAGAATATAGATGGGATACCATCTGGACCAGGACCCTTAGTTGAATCTAGTAATTTTAATTCTCTGCGTATATTATTCAAAGAGAAGTGCAACTTGGATAAGTTAATATCGTGCTCAGAGGTCATAGGTGGAGGTTCCCATGTGTCCAGATCAAATGTGGAAGGTTCATAAACCGAGCAAATAAAGCTGGAAAATAAATTACATATTTCGATAGAATCATTAGCGGGGATATCTTTATAATGAACCGAGCAAGGTATTTTGTTTGTGTTTTTTCTATTGGAGATGTATGACCAGAAAGCCTTAATATTTGTAGTAATATTGTCCTCGACTGAGTTTATATAGGCTTTATAGCATTTATCTGCTAGTTGTTTGAATCTGAGTCTATTAATGGAAAACATCGTAGTCTTTAATATTTCCATATTTTTTCCACCTGATCCACGAAGAAGATTTATTTTTGTAAATGCGTATTAGAGTTTTAGAAAACCAGATAGGAAAATTTATATTCTTGTGTTTTCGTCTGGGAGTGTGTAGTCTAATTATTTCATACAATTTTTCGTAAAATACAGAAACCGCATCATCAGGTGTTCATGTTTCAAGTAAACTATTCCAATCTACATCTTTTATATCCTTATTTATTTTTTCATAATTAGCTTTGTAATAGTTTAATGGATCTTTTACTCTACATTGAGAAATAGAAAATACGGAATTATTAAGCAGAAAATGTACATAAAAGGCTGGGTGAATTTTATCAATGGGTACTAAAGGGACATCAGCGATACACACAACGGAGTGTATATTACACAAAAACAAGTCTAATATGCGTTCATGACAGTTAGTCAAATGATTATATTGTCGTAAATTTAGTTGTGAACAAACAAGTCACAATTGGCGAGATGCGTTATTAATAGGGATACATTCCATATATGAGAACTTATTTCTGTAATAAGGTTTCCAAAGTTCAGTAACAAACTGCAAGGAAGCAAATTACACTTTAATGTATTAATTTTATTAGGGTTATAGAATCTTTCAAGAACGTTTAGTGTTTGCTTTAACTTTTTCCTAATTGGAGATATGGTTGGTTGTAAAATACTTAGCATTATAATATATCATTCGTAATCTGGTACCCCTTAACAAAATGAATCACAGTATTTGAGTGGTTACAAACTATTCTAAACAGTGGTTTACCTAATGAAGTCGCTAGGAAAACTAAACAAATAAACAAGTAGCGAGTCACTCTAGTTTGTTTTCGCTGACGATAAAATTATTGTTTTACTCGTGCCTCACGCTTAAAGGCAGTTCGGAATGTTGTATGTGGTCCAACAACATTGGGCGTCAGAGTTCCTCGAGCGTACGCCCAGCGTGCGCTCGGCGTTCACTTTGTAGTACAAAGTGAACGTCGGGCGCACGCCCAACGGACGCCGAGCGTACGCTCGAGGAACGCTCATGATCAATATGAGATCCTTAGGGCCTTATCATACTAGCGGATTGCGAAAGTTCTCAAAGGGGAGTAGGCGCGCAATGAATTCGTTACGGGCTCACAACAGTAACAACGAATACGCCGCGTATGCGCAACGAATTCGTTGAGGACGCGCAAAGAGTAAAAAGCGACGCGTAACGAGTAAAAGTAATAAAGTCAATAGCAGTGTTTCTTCGTCGGAATCCATTTTGTTACTGGATGTATTGTACGTCGATAATTTGCTACAAACATGCGACAAAAACGTTACGTATTTGCCACGCGTCCGCGACGTCCTCGCTGCGCAGCCGCGGCGTGTTCGCGACGCATTCGCTGCGCGTCCGCCCCGCCCCGTAACCGCTCCCAAACCGCTAGTATGATAACGCACTTATAGTTCTATTGAATTCAGTTACTCAGTGACTCGAGATTTAAAGATATCTTTAATATTTTTAATAATTCTTCAGACGAGTTTTTGTACATAGACTTAGCTTTTTAATAACTGAATCTAAAACCTTTTCTATACTCTCAGTAACGTCTACTCCTTGATCTTTTGACCAAATAAATGTGTTGGTGGTAAAGTTTGTCGTCTATATTTCACCACGGCGGTCGAAATGTTAAATTGAATCTGAAGTTTATATGAACAATAACTTTAAAGCCTCAGCGCCTTACAACATTGAATAATGCCAAAGTAAGAGTCTCTTTGTCTGTTGTGTATTCATTCTCAATGCTGATTCTACTTAACAGATAGGTATACAATCACAAAGATCCTCAGTATTTTATTACAGTAAACATCAAATACTTGGCTTGAACGATGTGGTTTACACTGTTGTACGCAGCATATAAATAAAGAGATCTTATAAAAACCTAAATAAATAGCGAACGTTGTGACTGACGATATTATACATTTGTTCAGATAACATTGTGGGTGACATTAAAAGCACCTCTGTTCGCCCCCAAGCGGATTTTGTGTCCCTAGTGTGAAAGTAATGTGTGGCGACAATTTTGCTCTTTATCTCAGGTAAACCAACTATAAGATTATAAATTTTCATTCACCGTAACTCTGTGGTGTGCATTGACTACTGTACGTACTAATGTGCTAAATTCGCAATAAGTTTAGCCTTTAATGTACCGTGCTTAATCGCCGTTCTAAACTTGCATAACTAAGTACTATAAACGTCATAACTTATTTTAAGCCTGGCTTTATTTCAACCGCCTGCATGTACTATAATGTATAATTTTGATAAAATGTTCGCACGAGAGCCTTTACAATTTATTTGTTGAAGGGTTCGCGTGTAGTTATGTAAAGAGAATATAAATAAAACGGAGCAGTGGTTTCTGAAAGGCTAGGGTATAGGTTCGCTCGAGTGATCAAAACTGCGAAATCTGTAAAACACAGATTGCTTTGGAAAGGAGTCGGACAGGCGGGCAATATCCGTTACTAACCGCGAAATACGATCATAATACGTGAACAAGTGAGGGCCCTTTACAAAGCCAACTCGAAATATGAAACGCTTAAACCCTTCTCGTAAAGTAGTTGGCTACGTACTTGCTTCAAGATCCCTATAAAGAAAGATAAAGTAACAGACATTCACAGATACAGAAGTTAAAGTCTGATAAAAAGCTAAAAGTTTTTTAATAAAAGTTCGTTGAGGAAATGCCTGCGAAATATTCGAGATTCTTGTGCTGATTGTTTTATAGTTATGGCTTGAAAACGAGATATGCTCTCAAATAACACTTTGGAATTGTAAATGCATCTTTTCGAATTGAACATCCTCATCCTTAGTAAATTTAAAACTTTATTTTACAATTTAATTTGTATTATTTTATTTATTTGAGTCATGCTTTAGTTGACCAATGTGAAAATAACAACTTTGCGTGGACGAACATAATACATATATGTATTATACAAATATTTGCCAATATAGAATATTTTTACAACAATAAATTACTATATTGCTACTAGAAAAACTGTGAGCCTCTGTTTTATTACTACTCCACGTGTATTCAATATTAAAACAATAAAGAAACATTTCATCTCTTAATGTAAAACAAGTAAATGTTTGCTCTGATTGTATTATAAAATAAAAAAACACTAGGAGTCGCTTGTCAGAGTTGTCACATCAAGACAAAATTAAATGAAATAAGCTTCGCATTTTCAATAGCGATGTTTCCTTGTCTGCAGTCATTGTCAGCTATTCTCATGCCTTGTTTGGCGTGTAATTGAATAAAACGATTGCTATCACCAGACTCGAGGAAAAGAATTTAATAACATGCGATACAAACGTGGCCCCGAATATATCGCGCTGTACCATTTAAACGACACATCTCAGCACGAGGACTCACCTGTCGAACAACGTGTTTCCTGACACATTCAATAGTTTTTTTATTTAAATAAAATTCCAGTAATTTTAACGCTTACTGTTCTGTGCGCCGACAGAGGGCGAATGGATGTGAATAGCGAACATGGAAGATATGCGTGACCAGCACTGAACAATTCTAAAAATAAAAGCGTTCGTTCAAACGAATAATTTTTTAAACCGATAAAGGAAATATGCAATCAAATTGAAATAATTCGAATATACGTCCCATAACATGAGCATTTCTGTTCAATGTATTGAGTTGGTATTCTATTTGCTAAGGGCCTTTATTCGTGGGCCGATGGTTTTGAACGCCTTACACGCCCCATAAATCGTCTAATATTACACTTTTACTGTCACATGTTCAGATGTGCCCAAAATTTCCCTTATGACATGTATTGTTTGTGTGTAGTATAATAGTATGTATTAATAAGTATGAATGTGAACGTATTTCTTTTAGACCGCGGTTTTTGAAAGAAATTAATAAATGGTAAACAAACAAACCGATGTAATGGAAGGATAAATAAACAAATAAAAAACCAGAGGCGGAATACGTTTAAGCTGACCGGTCAAATGGGAGTTCAACCGCCACATAAGGTTCCGTATCGTTGGCTTTCAAGACTTGTGCGTACGTAAAATAATTTTTCATGCATCTCCTGAACTCATAGACCGCATAACGAAATCACGTATCGATATGATACTGTGATTTGTTAAAAACAAACTTCATAGTTGGTTCACCCCAGGGAATTTCAGTGGAAAAATATTCACTTGAGGATGCCACTTAGACTCAGTAAATCAAATATTTATATAGACAACATCTTACAATGTAATTTAGCTACATTATACAGATAGACACGTTTTATTTTCGTTGAAGGAGTCGCGAGCATTAAAGTTATTTGATTATAATTTTATTGTCTAGTATTTTCTCCTTTTTACGATCCAGCTAATTATTTTGAAATGTTAAGTTTAAAAATATTTTATGAGGACTATAAAGAGTACGACGAATGACTTTGGTATTTATTTCTCTTTTATAATTTATTTCGCAGTAGCGATCACAGCTCCAGCAAATAAATTTTGAAGGAGGTGTTGAGATTTTATTTCTGTCGTCCTTACGTACTTAAATATCTCCAACTAAGTAGTATCAAGAAAGGGGCCGTGTAGTGACCCTTCTCTGCCGATCGTTCTGCAAAATCTTCACCGGCACAAGGCCTTTACCTCTGTTTTAACTCGCACATTTACGATATCTTCATTTTTTAAATGTGATACTTTTTATTGATTGAAATTAAACTCCAGTTTACGAAATTTATCGCGTTATATTGGTTGCACTTGTTATTACATTTAAACCGAATGATCTAGATACTACATTTTTATTACAAGCCAACGTTTCGAATTCTTTACAGGATTCATGTTCATGGCAGACTGAGGTGATATTTGTCTTTGTCTTGAATTTAAAAGTTATCTCAAATTACCCGAACATTTTTCAACTATTGGTGTTACTATCTACGCAGAATGTGCGCACTATGTCTTGATGTCTTCTGGTGACTTTGTCCTTCTTGGGTTTCATTAGCCTGATTACAGGGTCCCAAGCAACTTTTCATTGAAATAGGTTTTCTTTCCACCTTTTATTCAGAGTGTTGGTCAATAAAGGTCTGTTATGGCGTCATTATTGTCATAAGACTACTACTATGAAACCAAGACTTTTCGCCTTAGACCCTGGCGTTGCCACTTACTTGTCAGTACCTAGTAATCACATTTGACACAAATAAACTTTTCCACAAAGCGGCTGCCACCTGTCCACTGCCGCAGCCTAAGGGGATAGCGATACTCCATTTCTTAGACCAGTGCAAGCTTTATTCAGGGGTACTTACTCCCCACAACGACTGACAATGATCTTCTTGACAGCTGGGCTGGCAGCTTGACATTGTCTCACGAGCACGGAGCAAGCGGTATTTAACTATTTATTACGCATATAATTTTAAAATACGCGCCGTGTATTCGAACCCGATATCTGCTGCAGGGCAGTCGGTTCGAAACCCCCAATCGACTATCGTTGCTTTTCCTGACTCAATATTTGTAGCTGCTTAAATGATACCCTTATGTCTTGACGTAACTAGATAATTGACATCGTATGTAGCATATATATACCACCTTTTCTTAATTCAGTCAGAATAATTATTTGCTTAGACGAGTCTTTTGAATATTTACTTTTACGGTGTGACTAATTTAAAACCTGACGAAATATTTAAAATAAGTCTTATGTAGAAAAGTGAATAAATTGACATTACAATATTTATGAGTTTACTATATCATACACTGTTATCATAAAAAAGACGTCAAAAATGTTTATATTGATTTTATAGAATTAAAAAAATATTGTGTCGTAGTAATGTCACTTTAAAACAAAAAGTCTCGAGCCCAAGGACTGGCACTTTGCCGCTGCCGAAACCATTATCGAAAAGGAACAACATATCATAATCACTAATATCACTGAAATAATTTCCAATTCTATAGAGGGCTACAATCCAATAAATAACATCATAATTAGTATTTTCGATACAGTAGGAAATAGCACTTTTCTGTAAACGTTTTTATAAAGAACAGGAGTGTGTTGGGTCAAATGGAACAGGCAATAAATCTCAGGCGATCGGCCGCGTGTGTATTTGATAATGGCTCGACACCTGCCGTTGAAACCGCAAAAATGTATCTACCGATACCTATTCCGATCGCACCGAATATTCACTCACATTCAGAACGTTATTTAAATTCAGCTTTTTATAGAATAGGTTACGTCTATTCTAGTTTCCAATTTACTCATTTCAGATTCAATTTTTAAAAAATCTTCTATATATGGCTCTATAGAGCCAAATACATAGATTATTTTACATCGCTGTGAACTTCTACTACCTCCTACCTATCTTTGTATAACTTTTATATTTTGTAGCAAGCTTATCTGAGGCTACTGTTTGCTTCTAAGCTTTCTTAGTTTTTATTCGCCACTGGTGTTCTTAACTTATATAAATCATTTAATTTTCATACTTAATATCACTGTAATTTATATTCATGAGCTACTTTGTAAGCACATTTAATTAAAGCTTTTCCTCCTTTATCGAAGAATGCGATATCGTCCCAAGTATCATTTCACACTCCTAGACGTTATTTTAGTCACATTCTCTCAAGGAAACTCCTCAATAACACTTATTTTAAAATACTCCATATGCTAGAAGCTGAATAGGCCAATCCGAATGCACAGCGTTCCCGACCATTCCCGCTCAAAAGTACTTGTGTCTACGTCCTTATGTTAACACACGTTCCCAATAGCACCCTCTCCTATATTTATCTTTTAGCTTTACAGACCGTTCCTATAAGATCCTGGAAAATACAAAACACTCGGCTACAATTGAAGCTAGATTTGCTACAATCGGTTCTCTTGTTCCTTATATTCATTCACTCCGGAATGAATGAAAGTATAGCACTGATTGAACGACATAGACAAAAGACTTGCATTATCCTATAACGGCCATTTTCAATATTCGAACTATAGATAGATCTGTAAATTTTAGATTCGTGTTTGACATATTTTGTATGGAGCTTATGTCAAAAACTATCAAAAACTAATCTAAAATCTACAGATCTATCTATAGTTCGAATATATTTTATTGTTCGAATATATTCATCCATATCGTCGACAATGTATATGGAAACACTTCAGTCTGACTTAACACGTCTGGACGAGTATTGCCGACTCAACAGATTGGACCTCAATCCGCTTAAATGCTCTGTGGTATCTTATAGCCGAAAGAATCTTTAATTACTACCTCTTATACACTTAGAGGTCAATCAGTCCCAAGATGTAACGGAATTCGTGGCCTAGGTATTCACCATGACTCTAAGCTTCTTTTTGATGTGCACATGCAGTCATGAATGATGAAATTATTTCCAAGGCCTCAAAAGCCCTTGGTTTTATTATGAGAATATGTAGGTGTTTCGTTAAACCCAAAACTTTTAAAAATTTATATTGTACCTATTTCAGAAGCCCTCTTGAATAGGCATCGCAAATCTAGAATCCCTGTTATGATAAGTACATAGACCGTATAGAAAATGTTCAGAAGCGGTTTATCAGATATCTCTGTTATCGACTACATGTACATTACAGCTCCGATAGATATTTAGAACTATGTAAAAAATTCCACATACAACCTCTTATAAATCGTCTACGTCAAGCTGATATAACGTTCCTCTTAAAATTAATTAATAATAAAATTGACTGTCCTGACTTACTCAATAGGCTGAACTTTAGCGTTCCCCATAAGTTAATTAGATTTAATCCACATATATCTATTCCACACTGTGCCACAAATTATAGACGTAACTCTTTTATAGTGCGAGCAAGTTGTGAGTTTAATAAATTGTGTAAAGAATTCTCCTTAGATCCATTTAACACGAACAGCAATAGGCAAGTTGACAAAAAAAAAAAAATTATAAGTCCGTCCTTTAGATTATTCAAAAATAAGCGATACGTATTTTTTTATTTGTAAATTAAACCAAAAATGACCAAGATATAGCTCATTAAAGTTACGTATACCGTCACGCCGTGCTGCATTTTTTCGCACTAGATGACGTCACACGTAATTTTAATGGGCTATATCTTTGTTATTTTTAATTTAATCGAAAAAAGAAAAAATACGTGTCCAATATTTTTTTTATAATCTAAAATACGGACTAAATAAAATGTAATTATTTTGACCCTGGAAACTACCCTAAATCTTAAGTTATTTTCGTAATTTACGGCTGCCTCCGTGGTCCAGTGGATAGCGTATGCGACTGCTGATCGGAGGTCCCGGGTTCGATTCCCGGGTCAGGCAAAAGTGTGGTACTGGGTTTTTCCGAATACTCAGTAGCAGCACGGAGTCTGGTGATGTGCCCGGTAACGGCAATAGGCTCGCCCCCTATTACGTGGGACCAATAAATTCGTGGTGAAATGTGGGTGTAATATTTACACCTCTGCCTACCCCTTCGGGGATACATGCGTGAGACTATAAATAAATAAATAAAAAATAAATAAATATTGAATTCCGTAGTAAGTGGCGTGATCCGCTGAATGCCTATTCGGATCTCTTTATATCGGGAGACTATCGAAGTATGTCGATTTTTCACGAACGTGGGATAGGATCGTATAAAACATTCACGTATTTTTTAGTGTCAGTGGCTTCGCTAGGACTCGATCTTTAACAATATCATAACCAGGCTAAAGAACATCGTGAGAGGACCGCCGTACACCGGCTTATTGAATTTCTCAGTGAAAAGGGTTCAGTGACTGTAAATTCTTAGTTTCATTGCGACTTTCCTTGTAATCGACTTTTTTATTATCCTCTCAAAAGACAAATTTACATGAACATTGCTTTGTTGGCTTTCAAGTACTTACATGCGTGACCATATTGTGTTGCTTATAATACACACAATGGATATTCACTTTCATTCAAATTCCTAGCTTTTTTTTAAATAATGTTACATTAAGATATCAGTATTTAACAGACAGTCAGACCAATTTACTGTGCATTAAAAAGAAGAAAAGCAATTACAACTTTGCTCGTAACGACTTTCAAAAAATATATTCGGAATGTTCCAAATGCATCATACACATAAGTACCTAAATCGAATTTATGTGGACCGACCAGTTAAACTATGGGAGTCGTTAAACGAATTTCGTGAAAATCGTTACAAACTGGAGCAACGAGGAGAATTTCCTAGAACTTTGTTTTCTTCTAACGGAAGTAATTGATTTTAATTCCACTGGCAGTACGTCGAAACGCAACCGAGCGTTAATGAAAAATAATTTTCTCATCTGAAGTTGCAAGTAAAAGAGTGGAGCGAACTGTGCTCCGGTTAGGCGCGTTGCGGGCTGATGCGAACTAGCTTAAGGAAATAGTTATCATCCATTAGACATTCTCTTTTACTATATGAATATAATAGACTTATAAATGAGCATTTCCTTATTAATTACATAGTTACTTGTAGCAGGATGCACCTGCGCTTTCTTGTAGCTTCTACGGCGATAAAAAATGGTAAGTAGGTATGTTACTGTCATGTCTTGTTAAATTTATTTGTTAGATTTCAACTCATAATAGATCTTGAAGATAAGGCCTGTCCAGATGTGCTAAAACTAGCTCTAAATGTTAATTAATAACGTCAGCACCACTGATGAGCACCAGCCTCTTCTCAATTTTGGGAAGGTTTAGGTCAAGGTCTACCACATTGGCTTCGTGGAGTTGCTATATATCACTCACATATATTTCGAGTATGTTGTGGAGAACTCAAGGTATCCGCTTGACCGCTAGCGCCAATTCGCCGAATTCACTTGACCGCTCACGTTCTAAACAAAATGTCGCGCCGCCGCTCGCCAGATGGGCGCGCTAACATAAACATTTATTGTTGATAAGTCGGTAACATGAGTAAGTTGAAGTGATGTTTTTCTTCAACCTTATAAATGACTCTTTCAAGTCGTATGAATTCTTTGTTGATATTTACCTTCTAATTTATTATACTTAGCAGGGAACATTGACTATCGTTGAAAAAAACACTTTGTGTATTTTAAACAGGATTATTTTAAAAAGTAAATCGATGACATACATATTTTATGAGTTTTAACTGTAGAGGGATTCTGTCTACACCGAATTAAATAAAAAAACATGTATCATAGTATAAAAATATTTAATTACATGCATACGATAAGCACGTAATTACTTAGCAGCGAACATTGACTATCGTTGAAAAAAACATTTTGTGTATTTTAAACAGGATTATTTTAAAAAGTAAATCAATGACATACATATTTTATGAGTTTTAACTGTAGAGGAATTCTATCTACACCGAATTAAATAAAAAAAACATGTATAATAGTATAAAAATATTTAATTACACGCATACGATAAGCACGTAATCACGGAGCGCGCGAAACAAAGAGTGGCATTTGACATTATTTTTTCGTTCCGGGTTAACGATTTTAAGACTCGCTTCGTATTTTTAACATGAAGAAATGTTCAATGATTTGAATAGAATAGAGAAAAATAATTTAAAACATTACGTAATAGAAAGAAACAGTAAATTCAGACCGAGTATAGCGCTGTAACCAAAAAGGGAAAATAGTCACTTGTGCGCGGTCTACGGCATTTCGAAAAAGGGAGAATAGTCACTTGTGCGCGGTCAAGCGGGTATGCAGGTTTCACGATGTTTTTATTCAGCGTTTAGCAAGCGATAATTAACTATTTACTTTCACGTAACTTCGTAAAGTCATCTATGGTCGCATCGGGAATGAACCATGGTCTCATTGCGTAGCAGTCTGTTAGTCGCTCTACAAGTCTATCGTTGCCTTTTTTATTATAAACGTAACATACTTTATAATAATGTCATTTTGTTCAAAGAATAAGCATTATGAACTTATTTCTGTAATAAGGTTTTTTAAAGTTCAGTAGCAAACTACAAGGAATCAAATTACACTTTCATGTATAAATGTCTTGCCTTGCCGATATTTTGTAGGGTTATAGAATCTTCCAAGAACGTTTAGTGTTTGCTTTAACTCTTTACCTATTTGGAGATATTATTGGTTGTAAAATACTTAGCATTATATATCAATCATAATCTGGCACCCCTTTACAAAGTGAACCACAGTATTTGAGAGGTTATAAACTATTCTAAACAGTGGTTTATCTAATGAATAATGAAGTCGCTAGGAAAACTAAATAGATACAGTTTTATTTTGTTTGTATATATGTTATGCTAAATATTTGTTAGATCTTGTCAAAATAAAAACACTTAAACAAAAAAAAATGTTTAACAGATAAACAAGAAGCGAGTAACTCAAGTTTGTTTTCGCTGACGATAAAATTATTGTTTTAGGCTCAGTTCACACCGAAATGGCAGCGGCCGGAAGCGAAGCGGAGAGCAGTTTCAGTGTCATATAATTTTAGTCTTTATCGCCATGACTATAATACATAGAATCACTTGACAAACTTGAAAACGTCGTGCGCACGACCGCTCTGGCGGGCGCGAGAGGCCGCGAGCATGCGCGGGAAGGCGCGGGCAGCCGCGAGCATGCGCGGGAAGGCGCGGGCAGCCGCGAGCATGCGCGGGAAGGCGCGGGCAGCCGCGAGCTTGCGCGGGAAGGCGCGGGCGGCCGCAAGCAAACGCGGGAGGGCAATAACGATTAAATCCAAAATACTCATTTTCACAGCGAATTACACACGTGTTTCCTCGTTATATAATATATGTAGAATATGAACAGCGCATAGGATAGCGGGAGCCTGAGCCGTGACGTGAGTTGGGCGCGGCCGCGAGCAGTCGCGGGCGGGCGCGAGCAGTCGCGCGCAGCCGCAAGTAGTCCCGGGCAGGCGCGAGCAGTCGCGGGCAGGCGCGAGCAGTCGCTGGCAGCCGCAAGCCTTCTCTTCGATGCCGGCCGCTGCGCGTCGCTTCCAGCCGCTGCCATTTCGGTGTGAACTGAGCCTTACTCGTACCTCACGCTTAAAGGCACTTCGGAATGTTGTATGTGGTCAAAACAACATTGGGTGTCAGCGTGCGCTCGGCGTTCACTTTGTAGTACACAATGTGACCGTCGGGCGCACGCCAAACGGACGCTGAGCGTACGCTCGAAGAACGCTCATGATCAATGGGAGGGAGGCCTTATAGTTCTATTGAATTCAGTTAATGACGCGAGATTCAAAGATATCTTTAATATTTTTAATAATTCTTCAGAAGAGTTTTTGTACATAGACTTAGCTTTTTAATAACTGAATTTTAAACCTTTTATATACTCTCAATTCTCAATCTTTGATCCTTTGACCAAATGAATGTGTTGGTGGTAAAGTTTGTCATCTATGTTTCACCGCGGCGCCGCGGCGGTCGAAAGGTTTAATTGACTCTGAAGTTTATATGGACAATAATTTTAAAGCCTCAGCGCCTTACAACATTGAATAATGCCAAAGTAAGAGTCTCTTTGTCTGTTGTGTATTTATTCTCAATGCTGATTCTACTAAACAGATATAACAATCACAGGACCTCAGCATTTTATTACAGTAAACATCAAATACTTGGCTTGAACGATGTGGTTTACACTGTTGTACGCAGCATATAAATAAAGAAAGCTTATAAAAACCTAAATAAATAGCAAGCGTTGTGACTGACGATATTATAAATTTGTTAAATTTGTTCAGATAACATTGTGGGTGATATTAAAAGCACTTCTGTTCGCCCCCAAGCGGATTTTGTGTCCCTAGTGTGAAAGTAATGTGTGGCGACAATTTTGCTTTATATCTCAGGTAAACTAACTATAAGATTATAAATTTTCATTCACCGCAACTCTGTGGGTGTAAGCCATTGACTGCGGTACGTACTAATGTGCTAAATTCGCAATAAGTTTAGCCTTTAATGTACCGTGCTTAATCCCCGTTCTACACTTGCATAACTAAGTACTATAAACGTCATAACTTATTTTAAGCCCGGCTTTATTTCAAACGCCGTTTAAAAGCCTGCATGTACTAAAATGTATAAATTTTGATAAAATGTTCGCATGAGAGCCTTTACAATTTATTTGTTGAAGGGCTCGCGTGTAGTTATGAAAAGAAAATATAAATAAAACGGAGCAGTGGTTTCTGAAAGGCTAGGGTATAGGTTCGCTCGAGTGATCAAAACTGCGAGATCTGTCAAACACAGATTACTTTGGAAAGGAGTCGGACAGGCGGGCAATATCCGTTACTAACCGCGAAATACGATCATAATACGTGAACACGTGAGGGCCCTCTCAACTCGAAATATGAAACGCTTAAACCCTTCTCGTAACGTAGTTCGCCACGTACTAGTTTGCTTAAAGATCCCTATAAAGATAGATAAAGTGACAGACATTCACAGATACAGAAGTTAAAGACTGATAAAAAGCTAAAAGTTTTTTAATAAAAGTTCGTTGAGGAAATGCCTGTGAAATGTTCGAGATTCTTGTGCTGATTGTTTTATGGTTATGGCTTGAAAACGAGATATGCTCTCAAATAACACTTTGGAATTGTAAATGCATCTTTTTGAATTGAACATCCTCATCCTTAGTAAATTGAAAACTTTATTTTACAACTTAATTTGTATTATTTTATTTATTTGAGTCATGCTTTAGTTGCTTTGCTTTGCTTGCGTTTGCTCTGGCAAACAAAATATCCCGATAAGCGGCAATAGGCTCGCCACCTATTACGTGGGATCAAAACACTGGCGAAAGGTGGGCGTTTGATATGCCTCTGCCTACCCCTTCGGGGAAACAGGCGTGAGTCTATGTATGTATGATGTAGTAGTAGTACTTTAGTTGACCAATGTGAAAATAACAACTTAGCATGGACGAACATAATACATATATGTATTATACAAATATTTGCCAATACAGATTATTTTTACAACAATAAATTACTATATTGCTACTAGAAAAACTGAGAGCCTCCGTTTTATTACTACTCCACTTGTATTCAATATGAAAACAATAAAGAAACATTTCATCTCTTAATGTAAAACAAGTCAATGTTTGCTCCGATTTTATTATAAAAGAAAAAAACACTAGGAGTCGCTTGTCAGAGTTGTCACATCAAGACAAAATTAAATGAAATAAGCTTCGCATTTTCTATAGCGATGTTTCCTTGTCTGCAGTCATTGTCAGCTATTCTCATGCTTGTTTGGCGTGTAATTGAATAAGACGATTGCTATTACCAGTCTCGAGGAAAAGAATTTAATAACATGCGATATAAACGTGGCCCCGAATATATCGCGCTGTACCATTTAAACGACACATCTCAGCACGAGGACTCGCCTGCCGAACACCGTATTTCCCGACACATTCAATAGTTTTTTTATTTAAATAGAATTCCAATAATTTTAACGCTTACTGTTCACTGCGCCGACAGAGGGCGAATGAATGTGAATGGCGAACATGGTAGATATGCGTGACCAGCACTGAACAATTCTAAAAATAAAAGCGTTCGTTAAAACGAATTATTTTTAAAGCCGATAAAGGAAATATGCAATCAAATTGAAATAATTCTAATATACGTCCCATAACATGAGCATTTCTGTTCAATGTATTGAGTTGGTATTCTATTTGGTAAGCGCCTTTATTCGTGGGCGGATGGTTTGAACGCCTTAAACGCCCCATAAATCGTCTAATATTACACTTTTACTGTCACATGTTCAGATGTGCCCAAAATTTCCATTATGACATGTATTGTTTGTGTATAGTTATAAGTATGAATGTGAATGTATTCTTTTAGACCGCGGTTTTTTAAAGAAAATTAATAAATGGTAAACAAACAAAACAATGTAATGAAAAGGATAATTAAACAACTAAAAAACCAGAGGCGGAATACGCTTAAGCTGACCGGTCAAGTGGGAGTTCAACCGCCACATAAGGTTCCGTATCGTTGGCTTTCATGACCAGTGCGTACGTAAAATAATTTTTTCATGCATCCACTGAACTCATAGACCGCATAACGAAATCACGTATTGATATGATACTGTGATCTTGTAAAAAAAAAACTTCATAGTTGGTACACCCCAGGGAATTTCAGTAGAAAACTATTCACTTGAGTATACCACTTAGACTCAGTAAATCAAATATTTATATAAACAACATCTTACAATGTAATTTCGCTACATTATACAGACAGACACGTTTTATTTTTGTTGAAAGAGTCTCGAGCATTAAAGTTATTTGATTAATAATTTTAGTGTCTCATATTTTCTCCTTTTTAGGATCCAGCTAATTATTTTGAAGTGTTAAGTTTGTAAATATTCTATGACGAATATAAAGTGTATTACGAATGATTTTAATATTAATTTTTCTTTTTATGTTTTATTTCGCAGTAGCGATCACAGCTCCAGCAAATTAATTTTGAAGAAGGTGTTGAGGTTTTATTTCTGTCGTCCTTACGTACTTAAATATCTCCAACTAAGTAGTATCAAGGGGCCGTACAATGACTCTTCTCAGCTGATCAAAATCCTCACCGCCACAATGTTCATCACAAGGGCCACCTCTGTTAGTCGTACACTTACGACATCTTCTCTTTTTAAGGTGCTACTTTTTTATAGACTCACGCCTGTATCCCTGAAGGGGTAGGCAGAGGTGTAATATTACATCCACATCTGGCCACGAATTTTTAGGTCCCACGTAATTGGGGGCGAGCCTATTGCTACTTTTTTATTGATATAGATTTTCCTTCTGCTTTTCATTCAGAGTGTTGGTCAATATAGGTCTGGTATTGGCGTGATTATTGCCTTACCAAAGACGTTTTACTGCATATTATATTTATATTTTGTGAGCAAATTCGATTAAGTGCGACGAGGACGGTATAGTTGTCATCGTCATCGTCCTAGTGTCATCCCACTTGCATCCAAGACCACTACTTGCATACTAAGGCTTTTCACCTTGGAGCCCGGGGTTTGCACTTACAAGTCAGTAACAAGTAATCACATTTGACAGAATATGAGCTTTTCCACATGGCAACTGCCGCTAGACCGCTGCCGCAGCTTAAGGGTACAGCGATTCTCCGTAGTTTAGAATAGCGCAAGCTTTATTCAGGGGTACTTACTCCCCATAACGACTCGCAAATATCTGTTTTATAGCTGGGCAGGTAGCTTAGCATTCTCTCCAGGTTACGGGACAAGCGATAATTGATTATTTCATACGCATATAATTTCGAAAAGCGCGCCGTGGATTCGAACCCGATGTCCGCTGTGTGGCAGTTGGTACCTTAATCTATCGGCTGTCGTTGTTTTTCCATGCTCGATATACATATGTAGCTGCCAGAATGTTACCGCTACGTACATTTTTGATTATAATTGACATCGTATGTAGCTTATACCACCTTATCTTAATTCAGTCAGAATAATTATCTGCTCAGACGAGTCTTTTGAATCTTTATGTATAGTGTGCCTAATTAAAACCTGAAGAAACATTTAAAATAAGTCTTATGCAGAAAAGTTAATAAATCGAAATTACTATTCCTTTATATGAGTTTACTCTACTATACACTGATATGATGCAGTAGACGTGAACCACAGTACTATTTCTATACTATAATAAAACTTTAGAGTTGAAAAAGTCTGTAGATTAAAGATATTTTAACGAAAATTAGCTAAAAAATCTAGGAAAATGCTAAAAAGCAATACTTGATGTTATTTAGAATTTATGTCTGTCTGTCTGTCTGTTTTTCCCTATGTTGCTAAAGATCTCTTCAATGGCGAAATTGATTTCATGTACAAAGGATACTCAAACCTATAAAATTGTATATGTTACAATATCACAATCGGTTGAGTAGTTTTCGGTGTACAGCTTGACCTCTCCTTTGTACGTAGTCCCAAACAAAACAGGGATCATCCAAAACTGGTTATATACATACATATATTATCGTGCCATCTATGATCATCATAAGTTTGTTAGTATAAGTATAATAATAATAATAATAATATTCATTTTTTTAATTTATTATTTTATTTAAGCTAAGCAGAGCTTGTGTTATGGGTACTAGATAATGGATAAACATAGATATATACTTTTTTTTTTGTAAATACATACATATTATACATGTTGTATGGTTAGTCTAAATAGGTACCTTCAAAGTGTTTTATGGCTACTTACCGACCGATAGATGTCCCTCTTTGCAAATAATTTTCTAGCAAAATAAATGTTTCTTGCAAAAAAGACAACAATTATGTCTCGGGTATCTTTCTGTTATTAAAAAATAATAGAGTATAATATTCTTCACTTTCATAAACAAAAAGTCTCTGTGTCAAAATTTATTACAATGTCCACTTAATTTAAACGGTGAATCTCATGTATTTAAAATTATTATGTTTATATAAAAGTTATATAATTATTTCATTATTATTTATTTTACATGATAAATACAATGATAATAGATCCTTTTTTCAATAAATTGTCGGTTAGTCCATAATTATTATTTTCTATCTCGGTCGGTTTGTATAATATGTAAGATGGCGTTGACAAATGACGTCATTTCCTGAATGGCGGTGTTAACACGTTAACAGTGCAGATATAAATTATTAAAATACCCCTCACGTGCAAATATTTTGCGGAAATTTGATAAGATAAGCATAGGTAATGATACATTATTACATACGAAAAAGAAAAATAGAATGCCCCTTATCATTTTTTTTAGTATTTTTCAGGTGGGCCACATGTGGTGCAATCACGTGCACGCTTTAGATTTTGTGCCCCATATATGTGCCACTCACGTGTACTTTGTTCTCATTCATAAAAATGTGGGTAGAATTTAACATTCATGCCGACCCATTAGACGCTAACGCGCGTATGAGTAAAAGTTTTCAAAACTAAGTAAGTTTTTACGAATTCGTGACGCTCCGGTCATAGCAAGTGTTGTCGATTTCTTTTATTTTGGTTTTCATCTTGGTTCTTTATGAAAAGTTCGAGGCCGATATCTTCATTGCCTTTGACCGAAAAGGAGTTATGGAGGATGATGGAGGATAACGATGGTGAAAAGAATGTTGTAGAATAATAAATTGGAGGAGTCAAAATATACCTGTTACAATAATTAGTTCATTTGTTATTTCATCTTTTAATTATTTTTTTCTATAAAAAATTGGTTTCATTTCCAACCTCGATTGCGTGGCAACACAGACAAAATTTCGATCGGTTTTTTGGACATTTTATTATATGGTTCATTGTTCATACGTGTATATCATAAAAACTGGCGCAGTTGGTACGTGCAAACTCAATAAAAGCATTCCATTGATATAGACTCGTAGCCCATTTGTGGTGCACGCACGTGTGATGATGTCTTCAGAGTGGCCCACATATGGTACATGCACTGTGAACGTGGATTCTCCGAGGTTTGATCAGGTTCTCGGATAATTTGCTTTCGTCGTCGTTGGAATACTTGGATTGGGTATTTGACGTTACTTATGAGTTTATGATTCTTGAATATTATCGTGTTTCTTTGATTTCTTTCGTTCATTCGTGTTTTGTTCTTATACAGGTGTCTCATTATTCCCAATTTCCCATTCCTCACGTCACGTACGTGGGAATCTCTGAGTGGGAGACTGAGCCCTAAATTCAGATCCCTCTTGAATTACTCAACGGGGCTATCTTACTTTCGCGCAGGGCTGGATAGTCGTAGTCCTGTGTGTATTTTCTAAATAAATCGCAGGGACAGACACTTGAAACAGCTGGAATCGACATCCGAACATGTTGCTTTTCACATGATCGGTAAAAATAATTTACATATTCTATGTATGGTAGTGAAAGTTGGGTATGGCAGAAGAGTCATGAAAGTAGAATAAATGCTGTAGAAGTGAGAGCACTGAGAAGTATGTGTGTTGTGTCTATGACCGACAGAGTAAAGAATTGTGTGATACGAGAGTGGTGTGCGGTAAAAGAAGATGTAGTGACAAGTACCGGGAAAGGCATGTTAAGATGGTTTGGACACATGGAGAGGATGGATGACGAAAGACTGACAAAGAAGATATATAAGGCAAGTGTGAATGGGACAGGACGAAGGGGAAGACTTAGGCGGACGTTCTCTGATCAGATTGGAAACATCCTAAAAAAGGACAGGTCAGAAGTACCCTAAACAGGAGAGCATGCATGAGAAACTTGATGGGAGTGAATGAAGCAAGAGAGGTATGTCAGGATCGTTGCAAATGGCGTTCCATGCTCTCTGCCTACCCCTCCGGGAAACAGGCGTGATTCTATGTATGTATGTTCTATGTAAAGGTGGTAAAACAGTTAATGTTGTGTATAAAGAAATTATCTGAAGATATATATATAAGGTATTTATAATACATATAAAAATTATAAATATTATATACTCTTAGCATAAATGTCATGCTAATTAAATGCCAACATTTACGCGAACGAAGTCGCGGGCAAAGCTAGTATTAAATATATTTGAAACATAATTCTGACGTAGTAATGTCACCTTAATTTACAGGCCGAGGTATGGAAATATGGTGGAGGCGCCATTCAAATAAGATTATATCAGCTACTGGACAAGATCTGGTCTTCAGAACAACAGCCACATGAATGGAGTGTGGGCGTCATCTGTCCTATCCATAAAAAGGGGTGCAGAAAGACCTGCTCAAATTACCGCGGCATCGCTCTTCTTCCAACAGCGTATAAGGTGTTATCCTACGTGCTACTAGACAGACTGG
Source organism: Euclidia mi (assembly GCA_944739405.2). Lineage (NCBI taxonomy): Eukaryota > Metazoa > Arthropoda > Insecta > Lepidoptera > Erebidae > Euclidia > Euclidia mi. The sequence goes on along the minus strand of OX123186.2, from coordinate 53,395,759 downwards.
AACCGTATGCGGAAAAAATTGTAGATGATTATCAGTGTGGGTTCCGTCGTAATCGCAGCACAGTGGACCAAATTTTCCTTCTGAAGCAGCTGATGGAAAAGAGATGGGAATACGCGCAGAACATTCATTCACTGTTCGTAGACTTTAGAAAAGCCTACGACAGTATTGATAGAGACTCACTGTACGCCATACTCAGCAACTTTGGCATACCACGAAAACTTGTCACCCTACTTAAGGTAGTTACAAAAACCAGTAGGATGCGTGTCAGGGTCGGAGGGGAACTCACTGAAGAGTTTGAAGTGATAACCGGACTAAAGCAAGGAGATGCGCTGTCACCTATGCTGTTCAACCTAGCACTAGAACATGTCATCCGAAAAGTCATGACACTGGACGTCGGATTGCATTTGAATGGCCAGCATAGGGTTATTTGATACGCTGACGACCTAGCACTATTGGGTGAAACAAAAAAGGAAGTGGAAGTCTTGGCTGAAACTCTGGCATTAGAAAGCTCGAGGGTTGGGCTGGAAATCAGCCATGACAAGACGGAATATCTCCACATGAAACGCTATAAAAACACAAGGCGGAAGCGTGAAGACCTACGCGTTGGAGATGTTTCGTTCCGAGGTGTTGCCAATTTTAAGTATCTGGGGTGCACTATCACGGACACAAATACAAGGGAAGAGGAAGTCGACATCCAAATCCACAACGCTCTCCGATGTAGTGAAGCCCTGCATAAGGTGTTAATGTCCAAGCTATTGAGCAGGAAAACCAAAATACGCATATACAAAACCGTCATAAGACCTATTTTAATGTATGGTAGCGAGGCGTGGACACTAACCCTTAAGGAAGAAGAAAAGCTTTTAGTGACGGAGAGGAAAATCATGCGTAAGATTCTTGGCCCAACCCAAAGAGAAGATGGCACTTGGAGAGTCCGAAAAAATAACGAAATCGAGACGCTAATCGCCGAACCAAACATCATCGGGGAAACAAAGGCCCAGAGACTCCGCTGGTTGGGCCACCTAGAGAGAATGGATGGCGGTCGTAGTGTCAAGAAAGTATATCTTGGTACTCCGATCGGCCGCCGACCCGTTGGCAGGCCTAAATACCGGTGGAAGGACACAGTTGAGCGGGATTTGCAAGAGCTCCAGGTTACAGACTGGAAGGGGGCAGCACGAGATCGAAATAAATGGCGTTCTCTTGTATCGGAGGCCAAGACCCACTTCGGGTCGCTGCGCCAGAGGAGTAATTAAGTAAGTTAGTAATGTCACCTTAAAACAATAAGTCTGTAGCCCATGGACTGGAATGTTGCCGTTGCCAAAACCATTATCGAAAAGGAACAACATACATCACTAATATCACTGAAATCATTTCCAATTCTATAGACGGCTAAAATCCAATAAATTACATCATAAGTCTTTTCGATACAGTTAGGGAATAGCACATTTTCTGTAAACGTTTTTATATAGAACAGGAATGTATTGGGTCAAATGGAACGGACAATAAATCTGTTAAAGTGACAGTGTAGGAGTGATAACACGCGATCGGCCGCGTGTGTATTTGATAATGGCTCGACACCTGCCGTTGAAACCGCAAAAATGTATCTACCGATACCTATTCCGATCGCACCGAATATTCACTCACATTCAGTTAGCGAACGTTATTTAAATTCAGCTTTTTTATAGAATAGGGTACGTCTATTCTGGTTTCCAATTTAGTCATTTCAGATTCAAAGGACTTGGACAAAATGTGCCCCACGTTAGCCAGAAACAAGCGGTTGTAGATAAGTTATATAAAACATACAAGGAATTTTAAAGTACTTTTTACATTCCATTGCAGTCGCTGAAAAGAAAATAATTTAAAAGAATTTGAAGCGATATCCTTATATTTGATATTTCCTTTTGTTTGAATCTACCGATAATGTTGCCACGTAACAATGATAAAAGATCAGTGTAGGGAAAATATAGCAACAAAATAGGCTTGCGTCCACTAAGAATAATCGGTTTGATTGTAGTATCTATAGATTCATTATGATTTTAAGATGTGAATTAAGTTTATTATTTATTATAAAAAGTTAAGATAAATGTTATTTTTAGGATTCTAAAACTAAAATTCAAAAAGGTTTTTAAAAAGCCGTTAGTTGTACATAATTTTGCTGATCGATTTTTGAAGAAATAGTCAGGTATTTCAGTTTAACATCTAATAATGGAACGAATCAATCACCAATTACATTTTAGGACACAAACCTATTGTAAGAGTTAAAATACGCGTAATCTTAAGAATGATTAAATCATTATAATTAAATTATTTTCTATAAAAACAAACCTTTTAATAATAAATTAAAAATGCGTTCAAAATATAGTAACAGGGTTATTTTAATCCAGCTCTGGTATCACCAAGCTAATGTCAAAATAGTTGACATGTTGACATCTCCTCTTATCCATAGAGTAAAGTAATACTACGGAGGTCTTATCTTTCGACGTACGCGCCTTTTCGGTTATAGTTTACTTCTAGACGAGATTATACTTATATTTTATATGATGAGAGTCCCTCAAGCGAAGACCAAAAATAAATAATAGAAACTTAGGACGATAAAATGCATGAAAACTAACATAGATTATATAACTAATTACATTATATCAATACATTGTGAAATATTGACAAAAAATATGCCATTAATCATTTATTTCCAACCTTAATAACTTTTGACCACTGCTGCTTAGCTTAATGCGCCTTTATTATTGCATAACTAGAAGACTTGTTCTTTAAAGTGATATATGTTTCATCTCTGTACTTGCTGGGGCACAGGCCCATATAATTTTTGTTCATCTCCTTTAAAAAGTTTCTTCTATAGAGCCAAGTAGATTATTTAACATCGCAGTGAATTTTTACTACCTCCTACCTATCTGTGTATAACTTTTATATTTTGTAGCGAACTTATCTGAGGCTACTTTTTGCTGCTAAACTTTCCTAGTTTTTATTCGCCACTGGTGTTGTTAACTTATATAAATCATTTAATTTTCAGACTTAATATCACTATAATTTATATTCATGAGCTACTTTGTAAGCATATTTAATTAAATATTTTCCTCCTTTATTGAAGAACGCGATATCGTCCCAAGTATCATTTCACACTCCTAAACGTTATTTTAGTCACATTCTCTCAAGGAAACTCTTCAATAACACTTATTTTAAAATACTCCGTATGCTAGAAGCCGAATAGGCTAATCCGAATGCAGAGCGTTCCCGACCATTCCCGCTCAAAAGTAACTGTGTCTACGTCCTTATGTTAACACACGTTCCCCAATAGCACCCTCTCTTATATTTACCTTTTAGCTTTACAGACCGTTCCTATAAAATCCTAAAAAATACAAAACACTCGGCTACAATTGAAGCTAGATTTGCTACAATCGGTTCTCTTGTTCCTTAGATTCATTCACTCCGGAATGAATGAACGTATAGCAACGTAGTATTTGTATACTCTTTGGTATAGCACTGATTCAACGACATAGACAAAAGACTTGCATTATCCTGTAAGTGGCGTGATCCGCTGAATGCCTATTCGGATCTCTTTATATCGGGAGACTATCGAAGTACGTCGATTTTTCACGAACGTGGGATAGGATCGTATAAAACAGTCACGTATTTTTTTGTGTCAGTGGCTTCGCTAGGACTCGATCCTTAACAATATCATAACCAGGCTAAAGAACATCGTGAGAGGACCGCCGTACACTGGCTTATTGAATTTCTCAGTGAAAAGTGTTCACTCACTGTAAATTCTTAGTTTCATTGCGACTTTCCTTGTAATCGACATTTTTATTATCCTCTCAAAAGACAAATTTACATGAAAATTGCTTTGTTGGCTTTCAAGTACTTACATGCGTAACCATATTGTGTTGCTTATAATACACACAATGGATATTCACTTTCATTCAAATTCCTTCCTTTTTTTATAAATAATGTCACATTAAGATATCAGTATTGAACAGACAGTCGGACCACTTTACTGTGCATTAAGAAGGAGAAAAGCAATTACAACTTCGCTCGTAACAACTTTCAAAAAATATATTCGGAATGTGCCAAATGCATCATCCGCATAAGTAAATCGAATTAATGTGGACCGACCAGTTAAACTATGGGAGTCGTTAAACGAATTTCGTGAAAATCGTTACAAACTGGAGCAATGAGAAGAATTTCCTAGAACTTTGTTTTGTTCTAACGGAAGTAATTGATTTTAATTCCACTGGCAGTACGTTGAAACGCAACCGAGCGTTAATGAAAAATAATTTTCTCATCTGAAGTTGCATCGGTAGCAGTCTGTTAGTCTCCCTACAAGTCTATCGATGCCTTTTTTATTATAAACGTTACACACTTTACGATGTCATCTTGTTCAAAGAACGGGCATTAAGAACTTATTTCTGTAATAAGGTTTCCAAAGTTCAGTAACAAACTGCAAGGAAGCAAATTACACTTTAATGTATTAATTTTATTAGGGTTATAGAATCTTTCAAGAACGTTTAGTGTTTGCTTTAACTTTTTCCTATTTGGAGATATGGTTGGTTGTAAAATACTTAGTATTATAATATATCATTCGTAATCTGGCACCCCTTAACAAAATGAACCACAGTATTTGAGTGGTTACAAACTATTCTAAACAGTGGTTTACCTAATGAAGTCGCTAGGAAAACTAAACAGATAAACAAGTAGCGAGTAACTCTAGCTTGTTTTCGCTGACGATAAAATTATTGTTTTACTCGTGCCTCACGCTTAAAGGCACTTCGGAATGTTGTATGTGGTCCAACAACATTGGGCGTCAGCGTTCCTCGAGCGTACGCCCAGCGTGCGCTCGGCGTTCACTTTGTAGTACAAAGTGAACGTCGGGCGCACGCCCAACGGACGCCGAGCGTACGCTCGAGAAACGCTCATGATCAATATGAGATCCTTAGGGCCTTATCATACTAGCGGATTGCGAACGTTCTCAAAGCGGAGTAGGCGCGCAACGAATTCGTTACGGGCTCACAACAGTCACAACGAATACGCCGCCTATGCGCAACGAATTCGTTGCGGACGCGCAAAGCGTAAAAAGCGACGCGCAACGAGTAAAAGTAATAAAGTCAATAGCAGTGTTTCTTCGTCGGAATCCATTTTGTTACTGGATGTATTGTACGTCGATAATTTGCTACAAACATGCGACAAAAACGTAACGTATTTGCCACGCGTCCGCGACGTCCTCGCTGCGCAGCCGCGGCGTGTTCGAGACGCATTAGCTGCGCGTCCGCCCCGCCCCGTAACCGCTCCCAAACCGCTAGTATGATAACGCACTTATAGTTCTATTGAATTCAGTTACTCAGTGACTCGAGATTTAAAGATATCTTTAATATTTTTAATAATTCTTCAGACGAGTTTTTGTACATAGACTTAGCTTTTTAATAACTGAATCTAAAACCTTTTCTATACTCTCAGTAACGTCTACTCCTTGATCCTTTGACCAAATGAATGTGTTGGTGGTAAAGTTTGTCGTCTATATTTCACCGCGGCGGTCGAAATGTTAAATTGAATCTGAAGTTTATATGAACAATAATTTTAAAGCCTCAGCGCCTTATAACATTGAATAATGCCAAAGTAAGAGTCTCTTGGTCTGTTGTGTATTTATTCTCAATGCTGATTCTACTAAACAGATATAACAATCACAGAAACTCAGCATTTTATTACAGTAAACATCAAATACTTGGTTTGAACGATGTGGTTTACACTGTTGTACGCAGCATATAAATAAAGAAAGCTTATAAAAACCTAAATAAATAGCGAGCGTTGAAACTGACGATATTATAAATTTGTTCAGATAATATTGTGGGTGACATTAAAAGCACCTCTGTTCGCCCCCAAGCGGATTTTGTGTCCCTAGTGTGAAAGTAATGTGTGGCGACAATTTTGCTTTTTATCTCAAGTAAGCCAACTATAAGATTATAAATTTTCATTCACCGTAACTCTGTGGTGTGCATTGACTACTGTACGTACTAATGTGCTAAATTCGCAATAAGTTTAGCCTTTAATGTACCGTGCTTAATCCCTGTTCTAAACTTGCATAACTAAGTACTATAAACGTCATAACTTATTTTAAGCCCGGCTTTATTTCAAACGCCATTTAAAAGCCTGCATGTACTAAAATGTATAATTTTGATAAAATGTTCGCACGAGAGCCTTTACAATTTATTTGTTGAAGGGCTCGCGTGTAGTTATGTAAAGAAAATATAAATAAAACGGAGCAGTGGTTTCTGAAAGGCTAGGGTATAGGTTCGCTCGAGTGATCAAAACTGCGAGATCTGTCAAACACAGATTGCTTTGGAAAGGAGTCGGGCAGGCGGGCAATATCCGTTACTAACCGCGAAATACGATCATAATACGTGAACAAGTGAGGGCCCTCTACAAAGCAAACTCGAAATATGAAACGCTTAAACCCTTCTGGTAACGTAGTTGGCTACGTACCTGCGTAAAGATCCCTGTAAAGATAGATAAAGTAACAGACATTCACAGATACAGAAGTTAAAGACTGATAAAAAGCTAAAAGTTTTTTAATAAAAGTTCGCTGAGGAAATGCCTGCGAAATATTCGAGATTCTTGTGCTGATTGTTTTATAGTTATGGCTTGAAGACGAGATATGCTCTCAAATAACACTTTGGAATTGTAAATGCATCTTTTCGAATTGAACATCCTCATCCTTAGTAAATTAAAAAGTTTATTTTACAATTTAATTTGTATTGTTTTACTTATTTGAGTCATGCTTTAGTTGGCCAATGTGAAAATAACAACTTGCGTGGATGAACATAATATATGTATTATACAAGTATTTGCCAATACAGAATATTTTTACTACAATAAATCACTATATTGCTACTAGAAAAACTGAGAGCCTCCGTTTTATTACTACTCTACTTGTATTTAATATTAAAACAATAAAGAAACATTTCATCTCTTAATGTAAAACAAGTAGATGTTTGCTCTGATTTTATAATTTAAAAAAACACTAGGAGTCGCTTGTCAGAGTTGTCACATCAAGACAAAATTAAATGAAATAAGCTTCGCATTTTCAATAGCGATGTTTCCTTGTCTGCAAGTCATTGTCAGCTATTCTCATGCCTTGTTTGGCGTGTAATTGAATAAGACGATTGCTATCACCAGACTCGAGGAAAAGAATTTAATAACATGCGATATAAACGTGGCCCCGAATATATCGCGTTGTACCATTTAAATGACACATCTTTGCACGAGGACTCGCCTGTCGAACAACGTATTTCCCGGCGCATTCAATAGTTTTTTTATTTAAATAAAATTCTAATAATTTTAACGCTTACTGTTCACTGCGCCGATAGAGGGCGAATGAATGTGAATGGCGAACATGGAAGATATGCATGAACAGCACTGAACAATTCTTAAAATAAAAGCGTTCGTTCAAACGAATTATTTTTAAAGTCGATAAAGGAAATTTGCAATCAAATTGAAATAATTCGAATATACGTCCCATAACATGAGCATTTCTGTTCAATATATTGAGTTGGTATTCTATTTGGTAAGCGCCTTTATTCGTGGGTCGATGGTTTTGAACGCCTTAAACGCCCCATAAATCGTCTAATATTACACTTTTACTGTCACATGTTCAGATGTGCCCAAAATTTCCATTATGAAATGTATTGTTTGTGTGTAGTTATAAGTATGAATGTGAACGTATTTCTTTTAGACCGCGGTCTTTGAAAGAAATTAATAAATTGTAAACAAACAAAACAATGTAATGAAAAGGATAAATAAGCAAATAAAAGTTTAAGATGACCGGTCAAGTGAGAGTTCAACCGCCACATAAGGTTCCGTGTCGTTGGCTTTCATCACCTGTGCGTACGTAAAATAATTTTTCATGTAGGTATCTCCTGAACTCATAGACCGCATAACGAAATCACGTATCAATATGATACTATGATCTTGTTTAAAACAAACTTCATAGTTTTTCACCCCAGGGAATTCCAGTGGAAAAATATTCACTTGAGGATGCCACTTAGACTCAGTAAATCAAATATTTATATAGACAACATCTTACAATGTAATTTAGCTACATTATACAGACAGACACGTTTTAATTTCGTTGAAGGAGTCGCGAGCATTAAAGTTATTTGATTATAATTTTATTGTCTCGTAATTTCTCCTTTTTAAGATCCAGCTAATTATTTTGAAATGTTAAGTTTGTAAATATTCTATGAGGACTATAAAGAGTATTACGAATGATTTTAATATTTATTTTTCTTTTTATGTTTTATTTCGCAGTAGCGATCACAGCTCCAGCAAATTAATTTTGAAGAAGGTGTTGAGATTTTATTTCTGTCGTCCCTACGTACTTAAATATCTCCAACTAAGTAGCATCAAGGGGCCGAACAATGACTCTTCTCTGCCGATCAAAATCCTCACCGCTACAATGTTCACCACAAGGGCCACATCTGTTAGTCGTACATCTACGACATCTTCTCTTCTTAAGGTGCTACTTTTTTATAGACTCACGCCTGTATCCCTGAAGGGGTAGGCAGAGGTGTAATATTACACCCACATCTGACCACGAATTTTTCGGTCCCACGTAATTGGGGGCGAGCCTATTGCTACTTTTTTATTGATATAGATTTGCCTTCTGCTTTTCATTCAGAGTGTTGGTCAATATAGGTCCGTTATTGGCGTGATTATTGCCTTACCAAAGACGTTTTACATAACATAACATAACTTTACGCTTTTTATCCCCGAAGGGGTAGGCAGAGATTTATTACACACCCACAGTTCTTCATCGTCTTTCAAGACGTTTTACTGCATGTTATATTGATATTTTGTGAACAAATTCGATTAAGTGCTACGAGAACGGTATAGTTGTCATCGTCATCGTCCTAGTGTCATCCCACTTGCATCCAAGACCACTACTTGCATACTTAGGCTTTTCACCTTGGAGCCCGGGGTTTGCACTTACAAGTCAGTAACAAGTAATCACATTTGACAGGATATAAGCTTTTCCACAGAGCAACTGCCGCCTGACCGCCGCCGCAGCTTAAGGGGACAGCGATTTTCCGTGGTTTAGAATAGTGCAAGCTTTATTCAGGGGTACTTACTTTTTATAGCTGGGCAGGTAGCTTAACATTCTCTCCGAGGTACGTGACAAGCGATAATTGATTATTTCGTACGCATATAATTTCGAAATGCGCGCCGTGGATTCGAACCCGATATCCGCTGTGTGGCAGTTGATACCTTAATCTATCGGCTGTCGTTGCTTTACCATGCTCAATATACATATGTAGCTGGCAGAATGTTACCGCTACGTACATTTTTGATTATAATTGACATTGTATGTAGCTTATGCCACCTTATCTCAATTCAGTCAGAATAATTATCTGCTTAGACGAGTCTTTTGAATCTTTATGTATGGTGTGCTTAATTTAAAACCTGAAGAAACATTTAAAATAAGTCTTATGCAGAAAAGTGCATAAATCGAAATTACTATTACTTTATATGAGTTTACTCTACTATACACTGATAAACATATCTATGCTCTATGACACTGATATGATGCAGTAGACGTCAACCACCGTACTATTTATTAAATACATTTGAAACATAATTCTGATGTAGTAATGTCACCTTAAAAAATAAGTCTGTAGGCCATGGACTGGAACTTTGCCGTTGCTAAAACCATTATCGAAAAGGAACAACATACATCACTAATATCACTGAAATAATTTCCAATTCTATAGAGGGCTAAAATCCAAGAAATTACATCATAAGTCTTTTCGATACTGTTAGGGAATAGCACATTTTCTGTAAACGTTTTATATAGATCAGGAGTGTGTTGGGTCAAATGGAACGGACAATAAATCTTTTAAAGTGAAGGAGCGATAACACGCCATCGGCCGCGTGTCTATTTGATAATGGCTCGACACCTGCCGTTGAAACCGCAAAAGTGTATCTACCGATACCTATTCCGATCGCACCGAATATTCAGTTTGCGAACGTTATTTAAATTCAGCTTTTATTAGAATAGGTTACGTCTATTCTGGTTTCCAATTTAGTCATTTCAGATTCAAATTTAAAAAGTTTCTTCTATAGAGCCAAGTAGATTATTTAACATCGCACAGTGTTTTATGAAGACCATTTTTCGGACACCGTGTTTTTATTAAAGAAGCTAATAGATATATTCAATAAAAAGAAATATTTTGTATCCCCATTACGCTAGCATCTCTAGTTTTTTAGAAAAACTTTTTGGAAAATCTTCATATTTCAAAGCGGAAATTTAGAAAAAAAGATATTCCTCTTAATCTAAGCATGATACGCAATAATAATGTTACAAGCACCGATAGCATCTCTTTCACTGCACATTTTACAGTTAAAATGAACATCATAACTTGACTAGATTCAAATTTAAGCGAGATTTTGGATTTTTAGGTTTTCTTACTTTTCCCGAAGATTCTACCAAAAGGGGAAAAGTTATATATACACAAATGATACTCTTTACTTTCCTCATATACTCAATAAATTTCAGACCCCAAATCCATGGAATCTAGAAGCTATTCCATATAACTGTTTTTGCTAGGTTTTTCATATTTATATTCTGGATTTTAATGATTAAATTTTTATTTAATATTGATTTCTTTACAACATATAATTTAGCTATAAAATCAATATCAAATAAAAATTTTATCATTATAATCCGGAATACAAATGTGAAAACCCTAGCAAAATCATTTAATTTGGAATAACTTCTAGATTCCATGGATTTGGGGTCTGAAATTTATTGAGTATATGAGGAAAGTAAAGAGCATCATTTCTGTATATATAACTTTTCCCCTTTTGGTAGAATCTTCGGGAAAAGTAAGAAAATCTAAAAAACCAAAATCTCGCTCAAAATTGAATCTAGTCAAGTTATGAGGTTCATTTTACCTGTAAAATGTGCAGTGAAAGAGATGCTATCGATGCTTGTAACATTATTATTGCGTATCATGCTTAGATTAAGAGGAATATCTTTTTTACTAAATTTCCGCTTTGAAATATGAAGATTTTCCAAAAAGTTTTTCTAAAAAACTAGAGATGCTAGCTTAATGGGGATACAAAATATTTCTTTTTATTGAATATATCTATTAGCTTCTTTAATAAAAAGACGGTGTCCGAAAAATGGTCTTCATAAAACACTGTGCATCGCAGTGAATTTTTACTACCTCCTACCTATCTGTGTATAACTTTTATATTTTGTAGCGAACTTATCTGAGGCTACTTTTTGCTGCTAAACTTTCCTAGTTTTTATTCGCCACTGGTGTTGTTAACTTAAATAAATCATAACATTTTCAGACTTATGGTCTATCCACACACATCCGGGCCGTAGACGGGACGTGGACGGGACGGGGACGGGCCGTCACAGTGCTTCCGGGTCCCGGCAAATATTATAGGATATTTCGTTCACACACGTCAGGGGTGTAACCGGAGCGTGGACGGGCTGTCACTAGAGCTTGCATTTTAATATTTGAATTATTCGAATTATGAATTGTGTCCAATATTCCAAAGGAAATTGCAATATCCGATTCTAGTTCGAACAGCGTTCTCAAAATTCTCCTAAATACATGCACCAATAAGCACATTTAGTTGACATTCTTAACATAATTATATTACAACATAAATTAGATTTTGTTTTTTTTTTTGCGTATGAAGCCCTAAAAGGAGGAGTTCTAATAATAATAAGAAGAATAGCCGAGAAAAAAGAATCATAATAATAATAAAAAAAAAATAACATCTCTGGGGGGCAGTCATTATCTCAACATGAGACTTACGCAATCGGCGGGCAGAGTGACGGCTGTCAAACATCACCTTCATCTTATGATATACAAAAACAGCATCACAGGATGAAAAGAAAGGTTACAAATCACAGGGCAGCTTTGTGGCGAGCTGTCAGTGCTCAAGTCAGGGCCTTGTCTTCGGCTTGCCGTTATTGGATGGTTGGAGTGGATTTCCAAAAGCGCCCGCAACTTCTATGCGTCTCATCGCACCGATTGTTGGGCCCAGCAAGACCATGTCGTCCGTACCTATAGCTGATGTTGTTCATCACAACTCCGTCATCATGACAGTTGACACCAGCCTTGCTGAGTAGGTACAACAATTAGCTGATTTATAAATAATAAAAAAAATATATAAAAAGGCGTGGCGAGGTGATTTCCTTTTGCGTCACGCCAGATTTCAGCCCATATTCCTCATGCAGAGCTGTACGCGCCCGCCTGACAGTGTTTATTGGATTTGCATACCAATATTGTAGCATTCACGTACCTACCTCATAGTTCATACCAGTATCTACCTCACTCTCAGTTTTTAAATTACCCCATATATATATATATATATATAGCGCTCAGATTTACATCTGAGCGCTATCTTGCTTCGGAGGGCACGTAAAGCTGTCGGTCGGTCCCGGTTGTTGTCTCAGGATAGGAATCGTAAGGCTATGAAGAAAACTCCGACACTAGAGTTGGCCACAAACTCTCACGAAAAACAACAACAAAACAACAAGAGGTTTAAGGTCCAATGCCTTATAAAGGTCTAAGAAAACCGTATTTACATGTGTTTCTAACCATATAGTACCGGACGGTCTGTGTTAAAAACAAAACTAAACTAATTAAACTACGTGACGTGCAGACAAATTTCTATTCAAATAACTATCGAGCACCTTAGTTGTAATGGTTGCCAGGAATATAGGCCTATTTACGAAGTTCAATAAAGAAAAAAAAATTTGAATATAAAAATATCAAATAAGTATTCGAATAAAAATTTTGAACATTTGCAAGCCCTAGCCGGGACCTTTCATCTGTCACTATTTGCACTTGGGCAAGTCCAATACAAAACACCGATCTGGGAATAACATGGATTGGACATACCTACCTACGAAATTAGCGTGCATACCTACGATTTTGACTGCATGGTTGGCGTAGTGGTTTAAGCAGCCGCCTCACCGCTTGACACTGTGCCGAAGTGTTGTGGGTTCGATCCCCGCACGAGACAACACTTTGTGTGATTCATAAATTGTTGTTTCGAGTCTGGGTGTTCATTGTGTCCGTTAGTTGTATGGTTGTAAAGTTCCCCGCGACACAGGATTTAGTCCTAATGCGGGGAACGTTACTTGTCTTAAAAAAAAATGTAAAAATTAAAATTTAATTTTGTAAAAATATGTAAATTTATATTTGCAGTAAGTTACTTTAGTTAGTTTAAATATTTTTCCAGGTTAATTTATTCCATTACGCAAATTCGGGCAAACAAGGTAAAGCAAAAAACGTCCCTTGACATGAAGACAAACTAAACATGAAACATAATATTCTCTGGTAGCTAATATCGATACAGTGTCGCTGAGAAAGAAACGGACATGAATGGCGCCATTCATACCGTAATGAAACACACTGCCACACTGAAATATCATAAGGGGATAAGAAAATCAAAATTCATTGCTTAATTTTATTTATAAATACATAAATACATACAGAGTCTCACGCCCATATCCCCGAAGAGGTAGGCAGAGGTGTATTTCTACACCCACTTTTCGCCAGATATACTTTAGTCCCACGTAATAAGGGGCGAGCCTATTGCCGTACCGGGCACATTTCCAGATTCTTAATATTATGTATAAATAATATTATTTTATTCAACGTTTCATTTCTAGGAATTCTCGCATACAGTTGATGTTCATGTTATCTTTTGGCAAAAACAATAATTTTCCATAATTATGTACTATTTGCCCTCTCCATGTATATTCTTTACTCAAAGAATACAAACAAAAATGGGCGAGTCCATTGCGATCTGTCAAACTTATTATGTCAGGTTTGGGTCATAGATTAATAAGAAAGATAAGTTAATTTGCAGTTTTTATGAACTAGATAAATTCTTATGCAAATCAGGAAAGCATAATAATAAATACTACAAGATTTATTACCAGTTTATAAGTAAGCGTTTTCTTGGTAGACTTATGTCCTGCAGTGGACGTTTATTGGCCAATATGCTGATGAAGTTAGTCAGCATGAAAGTGAACCAGCATACATTTTATAGTATTTCTTAACGCCACAGTACCGTCGCACGTCTCGCTGTATGATGAAATACTTCGAAGAATATAAATAAAGTTTCAGGAAGTTAATTTCTACCAGTGATCCTTCTTCTATTTTGTTTGTAGGTACTACCTACGTTTTTATGTCCCAATAATTTATTTCATATGGAATGAATATAAAGGGTTAGGTTAGATGCCTTTCATAATTAGTAATTGCGGCAATTTATTTCACATTACCACTTCACAACATTTTTTTACCTCATATATCTTATTATCCCTATAATGTTTATCTGCAGAACTTCAAGAAGACAACAACATTAACAAGTCTCAAAATCAAACCCGAGTCCTATTTCATAGCAGTCTAAAACTCCAATCAACCATGTTAACAAACATAAATAAAAATTTTGCCAAATTTTTGTGAGTACTTAATACATGTCAACAAATCTTTGTCACATCTGTTTTATTTCAGTATTAATCTATGGCCAAATTATATGTGTCATAGCGTGTCTATGGATATATGATATCCTAGAAGTGACAAATATTTGAAACGAGGAATTTATATTGGTTAAAACGGAATTATCTCATATATAAATTTAGTGTCATCGCTTATGTATACAGGGTATCACAAGACCCATCACCAAGCCGAAGTCTACTCGTTTTGCACATCATACCAAGTCATACTACGCGTAAAGAATACCTGGGAAACGAAATATTTTCAGTTGTGAGTAATTGGCCATAGACTTACATTGAAATAAGAATAGATTAAGATTCCTATATGGTATACGACACCCCACCCTACCTCACGCCACTCCACGCATGAGAGACTAATCAATCCCATATATTTAGTATGGTGAGGTGCAGATATACAACACTCTACCCAACACCACCCCACGCGTCAACATCCATTCAATCCAGATAGCGCGTTGACGGAGGAGGGGAAACACACGCCACCCGACGCTTGACAAGCAATGTGTTTCTAGTTAACACACAACGCCATGCGTCAGTTGAAAATATTACTGTCATGATGATACTTTTTTAGTGTTGGTTTAAAATCACAACATATATATTATATACACAATACTTGAATTATTAAAATGTAAGCCCGCATTATACGTTTTGAGTTCAGGCTAATACCGTTATCATTATAATAGAAATAATGCCTCACTATAAATAAGAATCTTCCACAAAATCACTATTTAGGAAATTATGTCATAGTTTCGTAAATAGTGATTTAGAACGAAGCTTGTTGTAGCGTGGGGTGTTGTATATGTGCACCGTTCGCATCGGGTGTCGACACGTGGGGTGGCGTGGGGTGCGGTAAGTATATCTGTTTCAACCTTTAGTACACATACAATATAAAACATCAATATAAAAAACAGGCATTATAACGTGTAATAACATTGTGACCACAACTAGGTTACAGGATAAACCATGGTAAAGATACAACTGTCATTAAAAATACAGAATCTTTCCAATTTGTCACGTATGTTCTAGAAGTGACAAAATAAATATTGGAGTGAAGAATATACAACGGGAGTTTTAAATATAAAATGTGCTTAATTGTAGGTATTTTTTTCATGAGTCATTTCACTCGCGTTTGAAAGTGATAGTTTGCATAATAGTTAATAGACTCGTCCTTTTTTATTCATAATAGACTGGCCCAGAACAAAAAAAATATTATTTAGTTATATTTACTAGTAAACGCGTTTATAACAATTTATTAGAACAAGTAGTTACTTACTTGCAAAATAATATAAAATAACAATTTAAGCTTCGATTGTTTTTCAGAAAAATTATTATCTTTTGTCGATTTTTCTCTCTCAAGTTTGTGAACTAAGGAAGCTCCTTGGACTAAGTAAAGCGTCATTGTGCCTGAACGAAAATTCACTGCCATGTGGTTCTTCTGATGATTACATCGAACACAGCGCATCTAGTGCTTAATATATGTATTTATAATATTGTTCTTCTGGATGTCACGTCGCATTAGCGCATCTAGTGCTAAATATATTATATCTATGGCGCCCGTCGCCGGCCCGTGCACGTCATAACCCCGGTCGAGGCACTGACAGCGCACTGACACGGCAAGGAAGCTCCGTCCCCGGCCCGTCCACTGACGTGTGTGAACGAGTCCATATAAAATGTATGCAACGATTCTTTTCTGCGCTCCGTCCCGTCCACGTCCCGTCCCAGTCCCGTCCACGGCCCGGTTGTGTGAGGATAGACCTTCCATATCACTATAATTTACATTCATGAGCTACTTTGTAAGCACATTTAATTAAAGATTTTCCTCCTTTATCGAAGAACGCGATATCGTCCCAAGTATCATTTCACACTTCTAGACGTTATTTTAGTCACAGTCTCTCAAGGAAACTCTTCAATAACACTTATTTTAAAATACTCCGTATGCTGGAAGCCGAATAGGCTAATCTCATCTAATCGCTAGCTAATCCCAATGCAGAGCGTTCCCGACCATTCCCGCTCAAAAGTACCTGTGTCTACGTCCTTATATTAGCACACGTGCCCCAATAGCACCCTCTCATATATTTACGTTTTAGCTTTACAGACCGTTCCTATAAAATCCTAAAAAATACAAAACACTCGGCTACAATTGAAGCTAGATTTGCTACAATCGGTTCACTTGTTCCTTAGATTCATTCACTCCGGAATGAATGAAAGTATAGCACTGATTCAACGACATAGACAAAAGACTTGCATTATCCTGTAAGTGGAGTGATCCGCTGAATGCCTATTCGGATCTCTTTATATCGGGAGACTATCGAAGTACGTCGATTTTTCACGAACGTGGGATAGGATGGTATAAAACAGTCACGTATTTTATAGTGTCAGTGGCTTCGCTAGGATTCGATCCTTAACAATATCATAACCAGGCTAAAGAACATCGTGAGAGGACCACCGTACACCGGCTTATTGAATTTCTCGGTGAAAAGGGTTCAGTGACTGTAAATTCTTAGTTTCGTTGCGACTTTCCTTGTAATCGCCTTTTTATTATCCTCTCAAAAGACAAATTTACATGAAAATTGCTTTCTTGGCTTTCAAGTAGTTACATGCGTAACCATATTGTGTTGCTTATAATACACACAATGGATATTCACTTTCATTCAAATTCCTAGCTTTTTTTTTAAATAATGTTACATTAAGATATCAGTATTGAAAAGACAGTCGGACCAATTTATGGTGCATCAAGAAGAAGAAAAGCAATTACAACTTTGCTCGTAACGACTTTCAAAAAATATATTCCGAATGTTCTAAATGCATCATCCGCATAAGTAAATCGAATTAATGTGGACCGACCAGTTAAACTATGGGCGAATTTCGTGAAAATCGTAACAAACTGGAGCAACGAGGGGTATTTCCTAGAACTTTGTTTTCTTCTAACGGAAGTAATTGATTTAAATTCCACTGGCAGTACGTTGAAGTTGAAACGCAACCGAACGTTAATAAAAAATAATTTTCTCATCTGAAGTTGCAAGTAAAAGAGTGGAGTGAACTGTGCTCCGGCTTGGCGCGTTGTGGGCTGATGCGAACTAGCTTACGGAAATATCATCCCTTAGACATTCTTTTTTACTATAGGAATATGTATAATAGACTTACAAATGAGCATTTCCTTATTAATTACGTAGTTACTTATATCACGATGCACCTTCGCTTTCTTGTAGTTTCTACGATGATAAAAAATAGTAAGTAGGTATTTTACTGTCCTGTAATGTTAAATTTATTTGTTAGAAAATAACTCATAATACACATAACTCGTTTTAATTTTGAAATTATCTGGAAGATAAGGCCTATCCAGAGGCGCTAAAGCTAGCTCTAAATGTTAATTAATAACGTCAGCACCACTGATGAGCACGAGCCTCTTCTCACTTTTGGGAAGGTGTAAGCCATGCTCTACCACATTGGCTACGTGGATTGAACTCTAAGGTAAGCAGGTTTCACGATGTCTTTATTTAACGTTTAGCAAGCGATAATTAACTTTTTACTTTCACTTAACTTCGTAAAGTCATCTATGGTCGGCGGGTATGAACCATAATCTCATTGCGTAGCAGTCTGTTAGTCTCTCCACAAGTCTATCGTTGTTTTTTTACTATAAACTTTGCATACTTTATGATAATGTCATCTTCTTCATAGACCGGGCATTTAGAACTAATTTCTGTAATAAGGTTTTCTAAAGTTCAGTAGCAAACTACAAGGAAGCAATTTACACATTCATGTATGAATTACGTACCCTACTGACATTTTGTAGGGTTATAATAGTTTATAATAAGAATATATACAAGTATTTCAAGATCTTCAAGTGTTTGCTTTAACTCTTTTCCTATTTGGAGATATGATTGCTTGTTAAATACTTAGCAGTGTACATCAATCGTAAGCTGGCACCCCTTTACAAAATGAACCACAGTATGTAAGTGGCTATAAACTATTCTAAACAGTGGTTTATGTAATGAAGTTGCGAGGAAAACTAAACAGCAAACAAGTAGCGAGTAACTCACGTTTATTTTGCAGACAATAAAATTATTGTTTAACTTGTGTCTTTCACGCCTATAGGTACTTCGGTATTACTTATTTGATATTGTATGTGGCCATACAATAACCTGACCAATTTTAATTTTAATCAATGGCAATAAGCTTGTTTCTGGCAACAGCTAACCAATTTTAGTCCGAACATTTTTTTATATAGATATAAAAATGCTCCCGCTAAAAATCTATTGAGTGAAAACACTTACGAACACTGGGAAACGATTATCTATAAATACCCACTAAGAGAAGCCCACTCCTTAAAATAGGATCTCCACATGGATGGCTGGATAGAGTAAATCTACTTTAATTAATTAAAATTAACGACCGGAGTACAAGTCTAAGCTTTTTAGACTGTGTGGCTGCCCGTAAGGTGGACTAACGATCAGGGGCCCAATTCTGCTATTTTATATGACATTGAAATTATATTTTGAACGAAATTAGAATATATTTTGAACGGAATGAGATTATATTTTGAATTGACTGAGAATCGGTATTCTACTAACCTAAGGTCATTATCGTATAATTGTTCGTCGTTGATACATATTTTGACACTTGTTTCAATTCACGATCTCATTACAATTTCATTCAAATATCAGTTAATTTACAAGAATACCATTTGTGACACTGACATTATATCGAAGCTGTATTTTGAACAAATATATTTAGGAGAATTGGGCCCCAGGTTATGATCGTGAGAAGCGTTTGGGCGGCTAAGTCTTGTGGAAAGACTATGTCCAGCCGTGGACGTCTCTAGACAAAATTGAGACGAACCAAAATTAACTGAAATGAATCAAGTGAAACTTGTCGCATACAGTGCCTATGATGTCGAGATCATTAAAATGAATACACGTATTATTGACACTTTTACATTTACACGATTTATCATGTAAACAATTTATTAGCACAATCAAATTTTGAATTTAAACGAAAGCGATTATCTCCGTTATTCTTATCTGAATAGCAACGATCATCTAGGATAGGGACAAAGATTGTATTTTTGTTATTTACACTCTTACACGGTGTCGTCACCAAAGACGTGATTTGTGTGATGTTTTACAGGACAGTGACGTATGCTTCTGAAAGCATATTTGCCATAATAGCTATGCTTCGTAAAACTGTTAAGTAGCAGATGAATTAAATAAAAGGGTCTACTGTTGACCACTCCAAAAGTAAATTAGGCTTCATTCAATGTATAGTACCGTTACAGAACCGAAAAGGTTTGTTTGGAAAATCGTTTACTCGTCACGATTCATTAACTTCCAATAAATGTTGTAAAGGGTGAAAGTTGAGTAAAACAACCAAATGATGGGTGTATTCAGAATATATTCCGCAAGAATATTAATAATATAGGGAACAGCTGTATGAGTTGTTGTTTCTGTGTGCATATAGTACAATACATTTCAATAGTTACATTTAGTTATATGTGTAGCGTTCACGTCACTTTTCGTCATCGTAGATATTTTAGGTATTTATTGCCAATACGTAGTTTGTTAGAGAGTGAATAACATATATTTAATTTATATTTTCTTTATATACAATAGAAGTCCTATATTAATCTTTTTAGTAGGGCGAATGCAGTCTGACCGCTGCATCCCAAAGTTAAAGCTATATTAAATATGGCTTAGACCAGTCTCAGTATATGCAAGTGCACTGACACCCTTTAGAGACTGTCTTCAGAAATACCTTCCCTTCAGCTGGGATGGACGTCTAGTGTGTCTAGTCTAATAATTACGTAAAATTATCTATTAAAGTTTTGTACGCTATGTAATAGTATTATAACTTACATGCAACCATCTAAAGGTACTCAAACTAATACTTTGATACAGGTTTTATATGTCCATCTCTCTCAGTTACTCAACCAGAAAAATATATTGAAGTCATAAAATATTTTCACGAATTTCCCGAACCGTTTATAGAACTCATAAAGTGTAGAACTATTATTGGCTATGACAGATAAGATGTGAATAGATTTGAGTTCACAGTTAGGTACTTTTACACAAAGCTTTTAAGGTGACTCCGTGTAATTAATTTCGCAGACACTCAAATTAGCTTTAACTAAGCACTGACTCTGTTGGATTACTAACTATGAGATAAAGCTGCCCCTATTAAGGGTATTAATAGAGCTATATAAATGAAAAATTCTAACGCAATTACTATCATGATATTGCTAAATGTGTGTGTAATAATTAATGTCTAACAGTGCACTTTTAGCCCACATGTATTTCCATAATGGCCACATTCACGCCGTTAATTAAAATATTACTTTAATACTCATTTCGTTTTATAGCCTAAATTTATGTGCAATTACATTTTTACTGTCTTTAAGTATTTTTATTGTCTCGAATTTTTGCTATTATATTATTTTGACACAGTTCTTTACAAAAATATAGTAAATGTGTTGGCAAAATAATATGAGAATTAGTAATGTATTAATTAATATTTATGTAACGAGTCGACACCTACCGTGGTCACGAGATCACTGACATTTTGCATTATTTTATTTATTAAGCTTTATCTATTTACATAATATTATCAAATGAAGTTCTCTCCGCCTTCTGTCTGTCAGTATGAACGCGATAAACTCAAAAACTAAGTAACGGATTTTTTGGAAGGTTTATAATAGATATAATGAGTGCCTCGTTGGTCTCGCGGCATAAATGTGCGCGTGGGATTGGGAGGTCTCGGGTTCGATCCCCGGGTCGGGCGAAGTGTTATTGGGTTAGGGAATGTTTTTCCGTTAGGAAATTCTCAGTCGCAGCACGGAGTCTGGTAATGTGCTCGACCCCTATTACGTGGGACTGAAATAAATCTGGCGAAAAGTGGGTGTAGCAATATATCACTGCCTACCTCTTCGGTGATATAGGCGTGATTCTAAGTATGTATGTAAGTAAGTATGTATGTATGTTATAATAGATAGCGTGATCTCTCGCTTGGAGCCGCGAGCTACGTCTAGTTATGATGTAACCTGTACCACCGAACTGTTGGGTAATAAGGCATTGCATTTTCTTTTCCAATAACCAGTGAAACTAGTTTCTAAAAAAAATCGTACACAAATCGTAAAACCTATAAATACTTGATAATTTATTTGTACTCGATTTTGTCAAACTTTTTATCTACTTGCAAAACAACTACAGCTACATAATGGAGCTGTAAATGAATGTTCCTATGCGAATGTGTATCAAAGCAAACAAACTAAAAAAGTTTAGTCTACTGAAAATATCTAGTAATACTTTATTTTTAACATTAATAGTAAAATGAGCATGAAGCAAGGGAGATATGTCAGGATCGTTGCAAATGGCGTTCCGAAGTCTCTGCTTACCCCTTCGGGAAACAGGCGTGACTCTATGAATGTATGTATAAATAGTAATAAAGATCTGTTTTATTTCCTAGATAGGTGTTGCGAACCTTTTCAACTAGATTTGTGATTTCTATAAAGCTACCTACTTTGTTTCGTGGTATCTTGGCCAGAGCAGCTGTGTGCTGTTGGATTGTTATACGAGGATCAACCGAGAGTCACTACAAAAAGTCCGCGCTGTGAACTTGCTAAGTCACTGCACAGCATTATGTTGACTAGGACCTCGTTGTTGCATGAGATAAAAACTGGACAGCTCCTGTACCCTGTCTTCTTCCCGTCGGGTGCCTTCAGTCGGCAGTCGAGGTGGTTTTTAATGCAAACGCCACATAATCCGGCTCTCATTTCCCCAAGAGCCGGAGATCCGAAGGCATTTTCAACCTCGTAAAAAAAAGGAGCTCGTTGTTGCAGTTTCATTTGTAAATTGGTTGTGTTTTATAACTTTTTGTTTCTATTATTAAAAATATTGTTTTATTAATATGTTTAATATTCTTTATTACCTAAAACCTAACAATATGTTTATTTTTGATAAACATATTGTTAGGTTTAAAGTAAGGTTCACTGAATATGTTAACATGCACTGCAAAACTGCTTGAATAAACTTACTGTCGTTCTGTCTTTCTTCTTTTTTATCTAAAGCTTACTTTTGAACTTGCTTATTTTAGGGCTAGCTTCGTCACTGTCCGATAACTTCCTGATAAATGAATGTTGCGCTCATAGTGAGACTTGGCTCGCCGTTCGTAACAGATCGGCAAAGTAAAGCAACGGCACGTATAGCTGTCGGTCCCGGTTCTTGTCTTATGATACAAATCGTTAAATCATGTCGGAGGCCCTCGGTCGATCTGAAAACGCTGACAGTAGAGTTGGCCACACACTCACACGAAAACAACAACTTAAATGAATTGAAAATTTAAACACCATATTTGTATGATGTTATCAGGTCTAACATGCAACACTCGGCGCAGTGTCTAGCGATGAGGTGACTGCTTAAGTCACTACGCTTGCCGCGCAGTCATTCTTAATAGTTTACCTCTCCAGAAAACACTCGTACCTCGCCGGACTTCACTCATAGTCTTCAAAAGTCATCGCTGCTAAACCAGAAATGCATCAGTATCAATAAATACTTACTTAATTTCGTATCGCAAACTAACGCGCAGATAGCTACTTCCTGTCATCTTCGCATTTCCACACGCAATAAAAATCTTTTTAGCTAAAGCATATTATCCAAAAAGTTAAAGCCTAACATCGTTATATTTTTACATAATGTTGATAACACACAATCTTGATAAGCCACAATAAAATTCAACAAGTTAATGCTGGTTTACAGCTTGTGTGTGTGCTGTGCTTTTAATTTAGACGATTCAATTTATCTTCACCTTAAACAAATAAATCATAAAATGACTTTTATGACTTCAAGAAAATTTTGCACACAAATTTTCTATTTAAGTTGTATTCAATTGCATTGTGTACAGTCGTGTAAAATTCTTTGCAGGGTTTTATAGTTCTATTGAATTCAGTTAATGACTCCAGATTCAAAGATTTCTTTAATATTTTTAATAATGCTTCAGACGAGTCGTTGTACAAAGACTGAATTTTAAACATGTTGTATACTCTCAATTCTCAATCTTTGATCCTTTGACCAAATGAATGTGTTGGTGGTAAAGTTTGTCATCTATGTTTCACCGCGGCACCGCGGCGGTCGAAAGGTTAAATTGAATGTGAAGTTTATATGAACAATCATTTTAAAGCGTCAGCGCCGTACAACATTGAATAATGCCAAAGTAAGTGTGTCTTTGTCTGCTGTGTATTTATTCTCAATGCTGATTCTACAAAACAGATATAACAATCACAAAGGACCTCAGCATTTTATTACAGTAAACATCAAATACTTGGCTTGAACGTTGTGGTTTACACTGTTGTACGCAGCATATAAATAAAGAAAGCTTATAAAAACCTAAATAAATAGCGAGTGTTGTGACTGACGATATTATAAATTTGTTCAGATAACATTGTGGGTGACATTAAGACATAGTTGGCGGTAGGTGCCGAAAAAGTTAACACAACATTGCGAGTTTATAAATTCAATTTATTTTTAATCATCAGTATTTTTTACATTTTACTTCATAAAAATAGTTCATAATAGTCCCTGTTACCATAATATATATTGAGCTGTGTTGATGACACCTAATAATTGAGTGTTACTACTCACCACCTGCCAGCTGTACATATCACTCATCACTAAACGCATTGTGACTTGAATAAACCACTATGTCTCAACTACAAGACATTGAGTCCGCACAAAGAAGCCTAGAAGAGAGTTTTATGAAGAGGATGGAAGCTCTTGAAGCGCAGTTACACAGTGGTGGCTCGTCCAAAGACACTGTAGCACGGGTGGCCGAGGAGTTCCGGACTTTCCGTGAGCTGGTCTTCAACATGCTGGGCTTACTTCGTCAGCAAATACAGGAATGTCAAAAGCAGCTTGACATTGTGGAGACAAGACACCGACGTAAGGACCTCCTCTTTTTAGGTGTGCCCGAGGCCGAGAATGAGAACTGTGTCGCCACCATCCTGGGTGTTATGCATATTAAAATGGAGCTGAAGGACATTGCTGCCACTGACATCCGCAGTTGCCACCGAATCGGCGCTCTCAAAAAAGAAAGCAAGCGTCCTATACTAGTTCGGTTCGCCAGAGTGGACGTTAGATCTTCTGCATGGCGTGCCAAGACTGCTTTGAAGGGGTCGTCGGTTTCAGTAAGGGAATTCCTTACGAAAGCACGTCAGGCTGTATTTGGGAGGGCCCGGATACATTTTGGCTTGAGAAATTGCTGGACCCAAGATGGCAATATCGTCATTAAAGCGTCGGATGGTAGTCGCCACAAGATAGTTGCAGAGAACGAGCTCAGTGGGCTGATGCAGAGGTATCCCAAAGCTTCGAGCAGCACTTCATCAGAGACCAGGAGCGGTGCGGGGCACCGTCCATCTTCTGGCGCACACGGGAACGCCAAGTACTTGCCGCGTAAATAGTATTTTCTGTACATATTTATGTTTTCGCTTCTCTGTTATCCTTGAGTTTACCGTTTATTAACATCATTACTTATTCCTCAACGCACCCTCAATTATTTTTATGTTAGTCTTGTTTACAAAAAGTTTTACTTTAATATTTTGACAGTTATCAACTTTACGATGACATTTGTATTGACATAAGAGAATGCGTTCGGAAACGCGCTAAAAATGTCTTTAAAATTGCCTAGTGTCATTTGCGTTTTGTTTCTACACTTCATTTTTATTATGTTTTGTGTATGAGTCTGCTGGCAGGTGGTGCAGCAATAAAGGACAGCATATAAGCGTATGCGTGCTCTTTTCCATATAGTAGGTTTATAAACTAGTTTATTTGCATATTAGTTATATATCTATTTATATATAAATTTTTTTTTACTATCTATTTTTATTATTTATTTAATATTATTTTTATTATATGTTATCTGATGATGATTCTTTCCTTTCAGCTCATGAATCCATTAGTTCCTCAAGTAACGATAGTTTTTGTTCAACTACAGAGTCTCTTAGTGACTTTGTCAGGCGTACATTTGATCAACCTACATCGAAGTTCTTGAATGTCTGTCATATCAATGCGCAGAGTGTACCTAGTCACTACAGTGACTTGTATGACACTTTCAGTAATGCTAACGTTCATGCCATTCTGATTTCAGAGAGCTGGCTGAAACCTCATCTTCTTTCTACCACCTACCCCCTCCCTGGTTTCGTTCTTATTCGTAACGATAGGGTAGACAGGAGAGGCGGTGGTGTGGCTACTTATCTTCGCAGCTCGCTACCTTTCAAAATTCTTCTGTCTTCTCCACCTAATTATTCTGCTTCTGCGGAGTATCTTTTTCTCGAGGTTTCAGTCAATGGAGCCAAAACCCTCCTTGGTGTCGTTTACTGTCCTCCCACTGTTAATTATTTCTCCAGTCTCGAATCGATTCTGGAATCTTTAGGGTCTGAATA